>CAXKWD010000001.1:158201455-159623763 GCA_964059195.1 Ectobius pallidus | reverse complement strand
AAATATATATATACACACACAGATTACATGAGTTATTTTATATATATGCATATTTAGAATACTGTAGGCCTATGTTCATCCTTACTAACATTACACTTCGTTATTGTGTTCTCTTTTGTTTCAGTTAATTACTTGTGCTTAAAAGAACTAAGTTTAATTTTCGCAAAATTAATGCAATACGCCAATGGGAGTGTCCATGGTCGTTAGTAAAAAAAAAACAAAAATGAGTAAAAATTACAAAATGAAGCATTGAAAAATTAAAAATAGTCAAGTAAATCGTAGTTCCCTGATATTTAAAATTGTTTTAATGTCGAAGGAAAGGGCCAAACCATGTAAAGAAACGACATCAGTACCATTTTTTACGCCCGTTACTCTCGGCTTAATTTCTTCAGGGAAAATCCTAATTATTGGGAGGAGATTACTAAATTAGTCTAATTGAGAGACTTAGTCCCAGCAGCTGTGTGGTCTATAATCAGTTTAAAAAAATCAATTTTTTAATGTGGTACATTCCACTTAAGTTGAAATCTCTGAAATCTGCTTTTTCTAGACTTTGAATAGAATACTACATAATTTCACAGATTTATTGCGTGCTACAAAATAAATACATTTCCACCTGTTAATTATTACATTAATGAATCGACAATTTAAAAATTAAATCTAAAAAAGCAATGCAGGAAATTCCATTGATTGTTATTTATCAGTGTTGACAAACATTTTTGAGATATCACCCAAACACAATTAACCTTTCGACAACGGCTTCTGTTGCCATCCACTTCAGAGACATTTTTTCTTCCCCATATATCCCGCGTAGCATCTTAAGAATGTTTAATTAACTCTAGCAAGTAACGATAAATTTATTAGTTTAAGTGTTCATTTTAAAAAATAGTTTCAGATTTTTATTTTAAACAAATGGGATCTTTATCGAAGTTATTTTTAAGCGTTTAAAATCTAATTCTTTTTGTTAATTTCTAATTTGAACCTGAAATTCCATGCAGAGTATTATTCACATTTTCAGGTCCCTTGAGAATCTTACGGAGAAACACGAAGTCCGTCGATGACTTCCCCTTACTCTTATAACAATGTCAGTGTATGTGGAGCCCATGTCGTAGATTTACGGCACGTAAAAGAACTCCAAGCCTAAATTAGAGCCTCTAGACAAAATTTCTCGGCCCTTTCACGTCCAAGTAATACCTTCGTTTCCGGAGGCTTACCACCTGTCCCTCTGCCCTCTCTAGGAAAATGAGCGTAACAAAAATTCACATAGGTACAGAAACCTCCACTTGGAGGCCCTTCACCCCAACATGGGGGCACAGATTAGAGAGAGAGTGTATGTGGAGAAAATGTATTTTGCGATTTTGTCGACAATCGCTCCAACGATTTTATTTACTAACAGCACATACCAGGGTTGCCAGATCAGAAACGTAGAACGGTCGTACCAATATTCGAAAATTGTCGTATTCTAGTCAAAACTGTCGTATACTTTGTAATTTTTCAGTGTAATGAACGTATTGCGTTAATAATAATAATAATAATAATAATAATAATAATAATAATAATAATAATAATAATAATTCATAATCGGAATTTTACCCCTTACATAAATGTCATGCAATTGTTAATAAATCATCTTATTTGTAAATGATTAGACGTGTTTCATTATCTTCCGATGTGGTAAATTTGATAATATACAATAAAATTAAATAAACAGTAGTTGCCACAGTGTTGTAATTATTGCAAAAGGAACAGGACTGCTTTCCATTCATATTGATTTTTAGTTACATGCTTACAAAAAAACCCATGAATAAACAAGCTGTATTATATATATATATCAAAATTTAAAATTATACAGTAAACTGGTTAAAAAATATAAAACTCTATGTTAAAAATAGTCGTACAAATAGGCGTACGACTCATTGTTGCGTCGTACGTCGTACAAATGTATGAAATAGTCGTATGTGTACGACTATAGTCGTACGTATGGCAACCCTGGTACAAAGAGAAAAGAAAATCTGATGTGAAACTCACATAACTTCCTCAGCCCAAATAAAGTTTTCCTCTATTATGTATAATATTCTAATGTAAATTTATTATAAAAATGAGGAGAATGTCGTTACCACATTGTATCGCATCCCCGAAGGATACATAACACAAATAAAATATGATTAATGTACTAACGGAACTTTCTTTACTCTAAGCATGGCCAATACATCTTTCTCACCTCACATTATGATATAGAATAAGAGGCCATGTTGCAAAGAGTACGTATTCAGTTGTTTCAACCCAATGCATAGCTTTTTCGTTCACCGAGCAAGACTGAGTTTCTACAAACAGTGGGTGGCTTATAACAACCCATCAGCGAACTTTTTTCGAAAAAATGTTTTCGATAAAAGTTTTATCATTTGGTATAATCAGCCCGTGTACAAAATTTATAGAGAACAGTTAGAGCCGTTTTCGATAAAATCGCGAAAAACGTAATTTTCGTCATTTAAAGTCACCTTAAAAATAAGAGAAAGACGTCGCCAACCTTCGTGTCGCATCCTCAGAAGGTACCTAACTCAAAAATAAACTTTGTTATCATATGACTTTTCGTTCTGAAGCTGTTCACAGACAATCACACATAGATATGTTTCCGTAAATAGTATTTGTTTATTCTTGGGACCTCAAAACATGTTTTTATGTTAAAAAGTCAACTTCAAATTTGGGGTCGAAAATAATACTTCCTCTTCCTACAGTACCCATGGTACGGAAAGAGAAAGCAATAATTGAAAAGAATAACAATTTTTACATCTCTTTTTTCACACCTCTCCCAACTTTCCATTTTACACATCTACTAAGAAACGGTTTGCACAACAATACTCGGGCATTAGTCATTGTGTGAAATATACATTTGTCTCAAAGGCTATTTTGAGAATGACTTGAAAAACAAATGAAAAATTAACCAAAAATATGAAAATACCTAGCACAGTCCCAGATTCCTCCTACTCTGCAATTCGACGCGGCAGCTTAGAGGTACATCGTACTAAAGAGAAAAGTGTTTCTCTGGGGTGGATTCTCCATGACTAGTAATAGGTGTTAAGAAGAAAACATTTCTCTCAAACCGCACAAGATGTCATTCCCTAGCTTACAAAACCAGCAGTCGATTTATTCAATCTCTTCAAACCTTTCTCAATTCATGCGGTATGAATGCGTACTTCCAAAGGTTTTACGTCTTTCTAAAGTCTTTCACTCTCTAACTATTTCTATTTTATGCTGCACAATTGAACTCTCCATAAGCTTTTTTCTTCTTATTTAAATCCAGTATCTCAGTTCTTCTACTAAGTTTTCTTGTTCCGTTTATTTTCCTTCGATAGCATCTAGATCTGTAGATATTTTTCTAAACCACAGAAAAATATAACTAATGCTCAAAGAGCCACGAAGACCAATCAAGACAGATGGAGCACGGCTCCAGTATGTGAACGAATAGGACATTCTAATTTTCCCATAGAATGTACAATGAAACCAAAAGAAGAACACCTATAATCTGATCACTGAAATTCATAATGCTACCAAATCCATTAATAAAAAAATTAGATTAGGGGTACTCACCGTCTGTAATATCCCAGTGCTTCTATATGGACGCCAATCTTAGTGCCTTATGGACAGACAACGAAAAAAAAAATACAGCAATTTGACAGAAAAATAGAAAGAAATATACAAGGCAGGAGGTTCTCCAATGCAAGGCTCCAGTAAATTAAGGCTTCAGCAAATATTGAGAAAATGGCAGGTGGTTAGAAACGCTAAAGGAAACACACAGGCGGAGGAGATGTTTAAACTTCAACAAAAGACAAATTTGTAGGCCTAAATGGGAATTCTTTGATCGATTTGGACGATACTCACAATGCAGGGGTTTTCTGGGCCAGAAAACTGGAATCTGAGTCATTTTCTTCGGGCAGCTGACCTTAATCCCACGAAGCTGGATTTTTAACTATTTAATTATTATTAATCGTATTAATATTTTTATGAATGAAATGCGTCTAAAGATAAGGTTCATGAATATTTGGTTCGTTTTAATATTTTTATTTTGAATCTGTATGCCCATATGACAGAACATGATTTCTTTTAGTCGTTTTAATTATTTATTAAACTAATTAAGAATAAAATTATATTGCAATTCATGCAATTTATGTAAAAGCGATTAAGTGTTAATAAATATAATGTTCTAATTATTTTGGGTTAAATAAATTAGAGAGATCTGTCTGTGAGGACTGAGAAAAGTAGGTTATGGTGAGTAAATTAAACCTATTGTCTCTGAGTATAATCAGTGATCACTAATCAGACATCTTTAATTCACATTTTATGACAGAAGAGTAATTCACATTGTAGAGGCACAAATTATTTAAAAAAGCATCTATTTGTCGATTAATAAACGAGGGCAAAGCTGAAAGATTTCAGAGCCGTCTCATTCATATTCCGTAGAAAACTGTCTTGGGTAGCACAGCCATCTTGGTTAGTAGGCCTATCATTTTATTTCTAATAGGTCTATTTATCTTAGCTCATAATTTTCTTGTCGTGTTTGGTTTCTTTGAGAACTTTCCAGGTTTACGTTTCCTTTTTCTGTGCCTAATATTATTCTTCATTACAGATAAGTTACCTAATTCCACATTCTGAAGCCATAATATATTATGTTGTCTCTTAATCATTGTACCTCTGTGGGCATTCATATTTGATACATATAGTCCATTCACTGTTATTTTGACCTTCTGGTATGGTATCACATAAGCTTTTTTTTTTAAATACTGATTCTTAAGCTTGCTCTATTCACACTGTCGCATGCCAGACCCGAAAAGCAGTGTTTGATGTAACCGGCACGCCTTATGTACAACAGAACAGTTACATTGTGACACTCCATGTTTTTAAAATGTAGAATTGATGTATAAAAATATAATTTTGATGGTGTTTATGCTTTATTTTAGATATAGTCATTCTCCGTGATAATAAAGCTTTCGTTCACGAACGTAGGCTACTAGAAGCCTACAATAAACAACTTTCAGAAACAAGGTAATTATGATAGTTTGTATTTTTATCAATTCTCTCGATCGTGACCAAAATGAAATGGGGCAGGATTTGAATAAATCTCGTGTCAGATAGTTCATTGCGGCTGGTGCATTAAATCCTATGGAAATGTATGCTAACACGGTCCAGGTATTAGGAGCATTAGAGAGATCTGTCTGAGTGGATTGAGAAAAGTAGGTTATGGTGAGTAAACTAAACAAATCTAATACCTTTGAGTGTAATCACTAATCAGACAGATCTTTAATTCACAGTTTTATGACAAAAGAGTAAATCACATAGTAGAGGCACAAACACGTATATTAAGGGTGTTTCAACGGTACTGAACGTTGTTAACGTGTGGATGGTTTGAACAGTGAATATTAAAGAATCATTATGTTGTAACATTTGAAAGCATAATTTACCGATTAAATAATAACTTTATAAAGATTTAGGATAAGCGATAAAGAAAACTACAATGTTGGTTCAGAAATAATTATTTGAAAATGTACTATTGTAGTTAAAATGTGTGAAAGAAAAAACATACGCAAGGCACAACGAAACCGGTTATACATTATTGTTGGATAATATGCTAATAAAAACTTTCGGTGGAACTTCCATTTTCCAACATTCAAAACCAACAGTGCTATTAATTAATGTAGAGTAAAAAGATTAATGATTTCAGAGCTGAAATTATATGATATTTATACAAATAAGGTCAGAATGTGAGGCATATCCCCTACTGGTTCATCCATTCGATATTTCACATTTCCTGCTGTGCTGAGCATGCTGTTTTACACTGACAGCGGTCATTTCATATTAGCTGCATCGTTGAATTTTAAAATTTATGTCTAGTCTCTGCATAGTGTAGTGCTAATGTTCACGCCCTTTAGTAAATATTTAACTGTGAGACAGAACTGTTTACATATTTTCAGTAAACTTCTGAATTGAGTGCATTTATCCTTTAAATAGGACTGAAGCAGATGCTGTCGCATTGAATGTTTTAACTTCGGAATAAACAAAAGACAGAAATTGCCAGCATTGTTCAATGTCAAAAGAAATAACTATAGAGATTAGTGCACCCATCTCTCGGTTAATTATGGCGATAATTTGTATGGTTTGCTCGAAAAAGACATGCTTTATTAGACCGACTATCAACAATTCATAATTGATTTAATTATTAAATTATCTTTTACCATAAGCGATAAGACATATCCTTACAAAAAGTTGTTTCACACGGAGCAAGTGTAACATGGGTTGATGCTGCTATCCAGTTTCGAAACAATTCGTTTCGGAAAGATATGAAAAATTAATCAAACGATTTCAAAAACTTTTTTCCATTTAATGTATGCTTTTCTGAGATGTCAATTTTTTTACCGAAGAGTAGGCCTGATTCCTAATATTCTTCCTCTACTGATTAATAATGAACCCCGGCTAACTTCCTTCTCTTTGTGTTTTCTTGAGAGACGTATAGCCCTTTGAATATGTCTCTGCACTATAACGTAATAAATTAATTTAGTCATATTGTAAGTAAGAGATATAATTTCCATTTGCAACTTTCCAATGGTTCGAAAAGAAACTCTTTGATAAGTGTGGATAGTTATTAGCCAATTTAGGTATGTTTAGACAGTAAGTCCTCCCTTTACTTTTCCCCTATTAACGTCGTTTTTACATTGTGTGTCTAATATGCACCAGTCCTCTTTAAAAGTTGCATTTGATCACTTTTTACATCACCGACGCTCCAGGCTTGGTCATTTTAAAGTACCTAAACTGTATATTAGAGAAGCACATTTTGCTTTTTTTTAAAGTGTTTTTAGATATGGCATACTGTTGTACGGAAATAGATCATGTTTGAAAGATATACTGTTACTACAGAAAAAAGCTGTCAGATTAATAACTTAATCAACCCCTAATTTTCCATGGAAGCCACTTCTTTTTAAGAAGAAGGAATCATGACTGTGTATAATTTGTATATATTTGAAGCTTTGTTGTTTTTAAAGAAGAATCTTAATAATTTTTACCCAAGGAATGACATTCATACTTATGACCAAGACAGAGCAACCACATTCATATACTTTTTACTAGATTATCTAAAACTAAATCCACACTTGTATTTATAGCAATATCCGTTTTTAACAAACTGCCTGATAATGCAAAATTGCTTAATTTTAGTTCAAGTTCAAAATCCAGACCTGGCTGAAAAATAATCTATTGTATAGTCTTGAAGAATGTTTTGATTTTAATTATGCCGATATTAATGTGTAACCATTGAATTGTGTGTGGTATGTAAATATTTTCGTAATTGTATAATGAATTATATACACTTTTAATGACATAGCCTATTGTATTTCATACTCAAAAGCGATAATAAATTGAATTGAATTGAATTGACGATAACTATGTATGCCCTGTAAATTTCTAAGATTAGAGGTAACTTACTGAACGTAAAGCTGAAACTAGTTTTCCTTCTCTCATGAACGAATGCAAGTGTTTACGTGTCACATATTTATACGATGATGAGTAGGATTTATTTTGTACATATCCTGTATAAAATACCGGTATGCATTCATCTCAAATATGTACTTTACATGCTTGCAGGCTCAGCATACTTGCATGCTAAAATCGGCGTTTTCAAATGCTTAACAATCCTACTTAGTAACTACATAGAAAAAGTATCATTAAATCCATAACCTCGACAACTTAGAGACAGTCAATAGGCTTACAACTAAGTATACCTAGTATACCTATATAACTCAGTTGAAATAACAAATAGGGATATTAGGTGCTACGTTAGAGTAATAATTGTTATGCTTTATTTACTTGTAAAATATGTTACTTATTACATTCTATGACATTAAATAATTTTTATTTCATATCTATCTCATTCAGACATATAGTAAGGGTCAAAGTGCCGTAACTAGCTAGTGGTTTTTGGTAGAGATTGGCAGTACTGAGGCTGGTACATCTGCAGTGCATCTCCCCTCCCCACTTATATTGATCGAGTGCGCGTGTGCGGTCGTCAAGTCGATTAACTGCGGAACAACTTTCAAAAGTTTCAGCCACTATTGTTATCTAGTCGTGTATTCATAATGCTAAACCAAACAATAAAATTAATGACATTTTATTATTAATAATTTGTATTTCCCCCATTTTGTCTATCTTCGTTAAAGAAAATAAAATCTCGAAATTATTTATTTTTATCTTTATTTGATTAATTTTAATGAAATATTTAATAGAACTTTTAATAAAAATTTCCCATTTATACTTTTGTTTCTGGTGATAAATGAAAAATTAAATCTAAATATTGGTTATTAAAAATACTACTGCAAACTTATGTAAGCTAAAAAATTATTTTATTTGAAAAATTTCGATTTATAATAATAACTTTATTATGAAATGGCAATACTATTTTGGAATGTAAAATGCTTAATGAAATACACCTATTACGCGGGCCGGAATTAGAGATATGACTTAGACCTCCTTTAGTATATGTTTATTTTTTATATGTATTTATTATATTAACTAACTTTTGTTCGCAGATTCGATCGCATGACATTCATAATTTGATAGAAATAAATTTTCCTCGTTACTCCAATCCTTAGTTTTTACTAATATTGTAAAATTACTGACTAATGTAAATAAGAAAGTGTAAGACTACTGTAATGTTCCTCCATTTAACTTTGTACCCCATTATAACCTCTTTGTGTTTTTAAATCCCTTAAGGGTTGAATATTGGAAAATGCTTCAACACCTGTTTTATTATTTCTGTTATAGAATATGCTAAGTTTCAAGAAAATACATACAAAAAAGTGCTGCTTCAAATACAAACAATTATGCCCCTTTAAGTGTTTTCACTCCATTACAGTTGATTTCCAATACATAAATATAATAGAAATACGTGTTTAATTACTTATAGTATTTTGCAATACCTTTACAGTTTCAAGCCAACAGAACCAAGAATTAATAAAGTTCAGCCATATACGCTTTTAACCCCCTCATGACTTCAATTGGGATTTATTTTAGAAAATGTTTAAATGCGTATTTCATTATCTGTGTTTTAAGGTAATTATGCTAATATTCAAGAAAATCCGACCTAAGAGTATCGTGTCGCTTTTTTAAAACTGTACCGCAAACGTCTGCACAGTGTGTAGTGACGATTTAGTAAAATTTAGACTAACCGGTTACGAAGTAATTTTCACTAGGCTTATTTCTTATGATATTCACTAGTTCATAAGCAAACTATACTTATCTTAATTGAGCCCTGACTCTATATCCGCAATCAGACTTTTTGCCACACAAAGGACTTTCTGGAACTAAAACAGTCAAACTAAAGCCAAAATACGTCAAAAAATGTTTAATTTAAAATGCCTGTATATTTTATAGCGTGCCATCTAACTTATAAAAATATAAAATGAAACATTTTCTGGATATTTGAAGAAAGTATTTTGATCTCATGATAAAGCAGGAAGCCTTCCATAAATTTAAATGCCTTAGGCATATGCAGGTTAATAATAGGCTACGTCTCTGAACGTGTTCCTCAGAATTTTAAAAATGTTGATATTAATTTCTGTCTAATGAAAAACAGGAAGTCATAACTATAAATGCATTTCGCACATAAGTAATAGAACACACATCTGCGCGCATAGGCGTACCGAGGGGGGGGGTGGGTTTTGGGGGTTTGAACCCCCCCCCCATTGATTAAAAAAAGGAAAATTGTATAATTTTTCTAAGTCTGCCCATAAATTACTTAATACAAGTATAAAGCGTGGGAAGCTTAAAACTCGTTATTTTGCGTCTTAATTTTTAAAATTTTCCGGGGGAGAGCCCCCGGAAGCTTAAAACTCGTTATTTTGCATCTTGATTTTTAAAATTTTCCGGGGGAGGACCCCGAACCCCCCTCTTCCCCGCGGATGTTATAACCCCCCCATATGGTCGGCCTGGTTACGCCTATGTCTGCGCGTGAACCCCCGATTAAAAAAAAATGTTGTGTTCGGAACTAATGAAAACAGGAAATCACAGCTATAGGCTAAGCTTATTAAGTAGGTTAATGATAGGCAATAGCTCTGCGTATGACCCTCAGAATTTATTTATTTCTTGAATTTAGGATGTTATGCGGCAGATACCCTAAATACAAGAATTTTTGAATGGAAACTCGAGCTTTGGAAGCCAACGATCATTTTCGACCAGGCCCGACGAGACGGGGGGGGGGGGCAACCGGGCTGCAGCCCCGGGGCTCGGACCCCTAAGGGCCCTGGCCCAGCTGACCAGGTTTTATGTTTCACCTTCTAAATTCACTCTAACATAAAATGGATTATAAGTCAACAAATAGATCAATTTGTGTTTTATGTGCTTATTTTTATTTGCATTGTCCTGTCGTATAACGGTGACACGGAATAATTAGTTAATCTAAAACGGATTGTTCTTGAATAAAAAATGTTATTTCTGAAAAGTAGAAGCAGAAATCCTTTTGGACTGAACAATAGGCCTCACTAACGTTTGGCATTTAAAAAAAAAAATCAAAAGATTAATTTGGGTACATACACATTAAACTGGTACAGACAGATAAAACTGGTAACTTATAAAACTGTGCAAAGTTATCCCCGGGATTCCTTTTGTTTTGCTATTTTTATACCAGTTGGGTCTATAATTTAAGTGTTTTTATTTTTTGTTGAGAAGTCAAAGACACAGGTTGTACAGTGATTAGTTTTTATGCTTATTGATAGCATTTTGCCATATCACATATTATTATCTCTTATGAGAACAACTCAAAAGCTTTTAAATTTATATGGCTTTATTTTTTTGTAAAATATTACTAACTTTTTTAATGACTAACAAAAATATAAGTCTTCAAGTAATAGATTACTTACATAACATTACATATATGATAATTATGTAATATATTTACATAATCCTTTAGTTGCAAACAATATAAAGGTCGAGGTTGGGTTTCAGTGGTGAATTTAATATTTGATGGGTGTCCGGGACAATTTGAACCTGAGGTCCTTACTTTCTCTCCGCAGCCCTGTTTCCGACTGATAATTTACTTATAATATAATTTTATATTCCTTTATGTTAGGTACATTTAAAAACCTGTTACGTCTAAATCACTAGATTTAGCATAATAATAACAATTTCAGTTAAATTTATAGGATTTTCGAAAACAAATTATTCTAAAAATTAGATGTGAAGATCGGAAATAAATAGGCCTATTAGTTTAGTGATTCATAACTGGTAATTAAATAATATGAAAGCAAAAAAAAAATGGTAGTGCACCGGTGTAGCACATCAATTTGCAAAGAAATAGTTCTTTGACTAGTATTAAATAAAAAATAGTTTTTACAATGGACAGTAGACTACTGCTTCATTTAATAAAGCTCGCTCTCCTCATATCCTAGACCTACTGATTGCCTTGTTTCACGCACATATTGTCACGTTCCTCATGTCTAGGTCCTGATGATATCTTCACATTCCTGTACTGGAATCCACCCCTTTCTCCCTCGATCACACAAAGGAAACCACTTGCAGCGAGATCAGAGGTTAACAGGCTTTTGTCGGCATCCGAACCCCTGTTTTAATAGTACAGTAATATTTCGATCAAGAAAATTATCAAACTCATGAGTGAATTGGGAGCTCTTACTCAGGAAATTAAAAAAAATACTCCTACTGAATATTTTTTTCGTGTATCGTTTAGTAGATTTATGCTGTTCACATATATTGTCAGATATGTGATTTCAAACATCAGGTAGTTTCGGGTATTTACTTCCAACGAAAACTCGAAAAATAAAATTGATATACACAGCTCATTCTAGTTTTGCCTAGTTATTTAAAGTGTCTATTTGTGTGCGATGCCCAGCCAAATCTAGGGCACGCAAAGGTATGAAATTATTAACATATCGAGGTAGATTGACTGAAGGGTGTCCGAATTAGTAATAGTAATTTAATTAGTAATTATTAGGGAGAGAATTGAGCTATAGAAGTACCACATTTCGATAATACATTTAAATTGTAATATTAAAGGTGACCTTGCTCTGCTGTCAATATCAGATGGAAAAGAAGAGAATCGCATAAATATATATTTTTTCAACATAACTAATCGAAGTACCGATCGCTTCGACTTCGTTAGCCCACTCTGCTTGATTGATCTATTTATAACGATATGATTTATTTTTACATAGGCAAAGAGAAGGGAATCATGTACGGACGAAACTTACTACTGATGGTACTTAGTTGTTTATTTGGGGGGGGGGGGCAGGAAACTCGAAACTGAGTTCGTTTTCCATCCGGCGGCGCACTTTTGTGAAATGCACCTTGAAGCCGTATTTTTATTTTGTAATTATGAATCGTTTTAATTGTTTATGAATAATTTGCGTGTAAGGGTAAAGTTCCTAAAAATGTGGTTCTTTAATTTCGAATCTGTACGCTCATAAGGTAACACAAGATTAGTTTTAGTCGTCTTCATTATTTATTCACTACGTCTAACAATATAATTTAAAATAAAAATGTGTTATACATGTAATTATGTAAAAATGTCAGTGTTAATACACATAAAGTTTTATTTATTAAATAAATTATTTATACAAAATATCCAGCTGTTGAATTAATAAACTCGGATGAAGCCGCGTGGACCTGCAGTGATAAATAAACGAAGGACTGATATTATACAAAAACACTCAATAATCATAAAGCAATTAAATTAAATTTAACACATACATAAATACATACCGATATAGTCCAAAGTGCTCCGAAATAACAAAGCTCGTGGTCAATCAATTTATTTATTTTAATTTAAAAATATATTTGATAACAATAATAATTATACCGTTACTAGTAATATATTATTGTTAAGATTACTATAATTGCTAAATAATAATTTCCCCAAAGCTAAAAGTTTAAATAATTACTGAAACATCAGTAGTATGCTCTATGCTTGAATGAACTCCTGGGGGAATAAGTGAATTGGGAGTTATCAAAATAAAATATTACACGAAGAGATTTATAGAAAGAACAGCATTTGTTTTTTGGAATAGCAATAATACAAAACCGTTAAACGTTATTGTGTAGCAATGTTACTATTACTAATAAAATCGTGTTTATTGTCAGAGCTTGTAAAAACGATCAGCTGAACGCTTCAGATAAGCTGTCAGAGCTGCCAACTGAAATAAACTTCGTTCGATAGCATTATAAGTGAGGGAGATTTATTTGCATTTCTCATCAGTTCGTGGCACGCAGAACTGGCCTAATTGACTGTTCAGTTGAGTGACATTACTAATGCATTTCCCAGCAAAGTGAATTATCTAATCACATTACACTCCACCGATTAGGTTCTATCGATTGTCGTAAGAGATGCAAGTTGTGCCCCATCAAGGAAGCGTTTACTTAAATAGTAGCAGAATAAGTATACAAATGACAAAATTTATCATTACTTACTTTTATTATTTAAAATAAATCTTCTTATTTTATTTCATAGACGTTCTATAAACGCATCTTATACCAGCGTTTACGTATTGCGTGCGGAGAGGTAAAATATTTCCGAATTGCGCTTCAATGAAGCCGAGGATCTATCAGAGTTGCTTGCCAATGCTTTGTAGGAGATATCCAAGTTATGCGTCAAGAAGGTATCCAAAAAAAGTTACATTTTCCTTCCCATTTTCAGACTATTCTATCATATAACGCAGTGTTCATTAATTTTAACATAGATTGTACAAAGTATCTTGCAACACATCCAAATCCATATTATTATCTAGTGTCTTTTGAAAATAAAATCTGAAGACTTCGATGAAGAATAGTTTCCTGTTTTTCCCACTCATAGTAGCTATAGCTAGTTCCATGATCCAACAGTCCCTTGGTTGAAGTCATCTATAAACAACACGCTTCTTTAGATACTATAAGTCAAAATAAATGTTATTTTCGTAAATTGTTGAAAACTTGTATCAATACTTCAACAATGTTTAGATATAATTATTTACTTGGGAACTTTAATTGGTAAAGAATGTTGTCTACATATAAATAACTGTTGTTGTAGGCTTAGTTGAGTTTACGACAAGTAGACGAAAATTTGAATTTAATTTTTTACGTGAAAAACTGTAAAAATAAATTATAATATCACAATAAATGTAAATATTTTGTATGATTTTTGCTATATTTACACTAGTTACAGTTATATTGTAGCGCTCACTTCAGTTCGTTGTGAAGAAACCACATCGTACTTCCACTATGCGATTCGTTGCCTAGTTCTTAATAAGGTTATTTAAAGAAACGTCCAAGGGCACGTCATCATGCAATTCAAGTGTGTGTTTAAAAATCCCGACACAAAATTAGGTTGTTTACTTTTCCAGCTGACTGATTCAGCATGTAGTTCGAGTGGGAAGTGATATTTGACAAAGCTACCTATATTGCAACTTCCAAAGCCGTATATGAACATTGTAAAACAATATGTTTTACTGATTTGCATTTGATAAATTCTTTCTAATATATTACCATAAAATAGGCCCTAAATTGGGCATTACTCTGGTTCCGGTCATCCGATTTGGTTCAATATCGATACGCTTCTTCCCATGGACGTTATAAATGCGTATACCAAGTTTCATGAAAATCCGATAACGCGTATTTGAGTTATCGCGCGTACAGACATACGTTCAGACGGACAGAGAGACGGACATACATTTTCCCGTCCCCCACACAATCTTATAACGTAACAGTAACAGTGTTAATCAGGTACGGAAATAATAATTAAATTTCTATATTTCGTTCCCTTGAATCAGGCACCTTTATCACAGAATACTCAGTGTATAGGGGAAGACTTATATCTGTCGCAGCCTCTCGTTAGCTTAAAGTGAGATTTCTTTAGGACCGGGCGTTTCTACAACCCGTTAATTTTCTAAAGACCTGTAATGAAAAACGTTTGGTCCATTGGAGATACCAGGAAGGATAGGATGAAAGGGTTTGATGCGAAACTGCTGATAAGTTCGCTTAAATTCACTTTCAGACTATATCCTAGTCATAATCGTCGTGCCGTATATTTATGTCAGGGTGCAGCAGTTGGAGTCTTTCAATGCATCTGTTGATTAGTATCAGCTTTTTTGAAGAGGTGGGAAAATTTACAGCTTTGACTGAGAGGATTGGATCGAGGGAGCATAGGCGTAGCGAGGGGGGGGGGGTTTGGGGGTTTGAACCCCCCCCCCATTGATTAAAAAAAGGAAAATTGTATAATTTTCTTAAGTCTGCCCATAAATTGCTTAATACAAGTATAAAGCGTGGGAAGCTTAAAACTCGTTATTTTGCGTCTTAATTTTTAAAATTTTCCGGGGAAGGACCCCCGGAAGCTTAAAACTTGTTATTTTGCATCTTAATTTTTAAAATTTTCCGTGGGAGAACCCCCGGAAGCTTAAAACTCGTTATTTTGCATCTTAATTTTTAAAATTTTCCGGGGGAGGGCCCCCGGACCCCCCTCTCCTTCCATACTCGCCAGACCCCGCGGATGTTATAACCCCCCCATATGGTCGGCCTGGTTACGCCTATGCGAGGGAGTAAGGGGAATATTTGACTGTAGCTATAGGGAGATGTGCTTTATATCTTTGTTTTCTGATTAATTAGGCTTGTGTGTTTACAGGTTCGTGTGGTGAGTTTGAAAGTTTTGTTTGTGTGTTGGTTAGTTTTAATTGTATTTCCAGAATCGAGCCAAACTTGAACCCTCTAAAGCACGCATGTCCACCAGAAGGTTACAAGGACGAAGATTGCTCGAATTTCAAATATTTTTCATGTAACTTAGTACAAACAGAACAGATATGATTTTCACAAGTTCGATAGAGGAAATTGAAAAGAGTAAGGAATACTCTGTAGTTAGACCACTATTGCTTTCACAGTGTATAAAGTAACTGTATTGCGTCGCGATTGTATCTTACACAGCATCTTAACCCAGCGCTCTCTGTAACTCGATTCTGGAAATACTGTGAATGAAATTTCCACATGTTAGCAGTCTTTCTCCATACAAAGTAACATGAGATATAAACCAATATGTAGTCTATGAGACTAAGAGTACCATACCTTCGTGTACTTACTTTTATATTCTATATTTTCTTGTTTATGGGATCATCACCATTAAAGGTCACCTAGATTTTTTCATGTTGAAGTTTTTTAAAGTCCGGATTTAATTAACCTTTAGGCTACAGTATTCTACAGTCCTATATCAATATTATTTTTCAATACAAGCTAGTAACAATCATATTAGTGTACAAGGGAAACATGAGTTTAACATAGGCCCTACCTAAAGCTAGTCATATAACTTATAAGCCTTCGGCTATACGGAGTAAGTGAGAGTTTAAAATGTGAAAGTTGGAAACATTTCTTTGTCAATTTGAAATCAAACTCCACGTTTTCTTCATGCAGAATATTGTAATAATTTCTACCGTAGAGCTTTTTATAATCCATATAATTTTTCTTTGTACGTCTAAGGAACTTTCTCACATTATTCTCATTCTTAATCTGCATTCGAATACTAACTTTAGCGCAGAAAATCCTATGAAGAGGTTGTAAAGAATATATGTAATATTACATAACAATGTAGGGCCGAATAAATAAAGATGAGGTTGGAAACTGATCGAATTCGGAATAAATGCACAACAAGGTTGTTGTATCTGCCTAATAAATCATACGTTCATGTTCATGGAGACCACGGATTCTCTATATCAAAATACTCGGCCAATACCTTAGGAATACCCGAAATTTCTGTCCGTAGGGCATGGTTTTCAAAACTAGTTGTCATTACTTTAAAACCTACTTAAAGTAAAAAAAGGAACGCAACTTCCAAATTTGATCATATACTTTGTTCTTATGACCTTTTCTTTTCCTTCCTTCCTTGTATTTCATGCCCCTGTGGAGAAGTAAGAAACTTTCAAAACATATTCGTAGGATGATGCTGCCGATGATATCTAAGTCCTACTCTGGTAATTTCATGATTACAAAAGCTACTATCATCCCAGCCAGAAAATACAGCTGTGGAGCCAAAAATAATGCGGAGCTTAAAATGGTTCATATGGTTGGCAAAGGCATATAGGAAAAGACTTAGCGAACTGCCTATGGCTAAGGAGTTAACTGGCACTTGAACCAGCTTATCCAATAGCAAGACATAGATGGACCACAGATAAGTGGACCATACATGTGGAAGGAGTATTATTAGCAATAACTATTACTGATCAACAGAGAACAATATAGAAATACTGTATTACTTCGGATTACATGAGTCACTATTAACAAGTATATAATTTTATACTAGTAAATATTTTTCTTAACAGTTCTCTAAAATGTTACTGGAGATGACGCCAGACGAAACGCTATACAACTTATATGACAGAGTTGAGTTTGCTCTTCTTCTATCCTTCTCTGAAGAGATGATCATACCGACTTGTTGAAAGTTTCGCATCTCAAAGTCATAAGATCTGTACCCTACTTCCAAAGCATATAAAACTTTCACAGAGTGTCTCTAATAAAAACGCGTTACGGAAATTATAGAATTGTGCAATAATACTTCAAAATAGTATGCTACATTTGTTTAAGAAAACGATATCACATATAACCTAATAGCCTATTATTATTGTTATTATTATTAAGTCTTCTGCCCATGACAAGTTTTTGGACCTGAACTGCAAATTTCCCTCTCCATCTCTTCCTACATTCGACTTCCACTTTCAATAACCAAAGTTTTCTTTTATCCTTTAAATTGTGTAGCAGCAGGGTTCTTCTTCCAAGACCTGGAGATTTCACAAATTTCCTTTCGATGATATCATGCAGCAGATAATTTCTTCTCAAGATGTGACCTATCTAGTTTGGTTTCCTTGTTCTCAGAACTTCTCCATTTGTCGCTTTATCCGCCTATTTTAGTTCTTCCTTTCTTCTCCGGCACCACATTTCAAAACATTCCTAACACTTCTTCGTTTTTCATGAGGTCCATTTTCCGGACCGGACTAATCATATTCAGTGACGCAAATTCGAGTAAAAATGGAATAAATACAGATAACGTTTTACCAGTTACAACAGGAAAACCAGACAGCGGAATAACATAATAAAATTGCCATCACGTATATAATTGATAGAGATTTCATTTAATATATCACACATTATTAACGTTGAAATACTAAAACCGCAAAATAAATATAATCAATCAAAAGTTATTTTATATTTATGATGACATATGCGTGTGACATAAACACACAAGACATTTTAACTTCGTTTTTTAAAAAACACCCAAGATTTTTATTCAATATTACAACTTATAGAAGACACAACTTAATAAGTTTACACACCAATGACTGGCATAACTGTTTTTTAATTTTTTTTTAATTTTAATAAACAGGCCTATAGATATTTTAACTTATAGTGTAATTTTTAGATCATTTATATTTCATCAATTTTTAAGCAATTAATTTACAAAATCACAAATGAAAATAAAATACTGGTAACTAAAAGTGAAAGTTTTTGGCAAATTCTCTGGGTTATCCTACTTCCATATTAATGAGGGTATAAGGTGGATATAAAATTCTTATTATATATATATATATATACCAATACACTAGTATAAAACTCCGCAGAATAAGATTTTCAATTAGAATAGAGATTTAATCCAACGTGCAAAATCAATTATAAGAATTACTAAAGCTTAAAGTAAACTGAAGAAAGATCTGTGGTGTCTCAGACTGGCTGGCACGAAGCAAAATTAGGGTGACAGCCCAGATGTCCTAACGTTGTTACAGCGTCCAAGCTAAAGTTAATTTAAATAAACTATCAATGGAGAAGCGAGTAGCTTTAAGGCCAGTGAAACTACGACCAATTAAAATCCATAGAATATGCCAATTTCCTAGGCAGAAAAATTGATAAATACCCCAACCATAAGAAAATCAAGACTCTTGGGCACTGTAAGACAGGCTACCGGGGGCATACACTTCAGGACTTTTGATAACGACCGCGCAACATAATATACCTTTGCGATCCCACGAAAGAATAACCCTGAATATATTTAATGATAGTAAAAGAGCGACAAATTGAGCATATAACCTCAAAATAATTTTTAAAAAGGGTCACATTTAACTGTATAAAGCAAAATAAACAGATTGTGTACTCAAAGTTAATCCATGATTTGTTACAAAACAATTCCTTATGCCAGCCTAACAATCACCCATCAACATAAGCCCATCAACAATCCGATTTTTGTCCGCGATAGAAAAGGAGTTTCTCATGTCTTTACCCTGAGCTATCTACCAGTAACCTGATCATCAAACCCTGGACTCACATTTCTATTGTGAGGCTATATGAACTCTCGTTTACTTTATCAATTTCTTCCTCAAATCCAAGCTCAGATTACTAGTCAACAGTGATCTCTTTTTTTTCTTTGTGAAAGCAGTCGAGGTAATGGAAATTCGTGTTCTGATATCCTTGGTGCAGTAGGCGTCATACGTCAGTAGACTTCCTAAGTGATTAAACTGATCAAGATTTTCCATTCCTCGAATTCCCATGACGATTTGAACTGGTTCTTCGATATGCGAAATTCTCACTTTGAACTTCTCTATGTTGATTTCCGTTTAATTGTTGCTTCCTGTTTTCACAAGCCTTCCACCATGTCTTGCAGTTTTATGTTCACATAAGCGAAAGAAAAGTCCATCCAACAGATACCAAAGTAGTTGCCGTTGTTAAATAACACAGCCCAACAAAAAAGAACTTTTTATTACTGAATGACATTCTTCTTATGGTGAGGAATATGATGTAATATAAATAGATTATTGGGCAACACTCACCACTGTTTATTGATCCTTTTGTGAAGCCGTTGTCAAAGGTTACTTAATCTTGGGTGGAGCCTTCGTCTTCTTCATAAGATAATAAAATAATAAAACACACGCATTATATAAAACACAAACACTAAAAATGTCAACTTCACAACAGAAATCACAACGTTTCGCGAGACACTATGAAAGTATCGCGTTTTCAAGTGAATCTTATTTTAGCGACGCGATGTTAGGTCGCGAAGTCTTTTTGTTTTGGTGTCTCAGATGTTTTACCGGATTTTGGCTATACTTAGTGTGCTTATTCCAAATATGTAAACAGTTTTTCTCTACCAGCTCCACTTTTATATAGATTTTATTCATGATCTCTTAGTCTAGCGACTAAGTCTTCACCATAGTCTTTACCATACTTTGGACACGTAGGACGAAAACTGTACTAAGTACAGAAAAACTAAAAGCTGGATTACTTTTTTGCCCTCAAATTGACAGCTCATAAGTCATAAACGACCGTACAATATGTGATAGTATCAATTTTTTAAAAGTTATTGTAATGCTAATGTAATGTTAGTGTGTTACTTTTTTCTTCTCAAGATTTAGAAGCTAAAAATAGGCACTGTTTTTTATTTATATCAAACGTAAAATGGGATAATATGCAGAACGGTAAAACCACATATCACAAAACTAAAAGTTATAGGGCAAAACTAATGTAACATTTGGCATCAGTGACCTAAATATACCCAAGAATAAGTATCAATTCTAAGGCACCGAAATTGCTGTTGGTCTGTGCAATGTATGTCTAAATTAGTAACATCAATACAAGAATGCAATTTGTATGTTAGACTAATAGGATTTTCAGCAAACAGAATAGTGTGAGAGGAGGAGAGCATTTTAAACCAGACTGTCTGAAAATAAAAAAAATTCTCAATTTTAGAAACTCTGGAGTTCGTACAGAGAATACTAATGACTTCTATTACTCTTTTATCGTGGTCTTTGCTAGTATGTGACCTCTAATATAGTCTTGACAAGACGTCCTATTTCCACTTTCTGTTCTTAATGTAACTAGAAAACAAGACTGTGCATTTTGTTTCCAAATTAGAAGGCTGTTAATAAAGTTCTCGCTGTGGACTTAATTAACATTAAAAGAGTTAACACAGCATAAGCCTCAGTGCAGGGAAAGTCTATTAACCTGAGTAGGGTAGTGAGGTGAATTTTTAATAAGGTTTGTACATCCCAGCTTTGTTTTTTCTGCTACCCTGTAAAAATCATTAATGAGATCATTGTTTCCCACCACTAAGAGGGTTGAATATTTACAAAATTATCTATCTATGTTATCTTGTGTATGGTAGAACAAACAAAATTAACAAAGACAAATTTAAAATAAGTAATAAATATTAACACGAGTATATTCATTAGTCTATTGTAGCCTACAATTCAAGAAGACTTTTATATATTTTATATGGATAAAGATAATTGCAAAAGCTCTTTGTTTACCGGTACATTATAAAGTTTAGATGTTGATATTAAAATTGCATTACATTTATGTAATTAACAAGGCATGTTTCATACAATGAGAAATATATCAGTATGGTATGTGGAAACGTCATACAATAAAATTGTAAGAGACTGCACTGGAAACCCTTTGCTACAAGATCTCCTCAAAGATAATTATTTTCCTTTCTCAATAGAATTCAAAATTAAAAGCATTTTAAGTTTTTTTTAATTCATCTACATGGAAGGGTTATTTGCAAAATTCAAGGTAATGAACAGTGCCCAGGATCAAGTACCATACCGACGACGTTAAAATGAAAATAAAATTGTATTCACCGCTTACAGCAAATAATGTGTATTATAGCTAAAATTTCAGTATTGAAATCGGATAAAATATTTGTGCAGCATTTTCATAGCAACAGACTATTGATTCGATTTATGCAGGGCTACAATTCTAAAGATTATTATGAATTGGAAATATAAAACAGACAGTAACAATTCTCTGAAATTCTCTGAAAAAGTAACTATAACCTATTCTTTTTCTAGGCATAGCCTCCAGCTCTATAATGTGTAAGCATATATAGGCTATAAAACCAACAAACGAAGTATACCATTATAGAAAACAAATATGATTTTTAAATTTTTTTCATTATATGCGATTCACTGAATACATTTAAAAATTATAGAAACAAAACCTCTGCACTGTTTTATGGGATGAACAATATCATAGGTATAATTCTGGACACATCACACAGATATGGAAGAAAGTAGTTATCATCAAAGCTGGAAAATTTAATTTCAATAAAAATATCTAAACTTAAAGCGAGGCAATCTCAGCACGGAATCTCAACCGATGGGAGTAACAGGCGAATATATATCATAGGCTTTAAAGATTCTCCATTTTCCGGAATTATATTAGCCTAGATCCCACAATACGTATGAAGATCATTATCAAACAGAAGAAGTCCATGAAGAAACGAATATATCTATACACCCAGTGAGGGAAGTGAGGCGGTATGCGCCGGTATGGAATACCGTCACTGGTTTTAAAGGTCCAAATGAATACCGGCACTGGTTTCAATGGTGAAATAGCATACCGCCACTGAAAATCAATGGCTATTTAATACAAATTGTTAATGTTCCTTTAAGTCGTAATATAATAACTACTTTTCATGATTATTCACCAACTCGTACCCTTTAATCGGTAGCCATTATCACTATAACTTGTGATGGTCTTTGTTGCCATCTTAATGACTACACCACTAGATTCTAAATATTTCTCGGTAACAAAATGTTGTGACTCTTAAATACTTTTAAAATTACTTTATTGAAATAAATAAACTAAACTTAAACATGGACTAGGCCGCTGCTCATCTACCATAGATGGCAGGATTGGGGTCATGTGGTCAGCATGCCGATACCCACTGCTGTTATTGATGGTTTCCGTGATGTGAAATGAATAAAGGTCTGTCAATCGACAGTACATTATGTTCTAGTCTTGTGTTGAGCTCCTACTTGGCAGGGTTGGTTACTCATTAATTAAATACACTACCAAGTGGATATCACATATCCTGCACATCACGTAATTATTATTTTGTAAAGGAGGGAATGTGCTTTTTTTAAATTGAGGTATGTTAGGGAAAAATTTTGGGATAGCATACGGCCTCTGGATTTTTCTCACTTCCTTCACTGTATACACCTAAAGCGCTCTATTATATTGAGAAATATAAATTAAATCAAATCACAGTACGCGAATTGTTGTTTGGTACACGGGTTATATTTCCCACTTTACGGTCTCATTCTGCAGATACCTAGTACTCAACAATGAGTTGTCCATCAACATCATTAAAAACTCCATAAAAATCTTGAAACTTCACTAGCTATCTATCTATATTAATAAAAATGAATTTCCAAAATGTATGACGGAGCATCACTTTAGAACGCCTCGACCGATTTGGCTGATTATTATTTTGTTGTGTTCGTAATTGTCAGGACAAGGTTTGTACGAAAGAAATTTTTTGGAAAATCCACGGAAAAAGTCGGAAATGTGAAATGAGGCAAAGTTAGAGAATTCTGCTGTCAATTGTTTACATAACGAAAGTTTTGTTTACGGTGTTCACATAGGGCTTTGGAAACTATATTATAATACTGGGCTTTAACAAATGCTGATACTATCGATGTAATTAATACATTTGTGAAAATAATTCTTTAAGAATAAAATCCACGAAAATAAAGCAGTCACATAACTTTCTCTACCCTCGACATGGAAAATATCATTTTCTCACTTCACATTTTGATGTAGAATAAGCGGTCGTATTGCAGGGACAACTTAAGTGTGTGCCAGTGAGTATTCTATATCGGAAGTCGATAACAAATCCTATCCACTGATACGTCACTCATAGCTGTAGGCTTTCTATTAGTTGAGAAATAGGCCTAGGGATGTTTATCAGAGACCCTAAGCATCCAAAAGAAGACAAAATGGGATGGAACATTTTCAGTCCTACGCGCGCAGTATATTATGTCCCAGGTTTTAGGGAAGGAAATTATAAAAGTGATATTGAATTTCCTTTTAACTTCAGCCCCGAAACGGTTTTATGGTAAATGAGAGTGAGAAATACAATTTTCTGTCAAGACAATACAATCTTATGTAACCGGAATTTCTTTTTCTTCTTATTTGCTCTCCTCCCAGGCATGGTGTGTAGAAGCAATGGAATGCAACATTCAACATCCTCTATGAGCCATAAAAGCTCTATCTAGCGTTTTCTGAGGGAATAGTCTGAGTGTCATATGTCGTTCTTCCTCATTTCGAATTCTACATACGTATTATATAACGACCTAGAGTTTCAACATCGAAATTCCTCCTTAAGTTAATTTCATATTACGAAATACAAAACCCGGGCGACGCCGGGCCTTTTAAGCTAGTGTTAAATAAGTTTAAAACATTCTATTGATTTAATTGCTCAACCTATTGTATTTTACATGTATGATATTTTCCTTCTGTATTAAGCTTTGTCTCTGGCAACCTCTGAATGGAGGAAGCAATTATAAATAAATAAATAAATAAATCTTGAGAATTCAAACAATTGGTAAAGTATAAATACTGAATTCCAAAAGTACTGAAGCTGATGCATAGCTATCTGTAGGTGGAAGAATAGATACATTTTAAATAAATGTGAGTAAGCGAAAGTAAGTAGAAAGTTTAAAAAATAATTCATCTATTGAAAAATATTGATCTGAAACAAGTTATTTGAAAATAAAAATCTTCAATTGAAGGGTTTACTTTTGTAAAGGTCTAAGTGCCAAAACCATGATTTTTCAACTGATAATTTTAAATTGATTTATGTACTCAGACCAATGCATTTCAGATGGGTCCATGGTCCAGGGAAAGCCACGCTAGTAGCAATAAATTCGAAGATGTAGCGCTGGGTCTGTTTCTAACACGTCTTTCTGTGGCTGTATGTCTCGTTTTCTTCGCAGTCATGATTATGGCACTTAGACCCTTATAAAAGAAAACCCTTCATTTATCACTGTCACTGTTTAATAAATCTGTTATAATCTAGCACTAATTAATATTATTTATGAAGAAGAGCATGGAAAATTAACTATTCTTTAAACGGACTGAGTCATGTTTACTGTGTGGAAAGCAAAACTGTCACTTTCGATGTTAAACCCATGGGATACCAGAAGAGAGTTATTTCAGATCACCCCTCAAGCTGAATAATGAAATGAGTCATGAAACAGGCTACCCGCAGTGCACACAAGATGAAACAGTTGCCCGTTATCATAGTGTGCAGATAGTGCGTGTCTGTTATGTATTAATACCATAAACCACTTCACGAAAGAGATCAAAGAGTGGATACCGCCAACAACTGACAGTGAATATGCATTGCACATTACAAGTTTACCCACAAAACTTTAATAATTATTATTAGGGGGCGGATTTCTATGACATGTCATTTTTTTTCCCTTTGCATTATTTCAGGTTTCCGACTAATTTAAACTCGATTCCAAGTATCCTGGTGAAAAAGGAACGGCTTTTATTGTGCATATAACTGCATATTTAGGACATTTTCAACTATTATAGCATATTTAGTATGAATTTGCATATTTAGGTCATATTTTTGGCACATATCATATTTTGTAAATTTTGCATTATAATGATACTTTTTGAGAATGTCTAATATGAAAATGCCTTTATTCAGACCATAATGAGCTGAGATGAAATGTGATAAACTGCAAATATTTTCAGTATAGACAGATATTTTAAATAATTAGCACTCTATTTTAATAAAATGTATTGTAATGAAACTTAAAAAAATATACACAATGTGTACCCTAAGTGGTAAAGTCATATTTTAAATTTTAATGGTCATATTGTAATGTGTTTTTGGTTATAAATGCATGAATATATCCTATTTTTTAGGTCATAGAAATCCGCCCCTAATTATTATTCAAGTAAGGATTAATATATAGGCCTATATCATAGAAAATGTTCAATAAACCTAGAGTATGAACATGATATTACATCATTTCAACAAAAACTGAAAGTAATTAGCTTATTTCACACAAATCGCAAATTATGACAATTTTCCGTACGGTGTCGTACAACTGATTTCATGACATAATTATTGTTATTGAAAATTTATTTTTTCTCTAAATTAACCTGGATTTCTTCTCAAATTTTCTAGACAACAGTAGTTACATGGTATCCTGAAATAATATCGTCAAGTTTATGAATACAATGAACATATGTTTTTATACCGCGCAGCTATCGAAGGGAGAAATGATGTGAGACTAATGATGGTCTGGCCCTCAATGCACCTAATTTCTTAGATGAGCAGTTTTATCTCCATTGCTATCCTACAGGGCTCTTTATTTGACCATATAACTCGAGTCTCAGGTACTAAACCTGTACTGTACCCATATAATTAATGTGGAAAGTACACTTAGAGAGTATTGTTAACCTACAGTAGATCCACTTTACTGTGTATTTTTGTATAGTTCTTTGATTATTTTTTGAACTATGCAGGGATAACTTAACAAGCTTCTTGCGATCTCACAACCTTTAAATTATTTAATAATTCCCCTGGTGGTAAATTTAAGTATCTGTCCAGCTCCTACTGGCTAGGTAATTAAAGGCGCATACAAAATTATCCATGGCTCTTTAGCGAAGAACTTTATGGAAATGTAAGTAAATAGCTATAAATGACAATATTTTGGAAATCAGTCGCATTTTTCACGCTAACACTAACCAGACTTGGTATTTTTTAGACATTTGTTGGATACACAACAAAAAACATCTTATCATATAATTCGTATGTTTCCACTAATGCACATGTAGAAAAAGTAAGAAAATGGTCTCAATTATCAGCATTTTATTAATGTTCCTCGAGATTAATCAGAAAATTAATGAATAATTTCCATCAGCAAAATGAAAGAAGATAGAGCTGTTATATTACAAGATCTTCATAGAAATAATGTCATTTTTTCTTATTATTATTATTATTATTACGAATTATACAACGAATATAACTGTTATTTTGAGACAGAATGTCCATTAATTCAACTTATTATTTCGCGACAAAAGCATATGGTTACATAAAATTATTGCATGTAGCCTACAGATAGGAGGAAAAAAAAAGCGGACCGACTAAAATATTTAAGTTGCCGATATGAGCCACTGCGCATGCCTAGCGGCATTCGAAGGATAGCAGGGAATTAAATTTGTTCTACAACCGATAAATTGCTTATATTGAGAAATAATTTCACGTAATTCGCATTGCTTGTGAAAACAAACGTTTCCGTTACATCTCTTACATGTATTTACGTATCACAAGGCTCCGAAATCAGCTACAAGAGTCGATCCACTTTTTTTCCCCTACCAGTACACTTAGAAATGATTAGTTTCCAAGTATAGGTTTTTTAGATTTAAATTGTAAGTCTCTACCATTTCTTGTTCCTTCACGACACTGCATATAAAAATAAGAGCTTCGAACTGAAAAAGAAGATAACAAACAAGTAGGCTACATTTTACATTACAGAAAGGTCCGTGCGTTGTATTTATAATTACTATTTCAAGAATTAAATAAAATTTATAAAGATTGAATACTATACAAAACATAGATTTAGACTGCGTTATATTGTAGCATATTTAATGTACGTAGCACTGAAATCATCTGACAGCGTCCTATATCGTTTACAATATCTATATTAGCTAATAATCGACGTGTCTCCGGTATGCTTACGAGATATCGTTCTGAATAATGCAGAAATAAAATTTTAATTTTCACTTCATCAATTCAATTCACAATTATGAAAACACTATTTTTTGAAATCCAGATCAGAACTTACCTTTTATATGGCCAATTATTAAGTGCAATACTTGTCGTTTGCGTTTTGTGTTTTAGAAACTTTCATAATTATGCTTCATGTTTTATTCTGCAATTCGCTGCTTATGCTAACAACCGGTAGCGATAAGTAAAATGGAACGTGGAATAATAGCAAGGAGATAACAGGGATAGTGCATGTGGTGGAAATAGAACACCGATAGTTGGCTGATTCACAACGAATTATTATTCGTTATTGGTATAGTCTAGTGATGGGCAAATCTCTATGGGAGCGAACCAAATGACAGAAAAATGTTACAAGGCAGGCCGAAATAGTTTATTGAAGTGATGAAGTAGTAGAGTTTTCAGAATTATTGTGTCTGTTATCTCCCTCTCTCTCTCTCTCTCTCTCTCTCTCTCTCTCTCTCTCTCTATATATATATATATATATATATATATATATATATATTTATATATATATATATATAAGGCTTTGTCCTGACTGACTGACAGGAATCAACGTAGAGCCTAAACTATAACAGGTAGATATTTGGAATTTTGATAGTACCTTCGTTTCATAAGGTAGGTGCTCACTAAGAAAGGATTTTGAAAAAGTTTGATTTTAAATGCAAAAAATCAAATGTTTTTTAGAATACTTAATCCCTTTTTACACAGAATTATCAAATCCAAATCACAGAAAACTTGACAACAGTATTGTTGCAAGTGGTATCAGATGGGTTTGGAATTAAATGAAATGGAAGTTTGACAAATTAGAGAAGGTATCAATATAATTCATGTTATAAATAAATATTAAAGAATGAAATACACGAAAATAGTGCAGTCACATAACTTTCTCTAAACTGGACCTAGAGAAAACAATACGAGGTAAGGTAATATGTTTTGGGAAGAGAAGTATGAAAGTGATATTGCATTTCTGTTTAATTTCATCCCCAAAACGGTTTTATGGTAACATGAGAGTAAGAAATAAAAATTATCTGCCATGATAATACAATTTTATGTTACCGGAACTTCTGTTTCTTCTTATTTTAACCCCTACCAGGCTTACTGTGTGCTGTACAAGCGATGGGATGCAAAATTCTACATCCTCTATGAGCCATAAAAAGCTATATCAAGCGTTTTCTGAGAGAATAGTTTGAGTGTGATAAGTCGTTCTTTCTATTTCAAATTATAAATAGGCCCTACCTATATTAGGACCTAGAATTTAAAAATCTAAAGTCCTTCATAAGTTAATTTCCAATTACAAAATAAAAAACCCGGGCGACGCCGGGCCTTTTAAGCTAGTTTATACATATGAGAACGTTAAAGCCAAAGTGGTGTAAGTCATGATTGAAATTTTTTATCTCAAGTATTGCAATGTAATGTTGCGGTATAGATCTGTGAACAGGAAGAGTCGTGTAAGTCCTAGTTATGCTCGTACACTATATATATATATATATATATATATATATATATATATACGTGGGTGGGAGGACAATATTAGGAGAAATTATTATAATGCTTCTTACAAAACCTCCTGTTTCTCTAAATGCATAAAACATGACTTACGCCACTTTGGCTTTAACCCCCTCATACGAAGGCGTATAAGATGAGTGGAATAGCGACTGTACTTCTGATAGGTTTTCATAGTCCGAATGCGATTGAAACGACATGAGGCTCAGGAAGGAAGTCAAAAGTCTGTCAGTCAGTCTGTTTCTGACACAACTTTTTCGGATCTTCAAAGCAGAAATTTTTCGGATCTTCAAAGCAGAATACACTTTCTCACGCAAATACGAATATGCAGACATGGCGATAATCGTCTTGGAACGAGGAATCCAAATTTGGAAACTTGATTTCGGTAAGGATTTGTACAATTCAGGTTTCGAGACGTTAAGAAATGACAATTGAGTATTGCTTTGCAACACTTCGTTACTTTGTGCTGAATACCCGGTTTTACTGTTTTCAGTTCACAGTAAATGGAATAATAAAAATATCCAGGGCTTGTTCAATGCTAAAAGTTACGTTAAAATTCACCATGGAGTCATGCAAGAAGGAAAAGCAATCGAGAAAGAAATATACTTTTCTCCTTCTTTCCTGTCGCATTGAAACAGTCTGAGGGCCGCATCTGGTCCGCGGGCCGTACTTTGCTCGTCACTTGTCTAGTCTATATCAAAATAGTGGCGTATTATGAAATATTTTGTTCTAAATACCGTACCTCAAACTTCAAAACCATTCGAGGACGAAAGAAAATGATTTCAAACCTAAGCCCAATGCATTATGAATGTTTCATTGCTAGAACCAAAACACGCAGAAAGTTGTGGAACCATCATGATAGGGTAAAAGCTAACGCACGCTATAATGTTATGTGTCGCAGCGCGAGCGCGTGACGTCACGCCTGGTAAGTTGGTAGCGAGTGGCGCGGTGGCGCTAAGCGTCGCAGTCGTGTTCCAGACTTCTAACAGCTAGGTGCTTCCAAACAGTCAATTCACAGGTACCAGTCATCTGCTAGGGGAATGTGAACCGGTGGGGCATACCAAGCTAATCGACGTTAGGGGGGGAAGTGGTGCGAGACAAGACATGACGCCCTCCTCGACGTGCCGATGGCTCCTGGTGGTGCTGGTGGGGACCCTGGCGCGAGCTGAGACCACGGAGCAACAACACAGCTCTGAGAGCGCTGGTGCCATCACCGACATCGCTCCGGATGCCTGTAAGTCACTATGGCAACAACACCTTCCACTCTTAAATTTTATTTTAAAAAGTGGAATCAACAATGAACCGCGCTACTAAGAAATTTTCTCCTAAGTTGTACAGGAATATGTTTGACTGGTAGGCGTCATTAGTAATTTATAATAAACAAAAAATGAAACAAACTGGGTAAAAAGGAAATTATGGACAGAATTGATCTAGTGCAGCCAAATTTGAAAAAAAAATCCTGAATTCTCCACACATAAAGTCATAAACTTTAAAATGAATAGAAGTACCTATACTCTATACACTGGTACAAACTCAAAAAAATTAATAATTCCCTAAAATGCCTCAGAGTACTTCGAGCGGTAAATATTCTATCAAAACAGAATTAATCTTGCACAGCCAAATCAGAAGTCTCTCTTAATAATATGCAGACGGTCAATACCTAGGAAACTTATTTCGGAAAAACTCTAAAATATTCCCTGAATGCTCTGTAGTAAGAAGTGTACACAGAAGATCTTGTAATAATGTAATCCATTTCAAAACAAACGGAATGCAATCAGTCCAGCAACTCACAAAAACATAAATAAAATATTAATTGGAGTATATTAAACTTACTTAACTTACAATATAAATGGAATCGATTGTATAGAAAATTCGCAAAACAATTGATGTTTCTTTCGTTATTCTTTGAGTTCATAAAATGTATTCCATAAAGGAAGAAACTTAGTCATGCTGAATCCAGATACTGTTCCTTGATAGAATCCCTTAAAACATAATTTAAAAATAAAAGTAAATACTATTAGCGCAAGACAAATTCGATTAACTCAGAAAACTTATCTATCATTATTTCGCTATGCTCTTACAACTGGTAAACTGGATACAAAAACAAATCAATAACATAACGACACCAATGTTGATAGCATTATCATAATAATTTCAATTAAATTTTTAAATATCTGTACATCTCTAAATAATTGACTTAAAAGCAGCACTTACAAACTGAATTATTCTACCCACATTGCATTATAAAATGCCCTGTTCTCATGAAATTCACTGCTATGAAACAATTCTTACGTTTTACAGAAAGCTATCAACTTCTAAAGTATATTTCAAAACAAGTGACTTTAAATCATTGGCATCAGACCCAGTAAAGAAATCCCACTAGCACTTTACACTTATTTTCAAGTTCATTATCAAACCTAATTATTCCACTGCTCCTATTATAAAAATATTTCTTAATAACTTATGCAGCTCCTTTATTAGACATGGAGATGGTTCCAGACCAACAGATATATATTTAAAATCTAATCTATAACACTTGTAGGCTACTGGTACTTCACTTCAAGAAAATCAGGATTAAACAGTAGTAGTCGAACTAGAATAAATTTTTATTTTATTTGTTACTTGGGCTCTACTTATGAACTTCATTAAAAAACAAATTCATTTTAGCTAGAGCAACCAAACAGATAAATAAAAAATTATCTGCCAAGGCATTCGCCTTAAAGGACGCCCTAAAAACGGAACTAAAATTGTGTGCTATCTTATTATTGCACAAAAAGCATCTAATATCTAACTGCATCCCAAAACAAACGCAGATAATCAAGTGCTGCAAAACCCACAAATACTGTTCAGAAGCACTATTCTCTTGCCGTATAAATTCAACATTGTGTTTGCTGTACCGGTATCCACATTTCATAAAATGGTAGAATTATTCAATGAAAAGCTTTCTATTATTCCAGGACGAATGCAAAGTTATCCTTAGGAACTCCGGAAACACAGCAGCGATGATTACAGAATATAGTTACAAACTCCTAGACTAATGAATCGGAAAAAGTAAAATATCAAAGAAGCAACACACTTAATATATCCCTACCTTATAAATAAATTCAATACTTGAAATACATTCTAATTGCATTTTTCGCTGAATTTCGTAATATCATAGATACTCTAAAAATCCATCTTCTGCATTGGTAACATAATTTTCGGAATACTGATAAAAATGTACTCACAAAGTAAATGTTTTTGTACTGTATCTATAGATAACTCTAATCACAAGATTTTAAAACACGAAATCTACATTAATAATAATAATAATAACAAAAACAAACTTTGAGTTGCAGTTTTCAAATCTCTGTATGCAAACAGGATATTATTTAATATAGAGTATTTAATTCAGAATAAATTTAAAATTGTGACATTTTACTGTAGATGAGTTTTACATTGTTCTCAAAGCACATACAGTACATAAAGAATATGATACCTCTGATTTTTAAGTAATATAGACTGTTGCTTAAAACAATAATTATTGCACTATAACAGCCAAAAAATTGTACAGGAAATTAACATATAGCAAGATGAGTGTCTTCTTGAGTGGCAATAATAACAACAAAAATAGTAATAAGGATAATAATAATAACAATAATAATAATAAAATAATGACAATAAAAATAATGATAATACTCCATATACATTCTACAAAATCTAAAAATTACTTTTGTGGGTAATTGATTCAGTGGGCTTCTAGGGATTTTCTTGCATTAAATTCTGGCTGTACTGTAAACGCAAGTAGGTCTTGCGCAATAATAACTTAAGCTTGTTGCTAAGCTACCAAATGGTTTGCCATCTCAATGAGAGCTGACAATGCTTTCCGCAGAATTCTGCATTTCGAAACAGCTTATCCAATATGCTAAAGCTAATTTTACCTCCTCGTGGATTCGTACTGCGAATGCTTCAGATTTCAGTAATCGGTTTATCTTCCTGGACCGAGTGCAGCCTGGCTTGAGCTACAAAGGTTTAGGACGAGCGTACAGAATTAATGAAGCGGAAGGCAAGGGAAGATTGTAACAAGAATTTGATCAACTTCAGCAATAATAATTCGCTTTGCCTATAGACGTACTGCCGCTTTGTCTGGCACCGTTCTATCACTTTATGTACCCATTTCTCGAAATCGATTTCTATAGGTTTTGAGTTCGTTTTGAGATTGTTTGGTGTTTTAAACGCATAAGATTATGCAGTAAACATAAACAACCGCAGATGATTTTACGCTTTCTCTAAGATGTTAATGTAGATCATTCAGTGTTGTCGGAAGCTACTCTTGTTCCTTTCCAGTGTTGTAAATAAAATATACAGATGAAATATACTAAAATGAGTGCCAATTTTATTTAGAGAATTATTATTCTGAAGATATAGTACAATGGTACTAGATCCACTACGAAAAATGTTTTGAAAATTAAAATAATTCTTTACACTTTACACGTGAAGAGGTAAATTATATACGTTGAAGAAATGTCGGCCTTAATACAAAATTAAAACACTAATGTATGTCTAGTATCTCTCTCTCGAATCCTATGCCCCCAATGCTGGGGAGAAGGGGCCTCCAAGTGGAGATTTCTGTTTACCGATGTGAATTTTTGTTACGCTTATTTTCCTAGAGAGGGCAGAAGGACAGGTGGTGAGCCCATCGCCCCTTAACCCCCCTCCGGCAACTAAGGTATTTCTTGGACGTAAAAGGGCCGAGAAATTTTGTCCAGGGCTCTAATTTAGGCATGGAGTTCTTTTACGTGCCGTAAATCTACGACACGGGCCCCCCAGCTTAAAGTCCGTGCCCAGGATTTTTACGTCCTGAAAACCCCATCGACTGCGGCCGGGTTTGATTCCGCGACATGTCTAATATAAATTAGTATAATTAATGTCTCAGCCTTTCTCATTTCAATCGCTTGTAAATGGCTGATATGTTACCTTACATGAGACTGTATTACAGTAGTGCAAAAAATAATAAATTTAATAAAAATATCATCGTAATTATGAAAAATGATTAAATAACAGTAGGATATACTGAATGTAATTAATAGAAGTAACAATTCCATTTATAAAAGAATAAAATTACACTGTTTGTTGGTTATCCCTAAGATTAGGAATTCTGGTTTCTAAGTTTATCGTCTTTTTTCTTAGAAGTCTATTTATTCATATTTTACCAGAAAGTTCAAGGAGGCATTGATTAGATAGGCACGCTATCTGAAATATGAAAAACGGGTCTAGATACCAGACATAATAAGAACATACACTTTCTGCTCTAAAACAAACAACGTCGATCTTTTCATATAACGCAAAGTCAAAGTTGTAACGAATCAATTATTTATTACCTAAAAATAATAATTTTTTTTCTCGTGCATTTAATTGAATCTGGTGATTAGTGTAGCTCTAATCTAGTTCCTATAATTTGCCAACTGAGAGACAAATAAGTATTTTCTAATAGAAACTTCGATTTCTTGGTAATGAGTTTGAATGTGGATCTAACTTTGTTCCACAGAATTTTCTAAGCAAGTAATTTTAGATGGATATTCAATTGGCTTTTTAAAACAAATTTTGATTATTTTCTTTTATGTAGGTTTTCTTATAAACTTGGAAATGCTGTCCCAACCAACGATATCATAACGGAGTATAAATTATTGAAATACAGAAAAAATAAACGTAATACGTGGATTAGAAGATATGTATGAATTAAGTAAAATAAATTTTAATATTATACTTGTTTTGCGAGACGTCTTATATCGTGGATATTAAGATATTAGTCCATTAGGATTCCTAGATATTTCACTTGATTACAGTTTGAAAGTTCGGGCAGTCGCAGAATAAAGTGGGCAATTAGACTTGTGAATTTTAACGATGTGGTTGGTGTCTACGTATTGATATCGTGTGATGTTAAAGAAAACTGATTAACCACTTTTTATAGTTAGTAACTAGTTAAGGAAAACTAACTGAGGGAAGCCATATTTTCATTACATTCAGACATATATGTCACCCATTACGAATAATTACGGTGGGCCTATCTTTGGTGTAGGAGTAGGTAGGCTATTGATATTATATAGTGATAAATTAATTAGCTGCTTTGGTAAGGCATCAGAAGCCTACTCTTAGATGACAGTAAATTCCATTAAATTGTAAAAACTGGTTTACTTATTGACACATATAGCATAAAGGTTTTGAAGTTTGTAATTCTCAAATGGATACTTTTATCTTATTTCGAATAATTCGACGAGAGATTGAAGCTACCAAGCTATTCATCTCATTAGTGATTTGCGTTTCTAACAATGGATCTCGAGATTGAGTTTTGAACAATACCTCCTCGGATTTTTCTGAATTGAGGTTCATGCAGCTTCCTTAGGACAACAGCAGATCTACTGTACTGGCTAGCAGGCCCAAAAGGGGGCCCGCCGACCGGGTTTAATTTTTTACTTTCTAAATTTACTCTAAAATAAAATTGGTTATTAGTCAATAAACAGCTTAAGTTATGTTTTATGTGTTTATTTTATCAGCATTGTCCTGTCGTATAACGGTGACACGGAATTAATCAGTTAATCTGAAATGGATTATTCTTGAAGAAAAATTGCTATTTTTGAAAAGTAGAAGCAAAAATCCTTTTGGACTCGAACAGTAGGCCTCACTAATGTTCGGCATTTAAAATCATAATTTTCAAAAGATTAAACTGGTACATACAGATAAAATTGTTCCTACTTAGAACATTTTAATGTATTTTTCTGTTTCATGCCCGGCGTCAGTTAACCCATTTGGTCCAAAATCAATAGGCTTCGTCCCATGGGCGTTATAAATGGTATACCAAGTTTTGTTGAAAATCCGATAAAGCGTATTTGAGTTATCGCGCTTACAGACACAAGGACAGACAGACAGACGGACGGACGGACAGATATTTGCCTGTCTACCAAACAATCTCATAAAGTACCGGTACCATTCTGGCACTTAATAATTATGTAATATCATTACATAATCTTTTTGTTGCATACATTATAAAAGGCGATTTGAGTAGTGAATTTAAAATTTTACGGGGGCCCGGAAAAATTTGTCCCTGGGGCCTTTGCTTTCTTTCCACGGCCCTGCTGGCTAGGATAGGAAAACCATAATTTGTGGTCTCATTACTAATCTCTACATGTAAAATTTTCTACTATTAAAGTAAAGATACTTTTGCTGTGCGATGAATAATGAAATAACAGACGACTCAGTGTAACAAGAGTTTTCCTCGTCCACGCCTCATAGAGTAAACATGAAGTACATACTTTAAAGTGAAACGAACACATAAGTTTCATTATTGTCACCAAGGTCATCTAATTACACGAACACATTTAAACCATTAGCCAAGTCTGACGCTATGTGTGATGCAATTTAGCTACATCAGGAGGAATTACTTAAAAAAGCATCACATAAGCCTGTGGTTTATAAACTGTGAGACGCAACTCTGACAACACAAAACTGGTTTATGTTTCTTTTATTGTTAGAAATTTGTAGGAAAAGTGTAATTTACAGTGCATCTGAACAACAATGATAGCTTTATGAATCAATCAAGATCATGATGCCGAAAATATTACTTACAGAGCATAGATGATGATAATATACAAGTGGGTACACAGTATACTATAATTTAAACAGTTACATACAATGAGTAAAAATGATATCCCAGGTATTTATGACTATTCCAGTAATATTTCAGAGATATCCTATATAACTAAAAACCTAAGAGAATATTGTAATACTATAGGAGAAAAATTCCTCGACACTGGGACTCGAACACAAGACCTTCGGCTATCCGTGCCGCTACTCTACTAACTGAGCTAAGCCTGATTTCGCTTCACAGTGCCAGATGGAACCTCTCCATAAAAAAGTATCCACACATATCCACATAGGCCTATCCATATATCCATAAAAACCTAAGATTTTGAATAAGATTGTAAGTAAATTACACTCGATTAAAGTTTAAAATGCAGTAGAATATATATTTTCTACTTATAAAATATCAGTAACACAAACGTATTATTAAAAGGTTTCATAATGTACAAAATTTAAAAACAGAGGAAGTAGTAACACACTTACAGAGAACTCATACTCGGTTTTCTAATTCAAAAGATGGTAGCTTTAATTTTTTACAAGAGAGCTGATTTCTGTCATGTTGAAAATTTATAAAGGAAGATTCAAATAGAATAGCACACACTAGTAATTTATAGCCTAAAAGTCTAGTTTTTAACCATGACGTACAGTAGTATATTCCTTTAAGGTTATAGTAAAGTAAAAATTATAAACATTTCAGTAAAGTTGTTTCTTACCTTTCGCTGCTGTGGTGTGTCATAATGACATGTGAAAACGTTTTCTCATTCCATTAGTTCGATTCTGAAACAAACGAGAACTATGTTATATTTACTTAAATCCAGATCAGGCTCATTAATATCTTTTCTATTGCCAATCAGCGTAATCGTTTGTGAAAATAACTAAAAGTGAGAATGTACTGAAATTAATTCATAGTGGTATAAAACACACGCTCTTCTGTATCAATAGAATTTGTTTTATGAAAGGTATTACCCATTACCTGAAATAAATAATCAACGAATATTTCGTAAGTAATATGCAAATTAATCAAACCAAAACTCGTAGTTAACACATAAATGATCTTGTTTATACGTACACCATAACGCAATAAGATGAACCGGCGGCATTTTAGTAGTAAATTATTCAATCAATTCAAGCCAACTATATCCATCAGTATGCTTATAATGTACAGTACATTTTCTTCGCCCAGAAGGCATAATAAGAGTTTAACTTTCAAATCCATTTCTGTCGAATATGCATTTACGAACATGCTAGTTTTGAATTACTGAATGCAGCTTAGTTCGTCTGTGATTAATTTAATAAACCATGATACATGCAGTGAGCGTTCTTTTATGTTTATGCTTTAGCTGCAAATCAAGCGGTATGCCAGTAATCGGTACATTAGGTTGCTTAGAAAGTGGAAATAGTTACAACGATCGACGAAAACAGAGACGAGGCATGTTATTGGCTGATATTAAACAAATTCATGGGTTCAAATAAAATGTAGTTAGAATCACGAAAACAGAGACGAGGCATGTTATTGGCTGATATTAAACAAATTCATGGGTTCAAATAAAATGTAGTTAGAATCACATATGTTAAAGGGCTATTTTCCTATATTAATGTGTTTTACTTGGATGACGACATAGAGAATGCCGATTTCAATATTTTACTGCTAGGCCTGCATTAATTATTCTTGACTTCAGAATATACACATTTTATGTTATGTTATGTTTATCTTGGAATCGCTTTCAGAAGGTCCAGGTTCAAATCCCGCGGCCGGCCAATTTGACATGGTTTTATTCATGGTTTCCCCAGTCGTGAAGGCAAGTGCCAAATTGGATAATTACATACCATGAATCATCCTCACCATTTCCTCCTGTATCATATGCATTTAAATTAATATCAGTTGAAATTTACTCCATAAAAAATACACTAACAATAGAAACAATTAACAAGCAATAATTCCATGGCCTACCGGCCTCACAGCTAAAAGACTATAAACACTGCTGAAATAAAAAACCTAAGACATTGTTGTCATTCATCAGGTTGAAGTACTTGAGTCTCAAAGTTTGAGAATAAAACTGGAACTATTGCCAAAAAGTCTGCGTATTAAGAAATTAATGCAATTACTTTAGCAAATAATTAAGTTGAGGAAATATGAACGCTAAATGTCACAAAGAATAATATTTTTAATTTTTAAAAAGTATTTAAAATTGCAAACTTTACATAAGTGGCCTTAAAATCACAGATATTCTTTTTTTTTTAACTAATTTCTGAATCCTGAGGAGAATGTTCGCTAAAACAGCAGTGTTTCTCGATGATGTATTTTTAATAGGTATTATAGGAATTATAAAGTTAACACACACATTTATCCTTTATATATGTAAAACATAACTTTTGCTATCATTCATTGTTAAAACAAAGTTCTTTGCCTCTTACTACCCATTATAAAGAGTTCTCGCCATAAAAACAGAATTGAATTTTATGCCATTACGTAAGACACTGGCAACCGTTCTTTCTGTTAGGAAGTGGTCAATATGTAGCCTATATACAGAGTTTTAACGGGTTTCTTTCTGTTTGGGCTACATCTCTATAGAACATTGTTGTAACTAACTCAATGGATGTGATAATCAATTCTCTCGGTCGGCTAATGGGGTCTGCATGACAAGCTTAATTTTAAAAAAGAATACACCAAATCAACTTATGCTAGAAGAAGCTAGGAGAATATTCCATCGTGTTAAGATGTGATATCTGTTATATTTGTAATAAACTATATAAGTCTAATTGAGGGATCTTCCGGAAGGTAAGCAATGCCATATCTTTTTCGTTTGGAAATTTTGTTCCATGTGAGGACAAAATGCAAAATGGATAGACAAATAAATTTGTGAATAAATTTGAGAATTTTCCACGCAATAGCAAATTAACCACATAATCATTTTAGCGTTAGGTGATTGCGTATGTATCTCGCATTGACTGGAATGGTAAGGTAATGTCTTTACAAAGTGTACTATACAAGAAATCATAATAAGAGCAAAATAGGAATTGTCAATATTTTATTATTACGATTTTACATTACGATTTTTCATTTGTATAACAATGCGATATAATTATGAAATTACAGTATATATAGAGTTACACAATGGTTAAATGATTATTTTACAGAGAAATTGGACACAAAGATAATTATACCGGGAAACAAAAGATTTGAATGGGTTTATTTCGTGATGAGTTTCATTATTTGTGTAATAACAAGTTCGTTTTAATTGTTTTTATCCGTGTTGTGTACATGGAAATGTTAATTAGGCTATATTTCCATTTCCATTTTAAAAATAGTTAGTATCATTTGGAGAATAGTGCTGAACTAAATATTGTATCCTGAGGGGATTAAAACCGCACAGAATTTGAAACACAATTTATTCTTCTTTTACCTAATTAATTTTGGAGAAATCCATTTGTTTATTGACTATAAATTTACATATATCCGAAATAGTAGGTGTACCCTATCAATATATATATATATATATATATATATGTATATGTATATATGTGTATATATATATATATATATTTCTATAGAAGCGTCACGCGCTGGAATGACGGGACTAATTTTCACTTAATTCTTTAATCTCGCTAATAGAAAGACCAGTAGTTGTAGCTGTGATCGCATTAGAAACTTCTGCGTTAAATAGGTTCTTAGCCACTTCAAACTTTCCTTCAGTTGAAGGTAAAAGAAGCGCTTTTAACGGTAGAATACGTTATCGAACGAAGAAAATATGCCAATGAGTGGTACAAAATTATGACACTCCAGGGTTACCAACTTTGGTTTACGTCACATGAAAAATACTGTTTTAGTTAAAAGTGTTTGCATATGGTTATTGATAGTCTCGGTTTGATGAACATTGAAAATGTTAAAACGTTAAGTCTTTCTAAATGTTAAATTTCTCATGGTAGCAGCAAAAATTGTGATACTTGGTGGTTCCAATAAAACTCGTATGTTGGCAGCAGCGTCCGAGAAAATCAATAACCTCTATTTGCGCATGTGCATACAAGATGGCAGCGCCGCGAACACAGCGAGATGCTAGTTCGTAATATTTATTAAAATGAACGTTTTATTTATTATTATTATTTCACAGATAGCGACTAAAGAATATTGTATGATACACATGGTAAAATGATTTTATTTTGCCCTCATGGGCTCGTTTCGCAAAAGAAAATCTACTCGCAAAATAATATCTCTTCTTTTAACACTTTCATCATTAGTAACTATTTTAGTACTAAAATGTTTGAATTTCTCTACGATAAACGTCCTAATTATTTTACTTCGTTTACAACGACACGCAGATAACGCTTTGTGTTCATGCTGTGAAGGTTCTGACCTCAGATATTGGATATCTAATAGGCTCGGGACATTTTCTTAGTATTAAGAACCAAAAAATGTAAGTTGCAGTATACCCCTGTCGTAAAACCGAACCAGAACAAAACGGTATTTGATAAATGGAGGTGAGATGTTTTGAGTGAGAACAACTGAAGATCTCTTCATTAAGAAGTATCGGTTCTGGTCCAGGAAATCGTGAAAAACGGCGGTGGTAGCACGCAATCCAGGATTCCACCAGTGAAGCCGAAAGCTGCAGAGCACGCGGATTTTAGGAGGATATGTTGCGTTATACTCACATTGGCTGTCTCTAACCTATGCATAGGCAATATGAGAACAAGTGGCATTGCAGGAGTACTCTTTCATTTGTGTCAAATTCACCAAATGCGAAAAAAAGGATTTTAAATAAAGTTATGTCTTAGTTGGCCTACACTCAATTATTGCAGAAAACACGATGCCCGCGTCCGCTATGGCACTTTATTGACAGATTTTAGACACCAGCCTTATATTTTGTGCATTCCAAAAGATTATTCTGTTATATGAAATTTATAACTAAGTCTGGCTTATTTTGATATAAACTTTGGCATGTGAAATTAAATTAATTGAAATTATGTGTAATCTCGGTTACGAACAACTCAAATGCAACAATTGTTTTATTAATCATAGATTTTTCAAGTATTTTGAAATTCACTGTTATTCGTACATCTAGAAAGCCTCATGGATGAAGCTACTCATGCATAGGGACGTTTCGCGACATATTTATAAAAAAAAAACTGTTTTATCAGCCCAACAAATAAATTACAAGTAATTTACACAACGCTTGGACTCCAGAGTAACTGCTCTTCAATTACCTCCTCACTTTCGCCACCCAGAGAAGAAATTTCTTGTGAAATATCGGGATTATTGTCATTTTTAAAATAAGTTTGAATACAGCAAAGTGTAACAATATAAGGGTAACACTATTTGAACATCAGTATAAAACGTACTTACTGTTTCTTTTGAGTTAGATGACATGCCTGTAAGTGTTATTGTTACGTTACGCCGCATCGATTTGGCGGGATACACAACTTTTATTATTCAGTGAAGGTTGCAATTTAGTAAATCAATACCCAGCACGTAATAGCATAACACTTTTTACTTAGGTGTAAGCCGGTGTTTGTTACATTAAATAACATATCACTACAATAAAAGTTTTGGGGTTTATATAGCTCATATTTGGGTCTTTTTCTTCTTTTCTTTGACAAAAGTGGTCAAATTTCACATTATCTTGTATATAATCGAGAATCGTCTTCAGTCAGTATTCTTGTATCGGATTTAATATATTACGTAACTAAAACTAAAACTAAACTCCGTGGCGCTACATCCCTGAAGGGACAAGGCCTACCACCCGACCGCTGCGTCATCTACCATAGGTAGACGGCAGGATTGGGGGCATGTGGTGAGCATACCGACACCCACGGCCGTTAATGGTGGTTTCCATGACCGGAGCCGCTACTTGTCTATCACGTAGCCCCTCAATTTGAATCACGAGGCTGAGTGCATCCCGTTCCAGACCTCCCTACCTCAGAAAAATCCGCGGAGGTACCGGGGATCGAACCCGGGCCGACGGATCTGTAGATATTATGTAACTACTTCTGATTAATGAAAGAGGACACCTAAATACTATACGCTTTAAAGGGAAATATGAAATCAATAAATAAATAAAACAGATAATATACAAATAAAAAGTAATCAACAAATTAAACAAACAATACTGATATCAAATTTAAATGAGATTTTATGAAAAATCAGGAATACTTATTTCAAGCCCATAGAAAGCAAATTTTCCTCACCACGAACTTGAGGCTATTAGTGGGTACATGATCGCCACAGATATTTAGCCATCTCAGGACCTCCCATGCAGGGTCAACGTGCTGAATGGCGCCGTCGTTACGAGACAACTTCTCCAGCATGACTGTTATGCGGGTTCCCTAGTCGTCAACTAGCAGGCGCAAATGGATTATTAATGGGTTTATCTGATTAGAAGCCAGTCGGTGGCATGATAACTCTCCACTAGACAAGAGTAACAATGATAAGAGGCATTACAGGCTATAGAAAGTTCCGTTGTGACAAAATGAAATCTAATAAATTACTTCGAAACATGAGAGCTTTTAAAATATATATATAACAAGTTCACATTATGAAAGCGCGAGGAAAGATAATTTAAATTAATCTTCCTTCGCCGAAAGAAATTACCAAATTAAACTTCACTATATTTTCTTTCGATCAGTAATGAATTTAAAATGAATTAGCATTCTATTTTCTGGAATACTTGTACTATAATTATTATTATGTCAATCGTTCATTCATTCATTCATTATTTATTCCTTCACTCTGTATTTCTTCAATTTTGCGTAATCTCAGGCGAACCCATCGTTGTTGAAGGGCTCCTCGTGTTTCCAGCTGGTTGAATTTTTAATTGTCAATTCAGTTTATGATAGCTACAGCGAATTCAGAAGTATTTCTATTAGCTTTCTTTTCCCTCGTTGATTTTAGTTAAAGTTCACTGCATTTTGAGGTAACATTACATTCCGTAGCATCTAGATGGGGATAATGTTGGTAAGTTTGTTGTCAGCTAACTATTACGTAGGTCTGAACCGGAATTTTGTCCCGCAGGAGTTCTTTTAAATGTCTGTGAATGTAGAGACATGGGCCTTTCACATTTATTTTAATACTTATTTTAATACTCTTTTAATACTTATTTTAATACTTCTTTAATATTTATTTTAATACTTCTTGTGCTAGAATAGTTATTAATCTATGTACGATTAGCCTACCTCTTTTCCTTTATTTTAAATAGCAGTTGTAGTTATTTTTAAATTTGAAATTTGTATTTTTTTTGTTTAACTTTACTTGTATAAATATGTATTTGTATTTGAATAAATAAAAACTTAGTAAAACTAAAATAAAAATTTAAATAAATAAATAATTAAAAAAACCTAAAGGACGAAGTCAAACCTATGACTTTGGGAGCAGGAATTATGATCGCCCCCTTTTGGGATGTTATTGTACATTACCATGAGGAATATAGGAATTTTTACGTTTTATCGCACATTTAGGCCTACATCCTTTCAAGGCGAACCGAAATAAAGCATAATACAAGATAGCATTCCAGCTCATCATGTTGACAATTTGGGAGAGAGGCAGGAATTCCTGTGATCTTGTATCACTGTGCGCATGGGTAATTGTCTAGGGGGCCGTGATGACACAAGAAGCTGCAGCAAAGTATGCTGCAGTGCCGCATTGTTACATCGGATCACAATCACGATTCTCTCGCAAATTTAAAAACAAAGCTCTTACCATTCTAAAGATATGACTTCATATTCAGGTTCTTAAGGTTACCTGCAAGCTATACGCATACAATACTCAGTAGAATATCAACATCCCTATTGTAGATATTCTTTCAAATATATAACTCCCTTTTGTATTATTTGCTTATTTGTTTTCTACGGTTGTAAGAGTATACACATATCAGGCATTCATATGTGCCAATTTTAATTCAATCGCTAGATTTTTTAAGTAATTTATGTAAGAGAAATATAATTAAAACCTTATATTTACTAACACAGGCGAGTAATTCATAAACAAAATTATTAATAATTGTACGCCAAAAGATGAGGCCACCCGTTATAAAAGACCTCAGATTTGAGTTCCTTAACTCAAAAGCCTCGCAGAGTGAGTTTCATAGAAATTGTAGGCCTACAATGTTTTCCCATTTAGGCCTACATTCCTCCTTCCGTCTAAAAAAAATAATCAGATCTCTTCGTCTCATAACATTATAAACAAATGAATCTTGATGCTTTATGTTTAAAAAATATTATATTCCACCTATACTCTTCTTTCCTGATCGTTATGGCCGCAGAGCATGACCACCTGCAATTCGTTTTACATACAGTAAGATATATTTTGCTGAAAATTGGTACTTTGATAGTGAAAAAAAGTCTTCTGCCATGTTTTTATTCACAATTCCCGAACGAAATCGAAAATTAGAATTCCGGCTTCCGACACCCTTCAGTCCATGTATGTTAAAAATGTCAGATTTCTTCGTTTTCTAATCTGACTGGGCATCGCTCACACACAAACAATTCCTCTTATTATATAGACCAACGTTTCTCAACCTTTTTGAACCCGAGGACCTCTAAAATGTCTAAAAAAATTTACGGACCCCTAATTTTACATTCCATTTTTAAAAGAAGCATATATCCTTAATATTTGGGGTATTAAGTATAGGTCATTATAACGAAACATATGAAAAAAATATCACTTCTTTACTTTCCACTTGCTTTATGATATTTTTAAATTATGTCTGAGGACCAACTGCACCACCTTCGCGGACCACCAGTGGTCCGCGGACCATAAGTTGAGAAACGCTGATATAGAATATTCCACTCATACGCCGCGTGTTTGATATTTGCCAATAACGTTTAGCAATCCGTTGGATATAAATGGCCGTTAATCTTAAAATATTCTTGTAGGAATCGCGAGGATGCCGTTTTATCGGGTAAAACGTCTGCTCGTTACTGGACACGTAAGCATCAGCGTGCAGTGTTTAATACGTCACAAGCTATCATTAAAGCAACACGAAAACAGATTTTTTTATGCAACGTAACTTGTTTTGAAATTGAAATAATAGAAATGTACATTGATTAAAAACACAATTTCGATTCGGTGCAAGCCAGTTGGTGTGCTTTTATTCTGTTCTGCTGTTAGCTTACCTGAATAAAGTTAACTATGTCTTATATGCACCATTTTTAGCACTGATCACAACATGGTAACTAGAATCGATTCATGGATGGTTGATTCATAGTATGGCGTGATCTTGTTTTTATACAACAAAGCACGAAAGTAATTATTATTTGTATGATCCGTTACATTTTTATTCATGGAATAGTCTTAAAAATCCAACTCTCGTGGGATTACCTAGGATAAAATTCTAGTGGTTCCTGTTTGTTCAGAATTGTCCCAGGATTTTTATTCATCTATATTCCAAATATGATTCGCTGAATTGCTGTTTTTCTGTCAACCCTTATCGCAATTGTCAGCTTGTTCTAATTGCCAATTTATTCATTCGGTCTCGTTTGAACTGTGTACTATACACTTAAACTACGCACGAACTTAACTGAACTTGAATTCAGTTGTAGCGCGTCTGAGGTTTTTGTTTCGCTGGTTTTAGTCTACTTTCCTTCGTAAGAATTGTTATATCCGTAAACTTTCATACGTTGCTTACCTATCATAGAGTTTACTTAAAATTACCTGTAATATTTCCCTGTGCGTGCGTAATACTGATTGTTATTTGCAGCTCTTCACAGCTACCTGTCAGTACTATACATCTCAACTCCAAAATGATGTTTATACTAACTGAAAGCTTACTAGCATAATGGCATAATAACAAGGTACCGGAGACAGAATGACACTGATTACATAAGGCATCTGTGCGAGTAATCGACACCGACTATCGATAATACCTTTAGGGCAGTTTCTGCTTAGAGAAAGATATTGATTATTATCTCGTTTTTTTTTTTTAAATTTTGTACGACGTTATTATTGCATTAATAATTGATTTTCGAGTTATTAGAAGAAATATGACCTTAATAAAGCTCATTATCTAATTTTCTTTCGCAAAAATGGCTGACTCAACAATGCTCAAATATTAAAATTCTGATAAAAGTAAAAATTTAGGTTACCTTGTTTGTCAAAATAAGCTATTTTTCCCTTACGCTAACAGTTACTTTCCTTAAAAATTTTACTTCTTATGATTTTCTTGAAAATCCTTGATATCTTGATTATGTATTCGCGTCTTTTGACTTCCTCGGTAGACGCCAGGATTTGGGCATTTGACAAGTCTGCAGTGTCACATAACATTATTGACTGTTTCTTGAATGAAGCTGCTTATTTTTTTATCAAGTAGCTTCTCACTATTTTCAAGAGGTTCAGAGTAAATCCGTTACAGCCCTCTCTACCGCAGAAAACTCCGAGGAGGTATCGGGTTCGAACTCGAGTCTGCAGATACGTAGTCAGCAATGGTAACCAAAAGATTATGCATCAATTACAACGAACAACAATTTTCCTAAATATCACTTTACTTCGGTAGAATATTATATACTTTGTCTGTATAATGGGAATTACTTAAATATAAAATGATGGAATCCAGGCATGAAGTTTGATCATACAATAAGAAAAGACGCAAAAGATGACAAACATTATTTTATTGAACATCTAAGGACTATGGGTAGACAACGTTACAAATCGAATGTGAGGTCATTATTAGCTAAATCAATTGCGTTATCTGAAGTCAACAAAGAAACCGTAGTACAGTCAACTGCTATATTGTTTAAATGCAACGTAAGCTATTTTTAAAATAATTCCTAATGTAATAAGTAAAAATAAAATGTTTAAATTACGTATACACAATAGTACAATGCCATCCTTTTTAAAGTAAAAACAAATATATATATATATATCTTTCGAATTCTTAGGCTACTTATAATCCAACATACACCTAGGCACTAAAGATGAAGAGATGTGATTTATTGACAATTTTAAAGATATTATGTTCCTTTATAAACACAGAGCAACGTTTCAAAGCAAACTTTCCTCTCATAATTTATGTACAAGATTAGTAATGTAATCCTATACATAAATTGAACTTAATTGCATCCAAGTTTAAACAATAGTAAGCAGATGTAAGTAAATGTACTTTGCAATTAAAGTTTATTTACTGTTAGTAATTACCTGAAGTATTATATTTCATAGTTCCACCTTTCTCATCTTCCTCCATTATAGGTATTGGCATGTAAGGTCGTTGAAAGAGGACGTAAGGCGGCTAAGAAAAATTACGATTTTGATCGGCCTAAATATTAAACAGCTTAAATAATGATCTTTCTCTCCATAAAAAATAACATTTCTTTGGAATGGGGCCATCCGGTTATAAGCAAACGCCCGCAATCTAAAAATCTGAAAATGGTATGAAATATAGTAAAGCAAAATGGTCCAAATATCGGCCGTGAAGCCGTGTAGCCCATGAAGGCTCTCCAGGAGGTTACGTTCCCAAGATTTTTAGAAATTCGGCACATAAAGGTGGTAAGGCGCCTTTACCCCGGGATTGCTCCTGGTACTCATTTCTTCTATTAGGGGCTGATTCGACCTCAGGGTAGGGTATCCTTATAATGTTTACATAAAAACGCTACGTCTTAAAATTTTTTAGGAAAACCTGGGAAATTTGAGGAAAAAAGGCAAACAATTTAATCCGCAAAATTTAGGAACATTTAAAATTTACTCATATTTTGTGCACAGACAAATTATCCCAAATGACTTCAATGACTTCGTAAATTTCTTCTGCAAATTGATGTAAATAATTTATTCCACAAAATTAGATGCCTTATTGTCACTTTACTTTTCATTTGTATGTATTTTATCAAGAAGTGCATTTTCTTCTAACACTTTATCATAAAAGTCAGCATACGATATCCCATTAAAGTGTGTTTCGACAACAAGCAAGATCTTCACTCTCGCATTATACACTAGCCATACGGAATCACAAAAATGTGGGATATTTGGTAGTCCCCAATAAAACTTCCGGGAAAGCAGGAAATTTTGTCTAGAAACGAAAATGCCCCGTGAAAAACGGGAAGAATGAACCCCCTATCCCAGAGCCATAGTGCCACCAGAAGGATTAGGCCAATTGAAAAATCCAATGACATCATCGGGGATCGAACCCGCGAGTTTTCAGTATATAGCACTGTGCCTTAAACTGTGCCACGGCCTACTCCTATGAAGTAAAGAGGGAAGATTAATTAAAATAAGCTGGTGTACAGACAATTTTAAGTCTTCCCGTGGTATTAATAGAAATTACATAGAAGGCTAGTGTCCAAAGGATATGCAATATAAATTTAAAATACCTAGAAGACATATTTTATACCGCGCTTTATTTACTGGGCTGTAAAACTGTCGGTCTAAAACCAGGTGAATTTTTAAAATCGCAGTTAAGTGTTGGGAAGCGAAGAAACGTCTTTCTTATACGGGGACCTTTTAGATAAACAAAAGAAATACGAAACTTATTGCAAATCCCATTGTTGATACAAATGCATAAGTACAATTTATAATCAATACATTGTGATGATATTGGAAAACAAATAAGCTTCATTTATTTGGTAAAATATTATCATGTAGATATCTGTGCATGGTACATTGGTAGACCTAATTTGAAACTAAGATCCACTGATCATCCTATTATAAGTATTTGAACATTTTTTTCAATTTTTATTTAAAATATACAGTTGTGTAAAACGACAGCCCCATGTTTTCAGCGCTACATTGTATTTGCATTTGAATTCGTACACTACATGATTCGATCATATCAATTATTACTTTTTATTGCAAATCGATGGGTAAGTTAAGCTTCTAAGAAGAAGAGATCAAGTAAAATAAAACCTGAGGTAACTGCTAGCGATTTCAGGGATCGATTATATTATTCAAACATAGCACTGTGATTGGTTTATTTCAAATAATTCTTTACGCGTTATTGTTCCATACAAACGGATGGCCTTTGGTTGAAATAAAAATAATAATAAATCACTATTATCATCATTAATATTGGAATCTTCCTCTTCTTTGACTGATAGACTTAAATATATTTTAAAGAAATTTTACTCTTGAATGCACAACAAAATGTTTTATTTCCTCTTGAATGAGATAAAAAAAGTGTAAAAGTGTGAAATGTAATCCTATATACATTTGTCTCGTGTTTCCAGAATAACTTGCCCTACAACAGGATAGTATAACGAAATGTCTTAAGTGATGTGCAACATGGGGATTTTACTTGTATCTACATAGAAAGCTTTATCCTTGACCCGATATAAAGCCAGGTATAACCACGAAATTGGCAGACATGAGATGAGATCACGAAATTGCAAGCTGACGCGTTATCTTTTCCAATCCAAACCTCTTAAAAATCGAATGAGGAAGGCAAATAAACAGATGTAGGCCTACGGTTTAGTAGCCGTCCATGAATCCGTTTTCTATGCAGAACGAATAAGTTTTAGTGAAATAATAATTAGACTACATTTATATGTGTTATTCCAATGCCATTCCCTTTACTTTTCTATTCGTCGATGTTAAGGTTTACTTTAAGAAGGTAATGTTGACAAAGGAGCACAAAATTCTTGCAGTACATTGCAAATTATGCAGAATCCGAGTAATCATTTGACAGTAGCCTACTATTTTATAAGTAACTCCTTTGTGGAATATTATACTACATTCTTAGGCTCTACGAAGCCTGAACATGAGGGTAAATTCGAAGGAATAATTTGACAGACGAAGATTCCAACTATTTACACTACACAAAGGTGTTAGATTGCTGGAGCCGATAAGATTAATTTATGCGTCAGGATCTAATATATTTTTAAGTCACAGACACTTAGCCTACTAGACAAAAATGCATACTAGACCTGCCTGCCATTGGTTGATGGGCTGAATAGTAGAGGTATTCGATTCCATGCTAGCCCTCCATAGTCCCAAGGCACAGTGCCGCAGATTAACAAATAGTGAAAAATGGCCTATCGGAAATTTAGGAAAATATAGGCAAATGGATATTTCATCGACGTAATGTATAAGGAGCATCAAGATAGAATATACTATTTAAGTAGGCCTACCAATGACTGTACTTCTAGAAAACTGAACAGTGTTGTTCAGCACATAATGCTATGAAACCTCTTTGACCATAGAGGTTCTACAGTTCCTTTATTCGTTCAGATCTGTAGCAACAAATCTCGTCCTCTAGAGAGAGGTAGGAGGTTGCGCGTGATACATCTTATAAGTATTTCGTACAGAACCCCTCTCTTTCGTGGCATCAGGTTTTTGATTATAACATAAACCAAAGACTATAACTTCTCTTTCGAAAACGTATCTGAAAATAGAAGCCCTCATTCCTATTTTAAATTGTGAGTTTTATAAGTAGTATATTATCCAGTCGGAAAGTCTCGGTTAAGTCTATTCACACTCATTATAACTCGTAGTGCATTACATTTGTATAAGTGCAAAAATTGCTCACATTACATGAGTTAGTTCATTTGACACATAAATATAGCTGACGAAAATATGGATGAGAGATTAAAAATCCAATTGTGGATGGGGGGGAGAAGTTGATGTGTATCATGCATTAGTGGCAGCCATTTGTTTTTATTTGGGGCCATCCTCCACCTGGCGTGCCATTATCAAATCTTTTTATAGCGAGCTGGAAAACAAAAGAAGTCAGATTCCGATTGAACCACACAGAAACATTCTGACTGCACTGCGGAAATGCCTACCGGCAGCCCCAGAATTACGAACACTTTATCATCTGTCGCAGCTAAATGTAATAGGAATTTAAGTTAGACAATACGAAAAAGATCTATAATTCCACATCGGCATAAAACATAGCCTTAATCGAATTCTATTCTGTCCATCTCGAGGTTGAGGAAGGATTGTTATCCGCTCTGAAAATTAGCCACAAATTAAACGTTAGGACGTCCCCTGAGTCCAAAAGTACCACAGAAAAAGTCTATGCTCGATAATCTATTATTTACTAAAACGACAGTTTTTATGCTTTTCTTTCTACAACAGGTAGCTATGATGTTAATAAGACTAATTTTAGATAAAGGTCTTATACTCGCTAACATTATATATGTCACGAATTAATTTTGGAGCACTACATGACATTTCAAAAAGAAAGATTTGCCTAACATACCATTAGCTATTAACACAACTGAGGTAACAATTTCCATAATGTTGTAAAATTCTTTAGAACATGTATTATTTCCTTGCAATGTTTCAAGTAAATAAATTTAAAAAAAAAAACTATTTTTAATTATATATGTACGGAATCACATTGAATATAAGAAATTGATACGCCTTATATTTTTAAATTGCGAGGGTGGATCGAAAAGCAAGGCACAATAATTTTTTTTTACTAAACATTTAATAGGTACAATTATAAACAAATTCACACATGAAGGGACATCTTTTGTATATTTTTCTATATAGTCGCCAAGTTTCTCAACACATTCCTCCCAACGTGATACCAGTTTCAATATATCCTGTTCATAGAAGTCCGTTCGGTAGGAGTATAGCCATCTGCAGACTGCTGTTTTCACTTCTGCATCTGACGCCAGGCCAGGAATTTCTTCACCGAGGTGTAGTTCGATTTTTATGGGCTAAAAGACATAACCCGAGTGAAATTCACAGGGGCATGCGTGGCGTGTATGGGGACGACAGTATGGGCCGTAGCAATGTTCTCCAGGTGGTGTGCATTCTTCGAAGATGGCCGTGATAAACTTTCATTTGTTTGGTCCCATGAAGAAAGTCCTGACCGGTAAACGTTTTGCGTCAGATGCAGAAGTGAAAACAGCAGTCCGCAGATGGCTATACTACAACCGAATGGACTTCTATGAACGGAGTATTTTGAAACTGGTATTACGAAGGAAGAAATGTGTTGAGAAACTTGGTGATTATATAGAAAAATAGACAAAATATGTCCCTTCATGTGTGCATTGGTTTGTAATTGTACCTAATAAACTTTTCGTAAAAAAAATTATTGTGCGTTACTTTTCGATCCACCCTCGTATATCAATATACGTCGGAAACATTTTGTTAAGTAAGTGAGGTTTTGAATAGTCAAAGGAAAATTATCGAATAATCTTTTTTTAAACCCTGTATTCCTGTAATTCAGTGAATTTAGGGCAAGCGGAATACAGATCTTGGCACTCACCCTGAAATATTAAGGCCTACGAGTGGGTCTAACTGTACTTCAAGCCTAAAGTTAAATATTCATATTGGTGATGATGGACAAAGTTTAGAAAATGTACATATATTTTTCGAAAATAAACTTTTGCGTAGGAGGGGACTTTTGAACATGTAAAATTTAATAGCATAGTCTATGCCCTTAAGGAATTTTACAAAGTTGTAAACCACAAAAGTAGAAGCTCATCATTTATCATTATTGATCTGCATTTAAGATGACACAAACAAATCACATAAGCCTATTAATTTATAGGATGCGTAGAACAATGTACAAATTTGTTATCCTTAGCTCATTTATAAAATTACATGATTTAGTAATAATATAATTATCTGTAATTATCTATGTATGACATAATAAGAATTGGGAGGCGCTTCGAGAACTATTCGTTCTCCACTAATTTTGTTCCATAAACATTTTATTAAACTTATTTTTTGTCTGAAGCTGTCTGATTATCCGTTTAAATATTTTCTAAATTTAAAGTACCGGTACTTATTGTTTATCACGTATTTATAAACAAATTTCCTTAAGTTTTTTCATATACCTATGGTATCAGACGAAACCGAACAAATCCTTTAACTGAACATAAATGTTTTACGACTGCAGGTCTAAAACACTAATTGTTAAAAATAACCTTAATCTAATTAATCTGAATAATTTTAACTTTTAGAAAATAATTCACTTTATTCTATAAAAAATTATTCATTATGTATCTTTCTTGTTTGTTTCTGCACTGCCCCTGACCACGAGTATGTGCTCATTCGGGTGACTCCTCGATGTGAAAGTAATTATGCTTGTAAAAGTAATGTTAAAACATGTGTAAAATATATATACCACTATTAGTTCAATAGTTTTTGTTTATTATGCGATTATGTGCATAAATTAAAATCATAAACAATTCACAAATTGCTGGTACAAAAGGTAAAATATAAAAATCATAGTATGTATAGTAGTCTAGATGTAAAGATTATCTTGTGGTCGACAATGACATGTTTCGGTCCTCTAGGTCCATCATCAGGTCTGTAGTGATCACACTGTTCATGTGATAGAGTTCTATGGACCACAGTAGAACCTTTACCATTAGACTGTTTTACAATTTTATCCTCTTTTTATCTATTTTACATATAATGTGAAAAGTGTTTTTACAATACCTATGTAGAAGCAATTTTTGAATTGGTTGTGATTTTAACTCATGTACATAATCATACGATAAACAAACAAAAATGAGCTAACGGTGCTTTCTATGTATCTTATAGTACTTAAGCTCAAACTTATTGAAGATGATACATAAAGATTCAGACAATAATGAAAGCTAGGCAGAAAAAGTAGAAGCATATAGTGCTATAACTTCCAGGAACATTACTTAATGGTCTTAGGATGTAGATGTAGAGAGTGCAAATAAGTGAAATTTTGCTATGGGCGTCACAGTGGAGGTTGTGAATTCCCAGAACGCGCTGCGATTGAAACTGGAATGTTACATAATTAACACAGATTGATTCAAAGTGGCTAACATGGGAATATGCAAAGCTGAGAGGAGGAAATCATGTATAAGCAGATCTACAACATTTCAATGATAGTGTGCGATGAAATTATAATCAAGTTTTAATTGCACTTTACTTTGAACTTTTCTTTCCGGAATACTTGAGATTCCTGACCATGATACAGACTCCCCAGGAATTCCACTATGTCATAGAGAAGAATCCTTATATAACCAGAGATACCACGATACGTTATTATATTAATATATCGTTATGATAATTCATAATAACATTCGTCATTTCCTTTTATTTCCGTCCCATCTACCTCTACAAATCTGATCCCCCTAAGATCGGAATCCTATCTTGGCCTTCCTACGGGTCTTCTCCTTCAGCGTTTTACCTTATACATATGTGTGTGTATATATATATATATATATATTAAATCTTTCGAACAAGTAGAGAAATTCAATATCTGGGAGCAATAATCACAGGCACAAATAATATTAAGGTAGAAGTTAAGTTCTGGCTGAAATCAGGAAATGCTTGTTTTTATGCAGTTCGGAAACTTTTATCTTTTCGTCTTCTATCCAGAAATCTAAAAATAACAAGGTATAAATCAATAATTATCCCTCCGGTTGTATTATATGGATGTGAAACATGTCGGTTACTCTTCGGGAAGAACAATCTGAGAATGTGTGAAAACAGGGTGCTTAGAAAAATATTTGGACCCAAAAGAGATGAAAAATGGGACTGGAGAAAACTCCATAATGACGAGCTTCATAATCTGTCCTCTTCACCGAATAGTAAGAGTAATTAAATCACGGAGGATGAAATGTGCTGGACATATTGCGCGCGTGGAGGAGAGGAATGACATGACTAAATATATTGACTGGGAGACCCGATGGGAAGATACTACTTGGAGGACTTAGAGGTGGGTGGAAGGACAACATTAGGATAAATTTAAGGGAAGGAGGATTTGCGAGGGATGGCTGGATGGAGTTAGCACAGAATAGGGTTAAATGGCGGGCTCAGGTAAGCGCGGCAATGAACCTCCTGGTTCCATAACATAAATAATATACCTTTAACTAGCTTAGAAATTGTCTATCGCTATTGAGCTTTCATGGATGCGAAATATGGCTTACATCACTTAAATGGGATGAAAGATACGAGAACAAACGTATTCACAACGATTTTTGCAACGGATATTTTGAACAAGGTAAATGCTGCTAAATATTTACAATTCAAGCGGAATCTGCTCGAAGGGTAATGCAGGAAAATTCATCGGATGAAGTTAAACTCTTTCCCATAGGCTATTAAAATTCCCATACTTGTTAAATATCAGAGACTAATAAGTGCAGGTCATACCACCCAAATGAGGCAGAACAGAATACCGTATTGTGTGTGAGGATAGATATATATATATATATATATATACACATGCCCCCACAATTCTGCCATCTGCCTACATTAGATCATGCAACGATCGAATGGTCGGACCAGTCCCCTGGGGGGTGAAGCCCCTCGGAGTTTTTATTTCACTGCCTTACGCGATCATAAAAGCACCATAAATCACACTTTCAAAATATGTTATCAAAAGAATGCACTTTACTGGCAAAAACCTACAGATAATAAAGTAGTGAAGTATATATAGAGCGGTGTGGTGTGAGAGCACGTGAGTGAGTGTTTTACCTGTTTCCGCAAAATCTCTTGCCCAGTCTCCGTGATCTGGTGCAATTTATTTTATTGTATCTCGCGCCATTTCACAACCGTTCTTGCAGTAATGGACACCGGAAATGTAATACTGACCTCTATGTATGGTCAAGGTCAACACGCAAATGTTCAAGTCAACTCCAGTTAAATGTCTGTCATAAAGTATTTTACGCATTACTACTGCAGCTAATGTATGCAATTTGGTTAAATTGAAATATGTGGGCGACTTTCTAATACGCTGGATTTAGATACCTCGGTATTTTTATAATTATTTTAAAGGAATTATCACATAAGTACTATGAAATGTATTATCTTTAAATAAAGATTGACGTAAATAAGGACCATTGTACCATTTTTTACAAGTAGTGCTTTATAGGAATATTTATTTACGCTTAATAAAAGGTTCAAAGTCCAGACATGTAAGTTGTAAAAAAAAGTACGCTACATTTTACAATTAGCCTATAACACTTGGCACATTATATCCGGTTTACTGCTGTTTAAAATAACGTTTTTAATGGTGGTTTTAGTTGTATAAGTAAGGAATAAAAGGCTACTATTTCTGAAGCAATAGCTGGAGCAGAGCCTAATCATAAGCAGCCCGATTTTTTTTATTTTTGAAAAGGGGACCAATTTTTTTAATTCTAGAGTTCTAAGCTATGGTATTCGCGATTGACACCAAATCTTAAATATAAGCACATTATTCTTCAAAATAGGGCAGTAAGAAATCTTTCAGGCTGTCATTACTTAACACCAGTCAAAGTATTATATGAGCAATCAGGAATTCTTCCATTAGAATTAATAATAAAGTATAGTGCTGCAATCTTTATATATAAAGTAGTAAACAGTCATGTTCATAATAACATTGCATTGCGTTTTCTTGAAAATGTGCATTCTTATGGCACGAGAAACAAATCAAATATTTTCGTCACGCATTCTGAATTGGTTACATATGGACTAAGGGGAGTGAAAAATTATCTTGCAAATCTTTTTAATAAAATTCCACTGGAAATAAGATCTGTAAAAAACTTGAATAGTTTTTTAAAAAAGTTGAAGATTTTTCTATTAAATGATTAAGTGAACAATATTTCTATTATACTTACAGTGTATACTTATTTGTGTAAATTATTGTAACAATTTTATTATAATAACTTTGAATTTTGTCATCCTTGTAATACTGTCCCTTAATGTGAGCAATTGGCTCGTTGGGACCTTTTGTTAAATAAATAAATAAAAAAAAAAAAAAACCTTGTAAGTCAAGTGGTGACTAAGCCCGATTTTTTTATTTTCGAAAATAGTACCAAAGAAATCGGAAAATTTACAGATTGAAAAAGGGTTTGACTCAGTCGCGAGTTTTCAGCTATGATACGTCCGGTAGACACCAAATTTCCAACATATAATAGCATTACCTTCTAAGCCAGGTCGTGTTACTTTGAACTTCTGATACTGCGAAACTTTGTCTTCACATATAGGGCTACAGTGAGAAACCAGTCCTCAGGTTTTAGACCAGCTTGTTGTATTCAGGCTGTAGCGTTGCCGGTTGCCTAAATCCTGTTTTTGAGCTTAGCACGTGGCAGTCTACATAGAGCAAACTGCTGTGATACCAGAGAACCTTTTTTTTCTGTGCAAGATTATAATGTTATAATAAATATCATCAAATCGGAATGTTGAAGTACCAAAGAATAGACTGATATCTCAAGTTCCATCGGGATTTTCATTTTAATATTTTTGTATTTACTGTGTGTAATATTTTACAGATTCCATAGCCCACTTGATGATACTGTTTTTAACTAAAGGGTCTCTAATTATTCTCACTGCATACCCAGTGTCCCAGTGTAGCACATGAATAGCGACTCTTTTTCTGCAGTCGTCCCAATAGGCTACCAGCCAGAAATGAATAGAGAGATAAGCTTTTCACACTCTAATTGCTTATGATTGATAATGCACATAATTAACGGTTTTTGTGTATACCTAATTAGCCGATATTATCACTTCCAGTTCATGAATGTCATCACTTGCACAGGGTATGTAAAAATTATATTTAATTGCATAGTCTTTCAGCCGTTGTTTCACACTGTGCAGTAAACTGCTTTGATCAAAATTAACTTTATTATGGGAATATAATATTAGATTTTAGGTTTATGCGTCTGAAAATCGGGTTTTGTAAAAATTGAAGTTCGTGTAAAATAAATGGTTGTGTTAGATCGTTCGAATATTGTTAATTGTGTTATAATTGTAATCTACATCGTTTGGTATACTTAAGGAGGGACGCTTTCGGTGAAATTCATAGTTGAGAAATAGGGGAATTTCATTATTTTTTTAATTGCTCTACAATCTTGCAATCTGACATACTCTTTATTGAATACTTCTACAATTGCATACTGTTTTCGAAATTAATCAAACTGTTACAGTTATTGGTAATTATCGTTACAAAATGGCAGCCACGTTTCGTGCACTAAAATGCCGTTTCCTTGATAATTTCCACAAATGGCAATATTTTTTAGTGATTATTTATTCTCTCTATTTGCAAACATCATATGAACAACATATTCTACAATCCTTCGAATATCTACAGTATACGTATTTTTAAAAAAAAATATTTGATTTTTTTTCTATTATTTTATGTTTTATTAAAATATATTTAAAAAAAATAAACTATTAATGTTAAATGATTTATTGTAGAGAGTGTTCTTCATATCATATTAACAAATACACAGAAAAATAATATATAAGGCGAGGGAGTTATTTTCCATATCCACGCTTTCTTGAAACCAAATTACATTTTAACGGATATTTTAACTTTCAATACATTTTATTTATGTGCGGATGGCTTGTAATATTAATGTTGGAAACAGCGGAAATCCCATGGGAAATAAGGCTCAAGAACAATGGAAATTGAGGCGTCCGATCACTATTCAACATATCTAAAAGATCCAAGTATATGTATTTACAAAAAATTTACTTAATCATAATATGTTCAGCTTTCATGGCAAGTACTTTCTTCCTCCTGTTTATTTTATACATCTTCTTGCAACCACTTTTAGAAACAACGGTGATGAATTATACATTATACAATGCGAGTCAAACATGAAGCAAACGGATTTCTACCGTGAATAACATGCTGCCTTCGCCGGGAATCGGGCGGCCCATCGCCGCGACAGTTTCTAAAAAACCTTTTTGCTATTTCCATCTCCCGTCGAAGATTCAATTAAAAGAATATCCAAATGAAGAGAAAAATCCCAGTATTTAGCCTACTTATCTTAAAGTGGATGTTGAAAATGCTGTCCCCTCTGATCTCTACGTATCTGACAACGACGTATAAATTATTTAGGGACGGAACGTTAAATTGTTAAAATCACTTTAACACTGACGTTAAACGGCTCTGAAAGTTGATATTTCTTAAATATCTTAAACACACCATAGACATAGTTATTTTACAATGTTGTTATTATTTAGAGAGGGAGAAATACATTAATATTATTTAATTAGTAAAGAGTATTAATCAACACAATTTAGATTAATGACATAATCATTCATTTTTACACTGCATTAGACTTGTTACTTTAAAGCTTGGTTTATGAGACTCAATAACAATTAGTGTTGCCAACATAAATAAGGATTCGTAAAGTACAATATTGCTGCTTTTTAGATCCAGGTTGGTAGTGATGAGTTAGTGAACTGTGTTATTTTTAGATTATCCCCTGAGTTTGTAAAGTTAATCAAAATGTAATATTTGTACGAGTCATATTTGCCAATGTAACATATCCAGCGAGATAGTGACAATACATCTGAAACGCGAATCCACAGCAACATGATCTACGTCACAGGAGTTATGACACCATTAAAACTTGTTAATTTCTCCCGCCCCAATTTAATTTCCCTCCGGCCGCCAAAACCCTGCATAGGCTATAATCCTTTTTATGTACAAGTGCTCCCAAAATAACTCATACTAATTGAAATGTCAAAAATAGATTAAATTAGCAAGAAAATTAATAACCCTTACGGTCTAAAAGATTGCTGTAACTTTTAAAATGTAAAGCACATCGTAAAATGTATTACTTCATCCAACAGTTTGAAGTATATGCGTGTAATTTTCTTGAAAATATGGCAAGTGGTATTTATAGGCCAAAAACATAATTACTACTTATTAGTTTTCAAAATTAACTTTCACAGAATATTACAGCATTCGTTCTGGTAGTTATATAGTTCAGCTGGAAAGCATAAGAATAAGATTCACCATTTTGTTGATTAATGTGTTTAGAATGGATACTGGCACAACTTTATTTCGATAAAAATTCACACATTTAAACTTGATATTGTGAGTTTTTTCCTCGAAACTAGATACCAACAAGAAAATCATACTTCCACAGATGACTATGTTTAATACATATATTAATAAATAAACAAAGCGTTAATGAACAACATCACAATATTTTACCTGTGTATATGGGGACATAAACAAGCAATTTTTACTAGGAAATTTTTGCTCTAAGGATTCAATTTTTCCTATTATAGCATAAAATATCCCAGGGCATGGCCGCCACTGACTTCTAACATTTGAACTGATGCGAAACAAAGGAACTTCGTTGTTAACACTGGAGTCATGAATAGAAAAACCAATCCAGTTGTGGCCAGTCATGCAATTAGTCTAAATTTTGTAGATTATGAAAACTCTAAATTACAATATAGCTGTTGAAGAATGAATAAGAGTAAGGTTTTTATCAATCACTAAGAAGGCGTGGAGCCAATTTAATGAAAATTTTAACCCTTCTTCGCTTCATTATTGACTTATGAACACCAAATTGTAATGATTTTAATGCCATGTAGCATACACATTTTACGTCATAGAACAAAAATCTCCTAATAAAACGTGCTTGTCTATGTCCCCTCTATACACAGGTATAATAGTTTGGTGTTTTTCATTAACACTATTGTTGATTTTTATAATTTTGTACTTTTGAACATTAATGAAGACATGTCATATCAAATTTCAAGTAACATAGATATTTTCGTCATCAACGAAGAAATGAATTTCCTTCAAAATAAATGTTTATATATATATATATATAATGAGAGAGGTAGTGGTATTGAATTAAAATTAAAATTTCAGTTCGACCTACATATCTTCGAGACTTGTTCTTTGGAAAATTCTAAAAAAAATAATTATCTTTCTGTACAAATCTGCTTTAATTAGATCTTTAAAACGAGAAAAGAACATTGAAAAGACTCATCTCTTAGCCGACTATATGCTGCGCCTTACCACGTTTGTTGTTATCGAAACAACATCACCCATTAACTATCGATTGATAATCTCTATTGACTGTTAAATCTAATTAAATCTAATTACTTCTTCGATTATTTTTCAGTAAATTTTTCCATGTTTTTATTACATTGATGACTGAATTCCAAGTTTATACCTATGCTTAACTGAATAAGGGTTAAATTACCGTATTACCATGTCATTAATATGTGTGTTTCTTGTAAATAAACTTATAATCGATTATGTCTTTCTAGGCACTTTTATTGATACTAGTCGTATGAAGTACTCTATATAAACTATTACGTTCGCCTTCAGTTTACACTTCTGGATTGCATCTTACTAGAATATCCCAGCGTGATCTGAATTTCGAATTATAATTTTCACCTTAGTACCTAGGAAAGGGGTATGCCGTAATGCAGTATGTTGAGGCACTGCGCTACAAAGCTGATTCGATCCCCGATTAGGTCATTGGGATTTTCAATTGGTCGGTACCTTGTGCCACTATTGCCCAGCGTCTACCAAAATGAGTATCAGGAGAAGTCCTTGGAGTAAAGACACATAAGATACATAAGATGTCTAAGGTCCTGCGTCATGAGCTGAACGACTACAAATGTGGGAGCCTTAAAGTCCTAAAACCCCCGACCTTTATAGGAATTACTTTACGTTACCTGTTGGAAATTTTATCCCGGAAGTTCAAAACTGTTCGAGGTATTTCATATAAAGGTACTTCCGGATTATCGTAATTTTTAATGCGTTTGTGTTTGCATAAACTATATTCTGTTTTCTCGACACAGGCATGGTGTGTACTTCTGCTCTATGGATTTAACTTGTTGCCTTGGTAACCACGCCATGGGTTATGTACACATTCACTTAAGGGCAATCTTGTTAAGTAAGATGTGAAAGGAAATTTTCTCACCACTAGGCTGTTATGGTCGGCGCCGGAGGAATCAAACCATCATCCCTTAATTGAATGACCCCCTCCAGCGTTATAGAGACGCTGAGTGTTTAACACAACCCTCGTACTTATGTACACCGAAACACTCCTAGTTCTATAGAAAAAGTCTGTTTCGAGGGTATAAGAAATAAATGTTTCATATCCAAGAATTTCTATCACAACCAGAAAGTAACCTCCTGGGTTTTTTATCACATTTTTCATTTTGTTCAACCTAGTTACTGTTGGTAGAGGAAGGTTGTGTTCAACTCGAGTGTTCAACAATGATACATGTTATGAGGTATGCTGAGTATAGACGTTGCTTTTAAAAACATGTAAGATTGTAAGGTGACCGTATTGAAAACGAAAAATAATTTAAACGAAATTTTACATTTGGACAAGTATGGTTTGGGGATGTGACACAAAGCATGTTGACGATTTTTCTCTAACTCTTAGACTACACTTTGCATGAAAAGAACGTGCTTTTCATGAGTTTTTTTTTTTAAGGATGTAACGATTTTGTTAAAATGTAGTATAGGGCTATTAACTATTTGTATAACTTCTACCATTTATTATCTGAAGGGCAGTTATAAAAAGTCTGGTTCTGATATTAATATGCTGTATTATAATAATAAGTTAAGTTCAGTAGACGCGTATACAGAGGAAGAAAACATTGAAAACTGTGTTTCTTTGAAAATCTGGAAATCGGTCATTAGCCTGTTTAAAAATAAAAAAAATAAAATAACTTATGTCTTAGCGATATGTATCAGGAATATCACGATAAAAACAACATAATTCGATGGACATGAAATCACTGTGAAAGTAAATTCGAGCAGTCTAAACAACCTTAAATTGATCCACAATATAAATTAGTCCGATGATGGGCTAAAATTAGACCATGTTCCGTTAATGATTTTTAATTTATTCTATACCGTAATTTGTTGGTCTCCATGGTTTCAGTCCCTTACCACACTTGGAACGCCCTCTAGAACAGGCCAATATAAAAAGTTTACTGATATTAATATGGCATGATTAATGAACTTTTGAAGTGATTTTTCGTTGCTTTCGAGCCATTTCTACATATTCAATACGTACTTCAAGACACCTACAATTTGAATACATGTTCAATTTTGTAAGTAACAGGATAAAAAGTGGAATGTTGATTTTATACACTTAAATTATTTTGTAAAATTAAAGTAAATTGTATACTATATATGTCGACAAATCCGAGAGTTTAGTATTTATTATTATTATTATTATTATTATTATTATTATTATTTTTTGGTCTTTACACTTCAGACACATAAGATATTCTGTCTTTGTTTTACTATAATAATAATAATAATAATAATAATAATAATAATATTTATTTTATTGTCGTTAAGCCAGAAGCAATAGACAAAGTCAAAGTACAAGAATATACAACAAATGCACTAAGTGAAGAAATCATGAGAAATTATAAAAGATTTACATTAGAAATTCCCTAAACATGGGAGACACTGTAAATTTATTAATCGTATAGGCTATTTATAATTTGTAAAGGGCAGTACTATTGTGCAGTCCTCTTTTAATACCATATGTTGATTTACGTTTGACATGGTAATAAGTTCTTGTAATATTATTTGGGTTTGAACTTTACGATGACAGGACAGACAATCAAATGGCGACAAACATGTATTATGATCAAGTGATATCGAACATATTGTCCATGATAATGCATGTGTGTTATCAATTTGTTGTTTATTGCTCTACTGACCTTTCGGATTAACGTGTTATGAAAATTATGCTTTGGAATATACTTGGCACAACAACATAAACTATATTGAGTATAATTACATAACAGTTTTCTTTAACCACGTAATCACTCGTAATAAAACCACTCAATCTTGCAGCTCACAGGAACATCATGAAAAATATAAAGTACATCATATAAGCATATAATATGATTATAGTAAAGGAATAGACAAGAAATGATAATTATATATTATTGTAGCATCTTAAAATTGCGAAATAGCCGAAATATATTGGCCCTATGAAACTTTAAGACTTTTTTAAGACTTATTACATGTAACATTTCAAACATGCCACTCGTATTTTATTATATTGACTATTAGCACACGAATCAGTGACCAGCCCAGTATAATAAAATATGGAATGTATACCAATTGCAAGTGACTATCGTCATAATTTAATCGTCTCATTTTTACCTCTTTTATTTTATAGCACCTAAGTGCAATATTGTTTTTTACGTGAATTCATATAGACAGAAAACTGAAACATTCTCATATCTATAACTTCTTTGATAAAAATGCAATTTATCATTGAAATCAGTAATTGGGTATACATAAGCTGCATATGAACAAAAGAATATATGCTTTAAATAATCATATAATTATATGGTGAAGAAATATTTTTAATCTCATAAAATAATAAAGACAAAGTTAATAAGACAATATTGTTAGTTATACCAAGAAGGTTCTTCTAAAGAATGCGTCAAATTAGCCATGCTAAATGTAATTACGATGTAACAAGTCAATTCTAACTGGATATAAATAGTGTATGAATAATGGAACGTCACAAAACCGTAACAGAACCGTAACATAAATTTTACAACATATTTCTCTCGTACGAAGAAAAATAGAAGTTATTAATTAACTTGTCTGTTTAAAAAGTTTAATTTAATTAAATTGGCTCGCTCTCCTGAAGGCAGAACGTGATACGCATGCGAGTTAAGCTGTAAAATATGTTCTCACATACAGCTGAACAATGCTAGTAAAGACGTGCGTACTAACTAAGATTCAATCCCTTGTCAAATGTTTGTGGCTAATATTGTAATGATCCTTGGTTCATGCCAGGAGGGGAAATGTGAACAGTGCCAGCAAAGGAGGCTCTTTCCTATCGCTGGTTTAGCATGACCCACAAATCCTGCATTTAAGTACTGCTATGCGCGCAACTCCCTGAAGTCAATTCAAATGATTTGTATTGTTAAATTATCTCCGAAACTCACCCATGTTAATAAAGCAATATTCCGAATTCTTGTAAGAAATATCCCCATTCAAAACCTCTGTTTGTATTCTGATTGCAGTGGAGTATCTGAGTTTCGCCACACCCCACTGGGAAATGTGGGAGAAATAAAGTCAACGTCCTAGAACTTACATTATAGAGCGAAGGCTACTGTATACCCCCCATCCCCCCCCCCGTGGGAATTTCCGACACATATATTTTTTTGTTGGTATTCCCATCTAGTTTCAGTTTTCAGTTGTTTGCCCCTTATCAATTACAGCATTTACCCGGAAACCCCGGAAATCCGGAGAAAATGAGTTTGTTTTAATTTTTCTTTGTTCTTTGCTCCTAATATGCCCAGGGAATTTCTGGCTCACATATTTTTTGTTGGTATTACCATCTAGTTTAAGTCTTCAGTTGTTTGCCCCTTATCAATTACAGCATTTACCCGGAAACCCCGGAAAACTACGGAAATCTGGAGAAAATTAGTTTTATTTAATTTTTCTTTGTTCTTTGCTCCTAATATGCCCAGGGAATTTCTGACTCACATATTTTTTGTTGGTACTGTCATCTAGTTTAAGTTTTCAGTTGTTTGCCCCTTACAAATTACAACATATCCCCGGAAAACCCGAAAAACCACTTTTATACGGAGGAAATGACAATGTTTTATTTTTTAAATCTTTGTTCTTTGCTTCTAATATTCAAAGGGAATTTCTGAATCATATGTTCTTTTGTTGGTATTGCCATCCAGATTAAGGTTGCAGTTGTTTGCCCCTTATCAATTGCAGCAAATCCCCAGAAAACTCCGAAAACTACGGAAGCCCGGAGAAAATGACTTTGTTTTAATTTTTTAAATCTTAGTTTTTTACTTCTAGTATTCAAAGGGAATTGGTGACTCATATAGTTTTGTGTTGGTATTGCCATGTAGATTAAGGTTTCAGTTGTTTGCCCCTTATCAATTACAGCAAATCCCCAGAAAACTCTGAAAACCACGGAAGCCCGGAGAAAATGACTTTGTTTTAATTTTTTAAATCTTAGTTCTTTGCTCCTAGTATTCAAAGGGAATTAGTGACTAATATGGTTTTGTGTTGGTATTGCCATGTAGATTAAAGTTTCAGTTGTTTGCCCCTTATCAATTACAGCATATCCCGGAAAACTCCGGAAACCTAAAAAAATCCGAAGAAAATGAGTTCGTTTTAATTTTTTAAAAACCTTTGTTCTTTGATCCTTTGTGACCATCACAATTATGGCAGATATCTCGTAGTCCATATACTCACCCTTTTGAACCTGCAAGGGACACACTTGAAGCAGAAGAATTACTTCGCAATAACGGTTTCAGTGACCGTAGATCACAAGTTCCGAGATCTAGAAATTCTGCGGATTTTCGTGGTTTTCAGGGTTTACGTGGATATGCTGTAATTGATAAGGGGAAAACAACTTAAACCTTAAACTAGATGGCATTACCAACAAAAAAAACATATGAGTCAGAAATTCCCTGGGAATATTAGGTGCAAAGAACAAAGATTTTAAAGAAATTTTTAAAAAGTCAATTCCTCCGGATTTCCGTGGTTTTCGGAGTTTTCTGGAGATATGCTATAATTCATAAGGGGCAAACAACTGCAACCTTAATCTAGATGGCAATACCAACAAAAAAACATACGAATCAGAAATTCCCTTTGAATATTAGGAGCAAAGAACAAAGAATTAAAAAATAATACATAGTAATTTTCTCCGTATATACGTGGTTTTCCGGGGTTTCCGGGGATTTGCTGTAATTGGTAAGGGGCAAACAACTGGAACCTTAATCTATATGGGAATACCAACACAAAAACATATGGTTCACCAATTCCCTTTGAATACTAGGAGCAAAGAACAAAGATTTTTAAAAAATGAAACGAAGTCCCTTTCTCCGGATTTCCGTGGTTTTCGGTGTTTTCCGGGGATATACTGTAATTGATAAGGGGCAAAGAACTGAAACCTTAATCTAGATGGTAATGCCAACAAAAAAACATGTAAGTCAGAAATTCCCTTTGAATATTAGGTGCAAAGTGCAAAGATTTAAAAAATAAAACATAGTAATTTTCTCCGTATATACGTGGTTTTCCGGGTTTTCCGGGAATATGTTGTAATTTGTAAGGGGCAAACAACTGGAACATTAAAATAGATGCCAATACCAACAAAAATGTGTAAGTCAGAAATTCCCTGGGAATATTAGGAGCAAAGAACAATGAAAAATTAAAACAAATTCATTTTCTGCGAATTTCCGGGGTTTTCCGGGGTTTCCGGCTAAATGCTGTAATTGATAAGGGGCAAACAACTAAAATCATAAACTAGATGACAATACCAACACAAAAATATATGTGTCGGAAATTCCCACGGGGGGGGGGAGGGTTTCATATTGGTAGCCCATGGTCTATTAAGCTACTGCCTGATCGACATGCAAGTTTTAATTTAGGAATATTGCATCATAGTGAAGAGGCTTAACAGTAAACTAACCCATTTTCGCGTTTGTAAGATAGAATTAGGATTTACGATCAGAGTTCAATGAGAAATACAATATTTACAACACTCATATAAGGTACTCTTGTTAGTTATAAGCGTTACTGTTGAAACAGTTTTAACTTATGAGAAATGTTTTTTTTTATGAGAGAATATATAATAAGTAATACGGGAATAAATTATTATTTTAAAAATATGTTTCATTCACTACAGGCAAGAAAACGTTCGGCAATCTAGTTTCGTTTATTAATCAAAATCACCAGGTAAGCCTCTAACGGTGACATGGTATTAGGTTCGTTTCCAAACCAATCTCTGTACCTTAGTTTATTTCATAGTGCCTTATATGAAACGCATTATAAATTGAAGCTTTTCAGCGCATAGTTGCCCATTTATCAGTTCTTTCATCTCTGAGGTTTATAAAACAATCACGTGCTCGCTCGCTGAAGAACAAGCAAGTTATTTGGGAGATAAATCTGTACCTTTAAAATGTGGCATGCCGGCCCACAAAGAAAAAAACAGTAATAAAATGATCCTATAAAATAATCTTCATTTAAAAATTAGTTCCGGCAACTCTTCTTTACGCCCAGATTCAGGATATTTTCATTTATTTGCCTATTTATTTATCATTAACATTCGCATGCCTCATGACTTCTATAACATTAAATTCGGGACTATTAGTTATTTAATTCCATATTACACTTTTTCTGTAGTTAATGGTAATAATAAAAAACAAATCCAGCATTAGCCGTTGTAAATGTGGACAATCCAAAATTCTCCTTCACTTTAGTTGGTTATGGAGTTAGAACCCGCGACCTCCGGAATGAACCCGCGATGTTACTGAGGCAGAATTGCTGAAATGAGTTGAAAATGGTTGAAATGAGTTAACGAATGCTGTAGGAAAATCTGGGAAAAGTTAAAGGACCTGAAGATTGCGGAATAGCCAAAATATGTTGTCCATATCACGAAATTCGAAACCTTAATGTTTTATAATATTGACAGCTGCAGATTTTAGTAATGTTTTATAATATTGACAAGTATAGATTTAACATTAATGACAAAGCTATTGAGCTGATATTGCATCAACAACATGTTTTAATTCGAGGGAATAGGTAGTATATATACAACATAATTATGGGTACATCCCTCGTTGGAGAAAAGGAATATTAAATTTATCAACATACATAAAACAGTTTAATCTACTAAAATTCTACATAAGAATAAAATGCCTTGCATTAAATTGCTTGCGGGTATAGACAAAAAACAAATAAATACGAGTATAACACCCCTTGCCCCATATGGCATTTATATAATGTTGTTTAATTTTACGTAATAATTTTATTCTGAATGCATGATTATTAACTACGTTTCTACTTACCTCTGTTTCTTTGTTCAGTCACTGCACCTTTTTCACCTTGCCGTTCTTATTCCCCACCATAAAACTCACACTTTCCCCTGGACCCAATAAACTCGCTTCATATCTTAAATCCCACAAGTTTCTACGCTTAGAATGGTTGTTCGATAACACCTTTCCCGTCATTAAGAGTTGTAGCAAGTTTCAACTTTCAACTTAGGATGAAGTGGCGTGGATCTATAGAAGTGTTGCAGGAGACCGCAAAAGTTTGTTCCTCAAGACACGTAAACCGTAATAAGTTCGGCTCATAGCAATACCTTTTTTCCTGTATATAAGCTGGTTTGAAATTACTGATAAACAAAAAGTAAAATAGAGTCCCATGGCATGAAATAATCATGTCCATTACTTTACCAAGTATAAGATTTATAGTAGTCAATAAAAACATTAGAGAATAATACAGCATAATATACATTCCTTGTCACAAGATGTCAGGGGTAGTCGGAGCTTAAACTCTTTAAAAACTGCGCTGATTAAACAATTATTGCCCACTGAACAGAACTAGCTCTTTGTAGTCATTCCATCTCTCATTGTACATAGTATTACTCAATCTTCTTATAACTGCCTACAAATTTATTTTACAAACTCAAAGTTTCATTATAACTTAATTTGACATTTTCCTTGTTACTTCCTCTGCCCGTACCATAGGTACTATAGGTAGAGGAAGTATTGTTTTCGACCCAAAAATTCGAAGTTGAGTTTTCAGCATATATACACGTTTCAAGGCCCCCTGAATCCAAAAATACTATTTTTGGAAACATGTCTGTGTGTGTGTGTGTGTCTGTCCGTGTGGAAGTTTGTGAACAGGCTAGCTCCGAAACGGAGAATCGTATGAAAACAAAATTTCGTATTTGGGTCAGGTACCTTCTGAAGATGTGATTCGTAGATTGGCGACAAATTGCCCTTGTTTTTAAGGGTACTTTACATGAAGAAATTTTCGTTTTTCGCGATTTTCTAGAAAACGGCTTTAACGATTTTCTTTAAATTTTGCACATGGGTTGCTTATACTAAGAGCTAAAACTTTTATTTGAAACATTTTTTCGAGAAAATTCTCTGAGGGTAGTTACAAGCCACCCACTGTTCACCCACTGTTTGTAGAAAGTTTGTCTTACGTGGTGAACAACTGAATTCGCGCTCTTTCACGGCCTCTTATTCTATATAAGAATGTGAAGTGAGAAAGATGTGTTGTTGGCCATGCATAGAGTAAAGATGTATTTGAGGGAAATATTCGATAAATTTCGGAAATTATATTTTACGGCAGAAAGTTCAATAAACGTCTGCAGTCATTTGTTCTTTTTTTTTTAAAGTTTGTTATATAGACTGCGCTTTTAGTCGCATCATTGAAAGAAGAGGTATTTATAGGATAATCAGCGTAAAATTGTGTCTTGCGATTCTGTACAAGGATATGTGAATACTGCTAACTTTTATTTGGGCAGAGGAAGTTATGTGACTTTCACATAAGATTTTTTTGCTTGTTATGCATATTTTTAATTTTAATTTTTGATGAAACCTATCCTTTTTATGAAACTTATGTTTTTTACTTAATTAATTAATTATTATGATTAGCCTTAACCTTAGTATTAGTCTCTTACCCATTACTATGTTTATTAATGTAAATCTACATTGTATATATTTTTAACTTAGTTGAGTGGACGAGAAGGCCTTATGGCCTTAACTCTGCCAGGCAAAATAAATCATTTACTACTACTACTACTATTACTACAATAATCTTGCATCTTCCCAAATAAGTTCTAGTTGCACCATATTAGAAGCGTTTTTAGAATTGATCTTAAGGTTTGCACATGTAGGCTGCCTATTTCCATGAACAGGAAAGTCCAAATAAGGTACTCCTAACTTTTAAATTAAATCAACAACAAACACATATAATCAATCTAATTAACAAACCAACTACACTTGTCGTTACAATGAGTGACATGTCTGAAGAAGTTATTTCACTCCTTTCATGACCGGAGCATCTACAGTATGAGGTAAGGTGAATGGATAAGCTGGCTACCAGCCGATAAAGGTATTGCATATAAACTTTGTTTTCGTCCTATAAAAAAAACTTAAGTTTTTTTTATTTAATAATTAAATTCAAAACCAATTATTATAATATAGAGTGTATCTCGTCCAACCCATTCACAAATTAAAAGACTAATGATTATCCTACCTTTGTACAGAATGAAGTTGTTGAAAATATAATTATTAGGTTGATTATATTTCGGATCAAATATATTCCAATTTCATTTCGTTTATTATAATTATCTAACGACGGTCGCGTGTGCTGATTCTTAGAAATTGAACCGTCGCCAATGTGTAGAAATTTTGGTCCACAGGAATCTTACATCCCTGAAAGATAACGGACATCAAACTGACGAATTTTTGCACTCATACTATATACACGGATCGAATCATCGGTCTTGGGAAAAGAAAGAAATCCACATGCCACTGAATAAAATGTTTTTGATTATAATCAGCAACAAATACTCAAGATGTAAATAATTAGTAAACCTACAGGGTAAATAATGAAATTCGAAGATAGGTGAGGGCCCGGGCGGCTTGGGTCGCTTAAATCCTAAAAGGGAGAGGTAACACTAAGATAAAGAAAGAAGAAGAAAGAAAGATAGGTGAGGTGGATTGGTTACTCTTGAATAAGTGGGGCTCTTCTTAAAATAGCAGAAGAACAATAACATAATGTTCATAATAAATTATGACAAATGAAATGTTACCCTTGAATAAGTGGGGCTCTTCTTAAAATAGCAGAAGAACAATAACATAATGTTCATAATAAATTATGACAAAAGAAATGTTGGTAGTGGATATTTTGTCGTTTGGACATTTATCTCATTTATATTTTACGTTCATGGACATTTTGACATCATGGCTATTTTAGTTAGGTGGACATTTTGACATCAAGGTCATTTTAACATAAAAACGATTATTGGTGGAAGCTTTATATATTATTGTATTGTATAGTATAGTACATAAATATAAATATATAAATTTTATTATAACCTACGCCTATAAACATGCAAATAGCTCGCTTATCATAAAAATAGAAGAATGACCAGATAATGTTCAGGTTTTGGGATTAAGAACATTAATATACGTACATACCGCATAGTATGTTAAAGTCCAGGAGTTGATCATTAAGGCTTTTCATTTAAAACACAGATCACTAGGCTTATTATGTAAATTACTTACATCAATAGGAAGTACAGGTAAACCGTGACATAGGCTTATGACACTAACAAATGTATGTCGTTGCACTTCATCTATCATGAATTAAACAAAAAAAATTACTTCCGTTCTCTAACAACCCCGACGTCCACGTAACTTATATAGGCCTAACGTAAGTGTACTGTTTTTAGATAGCATACTCAACGCCTTATTACAAAACAATGCCAGTTTCAAGAAAGTATTAAGGTAATATTAAGGTTATTTGCTTGGCTATATGTTTTTCGCCCACGTAAACACACAACACTTTTGTAAAACATTAGCCTTACGCATATTCTTACAAATAATCCATTAGGATATGCATTATATTTCTAAAAGCCACTATTTATTAAGCTCGACACGTTTACTTAGCACAGTTTTTCTTTGTATATGTATAGCTTAGATAGGAGATCTGAATAGACAGTTTCTTGGGCCTAGAAAATAAATTCAAGGAAATGCCACATTTTACATATGGAACGCAATATTAAGATATAACTTAATGGGGAAATGATCTTATTTTTGGATAGAATTTTAAGCTCTTAGTTGGTGTGATGAAACAATTTCCCTTCTACCTAATCAGAAATTTAATTCGCTTATCTAAACCGTCTAGTATTTTGGTTAAATTGAAAATTTACTATAAGATTTAAATAAACATAAAAAGAATATCTTAAGATAAATAAAATAAAACTCCGTTGAACGTACTTTCCGTCTCTGCGCAAGTACAAATTTCGTTAGTAAAATCCTTTATACATTTTAAAAGTTATTCGTATCCTGGAAAAACGGTCCAATTATAACTTAAATAAAGTGAATCCCTACAACCGAATATAATCAGAGCGACGTACTACCTAGAGAGTAACTAGATAAATGTATCAAAACCATTCGAAAATATTTTGCATGTATAATATAGAAACAATCGATGACACATTAATGTCGTATAAAATTGGTCTGATTATTTATTACACACCTGTTCAAAGCGAAGTTCTGCGATTTATTGCGACGGAGTTGTGTCCGATTCAACGGAATGGAATAATCAATCACCAGTACAAACATTTGTATACAGCCTACAGAACTACGAATAAAACGTTTAATCCACAGATACTTATCTGACATTCTCTTTGAAGGAAAAGTATGAGATGAATAATTAAATTACACAATTTTTCTCTATTAATTGTGTACATAAGAACACCCAAAGAATGTATTACACTAAAATGGAAAACCAAAATGTATTACGAAGGACTGCCTATGAAGGAAGTTAATGAAGCTCAGTCAATTTACTTTCTTCTATTCCAATTCATTGTACGGTTCCTTTATTGGAAATGAAGACTGCAGTGCGGATCTCCTGTAGACTGTGGTCCAATCATTTCTTCAAGCTGTTCAGCCATTTACAAAGAAAGAAAGAAAGAAAGAAAGAAAGAAAGAAAGAAAGAAAAAAGAAAGAAAGAAAGAAAAAAGAAAGAAAAAAGAAAGAAACAAACAAAGAAAGAAAGGTTCCCTATTTAACTACTGGTATTTGAACAATTTATATTATTCTCCTGGTAGGCCTATCGGACACCAATTAACGAACGTAATAATAACAATTAAAGTAAAAAAAATAAAGATTATTACTATTATTATTATTATTAATATTATTATTATTATTAACTATAAAACATGGCAGCTAGAAATAGTACAATATTCTGCATCCCATTTTCGTATTTCATGAAATTTAACAATTTTACAATGGAAAAAAACTATATAATAGCTCACATTAAAGTGTCTCGTAGGAAGACTGCGTGTCACCATGTTACCTTCTTTCGTGAACACAAAAAGTAACAAGAACGATGGATTCCTGAGACTAATAAATGAATACAAATCACGTAAGTGTGTTTCATTAATAATGGGAGATTGATTAGGAAAGTCACGAACAAGTCACTGACTTGTTGAACCTAACCGGAAGTCATCAGTCTTTCATAGACTTCCTGTTGCTAGTTAATTAATAGAGATATCGAATTCGATTAATTGCTTCTAACGACAATGAATATAATGTCATAAATTTTCACAAAATAATTTCCTTTAATGACTTTTTTTTCGAAACAACGGGCAATTACGTAGACAAAACTATGGTTTGAAACTGTATAACACGTTTATTGCTGAGCACCCCGAATATAAAAATTACAATCTCAAACATTTTAAGAGGAAATTTAAAAAAATATTATATAATATTATTAGCACAACTTTAATTTTGTTTTATTTTTCAATGTTTCAACCCAATTTATTCTTTTTTGTTGTTGTAATTTTTATATAAAGCACTGGTTAATGATGCAACATTATTTTATATACATTGTACTCATACATTTATAATTTTCGTTTGTAGTATACTGTGCATTAATATATAAATAGATTTATATTAATCTATTATACCCCTAAAAACATGAGCTTTACTCATCTAGAGGCATGCCTTACATTTTAAATGCTAAAATAGAAATAGTATTTTCTGTTGGTTTTTTTTTACTTGTACTAAATGTGAAATAATGTAAATAATGAAATGTATGTATGTATGTATGTATTTATGTAACAGGCAAATGTAAATAAAACATTAGTTGAAGAAAATGGCTAATTAAAAACGAATGCATAATTTTTTAATTATTACAACAATAAACAAGTAAATAGACTAATGATAATATGAGGGAATGTAAATGCTTTGAAGACTTAACATCGAAATATTGAAACTTCATAGGTCATCCAGCTTGCTGTGGTAGGAACGTACTTAAGCCACAGTTCAACCGTTCCCACTTTACGTAATCGCCGTCTGTTAATGATTTATGCATCAATTGTTTCCCTCACGAAGGTGTGATGTAACCCATGTCTTTAGTTTTCATAGCTACCAACTTAGCAATGATTTTCACTTTTCCACCAACCCATTTTGTCGCTTATTAACATTATAGATTGCATGGAAATGAACGATCGACTTTGGCTCGGGATGTGAATAATAGGCTGTAGTGATCTGATGTATAATATTTGTAGGTCTTTCCTCTTTCATCACAACGCGTAACAAGCGGAAAATAGAAACCATAAACTTGGCATTCATAAAGGGAGAAAAATAAACATACAGAAAGACACAGCTACAGATTTAGCTTATACTATGCTCGATTCCAAATTTAATTAATTAGAATTATGTTAATTGTAAAATATCTACCTTACTTATGTGTACCCTATGGATTGTTTAAAAAATGGAAGGTTGGAGAAATAAAGGGGATAAGTCCATTTTCAGGATTTTTAGTGTCATTAGCCTATGAAACAACGGACCGTAAGCTTTGCAACACACTTATCAGATGGAAATAAAGAGTCCACGTGAAAATAAAATAAAAATTTAAAAATGAGGCAAGGAAAATAAATACTCATAATGGGCATTAAAATGCTCTCCTGAAAAATTACAAAAAGTGGACTTATCCCCTTAATTTTTCCGACCCTTCAATTGCAAATAGCGAAATATACTTAGTAAAAATAGAATTTATGGTCTTGTGTTCAAGAATACCCGCTACCCGCTACCCGCTATGATATATTTAATTATCTGTTCAGATTTTTAATTTATACGATCTCATATTTCTCAATTTCCTGATAGGTATGTTTGTTAATGATTCATGATTCTATTGATCTGTATTGACCAAACAGCAAGACACGCTTTTGTCTAGCTGTAATGTTTATACTTCGTCTAATCACCACGGCAACTGGGATTACATACTCAGCTAATCCATGCGGGTTTTGGAGGTGACCTAGCGGCCCATAGTTTTATTCTATTATTTCGACTTTCTCCTACTTTTTGTCATTTCACCATTTTCTCGTTACTCATGTACCTCTGCCATTCCCGACCAATATTTGCAAACCCTTTTATAAACTCAGTTTTCAAAACCTACTTTTCATAAGTTTGTTTCATCTACATATATATTAATTTGTTTGAGAACAAATTTACAAATAACAATTTTCCCTAAATTCGCATTTACCAAACAATTCAAATTTCTCTTTAATATTTAATTCAAATTTCACCAGTTTCACTTTTTGTGGAGGTAATTACTACCCGCGCACCACTTCTTGAGCGCTGGATTCACGGGGAAGTGAGGGTCGGGGGGAACAAAACATAGCTATTCCGCCAGTCTTTCTGCAGTGTTGTCAACCAAAGAAATATTGTTTCAGCAGAATCGCGCATTTGGTATTTTATGTAGTGACTTTAAATACGATTTTAATGCAGTCCAATAATATAACGTGGTGACGATATTGCGTAACAATTAATTACACGTCATAAGCCTTTGGTTATCAAATAAGTCATCAAATAAGAATATTATGCATAATATAGGCTCAGTATTTTTACACTGGATGACTAATTTTAAACATAAAGAAGAGTCTTAGCAGAACATGCTTCACCATTTCGTGTTGTAAAACGTAAGAGAGGTAAGGCATCTAAAAGTGGAGAAAACTATAGGCCTAATTTTAAACGTATTTAATATGTTTTGTGAAAAGTTCGCTCAACTTTCAGTCCATGAAATTGACAACAGAGTTCACGGGATCGTCAAAAATTAGCACATACGGAATTCTTAAAGAAGTGAGGAAAGTGTTGGATGTACAATGAAGTGTTTGTGAAATCAGCAGTTCGAAAGATTGTATTTTTCTCCATACCTCGATGCGTCAGAAAAGATAATGTCAATAAATAAATAAGAATCCTGAGACAGAATGAAAGCTTAGTATTGAAGCCACTAGATGTCAGGGTGTATAGCGTACTTCGTGTTTCAATGTTGTCAGCTTAACCTACGAAGTTGAACGAAACCTACCGAATAAGGACTAGGGAGCCGAGCGCTCAAGAAATCGCGCGCGGGTAGTAGGGGTCGTTCTCTTGCTTTTGCTTAGTTATCCATTCGTCTGTTCGTCCATTTACTCGTTCACATACAAACTGTTCTAATGTTTAAATTATCAAAGTCCGGTTTTTGAACACATTCCGTAAAATGATGGCACATATCCATTGGCATTGTCACTTTTAAAAATTTTCACAGATTCCTTAAAATGATGGCACTTATCTGTTATCGGTTTCACTTTTAAAATTAAAACAAAAACACGGAGATTTCAAGGGGTACACCTAAATATTTAGATATGTGTAACCAATCGCAATGGAATTTAAACTTCCGAAGCTTAACAGAAACAAATAGGGCTTAACTACGATTTTGATATCTCAAACTGTTTTTAACACATATTAAAAATAAACGCTTTAAACTTTAATATTCTGATATGCTCTGCAGACTTGATATGCAATTTGCGTACTCGCTCAGGCGTTGATCACTTCCATGGAGATTAATTTTTTTTCATTAACATTCTGGAAATAGACGTAATCACAGGACGTAGTTATGCTTCTTTTGTTTCTAAAAATATGCGACAATGAATAATTGCTTCGGGCACCCGGCTAGAATCACGAGAATACTTTCTTTATACGGAGGCTTGTGTAGCAACGCAGCATTCCATCGGCTTTTAACGCCGATTGGTACGAATTGTCCCAGGTTTAACTCATGAAACAATAAATATTTAATCATCTTCTTGTTAATTAATACATGACTGAATCACAGTTGATTTTACTTATGATGTGAATATTTCCTTGTTATATAATTATCTATATAATAATATATACAAATGTTTGAATTCATAACCCTAAAAGTTAATTAAAAATTATCATTAGTAATTAAGGGAAAGGCTGGGCAGTAATAGACGTTAATGAAGATTTCATGCGTACACACATAGGCCTAATATCAGTTTATTTAATGGGGCCGTGTACAACTATTTAGGCCTATGACCTCGCCATTGTGCCAGCAGAATTCTGTCTTGTAGGAGTTATATTTAAGCTATGTAAATTTACAGACATGGGACTGTCGCATAAGAGCATACATAAATGTAAATACATTAAGATAGCATCGCCATAGGGATACTAGGAGACAATCTAAAAGAAAGTTCAAAATTTCAAGTGTGTTTTGCTTTATGGGATACATTTCGTCTATGGAACAATGTTCTCTTTTACATTTACAGAAAACTGAGTTATGTCAATCACTGATAATAATATACTGACATCTGCAAAGAGGGAAAATATCAGGAAAGAACTTTACAGTTCCCTAGTTTGCTGACTGCATAGTTAGTACAACAATAACCCTCGGCATTTTCAAACAACTGTACTCTAATATGTGGGTATCTGGCATACTGTGATTACCACTTGACAACTGGGATAATGTGAGAACGTGATTATAATGTATTCCTTTGGAGTTTCCTCGGTAGATTTACTGACAGTGTAACAAGCTAAGCTGTCATCAATTAGGTGCCAGAAGGTAATCGTTCTAAGATTACATGGTAAACGGGATTGAGAAAGAGTTTAGCCTATTAGAAAATAGTGAGACATAGGGGTGTAGGAGGAATACCAATAACAGTAAAGTACAATGAACAATATTATAAACGACGTCTATAGCTTTGAGGAGAAAAGCACGAATTGTGTCATACTTTGATATTTTAGCAGCCAGCTAAAACTAGCAAAGATATTTAAATAAATCAAAAATAATATTTTATTACACTTATCACAGATAACCTTCCCTTTGGAAATATACTGCAGGTTCAAAAACTCTTGTTCAGAAGTAGGAACACAACAATTAATACAGGGTGTCCACGCTAGAGGGATCGAGAGTAGTAAAGAACCTGTTTCTCGGAGTGTTCTGTCCCATTGGAGAATCGCTTTATGACCAGGTGGATCCACATTCCACGTACGACGAACACGGCGTTGCACCCGAGTAACAGATTTCTCTTCTGCTAGCCATAACACGCACTGAATTTTCTGTTGCGGTGTCTACATTTCGAGACAAAAGCTCTTGACGCGCATGCGCATGCGCATGGAGCTGTCTGAAAACTGTGTTGCACAATCTCGGAGAGTTTCCTTTTCCTGTCATATGCAGAATGCAGCAATATCCTTATCTCGTTTTAACTGGCGAGCATTTATTTCTCGATCCCTCTAGCGTGGACACACTGTATAAATTTTTCACAAATTTTGTAAATCTAAATATTAACGGTAGGTAGAGTAGAGAGACCACAAGATGGCAGTATATTGTCCTGTGAAAGCTAAGACGAACCTCTCCTCTGTTACTTCATAAAGTTGAGAGCTTTAGCACAAGTCTCTCCCTCATGACCAACTTCACAGACCGTCTTAATGATACACAGGGTGACCACAAACAAATTTCATTTCCCCCCCATCTTAATCTGCTCGGGAAATTTCACTGTTTACTTATGACGTATTTTGAAGACGTACTTCAAAGAACAATCGGACGTAATATTTTTTTATTTATATATCATACTTGGATTTTTATCCTACTAACACATGTATTTTCGTTCTAACTGTAAGAAGCAAACTTCTTAAAAAAAATTTAAACACTGTAGGGGAAATAACGCTAACTCTGAAAGGAGGAAATATACCGAAAAAATAGGTGCAAAACACTATTAAATTTACAAACCCAATAAATTTTAAGTTACTACTGTCTCTACCTATACTATAGCACTATATGTAGAAGAACTATTGTTTTCTACCTTGAAATTCCATATCGAGGTTTCAGCGAATCAAAAATAAACTTTCGGGAATATATGTGTATAATTATGTCTCTTGCTGTAAAACAAAACAAAAATTCGATCTAAATCGAAATCTTATATTTGGGTTAAGTTCTCTTACTTATACTACCATTTTAAACATTAAAAGTTGTATTTTTAGCGATTTTCTTGAAAAGTTTTAACGAGTTTGTGTAAAACTTCACGGAAATTGAATTTATTATTACGAGCTGAATTTTTATTTAAAACATTTTTTGGTACAAATTCTCTAAAGGGTTGTTATAAGCTACCTATCTCAGCACACACACATATCTTTTGAAGTCTTGCCTAGTGCACAATACGGATAGGCTAGTCTTAGACCGTTGAATATTTCACAATAGAAATATTAAACAAAGATATGAGAGGGTTTCTTAGTTTATTCTTCGCAAGAGCTTCGACTGACTATATTTATCATATTTGTACCTAAGAGAAAAACATTTCACTTCAGAAATATGTGGGGAATGCATATATCTATTCTTGCAAAGAATTAACATACGTTTTCAACACATAGGCCTACCATGTTTATTGTAATATTAATTGAGTGATGAAAGGAGAATGTGACAAACAGACAGAACATTAGTGCAATTTACCTAATGGTTGACATATCTCCAGGTGCACATTTCTCAGCATATGGGGATTATGCAAGCAAAACACGTGCATTATTTACTCGAGCGATCTCTAACACCTGGCATTGTGCAAATTATGCGTTCTGTGTAGAGGGATGGACTGGGAGAAACACTGTAATAATTATTCCACAAATAGTTATTTTAGAGTAATTAAAAAAGGATAGCCCGCCATAAGTAATAAGTTTCAGATACTGTGCACACTGGTCCCGATATCGCTTGCATACACAAGATGGCATATAACTAAACCACTTAAATCGGCTCTACTTTGTATTAAAGTCTGATATTTGTTACTAAATCGAATAGGCTATCTAAAGAATAAAATTAAAAGGAATATGTTGAGCAACATATTATCTACTAGCTTAAAAGGCCCGGCGTCGCTCGGGTTTTGTATTTTGTAAATGCGAAAATAACTTATGAAGGACTTTCGATTTTCAAACTCGAGGTCTTTAAGGTCTTTATATAGGTATTTAGAATTTGAAATGGGGAAGAACGACTTATCACACACAAACTATTTCCTCAGAAAACGCTAGATAAGCTACAGCTTATTATAGCTTATAGCAGATCCCCGCGGCTTCGCCCACAATAATTAATAGGAAGATTATAAATTAAGAGCAAAATAATTAAACTATTATATTTACTAACACTTTGCACACGAAGCATTCATAGGTCTAAATTAAACGATTGATAGGCCTAATTAATGAAACAACTGTAAATCCGGCTTTGAAGTGAATTCCACGATTAGAAAGCGCAGCATGGGAAAAATAACATCAGATTCGAGTTCCCTGGCCTAAAAAAAACCCTGCATAATGTTTGTCCATTTAGGGCTATATTCACTATTCTTCTTCCGTCTAGGGTGAAAATTTCATCTGTCTGCGTGCCTTGACATTATAAACAAATGATTCGGCAATGGTGGGCTTACAAAATTCGAACGATCGCGATGCTTTTATTTCCAAGGTATGACGAAAGTAGGCAAAGTCATCTGCAATTGATTTGACAACTGAAAACTGATGTTTCGAAAGCGCAAGAAATGTACGTCTCAATCCCGTTTTCACTCATAACTCGCGAACGAAAGCTAAAATTAAAAATGTAGCATGCCTTTGCGGGAATGTATTCAACAACTTCCCAAAGTTTCATGATGATCGGATGAATGGCATAGTAATGCATAAAGGACAGACACACATACATTCATTTTTATGTAGGCTATGTAGAAGATCTATATAGATTACCCGTCGAGCGTTGCTGCATTCTCAGAAGATTATGAGAATTGAAATCGATTAAACTCACGATGAAAAAAATGTGTGTAAATGTATTTGACAGACAGACATATATTCGTTTTTATTTATATAGATGAAGAATGGAATAAGCCTACTGAGGCCATAGTTTCTATATTCATTTGTCCAGACTTCCGTTACATTTCAGGCAGATTTAACGACCCTACATAAGAGATTTTACTTATGATTACATATAGAAATGTTGTAGCCTGGACCCCGAACTAAGCAACTTCCCCGGAATTTTCTGTAAACCATCTTTCATAAGAAGCATATTCCACGTTAAATAAATATTTAATATTACCTTATCATCACCTTATCAATAACTTCTCTGGCGTTTATAATAACATGAGATATCCATTGCCTTCCAAAGCGATCGCGATGCTATTGTTTCCAAAGTATGACAAAAATAGACAAAGCCTTCTGCAATTGATTTGACAACTGAAATGAATAACTGAAAACTTATGCTTCGAAAGCGTAAAAAATGCACGTTTTCTTGCCGTTTTTCACTCATAACTCGCGAACGAAGGCTAAAATTAAAAATGTAGTGTGACAGAAACCTTCCCGGGAATGCACCCAACAACTTCCCAAAGTTTCATGGCGATCGGATGAATGGTGTAGTAATGCATAAAGGACACACACACATACATTCATTTATATATATATATATAGATTGGGCCAATATTTAATTATATAGCCTTGTATTATAGTTGTTAACTGTATTATATTAGCAAGCAAAATGGCTACAGCCGTTAATTAGTTTATTTACAAAAAGAGTGAATTCGAATCTCAAATAATCTTCAATTATTTTAATTGCAATATTAATTAATTTCATAATTTGTCCAATATTAATTACAAGTTTCTAGTCTTACATCTAGCAAACTAACAAGATACTAATCCCAGTAGCTGCCCTTTTTTCATGTAGCTTATGGCATTTGTTTGTGTGTTTGTTTTTTCTTTAAAGAAATAACATCAGTTTAGTTATTTTATTTTTATTTAATCCAATCTTATTATGTTATTTTTAGAGTAGGTTACTTTATTATGATAAATAACGATCCGGTCTATTGCCTACCTAGTAGTTTTTATTGACCTCTAGTATTATTTTCTAAATATACGCTTAATCAAAATAATTGTATTCACGTACTTCAAATTATATTATTTTCTAAATATAGGTTTAATCAAACAATAAGGTACCGTACTTCAAATTACAGTGACTGATATTTTAAACCATTATCACAATTAGATCTATTACAGTTAATTAGGCTTTGAATTAAAACAATTACACAGAAATAGTAGTAACACAACTCCATCAATACCATATGAATAATAATTTCGTAATACTGTTTTCAAAGAACATAAATACCACATTGCATTACCACATTTTAAACGTTAGTATAATAATCCTAGATTACATACTCAATGGCCTTCTATTGTGTGGGACTATTTAGGTCATCTCGTGAGTATAAGTGGCATTAATTTTTTTGAGTTGCAGACTGAAGTACTAACAGTCCACATTGTCATTAGAGCGCCATCCAGGCGAGTAATTATCCAGTAAGATGAAGCTATTAGCACTTGTGCCAACCGACAGATTTCTCTACACATATTGCACTTTCTGCCGTTCCGAGATAACAGCCTTCGTTCAGCAATATTATTATTCTTCGAACGTATTGAGAAAATGTAAACTTTTGTAGGTCTGCCTGAGTTGCCTAGCGACGATAACCAGTCAATTCAAAGGCGCCAATTCAAAGGCGAAGGAGAAATTTGTTCCCAGCTAACGTGTTCATCCTCTATAATGTAAGAATTTTTTTTAACTTGTGCTCTCCTTTATTTCGTTGTACGAGGCAAGCTTGTAATACCTTCTTCTTCTTCTTCTTCTTCTTCTACTTTATTACTTCCTCTGCCCGTACCATAGGTACTATAGGTAGAGGAAGTATTGTTTTCGACCCTAAAATTCGAAGTTGAGTTTTTAGCATATGTACACGTTTCAAGGCCCCCTGAATCCAAAAATACTATTTTTGGAAACATGTATGTGTGTGTGTCTGTGCGTGTGTCTGTGTGTGTGTCTGTCTGTGTGGAAGTTTGTGAACAGGCTAGCTCCGAAACGGAGAATCGTATGAAAACAAAATTTCGTATTTGGGTCAGGTACCTTCTGAAGATGTGATTCGAAGATTGGCGACAAATTTCCCTTATTTTTAAGGGGACTTTACATGAAGAAATTTTCGTATTTCGCGATTTTCTCGAAAACGGCTCTAACGATTTTCTTTAAATTTTGCGCATAGATTGCTTGTACCAAGAGCTAAAACTTTTATTTGAAACATTTTTTCGAACAAATTCTCTGAAGGGTAGTTATAAGCAACCCACTGTGAATACGTGCTTTTTGCAATACGGCTTCTTGTAAATCGTACGAAAACAAAATTTTGTATTTTGGTTAGGTACCTTCTGAGGCTGTGAAGATTGGCTACAACCTTTTCTTATATTTAAGGGGACTTTACATGAAGAATCTTTTGTTTTTTGCTATTTTCTCATAAACGGCTCTAAAAATGTCCTTTAAATTTTGTACATGGATTGCTTATACCATTTCAAAAACATTCTCTGAAGGGTGGTTGTAACCTACCAACTTTCCTGGTGAACAACTGAATACGCGGACATTTAAGGCATTTTATTCTATATAAGCACGTGAAGAGAGAAAAATATACTGTTGGCCCTGCTTACAGTAAAGAAATGTCTGAGGGGAATATTTGATAAATTTCGGAAATTATTCTTAACAGCAGAAAGTTCAAAAAACGTTTGCAGTCGCTTGTTTTTTTTTTCCCATAGCCTGCGTTTTTAGTCGCAACATTCAAAGAAGGGGCTATAAGATAAAAAAGCATAATTAGCGTAAATGCTGCAAACTTTTATTTGGGCAGAGGAAGTTATGTGACTTTCACATCAGATTTTTCACATACTACCCCAGGTCTAAGTATTTTCACTAAAAGACATTTCTATCTGCCCAGATTTAAGTAAAAACCCAAGACAATTTACTTAACTAATTCTTCCCATCGTAAGTAGTTGTTGATTTACTACTGATTGGTTTAAGAAGCCTATCACACGTTTCCAGCCATCTGATGCCAGTAAAGGAGTTGATTATGATAAATGCTACAACAACTACTACTGCTGCTACTAATAGTACTAACAACAACTATTATTATTATCATCATTATTGTTCGCGCAAGCAACATGTTTCTACTTTAGAATGTTTCAAACTGTCCGCTTGCAATGTCCCGCTTTGATTGTCATCTTATTCCCGCCTCAAAGCATTGTGGGATCATGCATGACTTGCTAATTTCTTTTGTTATATGTGGTGGTGTAGCGTCACGCCAGTTAGTATTGAACGAGACCTCACGCAGATAACAGTGTATCTAGTAGGCTCGAGGAATTCCCGCTTTTTCTACCAAGTTTCATTAAACTTGCTCTGGAAGCGGTGAATTAGACACAATTGTGCGCAATTGTGGCTCTCAGTAATTATTCATACATAATTACATATAATTCATCAAATTCGCGAGTGAATTCTCCGAGTTACAGAAGTTTGATATTACGCAACAGTTGTGCAACCAACGCTACATGTTCCAGTGCTTATATCAGCTTTTACGACTAAACTACATGCAAAAGTTTAGTATTAACTTCAAGAGCAAGTTAATCTACGCATTTTAAGATATTATTTGTCAAGGTTTTCAAGAAATTAATATTTTCAACCACGTGTGATAACGTACTCTTGCATCTTATGTATCAGTGTTTCTATTTCAATTAGTTTAAATAATTATTGTGTGTGAATCTAGTAAGTTGTGATTATTTCACGTTTCGATTGTTTTCCTTAAGTAGTCCGTGGATTCCTGATACCAGTGTCCTGAGGTTACAGTCTATTGCTCTCATTTTGATTCTTTCGAATCTGGTCCTCACTAGCTATTCAGAGGTGGCTAATCTTTCCTATCTTATGCACTTCCAATTGAAGTCCCTTCCAAACCTAAAAGCAACGTTTTATTTCCTATTTGAGAAGTACCTTAACCTAACATTTGCTCCTTACGGTCCTGACCCTAACATTGGTCCTAAAGACTTACATTGCCCTCTCGGACCGGATATATTTTCCGGCCGACCCTTACATTGGTTCCTCAACGGACCGGACTACTAAGAAACAATTTCATTATTCACACACATATATATGGTTTGTCTCGTCTTATCGATCTCGTTCATTGTATGCAGACTCAACCGCGACGGCATCCGCGTATTCAAGAGCTACGATTTCTAGTACATAAACTCTGTATCATCTATTCGGCAGTGCTTCAGTACTACAGAAAACACAACAGCTCAAAAGACATCAAGAAAGCAGTGAACAGCTGACTCACATATTATCGTGCAGCAGTGGTAGAATTCAACTGTCAATTTCAAGTAATTTCCACATTTCACACACAACATGGAAGGTGATTTACGAGCCTTAATTAGACGTAGAGGCGTTATTAAGCGAGAGCTTACTTTTCTACAAAAGTCTTGTGAAACTGCAAATCAAGACACCGATGTGTTCTTATTAAAAGTTAAATTTGACAAGATAAATGAAATATGGGACAAATTTGATATTGTTCAAACACAAATAGAATCTCTTGTGGAGGCAGAAGAAGATTTGGATGAACATGCAGAATACAAGGAAGGTATGATGAATGGTTACTTCGAGTTAAAAGCTAAACTCAGTGCAATCCTATGTCATCACGAGCAGCAAGTGCATAGTGCAAACTCTGTGAACAGTCAGCGATCTCATAACAGTGCCAATTCACATCATACTTGTCATTCAGCTGTTTCTCAGTGCAACAATAGGCCAATACAACTTCCTGCCATACAGCTTCCAACCTTCTCTGGGGACATAACAACGTTCAAACATTTCCAAGACACGTTCGGCAGTCTTGTAGCCAATAATGCAGCCTTAGAACCGATACAGAAATTGCATTACCTTCTGTCATCATTAAAGGGCCAGGCACACGCACTGATAAAAAATCTACCAGTGACTAGTGAAAATTTCAGTGTAGCATGGAATCTAATATGTTCCAGATACGATAATACAAGAATTATTGCCACAGCTCACGTACGTAATCTACTCTCTTTACCAACGATGAAGAGTGAAAATGTGAATGATCTTCGTAGTATTCTTAACAAATTCCAAAGCAACATATATGCTGTGGAAGCTTTACATGTAGAGATACCATTACAAGATATTATACTCATGCAGTTAATCTTGGACAGCCTTTGTGAGAGCGTACGAAAAGAGTGGGAAGGAAGAATTGATTCTCAGAACTTCACACCACTTCAAGACCTCATCAAGTTTTTAGAAGCTAAGGCAAATTCCCTTGAAGTATTGGCAGATGTAAACAACACGTCCAGCCCATCTAAGCACAAAGGTGAGCAAAGTACGAAGAAGAAGTCAGAGAAACACACTCGTCATTCTTATGTTGCGACAAAAGAAGACAAGTGCCCATGCTGCGATGATAATCATAACTTATTAAATTGCAAGAACTTCCAAGAACTAAGTGTATCACAACGATGGAATGTCATTAAATCTAAACGCTTGTGTGCTAACTGCTTCTCTCCTAACCACAGAAGAGATCAGTGCAAGCTAAAATCATTTTGCAAATGTGGAAAAGGCTTTCATAGTAAATGGTTACACAATGACACACAGTCAAGTGAAAAGGTTTCTCGACAGAATCCCTCTTCAGAAAGTTCTACAGCCAGCACGGCAACAAACATTCCAGCTAGTTACTGTTCTATAAAAGAAAAGGCTAGCCAATGTGAAATTCTTCTTGCAACTGCAGTGGTCGAAATAGAAGACAAAAATGGAAAACTTGTAAAATGCAGAGCTTTGCTTGATTCTGGTAGTCAGATTAATTTCATCACGGAAGATTTGGCAAGGAAATTACAATTACCAACTAGCGCAGTGGAGACTCACATAAGAGGTATCAATGGCACCTCAGCTTGTGGTCACAGCATCACTATTAATATGAGATCCAGGATCCACGCTTTCCAAGCTAACCTAAACTGCCTAGTTCTACCTCACATTGTAAATAAGCTTCCTGCTGTCCAAATTGACCCCTACAAATTCAATATTCCCAGTGAACTTCCATTAGCTGACCCTAAATTCCATGTACCTGGTGATGTACAATTGCTAATTGGTGCCAACTTATTCTTTCAATTAATCACAAACGAAAGAATAGTTAAACCAAATCAGCCTGTTCTGACCAACACCGAGCTTGGTTGGATAATCAGTGGTATAGTTCCTAAGTCTGCCATTAAAAACAAGAAGGTGACGTTCTCACAGCATAACTTGTTTGTAACTGTCGACAACGTGGACAGGCAACTAAGGCAATTTTGGGAGCTGGAAGACTTCCCCAGCGCAGTACACACCAAAGAAGAACGTGAATGTGAAGAACACTACGTAGAAAACACCACTCGTGCAACTGATGGTGCATTCGTAGTGCAGCTCCCCAAGAATCAACCTGTAGATTCTCTGGGCGAATCTAGGCAACAAGCTATAAAACGCTTAGGACACCTGGAACGCAAACTTGAAGCTAACCCTAGCTTAAAAGAAGACTATTCCAAATTTCTGGAAGAGTATGAAAATCTAGGCCACATGAAGAAGGTTTCACTTCCTCAGCCTGGAGAAAAATGTTACTACTTGCCGCATCATGCTGTTATAAAGCCTAGTTCAACTAGCACGAAAACCCGAGTTGTATTCGATGCCTCAGCAAAGTCGTCTTCAGGCAAGTCATTGAACGACATCTTGAAACTAGGGCCAACTATACAAGACGATCTTTCATCTATTGTACTTCGGTTCCGCACCTACAAGTATGCATTTTCAGCAGACATTTCTAAAATGTACAGGCAAGTAAGGATGCATAAAGAAGATCAGAATCTTCAAAGAATTGTGTGGCGTTCAAGTCCTAATGAACCCATACAAGACTACGCTCTAACTACTGTCACTTATGGTACCAAATCTGCATCATTTTTGGCCATAAGATCTTTACATCAGCTTGCGCTAGAAGAAGAAGAGAAGTATCCGCTTGCTGCTCAGGCAGTACGGGAATCATTTTATGTTGATGACTGTTTAGCAGGCCACAATGACATCCAAGAAGCCCTGAAACTGCAAAGTGAGCTTACAGATATGCTCAATTGTGGTGGATTTCCTCTGCGAAAATGGTGTTCCAACCATGAAGCTTTATTGGAATCAGTACCTCCTTCACATCGAGAAACTCAATTGCCCCTGGCACTTGATAACAATGAAAACATACATGCCCTAGGCTTACTTTGGCACCCAGTTAATGATAAATTTCAGATCCAATCACATCCTTCACTCCAAACCCATGTGCAAGGTAAACTAACCAAACGAAATATCCTTTCACTTATTTCATCTATCTTTGATCCGCTAGGATTGGCTAGTCCTATTGTCATAAATGCTAAAATCTTTATGCAATCTCTCTGGATTGAGAAATTAGACTGGGATGAAACCGTACCTGTGCATCTGGTGGAGAAATGGCTGGAAATCTGTAAAACATTAGCTACTATTCACACCTTGCGTATTCCCAGATATGTGCTTACATCTGGTACAGTGCAGGACATTCAATTACATGGTTTCTGTGACGCCTCCGAGAAGGCGTATGGAGCTTGTATATATATTCGTTCTGTAAATAGTGAAGGTGAAACTACTGTTCAATTATTATGTTCAAAATCTAAGGTTTCTCCTCTAAAGAAGCAAACCATTCCACGCCTTGAACTCTGTGGTGCACTTCTGCTAGCTAAATTATACAACAAAGTGCTAAGTGACCTCAAGGTACAACCTTTACAAAATCGTTTGTGGTCAGATTCTACAGTGGTACTTTCTTGGCTCAAAACTGATGCACGAAAGTGGAAAACCTTTGTTTCAAATCGTGTGTCGCAGATACAAGAACTTTCGGAGACTGCTACATGGCGACACATTGCCACACATGAAAATCCAGCAGATCTTGTCTCAAGAGGAATTTCTTGTGAGCAGTTATCTGAAATCGATTTGTGGTGGCACGGTCCTAACTGGTTATCTTCACCAGAGACAGCCTGGCCAAAACAACCACAACAATTAAGTGTTCCTGATTCATCAGAACAACTTGCAAATGTCTGTCTGGTGTCAACAAAGGAGAGAGAACATTTTCTTACAACATTCTCAGATCTCCGACGCCTGCAAAGAGTAACATGCTACATGAATAGATTTATTGCTGCATGTCGCCATGAAACAAAATTTCATGGACCTATTACAGCTGAAGAGCTTCAACAAGCTTTACAAACTTGTGTTAAAAGTGCTCAGCATTCATCTTTTAAGAGTGAAATTGCAGATCTTAAAAATCTGAAAGAAACTTCTGCGAAAAGTTCTATTCATACATTAACACCATTTCTGGACGAAAATGGTCTTTTACGAGTTGGTGGTCGCATAGATAAATCTCATCTTGCATATGATGCTAAACATCAGATCATATTGCCAAGCAAGCACCATCTAACTGCTCTAATTGTAAAGCATGAACATTTTAAGCTTTTACATGCGTCACATCAGCTTACGATAGCCTCGTTAAGACAAGCATATTGGATCCCTTGCGTGCGCAGACTAGTGAAATCTGTTCTACACAAGTGTCTGACTTGCTATAAACTAAAGGCACAATCTGCTCAACAGCTAATGGGCAATCTTCCTAACTACAGAGTAACTCCTGTTAGGCCCTTTCTACGCACAGCAGTAGACTATGCTGGTCCCTTCAGCATAAGATACGGATCGCCTAGAAGTAAAATCATTGCCAAGGCATACGCTGCAATCTTTGTATGTCTTGTAACTAAAGCCATTCATATTGAATTGGTATCAGACCTCACATCAGAAGCTTTCTTAGCCGCGCTAAGAAGATTTACTTCCCGTCGTGGCCTATGCAAGGATATCTTCAGCGATAACGGTACTAATTTCATAGGCACGAATCACAAATTGAAAGATCTTCGTATTCTACTACAATCCGAAGAATTTCAGAAGTCAGTTCAAGATTTTGCTGCAACCAATGATTATACCTGGCATTTTCTTCCACCGTCATCTCCTCATTTCGGTGGGTTACATGAAGCTGCGGTGAAATCTATGAAGTTTCACCTAAGGAGAACGATGGGTGCACAAATCCTTACATTTGAACAGCTTTGTACGCTGCTCACTCAGATCGAGGCTTGTTTGAATTCCAGACCACTCGTTCGTCTTAGTGACGACCCAAACGACTGTTCATATCTTTCACCTGGGCATTTCCTCATCGGTGAGCCTCTCACGTCCCTGCCATCTCATCCTCCCACAGATGATATGAAATGTCTTGAAAAATGGCAAATTCTACAAAATCATTTGCATCATATATGGAAAAGATGGTCTTCCGAGTATTTGCATACACTTCAGCAGCGACAAAAATGGTCATCTTCCAGTGAGAATCTGCGAGAAGGCATCTTAGTCATTCTGAAGGAGGACAACGTAGCCCCACTTCAATGGAAGATAGGCGTCATCACCAAGGTGCATCCGGGAGAAGACGGTCTAATTCGTGTGGCGACAGTTCGCACTCCTAGTGGTGAATACAAGCGCCCGGTAGTGAAATTATGTCCATTGCCAGATCAATAATAAGTGTAATACAGTGCAATTAATATTTCATATCTCTTTATTGTTTTACAAGCAATTATAGTGTAGACAAACCGTTACATTGTAATAAGTGTTATTTGGTTTTCCTCCTTACACAATAAGGTTTTACTTTTCGGAGATAAACTGTGTTATTGTGATGTATATAATAAGTGTTTTCCTTTATGTTATTTGTCCATTTGAATGTATTTTTTATAGCTTGCTCTTTATCTATTTTGTTGAACTAAATAGTTCAAAGGGGTCGGTATGTTCGCGCAAGCAACATGTTTCTACTTTAGAATGTTTCAAACTGTCCGCTTGCAATGTCCCGCTTTGATTGTCATCTTATTCCCGCCTCAAAGCATTGTGGGATCATGCATGACTTGCTAATTTCTTTTGTTATATGTGGTGGTGTAGCGTCACGCCAGTTAGTATTGAACGAGACCTCACGCAGATAACAGTGTATCTAGTAGGCTCGAGGAATTCCCGCTTTTTCTACCAAGTTTCATTAAACTTGCTCTGGAAGCGGTGAATTAGACACAATTGTGCGCAATTGTGGCTCTCAGTAATTATTCATACATAATTACATATAATTCATCAAATTCGCGAGTGAATTCTCCGAGTTACAGAAGTTTGATATTACGCAACAGTTGTGCAACCAACGCTACATGTTCCAGTGCTTATATCAGCTTTTACGACTAAACTACATGCAAAAGTTTAGTATTAACTTCAAGAGCAAGTTAATCTACGCATTTTAAGATATTATTTGTCAAGGTTTTCAAGAAATTAATATTTTCAACCACGTGTGATAACGTACTCTTGCATCTTATGTATCAGTGTTTCTATTTCAATTAGTTTAAATAATTATTGTGTGTGAATCTAGTAAGTTGTGATTATTTCACGTTTCGATTGTTTTCCTTAAGTAGTCCGTGGATTCCTGATACCAGTGTCCTGAGGTTACAGTCTATTGCTCTCATTTTGATTCTTTCGAATCTGGTCCTCACTAGCTATTCAGAGGTGGCTAATCTTTCCTATCTTATGCACTTCCAATTGAAGTCCCTTCCAAACCTAAAAGCAACGTTTTATTTCCTATTTGAGAAGTACCTTAACCTAACATTTGCTCCTTACGGTCCTGACCCTAACATTGGTCCTAAAGACTTACATTGCCCTCTCGGACCGGATATATTTTCCGGCCGACCCTTACAATTATTATTACTATTATTGTTGTTATTATTATTATTATTATTATTATTATTATTATTTCTGTAGCATCTTTAAATAAATGAAATGAAATGAAATTATTATAACCACTTTCCAAACCCCATAAATCAAACTTTTCACACGACTTTATTGCTGATTCTTGTTCAAGAGGGATATATAAAAATTCCAAGTCAAACAGTATTTCTGTTGTGATTAAAAAAAAATGTACACACTGTAGAGGTGATTTGGCGTGCCGCCCCTTGTATTCCGCTTACAACGCCATATGTAGAGGTCGTTTACTTCATCGTCCCGCTTCTTGCACCAATTTTAGTGGGTTCTTTGAACGTACCCGCGTTTACCGCACTTCTGACTCTGCTGTGGTGCCCGCACCCCGGGCACCGGTCTTACCCAGACAGCGTCGTTTCATATCGTCATCCTGACGCCCTTCTCCCGCTGCCGCCGTTCCAAGCAATCCTGCAGGATAGAAATCCTTTATACCCCCTTGGGATTTGCACACTTGATTGAACGGAACGGATATCATGTCTTGGTTGCATTGAAATGAATAGACCATTTTCCCATTAATCTGCTTCCATTTTATTCTACACACCCAAATAACATAGTATAACACCCATCTCGCTCCGCCTTCTGGCCACCTATACTAGGTGATGTCTCTCCCCATGACTGACTTGTGTGTTAGCATCCGGTAAAAATAAAAAATAAAAATAATAATAATAAAATAAATAAATAAAAACTATAATTCGGCATTTCTCACGCTTAACGGATTCTCCACGGACGCATACTATACTTTGAACTCAGTGCTGCCACTCGGGACTAATTACAACACGAATAATAAAAAAAAGAAATAAGCTTCTAAATAATATTGACTTCGAGAATCAAATTTGTATTATTTTTAATCAAATTTTCAATTAATTCATAAAATAAGCTGATTTTTTCTTAAATATACATGAATACTGAGTCATATTCTATAAGATACATATACTTTTGCATACAGAAATATTCGTTATGCTCTTACAAACTTTTCCATTTCAAATAAGCATTTCGTTTCAACATTTATTGTGTTTCCTAAAAATTTGGATTTCGTGACTTGTGGGTATAAAAAATTTCATTTGTATTTTTGCCTATTCCAGCTAATGACTACCTTTTCCTTCATACTCCCTTCAGCATGAATGGCGCTCGTAGGTTGATATGCATCTTATTACATTATTTATTAGGTCTATGCTAATGCAGTTGTTGTATTCTTATCAACTTTATGAATGAAGTCTTTCTGATGCAATCTTCTTGTCGTTCTAAGATATTTCAGTTCTGAGGAATTTATTCTACACAGATCTTTCTTCTTAGGAAACCATGTCTCAGAGGCATTAGCCTAAGTTATAGAGTTAATAGTTGGAGACCATAGAATAACAAGCTTAACTCCCGTTTCTCGAAAGTATAAAAATTACAATTTTGTTAATTTAAATCTATTTTAATTATATTTAGTTGAAACGTTTTGCCTACCTCATTTGCTGTAACATTAATTGCTTGGAAATAAAAAAACATCGCGAATTCAAAATAACAAGATTCTATTTTCATTTTTAACACAATTGAGATATTTGCTGCTTTGAATTCACTAGTATCATAGCTATCTGTCATATAAAATATAAATGTTGATATCTCGTTTATATTGGTGACAACGCCAGTGTTAGGAAGTTCTATTTTTACTTTCGTGAGAATGCCATGGCTCTATTTAATTAATTTAATTAATATATTTTAATATTTAATATATATATATAATATAGTACAACCCCAAAGAGCAAAGCTCATTGGAGGGGTGACATAAATACATTGGTTCTAAAACATACTACAATTGTCTTACAATTATAAAACATACTACAATTATCTTATGGCTAAAAAAATTCACTAGTGACAATACTACAAAATACAAACAAAATTTGAAATATACTAACCAATTTTGAAATATGCATTTTTTTGTACGATTTCCGGAAATATATTATAACTATCCTACTGACTGAAGTACACATCTAAAAAATATGATAATACATTTGGTTTAAAATTTCTAATGGAACTGGACACACTTTCAGGTAACATGTTATACAATTTTATAGCATGAGGTAATAATCCATTTAGGCCATACGTAGTGGATTCACTATGAGTTACAAAAAGATGACTGACTTGTCTTGTGTTATGGAGATGAACATCTTCGGGTGTAATCAAGGTGGTGTTGGATTTAATAAGTTTATATTTGATAGAATCTGAATGTTCCTATAAGGGACACAAACGTAATCCTGTGATGTAACATGTATACTGTTATACTTAAAAACGGATTATCTTGCACCAACAACTATCTAAACAGCACTCCCGATCATAAGCAGTAGCTTACTCGAAGTATTTAGTGTAAAATCGTAAATTTTGAATGTAATTTATATGTAATAAAATTATTTATTTATATTTATTTATTTAATCAATTAATTCAGAAACAGAAATAAAACCTTGAAGGAATTAAATATAATTTCAATGCACTTTAGTACATATTCATAAATTAGGTCAAGTATTACTTGCCTTGCTTGCTATAAATATTCTTCAATGACTTCTACAAAAGCCACTTCGATTAAAGTAGTTTACCATGGATTCAGATTCATTGTTGAACTTTCCAAGAAGTGAACTTGAATGAAGTTTGAAAACCTCGGGAACTCTACATCATAATGCTGCAGAAATCTTTAGCCCTTCAAACTAATGGGTGATGTCTTAAATTCCATGATCCTATTCTACTGCGTCACACCATTATCCTTCTCTTATTTATTTATTTTGCAAGTGCCCTTGGAAATAAACAAACTGAGCCTGATACAATAGCGAAATCGTCAATTTATATTGTGTGGAAATAATAAATTATTTCTCTACTTTATGATTTCTTTGAAAAAGCTGAACTTCGGTTATTTGTGTTGACCAGAGAAACCAACTCGTCCTTTGTAATGCTTGTATGAATCGAGCTTGTTAGTTACCCTCTTCAACAAAACCTGTAACAATAAAAACTTATGACCATTAATCTCTCAATTCGTAAGATGATTGATTCATTTGGATGACAAAACTCTTTAAAAGATCATTTCAGCAAAGAAAGTAAAAATCTGAAATCTTCACAAATATTTAATTGTGATATACACACAGGGTCAGTGGAATTATTAGCTAATGAACTAAGTAGCCTGAGAAGTAAGACATAATAGTCTAATGCTAGGTGTTAATTGAAGCTTTAGTTTGTATCACCAGCTGAAATATTTTAATTAGGATCCAGTCCTTCCCGACGGCTCAAGGCAGGTTATTTTTACTTTCTCGCATATACGTAGTATAGAGAAAGTATTGTGATCGTGACAAAAAATCGAAGTCGAGATAACACCGGGAGAGCATGTTTCATGAAGTCTAGAAACCGAAAAAAGTATTTTTGGAATGACGTCTGTCCGTCTGTCCGTCCGTCTGTGGACAAGCACCGCGGGTAAACGGTTCATTGTATTTACTTCATTTTTTGAACTAAGAACTTTTTCGAAATTTTGTCGAACCGCCCAGAAATTTAGTTTTATAACTGAAATATTAAGGGGACTTTTCATGAAAACTTTTTAAAAAAAATTGATTTGTGAAAAAATGGCTCTAACGATTTTAATAAAAATTTAAAATTGGAAACTCTTATCTATGACTAATAAAATGGCTATATCCGTATTTCTGCAAAAATGACTTAAGGGGTACTTTACTCGTATCCATTTTCAATTTTTCTAGATTATATCCATTACAGTAGGCGATACAAATCTGCGCTTATTTCTTTCAAATCTGCGCTTATTAAACAATTATTGCCCACTGAACAGAACTAGCTCTTTGTAGTCACTCCATCTTTCACTGTATATAACATTACTTAGTCTCCTTATAACGTATCTACAGCTAGACTTAAATTTCCATTATAACATAATTTTACATATCCCTTGTTTTACTTGTAACATTATTACTATTTTCTTTGATGACACGCTCTCTATGAAGCCTATGCTTTTTATGAAACCTATGCTTTTTAATTATTTAATTTATTATTATGATTAGCCTTAACCTTAGTCTTAGTATCAGTCATAAGTCTCTTATTCACTAATTTACTATTTATGTAACCTATATTGTATATATTTTCTGAAACCTGGTTGAGTGGAAGAGAAGGCCTTATGGCCTTAACTCTGCCAGGCAAAATAAATCATTTACTACTACTACTACTACATACATAAAAACCTACCACAGTAAAGTTGTAGAAAAATTTAAAATGAAGATTTTTTGTTTAAAACATTTCTTTGTACATGTAATAGATATCAAGATAAAAACGAAATAAGGACAACTTAAATGCGAATTTCAGAACATACAAGTCAATTAAAATATGAATGACATTATGTTGCCCCTAGTAACAAGAAAACTATAGACCTAATGTACTTATTGTTGTGAAATGCAATCAGTTTAGCTCAGTAGGGTTTTTCATGGTTTCCTCGTTCGCAAAGGCGAACGCCGGGTTTGTAGGACTTGCTTATTTTCCATAACTCAATGCCGCTATGTCACTGGATATTATAATCGTTTGAACTGAATACCGCATAAGAAGACATCACTAAACAATATAAACATGACGCGAATGAGTTGTTAATATAGACCAGCGTTTCTCAACCTATGGTCCGCAGACATAATTAATTTAAAAATATCATAAAGCAAGTGGGAAGTAAAGAAGTAGAAATTTTTCACATAAAATGGACACTAGATGTCAAAGTTTTTAAAATCTTCGAAAATACAGGTCATATTGCAAATTTCCTTACTTTTGCAGTTACGGACCACAGTTTCAAACCCCTGATGCACTGACGTCTATGGTTCCCTCTTTCATTCAAAACCCTAAAAAATAAGACTTTGTCGGAATTTTGTTATTAGAGGCGCCATGCAGTTTTCAACAACCTATCTTTATGAGAAGGGATTTTCATCGCTCGTTTAACTAAAAACATAATACAGAAACCGACTGCTGATCTTCGACTAAATTTGACTAATATTTAGCCAAATATCCAGGAACTCTGCAAGAGGCGACAAGATCAACCGTCTCATTAAAAGTAATAACATAATTCCTAATTATATTATCAAAATGGTAATACATATTAAAGTCTGTTCAAAATATAATTTTACTGTCAATAGTTTCATTCCAATTCAATAACTGTGTTTCCGTCGGATTAAAAAAAAAAATATTTCGTTAAAACGACCTATAATTTAATACCCCAAATATTAAGAATATAGAAATACATATAGCCTTCTTTTAACAATGGTATGTAAAATTAGGGGTCCGTAAAGTTCTTTAGACATTTTAGAAGTCCTCGGGTTCAAAAAGGTTAAGAAATGCTGATATAGACTAATGGTTCACGCAAACATACTAAACACGTGATATGACCTACATGCAGTTAAAGCGTGCAATATAACCTAAGTAGTAGTAGTAGTAGTAGTAGTAGTAGTAGTAGTAGTAGTAGTAGTAGTAGTAGTAGTAGTAGTAGTAATAGTAGTAGTAGTGGCGAAATTCAAATATAAGTCGCCCCTTAAGCTCCCCCATTCGATATTCACATTTGCACGGACTGTGTGATGTATTTTGTTTCTGAGCGAAGCAGAGTGACCAACTGCCCTTGTATATTGTCGCAAGTGTCTTGTATCCACCTGTTCACATAGCTAAATAATGCATAACACTAACCACATAGTTAAGTGCGCGAAGCGGAGGCGGCAGCCGTAGCGAAGCGCCCTTGCATTTTCGAATAATGTACGATACACTGTTTGTAGGTTTCGAAAATGTGGCATATTATATCTCCCGCAAGGTTTGTCAGCCTGCCACCTCTCGTCTAGCGGTAAGACGTCACACCTCCAACGTCCAGTCACGAGTTTCTTCATAATACTAGGACAGAAGAATTCGCTAGATCGTGGTATAAAAGAAACTTCATCGGTGAGGATAGGTTGGGTGGGACCGACTCATCCCAAGGTGCGACTTATATTTGAATTTTCCCGTAGTAGTAGTACTAATAATATGCAGTTTTACTGCCATTGACTATTATTATTATTATTATTTTATTTCACGGTAAAAGCATTGAACATAAAGATCGACCCTGATGCTTTCCGTTCTAGATACTTGTTAGTTTTATGAAAATGTAATACGTAAAATTTAATTTAGCCTTTAACACGTATATGCGAGAAAGTTTGTGCAACGTAGTTTTGCACCATTTATTTCGCTTTAAACTCTATAATCCTTATCAGGATAGTGTCTGATAATGTTTCCGTTCTGAGGCCAATGTGAACTGACTGAGCCTCTAATACTAAAAGTGTATTGTCACTCACACATAAAAAGTATACGGTTTTCTACAAGGTAGGAGTGATATAATCATAAATTAACCTTATATTATAAAATCTTCTTGGCTTCCGGTATCTGTTGCGTCATGTGTAAGTTCTCTGCCGACCTTATATTTTCACTAGGGATAAAATATAAGTTTTTAGGTTCCTGAAATATGACAGTTTTTTGAAATTCTAACTCTATCTTGCTTGCATTTACCTCTTGTCTATGGTTTAAATATTTATGAATTCTAAATCTAGCCTAGATTTTTTTTGCAAAAAATGCTACGAAGATACCTGTCAGGTAAAGAAAAATTCAGAAGCTTCCTATTAATATAAAATTAACATTTTTTAAATTACATATATATAACTATGAAAATTAAGAGTTTTTAAACAAATGTAAATCATATTATTACAAATATTCTGTTAACCTGTTAGGGTTTTTAAGAAGTGTATTAATGTAAACCATAAAAATGGATGAAATTATATTTCATTCTATGTATCGAGATTTTAATAAATAGGCTATCATTTTTTTATCACTTTACAAAACTAGTTTTCTAATCCAGCTAAATTATTGTGGAACGAGTTTGAACAAAGCTGTCTAATTTTCAAACAACTCAACTGACTTTATAACATCCAAACCAAATACATTATAACTAGTGCAACTATTAATGAAACATATTCATTATGATAATGTATTTTTGCATTAAGTGAATAATAAATATTTCATTGGGCTAAAACATGTGAACTAATTATTTCTTAAGTAATGTCGTAGAGTTATTTATCTACGGTAACACTTTCCACAATAACAAGCAAAAAAATAACTTCCTGACTCTACATTATACATCATTGCAGTCCGAAATTAGCAGATAACTATCACAAAATAAGATTAAGAAATTAATCAAACAGATCACAATGAAGAAGGCCACGTTCCTTATCGTTGAGTAAATGACGAATAATAAATAATTGATTGATACGAAAAAGTTAAGTAATTTATTAAGGCACATTTCAAATAACGATGCAATTAATATATCATTGTTTTTCCATTGTATCCTTTCTATGTATTATAAAAACGGTACTTTCAGGAAGTATTGTGCTCAATCCTGGAATTCGATGTCGAGTTTCAGTATGAAAAATGGTTTTGAGGAAACTATGGTTTTCGGAAACATGTAAGTGTAAGTGTAGCTCTGTTCAACTCCGTGAACAGTACCATATTATTAATGTAATATCGCGAAATGATCCAAAAAGTTAAACCGACAAACATTTAATAAACAAATAAATAAACATAACAACAGGCTCTGCGAGAAATTGTCCATGTGTATGTCTCACTAAGTCTATTTTAGGTTGTCTTCGTTGATCCAATTACATGCATTTCTAATGTTTTCATTTTTACTTTCAGTAACTTTACTTTTAATATAATGTTTCCCTAATTCTTATGGTACAGCAAACCACATGACTTATTCTATTTTAGACGTTTATATTTATTTGTTATAGTTCTTCAAGTGTTTTGTTTAGATTGTCTTACCAGTTCCGTCAGATTATTATAAATGCTTTTTATCATATTGGTTTTAGTTTGGAATAGCCTATAGCTGGTTTAGATAATAATTATATTGCAACACGTATACATTCTTCATTTTTATTTATATCAGATTCATCAATGTTTTATTAATCATTTAGATATTTGAAGCGTAATTATTTATTATCCATACTTCCATTAATTCTTATCCCTTAATATTTTTCTGTATTAAATTGCTCTGTTTCTCTACTTGAATGTTATAAATGATTTAATATAGAAATGCTCTTTCATAATTTTGTGATTATCAAATAATGATCACTCATACAACCATAATCTTTAAAGGACATCTATCATATTCGTTTATCTCATTAATATAGCTCATAAATCATCAGAAAAGATACTTAATTATGAAACTTAATGTCTGTTATTCAAGAGTAATGTGACATATTACCTCTTAATATTAACCTGAATTAGCGAATAAGTTTCACATTTATATCTTGCTTATTATTTTATATTTGAGGCTCTAAGTCTGGCGCTGAAGACACAAATTACATATAAGTGTGTCCCTTTTACGTAAATATGTATATGTACTAGCGTATTTCAATTAGGTATATTGTGAACAATTGTAGCGCAACGATTTACTGTCTGACTGTGAGCTGAAGGCCGAGCTGGTGGCATAGTGGGGGAAAGACATAGACAGTAAATGCAAGCGCATGGTAAGGTAGTGGGGGAACGCTAGCTCGGCCTTCAGCTCGCAGCCAGACAGTAGCTTAAGGTTCTGCTTACATTGAGTTTTACACTATATTCAGTGTTTGGAAGATCTGAATAAAAAAATTAAATTAGAGATAACTTTTCTTTCTGTTTAATTGTCTACCTATTATCAACATTATTTAAAAGAAAAATCGCTCTAAATCCGAAGTTAATGTCGTCTGAAAGTATGACAAGGAGCCCCTTGTTAAATTTATTTGCCCTGAAGACTACTTTTAAAAAAGTGTTCCTTGCAATAGCTCGAACAGTTCTCGTATTTTTTTAAGAACGTAAAAATGTGTATTTAAGAATACTAAAGTCATACGGAGATAAATACAACGCTATAAATATAATACATAAAATACTGGTACAAATGCATTCAGAAACCAATGAAAGAAAGAAATTACTTTTTAAGAGAAGGACGAATTTTTTAGTTAACAGACTAAAGGAAAAACTGGCCTAGTATCAATATCCAGCATTGGACCACTGAATGTACATTTAACTCTAGAAATAGTCAGAAACATATTATAATTTGGTGGAGTCCTTACACTTCCTGATAATAATATTGGTAACAGCTGGTAGCGATCTCCTACCCCTCCGCCGCCCCTGGAGACGGCAAGTCTGGCGCTCGGGGCGCCTCCCGCGGCATCGCCAGTAAATCTCAACTAATTCAAACATAAGAACATCAATAAAACAAACTCCATAACATCCGCCTATATTTCTTATAGAGCTGACGTTTACTGCAGACATTTCGACAAGATTTCATGTCCGCGAACCTCATCAATTTGTGAAGTCGCTGTTTAACTCTTTTATTACACTGGTAATGTGAGCACAAGCTGCCTTACATTTAATCAGAAGCGATATCCAGCGTTACAATTTTGTTTCATAAATCATATTACAATTATGCAATATTTTAGGTTTCCATTCATTTGTTAATACTTAATAACCAGGGCCCGGATTCTAATGACATGTCATCTTTTTATGAATGATGCATAGACATTGCCAATTTGTGGATAAATCCTAATCATGGCCTCTAGAATATAGAAATACATTTTTATTGGGTCATTTTTTGTCATTTTATGCAATTTTATATTTTTAGGGCATTTATTTCAATTTTACGTCATTATTTTGTAATTTTCGTGTCATTTGCTTCCATATTTAGTCATTTTCATGTAGTTACATTGAGTGTATTAAATTTTTTGTCGCTAGCGCTGCTGTCTTTGAAGTGTTGTATTTTTAATGCAAGAAGGAAAAATTCGGTGTTGAAGTGTTGTCATGTATCAGTCGGAAATGAGAATCAAAGAAACGCCAAAATTTTGTATTATATTACTATTTTTATTAGATTAACTTGGCACCAGAGTCTGCCACCTGCTTGGATTTGAGAGTCCAAACTACTGTTTACCTTCAATAAACAAAAATGCAGAACACAAAAGGAAATGCCGAAGTTTGACTCGCCAGTGCCTCAGTGCCAGTATAAATTTTCGTGAGAAAAGATCATTCACAACATTACAGTTATTTATAGTTTTTAAAATTACGTACAAATTACTCTATAACTTTGTGTGTACAATAATAATTTTTTATAAATAAAATATCTTTTTATGTCATTTTTTATAATTATTGTCATTTTCTTTAAAATTTCGGGTCATTTTCTTTAAAATTTCGGGTCATTTGTCAATACATTTTGGTTCATCAGAATCCGGGCCCTGTTAATAACTAATAATATTTCTGGTAGCCTACTTATAATAAAATGACCGACTTCTAAGTAATACGACATAACAGTTTACTGCAATATGAAATATAACGTCTTAGTATTAACCTGAATTTTAGAATAAGTTTCATATTAATTATTTTATTTATTTTTTATTTATTTATTTAAATATTTATACAAAATATTTATATTTGGTTATTATTTTCAATTTTGAAGCTGTAAGTCTGGCCCTGAAGGCAAAAACTATTTACAAGTGTGTCTTTTTACGTAAATATGTATAGGCTATGTACTACCACGTTGAGAAACGTTGGGGATTCAGTATTTTATATTTTAAGCAGTCTACATTCGCAAAACACTTAATAAACAACGGACATAAACTCCATGACAAAAACACACCAGATGTAATATCAAGGTATATAAAGCTACTAAGGTAGCGCCATTTCTCGCGGCGGGCTGCTTCATCAGCGTGTGACGTCATCCACGAGGGGACGATCGAGCTATTACATAGCAGTTGCATAGTCAGTACCGGTACGTAGATTTGTGACGATATTAAACATATTACAAAGACAATTTTTGTGTCTTATTGTTGTCATTTGCCTCTATAAAAACAGTAACCTCTACGTGCGAAATAAGCTGAAACATTATAGTCCAGGCAACGAACGAAAAATAGAACAAAAAATCGTGTAGTAGTTGTCGGAGGGAGTGTCCTAGTCCTGTTTTTCGCTTATATCTAAACAATGGTGCATCGTAGAGAACATTTTGCTATATACCAAATTCAAGCTGATAAAATTTCCTACAAGTTTCATCCTAAACATTTCTTTCTATTCCCAATAGTTTTCGAGTTATCCGCCAGCGAAAATAACACATTTTCGAAAAAAGCTCTTTCGCCTCACGCTTTTCGACACACTTTGCCTTCTAGCGCTTCAGCCCTTAGGTATACAGCAATAATCTCATGAAAGAAGTTGTAGGGAATTAAATTCACTTTAAAATGAGTTGCCATTTGTTATTTTTTCTTGAAATGTTCAAACGTTCTAACAATTTAAAGTTTCGGTCAAATTTCGAGATTTCGAAAGAAAACAGTACATCGCACTGTCTCTATATTTAGGGGTTATATCTTTGAATATAAGCTGTATATTGTTTATTTACATCATGAAACAAGTGAAGAAATATCACACAACAATTAAAGTTGAATTTATTAAAAATCCGATCACGGTACAAGCACAGTACATGTAATGGAAAATACATTAGATTCCATGCAAGAAAGGAAAAATAGGCGCACAAAAAATCATATAGTTTTGAAATTGGCAGAGATGTGGGGGAAAGTGTCCTAAACAACATAGCAAAAGTCCCCATGGATAGAGGGTGAGCGGGAGTGGGGGATGGGGGTACTTTTAAATGTCGTTTCTCTCAGTTTTCTCTAAATACACAAAAAACTATGGGTTCTACCAAAAAACAGTTTATGCACAAAATTAAACTACATAAAGTTCTTATAAAATTGATCTGACTGATATTTCTGTAGAATTAATAGTTCAGGAAATAGAAGGATATGAAGTATGACAGTTATCGAAATTCTGTTTTACATACACCTATGTATTATATTTTTTAACAAAAAAGAAAGCAGACGATAATTAAATTAGCATTATGCCAAAGGCAAACTAGTTCTTAGGAAAATGTACTTACTAATGGTTAATGTTACACATAAAACTCATTGCCATTATTATTATTATTATTATTATTATTATTTTGTTATTATTATTATTGTTCTTGTTGCAATGCTTAGCCGTTTTATGTTTCGTTAAAAAAAATAATCGGTATTTTGAAAGATGGTAAGGAATTAGATATATTTAGAAATTGTAAGAATAGTAGGCCCACCTATTACTTTAAATAAATGTTGACTTGTCTATGTGGCTCCTGGGAATATTTGCACATCATATGTTGTTACTGTGCAACTCGGTGTGGTGGAAGATACGGATGCCGAAAAGCTGGTATCAAATGCTCATCCACAAACAGTATACCATTAGAAGAAGATGAGCTTAAAATTGATGACGTCCAAGCAAAATAAGTTGTTTAGGCACTCTTTAATCAATGTTGTAGGCTATATGTGTATAAATACTGAGTGTTCGGTAGATAGAAAAATGTAACCCTAACTTATCATACAATGGACTAGGATTCCAGTATTGGAGACTGAAAAAAATAGACAACTAAACATTTATTTAAAGTACTATGTAGGCCTAGTAGGTTTTATAATTTCTGAATATTAAAATTTTTCCAAATTATATTTTAAACGAAAAATATAGCAGCTAATGGCCTGATTTATATTTCTTTTAACGTGCACTCATACCATGTGATTTTTATAAGCTTTAAACAATAATCATAATAATTAGTTTTATGTGTGATGTTTACCTTTATTACGACTATTATTCTAAGAACTGGTTTGCTTCATATCCTTCTATTTCCTGAACTATTACTTCTAATAAATATAATTCAGATCCATTTTATAAGAACTTTTATGTAGTTTAATATTGCGCATAAACTGTTTTTTGCTAGAAACCATAGCTTTATTTGCGTATTTAGGGAAAACTGGGGGAAATATTTAAAAGTGCCTCCCACCCGCCGCTCACCCCCATCAATGGGACTTTTACTATGTTGTTTAGGACACTTTCCCCCACATCTCTGCCAAATTTCAAAACTACATAATTTTTTGTTCCTATTTTTTTTCTTTCTTGCATGGAATATAATGTATTTTCCATTACATGTACTGTGCTTGTAACGTGATCGGTTTTTTAATAAATTCAACTTCAGTGGTTGTGTAAGTTCCATGATGTAAGTACACAACATACAGCTTATATACAAAGATATAAACCCTAAATATAGAGAAAGTGCGACATATGGTTTTCTTTAGAAATCTCGAAATTTGAACGAAACTTTAAATTGTTATAACTTTTGAACATTTCAAAACAAAATAACAAATGACAACTCATTTTAAAGTGAATTTATTTCCCTACACCTTTGTTCATGAGAACATTTCTGTATACCTAAGGACTGATGCGCTAGAAGACAAAGTGTGTCGAAAAGCGTGAGGCGAAAGAGCTTTTTTCGAAAATTTGTTATTTTCGCTGGCAGATAGCTCGAAAACTATTGGGAATAGAAAGAAATGTTTAGGATGAAACTTGTAGCAAATTTTATCAGATTGATTTTTGTATATAGCAAAATTTTCTCTACGATGCACCATTGTTTAGATATAAGCGAAAAACCTAAAAACGGGACCTTCTGCGGGCCCCCCGCTCATCCCCCATTTTCAGGGACTTTTAGTATGTTGTTCAGGACACTCCCTCCGACAACTCTGCAAAATTTCAAAGCTACACGATTTTTTTTTTATTTGGTGTTTTACGATCTTTATTGACTGGACTATTAAGGAGGCTCAAGATTCTGAATATGGGCGGGAATTTTAATGCAGTAAAGACCTACACTGTATACATGATTTAGAGTAATGATGTGACGGTCAAACCAAAAGTAAAGGTGATAAATCAAGCCTTATATATATCATAATAGCTATAGCTATAGGTACTATTAATTCAAAATTACTTTTAAACACTATTGCAATCAAAACAAACTAATAGGCGTACCTTTACTACAAAAAAACATGCTGTTCTACTGTTTTAAAATTTCAAAGTTTATTTTGGAGGGGAAAAGATAAAAAAAATTAACTTCCTGGAATTTTTCCATCGGTTATAGGCTAAAAGCTATAAGTTTGTCAAATTTCCAGATTCTAGCTCAACTGGAAGTGAGTATACATCAATGTTAATAAGTGGTTGATTAGACTGTCGTAGATGTGAAATATGTTATGGTTATCTGGCCAGTTTTCCCATAGCCTACTTATGGGGCAGCTAGAATCACAAACTGTTTTACACTTATGGCTGTTGTATGTGCCAATATTTTTGCCAAATTTTACGATTTTATCTATCCTGTAAGTGGGTCAAAAATTACATCATGTGAGGAAAATATACAACATTTACTAAAAATATACAAATGGTGCAAAATATGTTTCATATACGAGTTAAAAGCTAGCACAGAAAAAAGTAAATTAGAAAACAAATTTTACTTAATACATTTTTTTTATAAACTAACATGTATCTAGAACGGAAAGCATCAAGGCCGATCTTTATGTAAAATGCTTTTAACGTGAAATAATAATAAAAATACTAATAACAGTAATAATCAATGGCGGAGTGTGGATATTTTGACTGGGTTTACACGTTAGTCAATACATTTTGTTTGTCTACGTAAATTATGCATTTGACAAAACTTATTACCTGCCCATAACGAAAGAACTCTATTTGAGCAAAGAATGTTCACAAGAAAGCTCAAATATCCTAATTCATTAATAACCTAAAACACTAAATCATACTTGGAAACTTCTATGTGATTATGATTATCACCAGGGCCCGGATTCTAATGACATGTCATATTTTTATTGAAGCTGCATAGACATTGTCAACTTGTAGATAAATCCTAATCATGGCCTCTAGATTATATAAATGCATTTTTATTAGGTCATTTTTTGTCATCTTATGCATTTTTGCATTTTTAGGTCATTATTTTGTCATTTTCATGTCATTTCATTCATTATTTAGTCATTTTCATGCATTTACATTGAGTTTATTAACTTTTTTGTCGTCTTATTTTCCCATAGGGTAATATTTAAATAAATTACTTGGTTAGTATAATGCAACATTTTTTGTAGGATCTATTTTAAAAACTATTTTCTTACGTTTCTTCTCAAATGCTCCAATCAAGAACAAAGAACAAAGTTTTTAGACCTACAACATGCTTTCTGCGTTTACAGTCTTTACAATTATGTACAATTTTGTGTGTACAATAATAATTTTTATAAATAAAATATCAGTTTTTAGGTCATTCTTTACAGTTATTAAATCATTTTCCTTAAAATTTAGGGTCATTTTATAGGTAATTTTTCAAACAATTTTAGGTCATCAGAATCCGGGCCCTGATTATCACGCAGCCATAGCACAAGATATGAACTTTAAATATTTAAGGACCATATCAAATAGTGAGGAAACCGACTGGCGAATAATGCTATAAAAGAAACTAATAATACATAAAACTTCACACGGAAACACTATGAAATGCACGTGCTACGGTTAATGTTTACACCATTTCCCTCGCGGGCGACGTCATCATGCGCGCCGAACGATATTAGGTAACTGCGCATGGCAAATGAGCACCCCTTGTGTAATATGAAGAGAATAAAATCAAAACAATAAAGAGAGAGAAATAGGAAGAGAGGGGAGAGTTAGATGGAGAGATTAAATACGTTAGAAGTTTTCAAAATTTATAAAAATAAAAATAACCTAGAAAACAGATTGAACACATTCCTCTGTTTGAACTTGTTTCCACTATAGCTTAAGTATATTAACAAGGTACACTCACAAATGAATCATTCGTTACATTCTCAATGGCTAATAGGTGCAATTGTGTAAACACATATCAAGGGCAGTAGGCCTACTAATGTTTAATGAAATATACAGTACTTATTATAAAATACTAATTTGTATGAACATACAAGTATAAATAAGAGCTAGGAAACGCATAATGCACTAAATAGAAACGTATAAAAACAAGATAAATAAGTAGACACATTTTATCTAATCGGATTCGAGATGGCAAAACCTTAATACAAAATGCGTTTTCATAAGTAGGCTAAACATAACAAGGACGGGCCAGTAATTTTATTCTTCAAACCTCTAATATACCGGTACCGGTACTTTTATTTTATTGACAATACAAGTTTGTTTATCACAGCTATTTAATACTCATAACTAGGGACCGGATTTTTAGGTTTTTACCTATTTTTTTCCTTACTTCAAAAACAAAAAGCGCTCATACACTTTTTCGAATCATGTCCATAGGATTCACTCACATTAATTCTGTGGTACCTAAAAATACCTAAATGGGGTATAAAAACCTAAATATACCTAAACGGTTTGTAAAACCTAAAATATCTAATTTAGTCTACTTTTTTGTATATTTTGTTTGTCAGTTGAGAAATCGATATTTTGTGGAGAGACAAAACTTTGTCAGGTTGAAATTAATACCACCAGCGTTTCGTTCAATCCATTGTCGTCTAGGATGGACAGTAACAAGAGACGAAGTGTAAGAGTACCGATGTATTCCTTTTAAAATATTCGTATAGTCCAGTTACTCATTGCATACCCAGGCGGCTTCCTTTCGTTAGGAGGAAAAGTCTGCCGACAGCTCAACCCATGTTCTTTGTTTTACCGCACCAATCAGCTAGTTACCCCAGCCAATCAAAATCTAAGAATGTCCTGTGGCGATTTTGACAGCTACTCGTCTACTCCGCGTGGAGTGAATGCGTTGTTGCAAGATCAAGTTACAGTAAACAATAACACGTGTGAATTAAATAAAGCGAAGGAAGAACTGAGGTCAGTGATAACAATGAGAGAATATTGCAACGTTGCTTTTGTTTTGGATAGCGGAAGCCCAAGACCGATTTAGTCAGATCAAGTAACATAAAGAAACACCGAAACCTTTGAAGCCGACTGGCCATCCAATGAGTAACTGCACTATACGAACAACCATTGTTGCCGTGTGTGAACAAGGATATAGATTTCTGTTTTAAAGCTGTTGTTTGTATTTATTACTACCCTGTTATTCATACTGAGTGGTCACATTGTGAGTTTTAAGAAGACGTGTTAATTATGCCGAAACAAATGAAATCGAGTTTATTACGGCAGTGGATTGGCGACGACCTGAATTTCTTCTTCTTCTTCTTCTTCTGAGGTTATTTTATGACGTTGCACCCCGCGGGTTTCTACGTCTGTTCTGTCGTTTTCCAAGTTGCTCCTGCTGTATATTACAGATGTTGAGAATCTTGAAAGATACACAGTGATATACTGTAACCAGGAAATGTGAGGCAATCTTATTTTCACTGCTTCTTTTGATTGTTTATGCTTTCTTTCTTCAATTGTGTAATATTGTCCTAAAGCAAGTTTACACAAATTTAAGTCAATTTATTTAAGTTAAACTTTACAAGTATTATGTATTGAATCCTATGTAGCACATTCAAATTCATTAAACCAATTATTCTGTTTGAAAACTATATTTTGGACAAAAAACCTAAAAAAAACTATTTCACCTAATGGAAAACCTAGAACAGTGTTTTTAAAAACCTAAAAATCCGGTCCCTACTCATAACATTGTAAGCTAGTAATATACAATTTCTAGTTTGACTACACACAAAAGCTAGTGCATAACATAACTGTAAAAGTAAATTGTTGATTTCATTGATACTTCTGATTGCTCCAATTATTCTGTCCTGCAGATGCATTCCAAACGATTTTCCTGTTAATTGGACAGTGACACCCAGATACTTATAACAGTTTCTCTTTTTCAGTGGTATTCCTTTGCAGTAAATCATATCTCCCTCAGCTGGTCTCCCTCCTTTTCTGAACACAACTAACTCCGTTTTCTGGTAGTTCATTTTTAGATCATTTGCTTCTGCCCATGTTACAAGTGCATCAAAGCCCCTCTGAAGTTGTTCTTTATTGTTTGAAGCCAAAGCCATATCGTCCGCATATAGGATTACATTGACATTTTCTGACTGTTTCTTTATTTCTTCCACTCCATCATATGTGAGAACATTGAATAGCAGTGGGCTAAGTGGGTCCCCTTGTAGCACTCCATTTTCTTGCCTTATCCAAACTGACGTGTCAATGTTGTTCGAGACTTGTACATAATTTTCAGCCAATATGTTGGATATCAGTTTTAATGTCCATGTGTTTCCTATTATTTTTTCTAGCTTAGCTATTAGAAGCTTTCGATTCACTGTATCAAACGCTTTGGAATAATCGACGAATACCACGTACAACTTTCCACGGTCTCTGCTTAGTTCTTCGTGTATTTGTTTGATTAAACCCTCCGCTGCCATAAGCGTTGAGCGGCCTTGCCTGAAACCGAACTGTTCATCCGGTAGGAATTTCTCTAAAATTGGACTGATTCTCCTGGTTAACATCTTTGTGAGGATCTTGAATCCTGTTATTTCCAGAGCCACTCCGCGGTATGCGTCCGGGGAACCTACATCTCCTTTTCCTTTATACAACATTTTTATGGTCGCCTTTCGCCATTCCTGAGGTATTTCCCCCGTCTCTAAGCATTTATTAAGTAATGCCAGCCACGTGTCTCCCAGTATGTGATACGACTCCCTCCAGATCTCGTTGCATATTCCATCCGGACCTGGGGCTTTGTTTGCTTTCAATGAGCTAATGGCGTTCTTCAGTTCTGTCTTGGTGAAATATGGACTCGGTTCGTTTACAGATTCTCTGTCTATGTATTCTGGTCTTGTGTGTTTTTGCGCTATGACTTTTTTAATTTGTGATTCCCATATCTCAATTGGAATATTAGTAGGAAAGCGCGGTTGCCGTGGTCTAGTTGCCTGGAAAGGGTCTTTTTCTGCTGCTTCCGCAATTCTTGCTGCTTCTCTTTCTATATATTCTCCATTTTTCTGTTTTACGAGGATTTTGTATTCTCTTCTCAATGTCTGATACTCTTCAAGTGCTTCTCTGGATCTCGTTGTCTTAACTCTTCCCAAGCTTGCAAGGGTTGTTTTCCTTTTATCGAAGCATTCCTTATCAAACCATCTTTTTCCTTTCCTTCTTACCGGCTGAATAGTAGCTTTCTTCGTTATGTTTTTTATTCCCTCCATTGCTTCATCTAATTTTTCTTCTGTAATCAGTGCCTCTATTTTCATAATCGCAGGTGCTTCTACTTCCAGAACTGTAGTATCAATCCTCCTCCCAACAATGGCTGGTGTCGTCTTCTTGTTAACTTCTTCACACTTCACGGTAGTCGCTATCGGTAGGTGTTTTCTTATTATTGCATCTCCTGGATTCCACGAGTGATTTTCGGTCATCTCCTTAAATCCCCTGGTGAAAATGAGGTCAATGGTGCTCATCCCATTGTGACATATGTAGGTTGGTGAGTCCTTTTTATTGACTATTTTCAAACCCTCTTCTTGTAGAAAAGATAACACATCTTTTGCTTTTCTTGTATCTTTATCTACGGGGCAATTTAGGTCCCCGCATAGTAATATTCTCTCGTTTGTGGAGGCTGACTGCAGTGCTTCTGCCAGGCTATCAATTATATCACTTGCAGCATACTCAGGTTGAAAGTATGCTACTATGATAAGACATTCTTTTGTGTGGATCACCAGTTTATTTTCATCTTTCATTCTTATCGTAAATGGGGCTATGTGGGATTTTAGAAGGCACGTCAGACCCCCTACTGGCCTGCCTCGCTCCCCTTGTCTTGCTAGTACATGTATGTTATAGAAGCCTGGTACGTTAACCTTTAGTGCGTCAGTTACGACGGTTTCCGTTAGTGTGCATATATCAAATTGGCTGAATACATCTTCTGAGGTCATGTTTATCACATTTTTTAAACCTTCTACATTCCAGTTTAGAATTTTAATTTGTGCTCTGTTTTCTGTACTATTTTGATGTAATGGATTTATCTCTGCGCTCTTGTCTGATATAATTATTCTTTTGGTCATCGGTCTGGTTGATTTTCTTGTGAGTGTTTTAAGAGTTTGGGAGGAGTTCCACTCCGTCTCTTTGCCCTCGTTGCCTCCGAAAATCATATCTCCTTACCAGAACGCCTTCCGGCCAGAAGTCCGGCATCTCCATGGTGTCCTTGTGGTAGAACGGTACTCCTATCCGGAAGGATTTGTTCCTTCCTAATGTGGGTAATTCATCACATTCTTCCATTTCTTGTATTCCATTTTCTGCTAAGTACTTCCTTAGTATTTCTGGTGTAGTTGTTCTATTGAGCTTTCCAACATAGAACCAAGCCAATCTGTCTGCAGCCCTCAGTTGTTGTTGAGTGTTTTTCTTTGTGCCGAAGACTATATTATTTGGTTTGTTGGTATGTCTCCTCGCTGTCACGTCCCTCCAACTTTGGTACTCTGTATACGCAGTAGTGTTTTCGTCTTCTTCTATACTTGGTCTGTTTTCTTGCATTTCATTTCGAAGCGGTGGATATGCCATATTTGCTGGATATCTATCAGGTATCTTGTTCTCTCTGTCGAGCATGTTCTTTAATTGCTCTTGTATTACTGTGGTCATTTTATTGGTTATGAAGTCCATAACCGTATCTACTTTCTGATTTAACGCAACTATATCATCACGTTTATTTATTTTTTCCTCTTGTGTGATTTCAAGCTGGCAGTCCTCATGCTGGAGTTTCCGGTGCAGACCGCTAGGTGCCGTGTCCTGCTCATCAGTCAGCGATGTTTCCCCGTTCTCTGCAACAGATGGCGCCACTTGTCCATCGTTGCTACTGGGACCAGCCAGCACCTCACAGCTGTAACGGTTCCCTTGCATTTCATCTAGCTTTGCTTTCAGATCACTTATTTCTTCATTCTTCGTTTTAATATTACATTCCAGTTCTCTAAATATATTCCTGAGATTACTCACCGTTTGTTCAATTTCTTCTCTAAGTTCTCTTCTTAACTTGTTTCTTCCCTGTGCTATACTCACTAGACATTCTAAGGAGCTTTCCAGTACGTTTTCCTCTTCTCCCGCCATCTTGGGATAACTGAAGCCATGACGACACATTCCTGGAAAAACCCTAATCAAGAGCTGAGACATGTCATAACAAGATTGGCGGTGCATGGATTTCACAGCAAAGTGTGTAAGAACGGGAAATTCCATGATCCCAACAATGAATGTGTGTGTACTCTGTGTAGTGAACAGTGCGAGCGTTACCATATACTAGTGTGTGCCAAAAGGACAAAATCATTGGTGAACTATGCTAAAGAATGAATAATGCACATCTGTGCGCACCTTTTATCTTATATATATATATATAACTGTAAAAGTTTTATGGTTATATGATGTAAGTGACGTGTATAAGGATTTTGTTTATTTGAGGAAATATTTGTGTAAAAGGGTATAAGGTTGTAAATGTAAAACTTAGTATTACAAATGAATGCAAGTTCTTTATAGGCACGGAAAACCTGTTACAGATCATGAAGTTTAATAAAAATATTTTCAAAAAAGGAACGTAATTTCCGACGGGAATGTTTAAATGCAGTGTATCAGGGTGTCATGGTAACGGGAGAGGTAAGCCTGGAAGTCTGGAACCCGCATTGTGGTTTGGAGATAACAGATCCACTCATCTCGCGGTCAAGTTGTAATTACTCCAGTGTCACTGTGAAATTGCACTCAAAAGATATCCACAATGTGAATGTAAAAACTGCACAAGTCAAACCAGGATTAAAGAGCTGTATGTAAAGAGAATATACTAGAATATAAGATATTTTTGGGGTATGAGATGCGTAATATTCGGTCTAACACAGAAATCCAGTTTGTCAGGCAGTGACATGGAGGACGCTGAGCTGAAAGAGCGCGGGTTCAAATCCCACGGCATTCAATCTGAAAGTAGTATTATTGGAGGTTTTCCACACGCCACAGTGATCCAAAGGAGATAAATGTAAAATCTTCGCCAGAAAAGCCTCAAATTTTACAAATGTAAAATCTTCTTTACCATTTCAGAGTTGAATTTGTTTGGTTATAAAAGCAACTATCAATTAAAACCATCAGCGGGCTCTAAGTTTGAAATTAATGAAGAAAATTTTAATAGAATACTTCACTCTCATAAATAAAAGACGCCTTATATGGATAAAAATCCTCACATATTTACAAAAAGAATTCATCTATTCGTTTTGTACCATTGCATTAAACAATTGTTCGAAGTAACGCAATTATACGTCAGTAGCAGTGAGTTAAACGAGTTTGTTAGGTTATATAGCGCAACAAGGAAAGGTTTAATTGAGGTTGAGGTCAAAAAAATATCATTCAATACACAGCTCAGAAATCTTAGGAGTTGTTTAGGTTGTTTAAATTACTTTTCCCTGTTACAAAGTATCAAAGTTAAATATGAGAACATCAGGTAGGCTACCTATTATTCGTAGGCCTATATTGCAGGGGTAGCCACAGCCAGCATTCGACTCTTTTAATATTCTTGAGCGGCTCCTCAAGAAATCGTGACAAAATTGTGAATAGCCTACCTATTTTTAAATCCAGTTTATTGATGACATAATGAGGAATGATTGTCCTGTTTCAAGGCTAATTTTGCTTCATTTGGAAGTTGTAGAGTTGGAGCTACTGAAGTTTCAAGAGAACGAATGGCTAAAACAGATAAATCATTGACTTTTGGAGGAAAGTACTCGAACAAAAGTCCCAAAGAACGTGCGAAAATACTATCTCCATTTATGGGAACTTATTCTTGCGAGTCATTGTATTTAACACCAAAATTCATTAAATTTAAGCATCGAACTGTTTTAAGTGATGGACAAATACGTGAAGTTGTCTGAAATGCCTTATCACCCCCAAATTCCAAGCCGGTTAAACCGTTATTCGATAGGAGGCCCTTGCCCTTTACGGGCCATTATGGCTATTTTCATTCATTTTCATGTGGGTGAGGCACGCCCATTGCGGAAACCAATAAGAGTAGATCTTGATGAAATTGCCGAGCTGAACACAGGAATAAAGTTTTCAGTTTTTAGCAGTTCTTGGATACAGACTCGAGTTCTCACATCTTGCGAATATTCGGATCCTGCATCGTCCAAAAATGATTCATTCGATTCTTTATGTTACTCGAGAAAAGATTACTTGATTCTTACAATCATTCGATTCGGCCCATCAATCGTTACGTGATATACCAAATTAATATTCAATAGTCTACAATCTATATGTTTATAAACTAAAATACTACTAGGATCTATTTTAAGATCTACTTTATCCGAAATTAGGTGCGACTCTTTGCTGAGTTCTTCCCTTAGATTGCGGCTTTCAGAAGAGAGGTAGTTGGCTACCCCTAGTATATAGAATTCTTTGCTTTCCCAATTATTTATAAGTGACTGGTTATCGGGATAACTTCCTTCAATCGAAAACTTTTTCTGTTATAACCAATGATGTGCAAACATTGTGAGATACGAGATCAGAAATCAAAACTTACAATAGAGATAAAACGTAAATTCCAATGTCGACACCTCTAAGGGCTGAGAGGGGTGGGATAGGGTGAAACAAAAAAGTGAGAACGGCAGCTGTGGAGAAGTTTTATGAACTCCGATCCGAACACGGGAAATAGTTTTAATAATCGAGATTTGTGCCTTGCAGATGTCGAGTGCGGGGGAAAGTCATAATCAATAAAGGTCACTATCTCGTGCTGGATATTAATAGAAACGACCTTATCGCTTTCGGTCGTCTCCACCAGTTTCTGAATGAAATAAGTACGATTCTGACTCCTTCCAAACAGTCATTTGTTTGGAAAGGAAGTATGCAGCTTTCATAAAAACAGTTCATACAAAATAGTCATAATTTTTGTCCATGATATAAAATACGCTGAAATTTGAGCTCATAGTCATGCAGAATTTCATAGTTTATAATTTTCCTCAAGCAATTTTAAAATATTTAGGATTTTTTTTTCAGCTGTGTTTATACATGATCCTTTTAGCTTCGAGGCTATATCAAGAGATCGGGATCTGTGTCTGCACCTGTAGGTTGTCAATTGTTTCTACTGTCGGTGTATTTAAGTAAGTTTCAACTGATATTAATTTAAATGGGTATAATACAAGTTGAAATGGTGAGGATGATTCATGGTATGTTAATATCCAATTCGGCATTTGCCTTTACGAGTGGGGAAACCATGAAAAAACCCATGGCAAATTGGCCGGCCATGGGATTTGAACCTGGGATCTCCCGAATGCGAGTCCAAGACGTTACCATCTCGGCCACCTAGCTTGGCATTTAGGATTTTATTCATTGTCCATTTTCAACAAAGAATTGAAAGGTCTAAATTGTTCTATTTATGGATAAGAAAGTGTGGTCTAGCGATTTGTTTCTAAGACCTACTATACCATCAATATGAAAATATTCAGAGGACAAAAAGCCAACATGTTTTAAATATATTTTTTAACGAGGTACATAAAAGACATTTGGTTAACTACAAACCGGAAGGCCTCAGGTCATCGGAATGAGATCGGAATTTTCAATGGACTTAATCTTATTGATAGCGTAATGGCCAGGGCCCGGATTCTAATGACATGTCATCTTTTTATTGATGGTGCCTAGACATTGCCAACTTGTAGATAAATCCTAATCATGGCCTCTAGATTATTGAAATGCATTTTTATTAGGTCATTTTTTGTCATTTTATGCAATTTTATATTTTTAGGGCATTTATTTAAATTTTAGGTCATTATTTTGTCATTTTCGTGTCATTTGCTTCCTTATTTAGTCATTTTCATGTATTTACATTGAGTGTATTAACTGTTTTCGTCGCTAGCGGTGCTGTTTTGGAAGTGTTGTTTGTTTAATGGAAGAAGGAAAAATTCGGCATTAGGTGTTGACATGTCTCAGTCGGAAGTGACAATGAAAGAAACGCCAAAATTTGGTATTATATTACTATTGCTATTAGATTGACTTGACACCTGCTTGGATTTGAGAGTAAAAACTACTGTTTGCCCTCAATTAAACAACGGCAGACCTCAAAAGGAAATGCCGAATTTTGACTCGCCAGTGCCTCAGTGCCAGTATACATTTCGTGAGAAAAGAACATTCACAACATTACAGTTATTTACAAATTTTACATTTATGTACAAACTAATCTATAACTTTGTGTATACAAGAATAATTTTTTTGTAAATAAAATATCAGTTTTTAGGTCATTTTTTATAATTATTAAGTCATTTTCTTTAAAATTTAGGGTCATTTTATAGGTCATTTTTTAAACAATTTTAGGTCATCAGAATCCGGGCCCTGGTAATGGTAAACGACTCAGTCTCTGATAGTCAGAGTATAAGGAGCATCCTAAGGAGGAGGCGTCCAAAGTATAAGGTTGGCACCTACCATCTACATGTCTCGATATCATAAAATCCAGAAGCTTCAACATCCAAGAATCTTGAAGGTCACCAAGAGTAAGGAGAACACCATGTAGCCTGCTTTACGGTTTTTGACAACATAGTTTTTGTAGACTGTAATTTGACACTTTATTTCATCCATACACCCAGGGCCCATCAGACATCGTGATAGACAATTTTCACTAGTATGTTTGATGGCGATAGTTATCGGGTTCACTAGATGAGCGAGAAGAACTTGCTGATTGGGTTTAGGTTACTTAACTCGTATTAGAGAGACTTACAGTTTAATATGAAATAAGAACTCCATTAGTTCCAGTATGTTTCATTTCAGAGGTGAAGGGAAAATTTGACAGCATGAAAATCTGAATCAAGACAACGACTTTTGTGCACTGCTTCTTAGATTTGTGAATGTTTCTGGTATATTAGAATTTCCTATTTATGGTTAAATCTGTTGAAATATTTTCCTAGTTTGACTTATTTTCAACATAACAGTACTATATTTAGATTACTGAAATCCACTTAAACATTAAAATATAGACTATTTTAAGAAAGTTTGTCCGCTAATTGTGCTACCCATTTGGGTAATACTTACAGAGACAATATAATTCCTACTTCCTAATATGATTTCTGCTACATATTAACAATGTCAAACACAGATAAACGTATGGATTTCTATTATACGAATGTACCAGAAAATAAGACATGCGCAGGTTAATCTTTTCTGAGCTGAATTTGTTATGGATTCATAAGGAATCATTAAAAGAGACCATCAGTGAGCTCTAGGTTTGAAATCAATAGAAAAAATTCAGCAGTGTTGCTGACTTACTTAGGTAATGCGAGAATAAAAATTCTCATATTCTACATACATAGCCTAGGTTCTCTATTAGTTTTTAGTATTGACTTTAAACAGTTGATTGAAGTTACGCATTTATACGTCAATTACGTGAATTAAGAACAGAGAATTAAATGAGAGGATAAACTCTACCATTTATTTTGAAGAAGTTAGAACATAACGGACAAGATATTCTTCTTTTGAAATATCCCTGAGTATCCCTTGTCACTTGTCATGCTCAAAAATGTTATTTCTGACAAACTATTTGAAGACAGCTTTGAAATGTACTTAAAACTATAATGTGACGCGAAAATAAAAGTAATCCACAAAGATCTAATGTCGTAACACTCAGGCAAGTCTGGGAAAGTTAATCTTCATTAAGAGCATGCGCTACAAACCGGAAGGCCGCGGGTTCTATTCCCGATGAGGTCGGTGGAATTTTTCCATTGGCCTAATCCTTCTGGTGGCACTACAGTATGCCCTGAGGTCGACTCAGCCTCTAACAAAAATGCGTACAGGAGTAATCCTGGGGGAAAAAGGCGACAGGTGCGTATCCTTACCGCCTTCCTTTGCCGATGTCTCGATCTGGGAGCCTCAACCTCCTGGAAACCCTACGGGTCCCCATAGCCTATACAAGGATCACTTTACCTTCTTTTATTACTCTATTAATCTTATATCTCTCCCTTTACACAATTCTCGAAACGGCGCATTTATACGTCAGTAGCAGTGAAAAGGGTTAATCTGAGTATCAGTAAATAGCATAAACGTCATCTATCTAAGTTACAACAGCATGAGAACTATCAAAGGAGAACATACAAAGTGAGACATGAGAATGGAATCACGTCTCGGACGATTCAGTTTGTCACGTTGGCAAAGCTCATTCTCTACCACAAGAACAGTGTTTATGAAGTATGGGACAGGTTCTCTGTGGAAGAGAGAAATTCCCTACGGGGATAAGGGATTGAGGGACACAAATGGATTTGACAAGGAAGCGCTAGTGTCAACAATAATCTGCGTCACAGTTTGTAAGATGTTATGTTAGGATATGGTACAGTCACTGCACAACGCTACCAGTACACAGACCGTCCATGTACAGACCGAAAAGTTAAAATAATAATGGGAAGTAAAAGGTAGTTTCCAACTAAAATTCAGTCAGGTTCCATAACATGCTCCTTATGTCCCTAACGGAATTGGCAAGGTTAGGTAACTCTAGGATTAACTACGAGTAGTTTGGAGAATGCCCTAGATGGACTGAAACATGTCACACATTATTCTAAAGCAGCGTTTCTCAACTTTTTTGAACCCGAGGACCTCTAAAATGTCAAAAAAATTTTACGGACCCCTAATTTTACATCCCATTTTTAAAAGAAGGCCTATATTCTTAATATTTGGGGTATTAATTATAGGTCATTATAACGAAATATGGCAAAACATTTTACTTCTTTACTCTCCACTTGCTTTATGATATTTTTTTAATTACGTCTGAAGACCATTTGCACTATCTTCGCGGACCATTTTAATAGTAAATATTCAATTATAGTGCTTTCACATTCGCCAGAGGTTTCAAGGCCACAACTTCTCACGTCTAATATACCCCCACTGATCAGCAGTCAACAGTATTCCCTTCTGCGCAGAGGAGCTGCTCTGTCGCACACACTCATACGCCCTACTGGCTTGTCATGTGACTGGCATTGGAGGGGTATGATGTCATATGAGTGCGGTAAGTGGGGGAATCATAGGCGTGCTACGTTTGGCCTTGAAAACTCTGGCGAATGTGAAAGGACTATAAATAATATTATGAAACATTATTGCTCAACTTTTTAAAATTTTGTATTGTTTATACTTAGAACTTTTGATGCTAAAACACCATCATCAGGGATTTTGTTATGTAGTTATCGTATTGTTTACCACTGAAAATATAGGTTTAAGCAATGAATATAAAAAAGTTGAACAAAATAGTATTTATTGCTTCATTGATAGACCTTAACGGTACCTGAACTTATTAGTAATTACCCAATCAAACTATTCCGATAACGAGAAGAAGTGTATGGTTTCAAAGAAGAATGTGATGTGAAAAACCGTGTAATCCGCCGTAGTATGATCATTTCTACAAGGTTTTTGTTATTAACAGGGCATGAGCTATAATCTGACGAAATATAGCCTACAGAATCAGAAATCCCATTATAAACAACCAATGAATTTAAAAAAATTATCAATGAACATTGAAATTTATTTTTTATTTATTATTAAAATGTATCGTTAAATTTATTATTAAAATACATTATAACTTGAAATAATTTGATAGAATACATGTGATTTAACCAGTATCAACAGAAAAAATGTATACTGAATAAGCTTTAATTTGACAACATAATTAGCCTACAGAGTACAATGAAAACTTGGCAGATTTTTACTAAGCTGTAGGATCCACAATAGATGTTCTTAGCGTTACTGATCCGGATTTCTGCAGTGCTGATAATTATTCTGCACGAAATATGTCGATTTAAAAAAAAGAGGAACCATTTTTCCGGATTGTATTTATTTGATATCCTGATGCTCTCAACATTACGTCATTAAAAACTTTCCTCCCTGTGCAAAAAAAAGACCATTAAATTATTTCTGCAAGTTTCTACCGATTTTTTAATCAGACAGACTCTACAGTTCCTTCATGCTTCATAGGCTTAATGCGAGAGGGATGATCCCACCGTTTACTAATTGACAGAACGAAAGCAAAGAAGGATAGATAACATAACGCGGGTTTTGGAATCTGGAAAATCCATGTCCTTCACTGGCTTTGAAATATGAAGTGCATCGTTGGGAAAGTATGCTAATCATTCAATCAATAAGACAGCTCCTATTATTTTTAATAAGTAAACGCGGAGGATGGGCATAAGTGGTCCAATTATAAATGAATTAATTAATCAATTCCATGTTTCCAGTGGTATATATTGTAATATTCTATACATTTTAATAAATGAATTAATGTTAAACATAGACGAGTGGAGTTCCGCATTAGGCCTATAATGCGGCTGTAAATATGGTTTCATTTTATAAACAATAATTCCTTGGTTAACTAAAAATTAAAAGTTAAAAAGGGCAAGTAGAACTCTTTATTCTACCTTTTCAGCGTGCATCTGCGTATAGTAGATTCCTGGACTGTCTATGAATACATGAAGTTGCTTTGTGCTCTAGTTCATTTACCGCTCGAGTTATTTCCCTTGCCCCCATTCTCAAATAATAAATTGTATCTATGGCACCAACACAACCGTATATTTTTCAATACACGACTACGGGGATAATGAAAATCCAATAACTACTCCCTCAACACTCGTGCAACCTCCCTCGTCCTCCTTCCACAAAATGACAGCAACTGATGCTGAGCTTGAAATATCGTGGCAATCGTTATTACGTAGCTACTCCAGAGTGATGCACAACTTCGCATTAACGATAAACGAAGGTGAAAAATCACGGCACCCTTGAATTCAGTTAAAACACGGGATGTTCTAGAATATAAATTTAAATTATTTACATACTGATCGTTTCCTACTAATCTATTAAACTAACTCCGTGGCGCTGAATCCCTGAAGAGGCTAGGCCTTTCAACCGACCACTGCCAAGTTCTCCAAAGCAAAGAACTTCCCTGTGAGGAATGCAAGGAATGTGAACGTTGCGCGCGCAAGCATGCCGGCGACCAATAAGAATCTGCCTAGCCACCTGTGATGGTACCCCTCACCTCCTCCTTCTCCACCTGAGCAATATATCGCCTCTTGCCCCTCTGATCAGCAGTGCACCCCGCAGGGAAGTACTCTGCTTTGGACTACTAGTACCACAAGCAGATGGTATGATTGTGGGCATGTGGTCGACATGCCAACTCTCACGGCCATTAATGATGGTTTCCGTGTTCGGAGCCGCTACTTCTCAATCAAATAACTCCTCAGTTTGAATCACGAGGCTCAGTGCACCTCGTTCCAGGCCTCCCTACCTCAGAAAAATCCGAGGAGATAACGGAGATCGAATACGGCCTATGGATCTGTAGCCAGCGACGCTAAACGCGTGACCACGCAGGTGATCATTAATCTGTTAAGGCTGGTACAAGTTGCTCTATAGAGTGTTTCCGTGAGTTTATTATAAACTTAAGCCGTCTCTGCATTTACAAATAACGTTTTGGATAATAAATATTTTAATTTAATTATTCTTTATTTATACCATAAGTTATTACAGTATGGCTACCTTCTGCTATTGCTAGGTATTATAATATTATCACATTAGGCCTCATTGGGATCAGGCCACAAAGCCCGATATCATTTCCCGATATCATGGAAACAAACATTCACGGGTGGTAGTGGTGTTTTATGCAGAGCGTTTATTTATAATATATATGCATGTATTTATACATTACCAGAAAGAGTGACAAAACATCTTGTACCATAAAGGGATTTCGTAGAAAAATATGTGTCGACATAATACTGTTATAAAATATTAGGCTATCTATAAACGATTTAAAAAATACCATTTCAACAGAATAACAGACAACACAACAGCGCAAAATGAAAGCAATATACATGAGCCCTTTAAAGCCCAAGTGGTATAACTCCAGTTTTTTGATTTTTTTTAGTTATGGATCCTATTCAGAAAGTGTTCTTCTATTAATAGCGCAAATGGTGTAAGTCATAACTTGTATAGCAACCCTGTAGGTAGGAGCACAATTATATGCTGTCCATAAAGCCATGCATTTGGTGACAGACAAAACCTTCGATATCTCAGAACAGCAGTAATGTGAGTTACACCACTTGGGCTTTAAGGGGCTCATATATAAGAAATGGCCGAAATACCATAATAAATGGATCACACCACGTTGCATAACTCGCCTACCAATAAGTTTTGTAGGCCTATTTTTGACCCTCTTTTTTATAATCAAATCATCCTGCCACATTATGTATAGGACTATTGACTTAACATAAATGAGTCTCTTTAGAGCAATACAGGTAAGAGTAAGTAATTGGTAATCTTATCTTTTTAAATTTCTGAGGCAAATAAAAAAATCACATAGGCCTAACACCTTACAGTTTCTACAAAGACTTACATGTAAGGCTTATTTTAATTGTCATTTTAATGTAGAGAAATTTGACAGGCCTAGGTGAATACTCTTCATTTCTGTGCAGTAAAATTTGATCGATAGAACGTACTAATTCATACTCAGGACCATTTTATCTTAGACACAAATATTGTTTTATGGCATTGCTTTAATGTAGCATCCTTCTGGAAGGACGGTGTCTCATTCATAAACTACAAGGGGGAGGGGGTTGAAACCGAGTATAACCAATTTAAAAAAAAGACATATTATAATATAATCTATTTGAATCTGTTCTATATTATAGAACAGATTTTTTTAACAAAAGTATTTTATAAAATTGTGCCCTAAAAATTAAGCCTTATCAGAGGTAAATAACGATAACATACGCCAGTAATAAACAAGATGTGTAGCCTACGATATATCGGAACTCAAAAACGTCAATAGCATTCGAAAGTACAAGTGCAAATTAAACATGCAGGGTATTTGATAACAAATTTGCAGGAAAATATGTTTCGTGATGGCTAGAAACCTAAACAAGTAATGTCCAACAGAGACAATAATCTGTAGTTCATGAATGCACATACATCCATCTAAACAAGTGTTTTTGGAGTCTTTCTGTTTGTCCATGTACATATGTAGCGGGTAAACGGTTATTAGCCTATATTCACTTATTTTAATTATGGAATTTTATGAAATTTTATCGCACCAGTTACAATTAGGTACCTATAACTGAAATACTATAAAAAAAATAATAATAAAAATTGAAGATAATTTACTTTTGTTCGTTTCTTATTTTTCTAGGCTATCTCCATTGCAATAACCGATACAAGAAAACGTAGCCATATAAAGTTATAGAGAAAATTAAAATGAGCATTTTTACCATACACATTTCTTTATAAAATTAATAGGTATCAAGATAAAAACGCACTAGGTGTGGCTTAAATGCAGAATTTCATAACATAAACTAATTAAAATATAAATGATATTCTTCTGTTTTCCATATTAAAAAGAAAACTAAATTAACTTCTTGTAATGAAAATGTAGTATAGCTGTAACGTAATGCATACATTAAAACAATCCGTGAGATTTGGCAGAGGTAAGTTGTCCTGGTTCAAATATCAAACATTGTGCCCAGTAAAATTGACTTGGGTTTTTCATAGTTTCTTCATTCAGAAAAGAAACGCCGGACTTGTAGGACTTGTTTACTTTCCATACAGAAATGTCCAGTCTGAACCATAGGCGTACCGAGGGGGGGGGGTTTGGGGGTTTGAACCCCCCCCCCCATTGATTAAAAAAAGGAAACTTGTATAATTTTTTAAGTCTGCCCATAAATTACTTAATACAAGTATAAAGCGTGGGAAGCTTAAAACTCGTTATTTTGCGTCTTAATTTTTAAAATTTTCCGGGGGACGACCCCCGGAAGCTTAAAACTCGTTATTTTGCATCTTAATTTTTAAAATTTTCCGGGGGAGAACCCCCGACACACCTCTCCCTGGGGGGTAAATACCCCCCAGACCCCGCGGATGTTATAACCCCCCCCCATATGGTCGGCCTGGTTACGCCTATGGTCTGAACTAATTTATAGTGTGAAGCGTGAAAAGAAGAAATATGTGATAGGTTACTACTGGGCAGACATTAATAACAGGGACAAACCTCACAAGCCTTGACATTGATAACAACTGAAGAGTATCGATTCTGTACTCTTATGTAACCCGCTGGAAAGTCACCAGCCCCGTTTCTGTCATTATTTATTAAGGGTCAATAGAACATTCACCTTCTCTCTCAGTTGTAGTAAGTAGACATAGTATAGTAGCGTAAAACAATGTTTATTTTGTTGTAATAGCCACAACATACTTCCTTTTAAGTTTTGCAGTAGCGTGGAACAAGATAATTGTATCAGGAAATCTGTAAATCGGACGACGGAGACAGTTTGGTTTCTGGGCTAAAAGAATGGATAAAATGAATTGTTAAAGTGTTTGTGTCCCCCTGAGATTATTTGCGGCATTTTTTGTCTAATAATATCTTTCCAACTTAACAAAAGTACCTTCAGTTTTTTAGCTCTTTGTTATTGTGCCCTGCCAACTGTTTATTGATCACATGTAATTGTTTTTAATATAAAAAAGATTAGAGCTTATAAAAGCTATCGCAATTATAAGTAAAGTAAATTATGTTCAAAAAATTCCTGACAGTATTTCATTGATATTCTACATTTTTAAAATCAATATATTGGTTCTCATAAGTAATTAACAAAATACTTTGTAGAAGAAATTAAAAAGTTCAAATAACTTTGCACGTGTGTACCTAAAATCTAAATAGACAAACTCGAAGAATATAACTATACATATTTAACACCTTAGGCTACTCCTTCGGTAGAGACAAATAAACAATTAAAAAATAGTTTTTAGATTCAACGAGACGGCTGACCTCGGCTATCAGTAAGTTCTCGTCGTTTTCATCTTCTGCGATAGATGGCAGCTGATAACGTGCGGCGAACACGAAGCTTCTCTTGCCATTTTATTGTCCTTAATTATGTATGTTCTAGGTTCAATTCCTTTCTTAAACTCGATTATTACACTGTATAGATCCCTAACATTTTTTATATATATATTTTCCTTTAATTCATTTACTGTGTACTTGAGATAGTTTCTTTTTTTCTAATAGTTTTAGAGGTTTCTCGTTTAGCATTGTTGAGATTGTAGTTTCACTCGGATTCTGCAACCATTGCTTTCTTGCATTTACTAATTTCATACACTCATCACCGAACCACGGTTTATTTGGTTTCAGTTCAAGTGGAACTAATTTTTTATTTATTTATTTTTGTTTTATTTTTTATTTTTTTGCGAATATTTATTGTTGTCTTTAATGCTTTCCCAGGTTTTTTAATAATTATAATTATAATAACAATACCTTTATTTGCAACCAAATTGTCATATTATAGTGAATGGAGCAAAGGTGGAATGATATATGGCAGGGGAAACAGGAGCACCATGCCCCGACCCCATTTTGTCCACCCAAATTTCACATGGACCCACCGAGATTCGAACCCCGGTTCTAGCGGTGGAATGCGAGCGATCTAACCGCCCAGCCAGCCATAGGGAAGGTCTAAACCACGAAATGAATTCAATTTAGTATAATATTAAAATTAACACGAAAATACATTATATTTATAATGCAATTTGATTTGCTGCTTCCAAGGCTTCAAGATTGTTCCGTGTTCGATATTAATCGATACAACAACAGTGTTATAATGAAATTCTGTACTTTAATGGATATCATTATGAAATTGCTACGTCACATGTAATAAGCATATTATAGTAATGTCAAAAAAATCATACGTCATCAAATCCGCACTTAATGTTATAATAACATACAGAAAAGGAATCATTCCAGGAATGCATTTTCCTTTAAACCTGTGTGGAATAGTAATTCCAATTGGTAAACATAAAGTGTACATAGCATTAAAAATTCACAGTTGAAATGATTATCCCCATTACGCGTGCTGGTTGATGTCAAACCGTGACAAGCTGAAATGAGTAGGAGTGTCAAGTCAGTTACAGGTGTCTAATTCAGAAAGGAAATTACCTATTACCTCACATCTAAATTACTCCTCGCTAGTTAACAGACAGACCTAGAAATTACTGAAAACAAAATATAGCAGATCAATAACAGAAAATTATAGATAAGAAAATCTTAGACTCGTAGGTAACTATAGGCTTACACTAAAGAGCGCTACTAAACTCAAAGGTAAAATACTAGCTTTAATTCTTTTTTAATTTAATCTATTAAGTTTTTAATTATATATTTTTAATAAAATGTAACCTATTTTATTTAGGTTTCATGACCCTTGTAATACAGTATTCATATTCTTTTAGCCTATCGATTTTAAAAACTCAAAAATATGTATCGGTAGATGAAGGAAGGAACATGCCATAATCAAGTTTGTTGCGAGATATCTACTAGCAAACAAATGTAAACGAGACACAGCCAATTTGTTTTGTCTTCCAAGTACATGATCATAACACTGGGTCCATTACTTCGAGCAGCAACAATATCCATACATCTCGTCATAGGGTACAGCCTAAAGAAGTATGGATAAACATCATCATTTGCATACTACGGATATTTTGGGCAGTAATAATACATAAATAGTAAATAATTTGAATATTAACAATGCATATCGCTGTGGCGTATGGAATGAATTAGCTCCCCTCACGCAGTGTGCCCGGGTTCGATTCCCGATCGAAACAAGTTATCTAGATGGGTTTTTATGAGAATTCTTCTCACTTGTGAGACTAATATCGGATAACTATAAGACTTTGTGATCCCCGGATATCATCTGACCACCATATTATCTTCGTCCTATGCGCGCCTTGTTCGGAATGTTTATCTGCGTGAATGATATGTCTCGGCCTAAGTGCTCGTGTTGTCTCAGAAGCGGCCCCAGTATTGGGCTGATCACTCATCCGAAGAAACCCTCCATGTTTGTCAAGTCTTAACAGATCGCGGTCCTATAAGCCTAGGGCGACGTAGGCCACATGAACGGGGGAGATTGAATTAAGAAACAAAGATATCAATAATAATATTAATGACGATAAATATGATAATATAATAATAACAATAATAATAACAATAATAATAATAATAATAATAATAATAATAATAATACAAAACTGGGTAAAATTCCAACTATCAGTCTCAACAATAACCGTCATCCAATCTCCATCTCAAGAGTAATACAATGAAGTCGACGTGACTGCAGACACCTTGAGGAACTTTTTGAAGGGTTCTGACTATATTCCTATATGTTTTCCTGTTGTCCATTTCGTTTTATGCATTCTTTGCTAGCAAAAGATAGAAATATTTAAGAAAAAGACAACACAGATCTTGTTAATAAGATTTTCTACAAAATGTAAATATGAATTCCAGTATGAATTTAAAATTTTACAGCAGACAGTTGAGCTGCATAAAATATCTAAAACTTAAGTGAAAACTGAAACTGGAATGATTATTTTAATGGTGATTTGATATCCACAAATGCAATGGACATAACATTTCGAATAACGGAACACATAGGAGGAAGCACTGATGGGTAGCTTGGGTCCAAGTAATTGATATCTGTGTAACAAAAGGCTTTTGCAAATAGACGTGAGTGCCTCGGGAAACTTTGCTTTCCTCTTTCCTTTATTTTTGCTGAAGGAAAACACAAAGACAGGAATCAATATGATTCCTCTGTCGGACTTGTCAACACATATCCCCAGGCTTTTAATTAGTTGAGTTATACTTTCCTTTGATTCAGAGAGGAATCAGTCCTGCATATAAAACGCGAGGCATGAAATGAACCCATACATTGCATTTTAGTTTAGTTTGAACTGTTTAATTTTTTAATCAGACATTACACAACCTTACAAATCTGCCTTGTCTGAAAGCCTCCTGATGAGCAAATATCTTGTTTAAGGGCTACAATTGTTATCTTTTCATGAGGGAACCGAGAAATTTACAAATATGTGCGAAAATTGTGACCTGAAGAAAAGTTAAACAGTTTTTAAAAAAGAAACTTAGGCTATATAGGAGTTCAAAATTGCAAAAAAAAAAAAAAAAAAAGAGTTCGTTGTTTCAAATGTAATATATAAAATTGAAAGTGTGTAGCCTATGTATGTATGTATATATGTATGTATGTATGTATGTATTTTTTTCTTTCCTTTATTATACGCATGCCCCATTAATTTATGTAATACTACATGCCGATTCAACTAACTTATCACTATGTATTCTAAATTGTATCGATCGCCTAACTTATCCGATTCTTATGTGTATTAATTATAAGTATGTGTGTGTTATATTAATTATAACTATTATAACTAATTATGTGTGTGTTAATAAATTATGTATGTATGTATGTATGTATGTATGTATGTATGTATGTATTTATGTATGTATGTATTTATGTATGCATGTATTTATGTATGTAACTTATGTAACGTATGTATTTTTTGTTGTGCTCTCACCACAATGTACGAAATTTTTCACACGTTCTCTCTTTAACCGGAAAAACATGTAGACTACATTAAAATTCGCACAAAACACCCCTTCCCTTGTAAAATTATATAATTTCTGAACATATTAGGCCTTCACTGAACTCGCCAAATGCAATACGTACTGAATGTGCACCCCATAATAAAACTGCTGTTTGCAGCGTACACAGATGACTTTGGTAGTTGCAAACTGCTGATATTTGACATAATGGATAAAATTAGAAAAGGTATCGATAGAATGAATTCCTATAAATCGATAATACTGCATGAAATCCACAAAAATAAAACCTCTGATAAGCGCTCGCATATCTCTCTCTACCCTAGGCATAAACAATATTATTTCCTCACTTCACTTTGATATAGAATAAGAAGCCCTATTGCGGGGAGTGTATATTCAGTTGTTCTAGGCTGAGTTTGTCAATGATGGGTAGCGAGTATGCTATGTCAGAAGTCGGAAAAAAATCCTCTCCCCTGATGTGTTATTCATAGCTGTAAGCTTTGTTTTAGTTGAGAAATAGGGATGTTTACCATAAGGCCTAACATGTAAAAAATAGATGGAACATTTTTAGCCCTACGTGTGCAGTACATTATTGTGTCCCTGGTTTGGGGGGAGGAAAATGTGAAAGTGATATATATTTTTTTTTTCTTTCAGCACCGAAACGGTTGTATGGAAATTTGAGAGGGGTAAATAAAATATCCGTAAAGGCAGTAAATTTTTATGTTACCGGAATTTCTGTTTCGTTATATTACAACTCCTACCAGGCACGGCGTGTAGAAGCAATGGATTTCAAAATTGCAAGTCATAAAAATCTACATCTATCGTATTCCGAGGGAATAGTATGAGTCGTTCTTCCTCATTTCAAACGTTAGATACCTGTATAAGGACCTAGAAAATGAAAATGGAAAGTTCGTCATAAATGTGGAAATTTATAAGCAAAATATAAAACCCAGGAGATGCCGGCCTCTTAAGCTAGTATGTTAATATTTATGTTATTCATTTAGAAATAGAAATAGGCGGAATACTTTAAGATGAAACGTACGAAAGGCAGAAAATTATACAATTAGGTTACTAATATTAAATATTTGTTATTTATTTTTGTCTTATTATTTGCTATAAATGCTAGGTTATATCTCCACCGGTATTTTTAATATCAGACTCCATGTATGTCAAGTATTTCTTCTAATTTCGTTTTTTCTTTTAATTTATGACGATACATAACCTGCGAAAAATTAAATGATTAAAGAGAGTGGAGGACTGGAGTATTATTATTAAAAAAAGGGCATACAAATTAAAACACTTTATATAGGTAAACATATAATGCACAAATCTATTATAAATTCAATCACTAGGCCTAGGCCTAGGCCTGAATATAATTCAAAGGTTGTTGAGCTCATGATATCAACTGTCCGCTTTATTTTGTTAATCATTCTAGATAAGTTAGTACTATATTACATGAGTTTTAACAGAATTGAAATTTAAAACTGCATTACCGGTACTAATAATTTGGCTACAAGTGTTATCTTCAGTCAAGGCTGCCTACATAAAATTCTGAAAAGATCTAATCTTAATTGAGGAGTGGTTTCTCTTGCCAGAGGAATGAATATATTAAAATATTCTAGACCATCGCGATAATATACTTCTACATTTGAAAGATGTAGTTTGACAGTTTAAGAATGAAATGCATTTTATATAGAAAAACCCTCCAGCTATTTCAAAAACTGGGATTCATTATTCGGTAGTAAAGTTTTCTCTCTCTTCTTCTATGTTGAACAGGAAAAGTTTAGCATTATACTTGTAACAGAAAGCTTAAATCTGAAAAACGCTTCTCTTGGTTTCTGGTGCAAACAAAAGAGAGTTGCATAGATAGTTGAACGAGTTACAAGTGGAACAGAGCATTACCAGTTGAATAGTAAACAGGTTAATTAAACCCTATTCAAATAACTACTGCCTGTAGTTTCTATCTTCTTTCACCTTTTCGTTTCACTCCGAGTACATAATAATAGACATGCTTGTCGACGAGACGAGATTTTTTTTTACTAAAGTTTGGCATGGAGTCTTGAACGTTTTTTAAATCATGTTATCACACAAATAAAATAATTACAATTGTACGAGGTACATAACAACAGTAGGCCTAATGATTGAATTTTCTGGTGAAGTTCATATCCTGAATGATATTTAAGAAATTTATTTCAAAATTAAATAAAAGCACGACAATACAATTTAAAAATAGCCCATTAAATAAACAATGTTGGAGATAAGAAGCTGAACGGATGATCGAATTACACACAACTTGTCTGGAGTTTTCCAGTATTCCAGAACTGCAGGTCTAGACTATAAGTCAGGAAAAAACCCGTGTTCACTAATATTATAAATTCCTATAACTTTTATCTGTATTTAGATTTGTGCACGTAATTGTGAAAGAGTTGAATGGAAATATAGAATTTATTTTCTTATTGTGATAGCATAATAGTACATTACGAAACGAGACTATAGTGGCATTATTAAGATACAAGTATGTTTATGATACGAGCAAAGAGAGTTTCATAATTTTCATACGAGTATTTTAATTACCATTATTAAAAGGCAAGCTGCATACGACTGATTTTGTTCGACCATAATTAAATGTTTAAGTTTTGCGATTTTAGATTCACTCAAACAAACGAAGACGGCTGACTTTTCAATCACCTGTTCTTGTAGTTCTTGTCTTCTGCGAAAGATAGCAGCTGATTGCGTCCGATCGAGTCGAAGCTGCTTCTTGGTCGTTTTCTTAAAACCAACGGATTGTTTAAACACAAAGTGAATTCAATTTGGTATAATATAAAAATTAACACGAACAAAATTAATTTTATTTATTAAGCAGTTTCATTTGTTGCTCTCAAGGTTTCAAGATCGCTCTGTGTTCGATAATAATCGATATCACACCAATGTTATAATGATAATACGGAAGTACGAAGGAGAATGAAATGAAACCCGCAATTAATTTTTTCCCACTATTTTACTGCAGGAAAAATGCTTGCTTGTACATTATTTTTTCATATACGGTAGTCCCCTCCCAGCTCCTTGCACATATGCCATCTGATAGGAAATGCTTCGATACCGCGTGAGAAAAATAATTTGGTTGACGCTGTAGCCACTCGTGCGCTGCCGATTAGACGGTCTTCATCAGACTTGAGCTTATTCCCTTCAAGGTGCTCCTTTAATGGGCCAAAGATGTGGAAGTCTGATGGTGCCAAAGCGAAGGGGATTGCTGAGTGCAGATGTTTTGCTTCAACATGATAATGCCCGTCCTCGTTCTGCTCGTGCTACCATGAAAACCATTGATGATATTTGCTTCAAGTGCTCCCACAACCGCCATACTCGTCAGATTTGTCACCATCAGATTTTCACATCTTTGGTCCATTAAAGGAGCACTTGGAGGGCAGAAGTTCAAGTCTGATTAAGACGTCCAATCGGAGGTCCACGAGTGACTACAGCGTCAACCAAAGTAATTTTTCTTACGCGGTATCGAAGCACTTCCTTTCAGATGGCGTAAGTGCATTCAACAGGGAAGGGACTATGTGGGAAAATAATGTACAATCAAGCATTCTTCCTGCAGTAAAATAGTGGGAAAAAATTAATTGCGGTTTTCATTTGATTCTCCGTCGTATTATAATGGATGTCATTATGATACCGTTACGTCTCATGTTATAAGCGCATTGTAGTACAGTCGAACAAGTATCTGATAAGAAACAGTCACATGATGTTCTCTACGCTGTTTTACGACTTTCCCACATACCTTTTCCATTTAGTTGTCTCAATTCTTTACTAAGATGACATAGAGCCTAGGTTTGTGGAAAAGATTAATTATTTATACCTACTTTCCAGGAAGTTTACACGAACAATGGTTTCAAACAAAGTATTTAATTAATATAGGACTACAAATAAGCAATATCTACATTATTGTTCATTATTTAAACAATCTGTTAGGGTTTTTTTTTCTCAAAAACAATGCGAAAACTTTATGTAAAGTGATGTGCTTCCCATTACGCCATGGGCAGATGGTAGCCTATCACTGGATATAAATTTCGTTTTGATGTTGTGTTTCGTTTTTTAACTATGCTGTTGAGATATAAAAGGTAAGCAAACACTTACACGAAGACAGATTTAATAAACTAGTATATTTGGGCTCAGAAGACTTAAATCGCATATTAATGCCAAAAACTCTATATCAAATTTAAGGGTTCAACACATCTAATTACCGCTATGATACGGGTAGAGAATGTAAAAACTGGCATCACGATTAACGAAAGAAATAACATTTGGCATTCCTGAGTACCGGTACATAAGTAAGTGGATTAATGAACAAAATACCAAACGAATTTGAATACTTAAACCAAAGTTTTACCGTAATTTTTTACTTTTCAGAAGCCATTCCGTCTTTCTCCATCTCTTTAACTTCCATTTCGTTGGACTTACAAATCAATACCGATAGGGGAGAAGATAAATGTATTTAAACAGGATCTGCAGGACTGTTCTTTCACTAGCAGAACGCAGAACCTCCTCAGACGATGTCGTGGTCTTTCAGGGAAATTGGAAAAATAGCCTATTCATTGGTAGAAATAAACTGTGTTCTAAGAGGTTATTTTGGTGATTGCAGACGTAATTAAGTATTATTATCTGTAATGCTACTATATCTAGTTTTATTATTACTATTGCCATCATCGATGTGGTATGTTTTGTATTGCTAATTTTTGTGTTCATAATCGGTTAATAGTATTTTCAAAAACATCGCAACTTTCTTTGTCCCGATTGGAAGAAGTAAAAGTAATACTTTATAGACTAGGAAAATCAGAAACTGTTATGATCTATATTCGGACAATATTAATAACTGGAAGAAAGATCATAGTGTTAAAACAACCATCTTCATTATTTAGGCTAATTGAATGAAGAAAGCTTAGCTAATAAAAAAATAAAAAATAAACCTCTACCAGAGATAATACTTCAACCGCAATCTCATAACGTTGTTCTTTCTGAGAAAGTGATCTTGCAACAAAACAATGTCATAATGTTTGCTCGGAGGCAAATCCATTATCTAAAAGGAAAACAGAAGACGTCGTTGAACAAGAAACGTTTCCTTGTGTAATCCTGGGCAGGCGGTATATATATGTATATTACACATCAGTGATTGCTAGGGCAACCGTTCACTCTCCGTGAAATGGACTACACAAGGATCACATACACGTTCAACATTGCTAGAAAACATAGTTCATTTAACTTCTAATTGTGTTGTGTTGTGTTGTGTAGGCTATAATACAAATTTATTAACTACTCTTTATTTAAAGCACCCGCTGTATCAGCATATCTTTACTTACTTATTCAATGGCAATAGACAATTCCTCAGCAAGCTAAAGGAATGTTATCTATTTTATGGAACCCGAAGGTTCATTGCCGCGCTTACCTGAGCCCGCCATTCAACCCTATTCCGTGCTAACTCTATGCAATCGTCTCTCGAAATTCTTACTTCCCTTAAATCTATCCTAATATTGTCCTCCCACCTACATCTAGGTCTTCCATGTGATCTTTTCCCTTCGGGTCTCCCAGTCAATACTTTTTAGATATGTCTTTCCTCTCCCATGAGCGCAACATGTCCAGATCATTTCATCCTCCGTGATTTAATTACCCTTACTATATCCGGTGAACAATACAGGTTATGAAGCTCGTCGTTATGCAGTTTTCTCCAGTCCCCTTATTCATCTCTTTTAGGCCCCTGTTTTCGAACACTCTCAGATTATGTTTTTGCCGATCAGTAAGCGGCCCTGTCTCACATCCATATAATACAACCGGAAGGATAATAGTCTTATAATATAAATCTTTATTTTTAGATTTCTGGACAAAAGACTAGAAGATAAGAGTTTCTGAACTGCATAAAAACAAGCATTTCTTCATTTTAGTCGAGACTTAACTCCTGTCTTAATATTATTTGTGCCTGTAATTAATGCTCCCAGATATTTGAATTTATCCACTTGTTCGAACGATTTATCGGCTATTCTAATATTTTGTGGAGCATTATTTTGACGTTCCATGAGCATATACCATATTCTTATAAACTAAGTATCAGGATACATTTAAAGTGAATAATGGTTTAAAGCAAAATTTCTTCACACCAAATATTATCAAAATGAAATACTCAATATGAACATTATGATGAGAAAATGATGTGTTACATTCACTTTGCTGTCTTTAACCTAAGCACAGACAATTTCTTGGCTTGTATAATATTACAAGTTTATAAATAACTTGCAGATAATGTTTAAGAAAGTAAAGATCTCGCACGAAATCTGTGCCGATGAGACCGTTACTCTCTAGAGAGAGACATGCTATTATGCGAGAGAGAGAGAGGTAGATTGGCCTTTACAAATAGAGAGGGAGGTACTGTTGTGCGAGAGAGATGGTTAGCAGGCCAATCGACGCTACAGTCCCCACGAAAACGTAATGCAATGACTTAGGCAATCGGCACAGATATCGTGCGGTAACTATACATGCAGTTAAACGAGACACAACATTTAGTGGAAGCCTTGCAGAGTTGTGTAGCACCGCGGTGTATTCGCATATTTCTTCTTAATTTGTGTTCAAAGAAAATAGTTATCAAATAAAGTAAATGCTACCCCTACTACTAGCAAATTTTACTTTGAAGGCGAATGTACATGTCCCTTATCTTTTAACTCAAGAGCAACTAATATGTTGTAAACTCATAGATTCAAATAAGAAGTAAGAAAACAGTATATCGTATATTTCCTACAAGCATGAGTAAAGGGACGAAAATGTAATTCTTGTGTATATTACGTATACATAACTTACTTTCGCATAAAGAGATAATAAATTGTGATTGGCGGTCCAATTTGGAAATCGGTATAATGGATTTGCTAGTAAGTAAAATAATGCATAGGCCTTTTAATTGGGGTTCCAATGACTTTACTTTTATAATAAATTATGCATATTAAAAATTAACAATAATTTTAAAAATTTAAAAAGTAAGAAAAGACTGTTTACGATTTATAATAAAGGTACATAATAAATTATTACTACAATTAGTTCACAATACATTCGTTCATAACATAGATGTTCGCATTTGTCTTAAGTACTCAATTATAAATGTTCCTCTGGTGCTTAACATTACCCCAACACCTTCCCATTCATCACCGTCATTTGAAAGCATTATAAAAAGTATTCAGTAAAATGAAATACAGTTTCGTTCTTTAGAGTCCGGTTGAAAGAGGAAAGGCATCAGAAGATAAGAAATGAATGCAGTGATTGGTCGTTTGCTATCGGAGATGTTAATTAATTAGTGCTTTATTTCCAGATGTGACACCTTAATTCATCATCAGTCTTACCAACTGACACCTCATCAATTATTTGTGTCCTCAATCGATATTCTTGCATAGCCGAGATTACGATGCCCTGGAAGGAACTAGAAAATACAGTTCAGACTGATTAATTTTAAAAGTGCTTTTTGTATTAAGTTCTAAAAGCAGTGTCCTAAGTTGAATTCAATTTATCTATGGAGAAAAGACTTTTAAAAATTAAGTGCACACGTCTCCTTTGGTAATGTATGTTTATTTCATCATAGCATAAAAAGTAATACGGAAACACTGTAAAATGAATTGAATAACAGAGAGGACCATCAAGTAAGTTTGCGTGAAAGAAATAACATTACTTCAGTTAAGCTTCGGTTTTAAACTTTCAAATGGATTTAGCTGTTATAAAATAAAGGCATTTATTTTAATTCGGTACAGCAGAAGAAAAGGACTGAAAGAAGAGAAAAGGTTGTGGATACAGTGGAAATGACTCATTAATCCTTTAAGGGGCCTGATTTAATTAATACAAGTAATCAAGTGAAATCATAAGTGAATTATAATTTCGAAGTGAATGCGAAACATTTCAGTGGGATAGTTGATTTCCAAAAGTCACTTTTGGCATAAACAAGATGACTGAATATTCGTATTTAGTCTGAAGAGTTAAACAAATATTCGGAAGTTATCCATATACTTAGAATTTCCCACTCGACTTTGATTGGTTTTGGCTCCCTGAGTTTTAGTCAATCGTTCCTCTAGCTCCTCTAGCAACAAACAATGGCAAACCATATGCAAATTAGCTATGGTTCTGCACATTACATTATTCATAACACGCTTGGCTTTCTTAAAAATCTGTGCAAGGTAGGTCCCAAAACAGCTCACTGAACAGCGCAATCGTGTGACCATCTGCCAGCGCTTTCTGAACCGCCATGCTAACGAAGGTGAAGCTTTTTTGAAACGAATAGTCACTGGAGACGAAACGTAGATCCATCACGTTGAACCTGAAAGCAAACGCCAAAGCATGGGATAGAAACACCCTGCATCTCCAGTCAAAAATATTTCGATTCGGTGCAAGACAATTCGTGCGCTTTTATAGCGTTCGGATGTAAGCAATAGTCGAAGTCAGTAGCGTACCAAGGGGAGGGCGAACGGGGCGGCCGCACCGGGCCCCGTAAAGGGGGGCGCCAACATTTAAAAACATATTTCTTTTTAGTTTAAGAAAAAATACTTTTTTCAGGCAAAATATAAGGTTTTATTGGTAAAATTTTCTTTAATACTTTGTTAAATACTGCAGTAATATTATTTAGAAATGACATAAACGTTTTAAACTATTTATAGACAATACAAAATAAGTCGTGGGCGCCGAGAACACAGGAAAAGTTTACGGTGTAATTTAGAAATTGTATCAATTGAACGTGATGTGGCTGCTACTATAGACTTCAACTCTATTATAAATAAGTTTGCATCCATCAAGGCTAGGAAGGCACATTAAAAAAAAAAAAAATTGTTATGACTGAAACTTTTCTCTTTATTTTTTTCAAACAAACTAACTTTATAATACTTAGAGTTTTATTTCATTCATATTTTTCTCTTTATAATGTGTTAAAATAACATACTACTTATTAAAAATAAATAATTGTGAACATTAAACTGTGTTTAAATTAAACTCATTGAATCTTGAACCTTTTAGTGTTAGGGGGCGCCAAGTAGCCTTGGTACGTCACTGGTCGAAGTTGCTTATTTCAGAGAGATACTCCCACCAAAATTGCCATCACATACGCAACAGCATCCACAGAGTGCCTGTCAGTAATGGCAGGAGCACTCCCGACAAATTTATTTTTAAATAATTTGTTACAAATTAGTTGGTTCCATGCAAAAAATACAAACTAGACTTTAGAATTTATAAATACAGGAGATGAGTTAGAGTTAGTTGTTTTATTATTTAGTTATTTAAATGATGAGTTTGGCATATTTCAAAGAAATAAACTTTAAAATACTTTATACGTCCAAGTTAGCATATTGTATTATAATTTAATATAATACTACCAACATTAAAATTTTACCATAACGGTTAACCTCAACACAATAGTTTAGTTTTTATAACGTAACGAGACATGAAAGATAGAACCATTATAAAGTGAAGGCTATAGTACATTCCCACTATTATAAAAAATTTAAGTAAATGTAACAGCATAATAATTATTCAAATATGCATAAAAGGTTGTCACTGTACGGGAGTTCTCGAACATGATTTTCATACGATTCGAAGTTGAGAGAAGTCTGAGGAAATGAAAAGGTAAGAAAGCTTTTAAACTCTTTCTCATTCAACTCAATGCGAACTGTGAGAGGTATCGCTTTGAAAGATAAACTTTCCTCGCTTCATGAATATCTCAGCCTCCTGTGAAACCTTTTTTCTCTCTTGGCTGACACAAGACGAACGCTTGCACTACATCAGAGACTTTGATTCCAATCTTAATTCATTAATTCATCATTTACAAGACTCCGAAGATTATTAGCTTAAGATAAAATCTGTATAAAGTCCTTGAGACTTCAGAAAAATACCGCAATATTTTTTATCTTGTTCAGCAACACACAGTTCAATGAGAATTTGAGTTCTAAGATATAAACATCAAGTTTTTATAAGCTCAAAAGGACGGTTTTCTGATCTTCTCCTGTTTTTAATAAAACCCCAAAATCCTATTAAGTGTTAGTGGGGGAATTAAAAAGAATGTTCCCGTTTCTAATAGATTACTAATGATAACTCGGAGTATTTTAGGTCGATGAGAAAAAAATACGCATTACCTTTTTTAAACCCTTAGTTACTAATTTAATTCAATGTCTTACTTTGATATGTTTTACTAATATATTCTTTAAACTGATTGTAGGCAGGGATAGTAGGAAACACCTAGCACATAAAAGATTAATGCCTACTACTGGGACTAATGATACGCTGATACTGTGCTTATCTATAGTAGCTTATAGTCGCCAAGTCTAGGACACGAAGTTTGCTAATCTTTAAATCAATCTCGTTCATGAGAATCAACCACAACCCTGTGAGCAATTGGGGCAATGGTAATCAGGTATTTCTAACTAATAGTGCAGACCCATGTAAATTATAAAAAATCGTATGTTCAGGAAAATAACTATTTTTTCTTAGAAAAAAAACGGGTTATAATAAACCGGAAAGCCGCAGGAAAATTTCAAGTAGTTATTTGATACCAGCTATTTAAATAAAATTTCATAAATTAAAATTGTTTGTGATGCATTTTTAAATAGTTTAACTTTTAAACTAATTTCATAGTATTCCAATAAAACGTCAGCTATGTACAGATAGGGGGAAAAAAAGCGGACCGACTCTTGTAGCTGATTTCAGAGCCTTGTGATACGTAAATAAATGTAAGAGATGTAACGGAAACGTTTGTTTTCACAAGCAATGCAAATTACGTGAAATAAGTCAACAGTCGACACTAGAACAAATTTCAATACATTCCCTGCTATTGGCTCATATCGGCAACTTAGATCTTTTAGTCGGTCCGCTTTTTTTCCCCCTACCTCTAAATACAACTAAAACGGTAATTGCGTAAAACGAAAAAAGAGGTTATGCGCAAAAGTAATCAAAGAAGAGCGGAGAGAAAACATAAATAAACAGAAGGAGAGCGTTATTTTCACAAACGGAGTACAAAAGGTAAGTGCGGTTAGAACCAAGAAAAAGTTGAATTGGATAATGCAAGATTCTCCTCTGACTGACATAGCATCATTAAGAACAGACTTTAACTTCTAGCTGGCTGACAGTGATAGAAAACAAATTGTTTTACCTCTGTGTTGGGAAGTTTTTCTGTGTATTTACTGTGTTGGTAACACTTACCGCAGTCGGCCTTAGGGAGTTCTCGGAACCTGGAAAATAAGAAGAAGGCGAGATGTGAATTATTAATGCCAAGGGGGTTGTTCCAGTATGGCAAGATGGGAGGGGAAAATTAACCCTTGCACAAATGTACACTCTATTCATCTAACGTAATTCTCGACTGTTTACTCTCTTGAACTAAATCCAATTAAGAGTTATACATTTTACTAATCCTTGGAGCACACTGATTGTTCATAACCAAGAGCAATTTTCTTTCTTCGGGAAAAAAAATCAAATTCCGTTCACGGTCAGACGGTTCAGTGTAAAAAAAACAGATAACTAAGAACAAACTGAGCAAGTGTTTAATCTATTTGAAATTTACATCGTCGAGGTTAGATCGGTTAAGATTAGAAAGAAATAGGACTAACTTTATGTTGTAATTTTGCTATTTAGTCTTATATAAAAAGGATATTGATGAAAAAGATTGGCTTATTGCTGCAAAGGATTAATTCAAACAGAAAAAGTATTTCACTTATTACTTTCTTTCATCACGTTCGGTGTACGATTCCGCAAAAATAGTTAAAGGAGCACAGCTCGATCTCTCACAGTTTTCTCCCATATGTGAGGCTAGAGCCCCAAAATATAGCATAGTGTTCTGATTTATAATCTTACTGTTGCACAATCCTTGAAGACTGAGAACGTATAAATACCAAGCCATTATTTTTTAAATCGATATATTCATGTTAATCTTTTTGCTAATTCCTTTATTTAAAGAAATGCTAATTCAACATATTCTTTCACTACATATATTATTACTAAGGCCAGTTGTACACAAGGAAGTTCTAAAGTATACAGGGTGGTTTAGGGCCTCTGCAACAAACGTTGTGGAATTGTAGGTCTCACCAAGAGATATTTTTTGTCATTGAGTTGGCCGAAGCATTGTTTAGGAGTCACATGAATGAGCGACAATATTCAGAGGTTACTTAAGTTCATTTATTGCTTGAGAACTGCAAATTAAATGAAAAAAATAATTCAGGGAAGGCCTTTAAAGTATCCTCCTTCAGCACAAACGTATTCACGACACAGTCGTTCCATTGCCTGTCGAACCCTGTCGAACATATGCGGTCTTTGACGAAAGTGGTCAAAGGCAGCGCCTATGTCATAACCAATTATTCCCTTGTGGAAACTGGGGTAGCATACATGACACTCTTTACGTACCCTCAAAGAAAAAAGTTCAGCGGCGTTTGATCGGGCGATCGTGCTGGCCATGCTCTTAAACAACGTATCTGCAAACATAGGTTTTAAGACAACAAAATGATCCTCTTAGTGAGACCTATCATTTTGTAAATTTTAACTTAGTTAATATTAGCTCGCCAAGTTTTCTTAAATTAATCTTTAGTTGTCTAATTATGTGTTTTCTTTTATTTCAGGTAAGTGAAGTTATTTAATCAATGAAACCTGGCGCTGCATCCAATTGTTTGGCTTTATTCTGAGTAAGTAGATGAAGCGAAATGATAGCAGTACATTACTATCCTTATATGAACTGAATACAATTTTGTCAGGATGATTTTTATACCATCTATGTAGAAAGCTTAGGCCTTCATGTAGATAGTTATGTTCCAGCTTCTCTATGAAATCACAAAAAAATTAACACTGTATCACAGTTTTAAAAAAAGAAGGGGAAAGAAAAGCATTTTCACGTGAACTAGGGTGACGAACTTTTGAACAAGAAAATAAGGGAGATTTGATCACAGTAAATTTCTTCTGAACATTTGGGGGTAAATCCTATATTAATTGGTCGGATGGTTCACATTTAAAATATCAACACAATAATTTAAATTATAGCACATAAAACCAATTAATAAACTTAATTTGAAACATTCATATTTATTTGTTGTCTAGCAGAACTCAATATAGGCCTAGTTACAATTAGAATGTAAATTTATTATTGGACTAAACTTCTTTTCCTGATTTAAAGTTTTTAAGTTAATAAGTAATACATTTAACAAGATATGCTGCGGCAACTTAGATTTTCTTAGGTTAAAATTGCTTATATTTATCTATAGATGCTGCAGCACCTTTGATTTTATTGCTTTAATGTGCAAACTGCAAGAACCCTTTACAATAATAATCAAAATTGACCGCTACCATTGGTTTTGATTTAATTATCTGTAAACAACTTTGATACAAACGATGTAGCTATAATGCACAAAGATTCTGTAAAAAATCTTGTAGTTTATATTGATAAGAACCTAAGCTGGAATTTTCATATTACCGAGCTATGTAAAAAATCTCTTCTATATCTATTCATTTATGTGCCTTAAAAATTTCCTGCCGTTGACTTTAAAAAAACATTCTTGTTCGAACCATTCGTAATGCCACATTTCGATATCTGTGACACTCTACTTTCAGATTTAAACGTAAATCTATTACAAAGACTTCAGCGACTTCACAATGCTTGTGCGCGTTTTGTCTATAATGTACGTCGATATTATCATATTTCAACTTCTCTGGAGTTCTTGTGTTGACTACCTCTTCATGAACGCAGAAAGCCACATTCTCTTTCAATGCTCTACAAATGACTTAGCACAAAACTCCTCCTTACTTGGCCTGCCGTTTTCACTACCTATCAGAATATCATGACCTCGGAACAAAATCCAATCAGAACACGACCTTATCTATTCCCCCTCACAACACTATAGTTTATTCTTCATCCTTCACTGTCGGGACAGCTTGTCTGTGGAATTCCTTACCTGAGGATGTAAAAGCCTGCCGAACACTTAAAACGTTCAAGGTTAAATTACCTTGATCACTTGACTACCATCCATTAAAATTGATTTTCTATAATACTTTCATGTTAAAAATTATTGATCTTCTTATATTGATTCATTTATTTTTATTATTTATTATTTTTCTCTTTCTTCCTATTATTATTTTTTTCTTCCATTCATTCTACTTAACATGTTGAATTTTCATTATTATAGTTTACTATAGTTTTAATTATAGCCTTCATTAACATAATTTACATGGAGATCATCCAAGTGTCTGGGCATTAGATACTACTATATTGCACATCAGTGTGAGTATTGAAGCCTGGAAACAAAAGCCTAAAATTTACTAGAACTATCGATATAAATCAAATTGAATTTCGCACACTGAGAAATTAATGACGATGAATGCGAAAAATACGGGAGTATATGAGAATCTATACGTGAGAAGGGTTGATGATAAAAAAAATTATAATACGGAAGTTCCCGGAAAATTATGGAGCGTTTATCTCCCTGCATGAAGCCCATCTTGCTATGGTGGGAAAACGTCATTTTTAGAGTATTAGTCCTGGGTGTGGGCTATTTCAAACATTAACTCAACAGTTATCCTTTTCCGGAAAAATAAAATAAAATAAAAAATAAATAAATAAAAGACAACCCGAGTTTCCCGGGAACTATTGATTTTCACATTTCGACTCTGAATAACTGGAATGACAAATACGTCTTATATGCTAATTTAATTCTTGAAAAAAATGTATTAAAGTTAGCTTTTCTGAATGTGGAACTCTACTTTACTTTATTTTAGTCTTTGCTAGTGGGGCCTGTTGTCTTTATTTCTTCCGTTCGGAGTCTGTGAGCCGTTCATTAATAACATTACTAATCACGCCTTTCGCGAATTTATGGCAACTTTCTATAACGCTATAAAATTAAAATAAAACATTCCTTTTTCCAATATATGTCCTAAAAATGATCATGAATCTGCATTGTGAGAATGCCCCCAATATAATTATAGCTTTAGGATAAAACAAACAACTAAGAAGGTCATTATGTACTCTAACAGTAATAGGCGACTTGGATTATTGAATTGTGAACATATTTACAATTTGTCTTACATCAGTGAATTCAAAGTAGTGTCAAATATTATATATACGGCATTCAAAGTAAGCACGATAGGTTCGTTTGAAAAAGAATTACATCTGTTGATTCCATGCCGTAATTTAGTAGTATTATGCAGATTCCATATTTTGAGAATGAGTGAACTTGGAAATGTAGACCTTTCGTTTCTCTAACAGTCTCATGGACCATCGGTCGACTTCTAAAACTGCTCGTTATTAGCCTGCGAAAAAGGCTCTACCGTTTGCATAATAGAGAGAATGTTATAGTATCTTGAATCCGAAGATAACAAAAGAACTGGAAGCAAGCGAAAAGTAGCTCCTCTGTATAACTTTCCTATTTGTTAGGTAGATTTCGAAGAAAAATCTACCTATTGCAATCGATACCATGTCATGATTTTCGAAAAATTCTTTCATATCATTACGTTTCATGCCTCCCTAAGTACAAAACAACCCCCCGTTGAATTTTTTTGTGATATATATGTTATTTTTAGGCCCAATAGTTCGGACAAGTTCGTTAATGAGCAAAATTGGCCCAAGGGAGGGTCGGGGAGGGGGTTAAATTTTGAAAAATTTATGTCTCGGCCCCTATGAAGTATAGAGGGAAACTTTGTTTGAATACATTAGAGTAGGCTACTCCCTGTGGAGTTCACAGTGACACCAAAGATTTGAAGTTTTCGGGGGTACGAGTGGGGGTGGGATGGAAATTCGATATTTTTGAAACCACGTCTTGTGGAGTATCGTTGAAAAGCTCTTGATGAGTACTATACAAATCAATAACTAGTTTCTCGATAGCTCTCATATAAGGGGAGATTTGAATGTTTGAAAAAATGCTCTTTCCTCTTGTTTGCCGTTATTATTGCGGGTTTGTCATGCCAAGGCTAAAGAAGAAGAGTGTTGTGCAGCAACAATAAATTAAACCAAAAGCACTTCGAAATCTACCTCAGCCTGTAGGCCTGCGTAAAGGGATTTTTTTTTTTTCATATTGTAATTTGACAGGCATATGAAGCTAATTTTGACTTATATTGTGGGTCTACTTGCATATCAAACTATAGGACTATGGCATTTTACTGTCATCCAGCGGTGACTTGTTCGATGCCGTTTTCGCAAAGGTTCAAGTATGACATAGGCCTAACCCTGGGCCTATGTTAGTAGTTTGTGCATCTTTAGAATTCAAATTTGTAAACACGGCAATGTATCATTTTGCGGTGGCTGAACAGGAAAATAAGGAGTGCTTATAATTTCGTAGTTGGCCATGGTGCATCGGAGCCGTGCAGTGCCTTCTGTTTACACGAACAGCCAAAAACACTGCCATCTGGATCAATACCACGACCATCTCTCACGTGGAACCTGGCCCGCAGCTATTCTGCAGAGAAACCTGAGACTGTTTCAAACTGTCCACTCCACTTGACTCTATTGTTCTCCGAGTGGCCCTTATGGCAACTAGCCTTGAGCTTGGCCTGATTGACACAGTCCACACAGGACCGCTCTAAGTTCACCTTATATGGCAGCTAGCCTAGAAATAAACCAGAGTATATTGTTCATGCCTGAGTTAGATCAGATTTCATTTGTTTAGTATAAAAACATTTCGTAAACATCTATCATATAAATTAAGCATCATAAAAATCTCCCTTTCCATTTAAACTATATATTAAAAATCAAACCTCTCATTCACAGTGACATAATACTATTCTTGAACATCTTCCAATAAACATCGATGTGTAAATCAATGTTCATTTTCATCCGTTTACTTACCCTAACTTTGTGAAGATGCATATTCATACTTCACAGATTACCCCAATATTACTATTATACATCGATGCAGACATTACAGTTAGTTTACTGTAATGCCTAGCTTTAAGCTTTTATCTCATGTGTAAAGTGAATTTAAAATTCCTTTGCTCACCGCGGTAAACATTGTCACTGTACTTCGTTTTCTATGCATACAGATCGTCTCCCAAGTGTAACAGTCTTCATCAATCTCGGATCGTAGACTTCATTCGACGCTGGAAAAAAGTTAGGTTTAGATCTGCCATGCCAAAGACAACATCACAAACAAAAGGGAGATTGTTATTTCAAAGCACATGGTAACTTCGAGAGGACCATAACTCCAAAAATTACAATTCTAAAAGTATATTTATATTTCAACCATGTGCACTAGTATTGAAAAAAGAAATAATTCGACGTTGAGAAGGAATCAATAATTGTCAAAATTACACTGTATTGAGTTAAAATATAAAAGAGCTAGTATATAGGCCTACTATTCAAAGGTATGTACACAAAATCTAGATTAAAAAACTAAAAGACAATCAGTATGTAATCTTAAAAGCTAGGAATCTGTTGAAGTATTACCATATTTTAAGAAAGTAGATTATGTTCATATATAAGCATAAATAGAGTATGTTCTTATACAAGCATAAGAAAACTTAAAAACAATCATAGAAGATACGTCAAAAGTTTTTTAAAAACATATGTACAACTTGTAGAACAATCTTGCAGATTAATCTTCTATAATGTAGTCACATTCAAGAATAGTTGTGTGCATCGAAGTTAGGTTAAAAAAAAATTTTCACACAAATTTGTTATCGTAGTTTGTAAAACACATGTAGAAATTTATAAATTGGTGCAGTATGGTGTTGATTATATTGATTCCTTATCAATCTATTATTTCATTCTATAAATTTTTTCTAGGATATGCATTTCGAAGCCATAGGCTTCATCTTCAGTCCCAAGGTACACTAGAAAAATAAAAGTAGAAAAATAAATATTGTATGTGATATACGTAAAATCTTGTCGTGGTAGGAATAATGTATTAAGAATTATAAATGTGTATATGGTACTTACGTTTCTTCATGTACTTGTGGAAACCGGTGTGCGTGATTCATGAGCAGATGGACTACTGACTTGGGATCTGTGTGTGTATTGTGTAAGTTTTAGGCACGTTTCAAAAAGTTTATTGTGTTCGACATTGTTTTCATTGATAATCTGTTGCTTATGTTCATAAATTTCATATTGTTCTAATGTGTTTAGTTTATGGCTCTTTTTATGTTTATGTAGGATTTCCAATGTGTTTTCGATTGTATTTGAGCTATGTGCATTATCGGCAAGGTGGTTTGCAAAGGCTGATTTTTTGCGATGGTATTTGAAGTCACTTATGAGTTCGGAAAATCTTTTTCTAAAAGTTCTACCCGTTTGTCCGATATAAACGGCGTTACAGTCAGTACATTTTAATTTGTATACACCACTATTTTCGTATTGGTCTTTTCTTGTGTTTAGTGTGTTTTTTAAAATGTTTTTAAGATTGTTATTTGTCTTGTAAGTTATTTTATATTTGTCGGATTTTAGTGGTTTTACAATTTTATGTATATCTGAGTCTGTGTATGTAAAGGAGATGTATTTCAAGTTTTTATTATTATCGACAATTGGGGTAAGTTTTGAAATTGGATTCTTTTGTTTGTGTAACTGTTTCTTGCTTTTATTAAGTAATTTGTAAATGAGGGATTTTTTATAACCATTATTGGTGGCAATTTGAATGATGGTTTGTAATTCAGTGTTATAATCTTTTTTGTTTAGAGGGATTTGCAGTAATCTAGAAATCATACTTCTAAAAGTGGCTATTTTATGTGATTGGGGGTGGTTAGAGGAATTATTAATAAAGTTATCAGAGAAAGTCGATTTTCTGTAAATATTAAATTTTATTTGTTTTTTATTAAAAGTAATGTTCAGATCTAAGAAATTGATGGATCTATTATTTGCTTCTTCCAGAGTAAAAGTTATGTTATTATGTAGTGTATTAAAATTCTGTAAAATATCTTGTATATTTCTGGATTCGCAAATTAAACAGAGATCATCTACATATCTTCCATAAAATTTTAATTTGAATTTATCTATGATGTTAGATATTAGTTTCTCTTCAATATTTTGTAGAAAGGCTTCAGATAAGATACCCGATAAAGGGGAGCCCATAGCAAGACCTTCTTTTTGAAGATATATTATCCCATTGAATTCGAAATAGTTGTGGTTTAATATAGTGCTGAGTGTATTAGTTAATTGTTCGGCATAAGGTTGGCTATCTCCATTATCTATTAAGCGTTGTTTAATAACGTCTATTGTTTCTTGTAAAGGAATGTTTGTGTATAGATTTTTAATATCGAGCGAGATAAAAGTTTCATTATCTTTAATAGGTAAGTTTTTTATTTTATTGGCTAAATCAGACGAATTTTTTATGTTGAATTTGTTATTTAGGTTTAGTCTTTCATTCAGAATTTTTGCTATAGTTTTTGAGATTTTGTATGCTGGGGCATTAGTGAAGTTTACAATGGGTCTAATAGGTTTATCATTTTTATGTAGTTTTATCTGGCTTCTTAGTTTTGGGGGTTTTGGGTGTATATTTAGATTATATTTCTTGTCATTATTATTGAAGATAAGTTCGCTGGTTTTCAAGTGTTTTTTAATTTGGTTTTGAAATTTATCTGTTGGGTCAATATTAACTTCTAATAGACTATGTTATTTTCATTGAGGAAGTTAACGGTTTTTTGTATATAGTCATCCTTGTTGAGTAAAACTATGGAGTTGCCTTTATCTGCCTTGGTATTAACAATGTTATTTTGTTCTAATTTTTTATTTAGCTTTTTTATTAAGGTTTTTTCAATTTTTGCCTCAGCGGTTACGTTTTTATTCTGATCAGCGTAGGCTTTTTCTAGGTTTTTAGCTATTTGTTTTCGTAGAGTTTCTTGTTCAGCGGGATCAAATCTTGTAATGGCTGTTTCCGCTTCAATGGTAATTGATTTGATTTTATCATTGCGATTTGGGACAAGGTTGTGTTTGTATCCTTTTTCAAGAAGATCATTTTCATCGGGGGATATTTTTAAGGAAGATAGGTTGACAAGTCTAGGGTAGAACTTAAGAGTGGATTTTGTGTTCTTCTTAGTGTTTAAAGATATAGGCTTTTGGCTATGAGCTAATTTTAGTTTTTCTATTTTCTTATTTATAAGAAATATGGTTGAAATATAAATATACTTTTAGAATTACAATTAGCACTAGCGGCAAAATGAAATTTATTAATACTCCAAAAATTACATCTTACCTCGACTTAAAATAATTTCGTAATTATAGAAATAATAACATAACTTGTTTGTTTCAACCAAATTTAAAAAAATATATACATAAACAAACAAACAAACAAACTGCCTCTCATTGATTGGTGCCCGTGGAGCTATCCCGAAGTTTCTTGAGGACTTCAGGAAGGAATTCGACCTACCAGATTCCTTGAGGGACACCATTGTGCTATCGGTCCTACACAAATCATGTCAAGTCCTCCACAACCGTCCTATTCATTAATGAACTACATACTTTTTGTACTTTTGTTATTTTTTAACTTATTTTTTGTTATTGTTATTCTGTTAGTATACTGAGTTCACTGGGCGACGGTCAGAGGCCTAAGTTGCAGTACATCCCCGTCGTTAAATAACCATTTACTAACAACCAACCAAATATTGAAATTGTAAAACAAATTTTCCTTAAAAATAAAACCGTTTTCACCGATCTCTAAGGTCATTTTCAGACTGATTTGAATTTAAAATATTTCAAAATATTAATGTCCTTTATGAAAACCAATACAATTATCACGTTATGTTATATAGTTTCATCAAATTTGAATATGTAAATCATGTTTAATCCTTGCATTAATCATGTTGTATCCTGTTATATCATTTTATTTTTTTTATAAAATAGAAATAAGGAGGCACAATAGTTATTTATGGTTCAAGTGGTGATATCATTTTACCACGTGTATCGTAATGTTTTAATTGTAATTTGTGATCCACAAAATAACGTTAAAAGAATAAATAACATAGAGTAATTCACTACGAATATAGTGTGCCTATGTAAGGCGTCAGTTATTGTTTTCTTTGAAGGTGTTCACGGTCCTATAAATTTTAGCGAAATTAAATTACATTAAGTTATGAGTTATCTGATTTTGAAACTGTATCATGTAGGGAGTTAAATAGACTAAACTAGAAAAATTTATTAGAAAAAAAATTACCTTCCCGTGAAAATGAAGGTACTTTAAAGCAGACTCAGAAACATGCTTTCGCTAAACCGAAGATAGGATTACTCTTGTCCATGCACACGCAATTGGTTAATAAAGTTGGTTGCCTTGTAGGAAAAGCGGAAGGAATATTTTGGACACCATGTGGTATGGTTGTATCCCAAACTGTATCTCTTGAGAAACAGAGGCCTCTGTGGATTTAATGCTGAACTACACAAATCTTGTAGAGCTAAGTCCACCAATTGTGGTCCGTCACAATAACAAAGGAGCGTCATACGTCTCACCAGCCTTTATACATTTAACCTTTGAAATGGTTAACCTTCCCAAGCGGTGAACACGGCATTGTGGTGGGAATTCTAAAGGGAACATGAAAATTATTATACCTTTATCATTGCATAACAGTAGAGACAACTTCGTGCCATTTATTTATTCTATGAAAATCACGGAGAAACTTCGAATAGAATGTACAGAACAGCTGTAGAGTTATTACATAAATTAGTGCCTCAGGTAATGTCAGCAGTCAGAGATGGGGGTGATACGTAAGTATTGTAATTAGCAAGCTCGTAGACAGACAATCCAGAAATTTGAATTCCATTGTATCAAACGAAAATAGACCAACTTGCTCAAAATTGTCTAGGACAGGAGAAAATATTTTACTAAAGATCTAGAAACTAGTGAAGTGCGTTTAATGTTATCAGTCTAGTTAACATTCTTATAATAAATCAGTAATTAAATACAAACTTCACAAGCGTTTCACGGTGACAGTCTTATTTGATCGATTTTATGCGTACAAATTTACGTTAAATTCTACTGTTGCCATTACAAATAAATTATATTTACATGTAAATTATTCCTCTTAGTAAACTGATACGTTATGCGGATTATGTAGACGCAAACGTTAATGCCAGGTATCAAAGAGCTAAGAAAATAGAAAAGTAAGATAACTTAAAACTTAATTGGGTTGAATGGCAAGAACGGGATTAAGACGAGAGAAAGAGAAATATATATACATACATACATATATATATATTTCTCTCTCTCTCTATATATATTTCATAAAGTCAAAATTTCAAGAAATATAGCGAAAAGTGTGACAAACTCTCATACAGCAGGGTTCATGGTCTCCACAAAATAAGTAGAGTTAATAACAGGACTGTAGCAACATAGGCCGTCGAAATATGTTACATGTGGGAGAAGCATTTTGGTGCCCTATAGAAAACAGGATGAACTAGTTCCGACTGGTGCATTGAAGTGTGGAATAAGCAGGTTAGATACGGTGCCATAACTACGAGAACAATTCGATAAGTATCCATACACATTGTTTTATAATTTATTTTAAAAGATACAGAGGCCATACAGACCTAATACTTCTCAACATAGTCCCCGATTTTTTCAATACCGTAATAATTTCTTATATTGTATTTTGAGGAAATGTTAAGTTTCATTATAACCCTCCCCTTCACAAACAATACTAATAGACTAACTCCTTAACTGATTCTGGCCCAAACGATAAGTTTTTACTCCTGTCCAGAACGCGCTAACGTCCGGTTTCATAAAAATAGTTTAGTCTTGGTTGTAACTTGGGGTTAAAATTGTAACGCTTCCTTGTGACTCGTATATTATATCACGCATTTTCGACAGAGGGTTAACTGACAAAATTATAACACTCGCAGGAAATAGGAACAATAGGAATTTAGAAGGGGTCACTTAAAATTCATTTCTATAAAATAAAAAATTGCAATTGCATGGTTCCACTAGTTCCTTTAGCGGCGATCAAAAACGGTTTGGTTTATAGCGGTGACCGCGAAAATGGAGAAAACTTAAATATAAAGAGGGGTCCAATATTCGATTTTGTGACAAAATTCAAGATCATAATCTAGTGTGACGCAACAAATGAAGTTTCTTTTATGTTCCAACCCTTCTTGAATTCCATCCACAGGTTTACTGACGACTGCTTTCGATAATCTAGATTCCAAAATAGTTTCTTCTACATCGTTCTCTATTAGATACAAAATTTAACACATCGAAATACAGTGATATTACAATAAATATTTTGACCTTGTCTCCGAGTTACGCATTTAACTAAAGGGGAATAGAGTTAACTTAAGCCCAATCTTAGCCAGGTGTTAAAAGTGACTCTCGTCAGTGAAATCAAGAGTCTGATATCCATAACTTGAAGTAAAACCTTAACCCGTCCATGAAACCGGGCGTAAATATACACTATCAATCTGATCTTGAGAATAAAATGCTAAGTCTGGGTATAACCCTTCCTCCCATGTAGCACTTCATCTTGTGTTTCGCATACGGGCATAAATTATAGGCCTATGCTTACCTAATGGTGATAAAATTTTGAGTAAACTGCAAGATAATTTAGAAATAAAGCCTACACAATGTTTTAATAATCTCTGCATGTGACTTATTCGAATGCCCAAGTTAAGTTCTATGTCTCTGAGTGAAATCAAGTTTACCTGCTTGGAACTTGACGTAAAACTTTCACTTGAAACCCTAAACTGTTTGAAGAGAACTACAGAAGTCAGACCAACACTTCCAACATACGTAGATTGTGTCTTCGAGTAAAAAACGTATATTACAGCAAAGTGTATACAGGTTAACCATGTAGTGGTTGGGAAAGAACAATAATAAGACAAACTCGAGCGAAGTAAAGAAGTATAGGAGATCCTGGAATAAAGAAAGAAATAAGCAAAGAAAATAGAGTTGAAGAAATGAAGAGTACAAAAATAAATACAACCTGTTAAGGCTGAAACAAGAAAAACGTGTTTCGCAGAATGACACCAGTAGGCCTACTTTCGAAACTTGTCTCCTCACAAAATCTTAGAAGTTCTGAAGAAGCTCATCGCTTTAAAAGAGGAAACATCTGTGCGAGTTTATTTTCAATTAACGTTTCCTCTTGATAGCAGCTATCTTGTATCTCGATAGATGGTAGCATATTTCCTTAATAGATTTTGCCTGTCGCTATAAAAGTGAAAGGAAAGAGACAAGTTCAATAATGTCCGGAAATCTCCATACCCTATATCTCCAATGCGACAGAAACTCTAGGAAACAAAAAGCAACAATTTCACGATAGGATAAAACTACGCGACAAGGAAGGTTGATCAGACTTTATTATCTAGGTCATAAATATACTAAAAAAAACTCTACATAAAAACCTCTAGATATGTCTTCAAGAAAGGTAGTTGCATCCCTGGTACCATAAGCAGAGCTAGAATATGTACTAACCTACTCCGGTCACAAGTATCAATTATGTAAAAATAATTTACAGCAGGTCATGAATGAAAAATTACAATAATTTATCACACATCGCACTAAACAATAATACATATGTATTTATAAATATTTTGTTATGCGATTTGAAGTTGATAAAACGGAATACACCATATACCATTCCTATAATACTGCTTAAAGCATAGGAGCTCTCCTTTCCTACAAACTTTCAAATCTGTAGCAGAATTAAGAATTTATAAGAAGATGTTACACCCAGAGTGTTTAAATTTATTCATCTGCTACGTTTCTTCTATTCTATGCGTTTGGAGGTTCCCCAGTCCATTAAGGGTGTGCCCAGACATCCTAGACCCCAAAGTCCGCCTTTGCTGGTAGAGAGATAGAGCCACTGTTAACTTGCGGTTATGGCAGGTTCTGTAATGAAGACTGACATTAACAGGTTCTGTACATCTAGAAAAGAAAGGTGAAATCCCTTTGTCAGAGGTGGCCGACTTGTACGATTCCTTCATCAATACAGATGGATTTAATTACTCGTGGAAGTCGTGGTGATTTAACAGGATCTGATTTGTTTTAACAAAAACCCAGTTATATGGCGTTATGACTTCAGACACTTGAAATAAATGTAACTCAGGGCCAGTTGCATAAAACTCACAAACTGATGGTTGTTTTTAACTGAAAGTTTGAAAATAACTAGCTACTTATGTTGTATAAAAATAACCGTAGATCGTGTAACTCACAGTTTTAAATAACTGGAGAAAATAATAAAACATCTCCCAAAACAGCAGCGTCAACGGAAATTAGACAACACAGCTTATCGAAGTGGGAAAACTTATGGAGAGATAATTCAAAGGGAGAAATAACAAAATCGTTCTTTCCTACAGTTAAATCGAGACTGCAAGTTAAACTGCATTTAACTGGAAATTTCACCACATTTGTCACGGGCCATGGCAGAATACGGACGTACTTCCATCGTATTAAAATTATACAATCTCCATTATGTCCCTGCACTTCTAGTGACCAGACAATACAACACCTTATGTATGAGTGTCCTAAATTGAACTCACAAAGAGCGATACTAAGGAATGGAATCACACGGAAGAAGGGTAAATGGCCGGTCACCAACAGCAACATGATACAACTGTACTATAAAGAATTTTTGCTGTTTGTAAATTCGGTAGATTTTGATGAATTGTGAACAATTTTAAATGTTGAGACTGCAAATACCATGATGATGTTGACTCAAAATAGGCCTACTCTATAATTAAGAAGGATAAGATGCATGTTACATCAATCTTTAAAAAAAAAAAAAATTAGAACAAGGTAATAATTCAAAAGTGCTGTAAAAAAATCACGAAATGATTGTACATATCTTATTATCTAATTATTAATAGCTGTATTGTATATAACATTATCTTTCTAAATTCTTAAATAACTATTGTAGTAAGGTGTACTAGAACGTGTATTGTTGTAACAATCAATCATGTAGTATTACTAATGTAATGGGACATGATGTTAATAATTTAATAAAAAAAATATAAAAAATAAATAAAACATCTGGCAACAGTGCAAAAGTTGAGGGAAATTTGCAGGGAGTATTATGTTTATATCTTTGGTCTTTGATTTTCAGTTGTTTAATTAAAGACAAAGCACCATGTTACACATGTCTTTGGTATTTATTTCAATTGCTTAATAAAGATGAGTTTTTTTAATTATTTTTTTTTTAATAATTTCATTGAGGTCATGTATATTTTTGCTTCAAACTGCTTTAACCTGTCTATAGAGGTGTTTAGGTGTGTAAACGCAACCTACAGTACCTATAATGCCTGGAAGGTTACGAATATTGTAGATATCTAATATTGTTTTCTTAAGACACTGTCCTTACTTGGAATTCAAATAAACCGAGGCCTTAAAGTATAATTTTCTCTTGTCAATTTATGAATGGTTCTGCTGGCTGTTCCTTTGTCCCCAGTAACTATTTGTAAGCTTCCAATCACAATAATTCGCAAAGGACCTCAGGGCTGACCCTGAATATCATAAACATATCATGAATTTGCTTTGTACTTGATTGTAATGGGAAGGAGACGTAACCTCTGTCTAGTTGTTCTGCCCAAATTTTGGTAGCATGTCATGCAGTACTAATAAAAGATTATGACATTCAAGAGATGCATGATGGGTTTTCATTGCATCACCAGATGGGGTATCAGAATAATCAGAAATCTAGAAATAAATGTTGCTATTTTGTAATGTGGGGCTACCATAACCAACAACAAAGCCAAGGTACCGGTGTCTGTATTTTTGATGTCATTAGACAAAATGAAAGCAAACTGAATCTAAATAATATGAAAATAATAATTATTCACACTGTACTTATAAAACGGATTTCTAGTGCCTTTTTCACTGTTTGAAATGTATTTAAAATCTCCAAATCATCAGTTAATGTTTTAACTTGCAAAAATTCACCAGTTATATTAAAATGTTGGTTAGGATGAGATAAACTTGGATTAATGTTTATACAACAAAAAAGGTAGTTAAATGTAACTGAAAGTTAATTTTACATGATAACTACAGTTTACATGGTTATACAATTGGCCCTCAGAGGTCTAAATCAGTGCAAGTCAATACTGCAATACAATCTTAATTGCAATTGCACGAATGCCATTGTGCTCGTGTGAAAAATACAGATAACCTGTTTTACTTCTTATTGTGAATTCTTCTTTCTTGAGCGCTTCTGAGTCTTCTTGAAATACTGATTTTACGAAAAAAATTTCTACTTCTAGCGTTATTACCGTACGATATCTATGAGCAGCAATTTATTTTAAGTTATATTTGTTAAATATCTATAATGGAAAAAAATTAAAGCAAAAAATGAAATATCATAGCACAGGGTGGGGATTAATACGGAAGATGAAGACATTTTCCTCATAGAAAACTAAATAAATATATTATCATTTGTGCTTAAGACAATTTTCTTAGAATAGGCTTCTTTAAAGGTCTGATATTTTCAATTGAGAACTTTGGCAAAGTTCTCCTGTAGTATGGGAGTTGATTTATTATTCTCTTTGACTACATTTTAATTCTAAACGCAGAGTCTCTGATTATAAACCCAGAAATCTTGTTTATACAAAACTCAGCAGACATTCAACAAGTCACATTGTTTTACCAGAGAATACCGGTTGCCATAGAGATCAGCCTTCAAGTGTTTTACAAAGCCTCTCGACTTACTGCCAGATGTACTTAAGGTTGATTTTACACTGCTTCTCGCATACACCTCAATTCTTTCCATTCTTCTGTACTGCTTGATGATATTCTAGAGCGTGGGCTACTGTATACCCCCCATCCCCCCCCCCCCGTGGGATTTTCCGACTCACATATTTTTTTGTTGGTATTGCCATCTAGTTTCAGTTTTTAGTTGTTTGCCACTTATCAATTACAGCATTTACCCGGAAACCCCGGAAAACTACGGAAATCCGGAGAAAACTACTTTGTTTTAATTTTTCTTTGTTCTTTGCCCCTAATATGCCCAGGGAATTTCTGAATATCATATTTTTTGTTGGTATTGCCGTCTAGATTAAGTTTTTAGTTGTTTGCCCCTTATCAATTACAGCATATCCCCGGAAAACAATGGAAATCCGGAGAAATGACTTTGTTTTAATTTGTCTTTGTTCTTTGCTTCTAATATGCCCAGGGAATTTTTTACTCACGTATTTTTTGTTGGTATTGCCATCTAATTTAAGGTTTCAGTTGTTTGCCTCTTACCAATTACAACATATCCCCGGAAAACTCGGAATACCACTTATATACGGAGAAAATGACAGTGTTTTATTTTTTAATTCTTTGTTATTTGCTTCTAATATTCAAAGGGAATTTCTGACTCATATGTTTTCTTGTTGGTATTGCCTTCTAGATTAAGGTCTCAGTTGTTTGTCCATTATCAATTACAGCATATCCCCGGAAAACTCCGAAAACCACGGAAATCCGGAGAAAATTACCTTGTTTTAATTTTTTAAATCGTAGTTCTTTGCTACTAGTATTCAAAGGGAACTGGTGACTCATATGTTTTTGTATTGGTATTTCCATCTAGATTAAGGTTTCAGTTGTTTTCCCATTATCAATTACAGCATACCCCCGGAAAACTCCAAAAACCACGGAAATCCGGAGAAAATTACTTTGTTTTAATTTTTTAAATCTCAGTTCTTTGCTCCTAGTATTCAAAGGGAACTGGTGACTCATTTGTTTTTGTATTGGTATTTCCATCTAAATTAAGGTCTCAGTTGTTTGCCCAAGTAGTATGGGTCAAGCTATGTATCCAAAATGGCGGCCAACCGACGCCGCCCCCGACGCCGCCCCCGGTGTAGAGTCACGTATAGGTGAAACGTGACGATTCGAAAAAGCGAAAGGCGCCCGTTCGTCCTGTGCTAATGCCCACCCGCCCCCAAGCCCCCGTAAAGAGCTATGCCCCAAAACAAAACCGACGCCGCCCCCGACGCCGCCCCCCAAACCCCCGTACTAAGGTCCTATATAACATGATGGGATTCGTTTCGAACAAAGCAGACGTGGGCAATAAGCCCGTGCTACCCCAACCCCAATCTGACCCACTTCGAAAACCGACGCCTGCCCCCCCAGAGGGCTGGTTACAACCCCCCACCAGATACGAGGCCTGGGGCAGAGGTTATAATGCAAATGCCCTCTAAAAAAAAAACACGTTCCTATGTTATTCATATCCTTTAGTTACAACCCAATGATAACATATGTATTGTCCTTCGTTTATACCCTTAGGCCCTATGGCTAAATAGTGTAATATTGCGCAAGGGCACATGAATACCATTACCTAGTTATGGAAAGACCCTTAGGCCCTATGGCTAAATAGTGTAATATTGCGCAAGGGCACATGAATACCATTACCTAGTTATGGAAAGATAAAATAGGTTTATACTTACATAACCAATTCTTCTTCCTTTCAGCATCCTTTCTTCTTCTTCCAGATGAACACTGTTACTATTACTATCAACTAAGTGAAAATGACCATGTAAGGAATAGGAAATGGTTAAGGTTATAGTTTCATTTCAGAACGTCACAACCCTATTCTGTATAATAAGGTTGTCACGTTCCTATGAAATAATGTGTATATACAAATGGCTTCACAGTAATAGAGCTGGATGATTTATTTCATCGGTAACCATGTCTAATAAAGACAGAATATCACAACTTGCAGGAACACTTTGTTTGTTGTTTATATAGTTAAACACTTCGCTTTGCATGAGAACATATTTAGTCATAATGTCATTGATTATGTTAGAATTCATCACAAGGAACGTAATGTCAGTATTACGTAAAACAATGCGAGCACTATCGTATTGCATCATACAATCTTTCAAGTCTTTACATGTCTGTAATTTGAAAGAGTCTTCTTTAAACAGATAAGGTTTAGAATAACACATATTTTCACACATTTTAGGTAAATGTAACAAGAACGAAGACAGTAGGTATGGCGACAAAATAACACAAGCACCGTTTGAAGTTCCAATCTCGGCACACCCAATATAATCCATAAAGGAGTAGAATCCAAAACTGATGTACCTGTCCTTTCTGCCGTTGAGGAAATAGGTCCTGCGTGCTAATACCAAAGGAGCAACTCTCGTTGTTGGTGTCACAGCTTCCTTCACCACCACCACCTTGTCGACCTTTTTCTGTTTCTTTACAGAGCCTGATGGAACCTGAAACAACAAACAAACAATACTCGTAAGAAATCTATTTTCATACAGAGTTTAATGATGAAACCTGAAACAAACAACACGTGTAAGAAATCTAGAGTAAAGAATATATAATACATACCTTTTTACATTTGGTCTTGCTCTTGCTCATCTCTGACGAAGACATCTCGAATGGATCTAGGATGAAGAGAACCTCTCGTTCCAGACACTGCAGCGAAACTGAGCTAGTTCAAGGTAATCGGGCTGCTTTCATTCTGAAATCAATAAGTACAGGTTGTAACATGTGTGTAAACAACTTTCTAATCTGGAAATAAAACCCTGTTGTTGTTGTGTTAAATACTTACATTGCATATCACCTGGAAAACATCTCTGGCCTCCTCCTTTCCTCGTCCCACACAGAGATCCAAGGACATAGTGGAAGATGCGGACGATCTCTATGTCAGGTGATGTAGTAAACATGTTTACAAACTCTTGCATCATCCAGCCTTCATTCATAAAGTATGTGAACAAGCAGACATAATGTCCACATACATCGGTTGTCAGTCCTTGTAATCTTCGAGTGTTGTATAGCCATTGAATTGAGTTTTGATTTATAAATTTAGATATCCCAGGAATGATGGGTGGTAGTCCATAAGAATCAAAGTAGTAGGCAAAATTTTGATTTTTGAAAAACACGGCAACCCAATGAGAACCAGGTGACGAATGAGGATCAAAGTTAATGATATATATCTTAGGTTTATGCGTTACAACACTAGGTAACATATCGCTAGGGTAAACCCCATCGAATGTTTGTACATGACGTAATGCATGGGTTATTTGATTACTGTTCATGATTCTAAAAGTCCGTAATTACCTTTCTATCTTTAGTGATTTCTATACAATTATCGTATTCTGAGTAGAGGATACAAGTGATGGCTTGATCTAAAGCCTTATCGAACTTTGCTTCTAATCTAATGTTCCCGCTAGAGGGCAAGCTTCTATGACCATGCGATGCAGAAACATCAGGCGTAAGATCATACATCAGTGTAAAATACCCATTTATATACATGTCGTGAGTGATTAGCATCCCGCTATTGCTATGATGGATCCCCGAACCTTTAAAAAGTGTATCGTAAGCTAGAGTAGTAGTCTTTTCATGATCTGTGGAAATGTGTAACCCCTCCGATGGAACCTGTTGACCGTTGACATACAAAGCAAAAGAACTCAAAGCAAAATGTCGAAACTCGTAGGGATTGGACTCCACTGTGCCGGAGAAAGAAGAATTTTTCACCATCGAGAATAGAAGACGCTTAGGTAGAGTACCAATGTATGCGTTATCTATAGAAATAGAACTAGCGCCTGAACTAAACGTAAAGGTTTTCAAATCCACTCTTGTGATAGGGTAGTGAGCATTATGACCTTTCTCCAGAGTTTTAATGTGTGCTAGCAGAATGGTAGGCGAAGCTGTAATCTTCCTTACGTACAGACCTGCATCGAGAAATTTAAAGAAGACTTTAGAATTGTCGTTTTCACCCAAGAGATAAAACTCTCTCTTTGCTTTGGTAAGTCTTATATGCATGTTTACACCAGGTAGTAAAAGTTTAGACAGATTGAAAATATCACCGTGTAGTTTACCTATCATTACCAGTACTTTAGAATTCTTGGACTTGTTGTATCTTTCGGTCCAACCGTCATTCTTAACATTGGCCCCTAACGTTCCGTTTAAAGCCACCAATTCTTTAGGTTCTGTCAAACCTTCGATAGCTTTATCGGCATACCAGAAACCGTTTGTCAGATGAGTTTTAGAAGCATCCTCACCGTATGCAAACAATGTTTCGAGGTAAGACCTGTAATTGTACAAGTCCTCCGAAGGGGTGATTGATGTCCCGTTCAAGGAAACGCTGAGATGACTGAAAAGCGAATGAAGCAAGTTGTTTATTCCTGTAACCTTATCGCCTTCACCTATATCTGCCCCGTCGCTTTTAACGAATTTTCCCTGCACCATGAGTTGTACGTTTAAATCTGTATAGTGTTCGCTGTCTGCAGCAACTACGAATTCGAGAACGCTCTGTTCCACGGGAGTAATAGCTTTGCATAATGTAGTAACATTTCCCACCACCGCTGTCTGAATAGGGCTCCTCTCGAAAAGGTCAAACTCTGACTTTGTCACGGCAAACATCTTTACTCGACTGACTACTTTCTCCTCTTTACATCGTTAAATATATCTCGCATCTTAGGAGACGGCCTCTTTCTCTTTCTACCCCTACCCTTCATTTTATTCACGAGTCTCTGAGTTGATTCGTTTACTCTATTAGCAATAATATCTTTTACCTTATCACCTTCCTTTCTACTAGCTATATCGGTTAAAATATTTGCTCCTGCCGAAAGAGTTTCACGACCTACCGCTTTAGCACCCGAAAAGAGAATGGGTTTTATCATTCTAAACAATCCTCCCAAGAAACTACCTATTCCTCCACCGTGTTGAACATAAGGGCTGCCTGTGTAGAAAGGACCCAAGTTGCCTAGCCGCCCACCCGACTGATTTACGTAGTATGTCGTAAGGTGGTCCATAGCAAACTAATCCGTAAAACCGTCTACCTTCTCTTTTTAAAATGTAAAACAAGCATAGTAGGCTTAGTGCTAGTCGTTATGTTAGCTAATCTTCCTAGTTTAGTTGTGAGTTCTATACTTATCACCTGAAATTCGGATGATTCTACAGGAACATAATAAACTACGGGAAAGACATGAGTTGATGTACTTAAAGGAAACTGAATAATCCTAAAACATTTCACGTACGCATCTCCTACAAGTTGCGGTTTTATTATATTACAGTATATAAAAACAAGTTCCTTCCTACTTGTATTTGATTTCAAAGGTGTTGTTTCTGTTGCTTTGGTTTCCGTATATACCGTTTCCGATACAGTCCCCTGAGAGTAACTAATTTCGCACAAGCCCACATCCCATTGATTCCTCTCTAGCTTTATGCTCTGTGCCAACTGCACCTGGAAACTAGCAAGAGTGTTACTAGGATAAGATTTGTACGATGCATCGCTCAAGAGAGTAACGTAAAAACCTTCATCCATTACGCTAAATCCTTAGCTTTAACCCAGGAATCAAACTCTGGACCGTAACCTCTCCAGCGAACGAGATGTTCGCTACTGCCCTTTACTTTACGAGTGCGTAGAATTTTATCTATTTTGTAAACAGTGTCTTTGCTTATAGTTACAGGTGTGAGCTCGTAACTGTAAAACTGACCGTAAATAGGCGTGTTCTTGAGATCTTCCAGTTCGTATACGGGTTGAGGAGAATGCTTAATGACCTTGACGATTCTGAATATTTCTGTAGAATAGTTTTGCTCGAAACCTTTAGCGAATTTCATTTTCTCTCTACCTATTCTTACCGTTTGCCCTACCGAAAACTTTACAGGTCTCGGTTTCACACGAATCTGTTTCCTTGCCATACGTCGCCATATTTCCAAAACATCTTGATCGCTAACCATACTTGGGGCCATTCCTGTTGTATTGTGTATGCTATCGTTGTAACCCTTCACAAACTTATCCAACACCTCGAGATACCTGTAACTGTTCTTGAAAGTAAAATATTTGTACATTTTAGTTTTTAGAGTCCTATTAAACCTTTCCACGACGGAACATTTAACATCCGGGTTCCTACACACTTGAAACTCGATTTCCTCTTTCCTTAACAAGTCTTGAAAAGATTTGTTTAGAAATTCTTTACCCCTATCGGTTCGCACAGCAACAGGATTCCTATCGGACTTCTCCAACACCTTTTTGAATCCCTCTGTCACATCGTTACCTCTTTTAGATTTTAAAGGTACAACCCATACGTATTTGGAAAACACATCTATAGCAACAAGTAAATATCTTGCGTTATCATTATGTTTTGCAATGCTTTGCACGTCGGCTAGATCAAGTTCAAACACGTCGTAAAGGTTATTTACAGAATACGGATTCCTAGGAAACTTTCTCCTAATGGGTTTATGTAACGAGTAAACATCTTGCTCAATTAGCCATTGCTCGATATGTTTATCTGTAATGGTACACGCTTGTGAAAGTTTAGCAATAGTGGAAAAACCCGTAGATGCCTCAGGCTCGTAATACAACTTGTGTAATGTTTCCTTCATCATCTCCGTTGTTTATAGGTACTCCACCTAAGCTCTCTCGATGGAAATAATTTAGTAATGATTTGTTTGTATTTAACTGTTCTAGCGGTTTTATTATCGATGCTATCATGTCCTTCGGTCCTAGTTAAAATGTCTTTGTACGTGTCGAGGTCTTCCTGCGTAACAAGCTTCATATCAACCTTCTTCCTAGTAAGCAACTCCCATAAACCTGCACTCGCATCGTATTTTATACCTTTAACGATCAAACTATTATTTAACAATTGAACTTTAGAATTACCAATCATGTACTCTCCTGTCTCCTTACTTTTATAGATTCCAAACTGTGAGTCTACAATCTTTGGCGATGTTACATAAGCCGATAAATATTTACCTGCTACATCACCTATAACGTTACGTTTAGCTTCGTCATCGGAGATAGGTTTATTCTCGGGTGATAAATCTCTAACTCTTTTCCTCGATTCAGCTACTTCCTGTTCAAGTATTCTGTTCTGTTTCCTCTTAACTATAGGATCCTCACTCTCGCGTATTTTAGCCAACTCTTTGAACGGATCCGTAACATCAACTGCCGGGTTTGAACCTTCTACACAACGTTTTAAACGCTTGTACTCTTTAGCACTAACCAGAAACATTTTCTGTAACATTATGTTAATGATCCCAAGACGGATAACACGGAGGACAAGAGAGGAATTAAGAATCCTCCTTTCTGTACCAAAGTTTTTCTTTTCCTTGACAAGGATACGTTCCTATCTACAAGATGTCTTAAGGAATGTTTATGTTTAAACAGTTTACGTTTAGAACACGTAGATAATTTACACTGACCGTTCAAAACATTAAGAACACATTCTATAATAGCAAGTATCAGATCTTTGTTTGCACTCTTTAGAATAACGTTTCGTACCTTGGGAGTTGCCTTTTTAAGAACCTGTAACATATGGTAATTGGATTTTATCCTTTTCATCCTTTACAGGGACGTAAACCTTTGTAACTTCCGAGGGAAATATTTTAGTTCTAAATCTAAGTAAATCGTTGGTTCGTTGACAAAAGTCTATCAGTAAATACCCGTGAGGTTTCTTTGTTGCGTCTAGGAAAGCTCTATAGAAAGACCTCCAATCTTCGGGATACACCTGTCTTGCTAGAAAAGTAATTTGATTTTTATCTCTCAGGTTTCTAAACAACACCATATACTTTGTGTTCAAAGAGATGTCTCTGCTGTGAGCAGACTGGTGAAACAGGTTTTGCGTTATGAGAATAACCGAAATGTTTCTATGATGGCAGCCTTTTGTAAATAACGAACTCACTTCTGTCGAATAAGCTTTGTCTAGCAAATCGTCTAAAATAACGAGTCTTGGTTTAGTGCATTGTTCTTGTTTAAAGTCAGGAAGACCTTCGTGGTACGTCACGTTAGTATTGAATTTTGTCTGGGGAGGCACAGCGTTACTTTCACTAAAACACCACAGAATACTTTCGTACTTAGTCACGTTACACAATTGTTGCAAATTATTAATAAGCTTAACACAGAATGTTGTTTTCCCTGAAAAAGATGGCCCTGAAACTATCAAAGAGAAAGGGTGGTCAAATTGAATTACAACCATAACAATATTTAATCATAGGTGAAGGTCCATCCAAGCAATAGCTATACACTCCAAAGACGAGGACGAGTCCATACTGAGCCGGTGTTGTCGTCCCTTCCCTATTTATACCCGAAGGGCATGGAATCATACCCTCCGCCGACTCTGCGTCTTTTTCGAAAACAGAGTCGGTATGTCTTATCCTCGGGTTCAGAGATGATCTGTGGGCCGGGCTTTCTCTTAATTTTCTTCTCCGTTCTCACAGAGATAGTCGCTGTAGGATCACCATTTAAAACCATGGTTTTAATGGCGTCGAAGTTGACATCCTTCAACGTTTTATAATTAAGAGTGATACCTCTGACTTTACATACAGAGGTGGATGCAGTGTCATTACTAGGAACAGTAACTTTAAACCCATAGTTTTTAGGACCCCCGCTAGCAAATTCTGAAATGTAAGCGTCCTCCCCATAGTCTATCAATTCACTAGTCATATCGCCTAAATAATCGCCTAAGGGAACGGTGTACCTTTTAGCGTCATCATCTGTCTGTGTGTATATTACGCTGTCCGTGTCGCAGTACAAGGCTCTATGTTGCAGATTGTCGAGGTAGCCATAAAGGGCCATTCTACCACCCGTTGTTACATAGGCACCGTGAACGACACTAGTATGAGGAAGAGAGACCTGTTCTTCATCTATAGCGATCCAATTAACCCACACGACTTCATCGTTAGCAAAAAGCAGTCTTTGAATTTCTATTCCCGGTGTCGTGAGGAACCTGTACAGCTCTTTTGGTTCTTTAATAAGCTTTGTTTTGCTCCTGTTTGGATCTTCAATGAGCTTACCCCAGAAAGAATTCAAACAAAGCTTGCTTAAGGTTCTTTTACCAGCGTTCTTAACGATTTGTTGGGGGTCTAGCTTTACACCTTCGTGTTTATAAAACAAATCGATATATTCCTGCTTCTGGGCCTCGGTTTTCACCCAAGCAGGGTATCCGCTGGATTCCGTCTTAATCTTCAAAAATAGATTGATATAATCTACGAATAACCCTCCATCATGGGTTTCACGCGAGTACTGCGTAACACCGTACTCTAGAAATTCGTGGATTTCAATCACTCTATATCCTTTTGCTACAGCTAATCTCACTTCGTCCACAACCCATGTACCGGTGAGAACTCTCTCTTCCTCTTTCGCATGCTTGCAGCTACCTTGTTCCATAGTCATAACACAGGTGCGGCAAAGGGGAAACAAGAGCCTACCATTCCACCTGAAAGGTAAAACGGGATGGTAGAGCCCTTGCGGTGGCAGGACAGTACATTTTACGAGGCCCTCTTTCTTCAACATGCCAGCCGTATCTGTACACTGGTCACTAACGTGAACAGTGGGGTGACCTACAGGAAACTTGTTATATTTACATACGGATGGGTATAAAGACATGATGTCGCTGTACAGGATTTTTTCGTTTTTCGTCACATCCGCCTTATGGTAAAGACGCATGGCTTCGGTACGTCCTCCGTAGACAGAGTCCCTAAGGACCAACGGGGCATCTCCGATCAAAGGATCGTCTCTGAGTGCGGGGATGCGTTCGAGAACAACGTCGAACTTGCATTCCCACATCACGTGGACGGTATAACCCTTTGATCGGATCATGTTCAATCGGCCCATGGTGTTTTCGTACCTCTCGGCAAGGGATTCTAAAGAATCCATCACGGGTACGTCTCTGTTTGGCTGACAGAGACAGCCGTGAAAATAGCAGCCGAGAAACTCGAAAACCTCACCTGTTTCTTCGCAGAAACCGTCCACCTTCCATTGGGGAAGTTCGGGAAGCCGTACCTCGCGTCCGTTACCTGCATGACGTATGACGACGTTCCTCTCCCGGGCTTCGTGGATAAGCCACATCAACGATTTACGGGAATGCCTGTCTGCTTTTCTATAGCCGCAGGAGGGAGCAATGCCAATGGTCTGAGGCTGAAGAAACATCAATCTAAAGATTCTATTACAGGCCGATGCAATAGTGATTGCCTCAAGGAAAATCTCAATGTTGGCAATCTGTTTGAAAAGGGATTTAAAGAGAGTGCAGGCTTCTCTCAACACCGTAACATCGGCCTGGCAATACCTCTCGAGCTCTACACGTGTATTGAAAGGAAGATCCTTAACGGTCTCGTACCATGTCATAAATGCCTCTCTGTCTTTCACAGACATGGTATCGGGCCCGTAAAGCTCTCGTTCGGGATGACGGGGATAGACCTTGTCCAAGTTCTCGGCCGTGTTATGAAGATGAGGAAAATACCCCTTAACGGCATCTTTGAGATCAAAGGTCTTGGGGAAACTACGCAGAGGCAGCGGAATGAAGTTCAAGCTGTCTAGAAAGACGAGATGCTCGAGCTTCATGCAAAGAATCTTGCACCCAGACATAACCAAGTCGGGAACCCACCTTTGCCTAATGGCGTACTCTAGAATGAATTGTAGGTCGAACGCTCTTGCATTGTGAGCAATGACGATAATCTTATCGAAAGGTCTATCCACTCTCAGATAGTCCATGAAACCCCGGACGGGATCTCCCCAGAAGGAATGACTGCGTTTTCCGCATCTTGCACACTCTTCGTCCTTGGACGTCTCACAGAGAGAGCAAGACTGTTGTGCACAAATCAGATTAGGGACGTGTAGAAAGGTATTGTCTTTAATACGTGTATCTTGTGTTGTCTCCGCATCGTACTGGACATACATCACCCTGTTTGAACTCCTAGTCTCTTTCAGAGGCGCCATGTAACAATCGTGCCCTGTCTCTGCTTGAAAACTCTTACACGTATTACAATAAATTTTGAAACATTCATGTTTCCGCTGAAATGTTTTAAACTTTCCACAGTTTAAACATTTCTGCTGAGCCATGCATACAGTGCGCCCTTGAATCTTGGTGCGCTTATGATTATCGAAACATGCCTGCCCGCGAAAATATCTATGACAGACATCGCAAATCACCAAGTCCTTGGTAGGGTCACAAGGAGGTACCGATCTACAGCAAAAGCAGACGTAATGACAGGAATGTTGCGCTCCTCTTACAAAACCATTATGACACCCTGGACAAATGAAACGCTTAGCCATTGCACCGGTCAGGTTTATTATGGTATGGTAATGTAAGGTGTCGGGATCGTATAGTAAATAAATTATTTGTTTGCCTACATTACCACCGTCGTAAATAGTAGAGTCAAGATTTAAACCGCTATACACAATTAGTCTATATGAATCCTTAAGATAGGCCTGAATCTTCTCCAGCTCAGGGATACCTCCCCCTTGCGAGAGATCGACACCCGAATCTCGGATCAACTTATCCACTTCTGCTTTAAGTTTTTTGCTTGTCATGTTGTGAATGATATATGATCTATAAATTTTACGTTCACCAAATCTAGCAATAGCGATTACTACAGCATATGCTAAACAGTTCACGATTGCTTTCACGAAGACTACGCTTCTCTTCAAATGAGCAAGTACGCCAATCGTACGCCCCTTCGTGGGTATACCCCTATCTCGCCCGTTTCCGTTTGGCATATGGACAATGTCCACAACCAGACGCAAACGGTCGGTGGCATTAAAGCGGGCGTTCGATTGGCATACTTTCTGGACGACACTGCTAATGACTTCCAGACTGACTTGGTCTTTACGCCTGTACGAGAGACCTATGGGCTTATCCATTTCGTTTTCCTGGTTGGAAATAGAAATGCCAACCATATCATGGTCTCTCGCTTCTACCAAAGCATGGTCTATTGCCTGTTTAAGGGAACGTTCAAATGGGTTGGGTCCTGCATTAGCACCTGGTTCTTTGAGCTGTATGACTAGCTGCAGACCAACGGCATTAAATCGCTTATAGTCTTTACGACTACTTTCAAGGATTGAAAACAAGGTAGGGACATTTCCCGTAGCGTTTTCGCCAGTATTACGTGACGTCGACGCTACAGGTACATGTTCCTCCTCGTTTTCATCCAATACATCTAATTCATTGGCTGAAGCTAGTTCATCATCATCGGATTCGGCTACGTCAGAATCAGACAACGTGACAGTTTCTATAATGGTATCCGATTCCGAACTTGACACTGTGTAAATCTCAGGTTCGGAGTCGCTTATCGTAATAGTGTCCATCTCGTTTTCTGATTCCGATGAGATAGTATACACAGGGGCAGACATTTCTATTTTCAAATCTTTTACAACACTACAAATATAGAATCTGTAAAATAAGAAACAAAGTAGAAATAATCGTGTATGTTACAGTGTAATATATGCTAATTAAAAAACACACACTATCACTCACCTTATCTGTAGAATGCGGTATGCAAGACTGTGAAGAGAAAGCAAGGTGGATCTATTTATAGTAGATGTTGAAATGATTTTTTTTTTTAAAGGTATGTAACGTATTTGTGCTGTGTTTGTCTTACTTGTTTACCTACTTAACGATATCTCAAGGTCTTTGTTACATCATCCTAATGGAAAAAACCCAGATACCAAACCTACGTCATAGTTTTGCTCGGAGAGAGTTTTGTTATTGTATTTAGCTGTGTTCGTCTTACTTGTTTACACACTTAACGATATCTCAAGGTCTTTGTTACATCATCCTAATGGGAAAAACCCCTATACCTAAACTATGTCATAGTGTTGCTATAGGCTTAGTTGTTTACTTACTTAACGATATCTCAAGGTCTTTGTTACATCATCCTAATGGAAAAAACCCAGATACCAAACCTACGTCATAGTGTTGCTCGGAGAGTTATGTATAAAAGGACAGTATTTTACAGGGTTATGTTAATTGTGTAAGAGTTTCAACAGTTGTTCAGTCGCCTACCTTCATCTGCTTTAAAACCCTTATAAGGTAAGACTACATCTAATGTATTTTATTTCATAATCTTTACGGCTTTGTGTGGTACCTTTATTATTATTATTATTAAAGTAGTTAATCAGCCTCGTTCTTGTTTTTTACAGATGACTAGTCTAGTTGAGAAGTTTACTTCGGCATCGTCCTTACCTAGGTGTGTAGGTATTTCTGAGCTTGTACAGAACGTCCCTTACAATCTTTTATATGGAGTTATAAAGGAAACGAAATATGGACGGTGTGTGTTGTTACATATTCGAAACTGTGAGAGTATGGATCTGTTATCGGTATTCCTACCCAGAAAGTATACAGATGTGTTTGGGGATAAAGACATCAGTGGAATAAACAGTGGTGAAACTACCGTTAATCTAATTTATAAAGGGACTTTCCCTAACTCTAAGACATATAACCTATCATTGGTTAATGCATAGTTACCTGTTTCTACATCAAATGTTTATTAGGTAATATACTCAAGTGAATGTGTTGATGTAAGGTTCAGTTATTTCATACGCTAATACACTGCTTATTTTATATATATATATATATATATATATATTTAGGAGTACACTGTAATGAATATATTGAAGGTATGATTCCTGGACCTATAACTATAGGTAATTAATTAATTCTATATTGTTTTGCTTTCATCAGGGACTGTTGCATAGTAGATTTGCAAGGATATTATGAACAGAGTACAAACAGCTTCATATTGAAGGAATATGCTTCACTTGATCTTACTACTACTGCTATCTCTCGTGTGCTTCATCTGATATTCAAACCTCCTACAGACTGTGTTGTGGACAATGGTATTAAACATTTTCTTGAACAATATTATCATGGACTGCACTACGAGTTAGGTGTAGAGAAATACGATAATATGCCAAGTATAATACAAAGTGATTTGGGTAACTGTATGTTTGTATTTGTAAAGGGCATTGAAAAAATGCGTTTTTTAAAGACTATAGTTTCAGATGATGTACAAATCATAGATCTTATGAACTACGAATGTCCAAACTTAAAATATCTACCTAAACCTAACATAGGTTGTAACTATCATAGTTTTCCAGAGGGAATGTGTTCATATAAGAATGTATTGGCTTTACAAACATGGCTGATGAAGGACGACATCATGTTTAGCTTTTATGCATAAGGGATAGTGTTTCGATATGTTTTAGAAACACTTGTGCTAAAAACAGAATAATTGTCAAATATCTGTATATTAATAATAATAAAAAAGGGATTTAATTTGTATCGTATTGTTATTTATTTATTGTATTCCCTTTTACTTAGTCCTACTCATATTATTTATGTTCACAATATTAGTTATGTAATGTTTTAATTTATTATTATTACTGACGTAAAGAGACAATTAATCTATATTCCAGATAAATCATAGTTATATATATATATATATATGGTATCTATATTATATATATATATATATATATATATATATATACCTATTACCAAGTGTTCCCTATTATAGACATGGAGGCATTGAAAGGTTCCATAAGGGTGAGGCTCCCAGATTCTAGACATTCGGCACATATAGCTGTTAATGTTGTTGTCAACCATACACATATTTTATGAGCTAATAGAGCATGGAGGCATTGACGGTTCCATGAGGTTGAGGTTCCTAGGTTCTAGACATTCGGCACATAAAGCTGTTAATGTTGTCAGGCATACGCATATTAAGAGCTATTAGACTTCTAAATAAACCCTTCCTACCCCCATATAAGTAAGGTTTGTGATATATATATATATATATATATATATATATGATATGTTATGTTGTTACCTTTCTGTAATATTGTAATTGCTGAAGACGGCATTAAACGTTATAGAACTGTGCTATATCCTAAAGGCAAAGGGTGAAATACTTACATTCAACAAGTTACATAGTCAGCCTTTTCGCTAAGACATAGATGTAAACTATTACCTATTTATTCTCAGTAAACATGGCTACATAGTGAACATAGGCTTGATACACACGCACACGCAGATATTGTCCCGGGTAAAAATCATTTTCTTTCCGGGACTGTGCATTGTTTCAAACTAAGGTCATTTCGTTTCTATGGTACATGCATTGATTCCTTGAATGAAGACACAACCCTTACGGAATATTGTATTAGGAACTCCCTAATAATAGGTCTATTGGTAGGCCTCCTTACATAGTAGTAAATGTGTAATGTCATGATTTATTATTATTAGACGTTGCTATTATTATGGTATCTGAAACAGTCATCTCCTACGTTTGCAGAATATTATATTTATTTATTAAAGTCACCTTAAATCCATACTCTTAGTAAAAACACAGATATAAACCTAGGCTTCACATATTATATAGGCCTAATAGTAGTCCCTCATTACATTGATATGTCTAGATTTCGTTCAATAACATCGTATAGTATTACATTCTTTCATTACGTTAATACAACACCTATTTCAAATTGCAGTGAATACTCTATAACTGTTATGTTATGCACAGATTGATAAGTAGTTGAGAAATAATCGTTACTTACCTTGGATCAGCAGATCGGTCTTCTTCACAACACAATTCACACAAACTGAATGGTTTAATTATCATTTGATGAACAGAGTATTTATAGTGGAACCACCTGGATATATTGTAAACACCAGCATTCTTTAACCTCAGTCATTCACTCTCTCTCTAGATGTTATCAGTATGGAATGTTTTTATGTTTTTGTTGATAGTAGCATAGTTTTGTAGATTGATATCTGTATTAACATCTAAGTTGTTATTCAACAGAGTTGTTATTGTGTTTATCATAATTTCACTGTCCGGGTATTGCACAGTACTATTTCTGCAATATGCTAATACACACACCATCCTATAAGATTTATTCCCATGGTTATTACAACGTATTTGAGTTACCTGATATTAGTATCTTATGTAAGGCCCTATGAATTCTAATTAATACACTAGGCCTATATGTTATCATTGGGTTGTACCTAAAGGATATGAATAACATAGGAACGTGTTAGATGGCATGTGCATTATAACCTCTGCCCCAGGCCTCGTATCTGGTGGGGGGTTGTAACCAGCCCTCTGGGGGGCAGGCGTCGGTTTTCGAAGTGGGTCAGATTGGGGTTGGGGTAGCACGGGCTTATTGCCCACGTCTGCTTTGTTCGAAACGAATCCCATCATGTTATATAGGACCTTAGTACGGGGGTTTGGGGGGCGGCGTCGGGGGCGGCGTCGGTTTTGTTTTGGGGCATAGCTCTTTACGGGGGCTTGGGGGCGGGTGGGCATTAGCACAGGACGAACGGGTGCCTTTCGCTTTTTCGAATCGTCACGTTTCACCTATACGTGACTCTACACCGGGGGCGGCGTCGGGGGCGGCGTCGGTTGGCCGCCATTTTGGATACATAGCTTGACCCATACTACGTGCCCATTATCAATTACAGCATATCCCCGGAAAACTCCGAAAACCACGGAAATCCGGAGAAAATTACTTTGTTTTAGTTTTTTAAATCTTAGTTCTTTGCTCCTAGTATTCAAAGGGAATTGGTGACTCATATGTTTTTATATTGGTATTGCCATCTAGATTAAGGTTTCAGTTGATTGCCCCTTACCAATTACAGCATATCCCCGGAAAACTCCGAAAACCACGAAAATCCGCAGAAAATGAGTTCGTTTTAATTTACTAAAAATCTTTGTTCTTTGATCCTAATACAACCGGGGAATTTCTTACTTACATATTTTTTTGTTGGCATTGTCATCTAGATTAAGGTTTCAGTTGTTTGCCCGTTAATAATTACAACATATCCCCGGAAAACCCGGAAAACCACGGAAATCCACGGAATTTCTAGAACTCGGAACTTGTGATCTACAGTCACTGAAACCGTTATTGCGAAGTAATTCTGCTTCAGGTGTGTCCTTTGCAGGTTCAAAAGGGTGAGTATGTGGACTACGAGATATCTGCCATAATTGTGTTGGTCACATGCAAAGAAAGGGTTAATCATATCTTCTAAACATGCCAAGTGTAAGTCCCTTCTATAACTTCAGTCAAGAAAGTTTGATAGTGACTGTGGAAGGTTTGGCAAGATAAATTATCATTCACAGATGTCTAATTAGAATATGAAAGGTGTGCTGCCAGGTTTTCAATCGCTTTCATCCCTTCAGAAACAGGATTTTTTCCAGCATTATTTGTCATGCTGTAATTGGTAAGGGGAAAACAACTGAAACCTTAAACTATATGGCAATAGGAACAAAAGGTATGTGATTCGGAAATTCCCTGGGATTATTAGTATCAAAGAACAAATATTTTTAGAGAATTAAAAAAAAAACTAATTTTCTCCGGATTTTCGTGGTTTTCGGAGATTTCCGGAGATATGCTGTAATTGATAAGGGGAAAACAACTGAAACCTTAATCTAGATGACATTACCAACACAAAAGCATATGAGTCACAAATTCCCTTTGAATATTAGGAGCAAAGTACTAAGATTTAAAAAAAAGAAACAAAGTAATTTTCTCCGGATTTCCGTGGTTTTCAGGGTTTACGTGGATTTGCTGCAATTGATAACGGGAAAACAACTGAAACCTTAAACTAAATGGCAATACCAACAAAAAAACACATGAGTCAGAAATTCCCTGGGAATATTAGGAGCAAAGAACAAAGATTTTAAAGAAATTTTTAAAAAGTCAATTTCTCCGGATTTCCGTGGTTTTCGGAGTTTTCTGGATATATACTATAATTCATAAGGGGCAAACAACTGAAACCTTAATCCAGATGGTAATGCCAACCAAAAACATATGAGTCAGAAATTATCTTCGAATATTAGGAGCAAAGAACAAAGTTTTAAAAAGAAAACATAGTCATTTTCTCCTTATATAGGTGGTTTTTCGGGTTTTCCGGGGATATGCTGTAATTGGTAAGGGGCAAACAACTGAAAAATTAATCTAGATGGCAATACAAACACAAAAACATATGATTCACCAATTCCCTTTGAATACCAGGAGCAAAGAACAAAGATTTTCAAAAATTTAAACGAAATTAATTTTTCCGGATTTCCGTGGTTTTCGGTGTTTTCCGGGGATATGCTGTAATTGATAAGGGGCAAACAACTGAAATTTTAATCTAGATGGTAATGCCAACAAAAAAACATATGAGTCAGAAATTCCCTTTGAATATTAGGAGGAAAGAACAAAGATTTTAAAAATAAAACATAGTTATTTTCTCCGTATATACGTGGTTTTTCGGGTTTTCCGGTGATATGTTGTAATTTGTAAGGGGCAAACCACTGAAACCTTAAACTAGATGGCAATACGAACAAAAATGTGTGAGTCAGAAATTCCCTGGGAATATTAGGGGCAAAAAACAATAAAAAATTTAAACAAACTCATTTTCTCCGGATTTCCGTAGTTTTCCGGGGTTTCCGGGTAAATGCTGTAATTGATAAGGGGCAAACAAGTAAAATCTTGAACTAGACGACAATACCAACAAGAAAATATGTGTGTCAGAAAATCCCACGGGGGGGGGGGAGGGTTTGCTATTGGTAGCCCATGGTCTATTCCTATCAAATTCACAGAACTGTGACGCAGATCTCGTTATTCGCCTGAAAGTTTGAACGGCCATAACTAAGTAAACATTTGACGTTTCGAAAATTCGCAAATATCCGTTAAAAGTGATACCGAAAGCTCGTATAAGGAGTCGATACGTATCGAAATAACTTAGACGGCATTAATATCTTTCCCTTTATCTCATTTTACATTTTGTGTCCATTTATTATGACTAAACCGCGGGAAAAGCGGGCCCTAACGGCGAAGCAAGTTAGCTATTACTGAAGAACGTTCAGTATAACGTCAGACAGCGTTTAGCTATCATACTAAAGAGCTGTGAAAGGAGGCAATTCTTATATTCAGGCTGTACGTCTTCTCCTAAGCAGTCAAACCACTCTCCGGGAAAAGCCACAGCCACGCTTAACTTACACGTTAAGGTCCCGCACTCCCGCGGTTTAATTATGGTCGTATAATCGGGTAACGGAAAAGGTATTGGAAATCATGGGAGTGTTCAGATTTTCTTTGAATACAGCTGTCTGCAAATGCGTAGGCCTATACCTATGAGACAGGTACCGTATTTTTTGGACCATAAGACGCACTTTTTTTCCCTTAAAACAGAGTCTTGAAAGTTGGGTGCGTCTAATGGTCCGAAGTAAACAAAACATTAATAATTGAAAAACAAATAAAAAAATAAAATAAAATATTGCCTGTAATATGTAGGCCTACCATAATCATGAAGAAAATATTGTAACGATAAGTTAGATGCAAATTTTGGCACAGACTGTACATCAATTATTATCACAATCGGTAAAATGAGGGTAGCTGGAAGTCAGGTATACAAGGTGAAAAGAAAGGAATGTTGAGTTTTTCATAATAAAAAAGCAGTTGCCTCTATGATGTGGTCTAAATGAAGGCAATCACCTCCAAACAGCCTGACATTGAGTACCGATTCCGTTGTAGAAAGTCATGATTTGTGTATGCAATGAAGTTTATTATTCCCTTTTAAATTTTTCGTTTAGAATCACATTAATTTTTCCCTTAAAATTTCCATCCTAAAACCAAGGTGCGTCTTATGGTCCGGAGCGTCTTATCGTCCGAAAAATACGGTACTTTAAAAAAGTTAGCTAAAAAATTTTGTGTTATCATAGGCTGGTGCAAGATCATTGAAATATTTAGTATAGTGCTCCAACTTTGTGATTGGTTCGATGGATAAAGGCACTTTTGTGACGGAATATACAATGAAGCAAAAGCACATTAACTATTCATTCTACGGAACATTTTCAAAGAATAACACCTGTTTGAAATTATACTCTAAGCTATTAATGCCATTTACTGCTATACAAAGGAATTACAAACTAAAGCCTTCGCATGAGTATAGGCCGACAGAATATGAACTTTCGTTAGCCTTGGGCGTCACTGTCGGACAGACAAATAGACACAAAAGGTAAATATTGCAAAAATGACGTTACTTCCTGTCAAAACGGATAGATATCGGCAAAAAAGGTGAAAATACAATCGCGTGACCCTTTACAATTTAATTGTTTACGCATGGGGTATGGAATATATCAGAGTAGGTGAGATTAGGCGTACTTTTTATGTTCTATAGCCTACAACATTTTATATTACGTTAATATACCGTCACATAATATTAAGTTAGATCAAACCGTATCATTGTACCTATTACGAGAAGGTATGTTATAGCGTATCATCGTACATGGCGAAAAAACATACGAGTGATTCTTAGAAGTCGAGCTGTGTCATAGTCACATGGTATACTTCATGGTATACTTCACCGTTAAAGTTTCACGGGGAACGCTCAGCCGCAATTATTAATTTTCAAACGCCCATACGTGTTCATGTAATCCAAAAAAATTATGGATGTTTGATAATAACATAGGCCTATTGCGATAAAGATAATAGAGTACGCTAATCTTATATATCTCGCTTCTGGTCAGTTTATGCAATTCAGTTAATAGGGACAACCAGGGACGTATCCAAGATATTTTTTTCTGGAGGGGCTATATAAGTGTAACACTGTTATCACTAAGGCCCGGAAATTTATGAAAATCATATTTTTAATAATGCAAATTATTACAAGGTGTCAAAGAAATATTAAGAAATTGATGGTTTAATTTTGCATATTTTGTTAGTTTTGCAATGATGCATCATATTTGCTCAATATTAAAATATTTGTGCATATTTAACCAATTTGTCACATTTATAACAGCATATTATGAGAGATGTCAAATATTGTGCATATCTCTGTTAATTTAAAAAGAAAAGCTATTTGGCTAAGTGAATGTTTTGGAAACCGACTAAAAAATTTGTTGATAGTAAATAGACTATATTTTTTTTTACCGATTATATAATATTAAAGCAACGTTACATTCATTATTTTTCAATTTACTAAAATTTATTGCAATAACTTAACCTTGTTTTATTTTAATTTTTATTATGTAATTCATAAGACTTATACTATCTTTTAAAATTCGTGGTGTAATTCAGCCAACAACAGAACATCTAGTACAGTGTTAAATTTACTTAAATAATAGAGCATACCTCATTTTTCTGGAGCATATTTCACAAATTTCAGGTAAAAATTCGATGTTAGGCTGAATTTTGTCAGGATGTGCAATTAAACTGACTACTAGACCTATTTGTCAAATTAAAATGTTCTTATGTGCAACATATTAGCATTACTTAACGTTTCGGGGAGGCTGTAGCCCCTCAGCCCCCCTCAGCCCCCTCAGCCCCCCTCAGCCCCCCTCTGAATACGCCCCTGGGGACAACAGAGGATGCTATATGAAGTCGATCAAATTTCGTTTGCCCTTCTGATCTACTCAGTTGGGAAGCCTTACGACATGAGATTATGTTCTCCCATTCTACTCGAATGGAAGGCATTCGGTTCCGTTAGGTAGAAGAAAGGAATTCTAGAAATTCTTTCCATTCACGTTTTCCAGTCGCAAGACGAGTCGGAATTACGACTATTACTAGAATTCCATGTAGGCCTACATCGCCAACCTCTCCCGAGCTGATTTATGCTTCACCCTCGACATTTTCCTCTTTATGACTTACATTCTCCTTCACATTCCTTCTTAATATGTTTCTAGCTTTCGCCAAGGTCCATACAGAAAACAGGCTCAGTTTTGTGAATAACGTAAGTTACTGTTTTCATATTTCAGAAGGAAGAACCTCGATCCACTCTGCCCGGGTATAAAAGGCTTGGTCAGTGGGAAAAATATCTCAGAATAAAATATTCTTCACTTAGGTAATAATATCCTCTTCATGCTGGGTGGTGCTGTTGAGCTTGATCATTAAATTAATAATAATCTATAATACACCTAGCGAGGTGGTAACATTTTGGACTCAGTTTCGGGAGGTCCCAGGTTCAAATTCCGTGACCGGCCAATTTGACATGGGTTTTTTCATGGTTTCCCGTCGTGGAGGCGGGCGCCGAATTGGATTTTTACATACAATGAATCATCCTCACCATTTCATTCAGTATCGTATCCGTTTAAAAAAAATCAGTTGAAATTTACTCCATAAAATACACCAACAAAATGAACAATTGACAATCAATAGTTCCATGGCCTACCTTACTGTATTGATACAAATTCCCCGAACTCCTGATATGGCCTCGTAGCTGAAAGGAGTATAATTACAGCTGGAATAATAATAATAATAATAATAATAATAATAATAATAATAATAATAATATACCTTTCTCCTTAACCTATTTTGTATTTTTTTCTAGGCCTTTCGGTTACAATCAACCATCTTTAGGGATTCTTAATGTAGATTTACGTTCAGTAAGAATAAAAATAGCTAATTTTATGTTTCAGAATATATTAAGTTTTAATAGTTTCAATTAAAAAATGACGCCAGTGATAAAGCATTTTCATTCTTACTGAATGTAAATATACAAGCAAGAAGAAAGGTATGATGTTATTAGGCCTATTTTATACTAATCTAGTTTAACTCCAAAAGTTAAGACTTTTTAAATATTTTAAACTCAGTAAAAATATAAAACATGTTAACTATCTACGAAAAGTTCCATTTTAGGTTCAGTGCTGAAAACACATTAACTTTAGCATCAGAATGTTATTGTGGAAATGCTGCGGACGGATGTGGGAGTTACACGCATAAATGTGCAGATAGTTCGGTAAGCCATTGCAATATTGCTACTGATGTTTTGTGGTTTAAGTCATTGTTATTCCTGTGTTTAATTCAAGTGTGGAATTCATGCAACTGCTACGTCGCCGCATTACCAGTGGTATTCAATAAACTATTCAAAATAAAATGAATACCAAGAACTAAACAATAATAGTTCAGCTAGTGATTCTCCTTTCATTTGCCCACGTTGTATATTCTCCTCTCAGGATTATATCCAATTAATGTGGCGAGTGGCTACTTTCTCTCCTGCAATAATATTTAATTTTGTGACTCAGGTCAGCAATTCACGCGTTTAAGAATTTTTAAGGAAAAATACGTCCTTCAAGAATCGGCATTGATTCTTAGAATCACCACCAACAGAAAATAATTTCCTTCGATATATGTCGTTACATTGCGAGTTACCCGGGTTCGATAAGGGAGACATTTTGCTAAACCGCAGTTAAAATTGTGCACGTGATCACAAATTAACATTGGTTATTATCAATTGAATTAAGCCCACGAGATTCTAAACCGACTAAAAATCAGAGAAATGTCCATGTTTAGAATGATAGCCGGTCATTGTTTGTGTTGTTTACTTTTCGGTCAATGGTGAAAATAAATTTCGTGCTAAGATTACAATAATATAGGAAATAAATTAATATTAATAAGACTATTCATTACAGGAGGATAGAAAAATGTTTGTCTCTTTTTGTGTAGTTATTTAATGACGGTTATTTACTACTAATGCCAATATTTAGATCTGTGACGGACACCGGTGTGCCAGAAATTTTCCCCGCATTAGTTCATTTATCTGCCTGCAAATATACAGGGCATTTAGACTGTCCAATTGATGCAGACAATTTATGCCATTAACCCGGGCATGAATCGGCCCTGCATATTGGAAACAAATAATCTATTTTAAATGGGATCTCCATAGGACTGAAGTTGGCTTACCAGACCGATAGGCATGCATGTCCATTTTAACATTAATGAGGAAGTACTCTACATAAACTCGCAAGATTTTAACGATTTAATTATATGACAGAGCTATAAACTGAAGGCTTTTTGTAATGTTTAATATTTTTTAGTACACGCTCTCTAAAACAGCTGCTTATCGGACTGGTAACAAGCCGAAAAATTGCATTTTAAAGGACAAGGCCGCTAAAATTGCATAAAAGTGCATTCAAATTGCATTCAAAATGCAGTTTTAGCGGCCTTGTCCTTTAAAGTCGTCATGGCAATCTATAAACAAAATCCAGATGGCATTGACCAGTCACACCAACTTGAACATGGATTTACGCATATAATTGCTCATAAAACAAACAAATTTAAGCCAACACGTTTCTTTATGAAAATCAGAAACTTCATCACCCGACTACAAATATAAGCCAATAACTTTTCACATCTTCGTTCACATAGCTTACATGGATGCACCAGCATTTAATTGCAATATATTCCCTATTCCTTCTGCCGTGATGTTGCTGGCACCAGCTCCAATTCAATGTTTTTGACTTGGAGTGAAATTTCCTCGGGATTATAATACATATTTTCACAAGCTTTTCATAAATACTAGTTCTTATTTATTATTGTTTACAAATCAGCGACTCATATAACTCATCTCTAGCCGACCTCGTTTCGTTTTGGTACGTACGGTTCATTGTTGTCTTGCGTTTGAGAGGGCCGTGAGAATATGGTAGACTACCTTTCATTACAATTAATTATATACGGTATTTTGTTTCATTTCATATAATTTAGAGAGCTATTACTAAAAAATATTGTATGCACCACGTACGCAAAAACTTTAGCGGACTCATCCAGTATTTCAGCCTCGGCTTTCGCCTCGGCCGCTATACTAGATTCGTCCGCTAAAGCGTTATTTTGCGTACTTGATACATAAATAGCTATTAAAATTGTGGAGATTTTGTAGGAGATAAGTCATTTAAAATATTTGACATTACATCACAAAGATGTTATATTATAACCTAAACATGTAATACTGTAAGGGTGGGTCCTTTATGAAACACATGCTGAGGGTGAAGATGGAAATCAATACTCTACAAGAAAGTCAGTGCTTTACTGGCTTCTCTATCCAGGCGAGCCTAATGACTGAGAATTTTCAATAGAGTAGGATATGTGTTTCATGTATGAAGTAGTTGGTTTAAAAATATAACAGGATATTCATAAAAACAGGGGCTATCATCTACTAAAATAAGGGTATCTCTTTATAAATTTAAAAAAAAAGTTTATGGCTGAGCAGGGTACTTAAAACAAGAGTGTTTTGTCAGCGATAAAAAGCGAAGCGGCTATACAAACAGCTGACAATCACCACCCTGTCGCTGGTTCCTGTGCACGCCATACAACGCGCTCAACAAACTTCCGCAACGCTTCAGATAAAACTTCATCCAAAGTCATATATATTATTCTAACATGAAAAAGATACATTTTTTCTGTCAACATTCTGCCCGTGTTTTGGTCGCTGAAATTCGGCGACCGAAATTCGGCTCGGCTCGAAATCAGTCGGTCTCGGCCCGAATATTCCACCGCGTTTATTCGGTCCGTATAACATGGCCCTAAGAACTGACAATTCATACTGAGTGAAGTAACTTGTATGAAAGGCCACCGTGGTTCGGAGTCCACTTTAAACTGTAATTAGCTGCTGTTGTAACAACTTAAGTAGTCCTGCGATCTTCTCCATCTACTGGGGGTTCTTCAGGCGACCACCCAAACGATAATTCGATAAACGATAATAACCCAAGGTCCGAAATGTAAATATGGCGAGAAAAACAGGCCCAAGGCCTAGGTAAAGGAAGAAGTTGAGCCTCCGAAGTTAACGTTTGTAGTGAATTACTATTATTATTATTATTGTAAATCTAGGATGTTTTTCAAAGCTTCGCTCCTATAGCCTATCTATTTTGGGACATATGCAGTTTTTTTTATTTCTGTACGTTCTACTGATCAAAGAATAAATTTAAACTTTCTGTGTCATCTGACAAGAGTTGTGAAGTATCTGTTGCATGTCAGCCTATCATTCTCAAGAGTCATCTGATCGACTCCTGATACCGTGCCAGGCTGGAAAGTATAAAACTTCGATTCTGCGGAATTTTATGGTCGGCAATATTTGAAAGAATCTCAAGTTTTCCATTTTGAGTTTGGTTAACATGAACTTCCATAGATTTCAAATATTAGATGTCGCCAGCAAAACAATTCATGCATTCAATAGAAAGAGCTCACATTTGACAGAATGATAGTAAAACGTAATCTCAAAAAGTAGGCATGGAATTGATGTTTCCAACAGTCATATGTTTCTTGAAATTACATTCTTATTTATGCTGTAGGACTATTTTATTCTATACCCTGTCAGGCCCAGAGAGCACAAAATGTAAAGTCATTCGTATATTTCTTTACTTTCAGTTCTCAGTTTCTCCCAGATTCATAACTACAGCAGATCCCCTTATTTCAACGCGATAGATCCTGAAGAGGAAAAACTACAAAATAAAAGTATACATCTGAATCAGAAACTGAGGTTAAGTACAAAATAGAGATGCCTTTCCATTATTGGTGACAACTCTACTGGTGAGCCCAATAAGGTTAACGTTCCCAAGATATATGAGCCGGATACACAAGCATAAAAAATTCTTCAAACCTAATTTATCTATGATTAAATAGAATAAAACGTATAATTAGATTGCAAATGTTAATTATACATTTTATACATTGTATTTTTTTTATTATTAATCTAGTTCAACGATGCCATAAAATGCATTTTATTTCTTATAGGTGATAAGATGTCCAATTGGGTTAAACTTTCTGAAACCTGTTCTTCATTTTAAACTGAATATTTACAAATTCTCCAGACAGAGCATTAAATGAAAATGCACATGTGATGTTTTCTTTTTTCACATATTCTATAGAATATGAAATAACGCTAGTGTAACTGATCTCCATCTATTGAACTCTTCAAATATGAACACGACCATAAAGTATGATGTTTATACATAAACGTTCAGTGCATAGGAAATAAAATAGATCTACTGAATGAACTCTTTAATTACTTTATCATGACTTGCACATTCTTTGCTTTTATGAGTATTAATCATCAACTCTGGAATTGAAGAATATTTATTTAAATTTTAAAGTTGATAATTTTCGCGTTCAGTATAAAAGAGGTGGCTCTATAAGATCCACAAGAAACATAATACATGTTGCCAGGCTAGAATTGTCACAATTTTGTTAAGAATTTCACTTTGAAGGAACGGGCATATGATGATATAATGACTAAATCTTTTAATTCTGTTATCGTTATGCGTCTTATGGAATATCGTATTAGATTTAAATTTGATTTAAGGTAATAATACTGCAGGAACTACTTCAAAATTTCATTAAACAAATAAGAAGCATCGTTAAGTTGAAACTACGTTAAGAAAAAGTTCTACACACTACTGACTTTCGCTTTGTTTTTTCGACAGTAGTTGCATACGGAAACTATAATTCATCTACCCACCTACCCCCGGGGAGAGTGACAGCCGGCGAGCAGTTGACCAAGGAGACGCGGGATTTGCTAAATAGAACAAGGGATGCAGCCAGAATGAATGGCTACAAGTTTGTATGGATCCGGGATGGAAAAGTCTTTGTCCGAAAAAATGAACAAAGTAATGTGATCAGAATTGTCCACTCCCGAGATCTGAGTAACATGTAAATAATTATGTATTATATTAATCGTTAGTTTTCAAATTTTTTATGTAACATTAATAATGGAAAGTGTTTTAACTGAAATTGAGCAATACAACAATAGCAATAACACAGTCCTTTTCGATGACATTGTAGAATGCAATAACTACATTTTTCATCTTTCATCAGGCCTCAGTTTAATGCACTTAAATATACGTAGTATAAACAAACACTTTTCCGAATTGTGTGCTTTGTTGCAGTGCTTTTCCTCCAAATTTGAAATTATTGTCTTAACTGAAATTTGGCTTGACTTTGAATCAGGATATGATATAGATGGCTATTCTAAATATATTAAGATTAACAAATACAATAAGTGTGATGGCCTTGTGGTATATGTTATGAATTCTATAGATGTTAAATTGATAGACGTTGACATTGTCCAATGCAATTCTGTGCATTTGAATCTTACTTACAATAATATTGATATAGTTTTATCCGCAATCTACAGATCTCCTAATTGTTGTGAAAGCGATTTCCTAGACAGTTTTGAGAGTTACCTTGCCGCTACGAAAGAGAGAAAATGTCACGTCATTGTCGGTGACATTAATATTCAAATCCTGGAAAATAAAATGGACAATAATGGTCATAGATACATGAATATTTTGCACGAGTTCGGGTTTATGAAATACTTAAATGCTACTACAAGGCCATCCACAAATTACGGTACTGATTCTTGTTTAGACCATATATTTTTTAAAAGCTTGAACAAACATTGGAATTTTTCTTCTGGAGTTTATAGTAGTTCAATCACTGATCATCATCTGATTTTTGCTGTGTTATCTAATGCTAGCTTCCCTACTCCTAATATATCTAACGAAAATTCAGCTCGTAGAAATGGTATTTTGAATTATAATGACTTTATCTTAGATATTAAAAAAGAAACTTGGAATAATGTACTTAACAATCAAAATTCGGATGAAAGCTTTCATAACTTTTATAACATATTACAGAACTATATATGTAAACATACTTCTAACAATTTCCGAAACACTCCTTCCAAATACAGAAAAATAAAACCGTGGATTACAAAAGGTATTATTAAATCAATTCGCACAAGAGATAAAATGGCAAAAAAATTAAAAAGCATCCCATCTAACACAGAATTGTCGAATAATTACAAGGTTTATAGAAATATGCTAACTCTGGTTATAAAAAACACGAAAGCTAGATACTATGCAGACCAATTTAATAAAAATATGAACAATCCCAGAAAATTTTGGCAGCTCATCAATGAAGCTACTGACACGGAACCAAATAATAATAAAGTCATAAAAGAAATTATAAGTGATGATGGCGTCGTATTAAAATGTAAGCAAAAAATGGCAAATGAATTTAATAATTATTTTTCAAAGGTGGGACTTGCAATTGCCGAAAAAATAAAGACATCGAACTTGAATAATTTTCTACCAGATAAAGTGTCCTCATCTATGTTTTTATATCCTATAAGCGAAAGTGAGATAATCAATATTGTTAACAAATTAAAACTTAGTGTTTCTCCTGGTATAGATAGTATTACGAATAAAATTCTACAGAAAATTGTTGACTTCATAGCTAAACCGCTGACTCATATTTTTAATTTATGTTTTTCGCAAGGTATATTTCCAACAGATTTAAAAAATGCTATAATCGTACCAATTCATAAGACAGGGGATAAGAACCAATTAAATAACTATAGACCAATTTCCCTTCTACCAAGTATCTCAAAGATTTTAGAAAAATGTATAAAGATTAGGCTGATGAGTTATTTAAATAATAATAAACTTTTATCTAACAATCAATTCGGTTTTCGTCCAAACCTATCAACAGATGATGCCATTTTTACGGTCACAACGAAAATCATAAATGAATTAGATACTGGAAACAAATGTTTAGGTATATTTTTAGATTTACAAAAAGCATTTGACACTGTAGACCATAATATTCTTCTGTCAAAATTACATGCTCTAGGCATTAGAGGAAATGTTCTAAATTTATTTCGGTCGTACTTAAGTAATAGAACTCAGGCTACAAGAATAGATAATGATCTCAGTGATTTCCGGAAAATAAATATCGGTGTACCGCAGGGTACAGTATTGGGTCCCATATTGTTTTTAATATACATAAATGACCTACTGAAGACTAATTTGAATATATTTAATGGCTCCATTTACTCATATGCTGATGACACCGTTGTAATATTTAGAGGTTCTTCATGGATTGAAACTTACGAAAATGCCAACAAAGGTATAAATCTTGTTAAATCATGGCTGGATTTTAATTTACTTTCCTTAAATGTTAAGAAAACTACGCTAGTTCCTTTCGCTTTAACAGCTATCGGTATGCAACAATTAAAAGTAAGTAAAAATTTAAGCTTAAAAATACACAATTCTGGTTGCTGTATTAATAGCTGCACTTGTCCCTCCTTAAGTGAATCAAATCAAGTGAAATATCTAGGCATCATAATTGATCGACATTTAAGATGGGACAAGTACATTGAATATTTATGCAATAGGCTACGTAAAGTCATTTATAAATTCGTTATTCTCCGTTCATGTTTACCAGCTCATGTTTTACGTACGATTTATTTGGCCCTAATTCATTCTGTTCTTCAATATGGCATAATTGGGTGGGGAGGAGTTGCAAAAACGATCCTCAGCCCTTTGCTTTGTCTTCAAAAACGCATCATAAAGATTTGTTTATTTAAGCCTCCTGACTATTCTTCCAAATTATTATTTTCTGAATTTAACGTTTTCACCTTAGACCAAATATACAAGTATGTCATACTGAATTATTTTCATAAACATCGTGACAATTACAAGTCAGAATCTCACGTATATAACACGCGAAGGAATCAATTTAATTTATTACTTGAACCAAAAAATGTTACAACTGCTGGAGCTAAGCACTGTTCAAGTTTTGGCCCAAGACTATTCAATTCATTTATTACCAACCATCCTGATCTAAATAGCTTAAACAACAAACAATTTAGGTCTAAAATTAGAAAATTTATATAATTATTACTTCTGTTATCGACTATTACTGTTATAACATTTTTCATATTAAACTTTAAAATTTGGATAGAACTTAATTTCTTTGTTTTTTACTAAAATTTGAACAAATAAATTGTTATGTATTATTGTTGTATTGCTTCGTACCTTTGTATTGTAAATAGAACATGTTCTAACCTTTCATACATAACATTTTGTCATACTTCTCCAAATTATGCATTTTTTTAAAAGTAATTGTTTAGTATAAGTATTTCTAATATATAACTGAACCACCCCCGAACACAAGCTCTGCTTCTTCGGGGGGTGTATCAACTTTTGTATATATTTTTCGTGTACTTTGGAGTAATAAATTGTAAATTGTAAATCTATGTAAGTATTAGTTTAATATAACTCGAGATCTGGATTTTCTCAAGATACTTTCAGACCTCTCGTTAAATTACATCTTACGACAATCTTGTTAAGCAGGGAGATTATTCTTTAATGTACAGGTAGGGGAAAAAAGCGGACCTACTAAAATATCTAAGTTCCCGATATGAGCCACTGCGCACGCCTAGTGGCATTCATAGGATAGCAGGGAATGTATTGAAAAGAACATTGTCTGAATTGAGAAATAATTTCACCTAATTTGCATTGCTTGTGAAAACAAAAGTTTCCGTTACAACTCTTAATTTATTTTCGTATCACAAGGCTCTGAAATCAGCTACAAGAGTTGGTCCGCTTTTTTTCCCCTACCTGTACACTGTAAGATTAAATATTTTCCCAGTTGCAGTGCACAATTACAGTAAGTTACGCTATTCAGTTCTGAGCTATTGTGCTTTTATAAGTAATACAACAAGTGAGACGTTTCTCAGAACAAGACAATGTAGGAAACGTTTCATGGAAGAGACACTGTACGAGACATTTCTTCCTTTAAACATTCGTAATAAAAAACAGGGCCCGGATTCTGATGACACGTCATCTTTTTATTGATGCTGCATAGACATTGCCAACTTGTAAATAATTCCTAATTATGGCCTCTAGGTTATAGAAATGCATTTTTATTAGGTAATTTTTTGTCATTTTATGCAATTTTATATTTTTAGGGCATTTATTTCAATTTTACGTCATTATTTTGTCATTTTCGTGTCATTTGCTTTCTTATTTAGTCATTTTCATGCATTTACATTGAGTGTATTAACTTTTTTCGTCACTAGCGATGCTGTCTTTGAAGTGTTGTTTGTTTAATGCAAGAAGGACACACTCAGTGTTGAAGTGTTGTTATGTCTCAGTCGGAAATGAGAATGAAAGAAACGCCAAAATTTTGTATTGTATTACTGTTGTTATTAGATTGACTTGCACCAGAGTCTGCCACCTGCTTGGATTTGAGAATGCAAACTACTGTTTACCCTCAATAAACAATAATATAATTTGGCAGAACGCAAAAGGAGATGCCGAAGTTTGACTTGTCAGTGCCTCGGTGCCAGTATAAATTTCCGTGAGGAAAGAACATTCACAACATTACAGTTATTTACAGTTTTTACAATTATGAACAAATTAGTCTATAACTTTATGTGTACAATAATAATTTTTTATAAATAAAATATACGTTTTTAGGTCATTTTTTAGAATTATTAAGTCATTTTCTTTAAAATTTAGGGTCTTTCATAGGTCATTTTTCAAAGAATTTTAGGTCATCAGGATTCGGGCCCTGGTAATAATTATTTAATTCTGCATTCACACGTTTAAACAAAGCTAGACAGACCACAGTGTTGACCACAATCCCTGCCGTTTTGTATGGGAGTGAGATTCGTCAGAACGAGTATTGTACAGCATCGGTATACAATGCGAAGTTTTGGAAGTGACAAGAGCATGTGACTGCTGCAAGGGGGGGGAGGCAATTCAAAAGCACAACACTGTGTGAATGACTCATTATTTCTGAACTCGACCACAGGTCCTGTGCAAAAGTTCAAAAGGTCAATACATAAGCACCCTCTAAACCGTTGTCATTTAGAACAGCACGTATTCAAGATGTCTGCAGGGTATAATAATGTCAACGTAATTATTACAGCACTATTATCAAAACTGTAGTGCGGTTCTCTATTCTATGTCAGTATTATCAGGAAGAAAAATACAAGTTGGAAATTATATCTTGTGTAGAATGCCATGGTACATTGGTGATGTTCTACGTAACCATATATCGCACACTTGCTGCAAAAGTGACACAATCCAAAAAAGTAAGTTTTTCAGTAAACGCAAAAAACTAATGCTGAAGGAAATAAGAATATATTTTGACAATGAGCTACGTCAGCAAAAGGATTGCAGCTCACAAAACCAAGATCAAGTGCTATTTTACTAATTTTCAGTTCCATAACTAAAGAACTACCCTTCTTTTGAGTTGTGACACTTTTAGTGCAATAATCAAAGAAAGGGTGTTCATTTATTTTGAATTATGACATTTTTGTAGAATTAAAGCTGGATATGTGCCACTTTTGATGTTTGACTTATAGGTTTTAGTATAGTATTATTTGAAGTTATGCCGCTATGTATAACTCTGTTTCTCGGGATAGGTTACACAACCAGTTTCTGGAAATTAGAGATAAATATTCTGAAGAAATCTCAAAATTGGGATTACAGTGTCTTACGAATGTGCTTATTTTGCACTACAGAAAATAATAGCAGCTTTAGAGCAGTTCCATATTAAACAAACTGTTCTTATAGGAGATATTTATTGAATTACTAAAAATGAATCGCATATGTCGCATTGATCCTTCCGGGGTACATAGAAAGATATTTTATATTCCCCATTGAATGTACGATTAAACATAATCGAATTGCTTCTCACGACAATCTTTATAATCCCGATTGAGATCTGCTAGACTTTTTCCGCCCTCAATAAACTCACGTGTAGTCTGAGCCCTTAAATAGTGAGATTCAATTCTGGGGATAGCATCAATGAACCTCCTTGCACTGTCTTTTATTTCACGATCCACCTTGGGGTGTTTGCCATGTTTTCCTCTCTTGTCACCCTCAACGAATCCTCTTTCATTTATCTTTTACAAAGCTGTTCAAATAGGTCTGTCATTTATATCAGGAGAGGCCTTAAAAATGTCTTACAAACCCTGATTCGTGACTTATTTACCTCAAAATAGAATGCTGGGTTTGATAGGGTGAGTGTGTGAAACTATAAATTCCCATTGCCTCGGCAAATCTGCAATACTTCAATAATTATTAAAAAAAAAAAAAGTGCGCGGAACGCCACGCGACAGAAGTAAAACTTTATTTTATTTTATTTTTTTTCAATTTTTTATTATTGGATTTTTCAATTTTGCATTATTGGACTTTTTAATATTGGGTTTTTGGACTTTTTTAATTTTGGATTTTGGACTTTTTAATTTTGGATCTTTGAATTTTTTATTTTGGATTTTTTTAATTTTTGATCTTTGAATTGTTTATTTTTTTATTTTTAATTTTTTTATCTTTGGATTTTTAATTTTTTAATTTTATTGTTTATTAAATTTTGGATTTTATAATTTTTAATTTTGTTTTTATTTTTAATTTTGGAAATTTGTATTTCTTAATTTTGGATTTGCGCGGTAATGAACCTCCGGGTTATATAAAATAGATAATATACCTTTAGATTGCTTAGGAATTGTCTATTGCCATTGAGGAAGTAAGGTCGGAAAAATTTCCTTTGATTACTCCTAATCATTGAGTTGATTGTTTTCTGTGCAGTCCGCACCGAAACAAGTAAGTAATTTCGTTCGGTTTTGAGTGTGACTGATTTCGTGACGGTTTTAGTGTGACTAATTGTGACTGATTTCGTGAAGGTTTTAGTGTGACTGATTTTCCCGAATTACCCTCTACCGCCACTAAAGAAGTTTTACTTAAAAAAAATTACTGTCGAAATTCAGCGTAATCTGCGATTCTCTCTACATGGTGGACGCACTTTTCTTTCTTGAAATTCCTTTCTCGTTTTAGAGGATGACACGTATGATTTTCCAGAATTTCTCAAAGCTTTTGCTTTTGTAACTGCCAAGTTTCAGGTCTCTGTTTCCTTTTTTTCCCTTTTTAATTCTGCATTTCAGCTTCTGTTTGAACACCAGTTTCATTTGTGCTGTCAGAACTGGCACTGAAATTTGGATCATCTACAGAGTCGTCATCTAATTCATCAGTATCGTCCGTACTACTGTGTATTGATTGGAGAAGCACAGTACTTCTTCAATTAAATTTTGTTCAAACGCATACGAATAGGACCTTCAGACCTACTTGTACTACTTGTAACAACATCAACATTATTCCCATCTGGTTCAGAGGTGGTTCCAATAACTATTGATTCTGTACATATAGGATGATAGCTATTCAGAGTAATATCAAAATCTTGACTCTCCTTGTACTGTTTAGCTGCCATAGATAACATTTTCACCGCACGGATCGATAGAAACATAATTATTCTCTATGAAAAAGAGAGAGAAAAAAACCCACTTAAGTACAATCATTAAAAGTGACATTACTCAAACTGTGTTTATATAATTCAACAAAAACGACACAATTCGAGGCATCACAAAATACTTCTTCTAAAGTGACACAACTAGAAATACCAGAAATAATCTGGTCATTATTGGTCAGCTGAAATTGTAATCAATAATGAACTGTTCACGTTGAAGAGCTGAAAATACTTCCGACAGAAAATAGCCTTATTTTTATCATCAAAGCACAGAAGTAGAGCTTTTAGGTTCAGTCATAAAAAATGGCGTAACTCGAAATATCCTAAAATAATTCTTCAAAATGGACATAACTCTAAATAAATTAGTATTATGTTTTTACCTTGATCAATTAAAGTGACACAAGTTGAAATACAACACGGTTTCCTTGTGACTTCAAGTCATAAAAGCGACACAACTCAAAATAAGACTATTTTGTATTTTCTTACTGTCATCCGTTCACTACGAGAATTACAGCTCAACTAAAAATAAGTCATTGTTGTAGATGTAATCGTGGTACAACTTCAAGCAATAAAAGAGACATAACTGACATCTGACGGCCAAGTTGCGAAGTTAGATAGATACGCTTTTACTTTCTCGCTTATACGGAGTATAGAGAAAGTATTGTGATCGTGACAAAAAATCGAAGTTGAGTTAACACCGGGAGAGCACGTTTCATGAAGCCTAGAAACCGAAAAAAATATTTTTGGAATGACGTCTGTCCGTCTGTCCGTCTGTCCGTCTGTCCGTCTGTCCGTCTGTCCGTCTGTCCGTCTGTCCGTCTGTCCGTGGACAAGCACAGCGGGTAAACGGCTCGTTGTATTTACTTCATTTTTTGAAATAAGGACTTTTTCGAAATTTTGTCGAACCGCCCAGAAATTTAACTTTACAACTGAAATATTAAGGGGACTTTTCATGAAAACTTTTTTAAAATTTTTGATTTTTGAAAAAATGGCTCTAACGATTTTAATAAAAATTTAAAATTGGAAACTCTTATCTATTAGTAATAAAATGGCTATATCTGTATTTCTGCAAAAATGACTTAAGGGGTACTTTATTCGTATCCATTTTCAGTTTTTCTAGATTATATCCATTACAGTAAGTGATACATGAAACCCTACCACAGTAAAGTTGTAGAGAAAATTAAAATGAACATTTTTTGTTTAAAACATTTCTTTATACAATTAATAGATATCAAGATAAAAACGAAATAAGTACAGCTTAAATGCGAATTTCAGAACATACATATCAATTAAAATATGAATGGCATTTTGTTGCCACTAGCAACAAGAAAACTATAGGCCTAATGTACTTATTGTTGTGAAATGCAATCAGTTTAGCTCAGTCGCATTGAACACACTAAACCAATTACAGCGATGTGGTAGGCCTATGGGCTGACAGGGAAGAGGTCCTGAGTTCAAATCAAACCTCGTAGCCGCCCAAATTGACTTGGGTTTTTCATGGTTTCCTCGTTCGCAAAAGCAAACGCCGGGTTTGTAGGACTTGCTTATTTTCCATAACTCATCGCCGCTACGTCACTGGATATTATAATCGTTTAAACTGAATGCCACATACGAAGACATCACTAAACAATAGAAACAGATGACGCGAATGAGTTGTTACAATAGACTAATAGTTCACGCAAGCATACTAAACACATTACATGACCTACAATGCAGTTAAAGCTTGCAATATAACCTAAGTAGTAACAGCAGTAGGACCGCCGGCGTGGTCTTGTGGTTAGCGTCAGATCCGTCGGTCCGGGTTCGATCCCCGGTACATCCTTGGATTTTTCTGAGGTTGAGGGGTCTGGTAGGGGTACACTTCCTCGTGATTCAAATTGAGGAGCTACTTGATAGAGAAGTAGCGGCTCCGGTCATGGAAACCACCATTAACGGTCGTGGGGGTCGGCATGCTGACCACATGCCCCAACCCTGCCATCTGCCTGTGGTAGATGACACACCGGTCGGTTGGTAGACCAAATCCCTCAAGGAATGTAGTGCCACGGAGTTTAGTTTTAGTTTCAGTATAGCGAAATTCAAATATAAGTCGCCCCTTAAGCTCCGTCCATTCGATATTCACATTTGCATTTACTGTGTGATGTATTTTGTTTCTGAGCGAAGCAGAGTGACCAACTGTCCTTGTATTGGTGGGTGGGTTGGGTGGGGCCGATTTATCCCAAGGTGCGACTTATATTTTAATTTTCCCGTAGTAATACTAGTAGTACTAATAATATGCAGTTTTACTGTCATTCATTATTATTATTATTATTATTATTATTATTATTATTATTATTATTATTATTATTATTATTATTATTATTGATTCACGGTAAAACCATTAAACATGAAGATCGACTCTGATGGTTTCCGTTCTAGATACTTCTTAGTTTTATGAAAATGTAATAAATAAAATTTAATTGTCTCTTTAATTTAATTTTTTCTGTGCTAGCCTTTAACACGTATATGCGAGAAAGTTTGTGCAACGTATTTTTGCACCATTTATTTATGATCGGTGAAGGAGCATTTCTGGAGCTTGTTCATATAGATAACTCAAAAACTACGATTTTTGAGTTGTGTCACTTTTGCAGCAAGTGTGCGATATGTGCACAAAAAAAGTTTCACCAGATTTTCAATACTCACTACAATACTCCATACAACATTTCGAGCATTGTTGGCTAGTATTTACAGCGACATAATCAATGCCACGTCCAGTTTTGTGTTTTGATTGTAGTTCGTTAATTCTGCTACATTTAAGTATGCTATAAATACATAAAGATTATTAAAATTATATTTATTTTGCATTTTCCTCCTATGTTGAGTTATTTCAGCGCAGAGTTCTTTTTATTACCTGCGATGTCTTTACATTCCCTTCTCTCAAGGTAGCTCAACAGCTCAGGTTTGAAAAAGCGACGAATTGGAGAGCGGGTGTGGAGGGTGAGGAATAGATTTAGTTTGTTTGTGTTATTTTGTATTTATATTATTTGTTCTTTTTTTGTGCGTTTTTGCGTAAGCATGTACGGCCCATGCGGACCCATGCGACTGTTTGCATTGGAATTTGTAAAAAGTTAATTATTGTAATAAACACTTACACTTACAAAATTCAACAGAAAAGAACATCTTCCAATTTCATACGAAATTGTAGAGTACTCCAGTTACGAAAATACGATTCTCTGTTATTGAAGTTGTTAGGTATGCAATTTTCTGAGCAAGAAGAATGCGCTACAGTTAATGAATTTCATGAAAATTATGACTCTAATGCGGGTTTTGTAAAGAAGGAATCGAAACATGAATAATTCCATCTTACAACATGGATATCTTTCGGTAAAACGTTCTATTTATTGCATAATTAAAACATACAATACTTCATCTCTATTTTCTAAGGTGAGCCGATAGATATACAAAATCATTCCAAAAAACATTATATTTGAAGCGGGTCATTAAAAATTAATATTACTAATTGTGGTTGTTATCTAGAAAGGCCTATACAATTTTATGAATAAATAATGTGACGCACTACAAATAATTAATTAAATAAAGGTTTTAAGTTGTTGAAAAATGAATCTTATACGATTTTTTGTAAAGCTAGAACTACAGTATCAGAAATACAGCACACTATGGCACCAAGTAGATTCCAGGCTTGTGTACTGATATTTTTATAAAGTTAATAAAATGTCATTTAACTTATGTTGGTTGTACAAACCCATGTATGATCTATGTGGAGGCTACTGCGGATTTTGTGAAGAAGTGGCACACCACTGAGAAAACAAACCAGAAAGATAAATGTAATCCCTGAACCGAGGAAAAGATAAAATAAGTTATATTTTAGAAACAAGGAAAGAAATATTACATATTGTCCTTTAAAAGCATTTGACAATAAATACTTCCTATAAACCTATCCATTGTAATCTGAAACTTTATACCAGCATTGTGAGATTATTTTATAGTTTCTCAAACAAAATGTCGTTAATGGAGTACAGGATGCAATCATTTATGAAACTGCAATACCGTTATCGACTATGTATGACTTTAAATTTAAAAATAATTTACTTCACAAATGGATTATGCAAAAGATGTTGCACTAACTTCATCATAGTTAATAATAATGAATTCATCCACTTACTAGTAATTCTAGATAGACGAAAGATAAGAATTTTAAAATAATTATCTAGTTTTTGTAAATATTTTAAAATTAGCTTATCTTTAGATGGGTTTTTACCACTCGAAATAGATTTAATAATAGAGGTCATTATACCAAAACTGACCTGTTTAATAATTACGTATAATTGTAATTGGTCTCCTAAGCCAACAAAATAAGCATGGGAGCCTCAAGAACTTCCACAAAGTTTATACAGACATAAGCGGATTACTGATGGGATATTTTCTACTTCATAAGTATATATACTGAGACTAACCCTCAACAGATTAAGTGAATTATTTTATACATGAATGATGAAGTGGAGACATTGAGACTTCGTTAATATTTATTAATATTTATTAATATATAAATTGCTCACGCAATGAACACTTCACCATAAACAAGTATAAATATAACTTGTTTGGGCCTGAAGATGATGCAAAACCAGGCATCGAAATGCATCTCCATGTAAAATACATTGATATTGTTTAATGACTGCAGACAGAAGAATTCTAGAAAATCCATACTACGAATCTACATATATACCGTACCATTGTGGTACCAACTCATAAAAAACAGTGTATACATAGTTAAGATAAATGAAAAAACAATTTTATTGATGAGATTGATAATGGAAGAATAGACTCTTGTACATTTTTAACTATTGACGATAATTTTAATATTATAAAAAACAGTGTACATACTATATTCTTGTATATTTTTAACCACTGGAAATTCACCTGATTAATTTTAATATTGTGACTGTTGGTAGAAGAATACTTTTGTACATAGATTTTAACCTGACGTTTCTTCTTCAACATAGGCTTTTTAGATTTTATTGTGTATTTATTATAATAAAATAAAATAAACAGGTACAAAAACTGTCTAGAAATTCTCCGTCAGCATCCTATTATTGCAATATCAATATAAAATATACTAGTGCTTGAAGGTGGAAAATAATTCACAATTAAAATCGTATTACCAGCACTAGAGGAACAAAATGAAATGTATCAATAAATAAATGATGTTTATGAATTTCATTTATCCCAGTAAGGGTCTGTAAGTTAGGGCTATATAAAGTTGTGAATTATACCCAGATAAGAGACCTCTTATCTGAGGTACCCATATTAGAACACCATAAAAATGCATTAAAACAGTGTTGTTCACAGCCTTAAAAGAATCAACTTGATCCAAAGCTGGTATGAATTCAGCGTTTCTTCTTAGAGGCACCCAGACGTACTGAAGACTCATTTGCCAAAATGCATTTTATGAGTATTCGACACGCCCGGGCTCCTCTTACAGGAAACGCTGAACTGACGCTACACGTTGCAATGAGATTATTCTGAAATGAAAAATATTGATGTTTCTTATTTTGTCGTATTTGCTATCCTGTTCAAGATCTCTCAAAATGCATTATTAAATGCGAGCATAACGGTGCCCTTCCAACTGCATATTTTAAGATTTCTTGTCTGATTCGCACTTTCCTGTGGAACAATACGTAGTTGTCATCACATTTGCGTTAGCTGTCATAGTACGTTTCTTTTTATTTTAAAATAAACCATAAAATACCAACAGTTTCAAGCAGACACAATATATATATATATATATATATATATATATATATATATATATACGATGCACGTATATATACTAGAGGTTTCTGTAGACTTTTTAGTACAAATTATATTTGTATGTGTTTCGTTTTTCTTTCTTTTTTGTTTTATTCTTCTTTTATAAATTTCTTAAATTCCACAAAAGGGAAAAAATTATGTAAGAAAAGATTATTCACACAGACAGCAAGACCTAAGGCTCATTACACTGCACAAATTAGGCTCAATGTAGCACACTTCATTGTTTTAATGTGTTTTAATAAAAGCACAACAAAGTCACATTGATGCTATACAAATGCTGTACGTTAGTCTGTTGTTTTAATAACAAAGAAAGTATTAGCATACTATGTTGTCAGCATAACAAAAAGCTATTCAGGCGTTTCTTTTATTTAAAAATAATTATCAATAGCACTATGAACAATAGCTATTGGGAGATAAACGTAATGGAACAAACTAAAATACAGAAACCTGGACTTTAAGGCTGCCCGTTAATCTAACGCTCTTTTGCCTCCTCTTTCTGTTAGGTCTCACTATAAACATCTTCCTGTTCTCAAAGCCTTCCTCCCATTCTCTCACGCACATAGACTCTCTCTTTCTATCTCCCATCCCTTTCAGTCTCTATCTCTATGCACATTTTCTTAAACGTACGTACTGAAAACATTATCAACACTGCAAACTACATAAAATATTCACTAGATGCACACGATACCCTTGTATACATGAGTACATAGTATGAGGACAAATCTCATTGTTGCTGTACTGATAGGCAAACACGCACACATACACGAAATACTCCAAGCTACTAATTAGGTATTAGAAATAAGATGATGAAAGTGACAAGTGCAGAAAATTTTTATATAATGTCGTAAAAGTACTCTCAGGTAAGTAAAGAGCTAATGGAAAGAACGGTTTCTATTTCTCTCTATAAAATGTAATATTCAAATTTAAAATTAAAACAGTTCTATTCCTGAGATATTCACACATCTGAGAATAGTATTATCACTTGAAATAGAATTTTAGACTGTCACTTGTACCACCTTTTTTTATTGAGCCCTTCAGTTGAGGAATAACCACACGAACGGTCCGACTACAGAATTCAGTCTCGTTGCAAATATCTGGCTGGGTATTTCTTATCTTGCTGAAAGTTAGTGGGGAATCAGTTGGTAGGACGTGTTATTTCCATCTCGTTACTCTTGAATTGTCAATTATATGCACGAATTCACATATATTTTGCTAACGAATAGATTTGAATACGATGAAGAAAGGCCTAAAAAATTAAATTCAAACAAGCTTACATATACAATGCACACAACAGTAAACGACCTATAAGGATTATTCTCAAAATACCAACGCTATAAATATATAACCACATAAATGTCCATATACTTATTTTCTAGTTTATCGGGCTTAGTTTTCGGCATATCGTCATACCACCCCCAAAACTGTCAACCCTTTCAGGAGGAGCATTATACAGAAGATGAGCCATAAGCCCTATTCTTTCATAATAATGAGCTACGATAGGGTTAAGCAATAGGGATTTCTCTCGTTCTGTAAGCTATTTGTAATCCTAACTGTAAGTGTAATCCTAACTGTAGGTTATTTGTAATCCTAACTGTAAGTTAAACTTTTGTAATTGCTAACTGTAAATTTATTTTTTTTGTTGTTGAAATATATACAATACAATACAAAACAATAAGATGCAGTTCTAACGAAATTGACTTACTGATCTTAAGTTGCCCAGTTCGAAAAACTTAAAAATATCTTCCAAGAAGGATTTGACAAGCTCTGTACATCCATTTCACTCGATTAATGATAATAGATCACATTCAAGATTTGGAAAATCCGTCAAATTCTTCGCAAAAAAAGTTTTTAAATAGCAAAACAAGATGAATAAATATTTCTTCAACTGTCACGTTTATAGATACTTATGTTTCATACAATTGCAGAGACTTAGGATTTAAGTAAAATCCAGGTTCGTGATTAATAGTTAGCAAAAATAAATGCTATGAATTACATAACGTTTAGATGATTAATCCTTCAGTACATAATGTAGCCTATAGAAGGCAGTAGTTTGCCTTAAATTTACAATAAAATAACGGAAAAAACTACAAAGAAATTAAAATTTCATGTACAATTTAGATAATAGGGTACAAAATATAAATCATGAGCTAAGCATTGCTTATCTATTTCCTTTGCAGTCCGGCACGAATCTATAATTAGCATGAGAAATTTAGTCTCGCGAATTTAAGCGCTAATCTGTCTATATCGCAAGATAGATTTCACGGTCATACTATGGAGAGTCATGCAATTCATATTACAGTATATCCAACCACCAGTATCAGCTGTTCATATCGTAAACGCACTGGTTCAGATCTCATTTACAACATATTATTCTACTTATGTTACCACCAATTTTATTGCTCTTAAATTTTTCTCTACTCAACAAGATAAGGTATAAAAATTTAGTATTTCACCGGATAAGTTAACGCACATTTAGGTGAAATTTTGACGCGGTTTCTCCTGGGTTTAATAATTCAACCGCTAGATTTTTTAACAATTTATCTAAAAGCAAAATATTTAAAACATATTTATTAATACTGACATCGTTTTTACATAAATTACATGAATTAGCCTTTTTTTTAAATTATGTTTTTACTTTCAATGTTTAGCATAACGTACCGGGTTAATGATGGTAGAAATAAAAGTAAAACGATTCTAAAGACCCGATATTTTTTACAATTCCTTATAGAGCTTCCATCACAATAATTGAGTTAAACCACATTAATTGTACTTCCATTTGGAGCTAAGATGTCTGAATAGATGTATAGATCGTTTGCATTTCAAACTCTTGAACAACCCACATGCAGTTGGCCATGGGAGAAGCAAAGTTTCCGAAAGTCGATCCTACAGCTTTAAGTGATTATACTTGTGACTTGTTGATGCTCATAGCGAAACTCAGATTAATGGGGAATTTCAGACGTCTAAATTGAAACAGTATATCCGAAGGGATGCTTGGGATCCGAGGAATGAGTACTACTTTGCCCGCGGGAAGTTACACTACAGGGGCTGAATGGCATTATTTTGAATATCCATTGCACATCACAATGAAATCCATTAATGAAATAAAATCAGGTAAACTGATGTAACAAAGTGCCAGAATGCTTTTGTTTAGTCAGTTATAATTCCAATTATGATATGCAGAAAATTAAGTTTTTTTTTTTAATTTCAATCGATTTCCGAGTTAAGCTCCAGATTGATTCATTAAGCAGGACTCACGGAAGAACAAAGGTCTAGGTTTTTTTAATCAGATTAACATCGTCCAGAATCAGCAGAATATACATATGTGTGATATCTTGACAATCGCACATTCACATAAAAATACAACAACAAAATGCCAAATTGGCCGGCTACGGGATTTGAACCAGGGATCATCTCGGCCATCTCGCTCAGTTTAACGGTCTAGTTTGATAAGTATATTTGAATAAATAGTGTTATTTATCATAGCTAACTGTATTGCAACTTCCAAAACCGTATATGAACACTCTAAAACAATATGCTGCCATGATAACTGATTTGCGTGTTATATTCTTTCTAATACATTACCATAAAATAGGCACTAAATTGGGCTTTACTCCAGTATTGGTAAACCGAATTAATCAAATATCAATAGGCTTCTTCCCATGGACGTTATAAATATGCATACCAAGTTTCATGAAAATCCAACTAAGTGTATTTGAGTTATCGCGCGTACAGACGCACGGATGGACGGACGGACATACATTTTCCCGTCCCCACACAATATTATAAAGTACCAATCTGGCACTTAATAATCCACCTTCTTCATAATTCAATAACGTTATAATGTATAAACAAATGAAACAATCAGAGCGGGCTAATAAAATCGAAGCACGCCACAATTTATTAGGCGTTTATAAGCGCTAATAATTACGTTTTCCGCCAGTTTGTCGGTGGTAAACCTCTTTCCTCCCCTATGATAAAAATTTAAAATCTCTGCGTGCCATAGATCGGGCAGGGCATCGCATACAAATACTTCCTTTTATTACATAGATATGCTATGGTGTTTTTAAAACGTGGCAGATTGTGTCATGCAAAGACAGTTGAAGGACGTACGTCTGGCAACAGGTTCGGAATGAATATTTTAAACGCTATATGTTGTCAATAAAACTCAAATACATGACACTATTGCCAAGGCCTTCTTGGAACCGTTTCTTTATGCTGTAGCGCTTCCTTCCATATTCAAATTACAGGAACTGTGCAAAACCCAATCGATACAATAAACTGTATAATATTCGCACCCTACAAAGGTGAAGCTCTCATGAATCTACAAAGAAACATCAATCTATTATTCCAATCATTCCATTTTTCATACAGTAGTAGAGAAAAATATAGTCATTCATGAAGGGGATTCAACCAACGCCACTTTACGCAATACTGTGCTCTGTCTATGATTACAAAGCTTTACTCATTAATAATAAAATAATCTATACGATGTGGTCGCTCCAAGGCTTTCTCAAAAAACTTTAAAATTCCAACGAAAATCAATGACATTACATTGTCTATTGATATAATATACAGTACTGTGTAAGAATTTGGTATGTTACACAACAGATTCTACCGTAAGGTAGTTTTACATAGACTTTATTGCAATAAAAGCGTTGTATGCATAATTTAACTTTGCCTTGTATTTAAAATATAAGTACTCTTAAACTAAAAACTATAAATATTCATCTGAATTTGTCAATTTTGTTACTGAAAGTTTTAGGTAGCTTATTTTCCCACTTTCAATCAAGTCTTTGACGGCAGCTTATAAGTGGCAATACTTTCCCGAAGAAGGCAAAATAAGTCCCTAAAACATTTTGAAAATATGTATCCTACAATAATTTACATAATTGAATTTAAAATTATGCAGTCACACAATAATTATTTTAAATTTGAAATTGTTGATGTTTGACAATGTTACCATTGAACCTGTAACAAATTAATTTTAAAAAGACAGTTGTACACATATTTTTGTCACCACGACAGCCTAAGTAGAAGAGTTCACTGGCAAATGAGTTTACATAATTTCCAATAGTTCCTTTTAGGAAATGTTCTTTGCGTTTGGTTTTAATAGTCTTCATTCAATACATGGTTGGTATGAAACATTATTTTGATATTACCGATAATATCTATAGGGATTCAGATATAGGGACATGGGACATGGGACTGTCGCATTCACGCAAAAATAAATGCCATCGACTTAGGCTGGGAGCAGAAAGACAGTGCTTAACCTTTTAGTTCCACTAAGGCCGACTTTGATTGAATCCGCCCAAGCACTACCGAATGATAATTCTTTCACACTGGTTGTGGAAAGGTAGAGTCAGACTGAAAAATTCAATGCCATTGCTGGGATTTGAACCGGAGATCCTGGTTCAAATCCCGACTAAGTTCAAATCCCGGCTATGGCATTTAATTTTTCTGTCTGACTTTACCTTTCCAAGCACTTTACGAACATTACGAAAGACCTCTGAAGCCCATAAATAAATATTTCGTTACATTTACCCGAATTAGTTCTTATTGTTTTTATAGGTTTTAACTTCCCATTTAAAAGTTCGAAATTTGTTATAAGTAGACTTCGGATTTTAGGTAAAATCCTGTTTTAATACTTAAAAGGTAAATACACTAAAACTAGTATATACACGTTTCATGACTTAAACTGATCCTTTTATAGGACCTAAAACAGCCTATTTTGATGTTAGAGCCTAATATTGCCTTTTTGCATTTGTTCTCTTCAAATAAGCTATTTTTCTACATTTTTTATAAATCATGCAACTTCTTTTCAGTTTATATTGAGTTTTAAACTCGGACTATACAGTACATGCCATACTTAATGGTAGTCTATTCTAAAGAGCAGCAATGCTTTGTCTTCATGAAAATATTTCCTAGGACTTTGCGGGGAAATTAATTATTTTGCTTCAAACTTCGTTATCCAGTAACAAAATAAAGTTCAGTTCTTTGAATGACTACGAGAGGGATGAATAAGCTAGCGGACCTAGCTTCTAAATATCGGTAAAACCAAAAACATTAGAGTGGAAGCTCAGCTCAGATTCGTTGTTCTGTGGCTGCGTTGACCTAGATGTACAATGTGAAATACCGAAAATAAAGTGTAATTTATTATGAAGATAATTATAGACAGGAATTGGAAAAAAATTAATTAACACTGTTAATGGGCCTGTAAATAATGAACTTCGGTTCTAAAATCTATACGGTGAAATTCGGGTGTTAAATGGCGTAATACAGTACTTATCAGGGATAGTAATATGGGCCCAAGTAATCCTAATAGGCCTCTGTATTTCCGTGTACTGTATGTCCGTGTTATTTGATCGTGATCATTGATGAATGAGTGGTATAAATCTATATTAATAAAAATGAATTACCAAAATGTGTGTTGCCGCATCACTTGAGAACGGCTCGACCGATTTGACTGATTTCTTTTTTGTTGTGTTCGTAATTATTGCCAGGACAAGGTTTGTATGAAAGAAAAGTTTTGGAAAATCCACGGGAAAAGTCGGAAATTTGAAATGAGGCACAGTTAGAGAGTTCTGCTGTCAATTGTTTACATAACAAATAAAAAAAGATTTAAAAAAGTGAAATGTGACAAAAGAAGTGTGACATATTCACAGTTTAAGAGTTACGCTGTCAGATGTTTTCATAACAACAACAACAAAAATGTGTGAGTCTTGCAACCAAGACAAATCGAAAGTGTGTATGTATGTATGTACAGTGAGTTCCACGCAAGAGTTGGCCAATGACGCGGGTTTCTGGGTAGCGGCTGGCACAGCTCCAACTTCTGAGCGATCGGGGGAAATATCTACGCAAATAATGCCGCGGTCGTTGTAATGATTCAGGTTATCACATTTACAGTTAAAATTACAATGTAAATAACCACGTACTTCATCACAAGAGATGATGGAAATGTTCTCCTCTTGCATCCAGACAATACTGGCACCTTTTTAGGAAATTTTCTTTCACGCGCATAAGTTCAGCTTCCGAGACAGAGTTACTTTCTCTTGTGATAGGCCTATGTGATATTGTCATCAAGTTCTTCTAACAGTTTGTAAATATTATTTATGGGGAAACTTGAAAAATAAACTGTATAGATCAATTTCCCATACACAAGAAGAACATAAAGACAATATCACAAGAGAAATTAACTCTATCTCGGAAGCTGAACTTACGCGCGTGAAAGAAAATTCCCTAAAAAAGGTGCCAGTGTTGTGCTTATGCAAGAGGAGAACATTTCCAACATCTCTTGTGATGAGGTACGTGGTTATTTTCATTGTAATTTTAACTGTAAATGTGAGAACCTGAATCATTACAACGACCGCGGCATTCTTTGCGTAGATATTTCACCTGATCGCTCGGGAGTTGGAGCTGTGCCAGCCGCGACGCAGAAACCCGCGTCATTGGCCAACTCTTGCGTTGAACTCACTGTATGTATGAATGTATGTTCCCTATACAAATCTACATTTCTTGACCAATTTGCACGAAATTTTGCACACATACCCAGTTAAGCCCGGAAAGTAACTCGGTGAACACTAAAATTCAAACAAACCACTCCTTCCCTTGAAAATTTATATAATTTCTGAAAATATTATACTGAAAAATGAAATGCAATTCAGTTATGACAAAAAGTATTGTTTACAGTGTTCACATAGCGATTTGGGAATTACACAATACTGGGCTTTAATAAATTCTGATTCTATCGATGTAATTAATACATTTGTGAAAATAATTCTTGATGAATGAAATCCAAGAAAATAAAGCACAGTGTGATGCAGTCACCTAACTTTCTCTACCCTCAACATGGAAAAATCATTTTCTCACTTCACATTTTGATGTAGAATAAGCGGTCGTATTGCAGGGACAGCTTAAGTGTGAACCAGTGAGTATGCTATATGAGAAGTCTGTAAAAAATCCTATCCACTGATTCGTCACTCATAGCTGTAGGCTTTGTATAGGGATGTTTATCATAGGCCCTAAACTTCTACAAGAACACAAAATAGGATGGAACATTTTCAGTCCTATACCCACAGTATATTACGTCCCAGGTATTGGGGGAGGAAAGTATGAAAGTGATATTGAATATATATATATATTTTTTTTTTTTTTCAGCTCCGAAACGGTTGTATGGTAACAAGAGAGTGAGAAATAAAATTTTCCATAAAGACTATACAATCTTATGTAATCGGAATTTATGTTTCTTCTTATTTCAACCCCTCCCAGGTATGGTGAGTAGAAGCAACGGAATGCAACATTCTGAGGGAATAGTTCGAGTTCCTCATTTCAAGTTCTACGTGCATATTACACAAGGTCCTAGAGTTTGAAAATCGAAAGTCCTTCATCAAGTTAATTTCAAATTAAAAAATATAAACCTGGGCGACTCCGGGCCTTTTAAGCTAGTTATTTATAAAAATAAATATAATATTTATAATTCTGTATTATAAATGAGATATTTAAGAAAACTCGCTGCTTTAAGTGGAATTAAATAATTTTACAATAAAGCCTATTTCCCAAAAATTGAGCCTATTTTAGGCACCTAAAATTGTATTTAGCAACCTAAAGGTCCGAACTCTAGTTGTAAGTCAATAAATGTAACATAAAACAAAATAAATACACGCATTATAATTTTATTATTTAAGATAATTATGCACTTTCGTGAAATGATATAATAAACAGTAAAAAAAATCTTGATACCTGGTCATAACATTGCTGATAAACAATCGAATGATTCCAAACAATCGAAAATTTAAAATGTATTTTGAATAAAAGTCAAAACAAAAATTGTTCGATTCCTTTCAGGCCTAAAACAAATTAGAGTCATTTTTTATTGTTTTCCTGGATATATTTTAAATCAGGCCCCAAATTTCCTCATCAGAATATCTTATTAACAATTTGTTCTTTTTTTGTGTATGTATCACGATAAATGAACAGAAAGATATATAAGCATTCATGAACCACAGATTATTGTCTCTGTTGGACATTACATGAGAATATTACAGGAACAGAAACAGAAACTAAAAGTTATGGATGTCTGACGCCTTTGGTTTTGATGAGGTTCATATCGAGAATTATGAATTGAGATTCCTTATTTCACCATGACAAATAGCAACACGTCTTGTCGAATTGGAGAGAAATCGCTTAAGCAGGGGCGAATTTTGCTCTTTAGCGACCCTAGGTAGAGAATATATTTGCGTCCCTTACTTCGAATTAAAAGTACTAATACTATGAAAAAAAATTGACATCTTATTTCACTGCAGACGTGGATGGCATCGAATTCCGTACTACTGATATAATGGATTCTTCTTTTTATAAATACCACTGTTTGAAAAACTAGGTTTAGATAGTAAACACTTTTTAATTTATTTAAATTTTCTTTTCCCGTATGGCAGTAAATTCTCTCCATATTGAATCAAGAATAAGTTAGCGGATTTTAAAATATTTCTCACAACTTTTTTCGCAATACTTTCACAGATTTCCGATATTAGTAGCCAGTAATCTTTTAAAATGTTTTTTCCACCGTCACTTGATATCCACGAAAGAAAATATTCATACTTTACTCACACTAAATTCTTGCAACTAAGGTTTTAAATGTACAGCAGTCAGGTATTCACTTTCTGTGCCTAAGTTCCCCGGTTTATGGTATTTACATGTACGTAAATGAGACGGTCCTATGTCTGCAGAATTACAGGCATGTAAAAGAACTCATGTGGGACAAAATACCGCATCATAAGCGACAGTTGAAGGCCTATGTAGTAATACACACCTGTCGTTAAATAACCATAATAAATAAACAGACCATGATGGTTTATTTGTCTGATGACACTGAATTATTATATAGTTCACTGGCATTTTAGCTTCAGTGTGGCATAAACTGTAAACATTGTATGACTATATCGCTCTTCCTTCATAGGAAAGAAAAAACGAATGTTCTGTTTGTGAGTACGATAATTCATTATATCGTCAGAAGGCGGCGTGCGTGAAAAGATATTGTAATAGGCCTAATAAATTATTTCTTCTTATAATGTTTACGATAGAGAGAGAAAAACGAAATACAAACAGGCAAATATATGTTTTAGCTTAACTTTCCTAGGCTACATACCTCCCTATGAAAGCGGCCACCCTTGGCAGCTGATTATCTGCCTAGGCCTAAGTAAGTCCCAAGCTGAAGCAATAATGAGAGTAGTAAATCTGCATACGTCATGAGAAGGCATGTTAACAAGACACCAATGTCTTTATGATGGGGAGGTATAAAATGCGACCACGTTCTCTGAATAGCTAAGCAGACCCTTAATTGCATAAAAATACCCCACTGTGTACTTATTAAAGACGAGAATGGCATTTTTAAGATCCCGCCCATAAAACTGAGTGGTGACACGAATGGTGCATTATAATTCAGCGCAGGGACAACGGCTGAATTCAGAAGCTCTCCCTACGAACTTCATACTTCCATATTAATTACCAATATACAAACGCAGTTATTCATGATATGAATTCTGAATGGCCATAAATCAAATTACTGTCACAACGAATTCTATTAATTTTGTTCGGAGAAGTTTATTAAAAAATAAATAAATGGTCAAAATATGCTTCCACATTCTCTCATAAACGCATTAAAGAGTTTTGAGGTGGCTGAAAGATACGTACCATTCTAATAAGTAATAAGAAATTTTCACGTTTAAAAAAGATTGTTGTGATTATTTAACGATGGGGTGTACTGCAACTTCCGTTAGGTCTGTGACCGTCACAGTTGTTCCGGGATATTGTCCCGCAGGAGTTCTTTTACATCCCTGCAAATCTACAGACGTGGGCCTCTCATATTTATGCACACAGGCCGGAATCGAACCCGTAGTCTTTGAATTCAGAAAACCACTTTGCTACCCAGGACAACTAACTGTAGTTTTTAGGGATCGAACGGAACTATATATATAATATTAATCCTTCTTACAGCATAATAGTATCAACCAACCAATGGTCAGGCTATCCCTTTATATTTCCGAACTCAATAAAAAAAATATAAAAAGGCAGTTAAATACAAAAAGGTCAATATAACGTATAATTTAGGTATATAATTACGATTAAGTTGCAATTTGTATGAACCTACATAATACCAAATCTGTCTTAATTTTCTTTGCGTTCAGATTCGGTCGATAAAATACATATAATCTCTATTTTGGGCTATTATTTCTTTCGGTTTATTATTTATTAGATATGTATACACGCTTTTCGTTGACAAAGGTTAATATAATTATTACATATTTATTAAGAGACTTCAGGCTTTCCTGTCGTTGGTTATATATGATAGTTTCTCCGGATTCCAACAGGGTGAAGAGGTTTATATTGTCCGAGCTTTCGGCTGCTATTAGCTCTGCAGCCATCTCCTGGGAAGAAGTGAGCTGGAGGACCAAATAAGCTAACTGAGGTCAGAGCATTGCGGGCGAAGCCCGGGGGTTGATGGAGTTCCTATATACTTTAACTGAGTTGGTGATAAGCAGCCAATCAGAAGACAGGAAAAATAGTGGTGAAGTTGGAATGGCAGTCTCATTCAAGTGTTCTGATCTGGCCCGGTTTTATTGAGATGGCTGCGGCCTAGCAATATCGGGCCCATCAAAATCAGATCTATCAGTTAAAGTAGGCCTCCATAGTTTAAAATTAATGATTGATGGAGTTTATCTATAACATTTATACCTACAAAATCCCTTGGGAATATCTCGATATCACCCTTCTATTACATTTCGCTATTTTTAACTGCATATTGTATTTAGTTGGTATCGCTTCCACAATTTCAGAGGACAAATTAAATTCAGCACACTTGATGTCTTGTTGAGAGGAAAAGAAAATAATAGAGAGTTTCATCTTTTATCTTTGGTGGAGAACCTGAGAGAAAAGTGGTAAATCGATTGCCTGGGTACTTCACGTGTTTTTGTGTTCTTTACATTAAAGAACTATAAAGTGTTTTGATTGCTTGTACGATAAGAGCATTCTACCCCTTTTCTTTGCTGAAGAGGAGAACACTTTTCTTATCAAAATTAGAGTATTTCAAGCCATAGAACCAATGGCACGTAAAGGCTGCCGAACACTCAGAACGTTCAAGATCAAGTTAGTTAACCACTTGAACACCAAATTTTAACATTTATATTATTATACTACCTTCATGTTAAAAATTATTTCTCTCTTTGCATTGTGTCATTCCCACCAAAATAATCCATTCTAGTTTCCAAATAAAGTTATATTTTGATACAGTTTTTCGTTTATGGAAAAGATCATTTTGAACTCAAGGAGAGGTCAAACGTTTCTGATTAACCCTTAACGTTTGATTTCAGTTTCACATACAACGGTTTCTTTAAACGGGAAATAGAGTATAAAGGTGCTGGAAAATGCGGTAAAAGTAATTATTTCATAGTTTAGGTTGAGCTTAAAATCAAATTTGTAATAAGTGGCTAGAGCTTAAATCAATTTTGTAATAAATGCCTAGACCTGCATGTTTCAATGTTAAACAAAAGTTTCAATATCATGGCTCTGAAGAAACCATAGCTATTAACCAAAAATATGAAATTTCAAAGCAAAAGAAGAATGTTTATAAAATTGTGAAAGACTATCATATGAATCTGCATGTAATTAAATTAAAAATATTTATTAAAAGCAATGAGCCTTGTGTTTATAACTTGTAGGTCTACTTAATGTTTGGTAATACCCGTAGTTTATCACTAGTGTTAACAAAATAACATGTTAGGTAGTAACCTAGATAATCCAATGATCTTTGGTGTTTCCACTTGCAGGTTGTTCCCCAGCCTGACGAAAAATTCTAATGGCAAGGCTTTCTGTGGAAGCAGTCGATACAGTGCTCCCCAGGGTTCACTATTAACACGGGATCAGAACTGACGGTTCGGGAAACCACAAACCGCATGGTCCCTTCGGAATAAGTAAAAAAGTAGCCTATATATACACCCACACAAGGGTAATATGAGCTCGCTATGAGCTGAACAACGAGGTCTTAAAAGCTTTGTAGACCAAAAGAATATTCCCCAGGAATTCATAGGTCTACAATACATTTATTATACAGCAAAACATTAGGATTTCTAGCATGAATTTTTATATGTTTCATACAAATGTTTTTTTCAGTTTAATTTTGTGAAATAAAAAGAGGAAATATCCTACATATTAATCAAAATCAAATAAATCTCCAGTACAACTTAAATGCATAACAGCAACTTAACATCGGACTTGGAAGTTCCTTTGTTGTTTATTCATTCGATACCGAAAGTACAAAAACCTCTGTTCTCAATTTGTGGCAATTTTATATTCTTGTGTCAAGCGACTCCTTGTTATGAATCTACAATTATTTTATTTGACAAAGAATTTGAAAATCATCCAATAAGTAAGGAATATGCTTATTTCAAAAGAGTAAGCGAAACCTCTCATTTTAAAGTACGCTACTGAAAGGTAGTTTTTATTTCCCCTTCTACGAATAGTATATCTTAACTGGTTCATAAGTGATATACGAGTTTTCGAGGTTTATTCAATAAAGTTAAGAAAAACTCTATTATATGTTCTAAGTAATGTGCAGGTATAGTACGTTAGATGACTAAAGTGGTAAAAACAATTTATGTAATTATTAATTTACAGCTTACACCAGCGTATAAGTAGCTTACGCATATTACTCGACAAGTAGGCCTATGTGGAGTGTAACCAGAAAACATAATTTTCAAGTAATCTAAAACACTAAATAGCTTTCTTCTGATTTTTGTTTTTGTTTCAAGGCTAATGTTTATCGGAAATATTTGAATTTTACTTAATATATTTACATATTTTATTAAAACTATTCAAGCACCAAGTAAGAAAATAAATGTTCATACAGCTACATAATTTGTTAGCTCTACTTTATTAATGTTTTTATTTTGACGACATATTAAATACATGCTGAGGTATAATGCGACTACTAAATGTTGGGCAAACGAGCTTCATTTCGCAGTACCTCTAACTTCGCATCATCTTATTATCTTTTATTGCGAAATCGGAAACATTAAAAGAAAAATGGGAAAAAGTCTAAAAGATAGAGAAGAAGCTTCCCTCTCTGATCAGTATGATGAACTAGGCATATTCCCACTACTGTTCCCGATTTCGCAATAAATAAAATAAGATGCTGCGAAATTAGGGGTACTGCGAACTTAGACATGTTTGCTACACATCCGGTATATTTCAGGAAAAATACAGAAAATAAATTGAAACAACAAGTAGAGGGTAGGCGAAATACGAGACCACATAAAAGAGTTTTAATACAATATAATACTTTCTGGATCTGAGTTATGCAAGTTAGACTTTTTAGATGATGAGACAAGACAAATAACTCTGCAGGAAGTCAGAATCAGCCCTTAATACTTCATAAAGCCGATGATGGTGATGACGATTATGTTGGTGGCATTGGTGACAGTGATGGTTAATGGTCCGAAGGAACTTCTACAAACGTTGCGAAGATTTACAATAAATCATTCAGACTAGTACTTTGGCCTCCCTGGAAACATTTAAGATGAACGTAATAACCCCCTAACCCACCCAAAATAGATCAATCATTAAATGCAGGTAGCTTTGGAATAGGGTTATTTAAGCGAACGACTAATATTTTAATATCTATATTATGAACTCACGGTCAGAAAGACATTGTGAACTGACTAGGATAATTTCTTAATTAGATTACTGACAGATAATCTGAAAATTAATAGAAGAGAATATAGTTCGATTTCCGGCTCGAGATAAATTACGTAATTATCTTCTACAGACCTACAATTTAAAAATTTTTCATCTGAGAGTAAAATCTCCGCCATGCCGACAGTGGCAGAATCTTCTACTTCGAATGTGCAGGGTTTCATAAAAATTTTATGTATGAATGAGAATGTTAAAAATTTATTAAGCATTAATTAAGTAATGTAATGAATTAAGATAATAAATAATAATGAAAACTGGGTTGTGTATAACGTGTATTGTATAACAATTCCACCTATTCCCTCGCATTTTGGTTTTATAAAATGTGTTTGTTATACCATCCGCTTAATAGGTGATTGGATTTAATCAGTTGGAATGAATCCACAAGAGTAATAAATCTATGAGGAAATGGGAATAAAAGCCGAAATATATCGTTCTACAGAATATTGGTCCTACAATACATTAAAGTTTTTACGATTTTAAGTTCATTATGGTTCTTTCAATGCTGTTTTAACAAATTGACGGCATGTTTTAGAGATATACTCGTACAAGACTATTAAGCGGATGTTATAACAAACAAAAATTTTATAAAACAAAAATACGAGGGAATAGGTTGAATTTTTACATAATACACATTTTACAACATTATGATATCCCTTGTAGAAAAAATATGAAATTTATCAACATATTCTGAAATTAATATGCTGGTCATAAAAAGTAACTTCACTATTTTGTAAGTTTGTTTTAAGATTATAGATCTGTGAAAGAAAAATAAACAAACATACCGAATGAGTATTTTAAAATGTACAAGGATGAAACGTTAACACACAGATATCCATACAAATTGAATTGGAGAGTGAGAGAGAGAACGAGGGTATGAGAGCTAGAAAACGAGAGAGGGGTTATTGGGAGCTGAGAGGTGAAATCGCTAGACTATGAAATGAAACAAAGGTACCACCTGGTGGGATTAGAGCAAAGTAGCGGCTTAACAATCTACAAACTGCGCTCTTTTGTTTAGTCCCATGTACTACAACTGTAACGCTGAATAATGCAGCAAGTACAATCCAGAACAGTAACCAGTTCAACAGCCTGTATAGTAAACAGGAACAAACTCTTATTCCTAATATCAGTTTGAAATAATAAAAATTAAAAAGGGTTAGGCAGAAATTTCTGACACACTAGGTTTTATCGATTACTAAAATATTTGCGTAATATTTTACTAAGACGAATGAATGTGATTACTAGGGGGCGGTTTCTATGTCCTAAAAAATAGGCTATATGCATGCATTTATGACCTAAAAACAGATATATTTTTTTTAAAGTTTCATTACAATTCATTTTATTAAAATATAATGTTAATTATTTAAAATATCTGTAAATTCTCAAAAAGTATCATCATAATGCAAAATTTACAAAATATGATATGAAACTTCAAAATTTCTTTAATATGCATAGAAATATGCCAAAAATATGACCTAAATATGCATATTCATACTAAATATGCTACAATAGTTGAAAATTTCCTAAATATGCAGTTATATGCACAATAAAAACCGTTCACCAAGATGCTTGGAATCGGGTTTAAATTAATCGGTAACCTGAAATAATGCAAAGGGAAAAAATATGACATGTCATAGAAATCCTCCCCCTAGTGATTACAAAGTCTAGGAAACTGTTTCGAAAGGAAAAAGTTTAGATTGAGTTACATTATATGTTTCAATATTAAACGAAAGTTCGATTATCATAGCTCTCGAGGGTATGGGTAAAGAACTATTATGAGATGTTAGGATTATTATTCTCATGTGTTATTCATCCCGCATGGAATTTACATTACATGGTTATGAAGCCAGTATGCAATCTCCAAGGCAACTCTATTGATTGTAGTATGCCCAGCTGGCATAGGAAATCCCTTGATACTGGGATTATATGTAATAGATCACATTTAAACCGTCACATAAAAAGTCTATTACACTACATTGAATAAAAAAGATAGTGTCATGACGCTACACTAAATAGGCATGGAACTTGCTATTTTGTTTCCTCACATTGCGGCATGGGCCTAAAGTAAGTTGCTATTTACAAAAATTCTCCTTACCTCTTCTTACGCAATGAAGACACAGTGACGAAACGAAAATTAGTATATTGAGTGCTGTACCAATACAAATAGCTTGTAAATACCTTTCAGATAGTAGTCATAAAAAAATTTACAAATGAAAGTAATCATTAAAATTGTACAAAAATAAAACAGCATCGTTAGGGCCTTTTCGAGGGGGGAAAATAAAAAAATAAGCTTTTTAAAGAATGAGATAAAAGTATCCATTATGTTTCTGGTCAAATCAATTGAAGATGACTATCTTGCATAATAAAGTTTCATTGTGATAGATTACATTTAATTAAATATGCTAGGCTTATTCGAAATGGCATTGACCCGTTATCCGAAAATGCTATTTTTAGCTCCTGGGTTTTCAAACTCCATAACTGTAGTGAATACTAGACATCGGATTTCACGGTCGATTATAGGTTCTAATTTCTCTACTTCCTGTATCTATTATGAGGGTAGAGAATGCAATATTCCAAAGAAAAGTGCTACAAATGCAATAGCCCGTTAGCATGGGACCAACTATTAACAACTGCATTAGATCGTGTTTCGCTTTGTCTATCCTCGGTGGTATATGAAATCAACACTATAGAGGTCAGGTCATGCTACATGCACGAACTGTAGGCTAACCATTATCTCTATTATGCGGCAAAATATGTTTACACACAATATATCGGTTTACATATGTTAATTACGTGTCAGTAATGTTATACATATAACCTTATACATTAATGTACAACCATGAAATAGAAAATTTTATTATGAGTCTATTCTTACAAAAACATTAATAATGCATTCAATAAATATGTTATTATAATTTTCCATACAGGTTCATGATGGGTTCTGCATAAAAAAAATCATTTAATGTTTTGTCTGTTGTTAATGTGACATTCCTAAGAGCATATTTGTTGCTATTAACATTTTATAAATCATACATAAATGAAGTCTCGTCTATAGGCACAATGTCGTTATCTGTTATCACTATGTTCCTAACATATATAGTTTTCTATGTATTCGTTATCTATTTATTATTCGCTCTGTTTATCTTCAAACGTATAGCATTGAATCGTCACACCATTTTTAAATAGTACTGAATGCAACGCCCCTTTTAGCAATTAATCAATAATAGCTGTACGTCTTGCAGCAAACATAAATGTTGGTCACTTATTATCAACAGTAATAGGTGCTTAAATGCGGACATCACCTAAGCGTAGGTTTTCATATCTACTGATTAAAACATGCAAAAAAAATGTTATCTTTAACAAAAAACAATGATTTTCCAAATATATATATTCCTAAAATATATATATAGGCTAAATATATATATATATATAGGCTAAATATAATATATTATTTATTATATTTATATATATTATAATATTATTTATTAACTTATATTTATTATTTGATTATTTATATAATTTTTTATATTATTTAATGTATTACATTAAACTCATTAATTTATTATAATAAATAAAATAATAAATAAAAATAATATATTCATGAATTCATATATATTTGCATATCCAACTCTTACAGCATGCAAACAATAACTACAATAACTACTATAATAAAATCAGGCAAACTGATGTAACCAAGTGCCAGAATGCATTTATTTATTCAGTGATCATTGTTGTAATCGATTTCCGAGTTAACCTCCAGATCGGGAAAATGTCTGTCCCTCTGTTTGTTTGTCTGTCTGTCTGACGTCCGTGTGTCTGCACGCGCAATAACTCAAATACGCTTTATCGGTTTTTCATGAAACTTGGTATACGCATTTAAAACGTCCATGGGAAGAAGCCTATTGACATGGGACCATAGAGGTTAACCTGTACCGGAGTAGTGCCCAATTTAGTGCCTGTTTTATGGTAATATATTAGAAAGAATTTATCAAATGCAAATCAGTTCTCATGGCAGCATATTGTTTTACAGTGTTCATATACGGCTTTGGAAGTTGCAATACAGGTAAGTTTGACAAATAACACTCTCCATACATTCCTTCACGAATGCTTATCATTTTTCAGACCTTTGTTTTTCCGTAAGCCCTGCTTAATGAAACGGTGTGGAGGTTAATTCGGAAATCGATTACAAAAATAACTTATTTTATGCATATTATAATTGCAATCATCACTGATTAAAGAAAACCATTCTGGCACATGCTTACATCAGTTTACTTGATTTTATTTTTCCCATCTTGGTTGCCGAGTAATCCGAACTGCCGGGATGTCGAGTGCCGAGTCTATTAATTTTCAATCCAAAGCATTACATCACCTAACTAGCGTTGTAAATGCATCTTAATTAATAACATTATTCTGATCACACATGGTAGTGCATGCCCGTTTAACACCACTATTTTATACTTTGTAAGTTTATTTATAACTGCCTCTTACGTAATGTTCCATAGGGCACAGTAGGCCACGAACCGTATACAAATTAGTAGCAATAAAAGGGGTGACTTAAAGTCTGAATACTCGGAATGTAGAGAGGGAATATTAAAATGGCGAAGATGCTAAGATGACAGTCAAATAACTATACATTCTAGGTTATACTCAGAGGTTAACTAAAGACTGAGCTAATGAATTTATGTTCTGATAGCACTGTTCTGTACCTTGTTATAATTACTCCAATAAGTTTGCGTATATAGTAATACGAAATTATTCCATGAATATTACTATTCTAGGATATAGATAGAAATCAAAACTGGCAGAATGATTTAATATTGATACGACATTGCTGTAAACGCTGTTCAGCAGTTCAAGGATTTCTATGTAAATACATATTTGTTTTTTTAGCCTACAAACATTCCTAGGATTGCTGATCAGCATTATATACTTTTACAGAGTTATTCTATCCGACATTTTGATCAATTATTCTGTTCTGGAAGTGGATTGCAAAGGCAGAGCATCTTACAAACGATAAAAAATTAATATAATATTATGGTTGAAAATTTTGACTCTTGAAGTAATTTAGGTGTCAACTACAAATCTGTTTAACAACGAAGCTAATTCATTACACTAAAATAAAAGAACTTCCACATTCATCAACCTACTTCTTTATTTTAAGGTGTACAATGTTGATAGAAACTCTACAAAAATTTGCAAACTGTTTGGTTAAGAGGCTTAGTTCTTGGCACCGTATATGAAATCTGAAGATTTGTGTCAATATAATTTTTATTAAATTCTTATAACCACTCCATCCTGCTCTATCCTGAGCTGGTTTCACTTTCGCTGCTCTATCATGAGCTGCTATCTACTCCGCTGCTATTTTCCCCGCTGCTATATCATGGGCTACTACCTTCTCCGCTGCTCTACCATGAGTTACTATCTCTTCCGCTGCTCTACCATGAGCTGCTATCTCCTCCGCTACTCTATTATGAGCTGCTACCTCAGCTGCTCTATCATGAGATGCTATCTCCTCCGCTGCTGTAGGATGAGCTGTTATCACCTCCGCTGCTCTACCATGAGCTGCTATCTCCTCCGCTGCTCTATTATGAGCTGCTATCTCCTCCGCTGCTCTATTATGAGCTGCTATCTCCTCCGCTGCTCTATCATGAGCTGCTATCTCCTCCACTGCTGTAAAATGAGCTGTTATCACCTCCGCTGCTGTAAAATGAGCTGTTATCACCTCCGCTGTTGTTTCATGAGCTGCTATCTCTTCCGCTGCTCTATCATGAGCTGCTATCTCCTCCGCTGCTGTAGGATGAGCTGTTATCACCTCCGCTGCTCTACCATGAGCAGCTATCTCCTCCGTTGCTCTATTATGAGCTGCTATCTCCTCCGCTGCTGTAAAATGAGCTGTTACCACCTCCGCTGCTCTATCATGAGCTGCTATCTCTTCCGCTGCTCTATCATGAGCTGCATCTCCTCCGCTGGTCTATCATGAGCTGCTACCTCATCCGCTGCTCTGAGATGCTAAATCCTCCGCTGCTCTACCATGAGCTGCTATCTCCTCCGCTGCTCTATCATGAGCTGCTATCTCCTCCGCTGCTCTATTATGAGCTGCTATCTCCTCCGCTGCTCTATCATGAGCTGCTATCTCCTCCACTGCTGTAAAATGAGCTGTTATCACCTCCGCTGCTGTAAAATGAGCTGTTATCACCTCCGCTGCTGTAAAATGAGCTGTTATCACCTCCGCTGCTGTTTTATGAGCTGCTATCTCTTCCGCTGCTCTATCATGAGCTATCTCCTCCGCTGCTCTATCATGAGCTGCAATCTCCTCCGCTGCTGTAAAATGAGCTGTTAACCCTCCGCTGCTGTAAAATGAGCTGTTATCACCTCCGCTGCTGTTTCATGAGCTGCTATCACTTCCGCTGCTCTATCATGAGCTGCTATCTCCTCCGCTGCTCTATCATGAGCTGCAATCTCCTCCGCTGCTGTAAAATGAGCTGTTATCACCTCCGCTGCTGTAAAATGAGCTGTTATCACCTCCGCTGCTCTTTCATGAGCTGCTATCTCTTCCGCTGCTATATCATGAGCTGCTATCTCTTCCGCTGCTCTATCATGAGCTGAATCTATTCCGTTGATCTATCATGAGCTGCTACCTCCTCCGCTGCTCTGAGATGCTAAATCCTCCGCTGCTTTATCATGAGCTGCTACATCCTCCGCTGCTGTATCATAAGCTGCTACCTCCACCGCTGCTCTATCACGAACTGATACTTCCGCTGCTCTACCATGAGCTGCTATCTCCTCCGCTGCTCTATCATGAACTGCTATCTCCTCCGCTTCTCTATTATGACCTGCTATCTCCTCCGCTGCTCTATCAGGAGCTGCAATCTCCTCCGCTGCTGTAGGATGAGCTGTTATCACCTCCGCTGCTCTACCATGAGCTGCCATCTACTCCGCTACTCTATCATGAGCTGTTATCTCCTCCGCTGCTGTAAAATTAGCTGTTATCACCTCCGCTGCTCTATCATGAGCTGCTATCTCCTCCGCTGCTATTTTCCCCGCTGTTCTATCATGGGCTACTACCTTCACCGATGCTATACCATGAGTTACTATCTCTTCCGCTGCTCTACCATGAGCTGCTATCTCCTCCGCTACTCTATTATGAGCTGCTATCTCCTCCGCTGCTCTATCATGAGATGCTATCTCCTCCGCTGCTGTAGGATGAGCTGTTATCACCTCCGCTGCTCTACCATGAGCTGCTATCTCCTCCGCTGCTCTATTATGAGCTGCTATCTCCTACGCTGCTCTATTATGAGCTGCTATCTCCTCCGCTGCTCTATCATGAGCTGCTATCTCCTCCACTGCTGTAAAATGAGCTGTTATCACCTCCGCTGCTGTAAAATGAGCTGTTATCACCTCCGCTGCTGTTTCATGAGCTGCTATCTCTTCCGCTGCTCTATCATGAGCTGCTAACTCCTCCGCTGCTGTAGGATGACCTGTTATCACCTCCGCTGCTCTACCATGAGCTGCTATCTCCTCCGCTGCTCTATTATGAGCTGCTATCTCCTCCGCTGCTGTAAAATGAGCAGTTACCACCTCCGCTGCTCTTTCATGAGCTGCTATCTCATCCGCTGCTCTATCATGAGCTGCTATCTCTTCCGCTGCTCTATCATGAGCTGCATCTCCTCCGCTGGTCTATCATGAGCTGCTACCTCATCCGCTGCTCTGAGATGCTAAATCCTCCGCTGCTCTACCATGAGTTGCTATCTCCTCCGCTGCTCTATCATGAGCTGCTATCTCCTCCGCTGCTCTATCATGAGCTGCTATCTCCTCCACTGCTGTAAAATGAGCTGTTATCACCTCCGCTGCTGTAAAATGAGCTGTTATCACCTCCGCTGCTGTTTCATGAGCTGCTATCTCTTCCGCTGCTCTATCATGAGCTGCTATCTCCTCCGCTGCTCTATCATGAGCTGAATCTATTCCGTTGATCTATCATGAGCTGCTACCTCCTCCACTGCTCTGAGATGCTAAATCCTCCGCTGCTTTATCATGAGCTGCTATATCCTCCGCTGCTGTATCATAAGCTGCTACCTCCACCGCTGCTCTATCACGAACTGATACTTCCGCTGCTCTAACATGAGCTGCTATCTCCTCCGCTGCTCTATCATGAACTGCTATCTCCTCCGCTGCTCTATTATGAGCTGCTATCTCCTACGCTGCTCTATTATGAGCTGCTATCTCCTCCGCTGCTCTATCATGAGCTGCTATCTCCTCCACTGCTGTAAAATGAGCTGTTATCACCTCCGCTGCTGTAAAATGAGCTGTTATCACCTCCGCTGCTGTTTCATGAGCTGCTATCTCTTCCGCTGCTCTATCATGAGCTGCTAACTCCTCCGCTGCTGTAGGATGACCTGTTATCACCTCCGCTGCTCTACCATGAGCTGCTATCTCCTCCGCTGCTCTATTATGACCTGCTATCTCCTCCGCTGCTCTATCAGGAGCTGCAATCTCCTCCGCTGCTGTAGGATGAGCTGTTATCACCTCCGCTGCTCTACCATGAGCTGCTATCTCCTCCGCTGCTCTATTATGAGCTGCTATCTCCTCCGTTGCTCTATCATGAGCCGCTATCTCCTCCGCTGCTGTAAAATGAGCTGTTACCACCTCCGCTGCTCTTTCATGAGCTGCTAACTCCTCCGCTGCTCTATCATGAGCTGCTATCTACTCCGCTACTCTATCATGAGCTGTTATCTCCTCCGCTGCTGTAAAATTAGCTGTTATCACCTCCGCTGCTCTATCATGAGCTGCTATCTCCTCCGCTGCTATTTTCCCCGCTGTTCTATCATGGGCTACTACCTTCTCCGATGCTATACCATGAGTTACTATCTCTTCCGCTGCTCTACCATGAGCTGCTATCTCCTCCGCTACTCTATTATGAGCTGCTATCTCCTCCGCTGCTCTATCATGAGATGCTATCTCCTCCGCTGCTGTAGGATGAGCTGTTATCACCTCCGCTGCTCTACCATGAGCTGCTATCTCCTCCGCTGCTCTATTATGAGCTGCTATCTCCTACGCTGCTCTATTATGAGCTGCTATCTCCTCCGCTGCTCTATCATGAGCTGCTATCTCCTCCACTGCTGTAAAATGAGCTGTTATCACCTCCGCTGCTGTAAAATGAGCTGTTATCACCTCCGCTGCTGTTTCATGAGCTGCTATCTCTTCCGCTGCTCTATCATGAGCTGCTAACTCCTCCGCTGCTGTAGGATGACCTGTTATCACCTCCGCTGCTCTACCATGAGCTGCTATCTCCTCCGCTGCTCTATTATGAGCTGCTATCTCCTCCGCTGCTGTAAAATGAGCAGTTACCACCTCCGCTGCTCTTTCATGAGCTGCTATCTCATCCGCTGCTCTATCATGAGCTGCTATCTCTTCCGCTGCTCTATCATGAGCTGCATCTCCTCCGCTGGTCTATCATGAGCTGCTACCTCATCCGCTGCTCTGAGATGCTAAATCCTCCGCTGCTCTACCATGAGTTGCTATCTCCTCCGCTGCTCTATCATGAGCTGCTATCTCCTCCGCTGCTCTATCATGAGCTGCTATCTCCTCCACTGCTGTAAAATGAGCTGTTATCACCTCCGCTGCTGTAAAATGAGCTGTTATCACCTCCGCTGCTGTTTCATGAGCTGCTATCTCTTCCGCTGCTCTATCATGAGCTGCTATCTCCTCCGCTGCTCTATCATGAGCTGAATCTATTCCGTTGATCTATCATGAGCTGCTACCTCCTCCACTGCTCTGAGATGCTAAATCCTCCGCTGCTTTATCATGAGCTGCTATATCCTCCGCTGCTGTATCATAAGCTGCTACCTCCACCGCTGCTCTATCACGAACTGATACTTCCGCTGCTCTAACATGAGCTGCTATCTCCTCCGCTGCTCTATCATGAACTGCTATCTCCTCCGCTGCTCTATTATGAGCTGCTATCTCCTACGCTGCTCTATTATGAGCTGCTATCTCCTCCGCTGCTCTATCATGAGCTGCTATCTCCTCCACTGCTGTAAAATGAGCTGTTATCACCTCCGCTGCTGTAAAATGAGCTGTTATCACCTCCGCTGCTGTTTCATGAGCTGCTATCTCTTCCGCTGCTCTATCATGAGCTGCTAACTCCTCCGCTGCTGTAGGATGACCTGTTATCACCTCCGCTGCTCTACCATGAGCTGCTATCTCCTCCGCTGCTCTATTATGACCTGCTATCTCCTCCGCTGCTCTATCAGGAGCTGCAATCTCCTCCGCTGCTGTAGGATGAGCTGTTATCACCTCCGCTGCTCTACCATGAGCTGCTATCTCCTCCGCTGCTCTATTATGAGCTGCTATCTCCTCCGCTGCTCTATCATGAGCCGCTATCTCCTCCGCTGCTGTAAAATGAGCTGTTACCACCTCCGCTGCTCTTTCATGAGCTGCTAACTCCTCCGCTGCTCTATCATGAGCTGCTATCTACTCCGCTACTCTATCATGAGCTGTTATCTCCTCCGCTGCTGTAAAATTAGCTGTTATCACCTCCGCTGCTCTATCATGAGCTGCTATCTCCTCCGCTGCTATTTTCCCCGCTGTTCTATCATGGGCTACTACCTTCTCCGATGCTATACCATGAGTTACTATCTCTTCCGCTGCTCTACCATGAGCTGCTATCTCCTCCGCTACTCTATTATGAGCTGCTATCTCCTCCGCTGCTCTATCATGAGATGCTATCTCCTCCGCTGCTGTAGGATGAGCTGTTATCACCTCCGCTGCTCTACCATGAGCTGCTATCTCCTCCGCTGCTCTATTATGAGCTGCTATCTCCTACGCTGCTCTATTATGAGCTGCTATCTCCTCCGCTGCTCTATCATGAGCTGCTATCTCCTCCACTGCTGTAAAATGAGCTGTTATCACCTCCGCTGCTGTAAAATGAGCTGTTATCACCTCCGCTGCTGTTTCATGAGCTGCTATCTCTTCCGCTGCTCTATCATGAGCTGCTAACTCCTCCGCTGCTGTAGGATGACCTGTTATCACCTCCGCTGCTCTACCATGAGCTGCTATCTCCTCCGCTGCTCTATTATGAGCTGCTATCTCCTCCGCTGCTGTAAAATGAGCAGTTACCACCTCCGCTGCTCTTTCATGAGCTGCTATCTCATCCGCTGCTCTATCATGAGCTGCTATCTCTTCCGCTGCTCTATCATGAGCTGCATCTCCTCCGCTGGTCTATCATGAGCTGCTACCTCATCCGCTGCTCTGAGATGCTAAATCCTCCGCTGCTCTACCATGAGTTGCTATCTCCTCCGCTGCTCTATCATGAGCTGCTATCTCCTCCGCTGCTCTATCATGAGCTGCTATCTCCTCCACTGCTGTAAAATGAGCTGTTATCACCTCCGCTGCTGTAAAATGAGCTGTTATCACCTCCGCTGCTGTTTCATGAGCTGCTATCTCTTCCGCTGCTCTATCATGAGCTGCTATCTCCTCCGCTGCTCTATCATGAGCTGAATCTATTCCGTTGATCTATCATGAGCTGCTACCTCCTCCACTGCTCTGAGATGCTAAATCCTCCGCTGCTTTATCATGAGCTGCTATATCCTCCGCTGCTGTATCATAAGCTGCTACCTCCACCGCTGCTCTATCACGAACTGATACTTCCGCTGCTCTAACATGAGCTGCTATCTCCTCCGCTGCTCTATCATGAACTGCTATCTCCTCCGCTGCTCTATTATGAGCTGCTATCTCCTACGCTGCTCTATTATGAGCTGCTATCTCCTCCGCTGCTCTATCATGAGCTGCTATCTCCTCCACTGCTGTAAAATGAGCTGTTATCACCTCCGCTGCTGTAAAATGAGCTGTTATCACCTCCGCTGCTGTTTCATGAGCTGCTATCTCTTCCGCTGCTCTATCATGAGCTGCTAACTCCTCCGCTGCTGTAGGATGACCTGTTATCACCTCCGCTGCTCTACCATGAGCTGCTATCTCCTCCGCTGCTCTATTATGACCTGCTATCTCCTCCGCTGCTCTATCAGGAGCTGCAATCTCCTCCGCTGCTGTAGGATGAGCTGTTATCACCTCCGCTGCTCTACCATGAGCTGCTATCTCCTCCGCTGCTCTATTATGAGCTGCTATCTCCTCCGCTGCTCTATCATGAGCCGCTATCTCCTCCGCTGCTGTAAAATGAGCTGTTACCACCTCCGCTGCTCTTTCATGAGCTGCTAACTCCTCCGCTGCTCTATCATGAGCTGCTATCTACTCCGCTACTCTATCATGAGCTGTTATCTCCTCCGCTGCTGTAAAATTAGCTGTTATCACCTCCGCTGCTCTATCATGAGCTGCTATCTCCTCCGCTGCTATTTTCCCCGCTGTTCTATCATGGGCTACTACCTTCTCCGATGCTATACCATGAGTTACTATCTCTTCCGCTGCTCTACCATGAGCTGCTATCTCCTCCGCTACTCTATTATGAGCTGCTATCTCCTCCGCTGCTCTATCATGAGATGCTATCTCCTCCGCTGCTGTAGGATGAGCTGTTATCACCTCCGCTGCTCTACCATGAGCTGCTATCTCCTCCGCTGCTCTATTATGAGCTGCTATCTCCTACGCTGCTCTATTATGAGCTGCTATCTCCTCCGCTGCTCTATCATGAGCTGCTATCTCCTCCACTGCTGTAAAATGAGCTGTTATCACCTCCGCTGCTGTAAAATGAGCTGTTATCACCTCCGCTGCTGTTTCATGAGCTGCTATCTCTTCCGCTGCTCTATCATGAGCTGCTAACTCCTCCGCTGCTGTAGGATGACCTGTTATCACCTCCGCTGCTCTACCATGAGCTGCTATCTCCTCCGCTGCTCTATTATGAGCTGCTATCTCCTCCGCTGCTGTAAAATGAGCAGTTACCACCTCCGCTGCTCTTTCATGAGCTGCTATCTCATCCGCTGCTCTATCATGAGCTGCTATCTCTTCCGCTGCTCTATCATGAGCTGCATCTCCTCCGCTGGTCTATCATGAGCTGCTACCTCATCCGCTGCTCTGAGATGCTAAATCCTCCGCTGCTCTACCATGAGTTGCTATCTCCTCCGCTGCTCTATCATGAGCTGCTATCTCCTCCGCTGCTCTATCATGAGCTGCTATCTCCTCCACTGCTGTAAAATGAGCTGTTATCACCTCCGCTGCTGTAAAATGAGCTGTTATCACCTCCGCTGCTGTTTCATGAGCTGCTATCTCTTCCGCTGCTCTATCATGAGCTGCTATCTCCTCCGCTGCTCTATCATGAGCTGAATCTATTCCGTTGATCTATCATGAGCTGCTACCTCCTCCACTGCTCTGAGATGCTAAATCCTCCGCTGCTTTATCATGAGCTGCTATATCCTCCGCTGCTGTATCATAAGCTGCTACCTCCACCGCTGCTCTATCACGAACTGATACTTCCGCTGCTCTAACATGAGCTGCTATCTCCTCCGCTGCTCTATCATGAACTGCTATCTCCTCCGCTGCTCTATTATGAGCTGCTATCTCCTACGCTGCTCTATTATGAGCTGCTATCTCCTCCGCTGCTCTATCATGAGCTGCTATCTCCTCCACTGCTGTAAAATGAGCTGTTATCACCTCCGCTGCTGTAAAATGAGCTGTTATCACCTCCGCTGCTGTTTCATGAGCTGCTATCTCTTCCGCTGCTCTATCATGAGCTGCTAACTCCTCCGCTGCTGTAGGATGACCTGTTATCACCTCCGCTGCTCTACCATGAGCTGCTATCTCCTCCGCTGCTCTATTATGACCTGCTATCTCCTCCGCTGCTCTATCAGGAGCTGCAATCTCCTCCGCTGCTGTAGGATGAGCTGTTATCACCTCCGCTGCTCTACCATGAGCTGCTATCTCCTCCGCTGCTCTATTATGAGCTGCTATCTCCTCCGCTGCTCTATCATGAGCCGCTATCTCCTCCGCTGCTGTAAAATGAGCTGTTACCACCTCCGCTGCTCTTTCATGAGCTGCTAACTCCTCCGCTGCTCTATCATGAGCTGCTATCTACTCCGCTACTCTATCATGAGCTGTTATCTCCTCCGCTGCTGTAAAATTAGCTGTTATCACCTCCGCTGCTCTATCATGAGCTGCTATCTCCTCCGCTGCTATTTTCCCCGCTGTTCTATCATGGGCTACTACCTTCTCCGATGCTATACCATGAGTTACTATCTCTTCCGCTGCTCTACCATGAGCTGCTATCTCCTCCGCTACTCTATTATGAGCTGCTATCTCCTCCGCTGCTCTATCATGAGATGCTATCTCCTCCGCTGCTGTAGGATGAGCTGTTATCACCTCCGCTGCTCTACCATGAGCTGCTATCTCCTCCGCTGCTCTATTATGAGCTGCTATCTCCTACGCTGCTCTATTATGAGCTGCTATCTCCTCCGCTGCTCTATCATGAGCTGCTATCTCCTCCGCTGCTCTATCATGAGCTGCTATCTCCTCCGCTGCTGTAGGATGAGCTGTTATCACCTCCGCTGCTCTACCATGAGCTGCTATCTCCTCCGCTACTCTATTATGAGCTGCTATCTCCTCCGCTGCTCTATCATGAGATGCTATCTCCTCCGCTGCTGTAGGATGAGCTGTTATCACCTCCGCTGCTCTACCATGAGCTGCTATCTCCTCCGCTGCTCTATTATGAGCTGCTATCTCCTACGCTGCTCTATTATGAGCTGCTATCTCCTCCGCTGCTCTATCATGAGCTGCTATCTCCTCCACTGCTGTAAAATGAGCTGTTATCACCTCCGCTGCTGTAAAATGAGCTGTTATCACCTCCGCTGCTGTTTCATATGCTGCTATCTCTTCCGCTGCTCTATCATGAGCTGCTAACTCCTCCGCTGCTGTAGGATGACCTGTTATCACCTCCGCTGCTCTACCATGAGCTGCTATCTCCTCCGCTGCTCTATTATGAGCTGCTATCTCCTTCGCTGCTGTAAAATGAGCAGTTACCACCTCCGCTGCTCTTTCATGAGCTGCTATCTCATCCGCTGCTCTATCATGAGCTGCTATCTCTTCCGCTGCTCTATCATGAGCTGCATCTCCTCCGCTGGTCTATCATGAGCTGCTACCTCATCCGCTGCTCTGAGATGCTAAATCCTCCGCTGCTCTACCATGAGCTGCTATCTCCTCCGCTGCTCTATCATGAGCTGCTATCTCCTCCGCTGCTCTATCATGAGTTGCTATCTCCTCCACTGCTGTAAAATGAGCTGTTATCACCTCCGCTGCTGTAAAATGAGCTGTTATCACCTCCGCTGCTGTTTCATGAGCTGCTATCTCTTCCGCTGCTCTATCATGAGCTGCTATCTCCTCCGCTGCTCTATCATGAGCTGCTATCTCCTCCGCTGCTGTAGGATGAGCTGTTATCACCTCCGCTGCTCTACCATGAGCTGCTAACTCCTCCGCTGCTCTATTATGAGCTGCTATCTCCTCCGCTGCTCTATCATGAGCTGCTATCTCCTCCGCTGCTGTAAAATGAGCTGTTATCACCTCCGCTGCTCTACCATGAGCTGCTATCTCCTCCGCTGCTCTATTATGAGCTGCTATCTCCTCTGCTGCTCTATTATGAGCTGCTATCTCCTCCGCTGCTCTATCATGAGCTGCTATCTCCTCCACTGCTGTAAAATGAGCTGTTATCACCTCCGCTGCTGTAAAATGAGCTGTTATCACCTCCGCTGCTGTTTCATGAGCTGCTATCTCTTCCGCTGCTCTATCATGAGCTGCATCTCCTCCGCTGGTATATCATGAGCTGCTACCTCATCCGCTGCTCTGAGATGCTAAATCCTCCGCTGCTCTACCATGAGCTGCTATCTTCTCCGCTGCTCTATCATGAGCTGCTATCTCCTCCGCTGCTCTATCATGAGCTGCTATCTCCTCCACTGCTGTAAAATGAGCTGTTATCACCTCCGCTGCTGTAAAATGAGCTGTTATCACCTCCGCTGCTGTTTCATGAGCTGCTATCTCTTCCGCTGCTCTATCATGAGCTGCTATCTCCTCCGCTGCTCTATCATGAGCTGCTATCTCCTCCGCTGCTGTAGGATGAGCTGTTATCACCTCCGCTGCTCTACCATGAGCTGCTAACTCCTCCGCTGCTCTATTATGAGCTGCTATCTCCTCCGCTGCTCTATCATGAGCTGCTATCTCCTCCGCTGCTATCTCCTCCGCTGCTGTAAAATGAGCTGTTATCACCTCCGCAGCTCTTTCATGAGCTGCTATCTCTTCCGCTGCTCTATCATGAGCTGCTATCTGTTCCGCTGCTCTATCATGAGCTCCATCTACTCCGCTGGTCTATCATGAGCTGCTACCTCCTCCGCTGCTCTATCATGAACTGCTATCTCCTCCGCTGCTCTATCATGAGCTGCTCTCTCCTCCGCTGCTGTAGAATGAGCTGTTATCACCTCCGCTGCTCTATCATGAGCTGCTATCTCTTCCGCTGCTCTACCATGAGCTGCTATCTCCTCCGCTGCTCTATTATGAGCTGCTATCTCCTCCGCTGCTCTATTATGAGCTGCTATCTCCTCCGTTGCTCTATCATGAGCTGCTATCTCCTTCGCTGCTGTATCATGAGCTGCTATCTCCACTGCTGCTCTATCATGAACTGCTACCTCCGCTGCTCTACCATGAGCTGCTATCTCCTCCGCTGCTCTATCATGAGCTGCTGTCTCCTCCGCTGCTGTAAAATGAGCTGTTATGAAATTTGGATTTTGTAAAACAATCAAATTATGAGTAGTGCTCTGTAGATGCGAAACTAGATTCTTTTTTCGGCAATTCAGAACAAAACACTCGGAATATTCGAGAACAAGGTAGACCTACAGAGAAAAGTTTTCACACAATAACGAGATGAATGAAAAGGGAATGAAGGACACATTTAGTGATGAAATTCAACTTCTATATAGCCTAACACCTAATAATCATGTAGACATGGTTGGGCAGCACTCGTAGCTCGAAGAACACAGTTTCGTGCAAGTTATTGAGGACCTAGACACAGAGGGGAGAATTACCTAATATATTCAAAAGACCCGCCCAGGGAGATCGGAAAGAGACAAGTAGCTTAAGCAGAAGAAACTAGGACGATGAATATATTTTTGTTGAAAGTTTTTTATTGTTCTACCGAAGGAATTAGCTGTAAAAATCTACATCCCATGTTTTTGGCTAAAGCCATGCTTTGCATTCTCGATACATAAATAGCTATTCACCTCTTCTTAGAATTCTTGAAAGTCTGCAAAAGGTCCTATATAATATTTATAATTGAGTAATATGTTATCATATTTGTCAATATTAGCAAATAATGTGCTAGCAATAAATCTGTGATATGTGACTTAGTTTCAGGTGAGTGAAATTGATGGTGGAATATGTCGTTGAGATTAACCCGAATAAACAGTTCTAAAATGTATTAAAACGAACTCTTCTTAAAGTACTCATATCAAGTATTGAGAAATCTCTCCAGGGTATTGACTCGCAGAAATATATGCTTCCTTAGTTTAAATCAATGATAACTGAAGATATAAAGATATCTCTGCAATATGAAGGAAAGTCAATTTACCTTGGATATGTTGCGCGCCTAAATAAAATCAATGCATATACACTTACCTTGAACACTCATATATTGTATAGCCAATTGCGTAAAGCCAAATTTGTGCCTGCATGTAGAGGTTTCTGTAGTATCATTAATATAAGTCGTGAACAAAGTTTCAAATGTTTTTTACTTACCTTGTTATGGCATAGTGCTTCAAAAATAAGTTCTAAAACGATTAATTTACTTATGCATAAAAAATAACACAAATAAAAGCAATTAACAACATTTAATGTTAAAGAAATTATTCTTCTATCTTATAATAATTTCTAGTAAATCAGTTAATTTCATCACTGTCATTCCGTGAACACTAGCCTCGATAAGAAAACATATTTTGGTAATCCTTGGTCGCTGAAAAGCGTTGTCCATTCCATCCCATAATATGTTGGGAGCCATGCACCAGAAAATCAAAGCCTTGCTGCACAAGTGCATACTAGGTGGCAGGACGGCTGGAAGTTCCCAATATCGCTGCACGGCACGCAATAAAATTTGTATTTCACAAATATTAACGTCTGTCTAAAACATATTGTATGTTACACATGGTAAAATGGTTTTAGTTTGCTCGTAGGATTGCTACACACGCTCTTACGGGCTCGTTTCGCGAACATAGAAAATCTCGTTTTCGCCACTTGTTTCATAAATAACTATTGTTAACTCATTTTTTCACTATCTCTAACCCTAATATACCTTCGGGCGAAATAGGGTTTAATCCAATTTTGGATATTCAATAAAAATACGGTACATGGTCTAATCTAATTTCATTAAAGCTAATTAATTGCTGATCACCATATAGACCGCCATCAAGTTTCAACCCTTGCCTGCACCACGTGATCCCTCCCCCTTAGCAGTCGATTCTGTGAACACACATTATTTCATTGCGCCATTTTAGGTTAATTTTGTGTGAACTTCTTAGCGATTTTATTTATATTTACAATACTCCAAGAAACAGATGTAATAACATGGATTCTCCAAACATTCTCATAGTCTCAAACGCAGATATCATTGTGCTCAGACTCTGATTTTCAATATATTTGTTTGCAAGGATGTTATAAACCGAACAAGGCTTCCTTTGTTGAACTTATTCCTTCTGGATTGCATCAGTTTACAAATAAGTGAGTCGGCTTTGGTACAGTCAGTATCGTGCTGGCTTTCTGTGCGCAAGATTGAGAGTTCAATCCCGGACCAGGTCTACTACATTTATGTATGCAGGTTGATGTTATCTTTGTTCGCTCGTATCAACATTTTCTCTACGCTAAGGACCTGATCAAACTCTTCCGCGGCCGGCGGGTTATACGAGGAACTCTGTGTACCTCTGCTGTAGACTATCAATAAATGACTTGTTAATTTAAACGTATCTACAGTACAACATGAGACGCGCTGCTAGGCCTATAACTTCATAAAAAACGTTGTGCTAAAATTACATAAGCACTAATTCCATTAAGCAACATTCCAAAGTACGGTTTGAAATAACGTTATAGGCTATAAAAGTCAGAAGTTCTTAAACCATTATCTCCTACATGGATATAATGGGCTCTTTAATATTAAATGAAGCAATATTTTTTTTTAATTATACGCTTTATCTTCTAATTTGGGTGTTTCACGCAAGAAATACGCTTCCCAGATTACAAATAAAATTATTTAAATACCCACATCAACACAGGTGCAAACCCACACAAGAATATAGTACTCATGCCGAAGTTATAAAAGAAACCAGGACAAAAACCACAGGCTATAAATACCTGAATTCTAAGCCTAGCGAGTGTGGTTTCGGAAGTTGAAGTCTTCGGAGATTCCATTTTATATGCTTTTGAGAAACAGAAATGTTTCTCAAATCACTACTAATTTTGATCCACGCCGAAAATGAAGAACGATCTCTTAGCAACAAAATTCTTTGATGCGTACAAGAATTTAGTAATATCTTGGCAACATGTACATAACTTATTTTTAAAGATTTATTTCTCTATGTGGGAAAAAATTACTAAGTGCTATTGACCGGCTTGAATCTGGAAATAACAGTTGGTTCGGTATGTTTTGAACAATTCTCTGGCAGAATATCAATATTCAGATTCCTGGGATGAGAATGAAAAATAAATTCTATGTATGAACGAAAAATAAATTTCCAATGTTTTCTCTACGTATCTTCATGACCAAAGTGGTTTGACAGAAATATCAGATACTTAATGACCATTTCATTAAGAGTTAATTATTCGCAACAACATCCAAAAGTTTAAGCACATTTAATTAGGAATTATTTAATAAATCCTTTTGTTAAATCAATTATAATTGCAATAATGATATGCAGAAAATAAGTTTTTTTTTTCTTTAATCAGATTAAAATCGACTATCGTCAGCAGAACTACAGACTAATGATATCTTGGCAATCGCGCACTCACATAAAAATAAAACACAAAAAAAATGTAAAATCGGCCGGCACCGGGATTTGACCCAGGGACCTCCAAAATACAAGTTCAAGACGTTACCATTCGGCCAACTCAGTCAGCTTAACTGTTTAGTTTGATAAGCATATGTGAAAGAATAGTGTTATTTGTCAAATCTAAATGTATTGCAACTTGAAATTCTTAATATAGGCTATGTCAACATTCACAAAATTCAGTGACAAATAAAATCAGGTAAACTGATGTAACAAAGTGCAAGTATGTTTTTGTTTAATCAGTCATGACTGCAATTATGATATGCGGAATATGTTTTTTTTAATTGATTTCCAAGTTAAGCTCCAGATTTATTCATTAAGCAGGGCTTACGGAAGAACAAAGGTCTAGTTTTTTTTAATCAGATTAAAATCTTCCAGTATCAGCTGAAATGTACAGATTTGTGATATCTTGACAAACGCACACTCACATAAAAATACAATGAAAGTCAAATTGGCCGGTTTCGGGATTTGAACCATGGACTTCTGAATGTGAGGCCAAGACGTTACCATCTCGGCCACCTGGGTCAGTTTAACGGTCTAGTTGGATAAGCGCATGTAAAGCAATAGTGTTTTTGGTCATAGCTAACTGTATTTTAATTTTCAAAGCCTTATAAGATCACAGTAAAACAATAGGCTATGTTGTCAAGATAACTGATTCGCATTTTTTTATAAATTCTTTCGAATACGTATATTACCATAAAATAGGCACTAATTTGGGCAATACTCCGAAACAGGTCAACCAATTTTATCCCATATCAATAGACGTCTTCCTATGGACATTATAAATGTGTATACCAAGTTTCATAAAAATCCGGTAAAGCGTATTTGAGTTACCGCGTCTTTAAAATAGACACTAAATTGGGTTTTACTCCGGTACCGGTCTATCGATTTTGTCCAATATCAGTAGACGTCTTCCCATGTACATTATAAATGGGTATACAAAGTTTCAGGAAAATTCAATAAAGCATATTGGAGTTATCGCGACTTCTCATATATTAACATAAAAGGCACAAATTGGGCATTATTCCGGTATTGGCCAACCGATTTGGTCGAATATCAATAGACGTCTTCCCATGGACATTATAAATGCGTATACGTAGTTTCATAAAAATCCGATAAAGCGCATTTGAGTTATTGCGCCTTTAAAATAGACACTAAATTGGGTTTTACTCCGGTACCGGAAACAGATTAGGTTCAAATTCAATAGAGAACTTTTCATGGATGTCATAAATTCGTATACCAAGTTTCATGGAAATCCGACATAGCGTACTTGAGTTATGGCGCCTTTCTATTAGAAAAGCGCCATAACCTATAAAAATAGGCACTAAATTGGGCATTACTCCGGTACCGGTGAACCGATTTGGTTCAATATCAATAGGGTTCTTCCCATGGACATTATAAATGTGTTTACCAAGTTTCATGAAATTCCGAAAAAGCGTATTTGAGTTATGGTGCGTACAGACGCACGGACTGACAGACGGACAGACAGACAGACGGACAGACAGACAGACGGACAGACATTTTTTCGTCCCCCACACAATCTCATAAAGTACCATACTGGCACTTAATAACTATATAACACAGTTCGCAGTGAACTTTCAACCTTAGCATTGCGTCTTCCTGCCCAGATGACGCAATGTTCCCAGAATATTCCGGGGTTTGAGAAGCTCTGGATGCCTGTGGAGTCGAGGGCCCAGGTAAAATATGCGGTGATTGGCACGCCTGGAAGATGACGGGGCAGAAGAAGCCTCTCGGATATATGAGGTATTTAGCTTTTTAGTACATTATAAAAAGTATCCATTAAATTTTTTCTTGATGCAAAGGATTTAAACACATTCTTCCTAAAAACTATACTTTCGTCATTCTAAATGTCCCTCGCAGCTTCCAGATACTTTAAATTGCGTGGAAATTTGCACAAGTACAAAACATGCACTAATAAACAAGGTAGTGGATGAATTATTGTTGGATGCTATGTCCCGATGACTCAAAAAATTAGAATTCATCTGCTAAGGAATTCTAGCCTCCAATTCTGTTCACAAATGTTTTTCGTTTTCAATAATTATCATTATATTATTAACATAATATATAATTATATACAATTATCATTACATTATTTTGTTATAATTAAATGCACAATTCGTCTTTCTTTGTGAAATAAATGTATTTTTGCATTCATCAAACTTAAATATAAATGTATTTATATCAAGTTAATGTATTGTGTAATTTTGTTAAGGAATTGTGATGAGCGATGGCCATCCTATCAACTGAAAACGTTTACCAGGTTCTGTGAAATTACTTGATCAATCAAGACCTGATTAAAGCAAAAGTAGGTAGGCCTGTTCATAAATGGAAAGTAGATTAGATGTTTCTTGAGCCTCCTTACATCATGCTGTTGACTTTGCTGCCATCCGACAGTGGAATTTTCAGACTTTAAGGCAATTCGGAGTTATTTGAACAAGTGAATGAGGAGTTATTTGAATAATCTATATATTTCTTTGCACTTTTTAGTATGCGTTGCTGTGTCCCAACTATATAATTCGCAGAGTACTTTTTCCAACCTGAGCGATGCGTCTCCCAGCCCAGATGACGCCTGAAACTTACGACTAGAAAACCCGCATAGCATATTTTGTAAGGGTAAAGCGCCTGCAACTTACATCTAGAAAACCTACATTGCATATTTGTGAAATCAGAGCAATAGGTGAAATCGTGCATGTCATGGGGAATAGAGAACGCAAGCAACGTAGCCTGCTTAAATGTAAAGAAGGGCCTAGTTCCATAAGGGCGTAAGGCACAAGGACATAGTTTCGAGAAATCTTGATGTTTTTAAATAATGTTACCACTCACAAGCACAGGTATTTTCTTATGACTGAGCAGAGGTTTAAGGCACAAGTATAAATCGTTCACTGAGTATTTAAGAGATATGAGAAGGCATAAATATTAAAAGCTCAAAATTAAAGATGTGCCTTAAGCCCTTATGGAACTAGGCCCTTTTATTTCTATCAAGTTAATGTAGGTCTATTACGTGTAATTTAAAATATGTACGTGGTATAAAAAAAAAGAAAGGTGTATCCATAATCTCCACGAAAAGTTTATCTACAAAAGAATGATTTCATCTCTCGCGATTAAAATTAGTTTTATTTTGTAGAACAGTGTAATGGACGTCAAAGTTCTAACAGAAATAGAGTTATATTTTAATTTTTCATGCACCGGAAACAGAAGTAACACTTGCGTGTTATAAGGCGTCATATTCAGAGGGTTAAACAGAGAGGTTCGATCCAGATATTTAACACTTATTAAAAGTATACTTTCCTCTTTCGGTAAATTTTTTTTGTTTTCTAATAAAAATTATTGGAACTTATGCCTTAATTGTGATTTGTGTAAAATTATTTTATACGACTAAATGCCCGGTTTCTACAAACTTGTGAATTACCTAAGTGTAAATTATCTATGGGCAAATTAGTTCCATTTCACCCACAATGATATAATGAGCAAGGCCTTGGAGTTGTACAGTTAATTTAATTCAGAAGGCTTTGATTCTCATTGTATAAATTATTATTTATATTAAAAAGAGGTTAAATTTTATCCAGCCATCCATGAAAGGATAAATTAACCCGACGATTTACCCTTGGAAAGATCTAGCCCGAGTTTGTAGGAACATTTTTTCTGTCATTTTCATATTTACCCAGAGGACATTTATCTAGAAACTCGCCACAAGTGTAAGTGATTGCTATCTTTAAATTATTTGTGTTTGTGTGGTGTTATTCTTGTGTAAATTCTGTCCATTGTATAATTTACCCATAGGTAATTCGCGAGTTTATAGAAACCGGCCATTAGCGGCTTAGATTATAAAGCACTTTGGTTATAATGATTTACCATCAACATGTTTATTTAACGTCGCGTTCAATTTCGACTTCTTTTAAATCATTTACTAAGTAATTTTTATGCTGTAATCAGGCTAGAAACATCTTCATGCAGCGATTTTTACATGTTAAAATTTAGCAACGTTGTATGGTTCATGGTCCGTGTAGACAGTATAATCCTAGAGAGCCCATACGTGGAGGATGAATATTTCACCATAGATTTCCGTAATTTGTGTTTTTAAGTAACAAAAAATTGGATATCGAGATAACACCGGCAAAACATGTTTCATGAATCCTGGAAACCGAAAAAAAGTGTTTTTGAAATGACGGGTAAACGGTACATCGTTTTTACTTTTTTTCTTAATTAAGAACTTAATTTTATACAACCCCTCAGAATTAATTTTTTATGTCTGAAATACGAGTTAAGGGGATTTTCATGATTTTTTAAAAATCTTGAATTAAAAAATACCTTTAACGATTTTAATAAAAATGTAAAAGTCAAAACTTCTATCCATGACTAATAAAGTGGCTATATCCGTTATTATGTAAAAATGACTTGAAGGTACTTTACTCGCATCCATTTTCAAATTTTCTAGGCTATCTCTACGACATGAAATTGCATAGAAAATTTAAATGAAGGTATCTTATCAAATATAGGCCTATTGCTTTATAAAATTAATAGGTATCAAGATATAAATGGAATAAGTATGGCTTATGCAGAATATCAGAACATTTTAATTAAAATAAGAATATTTCTTTGTTTCCTACAGTAACAAAAAAAAATATATAATTTAATTTAGTGTTGTGAAATGCAATATACCTCAGTCGTAATAAACACACTAAAACTGACCGAAAGGAGGAATAGGCAAGAGTTCTTGGATTCAAATCTCAAATCTCTAGCAATATTTGATTTGGGTTTTTTATGGTTTCTTCATTCGCAAAGGCAAATGCAGGACTTAATTTTTAACGGTAACTTACATGCTGGTTTCTTTCGTTAACCTTGAAACTTCAATATTACAAAACTCAAATGTGAAAAAGTTTGTGCAACATATTTGGCAATGTTTATTTTTATTTCGTATGTGACTGTACACGACTGCATGAGAGTTATTTAATTATCATCTATCTAAATGTCCAGTTCTCCTTAGCATTTGTCAAAAGGGGTGAAGTATTAAAGCTTTACATGGGTTTACTGTTAATACATAACACACGGTACACAAATGTTACCAACGAAGCTCACTAACTTTCTATCAGATATAATCTTTAATTATAAGCTAGTGTACCAATTTTAGAAGCATCAATAAACAACGATTACTAAGAAAGCTTACATGGAAAAAACTTCATCTATTAAAATCTTCCTCGTAAACTTTAAATACAGCTAATGGCTGCTAAGAAGAATCGCAACAGTATTTTCTGACTGGAGGTTGATAATTACCGGGAATCGATACTGGCTTCTTTAACAGGAGAGATTGTAATTAAGACGCCTTCAGGTTTACCCCACTCAGCCAGATGCAAGTCTCGTTCCTGCTCCAGTCTAAACAAGATGAAACATGCCTGGAACTCTAGGGGATCTACCACATCCTGAGGTTGTCTCTAATAGTGGCAACTTCGAGTAAGCCAAAGGAAGGAGATGGAAAGTAGAGAGAAGTTGAATAACGAATAAGTTACGCAGACGCAGAGAAGAGAGCACCTGTGCATACAATAATAAACTTAAATTGTAAATTGCATTATACGTTACATTATATAGTTAATACAAATTATATGCAAATATAATTATAGAACAATGGATACAATTCAAGTTATAAATAAATGAGGAACATAGAAAGAAGAAAAGGCATAAATGAGTGATAACCAAACATAAGATTAATGAATAATATGAAACGAAAACAAAGTAAAGACAAAAATCTGTAGGCCTATACCGGATGCGAATAGTACAGCTGTGCAGATTAAGGTGGGCAATAGATATCATAAAAAACATATATACAATCTATGTTGCTATTTCTGATTAGGTCCTTGGTTTATGACATAATATATTAATATTTTATGCAGAAATATAACAGCCCACGCCATATTGCTCTTTCGTGGCACCAGTATGAAAACAAATCCACTGTATCACGAATACACCTACCTTTACGTTGCCAAGCTTCGTAAACTATGCCGTATAAGGCTGAAACTTTCTATTTAATTAATTTTCACGAAAACTTCCAACTTTACTAAAACACCGAAAAGGTGAAGTTTATTCCTTAATCTTTCCTTTCTGATGTGAAAAAAATTAGAACAGGTAAAGTGTCAAGTAAATCACGTTTAAAGTTTAGGGAGAAGTTTTCTTAATAAAAAAATCCTCACTTAGGACAAAAATGGCATTTTAATTTTTTGTTTAATTCTACCGAAGAAAAAAGATGTTTTAATCATCACAGTTATAACTGTGAGCGAAGATATTTTCACTGTCTCATACTGCTCTATAGAATCCTTCATACCTCAACACCTAGCTATCTTTCCAGTCGCTTTCATTACCTTTCTTCCTACCATAACTTGGGCACGCGCTCTCAGCTTGACCCCTTATTACTATCCATTGCCTCTTTACAGAACTACACATTATTCGAATTCGTTTACAACAACAGCTATTCGTCACTGGAATTCACTGCCTAGCCATCTCAGGAGCTGCCAAGCGACTTCACAGTTCAAGCGCCATTTAATAAATTTAGTATACAATAACATTCAGGAATTGATGCTAATTAGTAATATATTTTTTAATTTTCATTATATTTTGTAATAACTAAGAATGTATTTGTTTAGACTTTCATCTTTTTTTATTTCTTTATTTTTAGCCATTTGTATTATATATTCATATTCTTCAAGTACTTATGTTTTTTCTTTGTATTTAATGTACGTTTCTTGTATTCATGTATATCAGTTCTTTTTTAATTTATTATTAATTATTATTATTATTATTATTATTATTATTATTATCATTATGTATTTCATGTTTTTGCCCTGGCTGAGTGGTAGACAAGGCCTTATGGCCTTAACTCCGCCAGGTTAAATAAATAAATAAATAAATAAAAATAAACAAATAAAACTAATTTCACTCTGTATATGTTTGCACAACCTAGATAACATATACTCTGGTGACTCTCATACCCAGAAAATAATATTAAAATTACGTAAATACGTCCTGCAGTAATATAAAATCGTAAGTAAGAAAAGTGAGATGATGACATAAAATGAAATTAAATGAGGAAGACGGACGATGCAAAGAACAGACTAATAACTGTATGAACGAACGGATATACCAATTAACAGGCGGATGTATGCTTCGGCTTACAAGAGTGAGAATCGGTGAAATAATAAAATATAAAAAATAAGGGCCGGAAGCAGGAGAAAGAAATGAAGAACTACAGAAAAATAAAAACAAAAACAAAAAATGAACCAGAACTAAAAAAAGAACTTAATCAAAATGCATAGAGTTCACAGCATGCTAAATGTGATGGAGTAGAGTGCTACAGAGGAAGCATGGGGTTGGATGTAAATATCTGTGAATGTTTTCTGAGCTATGAATTAATGAGATGAGCCACTGCACCGCTTAATGGGGATCTCATCTCGTGACTCCCCAGGGCTGAACAAAGTATGAACAAGCCAAAGTTCACCTAGACTGCGTCATTTCTTTAATTTCAGCTCACCTATAACTGAGTAGGCCTATAACTTATTGCAAGTTTTTTTAAAGACTTCTTTATTTGTTTGTTTTTTCCCCTCTGTCAATTAAATTCTTGAGGTATTCTTTTTCACTAAACAAACATGGTTCCATAACACAATTTAAAAAATATATATATATTTATTAAGAAAGTAAGAAAGTTACACCAATGTCTCAAGTTTGAAAACGTTTCACAGGATTGTTACCGTAATCTTGTATATTTCCGGAGACATAAATTAGTGAAAAGCAATTTAAAATAAATAATTCACGCATATGTGTTCACTCAGTATAGAGATAGAAACAAACCGAAGTATAGAATATAACAAACGGAGGTTTATAAAGAAGTTATGAAAGTTTATGACATAATTTCATATCTTAACATCTTCAGATGCCATCGCTATTGGAGATAACTTTCAGAATTTTTTCTCCTGGAATAGGACAATGACAAGTTACGAATCACTTCGTCGCCATGGAAGCTGCTTTATTAAATTCTCTCCGGAGCGATACGATAAAGCTATAACTTGTGAACAGCGAGACACATTTCTGAGAAAATAGAGCCCTTATCAAACGGCAGGAACTTTTGTTTGTGCAAGATTTCCGAATCCAATGCTACAATTTCCTCAACTTTGCTAGAGCTTAAGAAGTTGCTAGGTAACTAAAGCAACCTATTTTATCATGAATCTGAAAAAGTATATGGAATCGAATTTCTCTGTAATCATTGCGGATCATTTTTGTATAAATGGTTTCTCAGAAATTTTACTGAACATTTCACTGCGAGGAGAAACAGTGTTTTATACAGTCTTTGATCCATAAAAAAGTCACAGCAAAATTTAAAAACTGTTAGTGATCGTGCCCCTTGTATCAATCATTAGATGCATTCTTCCACTCAACAAGAGTGGACGGAAGTTGAACATCTTCGATAACTACGTTATGGATTTATCTTAGGCCTACTTAGAACGTAATGAGCCTTACTTGAAATGAATATTGTTTATATTATATCAGTTTAAAACGACATACAATACACATATCGTATATAAATATACATATACATATATATATAGGAAAATAATAAAAAACGATACAGGTACTCGGGGAAAATGACATGGTGATGGTTTTTGGGTTAACGAATGTGGCTCTACCTTGTGTAAAATGCTAGTTAGGAAGATGGTTCCGTAGTAATGGCGTCAGTAAATCAGCTTCCTTTTTTGGTGCTATAAAAGAAAAACAGAATGGCAAGCACGCAAATTTTTATTCCACTGAATTGTAAAAAAAATAATAATAATAATAATAATAATAATAATAATAATAATAATAATAATAATAACAACAACAACACTTCTCTACGGGCAAATTTTCTTATATGAACGTATCTGTTTCCAAAAGACTTTCATGTGTGGAATTCAAATGTGAAATCAGCAATTCGCTATCAGGCACAGCTTTTTTAATAGAAAATATGATTGTGTAATTGGCTATTACTCAAAGGTAAATGTAGAAACCTATTGAATAATCTCTTGCAACCAGGCACTATCACATTATCAATGAAGAGGAATGTTAATATTTCTGAACTAATATTATAAATTAAATTTGGCACCACTGATATCGTAATATGATCTTCCAAATCTTTCTAGATGTAAATTAAATTGGAGAAGAAAGGGTTGACTAGAGTCCTATTACAGTAAATTCCTTCAATGTACAATATTATAATAGATCTCTATATATATAAAAGGCTTTGTCCTGACTGACTGACTGACTGACTGACTAAATGACAGGAATCAACGTACAGCCTAAACTATAACAGGTAGAGACTTGGAATTTTGACAGTACCTTCGTTTCATAATGTAGGTGCTCACTAAGAAAGGATTTTGAAAAATTCTGATTCTAAATGCCAAAAATTAAATGTTTTTGAAAATACTTAATCCCTTTTTACATAGAATTATCAATTCCAAATCACAGAATATATTGTTGCCAAATGGTATCAGATGGGCTTGGAAAAAACAAATGAAATGCACTTTTGACAAATAAGAGAAGTTATCAAAATAATTCATGTTATAAATAAATATTACAGAATGAAATCCACTAAAATAATGGACTCACATAACTTTCTCTACCCTGGACATAGAGAAAACAAAACGAGGTATGGTAATGTGTATATTATTATATTATATCGCAGGTTTTTGGAGAGAAAAGTATGAAAGTGATAATGCTTTCTGTTTAATTTCATCCCCAAAACGGCTTTATGGTAACATAAGAGTGGGAAATTTCCCGCCTCGATATTACAATTTTATGTTACAGGAATTTCTGTTTCTTCTTATTTAAACCTCTACCAGGCTTGCTGTACACTGTACAAGCGATGGGATGCAAAATTCTAGATCCTCTATGAGCCATAAAAAACTATATCAAGCGTTTTCTGAGGGAATAGTTTGAGTGTAATAAGTCGTTCTTCCTATTTCAAATTATAAATGCCTATATAAGGACCTAGAATTTAAAATTGAAAATCCTTCATAAGTTAATTTCCAATTACAAAATACAAAACCCGGGCGACGCCGGGTCTTTTAAGCTAGTTGTAATATAATAAAATAAATTTTATTCCCATGTAAATCATCTCTAAATTATTTAATTAACATTTAGCGCTTGTCTAACGTGTAAGTGACCTTAAAATATTTTAGACATTCTCAGTTACATCCAGTTAAGGACTCTTGACAGAAACCCCCTTTTTGCCTCAGGATGGTGGGACACGATCTTCATCTGTTAGTCAGATCGGAGAAGTAGTTACGGGAGACAATAATTAACTCCTGCCTTCCCTCATTAACAAGACAGGAATATGCATTCGTTCTGCCACTGCTCTGAGAGCATTATGGTTTTATTGCTGAGGTAAGTATGGAACAGAACGTAGAGGAACTACAGGGTCTTTCAGTGTAACCAACATAATACAGTTAAATTATCTTTATTTACCTACGATTTCTCCACTCTTCAAGGACAGAATGAATTGACCTCAAATTTTCATAAATATTTTGTAAGAGCCAGTATAATAATCCTCCTTAATTTTATGGAAGGTAATCCCATGAGAGTTGACGAATTTATCTGATTAAACTCGTCAACTCGAGTTGGCTTTATTAAGACTATTCCATGAATGAAAATGTAACGGATTATACAAATAATAATTACTTTCGTGCTTTGTTGTATAAAAACAAAACAGTTACGAGATCACGGCATACTATGAATCAACCATCCATGAATCGATTCGAGTTACCATGTTGTGACCAGTGCTACCAATGGTGCATTTAAGACATAGTTAATTTCATTCGGGCAAGCTAACAGCAGAACAGAATAAAAGCACACCAACTGGCTTGCACCGAATCGAAATTGTGTTTTAATAAATGTATATTTATATTATTTCAATTTCCAAACAAGTTACGTTGTATAAAATAATCTGTTTTCGTGATGCTTAGACGGCACACTGATGCTTACATGTCCAGTAACGAGCAGACGTTTTATCGATAAAAACAGCTTCCTCATATTAATAGCAAGCATTTTAAAAGATAAACGATCGTGATTGGACTATATCCGAGGAATTGCTAAACGCTATTGGTCAATATCAAACACGCGGAATTTGAAATTCCTTTGTTAATGTCAACATTTTAAATGTCAAGTCGACTTGGATGGAGCAGCCAATAAGGCATCAAAAGCATTAAAAAAAGAACTTCCGGCACAACGGCGGCGATTACAGGTCTAGATAGCAATGCACAACCACAACCGTGATACTACGTCGAAACGCGTAGGAAGAAGACAACATCTGCATTTTAGTATAAAACTTTTATTTTATGGACATTAAACACATTTTTAACGGTTTAAGATTCTTAGTAATACTTATGACAGTTTGTACACGGGGTTTAATATTTCTGGACTAGTAGCTTATGCTACTTATATATGTTGACTGTAATAAGTTATGTTTTTAAAGTAGGTTGGGTTTATACTGTTTTAAATACTGAGCATAGGTGGAAATTATAAGTTAAAAACCTGTATTAGTAATACCGTGAATTTATATATTTTTTTACACTAAACTCCGAGGTGCTACATCCCTTGAGGGACAGTGCCGACCACTGGGTCATCTACTACGGGCAGAAGAAAGATTAGGGTCAGTGGTCAGGATGCCGACTCATACGATTGTTATTGATAGTTTTCATTATTGGAAGAGGTGGTGCTATTTCCTTATGAAGTAGCTCCTGAATTGTTCTTACGATACTGAGTACGCCCCCTATCAGAGAAATCCGAGGATCAAACCCAGATCTGTGGATCCACAGGCAGCAACCCTAACCATAGGCGATATTTTTTATATATTTCTGAACTGAAAAGAGGTTGGAGTAATATTACTATTGTACAATTTACCCGTATCTTGCTTAACTTCATAAAGCAATTCATAACATTATAAAATAAATTCATATCTTACAAGCACAATTGTGTAAACTGCAGGTGTACATTTTTTCAATATAAAAACGTAGTACTAGTATAAAAACAAAACACAAAAACTTTATAGTGTAGAACTGAAAAAGCAGGAGATACATTCGTTTCACGCTGAGGGATTTTATGTTTCCTCTAGGTCGAACACGCGGTTTGCCTGTTCAAGTGATTATTCAATATTCATCCACGCGCAAGGAAATGTGTTATTTTGTGTAGTTTTCACACTCCGTTTGGCGACACACTTATAAACTCTTCCGTGAATATCATTGATGCAAAAAAAATCGCTCTTAAAATAACATTCATTCTCTATGGCTTCATACTATATTATGCTAAAAGACACTGCGGTAAACCGGGATATATGCAACAATGCATCTACATTTTATCCTACACAATACTTTGCGAGTTGAAAATCAGTGATTTCGAAGACAAATTCAACCAAAGATCGTATCCAGATTGCATAACAGTATTTAGTACAAACAAAAAGTTGATTTAAACAAAATTTGAAGATAAACGAAAATACCTGAAGGAACTTCTGCAGTAACCTACAATATTTTTCAAATGAGAAGCGATTTCATTCACCGCCAATCACGTGTACGAGCTCACGAAGTGCCGCTAGCAGTAAGAGTCTTCCCTCCGTCTCGCCGTCTCTGATTGGACCGCGTATCTAAGCAGGAGAAGGACAAACTCCTTGTCATCGTCAAAACACTGTAAAAGGGTGATATTGTGAAAAATTAATAAATGCGTGGTTTTGCTTTTAGAGTAGGATTATCTCCACAAAGTCTCTGGGTTTTTACGTATATACCTTAGGAGCGAGTCTCACCGCTCTTAGAGTACCTGGCTAGGGGAGGTAGCTGCACCCTGATTGGCTCAGGTCACCTATCCCACTCCACGTGTTGTCTGACTCTGTCCCTCCGGCATTATCCCTCCACTCAACTATTACAGTATTTTCTACCCCAAGCAACGTGGAGCATGAACTTTACTCTCTGCCAAGCGGTAGCTTACTGATCTTACGCGCAGCGAATTCGCGCATCTTGGTAACGAGGCGTAACGAGAAGCTCGCTGGCTGGGTTAGCCTTCAAGGCCAGAGACGTTGTGGGAGTAATCCTACTCTAATCATCACTATATCAGGTTCGGGCCATATAAGGAGTTCAGGATCTGTATCTATACAGACATGAAACTATTGATTGTCAATTATTTTCCATTGCCGGTGCACTTTCCTACATTGACTTTAAAATTAACACCACAAATTTTGTATTTAAAAAAAAAAAAAAAAAAAAAAAAAAAATTACAAAATACAAAATACAAAATTTATTGTTCTGACATCAAGTTTTCAATGCAATGTTCACAAACTTTCAATATTGTATCTTCCACCGGCCATACGCCACAATCAAGTCTGTAATGGAACTCTTCCAACACCCTTCACTACCACCCTTACTCCCGGAGTGCCCAACAATGAAGTTGATTACCTCCGGTCAAACCTAATTTTGGTTTCCATTTGTTTGACGTGTGTACCTAGGGTTGCCCATTTTTCATCCTTATGGGATATGTGATGTTTATGACATGTTAGGGCTGTGTACTTGTATCAGATTTAAGTGGTGCAAGTTTTACTTTCTCGCAGTAATGTCAATTTTAGCTTTCTTGGTCGTTTTGTATGGAGATGTTTTCTAGTGTGTGTTGCAGTATTTCTGTGTGAGGGGATTAGGCCTATTACCCAATCCGACATTCGCTTAAACCGAGGGAAACCCTCGCAGAAGTGACTGCATGTATTCAGCTTTGTACTTGTACTTGTACTTCATATCCCATAAGATTTTCCCCCCTTCATAACCGAGCCAGTTTCTTATATTCCTACCTAGGTTATATAAAGATTTTCGTAAACATTGAGCGTTTAATTCCAAACGTAGCAACATAGCAACAAAGCAATCATATGCCACGATAAACCTTCTATTCATCATAATGATAGCAATTTAATATTATAAGTAACTTAAAATGTAAAATCATTTCAGTAATAAGATAATAATAATAATACCATAATAATACCATACGATAATAATACCATAATAATAATACCATAGGATTAACAGACTATTGTTTTCTCGTGAGAAATTAGACTTGCTTGCTCGTGTCTAATCATCTCCCTTACAAATACCAGTAACGGTCATTTTAAGTAACTTATCTTTCTTCATCACCTGCGTTATTTTGTTCGATTATGCCTATTGCAGCCTTCCCCACTTCTCAGGATCTGAATTATCTGAAGGTAAATCTACATAGTATAAACCTGAACTTATTATCCATTTACGAGGGCCGTCCATAAAGTAAGTTTCCCTGAGGCCGTTTACCGAAACAAAACACAATTTCATGGAATTGTTTATTGCAACAGATACTTCAGCTATTTTTAAAAATATTCGCTACCGGAATGGAGACTTTTTCATACCGTTGGATCAACTTTTGAATACCTGTGTCGTAGAACTCTTCCGCCTGGGATTTGTACCACTGTGTGACAACCATCTCCGCCTGTCATTTCTTGAGGTGTAGGAAAATATGGAAATCACTGGGAGCGAGGTCCGGGCTGTAAGGTGATGTTTAAACACCTCCCAGTCAAACTTCTGCAGGAGACTTGCTGGGAGGTGTTTAAAAATCCACCCTACTGCCCGCATCTCGCTCCCACTGAATTCCATCTTTTCCTACACCTCAAGAAATAACAGAGAATGACAAAGAGGCGGACATGGTTACCACACAACGGTTCAAGTCCCAGGCGGCAGACTTCTCCAACACAGGTATTCAAATGTTGGTCCCAATTCCGGTGGCGAATATGTTTAAAAATAGCTGAACACTTGCTATAACTGTTGCAATAAAAATTTCCATGAAATTGTGTTTTGTTTCTGTAAGCGGCCTCTCAGGGAAACTTACTTTATGGACGGCCCTCGTATATTCTGTACAGGAAAATTTGTCTTTGGCAGGGCTCGAGCCCGTATGGTATAAATATTTTTTATTTAGAAAAACTGAAAATAAGCCAGTAATCTTTTTTTTTTTTATTTGCTCACAATATTCAGGATCTTCGTGCGCACTAATTTAAATTCGATAACTAACAAGCCTTGACAGGCTATTTAGAATTCATATATTCGAAAGCACATTTCAGCATGAAATACGGTTTAATGAGTGGAAAATGTCACGAGGCACTGAAATATTGTTCCAATGGAAATACAATGAGCTAGCGAGTCACAGAAAAAATGTACGATTTAAATAAAAATTCTGTGAAAAGTCGATACAATCTGTTGTGGACAACAGGTGAGTAACAGTAATTCGTGGAAAGTATGCAACCTCATGTCACATTAACATAGCTGAAGTGGGGAATGTAGATCGTAAAACACACGCACATGCAAAAACGATGAATGTGCCATAAAATTATCTTGGCTGCCAGGCAAGATCTAAAATAGACCTACGTGATATTCTCCTCGTTCCATGCATCTACTCATTCAGAGGTTTAAAGTGTACAATAAACTGTGCTACACAACTTTTCTAAATTTACTGTACATTTTCCTGTTACTAAGCAATGAACACGCCTGTACGTTATGAAAACTTTATGAAGTGGTTGCATGTTATACGCATTGATTCTAAATTTACGTTATGACGGTTTGGAAAAAATATACTTTCTGGCTAGCTCTTCTGTCATAACTTTTGCCAGCTTTACGCACTAACTTAGACAAACAACTTGACATAGGGTTAATTACAAAAATATTCCACAAAACAGAGGCAACAACTGATTGCATTACTTCATTCAAGATTTATTTTATTTATATAAGGACAGGTTAATTTTTACTGTACCAAAGTAGGCCTACTGTAGTTAGATGAAGTACTGTATTCGACTTTGAAGTTCAATGAATTTTCAGCATTAACACGCTTTTAAGGTTCCCTTGATCCAAAAATACTTAGTTACGAAACATATACATCTGAATGTCTGTCCATGTGTCTAAGAGTGTGTGTGTGTGTGTGTGTGTTTTTTTTTTTTATTAGCATAGTCCACATGCCCCTTATCGAAACTGATTTTTTAATTTGGATTAGCAATTTTTCATGGATGTGATGATAATCGTAGTGACTGCATTCTTTTACTTTTACTATAATTTATATTATAATTTATTTATTTATTGAATATCCATATTACACAAACTCTATTTCACCCGAAGGTACATCAGGGTTGGAGATGTACAATGTTATTTTACAACAAATTATCCTGATACTGCAATCTGGAAGCTTGCTATGTCTCATGTCTGTTATACACTACATACAATACTGTACAATTCTTACGAGGCTTAACGTCTACAAAAGTCCTGCAGTTTTTTACGTCTTACGATATGGTAAGTCTTAAGTTAACATATACGAATTAAGATAAATAGCATAAATTATATAACAAGGCAATCTCAAATTATAATATGACTATAAGAAATTTTTAGAATAAATCACTTAACTAGGCAAAATAAAATAAAATAATTGTGCAATACGTTAAGTTAAGCATGTAATACCTTAACTGAATAAAAGTGTGAATATTAAAATTTCGAAAATACTCTATTTACAAATGATTGAAAATCTTTATGTCCATTTTTGTCAGCAAGGACGTGTTCAATGGGCCTATTTAATTTATATTACAAAAATTATTTCTCGCTATTTTCTTCAATACGGCTCAAACGATTTTGTTTAAATTTTGTAAACTAACCTCCAGTAATATCTAAATATTTTATTTGACACATTTTACGTAAAAATGGATAGTTATAAGCTAGCCATCGTTAGCACAAACCCTTGCACCGAACAGTATTCCTTTGCCCGAGACTGATACAACAAGCTCTCCGTACGATAGCAACTCTAATTCAACATCAGAGTGTGAAAGGGAGAAAATTGTATTATCCATGCTTAAATTTTTGTGTTGCAATGATACATTAAAGTATAATACACTTAGACATCGTTTTAATGATTTTTTAGTGTTCAAGGTGTCAGAATGTTTTGTTGAAAATCGCTTGATACGCTAACAACCCCCAGTGAATGGTAAACATGAAGGTGTGGTAAGAACTCAACGATAACAGGGGTAGTGAATGTTATCAAAATTGAGTATAATCACTGGATGTTTTCAAAAAATGTCTTACACATTTTTTCTAACGATTTATGAGTGAAAAAAACGTTCGTTTTTGACGGACCATGGTAATATGAGGGTCTATTAGCAAACCCGGCAATCTCCGTTTTGATAAATGATAGATGCCAACATCTAATGAAAGTTTAATGCATTCCCTGCTACATATTTAGTGTGTTAAAAATCCGGTTTTCCACATAAGGGGGGAACTCAGATTTACAACACATGCACTAAATATGTACCAGGAAATGCATTAAACTTTCATTAGAAGTTGACATATCTATCTTTTATCAAAATGGAGATTCCCGGGTTTGCTAAAAGACCCCTCATATATGCGGTAGGGAGAATAACGCCAGAATATATTGAACGTTCACTTTCTATTGTAAAGTATTAATGTTTTATAGACCTATTAAAAATTTAAAAACTCATCTTTCTGGAAAACTAAAATTCTATGATTCACAAAGTAGGCCTCATAAGAATTGTCGTGTGTGTCTGCGAATCGATGAGGGAGCAATGCCTTTTTTTCTTTTTCAGAAGAAAAATGCAGAATCAGGCGCTTCATAACTTAACTCTTTTAGTGAATTTTTATAAATATAATTATTTTTATAAAAATAACACTATCAGTGAGCTCTAAACTGGAAATCGACGAGAAAAATTGCGGTAGAATAGCTGTCATTCAAGAATGATAATCATGACAAGAGGATAAAAATCTTCACATTTTTCATAAAGCAGTACTCCGATTTTATTTAAAAAAAATTGAGGTGACGAAATTATACGCTAGTAGCAGTAAAAAAGTTAAATTATGATAATATTGCGTCACAATGAGACTTAGACAGCAAAGTGTGAGTATTGTTGAAGGAATTATCGGAAGTGGACAATTCCGTTTGGTCGCCTGCATATAGTTAACACGACATGAACGTTGATACTTCGTGACAGATCCGATAGCAACCGTTTTTTGTTTGTTATTTCCATGGCAACTGCTATCTGAAAGTGCAACAAAACCCGACACGTCATTCAAATGTTGCGCAATGCTACAATCCATTGATTAAGTAAAGTAGAATTAACTAATTAGATATCTTAATGTGGAAATTATGCTTTCTGTTAGATCTTACTCAACCAGAGGCAAACTAGGATAGGATATAAGAGGTAATATTTTTTAGGTAAATTAACTGTACTCAAATTAATTAACAAATTTGTTGAGTTTATGGCCTGATAAGTTATCGACAGGAAGCAGTAAAGCTAATTCGAAATAAATTTTAATAATTATTAATCACGAACATGTCAAAGATGTAAGTTGAAAAATATATTAATAGTATTTTTAAATATTATAGGTAGGTCTACAAAAGCATTCACATTTTACATATGGTTTCAATTAATTCCATTAAACATATATTTACAAAGAAAATTTCCTTGTTGAGCTATGCTATAAGCCTGTTGTGTTTTTAGTAGTCTACTATAATCTGATTGTTTCAGAATATCGTAAATAAATTCTATCTACCGCTTAAATGTCATAATAAAGCAATATATTACGTTGGGATTGAATAACTTTAACCACAATAACCTTAAGCTGGAATTTTATTTAATACAGTTTAATTTCGTTTATACACAAAGACTAAACGCTATTGTTGTATTTATTATATGATCACACCCATTTTTTGTGAAACTAGATAATTTACCCATATTTTCATAATAATTTACCATAATTGCAATTATGGTAAATTTCATACCCATAATTTCAATTAGCTAGGTACTTCCTATTTCGCTCAGTGTAATAATTTTGTTTCAAATTTGATTTTATATATCATTCGATGGACAGCGAAAGGTTATGAGTAGGGCAAGGCATTTGATGATTTTGTATCTTTTTATATGAAAGTTAAAAGGTAGCTCGAATATAAATGTGTACTGTATCATTAAATAATTGATTAAATAAGGATAATTTGTTTTTGCATTTTTCATCAATTTCAAGATATAGGTCATTTTTGGGGTCATTTTCTGCTATTTTAGGTCATTGTCGGCACTTTTAGGTCTTTTCGGCGTCTTTAGGTCACGTCTCAATTGAGATAGAGAGGTGCTTTTCCGTGTACAAATCGTTACTTTCGGACAACAGATAATCGTTTTTAATTGAGAATCTCCACCAAGTGTTCATAGTTAATTTCAATTCAAGTTTATTGTAACCACCACAGCAGTTTGTCTTGTACCGGTAAATATTTTTTGTTTTCCTTTCTTTCTATATGTCACATATTTGTTAGGGGCAATTTGATGGGCATGCCAGTTCAGAATTATTTTTTTTCCGCTAAGGGTGTTCAAGTAATAAATATTTTTTGTTTTCCTTTCTTTCTATATGTCACATATTTGTTAGGGGCAATTTGATGGGCATGCCAGTTCAGAATTATTTTTTTTTTCCGCTAAGGGTGTTCAAGTAATATAAATTTACTTACTTTTGTAGTAATAAAATGCGTTTTTTTATATAGGAAATTCATATATTGTTTTTAGTAATTCAATACTTTAAAAAAACTAAATATAATAATGGAAAATTTAATGGTCATTATTAACAAAATATTGTGTCATTTTTTCACTACTTTTAGGTCAAAAATGAATTTTTTATTTTGCATTTTTTTTTAAAATTATTTTATGGTCATTAAATACCTTGCCCTAGTAATGAGTTATTATGACACGATATCTTGTTACTTCTAGATCAAACCCAGTCTTCCTTAGCACGAATTAATGACAGAGAATACAGCCCTTTATAAAACCTGCTCTAACCGCAAAATTTAAATAATACTACAAATTATTGTTTGCAATTTCGCTCTGGTTTTGAAAGCAGTTGTTACAATAAGAGTTAACATTTATCTTATGAAGGACTTTCGATGTTTAAATTATAGGTCATTATAGGCTATAGGTATTTAGAATTTGAAATAGAAATAACGACTTATCACACTCAAACTATTCCCTCAGAAAACGCTTGGTATAGCTTTTATGGTTTATAGAGGATGTCGAATTTTGCATCCCATCGCTTGTACACAGTAAGCCTGGTAGGGGTTCAAATAAGAAGAAACAGAAATTCCGGTAACATAAAATTGTATTGTCTTTGTGGAATATTTTATTTCACACTCTCATGTTGCCATAAAACCGTTTTGGGGATGAAATTATACAGAAATGCAATATCACTTTCATACTTCTCTCTCCAAAACCTGCGATATAATAATATACATATTACCATATACCTCGTATCGTTTTCTCTATGTCCAGGGTAGAGAAAGTTATGTGACTCTATTATTTTCGTGGATTTCGTTCTTTAATATTTATTTATAACATGAATTATATTGATAGCTTCTCTAATTTGTCAAACTCCCATTTCATTGATTTCCAAACCCATCTGAGACCACTGGCAACAATATGTTGTCATGTGAACTGTGATTTTGATTTGATAATACTGTGTAAAAAAGGGATTAAGTATTCTAAAAAAACATTCAATTTTTGGCATTTAAAATAAAAATTTTGCAAAATCCTTTCGGTACTGTCAAAACTCCAAGTCCCTACCTATTATAGTTTAGGCTCTGCGTTGATTCTCTGTCATTAAGTCAGTCAGTCAGGACAAAGCCTCATATATATATATATATATATATATATAGAGAGAGAGAGAGAGAGAGAGAGAGAGAGAGAGAGAGAGAGAGAGTGAGGTTAAATTGAGCTTTACGAATATCTGTTTATTTTAGAATATTATTTTAGGCAAGATTTTGTTTTGCTGAGCCTAAAACTTTAATGTTCATTCCGATAAAAATAATACAGCAAGTTTGCGTTTAATAAATGCCAACTCCTGCTTCTAGAAACCTATATCAATGTGTTCAGAGAATAATAAGCCATAAAACAAGGTCTTGATTTATTTAATTTCTTAGTTGATAGTGAAAGAAACGGACAGCAAACCGTTCTCTTTCAGCTGGGACAAAATGTTCGCGTGTGGCATACTAGATGTGCAGCCAACTGTCACAGATGAAATATAATTCATCAAACGGCATGACAAGCATGCACCTATTTTGCGGTCGTTTGTTTATTTCAGAAGGAGAACATAAAGAAAAGAACTGAACTACATTACATAAATGTACAGTAAATAGGACAAAAAGCCAGTTCTTTATCGACTTACGGAGATCTAGTTACCGGAACTCAATATTGTCGTGCAGGTTTCAGAGCACAGTAAGTTCTCTCCCATATGTGAGGAAATCAGAAATCCATAATAATTAATGTATGTATCCTGTAATCACCTGTCTTTGCAAAGCTTTGTCATTCATGTTAGACAATCTCCTACGTGGCGTTTCTATTGACGACAGATTAACTGATCTAAGATATGAAGGTTAAGATATAACATTACGAAAATATTAACTGCTGTAATAAATTGTATTTAAGCTGTTAACAGTTTGTAAAATATTTTTCACGTAAGTGAATTCAGAACACAACATACTGATTTTATGGTGAGTTATCGAAGTATCTGACGTCAATACGTTTTTATGATTAAGGACAGGGTTTCTTTTTTGTAAATCTATTGATGAAACGCGTAAAACCTAAACGGATGAAGTAAAAGAGAAGGCGATTCTTCAGCCTATCAGAGACGAGCTATTTTTTTAAATTCATTACTCAAAACATTTCTTATTTTATCCGCCAAAATCAAGAGATCAGACGAATGAGTTAACGAGAACCTACATTTTTTCTAGTGCAATATTCCATAGTAAATTGTTTTATTGTGTACGATACGACGCAGTTGGTACCGTACGGTCGCGTGTTCAATCCTTGATACGGTTACTGGAGGTTTTCAATTAGTCTAATCCTTATCGTGGCACTGAGGCTATGGAGTTGACTCAGCCTGTAACGGAAATGAATACCTGGAATAACCCTTGGGTAAAGGCGATCGGTGCAAAAAACTGACAATCTTATCACCTTAATTTTCCAAACTTTACTTTACACTTCGTTGGAACTGTAATATAAGGGTCTATAATAATACTTTGCACGTTATGTGTAGTAAAACAAAGTATGTAATTGTTGTGTTAATTCGTATTTTTATTTTAGTTGATATAGTGCGACCTCCGGACTTCTACCGGCCATCACCGGGCATTGGACGACCAATCGATGTGACAATGTTTAGCTTTCGCTGCTACTTTCACATCTCGCTAAAACTTCAAATTAAGAGAATATCCAAATGAAACAAGTACTTTACACACCTTACTTAAATAGAAGTAGAAAATTTCGCCATTTTCTATAAAACATGATTTTGAAAACGCATTACTTTCAGGGTAAGGTCATTGAAATTTGCGAATGCATTTTTCATAAGATTGTTTTTCGAAAGAAAAACGTCAACTGTGAAATGGTTTTAAATACGAATAAATCGTGAGCTAAGAGAGTTCTGACTCAAAATCTTAATGATTTTCGTGCGAGAACTGACGTGAGGAGTCTTAAGAAGTCCAGTCGCCCTTTAAATCAGGAAGCTGGGATTTCTCAGTATGAAGTTCTGTCAATATACGAGTAAAATTTATAGCCTAAGTCGTTGTCAGATCATGTAAATCAAAGGAAATAGCATTTTCAACAACTGCTTTTAAAAAAGTGAGTTAAATTAAATAATGATTTCTTTCTTTTCATATGACTATTCTCTTACTTGAATCTTCGGCGAGAGATGGAAGTAGCGAAGAGAGCTAATAGCCTAACTGTCAAGGGGATCGGGCACCCTATTCCCGGCGAAAGCCGGGCGCTAAGCACGATAGAAGTTCGGTATATAGTCCGGAAATTGTAAGAAGCTAAGGATCGTTTTAATGAATGAAAATTAATATAAATTTAAATGTATGATCTACATGTAAATGTACCCAACCAGGAACAATTTCCGTATCAACACGCCAAACGTTAGACTGGCCAAGAGCAAAAAATGGTTTCAGATTGCGGCAATGGACATGTTCAATTGTTTGCCTCTTGAAGCTCACAATAGTAGTTATAGTAGATTTAATTGTGTGTTACGCCGTTGGCTGACTGATAACCCTTTTTATAGAATTGAAGAATACTATATGTCTGTAATAAATAGGCCTGTAACTTTCTGATGCTCAGACAAGTGTAGGTTTACATGTGTAGATATAGGCCTATTATATTATATTATTGTAGCATTCTGTATTGACAATGTCTATAGCACCACTGGATGTTTATGACTGTAAATATATTGAATTGAATTGAATTGAATATGATTTAAATGTACAGCTACAGGGGCAGGAACCCTGGGTCAAATAAATAGGCAAATTAAAAAGAGATAGAAGTCCGGTGTCTTCATCTTTGGTTCTCACTGTATATGAGATGTCTGATGATAACAGAAGCAACAGAAGCTTGATCTAATCTTGGAACTGCCTATCATGGTATTTATGATTGCCTATTGATACTCTGAATAACAGTGTTACAGATAGCCTATATAGAGACAGTCTGCTAATCCGTAATATTTGAAAAGCAACACTAAAATAGAAAGCGGAATAGAACTTATATAGGCACTGATTAGCAACATGGAATATATCGAGTCGAGACTTACTGTGATCCCCAAGCAAGTGAGCAAGAATTGTGGGTACTGGTAGTTTCTATAACAAGATATGCATGTATGGCTGATCCTCTAACTCAATTACAGTAGTCAGAGAGATGACCGCAAATACAGCATGCAAAATTATATTTGTGCACTCCGCATTCACTATTAGCAGACACAAAGAGGCTAAATGGGTCCTATGTTTGTACAGTCACATCATACCAAATGACTATATTTCAAGTGAAAAACAACAAAAAATTGAACACAATCACTTTATATTAAGCATAGTAAAAAAATACAGAACAGGATAGTGAAAGACACCTTCCAAGATTAAACACTTACTGGCGTTACTGAATAATTCATCTTCTTCCTCTAGTTGGTGATTTCTAACATATCATGTTTGTAGTAAACCTAACAACATAATAAATTATTGATTAACGTAAAACAAACAAACGAAAAATTCTCAAACAGTATTCTTCCTTTCCTCAAGCTTCTATTCAGTCTCCGTATAATTAGACTAATTAAGGAAACTACAAACAATGGAAAAATCTTTTCCTCAAGAGTCACAGAATATGTATTTCTTTAAACTTAAAACCCATTTTACTTGAAATATTAGTAATGGCTAAACTAATTAGCCTATAGGATGATATTCTACTTAATTGATTAATTTCATCACACTTTCCACTTTTAAGTAACTTCTACTCTTACTCTCTTATATTAATTTTATCCTGGAATAAATTAAAATATCGTAACTATTAAAAGACTACGGAATTAATTAAAATTCCGATAAAATTATAAAAATAGAAGCATGGTCCCGGATCAGGAAGTCAAAATCTTTATACATCTGTCTCCATTTGTTGGGAAAGCATTTTATCAAAGCTGGTTGCATTTAAGAGGTCTCACAGGACTTCGGATTAAGTTGCCAGTTACTGTGTAATAGATGACGTGGTGTGTCATGATGGATGGGAGCTCGGCTGTTTTTATGGTGCTGACAATCTGTGTAGACAGCCGATAATGTCTCTATACTCACTACCCAGTACAATATACCCTATACAAGCACAGACTCAGTCACTAATAACGTTAACAGAAAACGAAATGAAAATAACAACAATAATAATAATAATAATAATAATAATAATAATATGTTAATAATAATAAAGTAAAAATACTTTCTAAGATTTATTTCCTGTGTGTTATGAAGGCATGCCAATTGCGGTATTTGACACTTTGAACTTCTAAAAGTAATCTTTGTAACTTATAAAACAGGCCCAATTAAAATAGTTGAATCTTACCATAAAGATGTAGTATATGCTTTCTTAGACAGTGGAAAGTAAAATAAGCACTTTTACCGGTAAATGATATTAAATAAAAGTAGAACATTGAGTGGTATAAAATTATAATACTCCAGGGTTACCAATTTTGATTGCTTCCGATGGAAAATACTCTTTTAGTTAGGAATAATTGCATATGATTATTGAATAGATTCAGTCTTGTAAAAATTGAAAATGTGAAAATTCATTAAGTTCGTAGGATAGCTACACTCGCCCTCACGTCGCAAATATAACTTATTCGCAAAATAAAATCTCGTTTTTTACATTTGGATCATGACTATTCATCACAGTAACTGTGAAAAGTGCGATAACAGCCCCTATTGCTCTTGCTTACTAACCTACATTTTCAATAATGCGATGGCATGAATTGTAGTGTTTTGGGGCATGACATGAAGATCACCGTTTGCCAAGCTAATCAGCCGCCCCCATACCTTGAGTTAAAGGTAAAACAACCATTCAGAGGCTGTCGCACCTGGCTCCATTCATACCGAAAAACTTACGGCTTTCAGCCTTAGGCCTATTTGCGTACGAACTTGATTACCGGCTATCATGATTTCGCGCGCTTGCGCGGATCTTTCCATCACAATGGAATTATTCATTGTTAACCAGACAAAAATTCCTCAAACAATTACTGGAGGTGTACACAAAAATAATTAAAATACATACGTTTGTTACGTCAACAAAATTAATTTACCATATTTAATTTAATAAGCCTATCTACCCGGGAGTAATAATAATGTAAACACAGGAAACTTTTACAATTCAAGATGCAATGCAATAACAACTACTTACATAAAATAAATTTCTACCTATAAGTATGTATATATACTAAAGTTAGCCACAGCAGACAGAATCTGAACTAAGTATACTTCAAGTGACTATCAGACATATTATAATGATGGCTAAGATAGGCTACAATTTTAATTAAAAATTGGATAGCACGAGCTTAAGACATCTTAGTCGCTAGACCAGTAGGACCAGTTGCATTTTGTTTCGATCATGGTTCAGTTGTTAAATTACAAAACAAAGTAAATGAGAGTGGGAAGATGTGGAGAAATTATGAAACGACGGTACAGTTAAACCGTATACTCTCATCTTTAGTCTTACCTGACTAAATTTGTCACTAAAAACTAGGTCTGGAGGGATAAGAAATAGGGAAGGCCTTTGGGAATTGCTATTATATAATTTGCAACTCCTAAAGGCGCCCAAGTCATAATAAGTTGCCTAAATGAAGATAGTCCAAGAAAACTTGATAATGCAAAATGCAGAAGACTCTAAATGTGCCGAAAATATGTGATAGCTCACGAGAGGTATTGAATGGTGCTGAAGGGTTCCATAAAGATCAGAGATCCCAGTTAATACATGGAAATATTAGAAATAAAAAAAGAGCGAAAGGTACGCTTATACATATGAAAATAAATTAGGGTGTCCGAAGATTACCGCAAATGGCCGAAGGTAGCGGACGGTTTTGTGACATTCACACCAGCAGCATCTGAAACGTACTCGAAAGAAACCCTTAATTAAGGGAACACAATAGAGCTCATGACCAGTTCTATATAATAAGTCACAGCTTAAGTCGAAGGAGTCCTTAAGGCAGTTCGTCATGAGGCTCTATCCAAGTATACGGGACATTTCAAAGTATGCAGGTTTTCATACTTGACACATTTGTTTTTCACGAATGAATGATAACAAAAACCTTTCCGCTCTGCTACGAACACGATAAAAGTCCCACAATAGAATAATCTTAATTAATCTCTCCTATCCAGGAATTCTCACCTAGCGCCCGACGTCTCTCCGACTGAATATCCGTGGATGCAAACGAAAGGGAATGAGGGAAGGAGAAAAGTAAAGAGGCGGGAGGAAGAATGACAGAAATAAAAAGTGGGCGACGTCGATTGTAATATGACGGTCTCCAGGCATACTAGACCTAAATGTATTCTTGAATATTCTTGTCGCGTTTGTTCAAAATGATGCAGGATTTTTAGCCGCCACTTGGGAAGTGCGTGAGAGAAATACCAGGGCGTGTCCCTGGGTCACGTGATCATGGCGACTTGATTATGAGGACTCTTATATTCTTGTTTTTTTCTTTCGACCTAATCCTTCGTTTTTGCTCATTGTTCTTATTTCTTTAACAAAAATCGCTGTTATTTTCCTATACATTTTAAGCCCATTTAACTTACATAAGCATAATTTTTGTTTCTATAACTCATATTTTGATTCTTTCCCCTTACACTCTCTAGATCGAGTAATGTCGTTTCTCCCTTAATTTCTCGCAAATTCACCTTTCTACATCAAGCACGATAGTTGTACGTCTTGCTATTCTACGAAAACATTTGCAAGAATTTAGATAAGTGTTCACACTCGGTACACTTATTTTACTCCAGAGCTTAATGAATAGAAAAACTAGAGCCGCTAGAGGCGACGTTGGTGTAAATCGAATTATTTACAATGTATCCTGTTCCCTACTGCTCTGTTATTTAAATGGAATCCTAAACCTCATAAGGACGGTTAATAAGAAATCTAAAAGAGTTGGAAATATAGCACTATAGAAGATGAATAATATCACCAGCCCCTTCATATACGTAGATTATTATTAATTTTATAGAAGCTAAAGAGCCGACAAGAAAATATTAAAGTCACTAAATTGAAAGTACTTTTCTTCTTATCTAATTATAACATTACCTGCCGCATTAAACACATTTAACTTACATGAAAAATAATTATATATATACCCCACCCCCAAGAATACTAAAGGCTTCCAAGGGCTGCAATAGGAGTACAAGAAGAAGAAGTTAAGGTTACTATCGAATTATGTAACTATTGTACTCCAATAATACGATCAATCCACCCCTAAGGTAATGATGACTCCGTAAATTTTCCTTATTGATGGTCACTTTAGTTAATACAAACTCAAATTTAGGTTTCCTATGGATGTTGATAACTGTATGTGTATATGTCCTATGACTCTCTTGGGTTTCTTTCTCACTCGAATACCGGAACTGTAATTACTAGAATTCTTTGTTGAATCGAGATAACCACTTTTACCTCCACATCAGCAAGAGGAATCTAATATTAAATTTCTACTAGTTTCCTTTTCAGCTACATGTCTTCTTTAAAGTCAACTCGTGAATGCAAGGCAGGCAGAGAGAGAGAGTAATCCTGACAATTAAACAGGCGTGTTCATTCTGGAGTGCGGTTCGGTTTTGTTCGAGAGCCAGTTCTGTTGTCATGGTGACCGCAGCTGAGAGATTACCTACAGATACTCATGTGTTTCTCAACCTCCAGTGCCGAGAAAAAGTATGAGCTAATTCTGTCTTAAGACATTCTGTAGTTGATTCGTACCTGGGTAATTCGTTATGAACACCAACTATATATAGATATGTATACCGGTTATTCTATTTCACCTGCGTGGGCAGGTAAGTTAAGTCCAAGAAGTGTATTATTTGGAACCTTGGAATTCCGCAGATCTTAAATATTGTTCAGAACGATTTAGATCAGCTTTTAACTTACTGTACCCTGTGTAAAGTACCCGTTATCATTGCTATTTAGCTATAAATTATTTCCTGTATAAGGATGAACGAATATGATCAGGTAAATGAAAGTTGGGCAAACTAGTGACGTTCATCTCCAGGGTAACTATGGCTTCGATTCTCTGAGTTTAATACATACAATTGCTTAATACATTACGTATTTTTCAAAAAATTTCAGGCTATCTAAATATTACATACCGTACCATATTCACATACACTAAAAAATGAAGTAGAGGAATTCAATTTGTTAAATTCATCTTATAATTGTATCACTTTGACAAACCTCGGCAAAAGTTTCCTTTTACGGTACTACAAAAGGAATGAATGAATGAATTACAAGAACTCCGCCTGAGGTTTACAAACTAACCTAGATTTTGTATCATGAAGAACGAGTGATCTCCGTAAATATGTAAAGCTCGCTGCTTGGAAGCGAGACACAGCGACTACAGCAATCCGTTATTTTCATACATTTAAACTGTTTGCAGATTTTGTTCCGGCATTTACATATTTGTGCCTTTATTTATTGGAGATTATAAATAAAGTATACTATATTATTATATTTGTGTACATTATGAACATCCTGTCATACTACAACCACAATACATTTATTGCCATTAAAATTCACCCCGGTACGGTACTAAATTCTTCATTAGAGATTTAAGTCCCAGTCATGTGATCAGAGTTCTAATAATCCCAGTTTCTGTCAATTTTTCACCTGTCCCTATATATATATTTATTTTTTTTATATACTCCAACATCAATACTAATATTAATACTATAATAATAATATAATAAAAATATTATAATATTAATACTACAAGTTACTTCAAATTTCGATGAATATTTTAATTCGTGAAACATTTCACTTTGGAAATAGTACTTCAGTTAGCATTAGAAAGTCTGTTTTCTTTTATTTGTTTTATTTTGGTCTTGTTTAATTTATTTTTCTTTTAGTCTCTTTGTTTGTTTGTTCTTCATTCCCTTCCTATTCTGATAAATTATTGTATTTAATTGTTTCTCTCTACACTCATAGGCTATATTTATATTTATTTACATATTGTAGGTTATCTCTGAATAGCTCCCGAAAACGAGCCATGCTTATACTGTGCCAGAAATTAGTATCAGGAGCAATTCTGGGGGTAAAGGTTGGGTGGGGGGGTATGGCTGCCAGCATTTCTACATTCATGTACCGATTATCTAAAAATCAGAAAAGGAATTCTAAGGATCTCCCAGGCCTATATATAAGGATCCCTTAATTTTACTGAAGAAGAAAATTTTCTCATGATAGTAAAGCAAATATAGGTGAATATTTTTTTTCATGAAACGTTGATCTGAATCCCTATATCATACGGGTTCCTGTTTGCTTACACCCACATTGCAGTGGTATCTAGCTGCATGGTATAAAACAGAGAGCATCTCTGAATTCAGGATATGTTTATCATAGCGCCAAGTGAGGTTATTGCGACAAAATCCCGCCTCAAAACACCATTACACGCGCCACACTGTTAACTTATTTGCATAGAGACATTTCAGACACTTAAGAAGCTTACATACTGGTTACTGCAGCTGTGGAACAACAGTGATGTACTGTTAACATCAGTGTCGGAATTCTGTACTTAAATTGAAGAATGGAGTTAAGTTTATTAATTATTATTTGGTCATATTAGCGCAGAGGATGACATTTTCGTAACACCTAATTCGATATCCATCGATACTCAGGGTGTGGGAAAATTTAAGTAAAATCTTTTTCCTCCACTGTTTTCTTTCTTCTCCTTCTCTTTTTAGCAAATGTGAGTTTTTCTCACCTTCATTAGTTAGGATCCCAAAATTTAAAAAAATAATCAAATTGGCAGGAAAATATTTCATGATTTGGAATTCTGAAAAGTAAGCATATGACTCTGCACATGGCAAAAATCATTGATTCCATAATTCGTAGTTATCAATAACTTTATTTCCAAGATTTAGAGCTATATCAATTTTAAGTTCCATGGAGTATAATACATTGCAGATGCCAAATGATATAATGCCACAACTGTCACAGATGCCAGATACCATTAAAAAACCTACATGGCAAAGAATTTCAGTAGACTATATTCTAGATGCCATATTCTACATAGAATATCCTAGAATATATTCTATATAGAATATTCTATATTCTAGATAGAATATTTTAGATATTCTATAAAGATACATTGCTTTTTAGCCATATGTTTTTTCAAGAAACCCTTTGCAATATACATTTTCGACCGTGTCAAAGTGATGTTGGTATGTACCAACGTAATGTCGATAACGTTCGGTTTGTTCTTTGATGTCTGATTTTGATATTGAAGGCCTGCCTTGAATGTGTAATTTAATATATCTGATGTGTCTTTTGCTATCACAGTGTTTTTCTAACAATCGAATTCTACCTGCCCGCATATCTTTTGTGAGCAATTTTCAAAATACAGTGTTGTTTTCTTTCATATCCGAATCCCTCTAAGTTCCTTCTGAAGAGAACGATTCGTGCTCTCTATTTTCGGCATGTTTTTCAGTACTGAGAATTCCAAAATAGCAGAGTTAAGACTAATTTGAATCCTGAAATAATTAATTAAGTAAAATAAATAGGAAGCAATGGAATCTTTACTTACAGGATTGCAAGTATAGTATGTATGGCCGCAAGTCAAGCAGCAGTAATGAACTTTATTTTGAAACGACACTGCACGCTCTCACACCACGAGTCATGGCGTTTATACAACGTGCATTCCAAACTTCAGTCTCGTAACTTCGTGACCCTACGCCGAGCCCTGATTATATTATTGATATTATGCATTCAGCTCGGAAAGAACTGAAGGCTGTTATAAGCCTAGTTGGAAACTTCATAACCATTTTGACAATCAATTCCCTTTCATAAGTAAAGCTATGAGTGCAGGGAAGATGTTCAAAAGGCAAAACTGTAAGAACAATAAAATACGAAATGAATACAGGCCCTGTAAGCCTTTGTGGACCTCAATGTTAAAAATTTAAATTAATTTCACTCTTTTATAACAGTGTAGACCTTTGCAGGACTGCTAAACAGAAACTGTCGAAAGCGAATATTTAACGACACGCGACTGAGGTGTGACAAGGGCAAACGAAGCCACCTGTTCTAGGTTTGAATAATGGAATGCTATGGTACTATGTCACACTGAGATAATCGATTTGGGCGATACGATTCTTACAAGGTGGGTTCTTATACTAATACCATCCCAAATTATACAGGACATTAGGGTACATTATATACAATTATAACAAGTTTTAAAGTTTCAAATACACAATGATACACTGTCATTAAGTCCTTATTGTCATTAAGTCATCACTGTCATAAGTCATCACTGTTATTAAGTCATCACTGTCACCAAATATATTAATAATTAAGTCAAAGCAAACATAGCTGTGCGTTTCAAATGTTGTGGTGTAGGTATATAAATTAGTCAAACTTTAAAAAGTCAAAGCATAAGAAAGATCATAAATATTTACATTGGATTATATCTTAATTAAGGCTTGCTCGTAAAAATAGTATAGACCTATATATATTACATAAGAGTTGATTTGTTATTTACAGCTGAACTTACAGCTCTTCTGTATAATTTTCTTCATACTAAAATTACTTAACTGCATCAAAATTCCATCTTTATTTCTACTTATCATAAAAACAGTATAGGCGTATTATTTAATAAGTTTGCTTTAACCTTAGTAAAAAAAAAATAATAACAAGATGCCTTTCGTCTCAATTTATTGTAATTCTTTACTTTCCTAGACCTTTCGATTATGCAACCAATGTTAGGGAATCTCTCTTGTACATTCAATAATAATAAAACTTTATCACTAGCGTCACTTATTAAAACTATTAAAACTTAAAATCAATTAAAATTCACTTCCTCTCGAGAAAGGATTATCTTTGGATCACATACATACTTTTATTACCACACAAAGCCATAGAGGGCCTCCCCGGATAGATGATCAGCCCAATGCCGTGGCCACCTCCGAGGCAACACGAACACATAGGACAAGACACACCAGTCGCACGCTCATTCCGAATAGATGCGGTTAGGAGGTACATGATAATGACGGCCGGGGATCACAAGGTGAGAAAACCCCGAAAAACTCCCACCTAAGTAACTGTTATGGCCCGGAATCAAATCCTGGCCCACTGCATTAGGGGAGCGAACGCCCCGGTGGTGTACTACCATGTAACTTAACTACTGAATTTAAAGTAGATTAATTACGTATAGCCTACCGATCTTAATCTTCAATCTTTGCGGAAATCGGTTTAAACCTCACGAAAAGATCAATTTCCGTGAAAAGTAGAACCCAGCTTGGTGGCGTCAGTATGCAGTGAGCGTGTAGCCTATAGCGCAGCCACGATAGCTCTATTTTGTTTTGTATAAGTGGATTAGAAACATCTGGTGCCTTGGGACAAAACTGCAGGAACGATACACAGCTTAATCATGATTAATAGCTCAGTTATATTAAAATGGGAGCTTTTCTTAGATTAAACTGTTTACGAAGCAGGAAATTTGTATTAGATCCCGAAGACAGCAATATAAACGGTCTTTACTTTTCTAATTATTTTTTTTCTTTAAGGTTTTTGGAGGGATTAACTAATTAATTATACTTTTCATGATTATTCGGAGATTTTTTGGCTTATTATGTTGCATGTTTATATCATTGTTTCACTGATTTAGTAATGGTTTACTTAATATTATTAATGTTTTTACTGGTACTGACATATAGGTCTATGTGCGTCACTTCGAACGATTGTTTAACCCTGCTGCTCTGTTCACTTTCACTTTACGAATGTACTGTTCGGGTCAATATGACCCGACTTACGAAAATGCTGTAGAAAACTTCTACGCACATGCAACTTTTGTACAGTTGTTAGCTATCGACATCGTTGTTTCATTCCAGTACTTTGTAGGTAAGAATAATGATGATGATGATAGTATTAATAATAATAATCATCATAAACAAAATTTTACCAAAGCATTATAGTCCTTTTTACTGTCCTTATTGGTTGCAGTTTGGACACAAATAGGTGTCATGTGTTTTGCAAATATGTTTATTACATTTTACACACGACATGCTCGTTTTGTTGTCATTGAATGATGGGCAGAACTTACAGCGCGCACGGTTCATAGGTTTTCTTGCTGTTGGTGATTCTGACACGCTAGCCACGTCTTTAGGGTTTTGGATGCTCCTGACCAACCTCAAAGAATCCTCTGTTATTGGGAAATTATTTCTTGATGCAATGTGTTCTCTTACAAGTGACTTTCCAAGTTGCTCCAAGAATATACTTCTTCTTGTCAATTAATTGTTTCCATTCCAGTTAGGATCAATCAAAGTCCACAAGACATATATGCATTATAATCAGAAGCATCAAGAATATTGCAGAAAACTATCAATGCCACATATTGGTTTTGCGTTTTCATGTATATGTACCTGGTAGCTGATCAAGCGTGTCTACAGCCCCTTTAGTTGAATTACAGTCCAGAATCATTTTTGACTTCTTATCAACCCTGTCACTGATTTCCTCGTCATGGCGTAGAGTGCTCATAAGGACAACATTTGTATTTCTCTTAGGAATATAATTGACTACAGTAGTGTCATTTGTGAAGAAAAATATAGAGCTGTGAACCTCCTTGTTTGTCATATTTTGTGGAAGCTCCGGCTTATTCTTCCGAATAGTTCCCGATATTGTCAATTTCCTTTTCAGAAGCAGCTATCCCAAATTGTAAGATGTAAAAAAATGATCGCATGTAACATTCTGACCTCGTAACTCATAAGTGAGATCAGCTACTACTCCTATTCCCTGATTTTTCTCTGGTGCTGCTCCGCTCTCCTTTCCTTTATAAATTTGGGCTTTCAATACATATGAAGTTTTGCTGTCACACAGGGTCCATATTTTGTTCCCGTATTTTGCTGGTTTACTTGGGATATACTGCTTGAATGGACAGCGGCCTCTAAATGCTACTAACTGCTCGTCGACAGTCTCATTTTGTCCTGGAATATACAGTTTAGGAAGGACTTCTACCCACTTCTCCCAAACATTACGAATCGAGGCAAGTTTATCAGTACGTCGTCTTTCCTCTCCTGTAGATTTCTTGTCAAATCTCAAGACACGTGATATCTTACAGAATGTTTCAAGGGACTTGGTTGCTCGAAATATGTTTCGCCCAGTATCCCTATCCCATAAACTTTTTTTTAGACTCCATTTGAGAACGATATACACCAGCAAGGAATAGGGGTCCTAAGTATGCGAGAAAACAGGTTCACCAATATTTGTCCATTCTTGACCATTCTCTCTGAACCTCAATATTTGTCATATCTATTATTTCATTTTGAAGTTCTGTAAAAAATATTGCTTCAAATGAAGTTCTAACATCCGTTATTCTGCTGATTGCATACCTGGTAGCTCCTGGGGTGTTCTTGATGACATTCGAAGCTGATAGGTGGCCATGTTGTGCTGGTGGATGTAACTGCCTTTCTATATTCCCATTTTTAGAATGAACACTCTGCACACTGTTTTGTGCAGGCTGTAGATTGTTGTTATTGTTATCAGAACACTCACTTTCAGATGCAGTACTGACATGATCCTCGAACTCAGAAAGTGATTCATCTGTTGAGGCATTTACTAATTCTTCCAATTCAGCATCAGTCAATGGTCTATATGCCACGGTGTTACAATTCAAACTGAGCAGAAACGATAAAGTATACAAAGAGCTAAGAACTGCTAATTACATTTTCCAGGAAAAAGCTAGGAAATATTCCATTGTTATAAGCCCCCATCGGCTTATTTGATTGTTGTAAATTGGAATGATAAACATAACTACTCGTATAAAATATAAAAAAGTTAAATATTTCCATGAAAGGTAAAAAAATCCGACATTAAGGTAATAAAACTTGAGCTGGGTCATAATGACCCGAACGTTACACGAGTAACAATTGCAGTTAATGACCAAACGACTTAAAATATTTTAAAAAATTTTTAAACACATCATACTCTTGCATTTTCAGACAAAGTCACCAAATTTTATAAAAATGTATTGGTATTTAAATAATTAAAAACGAAATGTATATCCATTTCGGGTCATATAGACCCGAACAGAACAGCAGGGTTAAAGCAGAGATTTAATATTAATAGAGTAATGTTTTACATAAAATGTGAGGAATTTTATCCACGTATTACACTAATTATTTATGAAAGCCAGCTATTCTACTTTTTTCATTCATTTATTTCAAACTTAGATCCCACTAATGGTTCCACTTGATTGCTTATTATAACCCTACAAATTCAGTTTTGAAAGGTCTAAAATTGTTACTTCATAAACGAACATGAACTTAACCTGCTAATTTAAAACGCGAATCAAAGGATCTATCAATCTCTAGGGGTGTACAAATTCAGTTTTTAAAGGTCTAAAATTGTTACTTCATAAACGAACATGAACTTAACCTGCTAATTTAAAACGCGAATCAAAGGATCTATCAATCTCTAGGGGTGTTACAGCCATGCCATTCATCACAAACACTTTGTTTTAATTTAAGCTGTTTATTTCCAGGTATTATAGGTATTTGAATGTAAATTCTATAAGAAAAGGAACAAATAAAAAAAATCGTGTTTACGAAATATACGGTAACTGGTACAGGTAACTTCCTCCTTCCATGATAGTGGATGATTTACCATTGTATAACATATTCAATCTAACAAAATCAGTTAGGCCGAATTTAAAATACTGAGCCTAATGAAAAGTAATATTTCTGGTTACTTATCCGACGTTCAAATTTAATACACTTTCTAGAAGACAATTTTCTCATATTACTCAATTCACGTCTGAGAGCAATGGGATAACTAATTTCAAAAACATATTAGACCTCAACCTGTTGGTTCAGATGTCGATAATACTCGTATATTGTATTCAAGAAACCACAAAATATTTTTTTTTCTGTTGACGTTACAAGAGAATATTTTAGGGGAAAAATTCCTGACTATGGGATTCGAACTCATGACCTCCGTCTTTCCACAGCAATGCTCCACCAACTGAGTTAGTAAGAGTTCGATTCACAGCGCCAGATGTAATCTCTCTCTCTTATGTGTGTGCCACACAATACTACATATGACTAAATCAGTGTGCCTCACAATACTGGAAATGTTGCAAATGCCTTTCAGTGAGGAAGACCATTAAGGATACCGGTCAAGGTATATAAAGCTACTAAGGTAGCGCCATTTCTCGCGGCCGGCTGCTTCATCAGCGTGTGACGTCATCCACGAGGGAACGATCGAGCATATGGCTGCTATTACATAGCAGTTGCATAGTCAGTACGTCAGTACGCTTCAGCCCTTAGGTATACAGAAATATTCTCATGAAAGAAGTTGTAGGGAAATAAATTCACTTTAAAATGAGTTGTCATTTGTTATTTTGTCTTGAAATGTTCAAAAGTTATAACAATTTAAAGTTTCGGTCAAATTTCGAGATTTCGAAAGAAACCCGTACATCGCACTGTCTCTATATTTAGGGGTTATATCTTTGAATATAAGCTGTATATTGTGTATTTACATCATGAAACAAGTGAAGAAATATCACACAACAATTAAAGTTGAATTTATTAAAAATCCGATCACGGTACAAGCACAAGACATGTAATGGAAAATACATTAGATTCCAGGCAAGAAAGGAAAAATAGGCATACAAAAAATCATGTAGTTTTGAAATTTGGCAGAGATGTGGGGGAAAGTGTCCTAAACAACATAGTAAACGTCCTCATGGATAGAGGGTGAGCGGGGGTGGGGGATTGGGGTACTTTTAAATGTCGTTTCTCTCAGTTTTCTCTAAATACACAAAAAACTATGGGTTCTACCAAAAAACAGTTTATGCACAAAATTAACTACATAAAAGATCTGCATGATATTTTTTGGGAATTAATAGTTCAGGAAATAGAAAGATATGAAGTATGACAGTTCTCGAAATTCTGTTTTACATACACCTATTTATTATATTTTTTAACAAAAAAGAAAGCAGACGATAATTAAATTAGCATGATGCCAAAAGCAAACTAGTTCTTAGGAAAATATACTTACTAATGGTTAATGTTATTACACATAAAACTAATTACCATAATAATAATAATAACAATAATAATAATAATTATTGTTATTGTTATTATTATTATTATATTATTGTATAATAATAATAACAATAATAATAATAATAACAATAATATTGTTATTATTATTATTATTATTATTATTATTATTATTATTATTATTGTTCTTGTTGTAATGCTTAGCCGTTTTATGTTTCGTTAAAAAAAATAATCGGTATTTTGAAAGATGGTAAGGAATTAGATATATTTAGAAATTGTAGGAATAGTAGGCCGACCTATTACTTTAAATAAATGTTGACTTGTCTATGTGGCTCCTGGGAATATTTGCACATCATATTTTGTTACTGTGCAACTCGGTGTGGTGGAAGATACGGATGCCGCAAAGCTGGTATCAAATGCTCATCCACAAACAGTATACCATTAGAAGAAGATGAGCTTAAAATTGATGACGTCCAAGCAAAATAAGATGTTTAGGCACTCTTTAATCAATGTTGTAGGGTATATGTGTATAAATACTGAGTGTTCGGTAGATAGAAAAATATAACCCTAACATGATAATATTATAGGAGAAAAATTCCTCCGGCACTGGGACATGAACCCAGGACATTTGGCTATTCGCGCCAATGCTCTACCAACTGAGCTAAGCCGGAGCTCAATTCACAGCACCAGATAGAACCTCTCTCCTATGACTAATTGCCCTAATGGTCTACCTCACAGACAGACAAGTTATGTCATATGCAGTACTGTGAGGCACACTAAGTAGTGATTTTTGTGACCGGGCTCCCACTGTTATTGTACAGTTAACATTCAAGATAGATATATATAAGCAATCATGAACCACAGATTATTGTCTCTGTTGGACACCACATGATAATATTATAGGATAAAAATTCCTCCGGCACTGGGACTTGAACCCAGGACCTTTGGCTATTCGCGCCAATGCTCTACCAACTGAGCTAAGCCGGAGCTCAATTCACAGCACCAGATAGAACCTCTCTCTTATGACTAATTGCCCTAATGGTCTACTGCATATGACATAACTTGTCTGTCTGTGAGGTAGACCATTAGGGCAATTAGTCATAGGAGAGAGGTTCTATCTGGTGCTGTGAATTGAGCTCCGGCTTAGCTCAGTTGGTAGAGCATTGGCGCGAATAGCCAAAGGTCCTGGGTTCAAGTCCCAGTGCCGGAGGAATTTTTCTCCTATAATATTATCATGTGGTGTCCAACAGAGACAATAATCTGTGGTTCATGATTGCTTATATATATCTATAACCCTAACATATCATACGATGTACTAGGATTCCAGTATTGGAGACTGAAAAAAATAGACAACTAAACATTTATTTAAAGTACTATGTAGGCCTGCTAGGTTTTATAATTTCTAAATATTACAATTTTTCCAAATTATATTTTAAACGAAAAATATAACAGCTAATAGGCCTGATTTATATTTCTTTTAACGTGCACTCATACCATGTGATTTTTATAAGCTTTATAACAATAATCATAATAATTAGTTTTATGTGTGATGTTTACCTTTATTACGAATATTATTCTAAGAACTGGTTTGCTTCATACCCTTCTATTTCCTGAACTATTCTAAGAAATATCATTCAGATCCATTTTATAAGAACTTTTATGTAAGTTAGTTTAATATTGCGAATAAACAGTTTTTTGCTAGATCCCATAGCTTTTATTTGCGTATTTAGGGAAAACTGGGGGGAAATATTTAAAAGTGCCTCCCACCCCCCGCTCACCCCCTATCCGTGGGACTTTTACTATGTTGTTTAGGATACTTTCCCCCACATCTCTGCCAAATTTCAAAACTACATAATTTTTTTGTGCCTATTTTTTTCTTTCTTGCATGGAATATAATGTATTTTCCATTACATGTAGGCCTACTGTGCTTGTAACGTGATCGGATTTTTAATAAATTCAACTTCAGTGGTCCTGTAAGTTCCATGATGAAAGTACACAATATACAGCTTATATACAAAGATATAAACCCTAAATATAGAGAAAGTGCGATATATGGTTTCTCAAATAATTGTTCGTAATTTTGTGCTCTAGTATTACCTAAGAACTGTTCGCAAATGGTCTTGAATGATATCCATGCTTCAAGTTCCACATGATTCAGCTGATCTTTCATTAGTTCTCGAATCTGAGGCCCAACAAAAATGCCTTCCTTCAACTTAGAAGCACTGATTCTTGGAAATTTTTCTTCTAGGTATTTGAAACCTGTTCCAGATTTGTCTAATTCCTTGACAAAATTCTTCGTTAGGCCTAATTTTATATGTAGTGGAGGCAATAAAATGTTTGATCTATCAACCTATGGTTCAGCTGAGATATTCTTTTCTCCAGGGACAAAATTCTTCCGGGGAGGCCATATTTTAGTGTCGTAATGTTTGGATTTATCACGGCTATCCCATTCGCACAAAAAGCAGCAATATTTCGTGTATCCGCTTTGCAATCCTAACAGTATTCCAATCATTTTGAAATCGCCACAGATGGACCAGTTGTACTTGACATACTGCACTTTTTGTAATATTAGCTGCATATTTTTGTAACTTTCTTTCATTTGAACTGCATGACCAATTATCATAACACCACGGTCCTTACTAACTAAAGCAGTAAAATAATAATAAATAAATGTTATAATCGCTATTAGTTTACTATGTCAATCACTTTAACAGAAATTTAAGCATTTACAGCCAGTGCTAATTCAGAAAACAGGCTTTCTTTTTTAAGCTGAGGGTGCCAGAGAAAAACTGTTTGCATAATTGAATTCAGCACTAAAATCCACATAATAAACGCCCAATTTCATGCAAAACTTTTTTTGGCTGTTGTCCAGTGTAATCAATGGCGGAGTGTGAATATTTTGACTGGGTTTACACGTGAGTCAATAAATTTTGTTTGTCTAAGTAAATTATGTATTTGACAAAACTTATTACCTGCCCATAACGAAAGAACTCTATTTGAGCAAAGATACAAGAAAGCTAAAATATCCTAATTCATTAATAACCTAAAACAATAAAACATACTTGGAAACTTCTATGTGATTATGATTATCAGAATTTTAAAAAATCATATATCTTTTAATTTTTTGAAAACTATTTATTATGGGTGTATAAATAGCCATATGAGTTATGGTATTCTACTCTGGGGTAACCATTCTTCAGCAAACAATATCTTCATACTTCAGAAGAAAGCAATTAGACTTATATGTAGTGTATCTCCCAGGACACACTGCAAACCGTTATTTATTAAATTGGGTATTCTGACTATGTACTCCTTGTTTGTAATGAAATGTCTTTTGTTTGTTAAGATGAATATTGATTCTTATACACTATGTTCTTCTGTACATAGTTATTCCACACGAAACAGTGCTAATATTTATATTGCTAAATGCAAATATAGCAAAGTTCAAAACTCTTTTGAAATAACATCTTTAAATTTGTTCAATAGTCTACCTGATCATGTTAAAGCACTGCCATTGTTAATGTTCAAAAGAAAGGTTAAGTCTTTTTTACTTTCTAATCCTCTGTATAACGTTGCTGAGTTTTATGATTGTAAGTGTATGTTACTCTGATTTTTATAATATTTCTGACGTTGCTATACAATAATGTATTGTTCTGGCAAATAAACTATATCTATCTATCTATCACCAGGGCCCGGATTCTAATGACATATCATATTTTTATTGAAGCTGCATAGACATTGTCTACTTGTAGATAAATCCTAATCATGGCCTCTAGATTATAGAAATGCATTTTTATTAGCTATTTTTGTCATTTTATGAATTTTTGTGTTTTTAGGGCATTTATTTCAATTTTAGGTCATTATTTTGTCATTTTCATGTCATTTCATTCATTATTTAGTCATTTTCATGCATTTACATTGAGTTTATTTACTTTTTTGTCGTCTTATTTTCCCATAGGGTAATATTTAAATAAATTACTTGGTTAGTATAATGCAACATTTTTTGTAGGATCTATTTTAAAAACTATTTTCTTACGTTTCTTCTCAAATGCTCCAATGAAGAACAAAGAATAAAGTTTTTAGACCTACAACATCCTTTCTGCGTTTACAGTTTTTAGAATTATGTACAACTTTGTGTGTACAATAATAATTTTTATAAATAAAATATCAGTTTTTAGGTCATTCTTTACAGTTATTAAATCATTTTCCTTCAAATTTAGGGTCATTTTATAGGTAATTTTTCAAACAACTTTAGGTCATCAGAATCCGGGCCCTGATTATCACGCAGCCATAGCACAAGATATGAACTTTAAATATTTAAGGACCATATCAATAGTGAGGAAACCGACTGGCGAATAATGCTATAAAAGAAACTAATAATACATAAAACTTCACACGGAAACAGTATAAAATGCACGTGCTAGGGTTAATGTTTACAGCATTTCCCTCGCGGGCGACGTCATCATGCGCACCGAACGATATTAGGTAACTGCGCATGGCAAATGAGCACCCCTTGGATACCGGTAATCAGCATAGACTCACAGGAGAGAGATCGCATCTGGCGTTGTGAAACGTAATCTTGCTATCTCAGTGGATTCGAATCTCGTATCAAGATGAATTTTTCTTCTAAAATATTCTCTGTTTGTTCAGATTTTATCAGAAATTTTTATTCTCACTTTAATGCAAACTAGGAGGAACTTTTCATTTCTCGGAAGCTCTGCTTTCAAGTAGCTAATATAAAAGAAATACAAAAGAAATGGAAGTGGTACGTACGAGTATTTTTTACAAAATAGGAAAATGTAATACTTCGATTCCTTTCGTAGTGCCAAAGAGCAATAGTGAAATGAGATTAGGGGTCTGTAAAATATGAATGTGCCAATTATATTATATATGAAAAAATAACTAAAATCTACATAAATGAAGAATTCTTACAATATATACCATGCACACTCAAAATACTCATATTCATAAGGATAAAATTTTCAATGATTTGTTTTGATCTCTTTTATTTCTTTGCTTCCTTCTATATTTTCCTACATCAACTGTTCATGGTTCCAACTTTTTTCGAATAATTTAAGTAATTTGTTTTCTGCCTTCATATACAAAAATAACCTCCAATTTCATCACTCTTTTTAAATTCCAGCTTAAACAACAATCACTCATTCATTCAAAATGCACTTAATTTTGGAACAACGGTTTTCTAAAGTTTTTTTTTTTTTTTAATATAATATGGTAAACTATATTTCGCGGTCATATAGACTGGCCGTTGTGTATATTACATTATATAAAGGCCTAATAAAAATGTTAAAATGTATTACTTTCACGTAACAGATGGAGTGTGATATCAACTACATCGGTAGCTATGCTAATGAGGTTGCAATTATCTCCGCAGAAAATCTCGCGACGCTGACGCAACACCTGCTAATTTCATTTTAACCACCCTCCATTTTTTTTTGCTCGCCGCACCGGCCATATTCATTAATGACATGGAAATATGAAACTTACGAACTCTGGCTTCTATTGATTCAAGCAAGGAGAAAATCTGCCATGCATAATAACAAAAGAGGATCTGCAGACTCAGAAACTTCGTTCGTAGGAAACCGCTAACTGGAGAAGATCACGATTTAATTTAAAGAACAGCAATGTCAGAGCTTCTATTCTGCAAAATTAGTATTCTACCGCAGTTTACAATAACACTGGTCTGAGAATGTGACACCGATGGAATAACGAGGAAATACTTGTCTATTATAGTTCTTAGTTACGTTATACACAAAATAAGGAACCAGTTAAGTCCCTCTTTTTTGGCATAGTTGACATTGTAATATTTTAGTTTTTACAAGGTCCTACCCCTACTACATACTATATTTGCTCGCCTATAGCTTAATTGCTATGTATGCCTGTGAACAGCATAGCTCGGAAAAGAAAAAATCCTACAAAACATAATTTTTTATGTGTTACGTCCTATCCAGAATTTAACACGAAAAAGAGAAACAACTTTCTCTCACTTTTATTACCATCTGAGTCTACGTAAAGAAAACTTCATTTTTCATTATTTTTTTTCGGAAACGGCTCGAACGCTTCTAATTAAATTTTGTATATGAGGTTTTATATTAAGAGCTAAGAAGTTAAGCTAAGCTAAGGTAAGATAAGAAACAAACCTGAGTACAAAAATTAAAAGTTTCAGACAGTGCACTGCGTAGGTCCATAAATGAATCCATTTAAAAGGAGCATTACTTAGAGTGGACCTAAGTCATGTATAATATTATAGGCTATTTACTTATATTGTTTAACTAGCAGGTGCCTGCGGCTTCGCCCGTTATTATTTACTCTACTGCTGGATGTTTTATTTAAACTATTTGTTTAACAGAAAAATAATTAAAACATATTTATTAACATAAATTGAAGGAATGATATTTTATTTTTTAAATATATTCTATTACGTAATAAATATAAATAACTAAACGACTAAAACGAATCATATGCTGCCATATGGGCATGCACATTTGAAATGAAATTATTACAATGTACCACAGATCCATGAACCTTGCCCAAATTATGCATAAACAATTAAAACTATTGATCATTAAAAAGCTAAACACCCGGCTTCGAGATGCATTTTACGATTGAAGTGAGCCGCCCGAGGGGAAAAAATCTCAGATTCGAGTTTACTAGCCCCCTCCCCAAAAAATCCAGCAGAGTTTCATCAAAATTGCTTCAATGTTAAATTAATTCAACGACTTACCCCCTACCCTATCTACGAGTAGAAGGGGGTCGAGCTGTACCTGCAAGGATTCGAACCCATGATGTTCAAGTTTTACAAAAATACAATTTATTCGTTTAATTTAAAACCAATTCATGACATATGTGACATGAACGTACATCCTGGAGAGAGAGAGAGAGAGAGAGAGAGAGAGAGAGAGAGAGAGAGAGAGAGAGAGAGAGAGAGAGAGAGAGAGAGAGAGAGAGAGATGTAAGTATTTTTTAGGTTAATGAATAATAACGCACTATTCATGACATATACCTACCTAGGATGGTTTTTATAATTATATTAGATTTGCATTATCTGTTAAGATTTATTTTCTTGACCTATGAAATCAAAAGGGATAGTCGGAGCAATTAACTTATTCAGTTAATATGTGTGATACTGTACGAAGAATATTATATTTAAGTCTTAACCTAGAAGTTGAATATTAATTTTCGTTGTCAACCTATATAATAGAAACCTTAACACGACAAGTTGTAATGAGAGCTAGGATGCTTTGCTTCATCTGTTGCTTACTTTTGAGTGGTACATAGGCGGATATTTCTATACTTCTAATATTTATATCTATACCACTGGAAAAACGAAATTGATTAACTATAAGGAAATTTAGTTATAAGACCACAGTCACAATATACAGAAAATCACATTTAGAATTAGAATCAGAATCCCTAATCACAATTAGAATCGTAGCCACTATAGTGTTACAAAGTTTTAAACGAACAGAAGTGGCAATTTTTTTTTTTTTAATCACACAGTGTTTGGGAGGATGTGTTTGCAGTGACATGCGGGTGGTATCTTAATTTGTTAGCGGATGTTTTGTCACGCCCGTATCGTCGGTTTGAGCTCCATTGAACTGATCACAATGTTTTTAATGCGTTTAATGCATTCGTGTTACTGTATGACCTATTTCGATGTTATATCAAAAACAAACTGGCTACACAGCGATTTTGATCGTGACTTTTACCTCTTCTGTGCCAGATTTTCATCGCAGATCCGTTGTCAGGATTTCAATGGAAATGTTCATAGGTAATGTAAGGAATACTTTTGAAAAGTTCAGTAGTACGAGATGCATCTATAGACCTAATATTAAGTTAAAACAAAACCAAACCAAATCCCAATGCAATCTCAACAAATATTATAATACAATCCAATGCCCATAGATGGTTTTTTTCTTATTTTCGTGCTAAAATATTAACCTAAAATTTTAGCAACAGTAATTATAAGATTAGTGTTAGTAACCTTGTAACAGATAAAATTTCTGCGATTTGATAACTTCGTGGAATAAGGATGGATTTTATTTACTACATTGTAAAGGAAAAAGCTTTAAGCGGCGGACATCGAAAACTAGTTTACATTAATATTTGAGCATATTTACTCGAAATGATAAATTGAAACCTATGGCATATACTTAATTGATACAAAATTTAACTACGCTTCTGACACTTGTGACAGTTTTGCACTTAGTACTGTGTTTGCACTCCACAGTTATTTATCGATCAGCCGGTGTAATTTCACTTAAACGGGATTTAACGAATGCATTACATCCCAACTTGTAACATTACCATATTTAAATCTCATACAATAATTACACTCGCAACATATGTAATTAGTTTATACAGCAAATTCTATGACCAAATTTAATCTGACTAAACGACATAGTCACGATTACACGTAAATGGAACTGACAGCTAATTTGTCGTCATTCAATGGAACTGTAGAATGCATGAATAAAGAATAATTTTCATTTACATTTGGTAGAAAAAAAAGTCTTTCCCAAATAGTGTATTTTCATAATACCATTTGGAAAAGACCTACGTCAATTCCTATCATTTCTTTTTCATCACACCCTAAGATCCTACTGAATGTCGGAAATACCTTACTCCAAAACATGTCCATGAAGATTGTTATATTCATATGAAAGTTAAATTCACAATGCAGCCTTTAACAGATTGGAAGTGCTAAATCTGAGTTATTTTCATATATATTGATACCTCAGTAAAAAAAAACACTTTTTTCAAGAATCGAATGAACTCCCAATGAATTTTCTGATCTTGAATTGTAACACTGTATTGTTTCAAACGTAATTGGTGCTTTCTAAGTACGATTCATGCAAGTATTACATTAACCTCACCTAAGTTTCATGTTAATACCTCAAACTGATAGTTTTTCCTAAGGAAATAAAAAATAATTTTGTTCGACCATTCTATAATTAATACTTATGCTCTTGGCGTAAAAGGATCATAATGACATCCTTTAAGATACATAATGTTATTATAATACTGTTGAGATAACTGCTATTATTGAATGCACAACAATCTGCAAGCCTTGAAAACAGAAATCCAAAATCAACCTGTACTCAAAATAAAATAAATTCTGTTCGTGTTAATTTTAATAATACTAAATAAAATTCATTTCGCGTGTTTTAAAGTATGTTTTTTAGGTTAAAACGCCAAGAGAAGCTTCGACTTCACTCCTCGTCGTCACCTGCCATCTACCTTAAAACACGATTACTTATTAACAACTGATTGCCGAGGTCAGTTTGTTTGATGAATCTAAAATCCCGAAACTTATTGTTAGATATTTAATTATGCTCAAATAAAAACAGTCGTGTGCAAATTTCCTAAAATGGTAATTAATACGCTCGCATGAAAATTAAGAAACTCTTTCCGCTCGTTACATAAACATCATATTTATGTTGTAGAACATGCCATTGTAGGTTTGTTGCATAATATACTATTTTACCCTGTTCGCTGCAGTCTCTTGATAACTTAATTTCAAATACTTCCTCAGTTGAAAAATAGTTAAATGAAGGTAAATGTTTTGTATTAAGATGGTGCACTCCACAAACAAGAGCATAATAATCAGGGCCCGGATTCTAATGACATGTCATCTTTTTATTGATGCTGCATAGACATTGCCAACTTGTAAATAAATCCTAATCATGGCCTCTAGATTATAGAAATACATTTTTATTAGGTCATTTTTTGTCATTTTATGCAATTTTTTATCTTTAGGGCATTTTTTTCAATTTTAGGTCATTATTTTGTCATTTTCGTGTCATTTGCTTCCTTATTTAGTCATTTTCATGTATTTACATTGAGTGTATTACCTTTTTTGGTCGCTAGCGGTGCTGTCTTTGAAGTGTTGGTTTTTTGCAAGAAGGAAAAATTCTGCGTTAAGTGTTGTCATGTCTCAGTCGGAAATGAGAATCAAAGAAACGCCAAAATTTTGTATTATATTACTATTGTTATTAGATTGACTTGACATCAGAGTCTGCTACCTGCTTGGATTTGAGAGTGCAAACTACTGTTTACCCTCAATAAACAACAATATAATCCGGCAGACCACAAAAGGAAATGCCGAATTTTGACTCGTCAGTGCTTCAGTGCCAGTATAAATTCCCGTTGAAACGAACATTGACAACAATACAGTTATTTACAGTTTTTACAATTATGTACAAACTAGTCTATAACTTTGTGTGTACAATGATAATTTTTTATAAATAAAATATCAGGTTTTAGGTAATTTTTTTATAATTATTAAGTCATTTTCTTTAAAATTTAGGGTCATTTTATAGGTCATTTTTCAAACAATTTTAGGTCATCGGAATCCGGCCCTGATAATAATAATTTACCTTCTGTCAAATGAAACTGAAAGACTATCTTCAAGGATGTTATTGATTATTATTTATTTTTAGTCAAAGCAAGTAATTTCTAAAGTAACTTCTCTCCTTGAATTATTCACATAAGCTGTAGCCAGTCATATTATGCAAATGATATGATGCAATTTTGCCAAATCATTGTGTAATAGTTAAGTCTTCAGAATGTGATTAAATTATGAAGTATTATAAGACTAACAGCTATGTGTACACGGTAAACTAAATAGAAGGCTCAGCTTAGGTCTACTTGTGAAACAGGCTATACATGTCGCGAAAACAGTTTTGTTTACGCCTGCTTGGCTCGACTAGACTACCCCGTCCCACAGCAGGCTTTGAGAGCTCTAGCTTGCTCCCCTTCCTCCATGCAACAAAACACAATACTGCAATACTCGGAAATGTTCTGGGCTTTACGAGACTCGCTTTCAGATTCTTATCACGAACAAGAAATTAGTTATATTCGAGGATCGTATCCCAAAGAGTTTGGCAATAAGAGAAAATATTTTCCAGTTGCTTCTCTTGCTTCACTGCTGCGAACTGATCCGGTGGAATAGAATTGTGTTTCTAATAGGAGGAAGAACATAACGATTGCCTGAAGAAGGCCTACTTAGACTACTCAATGAAACAAAACATATGCGTATAAAATTTTTTAAAAAAACTTTGTGTTTTGTTGATTTTATGCACTCATTTATGACGTCTACGCATTCCAAACAACTCACTACAAAGTGTGCCATAAAATTACAATGTACCTTTTTTTTTCAATTTTAAGGCTTGAAATTAATTAAACTTAAATTCTACTTTCGCATAATTAGTGTTTTACAAGAATAATCATTTGTGTAGGAAGAAGTTTAATGTTAAAATTATGGCGAATGTTTTTGCGTCAATACTAATTTGTGCTTGTATTATTATTATTATTATTATTGTTATAACTGTATTATTATTGCAGCTTAAGGGGTAACCTATAAAAACTATAGGAAAAGGACCTAATGGAACTTTGATTTTTATAGCAAAAAACATTTCAACAATGCATGAAATATTAAAATCCTCATTAGAATATGACGTTGCCTCATTAGAATACGACGCTGAACAGCTGATCGATAGCTAATTTTAATTTATTAGTGCGTTTGGTAATTATCTCATGAATCCATTTCTTTGGCTACGTCTCGTTTCCATATAATCCCCAATGATCACGACCTCTCTGCAGGTCACCTACATCGGCTCTCAATACTTCCATCACGAATGTAGGGGGTCAGCGCAACAGTGGTCTAACTCCGCCAATAGAGAAAATTAGTTATTGATGCTACCTATACTGTTTGGAAGTGCACTATTGTCCTACATTTTTTTTGGGCCGATTGTGCCTTGTTTGCTTGTTTTAAAGTTCCTAAATTGCTCTCTGAAATAAAATTCTTTAACGTAAGTGCAACCAAATTTTGAAAACAACGATCAGTAAACTCAAACTGAACGATATAAAGGATTTTCTGTAATATATACTACATTCATTTTAAAACAATCTGATCTCTGTAACTGAGCAAGGCGAGGCAGATTATGTGAAGAATGGAGGGGGCTTTTTTGAACTACCAGATTATGTGTAGTGCTATATAATTATTTATTGGAACTTCCGAACGAAACTAATACGAAACCATTACAATTAAATAGTGTTTATTTATCTTTAAAAAAGTTATTATCCTTTCTGAAGTACAGAAAATATCAGAGGCTAAACGGAAAAAAACCGTGCTGCAGAGTCTCATATTGAATATTTCTTAACGTTCTGAACAGTAGACTATACAACATTGTAGCTAAGTTGACACTAAAAATTGATTTTACTGAATATAAGAAAAACTACAAGTATAAAATTGTTAACTTCCTTTTACTCGATTCATAAAAAGTGTGACTTAGGGCCGGTACTATAATGAAGGTTTAATGGATGAGTTAACTTATGTTTAATCTTCAGTTTTCGTGTTATTAAAGCAATAAATTCCAGTTAAACTTGAGTTTGACTGGAACTCATCTTCCGTTTAACTGAAGGTTAAGGCAATGTTGCAAGACGGCGATCCCAGCTATATTGCGGAGGTGTAACAGGAAATGCTGAACGATGATTAAGTTTTCACATAATTGTAAGACCCCGGAGACTCAGAAGTTTTAGTGATAAATCTAAACATCTTCAGTTATGGGATGTGCAAGAGGTTTTAAATACATTCTCATATTGACGAAGGAGAGAGTCCTAACCTTATTTCACGAAATCCTAAATAAGATACTACATGCAACGAGAAGATGAGCAACCTGAAAAACTCAAGTTTAAACCTAAGTTGACCCATCGGTAAAACTTTCTTTATATTACCCCCTTTAGACTACTTTTACGCTGATTCAATTATATTTTTCCTGACATCCCGATAGTATTATGAACTGAGATCATGTTTTAAAGGGCACTTAGTTGAAAGCTGCAAATATTTTTCAACCGGCAAACTTTCTCCAAAGTGTCAGAGCATTATGTGAACTAAATATTTTAACTAAACATTGTGAGAAATCTTCTTTCTTCATCATGTGACAAAGTAGTTGGCACAGACTCCATAGTAATGTGTTGTTTCGAAATGTACCGTCCTTCCCTATGGGAAAATTAGTGGTTAGATACCCTCCTAGTTCAGGGTTCTATGACACACAAGGGTTTTCCTGTGCGTTCACTAATCAAAGGGTAACGCATAGCAGGTACATTATGGTCAGTGAGTAATGACATACCTTACTATAGGATGCTCAGGAAATGCTGTCACCAAACTCATGTTTTTTTTTTTAATAGAGCCGTAGATCTCGTAATAATTAAAGTTCTCACATGTACCTGAAAAACAAAAGTTATTTATAATGTATCACAGTTCCAGTAAATCATCAAATGTATATTTAGCACAAAATTCTTTCATATTTTCTTAACTAATGGCACGAGCGTTTGTGAATTGCATATTTTGAAATTCAGAACAATGATAAAATTCAGAATATCTAATGACATTCCAAATTTGCAAAATTGTCTCATAATATAATTCTGAGAGGTGCTATCAGTTAACAGTTAAGCTTACTACTAGACATTCGCAAGCCGGTTTTACATGAAAATAAAAATAAATGTCATTGCTGCCATCTGATTGTTAGAATGTAACAAATTGTTAGTACAAAGCATCTTGGAGTTTATAGTAGCTGTTCCCAATAAACAAATTCGACAATTATAAGGTAAAATTTTAATTCACTACGCTACATAATAATAATAATAATAATAATAATAATAATAATAATAATAATAATAATCATAATCATAATCATAATCATAATATTTTTTTGGCCTAGTAGACCTATACACAATGATGTCGTCTATGCTCTTCAATTTTGAACTAGCCTTAGCTTAAAATTAAAATATATCTGCAAACTAATATGGGTCCTTCTTGTTATTTATGCAATCAACATTTTATAAAATACACGTAATAAATTATATTAAGAAAGTCTGCAAATGTACAGATACATTTTAAGCTTAGATTAGTTCTTCTTTTAGTATATGATTGAGGGAATAAGGTTGCCTATCAAATATTCATATTTATAAAATATTGATGTGATTTCCACCAACCTCAAAGAAAACGAATATCCTTAAAACATTATTGGAAGGATCCAAAGTCCGTTATGACAACTTTTAAGTAAACGAGACTGAATTAGAAGTAACAGAAAACTATTTTGGTAATTTCACAAAATAGGTTTCATCATGTTTCTTTTAGGTTTCATTAAATTTGCTGACTTGGTTAAGTGCTGTTTGAACAATTATAATAATTATTGGCCAGTAACTCCTGAAAAAGATTTCTCTGTGCTTAATGGATAACCTTTATATACCTCATGGTAAAATATTATTCTGGATAATAAATAAATAAATAATGGATATTTTACAAAGGTGCCTGAATTTTATCTCGTGGTTGAATTCTTTCTTGGCATGGGTTTCCATTGTTTCGTTATGATTTTGTGGATTAGGAGCGATAATTAGCTGGTCCAGTTGATTCAGCGCCGATAAATACTAATAGTGAGTAGAATCAATATTGTAATAGGGATGGATTAGGGCGAGCTGGACATAGCCACATTAAGCTCTTAAATGCAGACATGCGTGTCGTTCCCTTCCATTAATATGGAGTGACGGGTAGTCCCATCCAATACTAGTTGGCAAGGATTCGATGGCACCGTTCGTCCGTTGTACTACTATCCATCAACCCGATCTTCCTGAAAAAATCTCGATTCTAATGTAGGTTTAACAAATAACAAAGCGTTGTTCTTTGTACAGAATGCATTTTTCAAATCTGAACATCAAATATTTAAATAGAGTTCTCAATCAACTAATGTAATGTCTTCCCAAAGTAAATAAGCGCATTAGATCCGATATAAATATATATATATATATTGTTATATATATACATATAAATTATATATATAATTATATATTACGTGATCTGCAGACTATTACCGTTTATCGTTACTTGTTGGCCTGGCACCGTCTATTCACAGTTGAGCAAGGATTCGTTTTGGGCATCCATTGAGGAAGATGAAGGGTGCATTGCGAGTGATGAATGGTGTGAAAATGTACGCTAACATAACAGCCGTCAAGTCTGAGCAATTGCAGGAGTGGAAGAAGCAACCCGTGTCTCTTGAATGGTATCAGTGGTGTAAGGATCCCTGCCAGTATTCCCTATTAGGAAGTCTGGGGGCTATTTTTTTCCTGAAAAAATTCGTACTCCTTGATATTAATTTGAAAGGCATAATTAATGCCATAACAAATTCATTAAGGAATATCTTGAATAACTTGACGTGGGAATTGACATGCTGACCATATGCCTCAATTCTGCAATCTGCCTATGGCATATGGCGCAACGGTCAGATGGTAGGCCTGGTCCTACAAAGGATGTAGTGCCACGGAGTTTAGTTTAAAAAAGAATATCAATGATCAAAATTTCAGTTTGTGTTTCGTTACTTTTATGCGAGCCTACTGGTGTTTGTTTAAATCGGTGAAGCTACGTCTTCATTCTTTGTAAGTTTCACAAATTACATGTTGAGTTTCTATCAGAAATATACGGTTTTATGTCTCCAGAGTTCAAAATATATCTATCAATTCCGGGGTGCGCGGGCAAAGAGAGTTAAGTCCACTTTCTTGTTACTGAGAATTAGAGTGACTTAACACACTATACCAGCCCAACATAGCTTTAGAGATGGATAAACCCATGAGGCACACATCCATAACTACGGTAAAATTTTGAATATGACTTACTGGACTTAACACAAATGTGGAGAACATTTTTATCTATAACTCTATGGACATATCTCGATTTTTAGGATGGTGGACTTAACTCTCTTTGCCCGCGCATCCGCGAATTTCATTGTAAGATCGATGTCTGAGAAAATTACTGCACAACAATGAAAAGTTACATAACAATGAAACCTCACACTAGTTTATTTATATAGTGCCATCAAGAAGCTCTCCGTAGCTCTGGTTATGTTCGCCACCTAGGCGAAGGTTGATATTTCTTCCTATCTTCCTTTCAGACTCCCAGTAGGCCATGTAACTGTACTATTGATGTGCGTCTGTTTTCTATTGTTAATGTGTTTATATCGTCTGATAATTTCAACTTGTTCTCAATTTTAATGAATACGATACAGGATGGAATAGCGGCAATGGGTCATGGTAAGTAAACGAGATGTTCTCTTATAAACGTTTTCAACATCTTCTGTAAATAGATGAGTTTTATGTTACTTTTATTTCTTACTTCATAAATGCTTGTAGCAGAACATTATAATCATACGCTAGCGCTGCCAACCGAGTTCCTTTTTTTAGCGTATTCTCCAATGCACAATTACTGCGGAGCGAGTTCTTGATGGCACTAGTTTCCAACGACCGCGATACGACACGAAATGTGCATTAGTAATACACTTCTCAAAACCATTTTCAAGGTTATGAAGCAGAAAAAATTATAGTGTGTCCATAGCGAGTAGAGGTAAAGCAATAAGGAGATGGTGGAACAAGAGGAAAAGTTAGAAATAAAGGAAAGAAAAAATATACTGAAAGAGGGAAAAGAGAGAAAGATATTAAAAAAAACTGCTGTACATTTAAAAGACATAGCAAAGTAATATAACCATCACCTAAGTTTGATGTGATACTCCCAACTGATTCTGTTGCTTTTGTTGTTAAAACAGAACAATAACATTACTTGCGGAAAGAGATATCATGAAACCAGAATAATTCAGTGGAGACAGAAAAGTTTTTACGCAGTAGCGGCAGAGTATTGTCCTTGCTAAGGCATCAAATTTTCAAAGCCCCTACTCAACAAGTCCTTCCTTACAAACACAATTTCCCACGCCACCAAACCCATTTCCCAAAACATCGACTGATTCTTCTCTCAGCTCAGAAATACTAAAGATACTTTTTCTCTATAATATTTTAAGTTGTAATGTCCAAATATATATTTTTTATTCTTTGCTGATAGACCCATTATAACGATAAGACTTGTGTAAATTAAAGAAATTGTCCTCGTAAATTTAAATAAATAAACTTAATAAATGTAGTGATTGTAGTAATGGCCGTGGACGGAGAGTGTTGTAACATTACTATTAATTCAGAAAATAAACTTACTTAAGGAAATTTGCATTAATAGGGAGGGAAACCTGGAAATTCATAGCTTTTGACGGGTCTTCTGGCCGACCACTCTTTTCTTTTTTTGTTGGAAACACAATAATAGAAATAGTGTTCGGAGTAACTAAACTATCAAGAAATTCAGAACTTCAGCCGATAATTATGTATCATAGAATAATACGAGTAATTTTGTGCCATGCTCTTAGCAAGCAAAGTGCAGTTAGCATGGCAAATTTTAACCCTTTTAAGAGCTGAATTTATATTAATATAAGCACTCATAAAGTGATATCAGTAGGTTTACAAGTCTGAAATCACTGAAGAAAATTTTAATGGAATAGCTGGTTTTCGTAAACAGCAATCCTAACGCGAGAATAAAATGCCTCATATTGTAACACAAAGCATTACCCTATTAATTTTATGCTTTTTTTGGTCGCATATATAAGTCAATAGGAGTGAAAAAGTTAAGCTGAATGTCGTGTGTGCGACTAGAGATTTTTAACCTACGAGTGCAAGAAGCCATACTATCGCAAGGGGAAAGGAAGATTGAGGCGAGGCACGAGGGTATCAAGAACTGATAAAATTAGGAATGAAGGAATTCGGAGGGGAATGACGGCAGAAGAATTTGATCTGGATCGATTGGAACCAAGATCACTACAACGCAAAGGGAGTGTTAGAAGGATGTCTCTCGAGAGACGTCAAGGGGAATCCTCGATTGGACCACGCCAGGCTGACGAGTAAGGAGCCGTCCTCGTTCAATAAGGACGGAAGGAATAATTAAAGCAATAAAACTACCTACACAATTTAAGAATGGTCATTGAGAGGACAGAGATGGACGGCGATCAGGCAACTGGTGAATATCGGAAATGCAATTAAAATAAGGGTGAAGAGAAGGAGAACAAGAAATCAATATTGAAATGAGTGCACAAGGTCTGCAAATGCACACTCATGCATTATACATATAGTATAATGCACGTACGATGACTTACAGGGATTTCCAGCTTGCATATACGGTGAATATGAGCAATATGAAGTTAGTTATAAGCAGATAAGCAAATTGCTGACCTGCTTCATGCGTGAGCGAGTAAATGAACGGTGCTTGCGATAAAGTCACTATTATTTATATACCTACTTATTATAATTTCACGACATAACCTTTTTAACTAATGTAACATAAATATGATCAGCCACCTCATTCTTCAAATCAGAACCACCAGAGAGTAAAGGGTAAATCAGTTAAAAGATAGGAAAATTAAACACGATAAGCAAAAATAGTACAAACGGAAATTGTAGATGAGTAGGCCTATCGGTATTTAACTGCATTTGCAAAGAGCGAAAAGTTATATTTGGAATATCTTTTCGTCGGTATTTTCTAAAGAGTAGTTTAAGGTAGTCATCTCTTCCACAAACTCGGGCATTTAAGCCCTTTGTGAACAGTGTGGCTTCATGTAAGGCAGAGACAACTGAAGGAGCACATCCCGCAATGCAATCACTTATTTTATGTGGAAATGGAAGGGGAGAGAGAAAGCGAGAGAGGGAGAGAGAGAGGGAGAGAGAGAGAGATTCACATTATCTTCGTTTACATTAGAGAAAGGCATGTAAGTGTTCACACTCCTTTTTCCCTGTTCACGCAAATGGCGCTGAATAATAATTCATTTTATCCTCTGAGATGTTATAAATTAGGAGGTAGTGTAATAAATGCGTCATTAAGCGTAGAGGTTTTACAATGAAACTATACAAGCACTTTGGTTTATAGCTAGCGTAAATATCAATCCATGGCCGCAAGTATGATAATGAGGATATGAATAACATAGGAGTAGCTGGATTATCGGTGTTAGAAACGCGGAGTTAAGGACTAACGACGCAAATATAATATGTGCCCGGACTTGGCAGAACTCAGACAATTAGTCTCTTCCAAGTAAAAAGACATCACAACCTTCAATCGTGGTGCCCCCGAGCTTAGACTATGTATGTTAGAATAGAGTGGAGATTTGTAGTTAACAATGCTGACAATGAAACTCAGGAGTGGGTCCTAAAAACAAATGTATGAACCTGCGTGTTGCGATTAACCTTTGAGGTGAATGGGCTAGTACAAATTACACGAAATAGAGATGACAAAATTGTGTGTGTTTTTTTTTTAATGAGAATTTTTTTGGGAGAAATCGTCGTAATTTTTGTGAACTTAAAACCAATAGTTTTATTATTTATAATATTAAGAATTAAATATAAGCAGTTTATTGTTTTCTTTCAATCCGCGAAAAATCACTTACGAAATTCCGGGGTCTCTGTTAATAGTATACATTTCCAAATTCCAGATTTACAAAGCTTTTGGTAAAGTTTGATTTTATGGTCCATACTGAGGTATTTGTTAAATGTTTCCCAATTACATCATCGTGGTCACACCATCTAACTGTCGTATTTTCGGCTGACGGCACGAAATGAGCTAGTTCCAATTTTCTCATGAGATTTCGATCTGCCTGAATCCTCATCAAGCCAGCGCCTTCAGAGAAAAAAAGGGAAGGGTAATCAGTAGGCATTGGAAGTTTAGGAAAATACCCATTTTGTTAGAAAGTACCTATTTAAGGGCTGATAATTATTAGGTGTGTCCAAAATATGACAAAGAAAGCCTTCTGATGAAATTTTATCTTGCCTATTATTTGTCCTTTTTTGTCATTTGTGCCTATTTTGTTATTATATGTACTTTTTTGCCTTTTTAAAGATACATATGACTCTTAGCAGTAAGTAAAAATTTCTGAGTCCAAAACTAGGAACTGATATTGAATTTCTTATATTACTACTAATTTAATGCATGATAAGCAACCACAATACATATTATTTCCAAAAAGTTGGAGTTAGTACAGAATTTTCCTATTTTTAATTAAAATGGCCCGAGGGACCAATTTCGAAATTAAGATTATTTCATATTAATCAGCCGATCATTCTACAAGATTTGACATTTTAATAACAATACAATGTTGTGTTTTTTTATGGAATAAATTCATCATGTTTTAAAAATCATCTATATTAAAACCACTTTCCACATTGATGAAGACACCAACCATAAATTTTCATTTAATAAGTTTGCCTTCAAACTATAACCTAATGTTTATGTAGTTAGTATATCAATTTTAAAAATATAGTGTAATTATGTTTAGTTCTCTCGTTTTTGCATTCATAATCAGATTACGAACATATAAATTGAGATGTCCCTATCTTGAATTTAAAATATATACTCGTAATTTGTCTCTCATCAGATTTAGCCTCTTTTTTCTGTGCACGCATTGTGCTATAACTTTTCCTGTTGATAAGAAGATACTTATATCTCTACGATAACGTAATTAGTGCTACCGAAAGCTTAATATGGTGTCATCCTGCAGAAATTTATTACCATCAAGTTAAATTTTAAGAGTTTGTGAGTTATTGATTTTGTAAATGAATCCCACAGAAAAATTTAAAACAATTTACATTATATACATACAATTATTGTAAGGGCGATTAAAAGAACCTGTGTCAGTTTTAGTAAGTTGTAGATTAAGTTTAGCCTATAAAATCATTTTAATGCATCGCCCAGAACACAATATCCCTTTCCTATATGATTTTGTTTCTAAATTTTATCCGTTATTTTCATTTATTTCTTGTTTTAAACTCCTGTCTCTTTTAGGAATTACTTACCCCTCTATGAACAGCTTCCACTATAGGCCCATTACCATGATATTGTTTACTTTTTGAAACCTACTTTATTTCCTCAACACCTGTTTTTACGTTAACTATCGCAATAAAATATACATGATGTATGTCATCAAAATGTCGTTATGTATCGATCTGCAATATTCATTCACTTGGTAGCTATAAAACGTCATAACAGTGATAAATAATGGTATTGGGAAAACATTTCTGTCATTGGACACACGATGATCGCAGTCAAAACACTCTCTTGGGTAATGTTTGCCATTATATCTAATCGTGTATCGTACAGCCAGCATGCTTTTATTTACTTGAAATACAGTAGGAGAGAAAAAATAATTCCGCAAAAATTTAATTGCAAGAGCATTTTGTTACAGTTTACCATGTGACATGAAAACCTCAGGGATTCAGATCAGTCTTCAGCAGAATATCAGTATGTTTGAATATCAGTAATTTAACGGAAATGTAATAATAATAACAATAATAATAATAATAATATGTCAAGTTTAATAAATCCTATCGTAAGGTTATGGCCACTTGCTTTTGCAAACTGGGAGAATTTATTCCAACCCCTGAACAACTACTGCATGCATATTGTGGATTATTCATTTCACTATCTATTAATTTAGTGACACAAAAATGTGTAGCAAGTTTCTTCACAACATCATGGCAGTTATATATTCAATAAGGAATGCAGAGCAAAAGAAGATAATAGAATAGTGAAATTCGTACATACAATTACCACCATCCAACGAGACATTACCTAAAAGGGCACTCAGAATAGGTGTTCTTTGGTCATGGTAAGCGGACTTAACCTTCAAAACAGAACAGAACAGTAACCAACCAAACAGAACAGAACAGTAACCAACCAAACAGAACACTTGAAATATCGATAAATTGCTCCTGGTGCACACATTTAGCTTTCCAATTAGGTAGTCTGCACTCTAGGAAAAGGGGTTCGTTGCTCTTTGTGCACAAACTTGAACCTTCAATAAGACAGTAACTAAAGAGGGCACTCCAAAGGGGTCCAATGTTCTTTGCGTTCCATGTAACAGTATGGAGGTTACTGCCATTGTGATTGTATAAGATGGTTGTAATTCATTTGTGTATAATTGTATAAGTATACATATATGTTATATATGTATACTTATAATTCATACTATCATGTTATCTACTATATAGTACCGGTACAGTAATAATCGGAAGGGCATAGCTGAAAGGCTGCACATGAATGTAACAATTTTATTGGATGTGTTTTCAGAACGAATTGTTTGAAATTAAAGAAGAAATATATCAATAGGAAATTATTAATAGTCTACTATAATACTATAGAACAGTAGTAATCGAAACGGTATAACTGAAACAGATGCATATGAATTTAACAATTTAGCGGAACCTATTGCTGGATGTGTTTTCAGAACGAATTGTTTGAAATTTATAAAAAAAATATATCAACAGGAAATTACTAGTAGTCTATTCCACACCAATACAAATTCTCTTAGAAACAAGAACTGTGCAAAATGGTTGTTATTTTAGCCTCTGAACATTGTATGAAGAGCCATTTCAACTGCAATAGAGGACATAATAAACATAACATTGTAATCTGATATAGACCTATTTCAATTTTGTAGGTGATTTTATATTTCAATTTAGTAGGTGATTTTATATTCGAAGTAAGGGGCGTAAGAGTAGAGTAGGGACACACACGCATAAACATCTATACATCAAAGCATCGTGCCACTCTAAATTATTGCAGTAGTTGGAAGCATAAGAACACACATACCCGCTCTATAACCCTCAAGTTCGGTAAGGAAGGGCATGATTCACCAAATCTTTAGTGAGCTACCTGTAACATTTTTTGGTATCCCCCCCGAGAATAACTAATTGGACGTAAAAACGATGTTCACGTTTTGTCACATCCATTCTGGTATATTCTGAATTGACTCGAATTACAGTATATTTCTGCAGATAAGACGCGGTATAAAGTTTCGTCAAGTTTTATAGTTTTAGCGTATATTGTATGAAATAAATTCACTGTAAAAACGGATGGTAATTCAATAGAATTTGTTTTGTAAACTTCTGTTTCTAAGATCTAGATTCGATAGCTCTACCTTAATTTTATCTATTGTTGTTAGCTTATCCACAAATATACCAATCTCACTCAGGTTTATGCAACTATTGTTTTAAGGCCACTCATATAGGACAGAACTCGGTACTGTCATCCCGTCATTCACAAGTAGTTCTGTAAATGTGATTTTCTGATTGTTTTGCGGATGTTTACTCCAAATACACAAACATATAAAATGTTACCTTGATCTGGCTAGTTTCAGAAACATATATATATACATACATACAAACATATCCATTGGAAATACATTACAAAATTAAAGATATGAATAATAATAAGAAGAAATAATCTAAAACTTCAAGTAATAAATAGTACACAAGATTGCTAAAAACTATAAAAAGAAATCTAAGCAAAAGTAGTTTTCACATAGGGGACTGTCCTTAGAGTATCATCTTCCTATTCCTTTCCGTCCCTTTCTGTAACACAAGCATCGCATGTTTCCTCCACAAGGAGTCTCCACAAATAGCACCCTAGGCAGCAGTAAATTTAAAAAGTAGGATACATCAGTTCCTTTGTGATTATATGGCATATGGCTTTGAATGCGTATGTCTAGACATTAAATGAATTAATTCTAACTTGTTAATATAATATGTTTATGCACTGCCTTCGTACCAATAAAATTGTAGCTAGATCTATACATATGTATACGTTATTATCTGTGGGCCTACTGTGAAAGTTTTTACAAAACGCTACAACAGAATGTACAGACATGTTTGTATGAGCTGAGTGATTTTTTTTTCACTTCCAAACTGGGATTCATTAAGTAGTGGCTTGACATGTGGAGTGCGTTTGGAATTACCATCTCTGTAGGGCTGGGCAGTGCACTGGGACGTATTAACCATGGCGTGTTTATAAAGTACCATATTACATGTAGACAACTCCCTACTCCAGCTTGTTTCAGCGAATTACTTTTTAATGTCATGTGACCTAAATCTGTAGATAAAATAGACTGCATATTTTCAGGAACTGAGAGTGTTAGTAATATGGGAGATAGGCAATTGGGAAAGAAGAGTGTTATAACCATGCCACTATGAACAATCACATCACTTTAATTGTTTTTCTCAAAGGCTATATAATATCATTACAAGAAATATGAGTACAAGGTACATGAGGGAATGCTGAATGGTCACTTCACTTTCAAACTGTTCAGCAAAGTTAACTCGGAACACAATTTGGGTGGTTGATTGTTCTTTTCATCTCTGGCATTTCTTGTTATGTAATTCGAATAGGGGACCTACATGGCTCGGATTCCACATAAAGTTGACACTTAGTCATGTCCCATCTCTCTTTGGACGGGAGTATACGGGCCTCCGAGTGGAGGTTTCATTGCCGAAGACCAATTTAGTAACGCTTATTTTTCTGGAGAGGACGACTACTAACCACAGGAAACGCAGGTATTACTGAGGCGTGAAAAGCCAGGGGAATTTTCTACCAGAGGCTCTAATTTTTGCTCGGAGTTCTTTAACGAGCCGTAAATCTACGACACAGGAAGCACGGTTTATAGTACTTTCTGGAGGACTTCGTGCCAGACTTTACGATCTGATAAATTCATCGACCGCATCTGGAATTGAACCCACAGCCTGCAGCTCCAGAGACAGGCTCAATATAAGTTGCAGGTCCCGGCTATCCTAAACATAGCTTCATTAATCTTCATAATGGTGGGCTCTTTTAGAGCTAGCCAAAAATTAGTCGAGCAATCGTGAAAAGGCTTATATAATGCCAAATAACAATATGAAGTGTTCAGGCCATAGACCTATAAAAAGAATAGAAACGCAAAGGATAAGAAACTGTGGCAAATAGTCCAATGAGAATGTTGTGAACGATAGGACTACAGTAGTTTACAACTTTCCTTCAGACTTTTGTACGAAAAATGCTCCAAACAGAAGTGGTGGGTATAATGCAAGTGATTTCTATAACTAGTAGTTCTAGAACAGTAAACCTCGCATCCAAAATAAATTGAAAAATTGCTCTTCGGCTTGAAATACAATAAAAAATAAAAATCCTTAAACATATGTCATTTTTAATTACTTCAAGGGACGTTCATGCTAAATTGGAAAAAAAAAATCGAACAATTCATTTGGTTTTCTTCCAATTTTGTCGTAGAAAATTTTACACTTTAGCGTGGCTCGTTTGGCTAGAATCGTTGAAAAAAGCTGAACATTACATGAAACGGAACCATTGAAATGATCACAAAACTTTTATTAATAAGGAAAACTGTTAGACATAAGATGGGTTTTACTAAATTCCTCTAATGGATTCGATAGATTCTTTGACGAGCAAAATTCTAGCAATGATTTAAAGCTTCAGTAGAGTCTTTGGTAAATATTGTTTGCCCTGATAAGTAAAATCACCCTTAATGGGTTTGAAATTTATTATGAGTAGAGACCGGATTTTAAAGGGAATTCCTTTTTTATATTTCATCAGAAAACGTGATAAAATTGAACAGGACATTACTGAGTAAGTTTCAACTGCAAATGACCTGGTTTTAACGTCCATTTGTTTCCTTTTTTAGGCCCATTTCCCCTTTTTTAGGAACTTTCCCTTTCCAGTACCTTTTTTGCTAATTTATTTTGAAAAAATCGTAAATTTCCCAGTATTTGGCAATATGAAAACATTAAAAATTGTTTTCACTGATTCACCATTGAAAAAATAATTCCTCCCAGCAGAATAGAGCGTTACACGGAAATCATTCTTGCCTAAGTTTCCCATTATAACAAGGTGGGAAACATGGATTTCGTGTGCTATTTTCCTCTGTGAGAATTTCAACAAGATCAAAAAATTTCTTCAGTCATTAGATGTTACAGAATAAGCAGCAATAGAGCAAGCAAAGGCGTTACATAAAACAAACATGTATCTCTCTGAATTTTTACACTCTCTTACTTTTATATCCCTTTTTCCCCCCACCTTTTTTGGCAATAATTTTCCCTTTTTTCCCACCTTTTTTTGGCAATAATTTTCCCTTTTTTCGTCCTTCTTTGGGTGAATATTTTCCCTTTAAAATCCGGTCTCTAATTATGAGCCTTAGTTAGATACAGATGCCAGCACACAACAAAACAAACCTCTAGACACCTGTAAAATGTTGAACTCTAAAATCTTCACAAATACTTTACATTCGTATTGTTATGGTTCTATATTTAGAAACCAATAACTTTGTGTAGAAAGTAATGACATGCCAACACCAGAGATAGCATCTTAATAAGAATCTTTCTTCACAAATTTCAATACTGTAATTATTCCTTTTTTTTATTTTTGGTTGTTCTACAGTATAGTATTTTTGCAATTCTCGTTATCTTGTCAGGCAAAACAGTCTGGTTAAATGACTAAAGCTGTTCCTCCAGTAGAAGACTGGTATCACTTAGATTGGCAGGTGTCAGTCGTTCTCAGTTGTTATGAAACTTTCCTGCTGGAACGGCTCCATCGATTAAAACAATATTCAGAATAACATTCACTACAATATGAGGCAGCATGGTTATTAAAAGTTGACATATGGGGAGGTATCGGGTTAATCAGGCACGAAAGCATTTTTTGTGATACACTTAGCCACGTTGTTGATGAATTTCTACACTATAATATTTTGTTCCATAAACAACTGAAATAGAAAATAAAATATATTTTATTGTTGTTATTGTAACCATATGGACTGTTTATTTACAACAGTTGAGGTGAGTCTCGAACCTATAATCCGTGGGCAAAGAACTGTACGGTCTCCAATAAAGGAAATAAAGATCTCATTATTTTGATATGCATTTTTGTGAGCTGAAACAGAGTCGTTCACACCAGGGAAACAGGGAACTGAATTTGTAAGTAAGTGTTGTTAGTGAAAGAAGTTGGTAATTTCCAGTTTGTCCATTTATAGCTTCACTAACCTGCTTCTTTTCAATATTTATTTCATTTGTCATTATCCTTTCATTTAAAAAAATAAAAACAAAGCAAATCTGGCTGGCAACTAGTGAAACTACATAATATGGTTGACAGGGCTACGCATAAATCCAACATCTCCTTCCATCATTGAGATCCTGAACCATTGGTGAGGCATTCGACCGGTGGTATGGAGAACTCTGCTTGGAGGAAGTGGTTCGTTGTCCGGAACCAACGAACTGGAGGTACGGCCGGTACGCTACGGTAACACCCGATATTACGGCAATATGTGGCGGGAGGATTTGTATTTAAACCTGGCATGTACTAATGGTACCGTAAAGTATTCTCGTACCTCCACATCCATATGTAGATGCAGTACAATGGGTCCTGAAGGGGACGAGGTAATAAAAATAGAAAAATAAAATATTACATAAAGCCCTTATACAATGCCCACAATGACAGTTATATACAAAATCAGGTAAGTTATGATATCTAATGTTTGTTATCATGGCATAGCTTGTTAGATTAGCAAGTTTTAAAATAATAATTTTCTGTAGGAATCTATTCCAATCCATTTCAGTATGAAACTGTCACCATTTGTGTAATGTTCTGTCTTTCCGTCTGTGTGTCTGTCTGCTATAGTCACAATACGCAAAAAAAGATTTCAAGTAAATTAATAAAAGTTCGTGTACTCATTTTTATAAGAGTTTGTAAGGAGACGCTGAAAGAAAAGTAAAATAAATAGAAAAAAAGAAGAAACCACATTATTGCAAAAATAACAATGGAGCTGCAGGTACACACAAGTTGCCCTAAGACACAGCTTACCACTCAAGCAATGAAGGCCAATGAATAATAATATAATATAATTTTTGTTTTTGTTATGTGTTAAGTAGACATGTAGAGATTCAGTGAGTGTTCCCATAAATATGATGATGACTTATTCATACAGATTCAAATATTATAGTTTCTGAGATAGTTATCAGGTGGCTCTTATCTATTGCAGGATGTCAGCTACAAACTGATTAAAATATCTTTGTAAATACGAAATTTATTTATTTTGAATATTATATTGACAAAATATCGGCTTGTAATACGTTCTGTTATTTGCAAAATTCTAACAGAATGAACTTTTAACGCGATATACATAATATATTAAGTACAAAGAGCAAAATATTATTACTCTTCGATTGACCTATAATCTATGTATTCGAAATAAGACATGAGAGTGTTACGACCATTTTGTCATACAAATTTGGTTACTAAGGTTAAATTTCATATCAAAATGAAAGCCTGTCGGTTTGTAGGATCAGAGGATCAAATTTAGTCCTCACATTATTTAGGAGTCTATAATGTAACACAAGAGATATAAGGCCTAGAACTTTCCAGATGACCATGCTGAAGAGTTTTCTGTCCTCGGAATTCTTGGAATGTAAGGCAACATTCAAACTAACCAACAGGAACTCAAAATATAAAGCAAAATTAAAAACTGGAGAATAGCCTGAAACATGCAAACAAGAGATGAAGTACCACATTATTTTAGTATAATTAAAAACCTCGCATAGAACTCTATCGAATGGATGGAGATGAAAGGAGGACATACGAGAAAAACATATTATGGTGCCAGTCAATCACAATATTCGCTCACTGCAGCTTTGAAATTTTGCCAGTTTACTCAGTCAAAATAAAGGGCTCTCCAACAACATAGCCATACTCTAATCATGCCCAGTCAATCAGAACATTGCACTGCGGGTGTAATAGTGTCTACGGCATTGTGTGCGTGTGTGTTTATGTATGTGTATATGTGTGTAAGAGGGAAACAGAGAGATATGGAGGGCGGGAATAAACGGAGAGGGAAGGAAGGAGAAAGAGTAGGAAGAGGACAAGGAGACAGAGACAGAAAATCGTATATCTAAAAAAGTGGGCGTTTTTCTGTCGAATTGGTTCTGTACTGTATATCATCGTCCAAATATATGAACTCTATAGAATCAAATAAAATGAAATCTCCTCTATATTGAAGTATAGGCCTACGAAAGCGATGAATTGATGAAATAGATGGATAGAACCACAAACCCGTTTTAGTAGGGCATCTTATATTAACATGGGATACCTGACTATAGCATCTTAATGCATGCGACTTTGTTTCTACTTAAACTAAGATTCTATCATAGCGACATAATAAAATTATATTCGAGTGTAAAGTATTCCCATCATGGAAATACTATAATAGCATTAATACAGATATTTGGTTTAGGATCTGATGGAAAAAAGCTAATCCGGAAAGTTTACAAGACATTATCACTCAGATTACCATTTGATTGTCCATTGGATTGGATTGTCTAGTAATTTATAATTGAGGACGTTTTGACAAAACTCAAGTGAAAAAACATAAATTGTTCAGGGAAAGGTTTTTTTAGTTTTTATTAACACATAGAAGATAGAAACCTTCCATATTGAGGTTTCAAAATGAATTGGCTATGTTAACTTTTCTTATGTTCTTCTTTCACCCTCTCAAAGACCTCATTTCAAAGCACCTAAAACCGTTAAAAAACGAATTTGGCACAAATGGAGATGTTGAGTTTTGTCAAAACGGTTCTCAGTTGTCTCATTCTCTTTATTCAACCGAATGCCTATTGAAAGCTACATTCAGAGTATGAAAGACAGACGTAATATAGTTCTAGCACGTTTAATTACTTTATACGGCTGAATGAAACGTTAAAACATTTTTACTACGACTCGTGCTATCACTTACCGTGCTCGTCTAAGTTTTTAAGGAAAGGGCGTTTTGTAAAGCCTAGAACGAAATTTAACTTGTAGTCTAAATATCTTTCTTTTAAAACCAATTATTTTCAAATAAATAATTCGAAGATAGTGTTAATAATAAAGTAACTTTTTGAATGTATGCTGATGCAGCAATTCTGGGACGTTGAAAAATTGTTAGAAAAAAGTAACCATAACAGTGCATTAACACGTAGTTTTATTCGCTGTTTTATAAGGAATTTAAACTTTACTGCATACTACATACATTTTGCAAATTAGTCGGATAAAATTCTAATATGCATTTTAAGTCATCGTCAGGTTTACTCAATGTTTCTAGGCATTAAAATATAAGTAAAGCCTACTGTACAATAAATAATAATAATAATCACAGTAATAATAATAATAATAATAAGTGGTGTAACGCTGGGTTTCGGATAAGTTCAGTCTTTCAACTTCGCGTTGAGAAGCTGTGAAGCTGAATGGAAGGAATTCACCTCTGTAGCTGAGGAATCCAATGGACCGTTATCGCTTCAACTGTCTTCACCGAGGCATAAATTTTCCTGAACCACTCACCGCAGCGCCAGCTTAAGGGATATAACGGTGCGGAATCATCTGACATTTGGAATCCTTTATTTCCCTACCAAGGAGTTCCGTAGTTGATCTCATTCGATTTCCACAGATTTTTAAAATCCTCGCCTATCCTTAATTATCATAAATACTTTGTACGGGTTTACGATATGTTTATTGCCCATTTTCAAAAAATTATTAAATTATCCATTTCGTGAAATTATCATGTGTCGTATTTTCAGTTTTTGTGACTGCGATTGTCTAACCGTCTATTTCATACTGCCTCTCTTATTGTCAGTATGTCTTTTTGTCACATTGTAGTATAAGAGAGAGTGTATTTCGTCTTTATACAACCCGGGAAAATTTTAGAAATAATTCGTTTTTAGGTTTTTGACATTACTGGCAAGGGCATTTAAAATATAAGTTAAAATATTTCGCTATCATCCTGTGTAACCCTCAAAAGTGGAACACTCTCTAATATTGTATTATTACACTGTTATGTATTGTATTTTGTAAGCATTATGCTATGTTATGATATTTATTTATTTTTTCTTAGGTTGCAGAGGTTAATGATATCTTTTCATGTAAACCTGCCATTAGAAATAAAAAAATATATATATTTCGCTTAGTATTTATTTACCTACAAATTATAGGCCTACACGGAAAAATTACTTTGAATTATATATACCAGCAATTCGTGCCAGCTACAATTTAGCTAGATTCATAATTTTGGTATGATTAATTTTATTAAATAGTTCTCCAATGTGGAATGTAGTGCATCTACTAGACACAAAACTGTATCACGAATGATATCGCATTTTGTTCGCATAATGTATTTTATTTAAATTACATTTACATACTTGTTTCAAATTTATATTCATAGTAGCTATGGGCCTAATAGTATTATCATTTCTCTATATAAACTTTTTTCAGACTGAAATTAGTACAAATCAGCGAAATGCCATAGTCAATACAACTAGGCTTCTTCTTAATCTGAATTCATATAAAATCGTATACTGATATAAGAGATACTTAAAATATGTGAAGATTTTAATAGCTTATTCCTTCATACGGTAGAAGTAAACAAATAAATTCAAATACCATTGTTTTCCCAAGGAGGTACTTTTTACCAGAATAAAATGTATGCCCAAACTTGATCCGTGCCTTACTCGATAAGTGTCCTTACTGTTCTAATTATTTCTTTCACTCCCAATAGAGCTTTATTGCTGACGGTCAGCCACTCTTCTACTGCAAACCCCAAAATGGTGATGGAAAATTACTAGTTGTAAGCTGTCGTTAAATTATGAAAATGGTCATATCAAACTCTTCCTAACCAATCCATCACTGAATGAGCTGAAGTAAGTTTCATATATCATTCTGTACCACAATACAGCTATGTTCCAATTGTAAGCTACGATATAAAACCGTCCATTGCATAAAATTTATTTCCTTTCTCTTTATATTGCATGCATAAGTTTCAAAACTTCCGCATGTATATTTTCACGAGACAAAGCCGTACCAGTACAAGAATGCAACTAGCCAGGTGACTCGAGTTCCATTCTATAAAAGTTTAAAAGCCACAAAGAGGTGTTGTCTAAGAGTACTGTTTATTCTTTTACCCTTAAATTGTATATGCAAATTGGCATTTGTTGCACAGCAATTATTTTCTCACTAAACCTACACCTGAAATGAGGCTAGGCTCTGTCATAGAAACCATACTTTCGTTTATCTAAGTTAACCTATTGTCATTTTACATTACATTCTTTAGATCGAATTTTGTCCTGAGCCGGGTTTAAAAGTGAGGGTCAATTTTCCTCCTCAAAAAGAAACTGCCATAACGAATATTCCACTTAATTTGTAATAAAACCTAAATTGATAGCTAATTTAAACTAGATGCTTTCTCGTACTTGTATGTTAATATCAATAGAAACAGGGATCTCATGTGGCCGAGAGGAAAATAGTATGAACCTAAATAAATCTTTAGTGTAAATAGTTGAGAATTGGCATTTACAGCAGAAAGCTTCGGACTGGATTTTCTGTCCCAGAACAAGAACAAATTATCTTACAGATTAGGATTTAAAATCATAATTATTCGCGTTCTCCATAGCCTATCATTCAGACGATATCCCTTTGCAAAAAATGGGGTACAATTCATTGTTCTGATCATTGTATATTCTGGTGACTACAAAGGCAAATGAAATTCATAAAACTATAATATAAACTAGTAGTGTACTACGCTGTATAGTACATTCTTTGCTTTTCCAGTATCATGACAAGGAACAAAAGTATTAAGTCGCTTTAGCATATACTGAAATCTTTTGGAAGTGTGAACTTCGCTCTCGCACCATTCCTTCTACACATAGACTGTTTATTTTTAAGAAATCTTCATCCTTCAAGAAATGTGAAGTTATTTTATTTTCTTCCTAAATGCCACGCCGGCAGTAACAGATAAACGTCCGCTGTTCACAGGAAGTAGTTACGCTTCACTGACTCGAGAAAACTTTTGTTAGGGAGAAACTACAGGTTTAAAACATTGCAGAATTCTGAAATGTTACAAACTAAGTTTTAGTTTTTCTCATTTTAATTATTTTACGAAACCATAGTTCCGTCCAGTCTAAACAATTCCATCAAAATATTATCCAAGTTATATTTTAATTCCAAGAATCCCCATGCCTGTTTGATCCTTTATGAATAATTATTTAATAATTATAGTTAAAAAAAAACTGCACACAAAATTCTGCATCGAGCGGGGACCATGTTGATTAAGGTTGTTTTAGAACACTGCTTGGAAATAAATCGCCTCCCAACAAATACATTAAACAATGTTATTTGTCTTGCGAGTTTTCCTGTGCAAAGTCCTACGAACAGGCAGGATATTTCTATTATCTTGCCCTGTCATCGAATCGTGGTTCGCGAATTTAATAGCACGGCTATTCATCCATTCATTCGTTCGTTCTCGATTGAAAAATAATGTATTGTGTATAAAGTAGCGAATTGTGTATAAAATATTTAGATTAAAATTTGATGTAGCTGCCAATAGTTCTATGACATTCTGTCTCTGTCTCTGGTATCCTATGATCCCCAGGTGGGGCGAAGGGGCCTCCAATGGAGGTTTCATTACCTATACTAATTTTGATTTGCTTATTTTCCGAGAGAGGGTAGAGGGACAGGTGGTAAGCCCATCGCCTCGCAACCCCCCTCTGGAAACTAAATATTTCTTGGACGTGAAAGGGCCGAGAAATTTTGTCCAGAGGCTCTAATTTAGGCTTGGAGTTCTTTTACGTGCCGTAAATCTACGACACGGACCCCCAGCTTAAAGTCCCTCCCGGAGGACTCCGTGCCCATGATTTTTACGTCCCGAAAAATCCATCGACCGCGGCGGGGTTTGATCCCGCGCCCTGCGGATCTAGAGGCGGGCACGCTACCTCTAGACCACCGCGGCCGACTTCTATGACATTGGTCTAGAAAATAACTTAAAACTAATTTTAATCGCCAGAGATAAAATTACACTTGTCTGTATCAACGTTTCCTGTAGACTATGGTTATAGCTTTCATATTTTTATACCACGTATAGATTTTAAATTACACGTTAGTACATTATGCAAAAAGCCTATAACGGGATTTATTAGGATACGAGTGTTTATGAAATGAGCAAAGTTACTTTCATAATTTTCATACGAGTAACTTAATTCCCTTTATAGGCAAGTTGCATACGATTTTTTGTTCGACATTAGTCAAAATGTTTAAATTTTGAGATTTTAGATTCACTCAAACAAACGGTCACGCTTCAGCCCGCCATGATCTTCGCACCAGCTGGTTGTAGTTCTTATCTTCTATGACAGATGGCAGCTCATGTCATCGGTCAAATCGAAACTTCCTTTTCGTCATTTTCATGAAACTAACGGACTTTGACAACACGAAATTAATTCATTTCAGTGTGATATGAACATTTACACGAACAGAATTTATTTTATTTTAAACACAGGCTGTTTATTACGCAGATTTCAGCTACTAGATTCAAGATCAGAATTACCACTCGTGTTTTAACCCACCTCAACTCAGATGATATTATAATAACTAATGCCAACTTATCTTCACTAATTCACAACGTTTAGGTCACAAACGTTATTAATAGGGGGCGGATTTCTATGACATGTCATATTTTTCCCCTTTGCATTATTTCAGGTTTCTGACTAATTTAAACCCGATTCTAAGCATCCTGGTGAAAATGGAACGGCTTTTATTGTGCATGTAACTGCATATTTAGGAAATTTTCAACTATTGTAGCATATTTAGAATGAATATGCATATTTAGGTCATATTTTCGGCATATTTGTGTGCATATTAAAGAAATTTTGAAGTTTAATATCATATTTTGTAAATTTTGCATTATACTGATACTTTTTGAGAATTTACAGATATTTTAAATAATTAACATTATATTTTAATAAAAAGAATTGTAATGAAACTTTAAAAAAATATACATAATGTGCAAGTGGTAAAGTCATATTTTAAATTTTATTGGTCATATTTTGATGTTTTTAGGTCATAAATGCATGCATATATCCCATTTTTTAGGTCATAGAAATCCGCCCCCTAGTTATTAATTACTAGTCTTGAAATAGGAATACAATCTGAAGCAATGTAAAACAACAAGCTTTTCCGTTCACGCTCGCATATTATGACAATAACAGCATGGGCCGGTACAGGTCGGGTACCAGCGCCTCTATCAGCAGAATGTTGCGAACGATTCAATTCGCCAAAGCGGACGGCAAATTGCCAAGGTTTCAAGAGCGTACTAGCGGGCTATGGTCAATCAAGCTGAAATTACTGATTTGATTTAAATCAAGAATATTCTGTATTCAGACTAGACGTTTAGTTCGATGTAGGCTACTTCTCTAATACCGGGTTCTAATTTGTATAAAGCAGAAGAATGAGAACAAGCCAATAGTTATACAAAAACTAACAACTTTAGGAAGTGGCAAATGACGATTAGAATACTTGTAAGGTTGCATATAGCTCTAGAGCTTATCACAGTATTTTTTTTTTTATTTTATTTATTGATGGTAAGAAAACCCCAACGAGCAAAGCTCGCCATAAGGGGCTATATACAATATGACATGCATTGTGGTACATAAATTTCCAATTACAAATAACTTATAAATATACAAGAGGTACATTATATACAAGACGTACAAGAGGTACATTAGATAGGAACATAAAACAAGATGACTTGATTATAAGAGTGAAGTGAAATGATAGATGAACGGAAACATAGTTATATAGCCTAATAGTTATCAATATATCTATTTATTACTATATCAAATAACTTAATCTTAGAATTTAAAAACAGTTTTATTGTGATTTAATTTTTTATAATTTTCTTCTTATCTTATGGTAATTCATTATATGTTTTGATTAAATAATATTTTAATCCCTTTGTCCCATATGTTACAGTTGAAGAATGCTGAGCTGTAATATTGTAACATTAATTTGTCAGCGCCTTCAAGGCATGAACTTTACTCGTCATTCTTTGAATGTCTCAAAACTAAATTTTCTTCGTGAGGAATATAGGCAATTGCTCCGAAGTACTTTCATATGTTTCGATCAACTTTGATAACGACATAGTACCAAGTGGTTCTGCATATTATTGAAAAATATATTTAAAACATTCGTACGTCATAAGAGGATTTTCGAAGTTTTTTCATTATCAATTTTTGGTGCCCAGAATTTTATTTTTCTTTCAGAAGACACTTTAATTTTGTCTTGTTAGAAAAATATAGTTCTATCGCGTCCTTGCATTCGTCGCGCAGCAAAACATGCGAACTCATGGAGTTGGCAAAACATGAAAAAAATTTAATAATTGGTCTTGGCAATATATGTATGTATATATAAATCCCTATAGTAATTTTCAATATATACAAACCGTTCGAAATTTGGAAGATAATATAAAACCCTCATAAAACCCTCACTTACTCCTACAAACAATGATATGTGCAGGTTTATGAGTAAGTGCAGAAAACATACAGCGTTGTAGAGTCAGACAATATAAAATAACTTTATATTTACATTTTGTTCTTAAGGTTATAACATAAAATGTATTAATATAAAACAAATAGATTTTAAGCCTACTATGTAAGGGAAGACCTTATAAAACATAAATTGCGGGTATAAGGTGATATAAATATTTAGCAAAACAATACAACCTCAACGAATATGAAGTTATCAATTGGCAAGTATTATAAGCGGTAAAATACATGGAGAAGTCCATTAACAGATTCTAGTTTAGAAAAATTTACATAATGCGAGTTTACCAACAGATGCATTAATGATGGAAAAGTTTTTATATCCCCCCAGCGATGTAATGAATAAGTGTGTGTTTTTAAGCGCTCGGAATTTCATTTGCATGTGAACCACACACCATATTCCCTCCTAGGAGAAAATAATATCTAAGTATTGATCCACTGAAAGTCTCTCGTAGTTGGAAAGGGATATAATAGTCACCCCGTGTAATATGAAGAGCTCTGCCTAAATTAAAGTTCTCGGTCCGTTTGCTAAAGAGTGAATCTAAAGGAGACAAAAGTGTATTTTTTAGATCTGGTATGATACAAACATAAATATCTGTACTGCATACATGAATATAAAGATTTCCTCGCCTCACAATTTCCAAAAGAAAAGAATAAGCGGCCACATAATAGAAGTGAGCATTAAGGATGAGAGAATAGCTTATAGCTATCGCTACTTTTCAGACAAATATTAATACATTTTTAAAAAGCCATGGGTCTTAAACTAGCAATAAGCTTAGTACATAGAATTTACATAAAATTGAAGGTTTTTTTTTAAATAAATCGCGAAAATATCTTTAAAAGAAGGTAATTACGGTTAAAGAATCTCATCAACACTATTAATATCTTCCGGCAACGCCGTTCATAGACGCTCACATATCTTTAAAATTAAAATGATTTTGTTTACCTCAGAGTACGACACCTCTTGTCAAAAACTTTATATCGAACTTCAGGATCGAATTCAATATACCTGGTATAGACTAATTTGGTATGAGTACAGGAAGAAAAATTTTTAATGTCATATATTTTTACTAGTACCTGCTAAGATTCCATGAATCCCCCAGACACTTTTCTTTTTTTAATGAAAAGAGGCTATATCCGTGTCTTTAATTATATTTTACTCGGATAAATTATTATCACCTATCTATCTACAGTTTTCAACACCCAAAACCAGTCAAGTCAGGATCATAGATTCTAGCCATCCCGTTATTTTAGTTACACTTATTCCGTACCACCGAGGGCAAGACTGTCACCACAAGAACAACTTGGAAACAACATAGGATATTATTGCCGTGAGAAACACTATTTCTATTTTCAGATACTCTAATGTAGATTTTAGTTTTCTAAGAACCTCAAATATCAGACTTTGGATCTTCGATTAAAGTCCGCCCAATTATCACCAATTCCACTTATCTTTGGTTTGAAATGATGGGGTGCAACCAACTGAACTATAAAGAGAGATTGCTATCAATTGAATTTCTACTAAAAGATACGTTCTAAAATACATTTAATTTGTATTGCATCATTCTTACCAATTAAGGCTAGGGATCGTCAGAACTTGAAATTCAGGCCAAACTAACCCGTTAAGTATATTTTATCAATAAAGGTGATACCGTTAGTTATTAAAGATAGAATTCCATCCTAAGTGAAAATCCTAGACTGAGAAGTGCAACGCCTGCATTATCAATTTCGCCACCTCGATCAGAGCACACATTCGATTTCGCATTTACTATACCGATATTGAAAGTAAATACGGAAATAGAACAAGGCATGATAATAATTAATAATTAAAACGGCAGACATAAATATTATAATATAGTGTAAACATTCTGAAACTCATATTACCGGTAATTTGTTAATTATAAATCACAGATCTCATTCAACCTAGGTAATGCAATGCAAAAGGTACACTAGGAATCACTAGTTTCAAAATCTAATATTCTAATAGCCTGATCTAATTTAGAAATTACTACCTAAAATATCGGGATAATTACTTTTTGTTAGTTATTTCCGAAAGTCAATTCATAATCCTACATCTAAACAAAATACATTCCTGAACTCAGCTTTTGCAACCCATTAAGACATTAAAGACCTAAATTTTCATGGCGAACAGTTGACAATCCATCCACCATGACTGGTTGGTTTGCACTGAAATCATAACTTGTGGTTTTTCGATTGAGTGCATTACGAGCAATTGCAAGTCAAATTTGCAGAACTGTACTTACCGAAATATTTTCTTCTGTCACATGGATATTTGGTTGAAGGCCCTACACACCAATCGCTTTTACCCACATGATTGATCCTGTAGATAATTTCTGTTAAGAGCTGGGATTGTATATTACTGTATTTATGTATATATGTGTAGGGCCTCCAACCAAATATCCATGTGATAATTCTAAAAGTATGTATATATTTCAACCTTGTGCACTAGTAATAATATAAGGAATAATTAAACGTTGATAAGGAATGAATAAAAAGCGTTAAGTATATTGTCTAAAATTATAATGTATTGAGAAAAATATAAAAAGAGCTAGTAAAAAGGCCTACTAATGAACAATATATACACAAAATCTAGAATATTGTTCATTAGTAGGCCTTTTTACTAGCTCTTTTTATATTTTGCTCAATACATTCTAATTTTAGACAATATACTTAACGCTTTTTATTGATTCCTTATCAACGTTTAATTATTCCTTATATTATTACTAGTGCACAAGGTTGAAATATATACATACTTTTAGAATTACAATTAGCACTAGTGGCAAAATGAAATTTATTAATGATCCATGTGATAATTATTTAAATATTCAGAAGTTCTTTCAAGATCTATAACAGGGATAATTTCATATCTTTATGATATTCTATGACAAAACAATTGTCTACATAAATACTACTATTAGAACATGTAAATTTAGTCTATGAATTTTGTTACTCTAGTTCCGAAATACTGAAATTGCAGCAGTCCTGTATCTCGTGACACTTTTGGTAAGGAATTTAAGTACGTTACTACTGATGTAAGAAGCAATAAAATTTTGCCCATAAAATATAATCTACACTTTAAATTATTTAATTAATATGAAATCTTAAGACTATGAACCCCAACTTAAAAGTCCCTCCTGCAGAATCAACCCTGATCCCTTTGCACCCCCGAAAAATGACCGTTACTAGATCCTCGATAACTTAGATGAAACCAGTACACTATCAACTGACTTTTGTTTAAAACCCCATCTAGTACCGGTAACTTCTGTACCTGTTGTAGCTCTGTTGAGTTATGTCCAAACGGTGCAATTACCAGTAAGCTTAATTCCCTTATTTTCCTGTGTTGCAGAAGTTGCTAACTTTAAATTACATAAATTAGTACATTAAATTATGTAAGAGCTCGAGTAAACCTTTATAGTGTTTCAACAGTTGCGTGTCCCATCAAAGTTTTGGAGAAAGGTGAACAAAAATAGGACAAATCAGACACAATTGGAAGGTCGTCAACCTAATAATAATGCAAATAGTCTGTGTCAGGAAAAACATCCCTCGATAACATTGCATCACCATTCAGACTGTCAAATACGTGTTATTTTATCCAATTCCGCTTATGATATTTTTGGAATCTGTAGATAGATTGAATCTACCACTATAGGTGGCTTCAGTATCAAGTCTTAGGAGAAAACACTAAAAGAGGTCAAACGGCTATATAGTGCATTGTCGTGCAGCGCTATATCACGCACCTGGTGACGTCACATGTCAATATAATTCTAACAGACTCGCTATGGAAACTTATAGTCAAATGTCCCCTACGTACATTATATATTGTATAGGGTATCCGTGACTCTGTGACCTACAAAAAATTACTTAAACAATACCACACACCGTGGAAGTGATAGGTTGCAACGTGAACCAAATTGATACAAAATTTTTAGTTTAATAATTATCTGTAAAACTACATATTATTAGATAGAAATTTTCCCAATCTTCTGGATCAGCCAAAGTGGCGATCCAGACGAGGTGCTGTTTCAAGAGTACAAAAATAATGAAAAAATAGCTTTATTGTAAATATCAAATTAGCATGGCATTTTTAAAATAATTCGAGGAAGTGTTCACCGAACTATTATAAATGTAAGCGCGGCAATGAACCTCCGGATTCCATAAAATATATAATATTCCTTTAGCTTGCTTAGGTATGGTCTGTTGTCATTGCGTAGGTAAGTAAGTAATTATGTAAGTTATGCTCTCTCTCTCTCTCTCTCTCTCTCCCCCTCTCTCTCTGCTAAGCCAAACAAGTAATTCCTCGAAAACCTGAAAACCGTGATCTCTTAAAGCAGTAGGTCCAGTGGAAGGGATAGAGTGGTGGCGAATAGTCCTCAGCGAGGATCCCAAAACGCGTACAATTTTTTCGATCTCCCTGTAAGAGCGTCTACAGAGGGAATCGTTCTGGAAACTTCTCAAGCATTTTCAAGGCTATTTTATCGTTTTTTTATTATTATTATTTATAATATATATAATCTAAAGAGAGATCGAAATAACAACGATAATAACTGCCCTGTCCGAGATTACCAGAAGATACAGCTTATCAAAGTCAGTATATTAAGATTTTTTTATTTATACTCTATCTCACAGTCTTTAATGCAAATTGAGATGGCAGAAAATTTGAAAATTAAAATATAATCTAAAAAAATTAAAAACAAACCTATTGTGAAGAGACAGCCACAATCATTATTAAATAGTTTACTGAAATTTAATCTCTGAGTACAAATGATTATGAACTATCGTTAAAAAATCATGCATAATTTGTAAAGAAATGTGCTCTAGGAGATCTGTGTGGAATTCAAAGCGCCTAAAGATACAAACTGAAAATAACTTTCCAAACAAACAAAATATGCATTCCTCCCATGTGAAAGTAAATTACTTAGGAAAAATGAGTTCAACGAAACTGGACCACATATTCTATGCTTTCTTTAATCTTCTACGAGGGCCGTCCATAAAGTAAGTTTCCCTGGGGCCGTTTACAGAAACAAAACACAATTTCACAGCAAGTGTTCAGCTATGTTCAACATCAATGGGAGAGAAATCCACCCTACATCCCGGATCTCGCTCCCATTGATTTCCATCTTTTCCTACACCTCAAGAAATGACAGAGAATGAAAAATAGGCGGACATGGTTGCCACACAATGGTTCAAATCCCAGGCGGCAGACTTCTCCGAAATAGGTATTCAAACGTTGAACCCACGGTATGAAAAAGTCTCCATTTCGGTGGCGAATATGTTGAAAAATAGCTGAACATTTGTTGTATCTGTTCTAATAAATATTTCCATGAAAGTATGTTTCGTTTCTGTAAACGGCCCCAGGGAAACTTACTTTATGGACGGCCCTCGATTCATACTATATAAGTAGGGCCCTGATTTATTGGTGAAATAAAATGGCTGATTTCGGTGTTAACTTCCTTCTATTTCGGTGGGTATTTCGTGAAATAAATTACTTATACTACGTTGGGAACATTGCGCAATGATAAACGTTGCTTCTTTATTTACATGAACTAACACCCCCCCCCCCCCATTTATATATTCTTCTGTCCTTGTATGAACTGAAGTAACTTTAGATTTAGACATGATTAGAGTTATTGTTCAAATATAATGACGAGAATTAATATTAACGCAATTTCTATTAAACACCATCAGATAGCCATTTGCAAACAGAGTGCCAACCATACTACTGTGGATAAAAGGCGAAATCTATTGAATACAAGTAACAAACATTCTACACTCTCCTGCTGTAATCGATCATAGACATCGCTAACTTGGCAAAGACATAGCAGGAAGGTTTGTACTCAACAGTACAAACCAGGTCACAGATAATCTTTGCGTAAATTGTGCAATCTTTGTAATCGATCACAAATAACGATATATCGGTAAATCTTCGACAGCCACAGAAACAGCAGAAAAAAAGCATGCTGTTAAGAAATAAAAGATACAGTAAACCAAAACACAATATTGTGATTTTAAGGCACTTTTTGTGCTCATTTCTCACTTTACGGACAGAAGGGGCATATTTCGCGCTTATAACCACATTTCGTGGATTCGAGTAAATTTCGCGATATTTCGTGGATTCAATTTTGTTCATATTGGTATTTTAAGCATATAAAAGCTAAATATAGATAAGGGAGGTAGTTTTATAAAATTTCGCGCTTATCGTTGTTACCAAAAAATACGGCCCCTATATATAAGCTATGTATTTTAATGCATGTTAATACTGCAGGTAAATGTTCTATTTCTCCATGTTAGATGTATGCTATAGACTTTCTACAGAGTGTCCATGAAATTAGTGCAGATTTTTCGTATGGTGGTAGGGAACATCCATACGAGTATTTTAATATATTAAACCTTCGTACGGAAATGCGTTGTTATTGGTGTAAGATGTGCAACCAGTTCAATGGCCGACATTTCCAACAATTGCTGTAAAACATGTAATAGCTTTGCTTGAACATATTAAACATTTTGCTCTAAAACAACACACAGGTAACATAATACACTACATTTTGTGTTCAACAATGTGCAACAAGTTTTTCTGTTCACAACCATAATAACGTCCCAAGGTTCATTGTATTAAAATACTCGTATGGATGTTCCACATGAAAAATCTGCACTCACTTCATGGACACTCTGAATAAGATGGAGTGGAAATTGTACAACCAATTTCTACGTATACCAGGTTGTGTTTCCATGGCAACCAGTTCTTATTTTGCTTTTCTCTTGTTTCCACAGCCACTATACAACGGGGGGACAAGAAGATCGGGGACAAGTGTGAAGGCACCAACGAATGTGGTTTCGATGGAGCCGTCTGCGCCGGGGGGCCCAAGTCGACGTGTGCCTGCGTACCCGAACTGGAGGCCACCAACCACATCGACAAGTGCGGCAAAAGTGAGTACAGCTACCTTTTTCTTTCTCGCTTTCTTAACGGAATACTGCTTTATTTTGTCTTTCTTGGAACCAAAGAGTTTATTGTTATCCAGTAAATAAACTACGAGGGTCGCCCAGAAAGTAATGCACCACTTTTTTTCTTCAACAATTATTTATTGAACACAATGAAACTTACACACTTATGTTTCTTCTACACTTCCTATTTTCCACGTAATTTTTCGGAGAATTTGTTGGGAAAATTATTCAAATAAAAGTTTTAGCTCTTAGTAAAAGTATATAATATATTATATACATGTATACAATACATTATATACATGTATACATATTAACATTCACACAATTCCTGTGGAAAATTTAAACAACATCGTTAAAGGCGTTTTCGATCAAATAAAAAAAAAACTAAAATCTGCGAAAAATGGACATACACACACAAATCGACATGTTTCTTTGGATTCAGGGAACTTCAAAACGTGCTGCCACTAGCTGTCAAGCACAATATATTTTGTGATTCGTATTATTTGGTTCTTTGAGCCGAAAGATGCCACTTTATGAAATTTTAGAAAACTAATTCCTACTAGCAGATAGTACCATCAAACACAAGATTTTTGAGTTGTGTAACCATACTCTTTTCCAGTTAGAAACCGGTGGTATTAATAAAATATTGTAAGGAGAAATAAAATGTGCGGAATCAATACTGAAAACTAATCAGCATTAAAAGTATCTGGCATTTGACATCTAAATGAGGAAAAAAGAAAGCCACATTTGAAAACTCAACCAAAACATTTTTCCCAAGTTGAAATCGAAACGATACAATTGCATCGCTGATTTGTGTTTCAGTAGCTTCAAATGAGAGTGTTTACAAAAAAAAAAAGTCATTGAAAAACACCAACTGAATGGTCTGTACTGCTAAATCATGTAATATCATTTGCCGTTGGAAATGAAAAGCTGTCTGCTATCGGGAGTGACAATAGCGGGGAAACAGGCCGGGTAGTAATGAGGCGCATTATTACGCGATGGCAATTCCCTGAATAAAAGTTAATGAAAGGGCGAGAGATTGGCTTGTCTGATATCGACGAATGAGGTAACTATCGCTCGTGTTACTCCCCGTGATTTACTGTAAAAGACAAGATGTAATTAATAGCTCTATTACTGTCCGCCTCACAAATATATGTTGGCTTCAGTGTTGTGTTACACATACTAAAAAGATACAGGCTGTAAGGGAATTCAGTGCCGAAAACTTGCTACGTATTCTACACAAGAACTGATTTCGGAGAGACTGAGACAGTAAGGCGCCAGAATTTTTTTCTGCAAGTGGCCCGGTAAAATGTCAACGTGGGTGGGTCAATGGTGAACGTATTAAATTGTAATCAAATTTATATTTCTAATTCGAAAAATAATATAACTAAATTTGACGTATTTTAAATAATCTTCATGTAATATAGTTGGATAATAAAAGAACTCTTGTATCTGGGATTACTTGGATTCAATTTTTTTTCCAGCAACTATTCCTCCCTTCAATTTTATTTTCTCGCATATATAGAGAAAGTATTGTGATTGTTACAGAAAATCGAAAGCAAAAAATGACGTCTGTCTTAGTGTCTGTCCGTGTACATATGTAGTGGCTAAACGATGCATTGCATTTACTTATTTTTTAATTAAGAACTTTTTTGGAATTCTATCGAACCGCCCTGAATTTGGATTCAATAAACGAAATATTAAGGTCACTTAAAAAAAAAAAACACACCTTTTTTTTTAAAAAAAAAAAACACACACACACATTTTTTCAAATTTTTTTAAAGGGCTCAAACGATTTTAATGAAAATGTAATTTTTGAAATATCTATCTACGACTATTAAAAAGGCTATATTCATTTTCTGCAAAAAATTACTTAGCGGGTACTTGTGTCCATTTATTTTCCTGTGCTCCCTCTATTACAGTTGGGGATACATGAAAAGTTAGCACAGTGAAGTTGTAGAGAAAATTGAAACAAACATTTTTTTTAACAATCTTTAAGAGATTAATATATATCAAGGTAACACAATATAAGTGTGACTTCAATGCAGAATGTCAGAACATAGTCTACATTAATTAAATATTAATAATATTCTTTTGTCCCCCATAGTAACAAGAAAACTATAACAAGCGTATTGTTCTGAAATGCAGTCAGTATACCTCAGTTCATACCGAGAACACAAAAACCAATCAGAGCGAGGTAGCCGAGGTAAGAAGACCTGGGTTCAAATCTCATATCTTGTTTCCTGCCAATTTGACTTGGATTTTTCATGGTTTTCTCATTCGCAAAAATCTATTTAAGTTGGAAATTGTACTGCCGCAGAGCAGAGCACCGAGCCAGTTAACAGCCAGCCGCCAACCAGAAAGCTTCGCCCGAGACTCCACCGCCACTGAGGATGCCCGTCATAGTTGTGGACGAAATGTTTGGCACACCAATGTCAACTGGACCACGGCCTACAAGGCCGGATAATGTTTTTAATAAATACCAGTATGTCTGTCTCTCTCTTAGGTATACAAGTATTGTGCTAGAGAGAGACAGATGCACTGGTTTTTCTTCACTTTAGCTTTGTTCTTATAGTGTAAACTTGACTTTATCTTACAATTGAAATCATAGATGGCAACAACATAGTAACCAAAATAAAATATAATTTAACTGCGAGACAACATTTTCAGATGGTTATCAATAATGTGTGGATATCTGGCTTTTATTCAAATAAATTAATCATAAATAGGATAAGTCAGATTATTCTTACATGCATAGGCATACACAATATTTTGCTCTTACCCCAAAACAAAATGACATATCTGTTTTAAAAATAAACGTAAATTATGAATCCAGAAAGTATATTTTACCCCTGTGCATCACATTCATGGATTTTCAGGCGAGGGTAAGAACATAAGCAAGACACGAAGAAATATGAGAAAATTTGGATTGAACAATTTCAATTTTATATACAGCACATTTTCCAGATTGCCTATAATAGAATCTGGAAGACGTTCTTATTGATACAAATTGCTTACAGTATATACAAACCATAGAGACAGCTGGTGGTGACGCATAATACTCTTCCGCCTGCTCACGACATTTCAATTCCAAAGAGACGTATTCGACTCATTACACATTTTCTTTATCATCTCCGCTTCGCTTCCAATGATGAATTGCCCCAACATAAAAAAGGGTTTCTTTGATGAAGCTTCTCTTCTTTGGGAAAATCAATCGCTGCTATAGAAGCACAGTATCGACATATTTCATCTAAACGTAATTTTACCCTCCGTTTAACTTATTTGGCCGAGAATAAATTATAAATTACAAATTTTAAAATGCTTCATATACGAGTTACCCCATCTTTATATCCTGTACCTTTTAGTAACAGCCGCCGTACTAAATCTGTAACATAAATTGTATCACTCTAAAACTAACTCTGGTAGTGACATTAATTAAATAGCAGACTGAAATTTCAATCTAGTATTTTATTTTGTAATAAGAAATTACATTGTTCCATTATTTAAGATTGTCTTTATCTACTAAGCAATATACAGTATTACCGTGCAAGTTCTCTGGGTGCCACTATGATAAATATCAGAATTATAAATTATCTCATGTGTTACACTCAAATAAATTTCCTGCCCTACGACTGGGAAATACAATTTTCTCACTTCACATTCCGATTTAGAATATAAATCCGCAATGCAAGGAGAGCGTGTAGAATTGTCTCAGCCTCATCATAGGTGTCTATCTATCTATCTATTATCTCCCCGCATAGGGGCAGAGGCGGGTTGGGAACGACCGTAAGCACGTAGGCCACATCTGCGGGCCCATTGTGCCAACCCCTTTGGAATGGGATGATTGACATTCCCAAAGGACCCCCGAAGCAGATTCCACCACGAGCCCCCACGGATCTTCCCAACATCCAGCGAGAACCAGAAGCCACTCTACGTGCACCACACCTTCAGGCTCCCTCAGACATGCGTCACGCCCCCGGTCCCTCACGAAGAGAGCTCATAGGGTAGCGGCACACCAGAAAGCCCCCAGGTGTGCAGCCCACCACCAAACAACCATATGACCACAAGCCACGGGGCAGGACGGGAGAGGTCCGCAGCGGGAGATGGCCCGAAAGCAGGGAAAGGAAACGGGATGATAATGAGAGGGAGGTTGGTGGAATGAGAGGGGGAAACGGGAGGATCCCGAGAAAATCCCCCAAAGTTCACGGCTTCGTCCACCACGCGCTAAGAATGAGCCATCGTGACGGCATCATCATATGTTCGCCAAGCAACAAACGTCTGAATTTGTGCAAACGATGGCAGGCTTATAACTCCCCTCCAGATAATGTTTGCGAAAAAACCCAAATTAATTAAACAAAATTGTTACAGCCGTTTACCAGAAAAACTCGGCAAGTGAAGTTTTCTCCACGTAAAGTGGTAGTAAAATTAAAAGAAAGTCGTCGCCAACCTTCTATTCACATTCTCAGATGATATTAACCCAAGTATAAAATTTTCCAATTTCGGGATCAAACACAATATTTCCTCTGCCTATAGCACCTATGGTCCGGGCTGAGGAAGTAATAGAAGATTTTTATTATTTTATCAATATTAATAGAAGATGTTTAAGGGGAACTTCATAAAATTTTCTTTATTCTTCATATTGCGACATACAGCATGAGACTGAATTGCGGAATACGCAATTTATTCCTAAGCCTGATTCAAAGCTATATTATTCGCCGAGTAAGACTTCAAAAACTTTAACTTGTTGACGAGATGGGTACTTTGCAATTACCTTAGAATCTATACTAAATCATAGCGATAGACTGCAAGGCCCCCTAATAAGCTTTCAGAAATACGATAATATTTTATGAAGACGCCTTGTGTTGGACTACCTGCTCTAAGTACATGCCTCTATTCCCTAATGACGAGCATTGTAATGCTAATGAGGAACATGATCCACTAATCAGATACATGGCAGCACTAGCAGATACATCAAACATCACATCATGTGTCAATAAAAATTAGTAATTTGAACTGAGGCACACAGCATAGTCTATTGAAGCCACTAACCTCGAACAGGTACATGCGCCACAATTAAGACCTTGGAATTTCTTCCAGATTCATCATCGTATTCTACAATAAATTTCGCAACACTTTGGCATACATGGCAAAATTCAAGAAAGAGAAATATTTTCATTAATTGGTTCTCACTTCATGTTCTTACACTTAACTACAAGACTCGACGGATTCTGTTACTTTTCTGCTTTTCTTTTCTTCTGTGGGATTTATATGTCAATTCCTATAGGAAATGGGGAAATCTATGGCCACATGCATCTAGATATGTCATAGAGGTATTCCCTGGTGAGTGATCAGCATGACGAAGAGCCTCCCCCTATGATAATATGTACAGATAATGGAAAAAGGACATTCGAGGTAGATGCTATAGTATTTATGATATAAGACCGTTATAATAGTTATTTAGGATGTAAGACCATTATAAAGTACTTAACAGGCAAGCACGAAGTTAACAAAACTAGCGCTAGCGAGTTTTTCATGTGAGCCTGTTAAGTTCTTGTAGGGTCATTCCATATTAAATCAACAAATGGGCGTTGCCGCACCATTTTTGATTTTGATGAAATTTGGTAGGTGATGTGTACCAGTCTTCTGAACCCCAAAATAAATCTTGTTATACCTCTAAAAAATTTTACTCCTGAGATATAGGCATTTGTTTGGAGCACGAACAAGCAAAAAATGTAATTTCAGACCTGTTTTCTGAAAGCCGTAGAATTTCTATTTGAATCAATAGGATGATCAGATAGGGCTCATTGGAAAGCTTAAAGAATGGACTTTCATTTGTGCATACTAAATTATATTTAAGTTATGTCTAAACAGACGTTTTTAGGGCTCTAATCTTCGTTCGTGAACTGTTGTTTTGCGTAATTTTAGGCATTAAAAAAACACCGAAGGACTTGGAGTAACAGGCTAATTTTTTTTCCTGTTACACTTATGTATGAGGAGTATGTGTAGGAAAAAAACTGAGCTGTTACTGGTGGTCCTCCACCCTGAAAAATTTGCTTAAACTTCGAAAAAAGTGTAAATCGTGCTTTTTCTCGGTCCCAAAAAGTAATGTGGGACAGGTGATAAAAATCTGAAAATGCCAGGATGAGAAGCCCTTATAGTGTACTTTAAAATAAAAACAAAATCATTCTGTGACTGGAAGGGATAGAGGAGCTACAAGCCTTTGAAATATCAAGAAAACAGCACTTGACCGCTACTGAAAATAGGCTAAGCAGATAGGATAATTACCACAAAATTTAATTTAAATTTACATAAAATACAAAACATTTATTTACAAATGAGAATTTTCCTCAGTTATACAAATTTCTGATTTTTTGTAATTTTTCTAGCAAATTTTCACATTTGACTTCTTTTTAAGCTACATTGATGGCAATTTCAAGTAGGCCTACTGTATTTTCAACTATTTTATTTAGATACCATTCTTATCATGGTTTTTTGGATGTAGGTAATGCATTAAACACTAAAAGCTGCATAAAGCTCTTTAAGGTTACATCAAATTAACCTTTTCTGTATGTTAACCTTTTTCTCCATTAGGTCCTCTAACAGACACACAGTATCTTTTCCTTGGCATCATTCTGCTGTACTCATCATTTTCGTAGAAGTCTTGTACAGTTTTGACTGAAACTTCATCAAGTTTATTCCTAGTCCTGTTCTCCCTATTCTGTGGCAAAATCCCGTTCTTTTTCACTAAATTTCTTGACTGGTGGGCTAAGTATTGGCTGACATTAAACTCACTCTGAACTATACTAATACTCCAACTACTAGGAGCTAAACTTACAATATTCTTTCATTTTTTTTTAATTTAAGCTTGTGAATTAGTTGCTTGTACTCATTCGCTAAACTGGCAGGCTGCATGTTCATTGAAAATTCCTCATTATCAGTTGAAATGTTCAAATCAAAAGACTTACTCATTTGTTAACACTGAGGGTCTAGCTTCAACTGACAGCTTCTGCGCCTTAACAGGAGAAATACCAAGGACTGAACAAGCATCATTAACTGTTTCAACAAGAATGGTTTCAGGTTCATAAATGTCTGGGCATTCATCTTCACTGTCAGTACCGGTATCTGTGCCTTGATTAGGATTTTTAATTTTTTTGACATTTTGTGCACAGTAATATGCTGTACAATTTCAATAGCATGTATTCAGCACAAAATAACAATAGTAATAATTTAAAAAAATAAACTAATCAAAAGATAATGAAGCACAAACACAACCTACATGCTGTGAGTCAGCACAATAAGTGAATAGTGGACAGCATTCAACAGAGGGGCTGGATCATATGAAGCTATGCATATTCAAACATGACTCCAATGAACAGTGCGTGTCCAAAACTTATGAGTTATTAGTTAACATATAATTCAATATACAGTACTGTATAGAAGAGTAGAGTTTAATCCAGTACCTACACCTAATAAACCAGGATAAGAATGGTTTCTAAATACAGCACTTGAAATTGCCATCAATGTAGCTTAAAAAGAAATCAAATGTGGAAATTTGCTAGAAAAATTACAAAAATTCAGAAAGTTGTATAACTGAGGAAAATTCTCATTTGTAAATAAATGTTTCGTATTTTATGTAAATTTAAATTAAATTTTGTGGTAATTATCCTATCTGCTTAGCCTATTTTCAGTAGCGGTCAAGTGCTGTTTTCTTGATATTTCAAAGGCTTGTAGCTCCTCTATCCCTTCCAGTCACAGAATGATTTTGTTTTTATTTTAAAGTACACAATAACTGCTTCTCATACTGGCATTTTCAGATTTTTATCACCTGTCCCACATTACTTTTTGGGACCGAGAAAAAGCACGATTTACACTTTTTTCGAAGTTTAAGCAAATTTTTCAGGGTGAAGGACCACCAGTAACAGCTCAGTTTTTTTCCTACACATACTCCTCATACATAAGTGTAACATGAAAAAACAATTGGCCTGTTACTCCAAGTCCTTCGTTGTTTTTTCAAAGCCTAAAATTACGCAAAACGACAGTTCACGAACGAAGATTAGAGCCCTAAAAACGTCTGTTTAGACTTAACTTAAATCTAATTTAGTATGCACAAATGAAAGTCCATTCTTTAAGCTTTCCAATGAGCCCTATCTGATCATCCTATTGATTCAAATAGAAATTCTACGGCTTTCAGAAAACAGGTCTGAAATTACATTTTTTGTTTGTTCGTGCTCCAAACAAATGCCTATATCTCAGGAGTAAAATTTTTTAGAGGTATAACAAGATTTGTTTTGGGGTTCAGAAGACTGGTACACATCACCTACCAAATTTTATCAAAATAAAAAATGGTGTGGCAAAAAAATTTCTTAAAATTTGTTGATTTAATATGGAATGACCCTGTAATGATCGAACATTGTACGACGTTTTATGTTATTCTGAATCGTAAATTTTAAAGGGAAAATTATTTCAGATCCCTTGGGGCTTATAATCAAAAACATTTTGTTAAAGTCGTATGTAGCGGATTCAGGCTCTTTTGGTTGGCAACAATTTGTTTGGAAACAAATGACGTATGAAAACAAGTGGACGTAGCTTCTACATTTGCTGAAAATACTAAATCGTGATCTATTCGTAAGAAAATGTATGTATGATATATGTCTTCAAGTTATAGAATAGGTAAATATTGAACTAATCTGGAAAAATCTTTCGTTATGATACGGAATTGCAGACTTTGAATTTTTTTTTTTTAATCATGACATGGTTCCGATCCCAATAGGTAGATTTCGAAGAAAAATCTAAAAATTGCACAGACAAATCAAACGCATTTAAAATTTTAATTAAAACTGTATTATGTGAAAAGACAGACCGATATCCTGCTGGCATGGGCAGATGTCCAACTGTTCCGAATTTAAGCAGCTTTGATTTGAGAGCACTCTGTTAAAATATTTCTAGTTAATCCGCTGGTCTGCTAATCCAAATGTCATTCAGTGCTGTGCAGCAGACAATGACGGCATGCAGGGTTTATTGACTATAGTTACCACAGCTCAGATAGATTATGATAGGAAATCTAATAATAATCAAGTTTCAATCAGTTTCTTTTAAATTGCAAAAACATATTAAAATGCGATCAAATAATTCTTTATGCGAAAGATTTCTTACTGTGAAAGAGATTAAAAGTAAGTTTTGTTTTATTCCTATGGATAATATGATTAATACCTGTTCTGCTTGTCTCTTATAATGGGGGCTTGTGGAATTTATTCTGGAAGGCTTTATCCATAAAAATGCGAACAAACCAAGTATACTAAGAGATAATTATGTACCTATATAAAACCATCCGAATGGTTATACTCCTGGGTGATTCACGAATAGCGTTTTGCCTCATTTTATAAACTATAGAAGTTGGCATGGATTCGATTGTGCATCTAAATTGTTCCTAAATTTTCCAAACATGTGTATCTGTCATTTGTTTCACATCGAATACATAGCTTCACGGTTAAGAGAATAGTGCTTTGCAAAGGTGTACTGCAAGTATATTCCCACGACAGATAATAATGTGTGCTCATTGCAAAGGATAACCTACTGATTTAACATTTATTTTATCCTTTTATTTATTAATATTTGTAAACTTTTTATTTATTCATAACATCTTTGTATATGTGTTCTTGTGTGGTAGTAGCAGCCAAAATGAGTATGGCGTTTCCCAAAGTCCTCTATTAGAATCGCTTCAACCTTAGGCATCCTACATTTCCTTCATTCTCTTAAGCCCATAATGATGAGGGGTTAGTCTATCGCCCTGTATTTTACAGGAAAAGACTAGAACTGGAACTTCATCCACACATCTGCTTTACAGTATCTAATAAGCAAGTCAAAACAGATACATTTACAAGCAGCTGCTGTTATAGCACATTTACAAAATTTATCATACATATATTTCATAGATTATGAAAGACATTAGGCTAGGCCAACAGTGAATCATATAATACAATTATACATACTTTGTAATTAAATATAACCCTACATACCCGGTAAAGTAGGGTTTAGAAGATTCGGAGATTAAATAATAATAATAATAGTCTATCGCCTACGAAGGACCCTAGGAGAGGTAGGAACCAGGTAGAGCATGAAAATACCTAGGATGATAATTTTATTCAAATAATCTTTCTTTCATAGATATCTTTAACGCGCTATAAATTTACGATACAAGACCAACGGATTTGTTCCTCATCCTAATGAAGGCATATCATCGGTTTTGTTACAGAAACCCACTCTCCTAACAGAATTTGCATTTGCCAACTTTGGATCTAACGGCAAGAATGGTAATCTTTCGAAAAGTATGTAACGCAAGGGTCCTATTTTAACTAGTACATGTCTAGACCTGGGTAATATTGTGTGTCTAAAAGCAGAGAGCAATAGAACACAATATGAACCCAATTTATATCCATTTGAGTTCAACATATTATTTTGTGCTTGTAGACTAACTTTATTTAAGCTGAAGATAAACTGGCACTAAAGGTATTCGTTTGCAATCAAAGCTTATTTCAGAGATGGTGAAACGTTTCGTTATCTCTACCCTCCTTCACCCACTACGTAAGGCTGCTATGATGTTTAAACACGAAAAACTATATACCGGTCTTTACAATAGCGTACAAAGCGTGCACTGCGCAACACTTCGAAGTTACTTTGCAGTTTTTAATAAGTTTTGGAATTTTCTTTATTCCTTATTCTGAAGAGTAACATTAAATGTTTAATCTGCTTTGTTCAATTTAGATACATGAGATATGGCAGAGTATATGAAAAGATTTGTTCGCATTAATGGCACGGAACATTATTTCGTTCTCCTTTTGTTACCAGACACAGGCACATAAGCCCTGACTTCAGGGAACGAACACTTCTGTCCGAAATATTCACCATATTTTGCAATAATTTTGTCAGTTATAAGTAAATCACGTTTACTTCTCGATTACGATGTTACGATAAACATTGTTTTAGAAATTACTCGTGCACTTTAATATGAATGTGTTTTAAATTGGAATTTTTCTTTTTTAAATATTTTGTTACATTACATGGACGTGGTCATTTCACTCCTCATCTGGAAAATTTTCATGCTACTTCAAACAATATGAATAGCTTAGGTGATATTCTTGAAGATGTTGCTGAGGAATCTGTGAAAAGTGCAACAGAGGAGATTGTAGCATGAAATTGCATCTTTGCTGACATGCCTGCAGTGTTTGGCACTACCTAATAAAAGATGGGGCATACTGAACATATGCAGCAGGGGAGTACTAAAAATTTAGGTGGCCATTGCTCTCAACTTTCTATTTTTGTTTTAAATGCAAATTTTACTTGTTCTCATATTCTATTATTCAGAAATATTACAAATTTCGATGGTAATTTCCTTTAATATTCTAGTTTCCGAACAAAATGCAGGACTACCTTTTCCTCAACTTCCCTTAGGCCTATTCATAATTTCTTCAAGCTTTCAGAAGATACTCAGTATATTGCAGTATATTATTTAACACAGGGATTTTATTAACTATATATTATAAACTCTAAAAATGTAGAAAATGACATTAAAATGTACATGTCCTTGCTTTATATCACAGCTTCCAAATTAATTGATATTTTCGAAACCCTCTATTACATTAGGTTTAAACATTTTTTAGAAAAGAATTCAACAAATTTTACTTCTGTAGGCTACTGTCAATAGTTTCTGAGAAAATGTACAATGAAATTCATTAATTTAACATAGATGAAGATAAGAGGGCCGGAATTCCTAAATTGGCTTAGGCTACTGCCGAGACGATAGCTTCACCTAGCCAATCTAATAATTACAGTCAATTCCCTTACTTAATATTTTCCGTATTAAGTATATATGAAACTTGATCAAGACACCATGTAGACAAGTATCCATGAAACCATAGAAAACTGTTTCCGGTTAAATGTTACATTAGAACAATTTAGGAGAAAATTTCCCGGTGACAGAGGAATTTTTCTCTTAAAATATTCGCAAAACATCACATATAAGCATGTTAGAAATGGCAGTAAAGAGAAGGCACCATTTTGATTGCAGGAACCGTGTGCAAGTGAGGAAGTTGGCAGATTCGTTCATTTCGAGTAATCGATATTATTTATGTCGACACAGGTCATGTCACCCTTCCTCGTGGGATCACGCAAGCCTTTCCCCCTAACCTGGTTATTACCTCAAGTTCTAGGCACACCCTACACTTTACAGCTGGCAGCTGGGTTATCAATTTCGGCATAGTAATGAATACCAACATTTCTTATACAAGATTATGTTTTATTTAAAAACTTCAAAAGACTTCCCTGCAAAGCTACAGAAAGTACCACTTTAGTGGCAATAAAATAGGGTCTTCGATACAACTTAATAATGTGTATAACATGCTATTGAAATATTTTAGACCTACAAGTTTGTATGAAAAATGTAAACGTTTAAACTTATGACAGCAAATTAACGTTTCTAATTCCCCCTCTATTGTGAATTTAAAAACCGTAGATATCGTCTGGATAGATAATACTTTTTTCATAGATCCAAAATATTTTTGGCGCAGTTATTGGAAGTACATAAAGAGTTTTAAAAATTTTACAATTAAAAAACACAGATTTTGTGCGTATTATCAGAAATACAAAATAGATTTTCAGCAATTTCGCATTAGTAAACACAAATATTTGTGCATATTATCCAAATAATGTCTGGATACATTTAATATATGTATACAAAGACCCATCCCATCAAATATCTTTTTAGATTTTATTTGGCTTGGTAACAGTGTAACCCACTTCAGAAGATTCGGATGTTCATGTTGCGGTTAACGATTCGATATGATTATACTCGTAATATAAAATTCTAGTTATATGTTAAGTCTCGCAGATTACTAATTATAATTTTCGTAAGGATTTATCAAACATAAATATGAATAATGGAAACCCCTTGGTAGAAATCTTATGGAAAATAGGTAATTCATAACCCTCGGGTTAGTAGCCTGTATACTTGTTCATATTTGTGATTTTGTTCATACCTCATTAACTTCGACATGTCATAAAAATAGCTCCAAAAATATCAAGAAACGTCGAGATACTGGTGCATTAACTACGCCGAGAAATCAGTAGGGCTATTAACGCACTGTAAGATTACTACAATACGTTCCAGACACTCAGCGTAGCTTACAGGAATCCAGGAAATGGTTATAACAAAAGACATAGCCTTGTTCGTGTAGGAACAATACAACACCCACGGATATAGAGACTGATGGTATCGGTCCGTGAACTGCACGCAAATCACGACGATTATGTCTCCTACAAGTCAATATCGCTCGTTATGTTCATGACATTTTACATTGTCCATATATCTTGAATGGAAAATATTAAATAATTATGAAAGAACTTATAAGGAACGTATAGATTAACTACAGGCTTCACAGATATTTGACAAAGTGCGTCAGGATATATTCAGAAAATTATATTAGTCCCAATCTAACCACCTGTATTGAAATATTATAAGATTGCCGCTGCTCTACCAACTGAGCTGCTAGAGTTGGATCACAGATTATTGTCTCTGTTGGACATTACATGAGAATATCATAAGATCAAAATTCCTCTATAGGCCTACTGGGATTTGAACCCAGAACCTTCGGCTATCCGTGCCGCTGCTCTACCAACCGAGCTTCACAGCGCCAGATGGATGTAGGTCATTAAGGGTAATCAGTCATAGGAGAGATGTTCCATTCATACTATTCCATTCATACGCCGCTTGTTTGATATTGACCAATAAGTTTGGCAATTCCTCGGATATAGACCAATCTCGATCGTTTATCTTTTAATATGCTTTCTAAGGTCGCAAGGATGCAATTTTATTTTATAAGACATCAGCTCGTTATTGGACAGGTAAGACATCAACGTGCGGTAATTTATATGCCACATGCTGCCAGTAAACAGAATGAAAACACATTATTTTACACAACTTAACTTGTTTGGAAATTGAAATAATATAAATGTCCGTTGATTAAAAACACAATTTCGATTCGGTTCAGGCCAGTTCGTGTAATTTATAGCGTTATGATGTATGGAACTACGATTCATCTTCACAACTAAAAAGAAACAAATTGTGATCTCGTTAAAGTTTTTCGCTTCAGTCGGAAAATTAGGTAGCAGTAGCCATGGAGATAATGATAAGATATTTAAATGAGAAAATATAAAACAGAAAAGGGGGATATAAATTAAAGAAACTTATTCTCAAGTAACAGACTTGTTTGACAAGCAGCTGAAAGGGACTATAATGGAAAATAAAATGCAGAATGAAAATAAAACACGAAGCACTAAGGAAGAAAATATTCTTGTTGCACACAAAGTCTAGCATAATTTAGACTGTATATTTTGGTTTTTAAGAGATGGAACTATTGTCTTTTTTTTATGGAACAGCATGTGTTGTATATCGAAAGCTACATTGAGTTTTATAGCTCATGTGATAGAGTTCATAAAGTTAATAGCTTCCCATCGAAGAGCGAACGCATTAACCAGATATTCTCACTTTCACAACGTTATAATGACAAGCCGCATTAGGGACGAATAAAATAATATGACCTTAAATACGTTGTGATAATGTTATTTTGTATCTGATACACGGTAATAAAATGCAGGCTACTTCGAAAGCATACTGGGCTAAGCTTTCAAGTAAGTATTCGTTGGTACAGCTAATGTTTAAAAAAAAAGTATCCGATGACATATTAGTAACAGGTTTGTTCCCAAAGCACTCAGAAACCATGAACACATCGTTCGCGCATTCTTCATAGGCGTTTCCAAAGCAAGAATTTATGAAATGTGATTTTCAATATTCTGTTCAGTGTGTTCTCACGGGCAGTTTATGTCCTATAGGCCTAAGTCTATAAGAAAATTTTACCTATCAGAGATATGCGCAGTAACCACAATTATTTTCACGTGCTTGACTTCTCCCTCCACTAACCATCAACTCTGTGCCTGACTATTAAGCATAGGCTATGAATAATAGAAAATAATTAAAAGTTTATCATAATATAGTTTATAATGACGATGCCTAATGCATTTTTAGTATATTCAAGGGAAAATACATACACTATTCTAATCTGATGAGTGCGATTTAGTTTATGGCAAATACACGAAAACAATTTAAAAGTTCCTCTCTAGCCATGAACGGTACACGCGTATTTTTCTATGCTGTTCAATGTATTTATTTTCTTTGGTACACTAAAACGGAAATTTTTGAGGCTTGATGTTTTCATAAGCTGGTCTATATAATATGATAAATACGAGCATAAGTAGAAGCCGTTCCATCGTTCTTGAAGCTCGGGTTTGGATGCGCAGTTAAGAAAAATGCTTCACTGTTGGGGGAGGGAATATTGATTTTTCTAAACCACGTGCTTTTCATGTGCTTTTATTGGTGTAGGGGGCTGAGGAGTGACAAGGACAGCAGATAGCAAAGTAAATCATCCCTCCCTATTCTGCGCGCGATTTCTAGGTCATGTTTCAACTGAAATGGAACAGATTCTAAAGGCGTGAAGAATCGATAGTTATCTAATTGCATTATCATACACTAGGAAATTACTGGTAAGCAGGCATAATGCCATACCGTACATTAAGTTGTAAAGGGTTAGGACGTAAATCGAAATAAAATAAAAAGGTATTGGTTCAAAATTGGTTTAGGGTCACTTAACCGTGTTGGTATTTATGGGGTCTTATGTATCTGATTAGCTAAAATTGCACCTGCTTATCTTTCAGAATTTGTTGAATTTCTCAGACAGCTTTGCAATAAAAGGGCACAACTTATTTCATTCATTTTCCATGATTTCAGAGGAATAAAATAACATTATTCTTTTTTAAATTAAATTTTGATAGTTATTAGCAAAGAAATTAGCCTTAAAACTTAGACATTTATTAACAGGATTTGATATTTTACGGTAAAGTTCACCTTCATGCTATAAAATGTCTAATATAATTTAAGTTTAAATAATTAATGGCATAATAAATATAAATTACATGAGTTTAGTTAAGAGTGCTGTTTATTTGTAAAATATTAACCTATAAATTTAGTTCGTTTTCTAGTTTATAGTATTCGATAATATCGGACGATATCTCTTATCGATAGAAAGTAGAAACTATCACGGATAAGCTAATGAATTGGATATGCGCAGTACAACAAATCCTTAAGCAGTCATGGGTTTGCTTTGGGAACTAACCTAATAATTAGGGGGCGGATTTCTATGACATGTCATATTTTTCCCATTTGCATTATTTCAGGTTCCCGACTAATTTAAACCCGATTCAAAGCATCATGGTGAAAATGGAACTGCTTTTATTGTGCATATAACTGCATATTTAGCGTATTTAGTATGAATATGCATGTTTAGGTCATATTTTTGGCATATTTGTGTGCATATTAAAGAAATTTTGAAGTTTCATATCATATTTTGTAAATTTTACATTATAATGATACTTTTTTTTAGAATTTACAGATATATTAAATAATTGACATATTTTAATAAAATGAATTGTAATAAAACTTAAAAAATATATACACAATGTGTAAGTGGTAAAGTCATATTTTAAATTTTATTGGTCATATTTTAATGATTTTTAGGTCATAAATGCATGCATATATCCTATTTTTTTAGGTAATAGAAATCCGCCCCCAACTAATAATAAATATAATCATAATAACAGTAGCGTTCTCCAGACAAACGTATGGGTATATTTTTTGCAGATTGAAGCATAATAGTTTTTTAAAAAATCGGTACACGAAAGTGGTAACGCTGTCAGCAATCGTAACAATCAACTTTATTACGATCAACTTCATTTCAGGATTCTTCATCGTGCTCACTTCCATTTAAACAAAAAAAAAACAACAACAAAAACAACAAAAACTCTTAAGGCAGATCTATTTATTAGAAAGATTTTGTAAGTTAAAATATTCTATGAAAATAACAACGTCATTGAGAATCGAACTTTCGTTCTTCCGGTTGGTCATTAAGTTTAATTCTTGTAGCTATATGAGCATAAGTTTCAATCATCCCTTAACATAACATTTAGTTGAAATATTTTGCAATTGCCCCTAAATTTTCTTATATAATATCCCTCTATTAAAAGATTTTTGAAGTAAAACTTCTTTAGTGGCGGTAGAGGGTAAATCTGGAAAATCAGTCACACTAAAACCGTCCCGAAATCAGTCACACTCTTACTTGTTTCGGTGCGGACTGCACAGAAAACAAAGTAATCAAAGGAGTAATCAAAGGAAATTTTTCAGACCTTAGTTAATCAATGGCAATAGACAATTCCTAAGCAATCTAAAGGTATATTATATATTTTATGGAACCCGGAGGTTCATTACCGCGCAAATCCAAAATTAAAAAATACAAATTTCCAAAATTAAAAAAAAAACAAAATTAAAAATTATAACATCCAAAAATCCAAAATTTTATAAATAATACAATCAAAAATTTAAAAATTAAAAATTAAAAAATAAAAAAATATTCAATTTGAAGATCGAAAATTTAAAAAATCCAAAATTAAAAATTCAAAGATCCAAATTTAAAAAGTCCAAAATTCAAAATTAAAAAAGTCCAAAAACCCAAAATTAAAAAGTTCAATAATGCAAAATTGAAAAAATCCAATAATAAAAAATTGAAAAAATAAAAAAATTAAATAAAGTTTTACTTCTGTCGCGTGGCGTTCCACGCACTCTTTTTTTTAAATTACCATTTGTAAAATAATTTTATTTTTATTTTTTAGTGAAAATTCTGCATTCAATAGATCTATAGTAGCTTTTTATCGTTTCATATTGCCTATGTATATTAAAAACTGTATACAAACAGCACTGCCATCTGTGAATAAATTTGCATTTTTCTTACTTGCGTTAAGGCCAACTTCACTTTTGCATGCAGCATTCGGAGAAATAAAACAATTCCGTATAACCCAACGGTTATGATGTTTGCTGTAAACTTGAACGAGGGGAATTCATTATCAGGTACGTTATTTATTGCTGATTCATATCAGTCAATCGCTTTGCTGGTACATGCAGCACATCCCTGATAGCATCTCCTGCCTCAAGTACAAACAACTTTGCTGGCCGTGTAACCAAATTGCTATAGAACATAACAAAACACCCTGAACCCATCGCTTCGGACGGTTCGTAGAGTTTAATCTCTTTATACTGCTAATGTACTCGTACACTGCAGAATATTCGTGTGGATGAAAATGAAAATTTTCCATCGACTTGATAGCTTTCAGATTTCACGTTATAATACAAAATACCGCATGGACAATATTAATATTTTATCATAAACAGGTACATTGGATCTTTCCTTTAACTAACCGGCATTTTCACTTCTATTTCCACTTCCTATCCATAAATTAATATATTTTTGTGGTTAATTCAAGTTCATATATCAGCCACATTATATTCTTAAATTGAAAGTAGACTATATCAAAACATTGCAGGGGGTACGGTTTTGTTCTTGATAAATAAATCATTTTCATTTTCAATTCAACTAAAATTTATGGCATGGTCAAATAATTAGGCCTAATACCCAAGTATTTGGTAAGTAAATAGTCTTAATTTCAAGTTGCTATCGGCGTTTAATCAACTAACGTATTACTTCTGGCACTATTGTATATACAATATCAGCTGCTGAGAAATAATACTTATTTAATTAAAGGAAGTCATGGTTGGATACAGCCAATGTTCATAAAACAGAGCCATATTGACTTTTTTAAATTTTAAAATACAGTAACTCCGCATTGTCAATATTAAAGTCCTTAAAATGTGAAAATCAGATATATTTCGACCAACTTGCATGTAACAAAAATGTTATCACCGAGGATGACCATAAGTTGGTCGAAATATATCTGATTTCCACATTTTAAGGACTTTAATACTGACAAGGCGGAGTTACATGTTATTAGATGTGTTATATATCAAATTAAAGCTGAACTCCTGTAGGATAAGTGTATAATAGTATATGAAAATGTGTCCAGACAAAAATTATTCAAGATACTGTATAAGCCCCCGTAATTGTTTTTAATCTATAGGCAATGAAACGACAATGGCGTCCGAGGTTCAGTTATCACAAATATCAAGAGGTACTCCTTAGTATTCCGAGGCATAGCGAAAAGCAGTTTGATGCCTACATACGATGTGAAGAAGAAGAATACTTAAATGATTAATAGTTTTATAAGAGAAAAAGAAAGTTAAAAATGGAAACAAAATTAATTTTATAAAAAATGCTTTGAATAATATTTTCCGCAAATTTCACTGTTAAGACTGTACACAATCAAGATGACTTTCCCGTTATGTACGGATATTAGCACTAGTTCTTTACAATGACTGTACCTAGATGAGTCGGGGTGTTTGAATTAACGTGAGACTTTGTATGTTCAAAACAAAAGCATCAAGTTCTCCGTTATTAAAATCTGCTCCGTCTGAGCAGGCAAGGTGAGAAGAGAGACGCGGCATCAGTGCTTCACTGAATGTAGTCACTCACACGTCAAAGCTATAGAAAAAACATTTCACTCTTGACTATAAAAGTTCTTTCACTCCATTTTCTACAATTATTTTTAAAAGAATATTGATCTTGTTCTGTTTGGTTATGAAATTTAATACTATGATTTGAGAATGAACATATCCATGTCTTCGATACATATATAGGGTGTGAAAATTGTCCGTATACAAACTTGGAGGGTTTGTAGAGGAGATGAAATGAAACTTTTTTTATGTGACAAATATCTGACAGGCTCTCCGTTGGGAGGAGTGGGCCAGTACAGTGGCCACCCCGTTCTCCTGATCTCAGTCCTATGGAGTTCTTTTCGTGGGGGGAGATGAAGCGTTTGGTGTATGAAACACCAATAGATACTCCAGAAGAGCTGGTTGTTTTGAACGTGTGAGACAATCATTTGCACGCAGATGCCAGATGGAAACGGACGACATTTTCAACAAAATCTTTAAAACATTCGTCACACGGCAGGTTGAACAATACATTCACACCATCCAGTGTCAAACCCTTTAAGGACCCCTAGCGGGGAAACGGAGAACCTGTTAGATCTTTGTCATATAAAAAAAAAAGAGTTTCACTTCATCTCCTCTACAAACCCTCCAAGTTTGTATAAGGAAATTTTTACACCCTATATGTAACATCTATATATATAAGAGGCTTTGTCCTGACTGACTGACTTAATGAATGACTGACAGAGAATCAACGTAGAGTCTAAACTATAATAGGTAGAGACTTGGAATTTTGACAGTACCTTCATTTCATAATGTAAGTGTTCACTAAGAAAGGATTTTGAAAAATTTTTATTTTAAATGCCAAAAATCAAATTTTTTAAGAATACGTAATCCCTTTGTACACAGAATTATCAAATCCAAATCACAGTTCACATGACAACAGTATATTGTTGACATTGGTCTCAGGTAGGTTTGGAAATAAATGATACGGGACTTTGACCAATTAGAGAAGCTATCGAAATAACTCATTGCTGTAAATAAATATTGAAAATGAAATCCACGAAAAAAATGTACAATGTGATGCAGTCACATAACGTTCTCTGCCCTGGACATAGAGAATACCGTACGAGGTATGGTAATATGTATATTATTATATCCCAGGTTTTTGGGGAGGGATGTATGAAAGTGATATTGAATTACTTTTTAATTTCATCCCCGACCATGAAGTTAAATACAATCATACCATCTAGATTAACATAACGTAGAATTTATATTGTCTAGAATATAATCTAGCAGTTGAGTAAATAATCGCGGGCGAAGCCGCGGGCACTTGCTAGTATATAGCCTAATTATATAATAGCCTTATACAGAACCCATGCCCAGAAGGTACATTTTCATCTGAAGTGAACTAGATAGTTGACGAAATAACCGGAAGTGACATCAGAAATCATAATCGAAAGGTAGCCTACCTTGTTCATAGCAATCAAGTACTTAGCATCTAGCAATCGAGAATTCTTACTTCATTGATGACTAAGTAGACTTAAATAATAGTACCCTCAATGGAATATTGACTAATGAAAGCAGTGATTAGAGCATTCGCTTCAAAAGATCGTAGTGTTTAATTAATAATCATCAAAATGCTAATCTCGAGCACATGGTTAAGAACGTCTGGTTTCAGACACGTCCTAATTCTCGCTATACGTTTTTTCTGTAGGCCTACCGAAGGAAAACTTATTATGTAGAAACGCGTGACAATGCAAAAAATAATTAATTAAATCCCTATTAATTATATATGAAAATAATTAAAATAACCCCCAATTCCTCACTTCCTACTACCTGTAACACCCACTACACGCTATTATTTTCCTGTGTCCAATTAAATTAACCCCTTATTGATTTCTGACAGTTGTTTATGTAATTCCATTATCAGATCCGTATTCTTTATAATGAATACCAGTATAACCGTGCGAAAATTTCGCGCATTCAATCTTCCATCCCGCAAAAAATGATTGAGCCTTTTGTTTGGTTTTGAAATTAAATTCCTAGTGAAGTGTATACATAAAACAGCAAAGATAGTTTGAAGTGAAAGTATTTACAATATTTGATGTCAGAATGCAATTAATGATCCTTAATTTATTATTCTCCATTTTCGACATTTTTATATTTAGTGACACTTGAAAAGGGAATATTAACAGTTATCCGAGAGTAAATACAGCATTTAGTCATCGTCCCTTTTTCTCAGTTAATGCAAAGGCTACACCGATAAATAAAGTATCAATAGGTGGGATTCATTAACCGACTTCTGACATTGGTCATTTGTTCGAACTCCGAGATTAATAATAATAATAATATAATAATAATAATAATAATAATAATAATAATAATAATAATAATACAGCCTCTTATTCTAGGACAAAATGCGAAGTAAGATAATAAATTATACTCTCTGTGCTTAGAGTAGGCTAGAGAATGTTAGAAGAGTTGGCCTACAGATCAGATTTTTATTTACTTACATTTCTATCACTATTTTTTATGTACAGGAAGTATTCTTCACTGGCAACAATAATGTTTTCATGAGGACTCATTACCATGTAGTGAGAATTTCATGCGGGGAGTGCAGTATAAAATTTTCAGAAATCATAGGCCTATTTATAAACTAAACTAACTAAATTCCGTGGCGCTACATCACTGAAGAGACAGGTCGGGTAGGTCGGCCTACCACCCGACCGTTGTGTCATCTACCATAGGCATTCGGCAGGATTGGGGGCATGTGGTCAGCATGCCGACACCCACGGCCGTTAATGGTGGTTTCCATGACCGGAGCCGCTACTTCTCTATCAAGGAGCTCAATTTGAATCACGAGGCTGAGTGCATCCCAACCAGACCTCCCTACCTCAGAAAAATCCGAGGTACCGGGATCGAACCCGGGCCGATGGATCTGTAGTCAGCGACGCTAACCAGAAGACCACGCCGGCAGTCAGACCTATTTAGATATATATAATTATATGTCTAATTATATATATATATATACACATACATTTTTAAACAGACAATGTGTTTTAACGTATACTGAGTAGGCTATGCTATTTCAGAAGCCGGTAAAAAAATCTAACCACTGACACGTTCATCATTGCCTCAGGCATTGAATTGGTTAAAAAAAAGGGATGTTAACAATAGAAATAATATAGCATATGACTAATCAGATTAGCAATTCTAATCTTTATAAGCCAACAAGATAACGTCGCGAAATCAAATTCAGTCGCGGGTTATGTCCCTTAGCAAAGGGAAGAAACGGATTGGGATTAACTTATCCTTGACATTAGAATATATATAGTCTATATATTATATATAATGCATATAATAAATTATATATAGAGTGGTAGTAGGCCAGAATGAGCTAACGTATCGCTTTCGAGAGTTCTCTAAAAATTACTCACATAGGCCTACCGTTTGAAAGAGAGTGAAAACAACGCGCCTCTTAAAAATTAATTTACATATTTGTTTATAATACGACAACTGTGCTTTATAGGCCTAATGTAGCCTATGGCTATTAGTGACAAATACTTTGTACCCATTGTTCTAAATCCATAGACCAACAAAAATGGAATAAAATTGAAGACTTAATACAGGAATTATCGGGTTCAAATCCCATAGTCTGTGCTGGTGATCAGTCTATGGATGTTTTCTGAAATTCCTCACTAACAACGGCAAATGTCGAATTGGTATATGAAAAAATAACGTTCTAACATTCTAACGTTCTAACATAAATTCGAAGTTATAGACTAAAATTCAATACACTCCAATTAAATTCAACATAAACTGAAAGTTATAAACTTGAAGTAGCTTGTGAATGTTTACTGTGCGTGGAATATTAGACGGCCCACATAACACCAGTATGTGGCGGGAAACCGAAAGATTGATTGTTTCACTGGAAAGCTCTCAGACGGCGCCATGCAAAAAGGTCACTGACCGCCAAAGGGAGAAAAAAATTTTACAAAAGAAAACTGTGTCATGCATTCCCTGCTCCTTCATAGAGTTCCTATTGATTTCCAGGGAAAGAATACAGTATGCATTCTCATTGCCGTGCTTCATTTATATGTAAATTACTTTCCTTCCAGCGCCTTCCAGTTCGTGCAAAAACAATTTGTTAACTGAAACTGTGACGTGAAAGAAAAAGTGATTCCATTTAATAGCTCAGCAAAACGGGTAGTGTAAATAAAACAGAAAAGAAAATTTTAATTAAGATTCCTGTGGTATTAAAACGAGGAAGAAGTGAAGAGAGCAGGGAAAGTCATAACACGCTCAATTGTCAGAAAACGATTAAAATTTTTAACAGAAGGAAACTGGAGCGAAGCATACAAAATGAAAATAATAAATATGGTTCAGAATTTACAAATGAATCATTTTATTTCCAAACGCTGAGCTGCAAGAGACTTACCCCTTTCAGGGCTGTATGTAGTTAGTCTTAGTATTAGTCATTAGACTCTTATCCATTACTTTGTTATTCGTATAAGTCTATATTGTACATATATTTTTAACTTGGTTGTGTGGAAGAGAAGACCGTACGACCTTAACTCTGTCAGGCAAAATAAGACATTTACTGCTACTACTACTGCGACTACTACTACTATCACTACTAGTTATGTAATTATATAAACAAGCATCAAGTGAAACCATCAGTGAGCCCTAAGCTCAAAATCAATTAGAATAATGTCAGAGAAAAAGCTGGCTTTTTGTAAATAAAAATACAGTACCTAATAAAATCTTCACTTTTTACATAAAGCGTTACTTTGTTAGTCTTGTATGTCTGCTGTAAACAGTTCTTCGATGCTGCTCATATACTGTATACGTTAGCAGCAGTGAAAAGGTAAAAAATCACGCAATAACGGCATAAATTCAGAAATTTGTAGCATACAAGATGCAGTTATAATATACAGGCTATACATATATTTGTTTATATAATTATAATGGGCTTGCTTTATGAATCCTACAATGACAAAATGATAACTGGCAGTGTTCAAAAAAGACGACGATGATGTTTATTATGATGGAGACAACGATGACGGCGCTGGGAGGTGGATACAGGATGATGGAAAGTAGCTGACGTATGATCAGAACTGTTCAATTACGCCTAAAGAATGCTGCGTTACCTGTAAATTGCTGTTAAATATGTATAACTAAAAGAAAACTAAGTCCATGGCGCTATCATCCCAGAAGGGATAAGGCCTACCACCCGACCGCTGCGTCATCTACCATAGGCAGACGGCAGGATTGGGGGACATGTGGTCAGCACGCCGACACCCATGGCCGTTAATGGTGGTTTCCGGAGCTGCTACCGCTCTATCAAGTAGCTCCTCAATTTGAATCACGAAGCTGAGTGCACCCCTACCAACCTCCCTACCTCAGAAAAACCCGAGGAGGTACCGGGGATCAAACCCTGGCCGACGCTAACCACAAGACCACGCTGGCGGTCAAATATGTAGAACACTAAAGTAAAATACTAGAACCAGACACAGATTATTTAAAGAAAACATGTCTTTTGCTAGGATTGTAGGCCTATGTGTGGCAGAAAAAAGCCTTATTTAAAAATTACTCGTTTTCCTTTTCTGAATACCGTAATCGGCAAAGAAAGTCATAACCTAGCAGTCATCTCTGCTCACGTTTAAACGGTACGATGAAATGAGACGAATGACGATAAATAAAACAAATTATCCAAATTCGACTGTATTTGTTGTAGTAGACCTCTCTTTATGGAGTGTACGAGGAATCAGGAATTCGGAATTACTCCAATTAAGTTGAATAAGGGAATTATGCCATTTGTAGTGAAAATTGAAGTACTTTACACCTGAATGTAAAAAACTGGTTTCTACTCCAAATAAAATATTAGTAAAATTCGCCAAAAATTAAACGAATAAATTGTTTCGCCTATCCTGAGTATAGTGGATGATAGACGATGGATGATGAATGTCAGATGAAGATACGAGTATGATGATAAAAATATTACTTAATATCATCATTAGTGTATATAATAATTAGGGCCCGTATTCTCATGTTTTAAACTATTTCGTTCCTTGCTAGCTAACTGTGATATTTTAACATAATTGTCTATTCAATGTCAAGACAGTCACAAAGTTCAACCTTAAAGAACCTGAAAATGGCTAAAACTACTTTTCAAGTAAAGTACGATAAAATTGTTCTACTAAAAATTACTTTTTAAATGTCTGCATATATTTTGTATCTTGTTCATTGTTGTCAGTATATTATTTTGTAAGATTAAATATAGCATTACGTTTTGTAATTTTGTCATTTTGTATCCCATTGTCCGGGTAAAGGAAATCTTAAGTGAATCGAAATCCCCGGCTTCTTTAGAAACAAATTAAAGGTTTTCTTAGGAAGCTTACACTTGCAGTTAATTCATATTGTTTGCTCCAGCAAGACGCCGAAAGTGAAGTATTCTAAAAGTTAATTGATTGATTGATAAACGTTCTTGTTGAGTTTTTAGTGGAGTTGGAAATCACAAGAGTAGTTCTAAAACTAAGCAAAAAGAATTCCTAAAGTTTTGTGGAAATTTAAGTGTAAATAAAATGAATTAATATATTTTTTCAATGGTTTATTATATTTATTAAAAAACTTTAAAAAATCGTTTGGTAATGGTAAAAGACTAAAATAAAACTATTTTAAAATGTTTAAAAAACTAAAACAGGGTTTTTAAAAACCTATAAATCCGAGCCCTAATAATAATAATATTCCGCTTTGGTCAAATAGTTCTCAAAATATCTTTGGCATAAAACACACAAGTTCAATTAATGTCAGATTTCATGATATGACGTCACATGAAGTAGCGTGTCGGAGTCGCGTAGTGCAAGACTCGGAAACCGTAGAATGTAGACTAGTCGCTGACTGCATGTTGACCGCAGTTAATTGCTGGCATACTACAGAAAGGAGACTCAAATACCACTGACTCTGCTGGCAATTATTCTTGGCATTCGTGAACCATAAGTTTTTTATTAGGTGTAATTATTTTTATAATGCCTGATAATAATCCCAGAAAAATGTTACTAACTTTTATTTTTACCTTATTGGAGAAATGTGACTAGGCTATTGTTATACGTTTTAGTACCGGTAATAGGTTTATAGTTTATTTATTGTAATATTATTTTATTACCTATCTTGTTTCTACTAGTGACATCCTGTTTAATTGTTTGGAGCACGCAAGTTTATTTTAAGAACGCCAAGCACAATAAAAAACATTTAGGTTCCCCTATTATTATCATTCATCATAAATGTAAGCAACGCAGTCAACTTTATAAATAGGTCTACATTATATTCTAAAATAATCGACTAACAAAACAAACCACATCCCACAAGAGATTACGAGTTTATTTATGTATTTGCGAGAAGTTAAACTGGAACTGGAACTGGAACTGGAGCCGGAACTCGTAATCTCGTGTAGGATTTATTAAGATTGTTCCAGGAATAAAATGTAACGGATTTAGTAAATAATAATTATTTTCTTACTTTGTTGTCAATTTCCTGTCAACTGTGAGATCACAGCATACTAAACGAATGGACAGTCGATGAATCGATTCGGTGAATCGGTTCGAGTTACCAGTGCTACCAATAGTGAACATCACAAGATAGAGAGCGCCATCGTAGATTGGAAACTTCAGAACGCAATAAAAGCACACGAAATGGCTTGCACCGAATCGAAACTGAGTTTTTAATTAATACACATTTGCATTATTTCAATTTCTAAACAAGTTATGTTGGATAAAATTACGTGTTTCATTCTGTTTTCTGGCAGCATGCGACGTAATAATCACGGCACGTTGGTGCCTTACAAGCCCAGTAACGAGCTGACGTTTTATCAGATAAAGTTGCATCCTTGCGACCCTAGGAAGCATATTACAAGTTAAACGAACGTGACAGGTCTATATCCGAGGAAATGCTAAACTTTATAAATTGGTGAATATCAAACGATGCGGCGAATGAATGGACTAGTCAAAATATATCTTTACTTCAGTGGGGTAAGTTTTATTATGTCTCAAACCCATCTAAAGCTGAAGATGTGCTGTTAACTAAACTGCAAACCATACGGACATCTTTAATTTATATAACCTTTTTGTCAGGCGAAAAGAATAATTTTATGTAACCGGTATTATGTGAGCAACTTTGCGCAACATGCCTAGCATAACTTAATTTATTTTAAACGTTACATTTTGAGCGTGATGGCATAGGCGTAACCAGGCCGACCATATGGGGGGGGTTATAACATCCGCGGGGTCTGGCGAGTATGGAAGGAGAGGGGGGTCCGGGGGCCCTCCCCCGGAAAATTTTAAAAATTAAGATGCAAAATAATGAGTTTTAAGCTTCCGGGGGTTCTCCCACGGAAAATTTTAAAAATTAAGATGCAAAATAACAAGTTTTAAGCTTCCAAGTGTCCTTCCCCGGAAAATTTTAAAAATTAAGACGCAAAATAACGAGTTTTAAGCTTCCCACGCTTTATACTTGTATTAAGCAATTTATGGGCAGACTTAAAAAATTATACAATTTTCCTTTTTTTAATCAATGGGGGGGGTTCAAACCCCCAAAACCCCCCCCTCGCTACGCCTATGCGTGATGGTAGGAATATAATGTTTAGTTTGTTGGATCTTCGCGTCTAATTAAGTTAGTGGTGATTGAGTTATATATAGAATGTTAATGCTGTGTCTAGCAGTGCATGTACATCGTACATGAGACAACGCATCACTAGGCGTTCAATCTGCCGTGACAAACAAACACAAGTGACGTCCGCAATCACATCGATCACTGCAACTTGTATGCTTCCCCTTTTCACCAACTCAGTACTATCTGATTCTAACCATAGGCGTACCGAGGGGGGGGGGGGTTTGGGGGTTTGAACCCCCCCCCCCCCCCCATTGATTAAAAAAAGGAAAATTGTATAATTTTTTTAAGTCTGCCCATAAATTACTTAATACAAATATAAAGCGTGGGAAGCTTAAAACTCGTTATTTTGTTTTAACCCTGTCTGACGATGAAATTCATTACTAATAAATCGTTATTTTGTGTCTTAATTTTTAAAATTTTCCGGGGGAGGACCCCCGGACCCCCCTCTTCCTGGGGGTATTGGTATTCCATACCCCCCAGACCCCGCGGATGTTATAACCCCCCCCCCATATGGTCGGCCTGGTTACGCCTATGATTCTAACAAAACTCTTCAGACTGAACACACTATTTTCAATAATCTCTTTTGGATCGGCCAATAGGCGTAGGTAGTTTTCGAAATTCTTATTTTTGTAAGATTTTGGTAATACAGTAGAGTCCCGATATTCCGAACTAATTGGGACCGAATACTGTTCGGTTTAGCGGGAATTCGGAATAGGCGGATTTCATGAACAATATTAACGTATTGACCTGTTAAGGCGTAAATTAAGTGCGGGGACATCTGCTAGTATCAGCCGACATGTGCTTTAAGTAACCAGATGTACACAAGAGCGAAAAGTAGAGAAATAGAACACAAGTGCCGAAAAGTTGTTGGGACCGGAGTATGGCCTATGGTCGAGGGCTCCGGGGGCGGTGGAGGGACAGAAAATAGTATATTGCGATACAAGTGCCGTAAGGCACGTGTACGGGTCGAGGAAACAGATTGAAAACCCGAGGCGCAGCCGAGGGTTTTTAAGTTTTCGAGACCTGTAAATGCCTTTACGGCCCGTGTGTTGCATGCTATTTTTTTGCACGACGGTTACTTATATCAATTTAATTATATTAATTGTGATATTACCTGAAAATATTATGTAAATACATTCTTGAAAATAGATGTTTATTTCAGAAATTGATTCGCATGTGTTTGTTGTTATGGGAACCGAATATTTGTCCTGGGGGCCGTGCCCATAAAGGCTTGTATTATGAAGTGTATCGTAATGAATTATGACGTAGCGCTTGGACCGTAAGTAATTTAACCTCATCGCAACCGTCCTTAGCAACAAGACTGTGTGGGAATGTCAACTTACGAGCCATGTAAACAACGTTCGTAAGTACCACTTACTAGCTAAGGAGTGCAAAAAAGTAAGTAACCAGCTATCATTCCAATTTGGTTTCAGGCGTTTTCATCAAGCCTAGGCTCTATGTACGTTTTTCACGAACGTCTTTTTAAGTTTAAAAAATCGGTGTTTTTTCTGAACTCTGTTCGGAATAGGCGGATTTTCGGAATAGTGGGACTCTACTGTATTTAGATTATTTGCAATTTCACATTTCTTTACGTTGTAACATAACCATACATAACCATTTACATCAATAAATTAAGTACAGTCATACCTCTGTGTAACGAAGATCGATATAACGATAAACCCGCATATAGCAATATTTTCGTTTGGTCCCGGCGAATTTCCTATGTTAATAATGTTAAATGTAACTCACTATAACGATGAAGCTACTTTAGAAACACGCTTTTATAACGATATTTGAAGGTTGAATTGTTAATGCAAACCTGTAGCTTAGTTGGTATCAGATCTGTATCCTTCGCAGCCTCCAATATTGTTTTCTGGGTGCCTGATATATGTTACATTTCTTAGAAATTCGAGAGAGGAAAGGTTCATGGTGGGTGGAAAATAGAAACACTATGGCTAAAATCATCCCTTATGTGTGCAAAAACATACGCTGAGTTAGGTTCTTACTTCAACATGTACATAATGTGCAATTAAAACACTATAAAGAGTAATTGTTTTATTTTTGCCTTAGATATGTGGTGAATTTGCTTGTCCTTTTTTTTATCCCTCTTCCCACCATCTACGAGTTTGAAATTTCTGACATGTGGCTAGGCTCAGCGTGCCATGATCCATGGTATTAGTCTGAATGGTATTTTTTTAGTGTGCGGGTGTAAAGTTTCTGTGGGTACAATTCAACGGAAACGAAGTCAATAAGTTGAGAACAAAATTAGGGTTTTCTAAAAATATTTATTTGTGCTTGTGATTCATTATTTTCCACTTCGTCATATGCCTGGTTCCATGAATTATCCTGTAGATTACACAGTTTCTTCATGCAGTCTTTCTAATGTGTGGCAAATTGAAGCCTACCCTCAATCTCTCTCTCTCTCTCTCTCTCTCTCTCTCTCTCTATATATATATATATATATATATATATATATATATATATATATATACGGCTTTGTCCTGACTGACTGACTGACAGAGAATCAACGTAGAGCCTAAACTATAATAGGTAGAGACTTGGAATTTTGACAGTGCCTTCGTTTCATAATGTAGGTGCTCACTAAGAAAGTATTTTGAAAAATTTTAACTTTAAATGCCAAAAATCAAATGTTTTTGAGAATACTTAATCCCTTTTTACACAGAATTATCAAATCCAAATCACAGTTCACATGACAACAGTGTATTGTTGGCAATCTTTACATAAGCTTTGGAAATAAATGAAACAAGACTTTGAAAATTAGAGAAGGTATTAAAATTTATATTTGAGTAAATTATGTATCTCAAAATTTTGTAGATGATGTAAAATAATCAGTAAATTCAACCTTTTAATCGAAATGTTCGAATTAATCAATATGTTCTTTACAGCTTACAAGTTTCGCGGGCAAAGCCTTAATGGGGAAACACGGAATGATTTGGACGAAAAACACTATGCGGAGGTTTATTGGGCAGGAAACTCTAATCTGAGGTCCCCCCCCCCCGGGTGGCGCACTTTGATCGCGAAATGCACCTCGAAACCAGGTTTTGAGTTTTTTTTTTTTTAATTATCAATCGTTATAATAAAATTGTTTATGCATGAGTTGGGTAAGGTTCATGAATCTATGGTTAATTTTAATAGTTGCATTTGGAATTTGTATGCCCATATGGTAGCATAAGATTCGTTTTGTTCGTTTATTTATATTTTTAACGTTAAACAATATAATTAAGAGTAGAATTACGTAATTCCTCCAATTTATGTAAAAACTATGTCAGTGCTAATAAATTACTTTTCTGTTAAATAAATGATTGAAGCACAATATCTAGCAGTTGAGTAAGTAATCGCGGGCGAAGCCGCGGGTACCTGCTAGTCTAATTCTATATTCTGTTACAGCGGTTATTTTATAGATAAATAAAAACAAATAGAAAGTTAATAATTTATTTTTACAATAATAATAATAAAGTAGAGAGGATAGGTTTAGCACGGTAGAGATTAGGTATCCGGACGTGGAGAAATACAAGAAAGAATATGAGAAAGGAATGTGCCACTTTGCAGTTCAAATGAAAATGCGGGAGAAATGTTTATAGATAAGAAATTCTTAGCAACGTGGAAAATAAAAAATTAATACAAAAAGGAACAAGCTTTAAAAAATTAGGCAAAGTATTATTTTTGATAAGAAAGAAATGGATATAAAAATATGGAAGTGTCAACCTAACGAAGTAAAATGTTTTATTGCACCATTGAAAATTCATTGTTTGAAACTTTTAATTGCAATGTTTTGATATTGTGGATTGGTTTACGCACAGAGCGCCTGCTGAATGCGACTAGACTACTTGCACAACAAATTCTACAAAATTGTTGTGCGGGTAGTCTAGTCGCTTGCAGCAGGCGCGCTGTGCATTGGATTGTGAATCGACGGCTTTGGCGTTACAATGATCTAAGTAACTGTGGGTTGTCGAGCAAGAGCTAAACTACGCTCTACTAAGCTAAGCCAACTGCAGCTAAGCTAAGCTAAAGTTGGATGCCCACTAAAAACTAAGTAAATGCTAATCGGTTGTTAGTTATTTGTTGAGTTGGACGGACGCTACAACGAAAATGATCAGTATATCTTGTGGAGGGGGAAACTTAGCTTAACTTACCCAGCGTGGAACTATGTGCACAGCTAACCCAATTGACGTAGCTCACTTAGTTTCCTTAGCTTAGCTTTGTGTAGTTTTAATTTATTAATTTCTTATTTCAAGTGGTATAGGACAATCAATAATCTTAAAAGCTTCCGCCTGATATACCACTATATTTGTTCAATCACAGCTGGAAGCTGAATGAGAATATAATCAGAAATGCAATACAGATGATTACGTCTATTAAGTAAATTAATTTAAAACTTATATAGGCTATATATTAGGCTACTATTTTAAAGTTTATAAAGTTTATAAATTAATTTATTTAATAGACGTAATCATTTCTAATGTATTCCTGATTACATTCTCATTCAGCTTCCAGCTGTGATTGAACAAACTAGTGGTACATCAGGCGAAAACTTTCAAGATTATTGTTTGTTTAGTTTGCTGTCGGCACAATGAAAACCCGCGCAGCTATGTGAACTAAACTAAGCTAACTTAGCTTAGCTCTTGGTAGACAACCCACTTAAGTGTAAAAATCTAATTGAAGTTTATACTTTTTAGTGCCCTCTCTTACCCTCGGAGTGCCAAGCAATTAAGCCATACCTCCGGACTTACCAGAATCTGGATCCAAAAAAACGTCCCTAACTTCCTGTTATTTAGCCCTTGTTCTACATCCACCTGGGATGCTGTGTAATTGACGCGTGTGGGCTGTGTTATTATTGTTATTATTATTATTATTATTATTATTATTATTATTATTATTATTGCTCTGCAACCTAATTTTGGTCACCCTTTGCAGTAAAGGTTGGTATCTTATCAAAAGAATTGTTTGAGATAAAAGTTTAGATAACGATAATATTTAGAAGGATTACATTAATTTTTAATTTCATGCTTTGCCTACTAAGGGAAGTGTGATTTTTTCCCTTAGAACCCTATTTTCCAACCCTTCAGCTAATAGTTGGGGTTATAAAAATGCATTTCAAACAAAAGTCTTTTAGTACAACTCTTAGGAGGTATTGTTACTTTAAACAGATGCAATAATGTCCATTTTAGGGAGTTATTCGGATTTTTTTTTCAGTTTTCCAAAAACTCTTTCACATTACTACCCTCTTGGTCCTATTTTTCCCATTAATGAACTCGACCGAGAATTTTCATCTCTAAATATTATGCATCAGTTTACAATTAATTTGTGCGAAATGACGGCATTAAAATATATGTGTACAGTATAAACTATTGAGTTGGTGATGTTTTGGTGATATAGGGATCATGAAACGTAAAAATATGTAACATTTCCCGGAAGTCGCACCATGATAACGATTGCAATAAGTAGTCTTCCTTCGAAATTTACCTAAAACGATAATATGGTGTATAGGCTACCTCACGATTTTGACACCAGTCATATCTTGGTGAATAATAAACAGAGTGATAAATTGAATAACTTTATGTATTAACAGGTAGCTCAGGTATTAATATTTTGGGTCGCTTGTTTCCCAAGTAAATTTGTACGATGCTCATTCATTGCTAGGGGATAAATAGTCATAACGCTAGTGAGTAGGACAACCAAATCATTTTATATATTGCTATCATACATGCAATAAATCCTTAAAAGTTGCGTAGGTAATAATTAAAATTATATTCATAGTTTGAGCTGCCGGAAGTTTTACCTTCACCGCCGCCATGTGGATGATCGACCGGATTCATGTGCCTCTTGGTTGTAGAATTCAAGTTTAATTTAATTTGGAATACTTTATCTCAAATTTCTAAGACAATATAGTAATCTGACCGTTAAAATAAGGATTTACGTTTCTTGCATTACCTTACCTTAGGCCTATATCCTTCTGGTTTGATTATTGACTTGTGGCATTGTTTACTAATAGTTTCATGCATTCCCAACAAAATGGTCTTTTACTTCTTTTCTTCCTTCTTTGACGTGAGATTATCTCACTTTTAAAATCATGTTTATCAGGTTTATAATACAAGTTTATTATACAAACAATTTTTCCACATTCCTCCTCGGAGGATTATGAAAGGCCACATAGTTAGTTTACTGGAATTCCCTTTTTCCCTTTGGGGGATTTAAGGAAATATTGAGATAGGAGTTGTAAGCATTTATATTTTAGTAAGTATTCAAAGATAAAGATTAGCTTAAGGGAAATTTTCGAGAAAACAGTAAAGTAGCCTAAAACTTACTGTAAGAAGTAACGAAAGAAAATTTTCAGAAGGGAATGTTTAGTCTGTTCTCTGGTATCCAAAATTTGCTATTTGGTGAAACTTGGTCTTCACACATAAGTTTGTACTGAAAAGCCTATTATCTCGCTTCTTCGGACTCAATATTCGCTTTAATATTGACGGAGGACCATATTAATGGAAATATTGGTCGTATAGGAGCGTATTGAAGCGTCCTATCAATATTGACGGATATTGATAGAAAATTATTTTTTCTGTCAATATTAAAGAACCGTTTGAACGTCTATAAGGTTTACTATCAATATTTGATTTCTTGAGTTTTGTCCATTCTGTAGCGATAATCTTAATGATTTATGTATAGCGTAGAGCTTTATCATTGGTACTCACTACTAAATTGCGGTATTTTGTTACCTGTTGGAGCGCTTTCAACCGCATGGAGCGGCCATCTTCAGCAACTGAAGATGGCCGCTCCATGCGGTTGAAAGCGCTCCAACAGGTAACAAAATACCGCAATTTAGTAGTGAGTACCAATGATAAAGCTCTACGCTATACATAAATCATTATCAATATTTCCTTCAATATCAGTTGTTTTTGAGACGGCGAAGTGATTTTTGGTAGTCGTCCGGTTCTGTAGAACGCAAAAAATTAAGAAATGTTCGTGTATAAAGCGGCTTCTCAGTTTGTACCATTCTTTGGACCATCATCTATTTCTCTCTCTCTTTGATTTCTCCTTTTCACACAGTGAAAGAGTAAATGCTAGAAAACCCAAATCCGAACTGGGGGAAAAAATCGAAATTCACAATAACAAAAAACACTGAAACAGTCCCGATCATGCAGCACGAATATTTTTTTCCAGAATGACTAATTTATTGGAGTAGAATATTTTGAACGTTTTGAAGCATATTGATGTGCGCTTCAATATAGAGCGTCACTATTTAAGAGAATATTGACAATACTATGGATCGTTTAGGGGACCCTTTAGACGAAGAAGTGAAGGAGGCGGTGGATAAATACGGTAGTTTGCTGGTCAGTCATAGGCATTTTGTTGAAAAATAACAAAAATTGATAAGGCCTTTGCTGCTGTTTGAATAATTACTACAAAAATTGAGGTGCCTAAATGGCCAAGTACATTCTTTTCTGCAGGCATCAAGAAGTTGGTGGAACGCTTAAACAATTGTATTGAAAAGCAGGCGGACTTAGGCGTCTGCTGTTGTATAAATAATTGTGGAAATAAAAAAATTTTCGAATGATTCAGGTTATTTATTGATTGCCCTCGTGTAATTACTGCAAACTATATTGTTAGTTTTACAACTTTGACGATACAATTACCGATACATGCATATTTAAGAAGCAATAATGTATAAAACACATAAAGACTAATCATTGTAATGTTATAAGTTACATATTTATTCACTCTTATGATATAAATTGCTTTGATTTATTAATCAAAATACACGAGCAACCATATTTTACACACACTTTAGGTATTAGCTGAACTAGCCCACTCAATCTGCATTTTAGCAGGCCGGAACGCTAATTGCATTTCATCCAATTTGTTTCGTGATGTGACCAGCTCATATGTTAATAAACGTTTTTATTATTATTTTATAAAATGTAGCATAGAATAATAAACAATAAACATAGAAGTTTGTACATACAATTGTTTTGGAATTTTACGAGATCTATGATATGGGAAACGGAAATATCTGGAACTCGGATTAAGTGTATTTTCTGTAACAATTTACTGCGATAAGTGTCTTGAACGAATTTCTTAGATCACCATTCCACTCCTCAAATGATTTTTTTAAGTTAACGAATAGCTAATCGGTTACGAAAAATACTAGTTGAAGGTGAAGTTAGAAAATCCTAGCACAAATCATTTTCTCCACTTGTTACTTCAAAGCAAAAATGTTCAGACTGGTTAATGGTACGTAAGCAAGCCGTTTTTGTGCCCTCTAGCACCTTGCAGAAAATTAATGTACTCGCTGTTTCATTCTAAGCTCCTTGCCTGTGACTTAGCAGTAATCCTTCTTGTTAATTTTGTACCTTACAGCGACTTAATCTCTTGTTTCTTCACCTCTTCAATCCGCGAAATTTGTTTCTTATTCCTCTACTTGAGGGGCTTACTGTTAGCACTTTATTCCTCCTCTGACGTTTTCTTTTTGGTTTGTTTCTGCAAAGCCCATTACCTTATCTGAACACCGTGCAGCTTAATTAGAACGTTTTATTTTCAAAACTTCCAGAGCAAACATTTTTTAGATGCACCTTTTTAGTGAGAATAGCTTCTTGACAATTGTGATATTTTTAGTGAGCATAAAAGATTTAAGCGGTTGTGCAAGTAACCACCAAAAACCACTTTCCAACAAGACGGAGTCCCTCCTTACTACTCAAACATTATAACCTGCGCCACAAATTGCGCTCATAATGAGACTGAATATAGAGCAAACAAAACTCTTTCAGTTTCTCTTTCTGAACTTGAAAACAGCGAAATAAAATGTATTAGTCTCTGAGATATAAATAATTCTTTTTCACTGGGTTTTCCCCGGACAAGGTGTATTAACAGTTGTTTGTATGATAAACCTGATATAATAGAACTTTAAAAATAAGATAACTGCTGAACAAAGAAAAAATAAAAAGATACCAAGGAGTTTTTAGTTGAAAATACAAGGAATTCTTGGAAAACATTGCCACAAATCAGATTTAAGTAACGTAACGCAGGAAACGCGAATCCTCTCACATTTACAACCACGCGGTATTTTATTAGTTTATGAACTGTCGAGAATTTCTAAAAAACAGAAACCTTATTGAATTTTATAGTTAAAAGGGCATGTACATATCCACATAGAAAAACTGTAACCTATCAAACCATGAACAGTGGATTATTTTCATTCTTTTACAAATCATTCAGTAGAACAAAAAATGTCCTTTCTGAATGTCTCGTTATTTACACATTCGAACAAATTAAACGAGTAACAGTGTATTGTTAAAATACAATAATACACAGTAAACAAGAGAGGGAATGTTTGCTTGCCTGTCAATGCTGTTGTCAACCCTGCGTTCGAGAACAAATGACTGCGACATCTGCGTTTTCCAAACAAAACGAGGATTTCACAGATGAATGTACTCCTCGTAAATGAAAATTATTTAATTTAAAGATAATCTGATAGAATTATAATATTGTAATTATCTTTATACCCTTTTTTTATTCTATAGCGGAACTGTTTATGTTTTGTTATATAATTTTTGTCACAATAATTGTGCCATTCTAACACAGATTGCCGTTTTAAGGGGGTAGGTACACCTTAACACTTTTAATCTATTCTATTTTTAAAATCTATTTTTAAAACATGCAGCAATTTTAAGGTAATTTTCGTAAAAAAAAAATTATGTATACTTCTGCATTATTTTTGAAATTATGAAATTAAATGCAAGATGCTACGCTTTTCTTACAGTCACTTGCGGCCACCTATGTAATTATATCACAGTAGTTTAACACTCTTTTCCCACAAATGGCATTTTTTCATAACAGTTTCCCTTATATTTCAAAAACAAATTAACGGAATTTAATGAAATTTTTAGCATGTTACCTACAAAAATGAACAGAACCCAGAACCATGCCTCTTTTATAAATATTTTGCCTACAAAAATAATTTAGTTGTTAAAATACTTTGAAAACAAGTTACTACGAAGGTGGACCAGAAAGTAAGAACGATTTGGCATAACTACGGAAATAATAACGAAAGATATCAACACAAAACTATATTTACACAGATATAGAACATTATATTTCTCAACGTAATTGCCAATGCTGTCAAGGTGCTTATTGTAACGTGGTACCAGTTTTTCGGTGCCGATGTTACACTCTTCTACCGCCAAAGATCTGAGTCAGGATGTCACTGCCGCTTTGAGGTCATCGGTTGTGAACTCTTTTCCACTCAAAAAGTCTTTTAGTTTAAAAAACGAGTGAAAATCGCTGGGTGCCAGGTCAGGGCTATAAGGAGGATGTCCAAAACTGTCCCACTTAAAACGTTGAAGTTGTGCCTGTGTTTGAGCAGCCGAATGAGGGCGAGCGTAGTCGTGAATCAAAAACACTTTTTCAGACAACTTTCCATGTTTCTTGTTTGGCATAGCGCGTCGTAGTCGTTGAAGAGTTGCATAATAGGCCTCTGCATTTATTCCTTGTATTCTTGGCAGAAACTTCACGTGGATTAAACCCTTTCGGTCCCAAAAAGCTGTTACCATCAATTTTCTTGTGTGGCGAATTGGTTTTTTTCTTTTTTGGATTTTGAAGGTGAGTTTGCGTGTTGCTTGGATTCTGGTGTTTTGTAAGAAACCCACGTTTCGTCTTCCGTTATAATGCAGTCGGGAAATTGATCACCATTATTGCAACACTGAGTCAAAATTCAAGGGCTGCTCCCATCCGTTGCGCCTTGTGAACTTTGGACAACATCTTTAATACCTGCAGAGAACACATTTTCTGGTAGCCACGGTGTTCTGTCACTACTTCATGTAGGAGAGATCTTGAAATTTGTGGGTGAAATTCATGTAAGGTTTCCAAAGTGAATCGCCGGTTTTCCTGAATTCTTTAATCAACATTTGCTTTCAACTCATAACGAGTGATGGCCTCCCACACCGGTCTTCGTCGTGCACATTGGTTCTTCCTTGATTAAACATTATGCACCATTTCCTCACTGAAGACTCGTTCATTGCATTATCACCATACACTTGCGTTATTTGCCTACAAATTTAGATTGGCCGAATATGTTGTGCATTCAAAAAAACGAATCACACTACGCACTTCACATTTGGCGGAATTTGCAATTGGTGCCGCCATTTGGTTACGTTGTAGAACAGACATGCGTGATCTCACAACAACGAAACTCGACTCACATTGAGGGGCAAGGAGCTACCTAGCGCGCATGCGATCGTGGTGGTGGGGGACAGGCGCTGAGCATGATGCGCAATCGTTCTTTACTTTTTGGACAGCTCTCGTACATAAATTTAAACGTAAATTTTAATTTTTTTTTTTTTTTTCACACACTTGATAGAAGTTGTTTTTGTTTATCAATCTTTAAGTCTCAAAATGAAAGAAAAAATAAAAATATTGAAAATCATTTGAGTTAAGAGGGTAACACTAAATGGTGATACGAAAGTAGGTGCCATTTTGAATAATTAATTCGTATACTTAATTGCAAGTTCATCATTTGAAAACAGTCTTAATATATTTTTAAAGCCTGGGTTTTCAGTATATTAATTTCCAACTTCACATGAGCCATGTACAATAAGGAAAACTAGACTGAATATGTCAATTTTTCAGTGGTTTAGGCTGTACGTATGCTTTAAGAGTTTCCTGTAAAATTACTTTGTCTGCTCCAACCTTACTATAAATTGAAATTCACTTTATCCCAGAAATTGTTAGTGTTTATTTGTGTGTTGAGCTAAAGAAGTGTTAGAGAGTTAAGAAGCTCAGCATTTTTTCTTCACTACAAAAATGAAAATAATAATTTACCGAAAATCGCGAATATGAATAACTTTACTGGTTATATTATAATAAACTTATATTATCATATATTACTGAGGATAATACTAGGTCCCCGGTTATCTCATTCCAGCACTTGCGCGAGCGGTCCCACGTTCAGATTCTGGTGGGTACCTCCACTTTCAGCGGAAGGCAATGGAAACCACCACAGCCTCCCTTTGCCTAGAAAGACAAAGACGACGACGACGACGACGACGATGATGATGATGATTATGATGATGACGATGAAGTTACTATTAGGATCCTGAAAATATAGATAAGGGCACATGAGTAGATCCCAGCCTTGTTTCAGAACGAAACTTCTTGCTGCTGTAGGAGCGATAGGTGATAAAACCCTAGAACGATAGGGTAAGATGATGAAGCACTTATTTTGCTATCATTCAATATAATTTATCATTCAAATGATTTATCGTCTCCCGTCTGTGCCACCATTGTTCAAGTCTCGTGTCTGTGTGTGTTTGTTGACACTTTTCGTTCAGAAAAGTGTCTATGAGTGTCTATGTGTACAAAATATTTTTTCTGTCTGTGAATTGCATAGATCGAAAGCAAAATCTTACAAAAATGGAAGTTTAAATTTTAGTTAAATACCCTCCAGAGATGTGACAAAAACATTTTAATAACTTTCTCTTATTCTTGTCATATCTTTGCCATAATTACATTTTTATTGTCTTGAAAACGAATCTAAAAAGGTTTTATTTGAAACATTATTCGTAGAAATTTTAAGATAGGAAGTTTTAGATGGTTATAAACGTAATTATTATATAATATGATCTCTGCTGAATATAAGGTAATATTAATATTGCATTGTTGTTTGTTTCAGTCGCTCAGGTGAATGAGTCGTGCTTCTTCAACGAGCAATGTGAGATGAATAGTCATCTGACGGAATGTCGAGATGCTCACTGTGTGTGCCGCTTCGAGATGACCCCGGTCACCAGGAAGGATGGCAAGATCGAGTGCGTAGGTCAGTCATAACTATATCAACTGTCTTCACACTAACACTATTTTATTCCTAACACTATTTTAATATTCCTATCTTCGTAATTTCGTCAACTCTTTTCCCAAGGTTCAGATGAAAGCAATAAATGATCAAATACTGATATCAAATAGCATTACTTGAGGTGTATGGCGGCCTTTATTTCAGAAGCTCCGATTTATGCCACGTCAAAAACTATCAACGGTTGAAATAAAAAATTTGCCTTATTCAAATAACATGTAGAACATTATAAAATGTATTACTGTCTACCTGTTTTTTTATGTAACATTTTATTACAGCATGCTCCAGTACATTTCGCAATATTACATTCTTATGTACTACAAAATTATAATTATAAAATTACTGTACAATAATTATTGGATCTTATTCAATTACATTCTGCCAATTATTTGCAAGAGTATAAAGTCTATATTATTTATATATTTTTGAAATGGTTTTAGGTGCTTTTCCATGAGTTCTTGTTTGTTAATACGCCACTTCCCACATTTCTGTTGCACAGGTTTCTTGAAATTGTTTCTTTCACTGTTTAAAATCTCACACTCCCATAGAATATGGTCTACTGTTTGAGTTTTTTTTTTCCTACACACGCATGTTGAGTCGTCAGTCAACTTGAATCTGTGGAAGTATTCACCAAACTTTCCGTGGCCTTTAGTTATAGCTGTTAAATTGTATGTTAGCGTTAATTTCATATCAAGTCTTTTTTTAACACTAGGGAAAAGAGGTCTTCGTTCTTGCACCATTCCGTGTTGCTACCTGTATTTCACATTATTATTATTATTATTATTATTATTATTATTATTATTATTATTATTATTATTATTATTATTATTATTGTTATTATTATTATTACCATTACCATTATTATTGTTATTATTATTATTATTATTATTATTATTATTATTATTATTATTATCATCATCATCATCTTAACCATCGTCATTTTTGCGTTACATCATCTAACCAAAGAGAGTCTTTGCAAATTTCGCTCTGAGAATATGTCCTCATCCGTCTTATGAAAAATTAAAAAGTAGCATGAATTTTATGTACTTATAAAAGTGCGCGGTTTCACGAGAAATTGAATGGGTTGAGTGTTTATACGGCGATGGACATCAACGAAACCGCCCCCTCCCCAAGCCCGCATACGGGTCGGTGGATGCAAATCGATGTGGAAGCTCTTTTTTCTAGTCCTGGAGTCTGCTCCATGCATGAAATGCGAAATATAATAAACTTTTCTCCTCTCCGCTTCTACCATATTAAAAATTAAGTAAGACATGGCTGCAGCTAATAAAAGCTAAATTCATGAAAAGTTCAACTCGCCACAGTGTGTATTATACATAAGATTATCTTACGTGTAGCTACGGTCGAATATAATCTAGTTATCTTCTTAGGGGTACCCAAACTTCGCTATTCATTTTTCTGTTTACTGACGAGACATCAAATGACCCATGTCAGGTGTTTAAGTAGCGGAATCACTCCTTGAAGCTGCATTCAATGTAACGCGTTATAATGTTTCATTTCTAATAAAATATGCACTGTAAGTGAATATTAAATAACCAGAGCCCGGAGGCTTGTGCATTTTCCTCAAGTTTAGTGTGCACACACTATGTTCTTGACCACAATCCTAGTCAACTCCAGAAGAGTAAAATCTGATTACAAGAACTTTATTACTACATTGAATATTTACAATTCAGAATCTATGGTCACTGAAATTCAGACATAATACAATTTATTATTTTTACTTACAACCTTTTTTAAAGGTTCTTCTACCTCCAGTATCATTACAGGCTTCATTACACTGGACTACAATGTACAATGTACAATGTAAAATATAGGCTAAATAAAATGAAATTAATTAATTTTTCATTTTAATGAATGGATTTGTGACGTGATCAATATTATGTTGTGATGTTCTATCAACTAGGAGTTTTGTGAAAAGTAGACCTCGCGTCTAAAACAAATAATCTAAATCTGCTCTTCATCGGTTAAAATGGCCACCATCTTGAAACGGAATAAAAAATAAAAATCCTTACACAGATAGTTTTAATGATTCCAAGGAACATGCATGCAAAATTGTAAGAAAATCGAACAACGCATATAATCGTGACTGCGTAATAAACAATTACAGACAGACAGACGAAATGCCGAACGGTCGAGTTAAAACAAGACTTCGCTTCGCTCGGCCAATTATTATTATTATTATTATTATTATTATTATTATTATTATTATTATTATTATTTTTATTTTTTATTTTTATTTTTTTTATTTTTAGTTTGAAGTTTATTATTACATACATTATTACAATTTTGATTTTAAACATCTTATACCCATATTTTGTTATTCTCGTATCCCATGTAAATTCATGCTTGAGCCCTTGCTTTAGTTAGATCATTTATATTCGCTAAGATTATGATGATTACTAACCGAAGAATTTCAGCAGAGTATTCTATTTGCAAGCCTCTCTCTCTACCTCCCGTAAGGCAGCAGCCAGACCCTCAAATACCACCGAAGTACCTAACGTGAGTCAGGAATGTTTGAAATTTCAAACTTCAGGATTTACTTTTTGCTGAAGTTACAACGCTTAGAGTTCAACGATCGACATGAATAGCTAGTAAATAAAAATGATGGAATCAAGCCGAATTCATAACGTAGTCACCTAGGCTCAATTTCTTAGAGTAACTTATCAATGTAGTAATCTATAAAGCAAGGCGTGATTTTATAATTCAATGAAAATTTGGTTTAGTAAACTGCATGAAAAGCTGCCTTCTAATTAGTGGATTGTTTACTTAATCACTACAGCGTGCGAATTAACGTGGCAAGAGGTTTATTTCTCTGGCTGATAAAACTGTTTCCATGGCAAATGAGAACAATATTTTCCCCTCTCTGTTGCCCTAACCGGTAACGTCTTTGCTTATTGCTTTGCTACTTCACAAAGAATATTTACTTCTGAAATTTCAGTCCGTGAAGGATGATAAGGCTAGATTTATTTGAATGTTTCCCCTTCATAAAGAAGCTTAATTCGCAATCTAAATCACATGATTAATCCTTTCTATTTCTAGCCAATTTCTCATTACGCTAGACCAGATAGGAAAGCTGCTGTGACTACAAGAAATCCGAGTTTCCCTTATTTACGAAACCCAACCTCTGAAATAGCGATATTCTTCCCACCACAATCTTATTCTCAAACTTATCCCATACGAGGCGAAGCGGAATAAATCGTGAAATGAATTCCTGATTAATAATAATATCACTTAGTACACATGTTATTAGCTTTGATTTCTTAAGTAAGTGCTGAGAATCTAGGTATCTTTTAACTGAAATGCTGAAAGATAACTGTATTTTACCGGTTTCCAATCTCTAACCTACATAAAAATGCAGCATTTACAAAAATAGGAAACGTCCGGTATTACTCCTGGTTTTCCAGTGACGTTCATGCATCTCCAAAATAAACACGAAACAGAATCCGCGGAGTGGAAATACTCTTTTACTAATGGCTTCCAACAAAACTAACTTATATCATTTTCACTTGAGAATCCGAGAATTTGATATTACAGGACCGTATTGTGTATTGTAAACTTTCATCTACCACTGACATACCGTAGTTCAAAATTTAGTCAAAAGAATAAATATATAACACAGAATAATCAGAAAAAATCAGAAATAGAAAAATACATAGTGTACAGTATCAAACGTCATTACCAGGCTTGCAATGTCTGCACAGGGTTTTAGACTCAAGTTTAGTATTACATCATCTAGCGTGACGTCACTATACGAACAGCCAATTCACAGCATTAACAGAGCGCGTTTCAAGTGAATCTACTGCAGTCTACATGAAAATGAAATAAATTATTTATGTTCAAAACATCATTATACATCATTTGTGTGTAGATTATAAAATGGTTAATTTGTTTGATCATGCTTTCATTCTAAAAGCAATATGAAATGTATTGGCTTTTATCTCCTCCCAATTATACCTGAGCTCAATCTTGTAGTCATCGCGTGACACAACTCACCCACCTTCCTCCAGTAGTAGGCCTATATGTTTAATGAACCTAACCCTTGGCTAAGCAAACACTTAAAGCCCGGTTATTGCATACTGGATGTATTTTATTGTTCACTGTAAAGACGTATACAAGAATCGGAACATAAAGTAGTATGAGGTTGAAGAAAACCACATCAAAGGTTTTAAAAAACTGAAGAACAAAATGAAAATGTGAACAGCATGCTCTGTGGTACTATCCTAGTAGTAGTTCCTTATTTCTAGTGACTGCTTATAAACTGTTTGGCATCTATGTGACGTCGCATCCAATTGTGTGCCATTTCCATACAAGTAGCAGTAACTGATTCAAGCTATTGTAACTTGGAATGTGATTTTTCTTATTCTTTTTCCCCTTTTCAAACCAACGTTGTTCTACACCGGATTTGAATCTGAAGATGGTGGTGGGGTGCTAACCCAGTCCTTTGTCACATGCAGTATCAGTTCAAAAACGTTCTACTCTGTTTGTTTCGCATTTAGGATTTTAAAATTCCTTACACTGATTGGATTATATCGCATTAGAATTGTTTTAGAAACTAAGTTAAACATTGCATCATAAATTAAGTCTATGTAAGAGATCGTATTGTACTAGTTTACATGGATACAGTCAGATCGGAGTTACCTATAGAGATGGCCACATAAAAAGACATTCGGATCGAATTTCCGATCCAATTCTGAAGATAACTAAGATATGGTCGAGAGATCGTACTTCGATCCGAACTCAAATCCTTGTTCACCATAGGAAACTCAATCCCGGTGACACGAATACTTAGCTGGTTTCGTCTTTTTACTAGAAATAGGTAGCCTTACATAGACTACCGATACTGCATTCATTTTTCTCAAACTCTTTCCCTTAATTTTGTTTGGGTGGCTAGAAAATATTAATATAATACTTTTTAAACGCAAGGGATAATTGTGCAAGCGGTTAGCCATACATATCCAAGTTAGAAAACTATACGAAAATCTCAATATACTGTAAAATCCATAAAGAACAAGTTGGAATCGTATTATGTTCTAATTTATTCCACATGTAAACGAAACCATGAGGTTTCATAAAATGAATTTCCGTTCGAATGCAACAAATTTTATTAAAACTTTATACATTATATATATCACCTTAAACCGTTACTAAAGGCTTTTCTGGGACCAGAACTCAAACATTAGCATACATAAATAAAACATAGCCTACCACACACACATTAAAACAATGGTAGTCACAACATTTAAAATGTCAATCTCTCTATATATAAAAGGCTTTGTCCTGACTGACTGACTGACTGAATGAATGACTGACTGACTGATTGACTGAATGACAGGAATCAACGTACAGCCTAAACTATAACAGGTAGAGACTTGGAATTTTGACAGTGCCTTCGTTTCATAATGTAGGTGCTCACTAAGAAAGGATTTTGAAAAATTCTGATTCTAAATGCCAAAAATTAAATGTTTTTGAAAATACTTAATCCCTTTTTACATAGAATTATCAATTCCAAATCACAGAATATATTGTTGCCAAATGGTATCAGGTGGGCTTGGAAAAAACAAATGAAATGCACTTTTGACAAATAAGAGAAGTTATCAAAATAATTCATGTTATAAATAAATATTACAGAATGAAATCCACTAAAATAATGGAATCACATAACTTTCTCTACCCTGGACATAGAGAAAACAAAACGAGGTATGGTAATGTGTATATTATTATATTATATCGCAGGTTTTTGGAGAGAAAAGTATGAAAGTGATAATGCTTCCTGTTTAATTTCATCTCCAAAACGGTTTTATGGTAACATAAGAGTGGGAAATTTCCCGCCTCGATATTGCAATTTTATGTTACTGGAATTTCTGTTTCTTCTTATTTAAACCTCTACCAGGCTTGCTGTGCACTGTACAAGCGATGGGATGCAAAATTCTAGATCCTCTATGAGCCATAAAAAACTATATCAAGCGTTTTCTGAGGGAATAGTTTGAGTGTAATAAGTCGTTCTTCCTATTTCAAATTATAAATGCCTATATAAGGACCTAGAATTTAAAATTTAAAATCCTTCATAAGCTAATTTCCAATTACAAAATACAAAACCCGGGCGACGCCGGGTCTTTTAAGCTAGTCGTTTATATTGTATCATTGCACCAAGTGATAGTGACAGAGGATCACATTGTCAATTCCTCAAATAAAACTGAAGATGGCCCATCATTGGTGCCGAAATGCATCTTTTTAACATATGACAATCTAAGATCCAGCAAGGAGGAGGACTGGACAGGTAGCGTCATAAACGACTGACATTTTAAATATTGTTACTACCATTGTTTTAATGTGTGTGATATGTTTTATTTATGTATGCTAAATGTTTGAGTTCTGGTCCCAGAAAATATTTTACTAAGGATCTGATATGTTTTTCAAGTTTTAATATCGATGCACCTTACTGGAAATGAAGTTCATTAAAACTGAAATTTTATTAAGTAACATTATATAAAATTAGATATAACTCTAAGGTTGCTTAATTTAATAAAATCAAACGAAGTCATAAGTTACGTAAATGTTTTCGTTCCAGTAATTATTTTAGTCTTTTACAGAATTAAAACATTAAAATATAAATGTTGAATAAATACTACCATTGCGATCTACAATAGGCCTAATCCTTATCTTTGTAAACCTTAGAAAGTTCCCTGAACAACCTGCTTTCACAGATTTGCTTTTTGCAAACAAAATGAGAAGGGAAGTACGGTAAATGTTGCACGGAACTGTCACTTTGCAAGGAATGAGCGAATCGAGCGGTCAACCGATCAAACAAACCAGGAGAAAGGAAGTTCTCTAAGCTACATGTAAACAGAGTCGCTATTTTTATAACTGGTTACACCACTAACGGTTAATACTTAATTCGAGTTTTGAAGACATGAAATCAGACATGATGATAGTCAAGTTCTATAATTTTCGACATTTCTGCCTTACACTTTCTATCTTCTGCTGCATCTTTTAACTCTCTACAGCTTCTTTTATTCTTTATGTCATCCAATATCTCAATTCTTCTTTCCAACTTTTCTTGTTCCTTTTATTTTCCTTCGATAACATCCAGTTTAAATTATACATATCTTCTCATACACTCTTCATAAAACTTTTTCATTCATCATGTTGTCTCTCCACCGAATTTTCTCCACTTTCCTTCAACAACAAGTCAACAGAGTCATATTTTGTTTAAAACAGTTTTGGCCACTGCTATCCTTTCCCTAATTTACTTCGAGTAATGTGGACCTCTTGTAATGAAGCTTCCTAATTATCGAAGTTTAGATATATTTTCTATGAGGTCCATCAATATTTCTTCATTTTTTGAAATCTTCATCACTTTTTACTGTTCTTAAATTGCTCTTAGCCGTAGCGCTCCTGTGTTATAAGCAGACTTGTTCTTTAAAAAATAACCGTTGATATTTAATATGAACAAAAATATCAAACTACTGTCAAGCTACACAACTACAGGAAATCCCGTTTCGTAAAAGATTAGTAAGCTGTAAGCTTATATATAATACATAATGCTAACTAGTAGGCCTACTGTAGAGAGATTATGGGATGAGCAGTAGGAACCTATATCGGAAAATGACAGTATTGACTGCATCCGCTGATCCGAACATGCTTGCCGATATTGGATATATTGTCAACCACGTTTGTTTCATTAAAGCTACCGTATGTTTCCTTCCATCCTTGGTCAAGGACTTAAAATGCCTGAAGCCCATTAATAAGCCACAGTGCCCTCTGCTTTAAAGCTTAGTAAGCAATCGGTATAATTCAAAAGAATCTCCGATGCTCATACTATATAAGTTACTCTGCCTTTTTTAGCTTAAGCAAAGGCCAATACAGGTAACTCACTCAAGTTCTCTCTCTCGAGATGCGAAGGCACCTCTTCCACTAACCCACCGGAAATCATGTCTCATTTTACGACCAGTTTATTTTAGGGAAAATCTTTTTGGAGTCAGTATGTTAAAACAAATGCAGTTTAAGGCAATTCGATATGAACAAGATTAAAATCACAATTTATAGCAAATATGTTAGCTATAGAATAAGTTTACTATCATTATGCTGGTTGCCTCAAGATAGGGCAACATACAGTTTGTCTTACATGGCTGGAACACGGGATTCAATCCCGGTCAATTCATTTTGAATTTGAATTTTAATTTTAATTTGAATTTGAAGGGGAAGGGGAAGGTTTTTTCGTGGGACCGGTATCAGTAGCGATTGTTAGAATAATTTGCTAATATGGTACAGCCTTCAATAGGCTATTATTATAGTGATTAAACTGCACCATAAGTGGGTTTAGTTTCCTTCATTACGCACTTCGCACACTTTCGCCCCGCACTACATTCCAACTTCAGATTCTAGGTAAGTGACAGTTAGGTTAGAAATAGTGATATTAGTGTTAGTGACATGTTGAGCAGTAAGGTTGGTGGCAGTTAGGTTAAGAACAGGTTAGGTTAGGAATAGTGATATTAGTGTTGATCGCCATCGGGTTTACAATCCCAGCCTTGTTTCTGGATCATGTGACCCAAGCGCAACTCGCTGCCAGTCGTAATTCTCGCTTTCTAACAGATATTTTCTGGCCACAGACTGCCATTTATATGTTACAAAAGTGACATCTTCATTCTCATTTTCATAGTGTTTCGGACATTTCCCACAAAAACTAAATTACTATATAATTTCTCTGGTTTATGAAGAACCCACAAAGATAAAAAAAAATCTGATGTGAAATTCACATAACTTCCTCTGTCCAAATAAAAATTGGCCTCTTAATATTATATAATTATTGTGTATAACATTCTCTCCAAGTAAATTGGTTGTAAAAATTAAGAGAAAGTCGTTCCCACATCGCATCTCCGAAAGATATAACCCAAATAAATTCTTATTAATGTACTCTCGTAACTTCCTTAATTTTAGCATGACCAATAGATTTTTCTCACTTCACATTGTGATATAGAACAAGACATTTCAGAGTGGATGGCTTATAATTACCATTCAGATAATTTTTTTCGAAAAAATGTTTCAAATAAAAGTTTTAGCTGTTAGTATAAGCACCCCATGTGTAAAATCTAAACAAAATCGTAAGAGCTGTTTTCGAGAAAATCGCTACTAACGAAATTGCCTTCATGTAAAGTCCCCTTCAAAATAAGAGAAAGTCGTCATCACCCTTCGTGTCACATATCCAGAAGGTACCTAACCCAAATACAAAATTTTGTTTTTGTACGATTTTCCGTTACAAGAGGCCATAATGCAAAGAGCGCGTGGCTTTTAAACTAACCGTCAGAGAATTCCCTCGAAAAATATTTCAAGCAAGTTTTAGCACTTGGTATAAGCAATCCACGTGCAAAATTTAAAGAAAATCGCAAAAAAAGAAAATGTCTTCATGTGAAGTCCCTTAAAAATAAGAGAATCATGTCGCCATCTTTGTGTTACATCCTCAGAAGGTACCTAACCCAAATACAAAATTTTGTTTTCATACGATTTCCAATTATGGAGACAGGCTGTTCACATACATGTTTCCGAAAATAGTATTTTTTGGATTCAGAGGACCTCAAAACGTGTATTTATGTTAAAACTCAACTTCGAATTTGGGGATCGGAAAGAATACTTCCTCTACCTATAGTACGGGCAGAGGAAGTAATAACCGATTTTTGTTCTGTGAATAAACATAGTGCAAAGTCATGGGAACCATCCCCGCATAATTAATTAAATTACTCTGTAGACTAGAGGTTAGGTTCTAGTATAACATACCAGGTTCTAGTATAACATAGCTGTAACAGGTAAGGTGTTTCTACCAACAGTAAGGAACCCCCTATTTCGAGTGTTATTTTTAGTTACTGATTGCCCTGCTTGAAAGTTATGTCCGTGTGCCAAGAACAACGAACTTTATCTCGTGAGCCTCTATTACATAGGTCTACTGACTTACTGGATGGTTGATGTAAGAATTTCACAACAGATGTAAGTTCGACCCAAAAATCTTTGTCATTTTATTAACTACACGCCAAAATTCCATTTTTAAATTCGAACGAAAGGAACACACCAGTTTTTTTTATCTTAAGATAGTCCAACGACGTAAGCTGGTAATGCCAAATAACGGGTGCCATAACCAATGAGGAAAATACGTACATTTGTCCCCACTTTCGTGTATTACTGTAATGTGTTCGTAACTACAATAGGCTACAGTTATAATTAGCAGTTAAGCAAGCTCGGGAACACTGCAATCAAGCGGTACAGTACAGTATGCAACAGGGGCGGATCCAGAGACATTTTTTGGGGGGGGGACCAAAGTAGAGAGGGAAGTTTCTACTCATAAAAATTAATTATTCCCAGTACACAGTTGAAATTAAAATGAACATTTCAGCATTTTATTACAAATCTATTTCAAAATAATGAATGTTGTTGCTTTAATTTAAGTATTTGGGTTATGTTGTCTTTACAAAATTTATTAGGAGGCTGACCGTTTGAATAATCTGCGCTTAATGTTACAAATTTTGGGGGAGGAAATTTCCCCCATTTCCTCCCCCGTGGATCCGCACCTGGTATGCAATAATGTAGTTTTAACATTATGCTTGCTCTTACCTTCTCTAGGAGTAACTTTGCCGACGTTTCTTCCCTGATCACTGCACCAAAACACAAGTTTACATAAACAATTAATGTTCAATTCACACGCTTTTAAATTCCACAAAACAACCTCTAAAAATTCGCAAGACACGACCACCTTACAGTACTACTAAAACACAGCATCACTCACCACAGAACACATACCGGTACTCATTCACTAGGAGTCGTCCATGTCAGACAGTAGACACCCAACATAAATCATAAAATTTCCCTCTCGCATTTCCTTGGTGCTGCGGCTGTCAATTGTTTTTACGTGCTATCACTGGAGTATACGGGATATTTCTGAGAAGGCTTTACTTCACTTGTCCACTACGTCACTCTACTCTGCTTACAAGTATTTTCTACTATAATATGACTACCTCCAGCATTAGCATTTCACGTGCACTATTAACCGGGATTAATAAAATAATGCTGTTCTGTTCTATTTTATACTAAAAAGCAAGTCTTGCTAATTACTATGTTTAGAACTGATCACATTCCAGCCATCACTAAGTGAGAAAAAATTCTAGTGTTTGGGAAGTCTCTAAAATGAAAAATAATAACCCAATAAAAATGCATTTTGTACACTTCAATTAACACATTACCAACTACATATTAATTTGCTTTCTTAACATAAAATTTGTTGCAACTTTGGTAACCAACATATTTAAGTAATGAGGCATATTGAAGGGACAAGGGGTTCTGCTCTTATAAAAAAATGTCCATATGTAGGTAGTGCAAGACATAAGAAAAAAAAATCTTTTTAACAAATAATAAGCCTAATTATAGGTCTATAGAACAATGCAAAAGGAAAGAGATCCGTCACGGAGTATAGCATTAAGAACAGTATACTGTACTGACAATATGTACTCCCTCTATCAAAACAAGTTAACCCTCTCTTATCCCTGTACTCCCATAGGTACACAATTCCCCCCCCCCCGCTAGAGGACATGCCATTGGCCGTCAGAGCTGTATTGCCAACAGAAATGCTTTCTCTAATGGTTACGCATCCCTTAGCTCACAGCAGTGGCATAATATTCCTTCGCACCAGTATGCTACTTTTGCAGATGTTCCTATCGGCTGGTTTAGAAAGATTTTTACTGTACCCCCCAATAATTAAATTATTTATATAATATATATAAAACGACAATTTATTTGTGTTCATAAACATATAAAATGGAGATAATTTATTTCAATAAACTTTCACTATAAAACAGAAATCACTTTTTATCTACACTCAAATACACCTGAGTGCATCCTTGAAAAAACTAGTCTCCTCCTATTGTACATGCTTAGTGAACCTAACCGTTCGCTGTAAAACACTGGAAGCCTGTTATAACCAAGCTTGGAAGTTGCAACTAGTGATGGGAAAAAACCAGCTCAAATGCACAAGCTAGCTCTTTCACTCCCGCTAGTAAATGAGAGTCGTTCAAAAGAGTCGACCCATCACTAGTTGCAATGCAGAACCATCCCTGGTGGAGGCTCAACTAGAAGAAAATGATTAAGATAAGATTTTTCAATAAAGTTTTCCCTCACCTTTTTTCAAGGCCAAAACATTTTTCATTTTCTCCATTTGTCTTTCCTCCATAGTATCTTATTTATTACAGAAAATTTACTTCCACATCTGGATTCTCTAATTTGAGGGGTACTAATTGATTGAGATCTGGGCAGGCTGGGCTGCTGGGAGTCTTGGAGTCCAAAGAAAACAAAAGAGCTCAATGACACCTGAAAGTACTGGTATCAAAAGCTTGAAAGCAGTGTAAATTAGCACAAAAGGCATTGTATGCAACTGTTTGAACTTTGGACATACGGCTGAATTTTCACCTCACTAAATAGAAAAGAGTAGTCATTTGAGAAATGAACATCATGAAAAAGTCCAACTTCTCAAAGGTATTTTTTCACTATACGTGTGTTTGTATTACCACACAAAGAATCAACAGCGGGCACTTGTACAGCTCGCTTGAGTAGCCTGCATGCTGGGGAACATGAGTGCTGGGTGTGAGGTAGAGGAGGATGCTACGTTGTTACTCATTGAATGTGATAGTTCATATGATAGTGATGTTATTTCCACATTTTGAAACTATTTAATCTGCATAGACATTAAAGGGTTGGTTATGTTTGTTAGTGTGTGTGTGTGGGTGTTAGCGACTCAATTTATGTTATTAAAACAAAGATTTTTCACCATGCACAACACTAACGCTTCAGACAATCTGTTCTCAATATTGACATTTCTTGTTCTTTATGTTTTAAAAACTTGGACCAACATATTACATATTGCACTTGTCAATATAGGCCAGAGTAAAATAGTAATAATAGTATTAATTGAACCAATTTAAACAGCACACTGGATTCATTTTACTAATCCTAAACACTTAAATAAGTACTAATTACTTCACAAGACCTACTGGAATAAAAATGTATGTATCACAGGAGGATATTAAGCATTATTATAGTGTTATCCACCCCCTTAGTGATAAGGAAAGTGAGAGATAAGACAAACTAAGATCTACTTGGAAAGCTAGAACGGTACTATGCAGCACTGTGACAGCCGTCAACTCACAGTATGTAGCGGAGGCTCTACTACCCCCTCCCGCTGGCAGCTGTGAGGCTATTCAATATTTCGAATTTGCAAAACTCACAATTAATTTTCACCCATTTAAAGTCTATATGAACAGCTAATTTTTCGCATGTGTCTTTCTGCAATGAAGATCTACTGACATGCAAAATTTGAGGGTAGGTTTTGACATGACAACCCGTACAGTTCCCTTGTTAGTATAAGATCTAAGCTAACTCAGTGCTATGAGGAGAATAGGGGAGATACAGTATCCAGAAGGCAATGAGGCTGGTGTTTGTAAAGCTGACCCCCATAATACCCTATACTGACTGGATGTGATTGGAGAAGGGATGAGGCCACCAATCAGCTAGATGCCATTGGACATATGACAATATATTATGATTGTTCATAAAGTATGTTTGTTTATTATGGTTATTTAAAGGTGCTTGTGTACTGTTACTTAAGCTTGGGGGAAAGAAAACCTTTATTACCCCCCCACCAAAAATTGAATAAATCAAAGATGTTAGCAAAAATTGTCACCAGTGTGCAAGAATATATATATATATATATATATATATATATATATATATATATATATATATATATATATATATATATATATATATATATATACAAACTATAAAAAAGTCTTCAAACAAAACACTTTTGAAGTAAAATTCATATTGGTAAGGAGGATCAGGAGATAAATTGTGAGTGCTCTTGGGAAGGATTATCTCTCAGCAAGCACACATTACACTTTGTGATTTTTCCTGTGCAAGATCTTAAGGAAGGTTCTATTATCTTACCCTTCTATCTTCGAATCGCTTTTCATGTATGATATTTAATAAGCGATGTATGCAATACTGTTTTATTGAGCATAAGCGATGTATGCAATACTGTTTTATTGAGCATAAGTGAATTTTTCACAGGGGAAGAACAGACTTATATTAAAATATAATGTGAGTGCTGATACTGAAAGTTTTATAACAGCAGTAAATGACTTACATTCACAAGCTCTTTTAGCAATACTGCTTCTGAGCTGGGTTAAGAAATGGCCTAGTCATGTAAGTCTTGAAAATTTATGGATTTCTTTTGTTATTTATACATGTATGTACAGTAATCACAAATGCTAGATTAGCAATCTTATAGGCTGAGTTATACTACTCCCATTTCCCAATCCAATTCAAAAGTAGTGTCTAAGTGTCACGATAGTTAAGTTAATTTTAATTCATTCTTTTTCTCTATTATATCATTTCCTACATCATTGTGTCCGTAATTTTTCAACTGCAGAAATATTTTACTTATTGCCTATTATAAAATAAACATTTTTGCCTTGAATAAATGAAAGAGATATTAGATATATATGGAAAGTGTTTCAAAGATAAAATAAAGTAATAGGAACAGCCTGCCTAAGATTTCATACAGGAAAAATAAAAAAAAAAACATATTGTATAATGCAATGAGTAACTTGTTCTGAGACGATCTATCCCCCCAACCTTACTCAGTCCAAATATATTTTCTGCTTGCTGATTTTTTTAGCTTTATATACTTACAGCCAGTGAGGGAAGTGAGGTGGTATGCAACGGTATGCAATACCGGCACTGGTTTCCAATATCACACCGGCACTAGTTTCAGTGGTCAAACAGCATACCGCCACTGAAAAACAGTGGATCCTATTTTTTAACTTTACTTTGTAATAAATAGTAGACCCTATTATCTGTTTGAGTTGTAATATAATTACTTTTCATGATCTTTCATCCATTGGTACTCTTTTAGCAGTAGTCATTGCCAGTATAAAAGTCTATGTCTGGTAACTTGTGATGTATTCGTGATGTTCGTGACTTGTGCTTCTGCTTGCCGATCATATATATTAATGGAGGAAGTTAATTAAGAACATCCCGACTGTAAAGAACAATATTTTCTGCATCTCACAATAAATATTGTGGTATGATAAAACAAAACCTTGGAATAGCATACTGCCTCTAGATCTTTCCCACTTCCTTCACTGTTTACAGCACATGCATCTTAAAGGTAAATAAAAGGAACGTGACCAGCAGAGGAAATGCCAACAATTTCAGTCAAGAATTTTAGGATCTTTCTACTAATAACTTCCACAAAATATCTTTAATCTACCATTTTATGCCTCAAATATTGTGCTTCCATTTTCTTCATGGTAAACACCCATTATGATTGTGCATGTTATCAAGGACACCTATATCGTTCAAATTTTTCATCCATATATCCATCTCAAAAGCAATCATGATTTTTATTTCAGTAATTGGATAAGGATGCACCTTTTGCATCCATACAAAATAAAACATCATCAGAGACACAATAACTAATCACCCGAATACTGAGTTCTGGGCTAATGTAAAAGAAGGTTCATAAAATTGCTGACCACTTTTTAATCTGATTTCCTTTTTGGGTCACATTCTTTTTCTAAGGCACAAAATAAATTTTTTGCAACAGATTAATGCAGGATTTTGTTGGTTTCTGGTAGCTCCCAAAAATGATGACTCGGGGCCACCTAAATATATAGATCCGGCCATGATTGGTGTTCTCGTGGGTATGGCCCTCATGTTCATCATCCTGTGCGTTGTCCTGCGGCTCTTCAGCAAGTAAGTGACAACAATATAAATTCAATAAAATTATCAAAAGCTGATATTATGGTTACTTCAATAAATACTATGTAATTCACTTCTAAGATACATCTCTGGTACTTTGTCACTCACAATTTGAGTATACTCATTACTTCATGTTTAATTATGTAACTGTGATAGAACAAAGGCCTCCATAATGATATTTTCTTTACAGTTCTACACTGGTAAAGTAGGCAGTTTTAAAACAACTTTTATCAGCCTGAATAACTAATTATAAATAAAGTCTTCTATTAGTAATCTTAATTTTTATTTTTCAAATTGAATTTATGTTTAGTTTACTTTTAGAAACTTTATTTAGCAGATTCTTTTAATTTAATTTGATTTTTATCAAGAACTTAAAATGAAATACTAATAAATACCAATACAAGGTGATAGGCTGAAGAATGAACACTTTTATTGTGAGGCTGATATTTTTATTTCCTGAAAATATAAGCTTTCCCTTACTCGCTTAGTGAAAAAAAAAATAAAATAAACTGAATGAGATGTGTGATTGGATCTTGATTATCTAAGAGGGAATTATGTTGTAAATTTGTCTATAGAAAATTCCACTTGTTCCCTCGTACTTTTTCTGTATTGTATTGTTTTGTAACGTTAAATTTCTTACAAACTATCAACAATTACCAAGATTTGCATCACTACCCAGCAATAATATAGGCCTATTTCTTATTACAATAAAGTACAACTAGATGTTCTAGGCAATATGACTGAACTCTTTAAAACTTTCGTTTTCAAGTATCATAGGAACTGAACAACACATTTTGGCTATTATTCAGTCATCTTCAGGTCATTATTATGTAGCTTCTATGAGCTTCAAGGTTGTTGTTACAATTGAGTACAATCCTATTACAGTTCTTATCTATTGAAGCCCACTGTAATTTCATGCCATTGCTTGTGGATGGAGAGGATAAGCTTCTTTTAAGGGATGATCGAAGTGTTATGGTAAGAATTATTTTTTAAACAAATTGTTCTATAAACTTGAAATTTGACACACTTAATTAAAACCTGAACAGAAACTACAGTTTAAAATTTAAATTATTTCCGAGACATTGATTTATTTAATTTTTTAAAATAAAAATTGAAACCTCTATCGATAAATATAAAAATACAAACCTGATTTATTAAATTAACATTCTTTGATGCTTGTTTTGCAATTAAATTACTGATGGGTTTCTTTTATCTTCTTCAGGCTTTTTGTTTTTAAAAAATATTTGACATAGGAAAGTGAAAAGTTTGACAAAAATTTATATATGATACTAAACATTTCTTTAAAAAAAAAACTAACGCCTATGTAAAAGTCTGATCACTAATTTTGTTGCACATAATATGAAGTACATTATGAAAAATTTCAGAGTAAAATCTCTATTTTTGTGAGAGAAAATAGATTTTGAATTTGACTAACATCCAAGTTGAAATGAGAAAATAAGCGATTAAGGTTTGCATGCACTGGTAGTTTAAAGTGTATGGTGCTTTAAATATGGCATTATCAACACCTTTCCATGTACCCAAAAGTGGTATATTAAAATTTTACAAGGTTAGAGTTTAGGGTATGCTGGATTTTTTTACACTAAAATTTAAAAGTAGCAATGTAGTTTGCAAATGACTAAGCTAACACTTCTGTCCTCCCTTAAAGAAATTCTCTACCCCAGCCAATGAACACTATAAACACTGTAAATATGGAATAAATATATACAGTATTTCTTTTACCAAGTTAATTTTTGGATTGAATAATTTAGGAAAAGAATAATTTAAATAAATGTGCTGAATTCAGAGCACCCTGACACAGCTCATTCAACTTATTTCAGGGTGGAAGCATTTTGCTTCCTAACCTCAACACCTGCTCCTCTCTCAATGAGATAATGAATATTGTATGATATGAGGCCGGAGTAAGACTCAATTACACAGACAACTGCTGACTGCCCTGTCTTCATCTCTAGTTTAATTAAGTTCAATAATTAAGTGCATGGTGCCTGCAATTCAGAAAAGTCATTACTTCTCTAGCAAATCATTTATTTGTTCTGCTAAATGTCCTGAATTCACATTCAACTCAAATGTTTAAGACACCTTAGTTCTGTTTTTACATCCAAAAATAAATTGGATAACAATGGAAGATTATTATTTGTATTAAAATAAGTTTTCTGCAGTATATTGAATGTTTTTAATTTTTATTCATTAGTCCACAAATAAAATACATGATCTGGGCAAATCATGAATTTAATCCCTTTTATTGATGCATAATGATTCAGCATTTCCTTCTTTAAAAGAAACGTGTTTAGTTTGATGAGTTTTTTCAAATATTTGTCTATTTCATAAGCCAGTAGGCTGGCATTTTCTTATAGATACTGTGCAGATAAATCAATACAGCATTATTATCAGTTTTACGGAAGACAAAGTGCAGCTCAAAATTATGGAATGAAATTACTTTAGTCACTGGGTAATGTATCCTAAGAATATAACTAAACCCATAGTGTTACAAACTGCAAACTTACTATAAATATATCTAAATTATTTCCCTTTCAGTACTGTTTCTTGTAGGGTCAATCCATGAAAATATGGACACAAAGGTTGAAAATTAAAAATCTGTTGCACCGTTTTAGATATTATCCAGTCACCTATCAGCTTTTAAAAAAATATTTTTTATCGTGGTGAGTACTTGAAGCCTATTTGAATCCTCTGATATATTTTACTTGGGTTTCTAAACAGCAAGTAATTTGCAGAGTTTTTTTTAAACATGTAAATGTCACACCCGTTACAAATGGATTGACCCTGTAGTCTGTTTCATCTAACTTACAATAGCAGCAATAATGATAAACTGCTGGTAAAGACTGAGCTCATGGTTCCTCATGCCTGCGGGATCACATTTCTAGCAGGGCCCAAGAACCGAGTTCTATACAATAATGTAAGGTGTTTACAGTTAACTTTCATTTTATGTCTGCCAAGGGAACAAGAAAAGAAGTATGTAAATGACAAGGATAAAAGCGTAAGACTAAGGACTTACTGGTAGTGTAACAGAACTTCTAAAGTAGTGTATTTAAACTTCCAGCTGTAGATAGGTCCATCAAGTAGGATTAACAATATAATAACTATTCTAGTTGCCTTTATAATTTAGTTGCCTAAACTTGAGTACAAGAAACCAGTAATAAGTAGGCTATTTAATGCGGATACATACTGTAACATAGTGTAGTTAATAACTTTTCCACACAAGGAAAACTAATTAAAATGAGATAGAATTCAATCTACCTTATTTATACCACAATAGGCACACCAAAACAGCATGCATTCTGAGTACTATAATAATTGTGATAACAAATAGAAAACCTTGATGAAGATAGCAATATTTTGTCAGTATTCTTTCTCTACTGTCGGTGTAGAGGTAGCATGCAATGGTCGTGGGATCAAACCTGGTTGCCGTCGATGGATGTTTCAGAACATAAAAACACTGGGCATGGAGTCATCCAGGAGGGACTTTAAGCTGGGAAGCCCATGTCGTACATTTACGGCACATAAAATAAAATAATTAAAAAGATTACAGATATTAAAAACAATAAAACCAACTAAATTAAACGATTAATACCTACATCCCCATATAAATATAATCACTCCAAACCTAAATTATAACATCTGGACATAATTCCTCGGTCCTTACGTTCCAAGTAATACCTTAGTTTCCGGAGGGGGCTTTGTGAGGTGATGGGTTTACCATCTACTTTCACTCTCATTCTCAGAAAATAAGCATAACAAAATTAGTATAGGCCCTGAAACCTTTAATTGTAGGCCCTCCAGCCCACCATAGGTGTTACAGGAAAAAAGTCAGTCATTCTTTCTCTACTAGAGAAAAAATAGATACAAGAAAGAAAAACAGTAGTTAGAATTATAACAGTCATCTATAAAAGAAAAAAAACAGGAAATTCACCTACCATCATTGGATAACACCAAAAATTTATTAAAAAAACGTTCAGAGAAGGTGGCATCTCTTTAGCTATACACTGCAATTCAGCATAAAAAACACTATAAAATATTTGATGTGATACACTCACATAACTTTTTCCTAAGCATGGACCATAAGATTTTCTCCATTACACCATCTAATAGAAAATTTGAGCACTTATTCCTGAGAGAGTGCAAAGATGTACTGTTCACAGAATGAGTTTGTGGAAAGAATTTCCATGAAAAATGTTTCAAATAAAAGAAGATTTGATATAAATTTTCATTTCTAAGCTATTTTGTTAACAAGACACACATACAATCACATATTGACAGATATACACACATACACACACACACACACACATACATAGATAGACATGTTTCCGAAAAAGGTTCACTGCATAGAAGTTGTTGAAGTAATTAGTTTTCCTTGTACATAAAATAATAGTCTAGCATTAACAGAAGTAAGTCCAATGCATAGCAAATTCTGTACTGGATGGTAGCAGTAGGACAGTACCTTACTATTAGACATAGTATTTGAATAAAGTGTAATTGTATATATGTAAATAATATAAACTATTCCCTCTGCATTATTTACACCAAGACAGACTATACAAAATAAGAAAATAACTTGAAGGGAATGTAACAAATATTTAAAATTATATTTATTGTACTACTTTAAGGACAGCACTGTAAACATATCTCTAATTCCTTCACTCTCCCAGTAGCTATTTCTTGTTCTTGACTCTGAACTTAAAAACTTCACAACACCATCCTACCAGCAAATCATAAGAACCTCATGTGATATAGACAATTACTGAAAAGCAGGGTGATAAGTGACTTTGTTTAGAACTTACAGGGATGATTAAAGGAAAAGAGAGAAAATAATCATAACAATTATGGCTGCCTATCCAAGCGTTACCAAAAGCATTATCAAAGTAAATCTAATAATCCACGACTGAAAAACATTTAAATTCAAATACAAATTACAGATACAATAATTTCAAATGGATTCCACCAACTTGAACTGAGACTACAACATTGTACTGTTGCTGTAGTATCTACAGTATTTCAAGATTTATGGAACATTTTCTTCAGGTCAGAGGCAATTCACTTGTCAGTAGGTCTTTGAGATGAGGCTTCAGAAAAAGAATTAATGATGTCAGGTCAAGAAATAGCAGACGTATCAATGCCTCTTAATTCCAAACATAAAATGAACCAATCTCCATGGCCCTGCATCCCTGAAGGGAATAGAGCTACTATACGACCATTGCACCATCTTACCATAGGCAGATGAAGAGATAGGGGGGGCATGTGGTCAGCAAGCTGATCCACCATCCACGGCCATTAAAGACAGTTTCTATGCTGGAGTCACTACTTCTTAATCTAGTAGCTTCTCTGTTTTAATCACGAGGCTAAGTTCACCCCATTCCAGATCTCCCTACCTCAGAAAAATCTGAAGAGGTATCGGGGATCAAACCCAGGCCTGCAGATCCAAAGCCAGCAATGCTAAACCATAAGACCATACCTAGGTGGTCATTTCCAAACACAGGGCTGCCATAATTTATTCAGGACAGATATAATTCAGGACAAAATTCACCAAATCAATAGTTGATATTCATGCCACAACCTGAAATGAACTCCTCTTTAAAATAAAATACAAACTAAAATAAGAAACTTTTCTGGAAACGATTGGCTAGTAATGCACCATCTACATAACATATAAGGACAGTAAAAAGTAGAATTTCATTTACGGTAAGAGTATTGTTACCTGGCAGCAAACTGAATTAGTCAACATTTTCAAGAATTATAACCTCAAACAGAATTGTGGACTTGTGGTCTTTTCAGCCTGGACATGTTCTTACACTACAAAATCATGGACTGCCTTTGAAATCTGTGACATATTACAATCCTACCCAAACGGAATATTTCCACATATATGTTTCCATTAGCAACATTGTCCGTCAACACCATTATTCCATACAAAATATACAGTTTCACAACAAATGAGGAACTTAAGAAAAATTGGTGCTGTGCATAAATTTGAAGTGATTTTTGCAAACATAGTTAGTAAAACATAGTTTTTACCTAGACAGTAGAAATTTAAAGTAGATCAAGTGCATATGGTAGTGATTTAAATTTATATTATTGCTGTGAATGAAATGAATATATATTTTTCTTTTCTATTTTGTACTACAACCTGTGATTATGTTTTTGTACGGTATAATGGCCCACCAATATAGCTAATGCATTAGCTGTTGCAGTATTCCGAATGAGGTGGGGCATGGGTTCAAATTCTACTGTAATTTTGCTGCTCAAATCTTACCTTCAAATCTAAAATAACTCTCAGAGCTGCCATAATCTTATCAAAGACTTTCATTGTCATTATACTGGTGTTCAAGATAAGCTGTTCATGAAAAGTAATTTGTCTCACAAGGAAGGAAAAAGTTGCATTCAATACTGAAGTTTGGACAAAATCTAGATTTTTTTTATAAAAAAAAAAATCCCCAAACCTTTTAGATACATAATTTTATTCATTGGTATTCCACTACTCTCAAGTAAAAAAATATGTATATGTGAATTTAATGTTAGTTTTTTTCACAACCTTTTTTCCCTAGATTTTTAGCGTTTGTACTGTGATGGAATTACACTATCTCTCTGAAATTTTCAGTATGAGTTCTAAAGAGGCAGGTGAAGAAGAAATATGTGTTATTTCTTTTGTATTAAAAATGTTTTGGAGTTACAGTTAAATTTTGGGAGGGGAAAAAATTGGATTTCAGTATAGAAATAAAAATTTATAATTACCCATGTGCTATTTAATTTTTTCAATGTAATTTGTAAGAGTATAAAGAAAATAATGGAATAATACATAGTTTCATAGGATAGTGATTAGAATATAAAATGGTGTAGGCTATTTAAGTTTATAATTTTTTTAATCTTAATTTTTAAAAATACATCTCAAGAAATTACTCATAATGACATGAAAATTGAACTCTTAACAATATAAATGTAAATGGCACATGTGTGACAACATTCTAATTAAATTGTTTGAAATCCATATATTTCACATTTTCAGTTGTGAGTTCCCTTAAATAATGTAATAGTCTGAAATGTGTTATTTCAACAAAAATTATAATTAAGTTTAATTTTTTATATCTCTGGCAAGATTTTTGGGGTTTTCCCCCCCAGGCCTAACATAACTGTATCCTGTTTTGCAAGTTGTGACACCCCGAGGAGACGGAATTACTTCATCCTGATGCAATGATGGAAATGAGGTGACTTGGGGGTCCTTAAACCTAACACAACACACAATACCCGGTCCTGAATCCTGGAAGTTTCACACTATTGAAAAATCCTCAACCTGGACAGAAATTGAACCCATATCATCGGGAGTTGAAGGCAAGCATACAAGCAACTTAAACAGGATGACAGACAACAACCAGATGTACAATAAATACTTTTTTCTAAAAAGGAGTCAGGGTGGGATGTGACATAAAATCTTGACCACTCTTGTGTTGAAATATTTACACTTGGCAGTATAATGAGAAAACCACTACTGCTTTAACGAAGAGGATGTCATTAAGTCCCCCCTGCTGTGGACTCCACAACAGCAATGCAAATCAAGTAGCCCCAATCCGTGCAGAGAATTGTAACTGTAATGTAAACCTTGCCTCTTCTTTTACCATGAAATAAATCACTTACGATGGCATAGGTAAAATCATTTCAATATGGAAGCAACACGATAAAAAATTATCTTTTCCTGTTTTCGTGTTTTTAAGAATAATTTCCATTGAAATCCTATAACATGTAAAAACTATTACACTCATGCTGTTGTAATCTTCTGCAAAATTTGAATTAAAAAGATAAATTCCAAAGTAATTTATCTGACTATTTCTGATTTTTAGGTTTAAATTTTTCTTCTTCATTTTCTCTACATTGTATTTTTTTTTTTTTTTTAGAGAAAGTTTCCTACAATGTTAACACCTAACAAAGATATATAGCCTATAACTAACTTTTAAGTTTAATGTCCCCCCCCCCCTTTGGAAATTCACCATTCATTCATTTTCTTTATTACACCAAACATTAAACCACCCTATTGCTTTCACAGAGTTCTTAAAACTGTCAATGGTACAGCTTTCCAAAAGATTTTATAATATTGTGAGAAGAACAGATAACATAGAAATGAACATCTACAAATCTCAACTCCTTTATCTTCAGTTTTCTTGCCACAAACATTTTTGACAAATAAAATTCTTAAAACCTTCCATTTACTGTACATGCGCCTCTTAACATTCAAGACCTCATTTCACAACCAAAGATGGCTGTAAAATTTTTGTTTATAAACATATATTCTAACACCCAATGGCCTATAAATCAGTTTGAAGACAGAAGGTTATCAACTGCATAACAAACGCATTTCCTGTTTTAATCCTTATTTAATTTCATCCTGCAAGTTATCATAGTCATTATTATTCTATATGTAGCATTATTAATTATGTCTTCATTATCAATAATTCTGCATCATTATTTTATTAATTATCAGAACACAAGTTCTCAAATATCCTGAAATCTTTCTGGGTTGGCTGTACTAATATCTGGCTGTGTTGCAGAGCTCGATGGAGGGAGAACAGAACCATCTTTAATACACCCAACCCAAGGCTGATGAATGTGTCACTGTTAAGAGATAGCAAACTCCTCCATGGCCCTGAACGACGAGGTAGCCGTGCAAGCGTTCGAGCTCCAAGTCGCCAGCCCAGTATGGCTTCTTTGCGGCCAACATCACCTCAATCAATAGGTAAGAAAGATAAGGAATTTCCATGTCAGTTTGCTATTCACTGCTTTGTGCTTTACATTACTTATCGTCAACATTCATGCTCATAGGCACAGAATTGAAAATATTCTTGGGGGCAAGATTTATAATATAGGATTCTTAACACTTAGGTATAGGCATATAAACAAACAACAAATAAGCATAATAATACAGAAATAAGGGAATCTGAAGAAGTTTGCCTTAATCTTTGCTCCTCTTGAGTTGTTCCTTGCATATGAAATCATCACATAGGCTACGGCATCAAAGTTATAAACATTGGGGGAGGGGGCAGAAAGTACTTTGTCCCCTGATTGTTATTGTCTATGTTCATGCTATATTATGTCTTATAGCTATACTCTCATTAATTCATAAAGCTTTGTATGTGTTTCTAATTATTGATGTGTCTTTGATTTTTACTACAGTGTCTTTCACATACGAGTTGGCCAATCATGTGGGTTTCTGCATCGCAGCAGCCACAGCTCTAACTCCCGAGTGATCAGATTAAATATCTACGCAAATAAAGCCGCTAATGAATCAGGTTCTCACAATTACAGTTAAAATTACAATGAAAATATCCATGTGCCTCATCACAAGAGATTTGGAAATGTCTTCCTCTTGAATCCACACAACACTAACACCTTTATAGGAAATTTTCTTTCATGCGAATAAGTTAAGCTTCCTTTAAGTTCTCTTAATGTACTGTCTAGCTGCGAGCTGAAGGCCGAGCTAGCGTTCCCCCACTACCTTACCATGCGCTTGCATTTACTGTCTATGTCTTTCCCCCACTATGTCACCAGCTCGGCCTTCCGCTTACCGCCAGACAGTATAGGGGGTTTGACCTATATACTTTATTTTTCAAATTCCCCCATAAATAAAAGTCACATACTGTTAGAAGAATTTAAAGACAATATCACAATTGAAATTAACTCTATCTCAGAAGCTGAACTTATGTGCACGAAAGAGAATTTCCTAAAAAAGTGCCAGTGTTGTGTGGATGCAAGAGGAGGACATCTCTTGTGATGAGGTACGTGGTTATTTTCATTGTAATTTTAACTGTAATTGTGAGAACTTGAATCATTACACCATTAGCAGCTTTATTTGCATGGATATTTCACCCATTCACTCGGGAGTTAGAGCTGTGGCTGCCATAGTGCAGAAACCTGCTTGATTGGCCAACTCTTATGTGAAACACACTGTATATCAGTCTAAAGTAAAGCTGCACTTTTCATTTTAATGTTCATTTACACATAATTCACAAATTAAATAACTTCAAGCAAATACAATTATCAGTTACAGAGACCGCACACTATTCACATTCATTTCCTCATATCTGTACACTCCAGAATATTTCTCTGGAAGCCAAGTAACATTCTCTATTCACAATATGCTGATATTAAGTAAGGGATATTCGAAATTAAGTTTGGGAAATTCAAAATATCACACCCGGTTACATCGTACTCGAGCACTCAAACAAAGCCTGAAGCAATATTAGTTGAAATTCTAATACCGTATTTGGACTATCCGTGTTTTCAATTATTTGTGCATGTCACAGTCCCAATTAACATGTTTTTTATTGGAAGATTGCAGTAGTTACATTTAAAGGTTCATTAAAGACCAATGTGTTTTCATTCAAGGGGTTAAAACCTTTACATTGCAGTTGATATACAGATTGAAACGCTCAGGTTCAACTCCTGTATTCTCCTTTGATTTTTTGAAGTATAACAAATCGATACAAAAAAGAATTAGCCTAGTGAGACAGTACTGAGAATTTAACGGAATAAATTAAAAGTTTTGATAAAGAAAATAACTCTATGCACTGTGGGGGATTCTATGCTGCCCGGACACACACACACACACACACACCAATCCTGGCCATCTACCAGTGAAATCAAAAGGTAATGGAAGATGATGCAGGTTAGGCAGGGTGGTAGGGTAAATGCTGAAGCGTTATAACACATTTTTTTAGCACTACTTTTATAAACAGTGCAGCTTAGATTTGGACTGATATTGATTGCTACTACACTTTGTCACTATTTTATGAAGTCTCTAATTTTTGCTTCTTACTTGCTTTCTTTGTTTCAGTTACATAGCCTATGCATCCTTTACAATAATGCAATGTTGTGGCAACCTTTAATTTTGTGCGAGCTCTCATTTTTTGCTGCAATTATTTTTTTTTTAAGTCACTTGTGCATTATCGCTTGGTTCTTTCTAGATGTACCAGTGGCCATCTCTACTTTGTGATGAAAATTCAAGCTAATCAAAGGAATAAAAATTACATGCATACTCATGAACTTAAATCAGCATTTCCTAACTGGATATAAGAAAAAAGTAATGCCCATTCTATTCTTTTGTCTTCCTACGTTGCCTGTAAGCTGATAGCCAGGAGGTGCTTTTCGTTTAAGATTACCCTCTTTTATAGGGAATTTTAAAATGAATTAAGAATGTCATATTTAAATCTAGCTCTGTAATAACAATTGATGATGAATCGTATTTTGGATTTCCAAAAGATTTTGAATAATCTTCTATTGCAATGTGTAAGCAGATCTTGGGTAGGATACCAACACATAAGTTCGAACTTTACTGAGTAAGAAGTTTAACTGTAAACAATAGAAATATCAAATCTTTATATAAAAGATGTACACCTATAGCATTTTTAAGACTATTCCATTCATATACTGCATGTTTGACATTAACCAATAACATTTAGCAATTCCTCGGATATAGACCAATCACAATCGTTGATCTTGTAATATGCTTGCTGTGAACATAAGGAAGCAATTTTATCTGATAAAATATCAATTCATGACTTGACATGTAACGCATCAAACGTCCTATGATCAATACGTCATATACTGCCAATGAACAAACTGAAAACATATTATTTTATACAACATATCTTGTTTGAGAAACTTAAATAATGTAAATGTGCATTGATTAAAAACATAATTTTGATTCGGTGTAAGTCAGTTCATGTGCTTTTATTTGCGTTCTGATTAGCAATCTATGAGGACGATCTCCATCTTGTGATAGGCACTATTGGAAGCATTGGTAACTCAAATTGATTCATCGAATCCATGCATGGACTGTTCATTCATTTAGCTGTGATTTCACAGCATGTAATAATAATTTATTCATGGAATAGTCTTAATAAATCCTACTCGAGATTACAAGTTTCATCAGATAAATTTACTCAAACTTTATTCTCGCAAATACATCAATAAACTCATAATCTCTTGTGGGATTACCTACGGTAACTGTTCAAATTTATTACATATCTCTGACGTTTTTACTATTTTTATATTAATTTATAACATCAAAATTACAATAATATGAACTTGCGAACATCAGATTCATAAAGACGAATTTATCTTGATTCAAAACATGTCAATTTTTTAAACAGAATGTATAGTTTTGATATTAGTCTTCACATATCACTATCCATACAAGTACTACTATTTCTCTTTCCTGAAGTCTAGAAAATCTACATTAAAAAAAATTATCACAAAATTTTAAAAAATACTATATTACTTTTGCCTAACCATAACAATCATGGGATTATTTTCCTTGCCTTACACAATATTTTTATAAACAAAAAGTTTCATCCACAGCTGTGTATGACCCTGATAATGCTTAACAAACTCATACTAAATCATACTAAACGTAATAAACATACTTCACCTATATTTACAGTACGCATATTTTGCATTGTGTAATTCTGTACCACCTCTCTGACCTTTTATGTACCAGTACTGCTATAAGACTACACACTTTATCTTGAGCTGAAAAAATGCAGGGGTGAGGGGAGCTGATATTGCATGCAATATAAGAGACTGGCTTTTGCAGAAGGCGGTGAGTTGAAATTGACGTCATTTCTGAGGTTGCCAACTACTAGAAAATATAACATTTGTAGTTTTATGCTGGTACAGAATGGAACTACCTGTAGTTCCTAGCACTTTCAACTCTCGCTACTAAACTAAAGATATTTTATCGATGCAGATATTATAGTAGAATATATTGCTGAAGAAATTAATTCAGTAATATATTTCTTTAGACAATCTCTCTCCCAGTCTTCAGACTGTAGAAAATCGGTTTAAAAGTATGAACTTTTAATGTATTTGATTACACACTTACACATGCTTGATGTAATACAATATAACAAAATTTCTTTCACAAGTGTCTGCAGGTATTTAATACAACTAAGTAGCAAAATAATACAAAGCTGACTTATACTTTACTCCGACAGATTCAGCTTAAAATACATTAAATTGCTTTTCCTTCCATTTCATTTATTTGGTTTATTTATTTGCTGTTCGACACTTTTTGTTTTAAAGAATCTTCACTTTTAACTTGGTTGTCACGTATATCAACCAGTTCCACAACACCAGTATGGTTCTTCTAATATCCCTGGATTAATTCTCCCATTTTCAGAATAATATGTTGTAAACAGATAAAAAAAAATATTGTAGTACAAGAATGCCGCTACGAGACGTTTTTGGGGTATGGCAATACTGGGAACGGGCCGCGATCTTCTTGATATGGACTGTTTTCAGAGTTATGGAGTGTTTGGTTCAAGATAAAGTGAGTGATCTTTACATGTATGGTCAAATATTAATATATTTTTACATCAACAAAGTAAAATATTTCACATCACAAAAGAGGATGGGCAACAAACAAAGCCTAACATACTGATAGAAGTTATGCAGAAGTCAATATTTTTAAAAATATTTGGTGATAAGCATAAAGCTGGAAATGTATTCTTCATATAAAAATTATATATATATATATATATAGAGATTTGACTGGTTGTTTCAAAACAAAAAACATTTACATCTGTTAGTGCAAGTATTGCTTACTTACTAACGATTGTAACCTCAGTGGACAAAATGCATTGTAGGAGTCTCATTAATTTAACGAGAATCCCAGGTCTTCCAAACATACAACAAGCTCTTTATTTTTTTAATTAATAAGCAATAAGGATATTAGCAAACTCTGGATTGTTCATTAACACCCTGCATGACATACTGAGCTTTCAAAATACTGTCATGGGACTAGCGTAAAATTTACCTTATATTATATAAGTACAAATTGAAAGTACCTGCTTCTCTTACAATAGACACATGATATCTTAATAATACCTTGTGCAATGAGCCTTTAGTAACATTTATTAAGGTATGAGTATGTTTATGAAACGAGCAAAGCGAGATTCAAAATTTTCATACAAGTATCTTAATTACCAGTATAGGCAAGTTGCATATGACTGTTTTTGTTTGGCCATAATTAATTGACCAAGTTTTGAGATTTCAGATTCATAAACAAAAATGCCATTGGCTGACCGTGCAATCAGATGTTAGCCAGTTCATGTAGTTGTTGTCTTCTGTGAGAGATGGCAGCTGATGGTATATGGTCAAACCGAATATCTTACAAGACAAAATTAACTCAATTCAGTATAATATTATAATTAGCATGAACAGAATTAATTTTACTTTAAGTATAGGTTATTTATTATACACTTTAATATCCTGCTCTCAAGGTTTCGAGATCGTTCCGTGTTCGATAATAATAACCAATATCACACCTATGTTATAATGAAAATCTGTTTTGAAATGGATATCATTACGGTACTGTTCCATCACATATAATAGATGTAATAATAGCATGGTTGAATAATTCTTTTTTTACTATTTATTTTTAAAAATTATAATAACAGCTTAAATGAACAAATCAGCCATGAAATTCTACAATCAGACCAGCAGTCCTTCAAAGTGATCCTTCATATTCTGGCAACACAGCAACTTTTTTTGTTCTTTTAACTATTACTTACAAATTTACTACGGCAAAAATAGAAAATATTAATTGCATTACATTTGTTAAAATAGATTCATAATTACTATGGTAAATATATACAAATATTTCAATCTGTTATTTCTCACTCTGTAATGCACTTGCCCCCCCCCCCCCAATAGTTTCATATTATTTAGTGGTCCCATGCAGAATCATTTTCTGCAGTGGTCCTCTTGTCACCATGACAATTCATGTGAAGGGCATACCTGGTGGCCTTACGGACTGCAAAGGTCCTGTGGTAGAATTATGCAATACCCCCATAGACCGCCATAGCATTCAAGGTGTTAGCATTAACCTACCTGTGTCATCCACAGCTTAGAATTGTTTAGAATATGAAAGAGACATTTCCAATGATATGTTTATTACTCAATGTTCCTTACATCTAGACCCAGAATGTTTGTAAAATTTGTTCATTAACACTCTGCGTAATGTTCTCATATGTCTTATGCAGAGTAAAGCAATGAGTTAAGTATCACAGAGATAGAAATGGCCACTGCTGCATGCCAGTGCATGCCACTGTATGTAACTAACTATTCAACGTTCACATAGACAGTTGTGACCAATCAACTCTTTCACCAAGGTTCACGAAGGGGGAGTCGTGGAAGTAACGCATCCAACAAGTCTCCACAAAAGTCCCCTACCAAGGAAAACCACACGGCACTACCTAATCACACGGAGAGCGTCACCGTCGAGGTTCAACAGCCCAAAGCCTAGAGCAACGCAGCGAAAAGGGGAGAATAATTCTACTTATGTATTAATCTAATATTGTTATATCTATATCTGCAGTCCAGCTTTTTAATTTTGGGGGGAAAACAAAGACTTAGATATGAAAATATGGTCCTTATAGGGTAAAATAAAATATAACTAAAAGTTACCTATCTAGTTAATGACATAGCTACTATTTTATATGAGTTAAGCCATTGTTGAAGTATATAGTTACAGTAGCAAAATCTATTAAAATATTGTCAATTTCAAACAAGGTAGATTTGATGCCAAAAACCCTATAGCAGAAAAAAGCAGTATAGTAGTGTGTTACGCAGGGAAACAATGGTAAGATTAGGTACCTACTCATGTGTTAGAAACGGGTGGTCAAAACTTTAGAGTGACTCTATCTAGGGACCAGTCATTTGTCCTTGTTTACTCAATTAAACTTACTTCGATCTTCATCAATGTTGCATGGGATGGAATATTACAAATTCTGGAAAAGAAAGTTTTGTGTAATGTCGAAAGGAAATGAATATAATTTGGAGGGAAAAAAAAGCAAGAGTGCTTGTTAAATTTTTAATTCAAGGAAGATGAGTATTTTTTTGTACAGTTTTTTTAATATATTTATGCTGAGCTATTTGTGCTATATAATATAAAGCTCATGTTTGCATAATTTTGTGCCATAGCTTTTAAAGTTTTTGGGACATCTTTCTGGAATATCTTATGAAAACAAACTAAACTGAATATTATAGATAAGTGAAATCTATGAAAGCAAGCCAGTATTCGTTAGATACAATAAGAATGGATAAAAGCTATTTGAAAATGAATAGTATTTTCTTTAAGTCCAGCTTATGATCTGATATTCTGTGAAACTTATTTATTCTTGCTCTGAAAATCAAAGTCAAAGAAAATCACAAGTAGTAATAGATAGCCACAATCATGTTTCATGACCTGCCTTGGCCATTTCCATCTTATAGGATGAGCTTCAGTAGAGTTTTAATGATGCATATAAACTAGCGCAAATTCTCAAGTGATCAAGCTTTATGTTTCATATTTTATGTGTACAAATTTATTTAAATATACAGAAAATGTTATAATATATTATAATGAAAAAATGCTTATGTGGATGAACATTATAAAAAATGTCAAAGGATGATATGTTATGTTGTGTTATATGTTTATATATTTTTTAAGTGATTTGCACAATATTTTTCTTATGAAGCACGCATAAATCTAAATCTACATCCGTGCCTGTTCTTATTAATACCTGACATTAATTAAACAAAACTGCAACGTTCATCGATATATAGACCAATAAGCGTTAAATAACTTGCACAAATGTAGGTTTATTTAGGAATGTGCACTCCTTTAGATAGACTTTGTAGTGTTAAACAATTGCAGATATACATATTATAGCTACTAGATCTAATGCTTTAGATTTCCTTAAAGTTAAGCATTTAGTTTAACAAAAAAAGAGTAATATACATACACCAGAAATATACCTTTTTCTCATGCAACTACAATAAGGTCAATTTTTATGGCCTTTGTATCTTAAAATAGACATCTGTAAGAGATATCACTTGGATGCACTGTTTTTATATAGTTATAACCCCTCCTACTCTTAAACCATCACCATGTATGTGGCGTCTGCTATCAGAAAATTTGGGGAAGGTTTTCTGAGCGGCACACGTCAGATGAAAACAGAACACAATAATATATACATATATATAAATATACATATACGATAAATGTAGAAGTCATTTTTTCTAATATTTGATGTGTGTTTAAATGTAATTTAAGTAAATATAATAGCGTAATGAAGGTAGATGGATTCTAAGAGAGAGAAGTGAAATAATTAAACAAGTTTTTACTATAAGATACTATTTCCCATTGCTGCTCAAACATTACAAGCTAAACTGTGAATACTATATACATATATATAACTCTTACGTAGTTTGTTAGCTTCACCAGGTTTATAAAAAAAAAGCTAGAATCATCAACTAGATGTGATTCTTTATCTATAAAATAGAAAGAAACCTAAAAAAATTATAATTTTACATACTTTGTAGTAAAATACTGCACTTTCTTGAATGTCATTCTTAACAATTCTAAATATGGTTATGTTTTAATGTTTAGACTTGAGTCCACGGGGAAGAGACTCAAGTGTTAACACATTAAAACGAAAAAAGCACTAGTGTTACTCTAGAACTATACACACTACAATATTATCCTATGAGACTTTTCTATCATTATCATCAATATATATAAATATATTCCTGCTCGTTTTGAGAATACTTTAGTGTGCTTGCTTTTTTATTTTTCCAATTTTTTTACTGGTATGCTGCAATGGAAGAATCTGACTTATGCAAGGGAAAAAAATAAAAACTCTTTTTCTACGATTTCTGTCTGTAGTTTTAGTGAGTGTAAACTAGGATGGAGTTAGAATGAAGGAACGGTGCCCTACTTTGTAATGGATCTTGAGAACAATTCTAGTGTCTAGCGTTTATTATATTTCCATATAAACAAGACATGAAATGTATCACCCAACTTACTTTTAATAAAAATCCTATCTTAAATATGGCATTTCTCTTTTCATCCTACCTTCCTTCCTGCACATCTTCTGCATATCGGTACTTGTTTCAGCAGGCATCAACTTCCATCTGTACTATCTATATCCTGGTTTTAGAATGTTGTGATATATGGCTACCAACTGTAAGTACAAAGCATAGGAAGGTAAAATAACTGAGATTAGGATTCCTTCCCTAACTGAAATAAAAAATCAAGATTAAAAATGATCTAGGATGGAATGTGACCAATTTACTTCTATATGTAAGTATTCAAAAGGAATATTTAATTAGTTATTACAATGCAGCAAGGATTAATCATTTGTATTTTTATCTTCAAAGTTAGAACATCTGCATCGGCTTATGAAGAACTTGCATGATGATCAACCAAACACCCGTCCAATACCTTTATAAGCACCTTTTATTAGTATTGTACTGTATTGTATTTATTCATTCTGTTACGTCATTACTAATGACATTGTGGGAGGCTGTGGGAGTGAGAGACTGCACCTCGCATGGGTTTCATGATTAATGTCCTGGGGGAACCAAGTTGTCTCACAAGGAACCTTTCACTACCCTCATATCGAAACATGCCTCAATATTTTTCCTGGGTTATCTAGATGCTGTAAGAAGTCCACGCTCCAAAAATTAGCTGCTGGTTTCAACTGCAAGTACCCTAAAATGATTTGCAAACATCGTGGAACTTATAGGGAATATAACATGGTAATCGAGAGATGAGACTGGACAACCCTGACTGGCGGGAGTATTACGTCATCCATTCATTTTGAGAATGGAAGTCCATATAAACATTGCACTGGTATCATTCCGCCCTTATCTGTATTTGATTCGTCAACTGTTAGCCTACGTCAATCATCTCCTTCCCGCGAACAACGAAAAATTTCTAGTAGGCCGTGTTTCCTTTCATAATAAATATCCAGGAGGGCTACTTTCAGCTGTCATATATGTAAAAAACAAAGACATGTTTATTTGCTTATTCGTTGTTCAAGCTGAAATTGAGTGCTAAATGAATAATGGTATGTACAGAATATATACAGATTATTACTGTGAAATAATTAGGCCTACGTACATTAAGCGGAGTTCTCCGGCAGTGGCGTAATTCTCAAATCAGAAACATATCGGAACAAGCCTTTGAACTTTCACCTAATTATTCACAAGAATGCCTCTTGCAAACTGAAGGATTATATTACGAATGCCACGTTTCACAATACGCTGAAACATTTTTAATAAGTTAATATTGTTATCTTAATAATTTTCATCACATATTATTAGTTTTTAATTATATAAAAATCAAATGTAGTACCGCACTATATTGTCTGCGGTTCAAATCACATGCATTTGTTTACATGGGCTTGGATTCGCAAATGAAAGGATCAAGCATTTAACCTAGCTTCTGTTGTCTGTCTAGTTGCAATCAAATATACAACTCAGCGATCAAATTCTGTCTACAGACAAATGTGAAAACATGTTAAGAAGAATGTGGAACTTGTGTTTTAATCACTGCATCAACACCAGTCACTTCTCTTTAGTTTTCGACAGTCAATTGTCTCCGCGCATCCGGAACTTCGAACTGCAGATAAGGGATGTCCAACATCTCCCACTGCACTGCTTCAACCCGACATTTTCCAGGTTCGATTTAGGGTACTTGCAGTTGAAACCAGCAGCTAATTTTTGGAGCGTGAACTTCTTACAGCACTAGATGACCCAGGAAAAATATTGAGGCATGTTTCGATATGAGGGTAGTGAAAGGTTCCTTGTCAGCACCAACATACCAACCAAAAAGTCTGAGTTCAATTCCTGCCCAGGAAAAATTTTCCATACAGAATAAAACAGAAATCTCTTCAGAGAAGACAGAAAACCTGTAATTAATTACCAGTAAAAGTCTTGGTTATCTTAAAAACACTATAATAATAAAATAAATATAAGAGTTAATCACTGTAGATGTGCAAACATCTATAGCAAGGCTGCTACGGGTCTAAAGGCGTATTTCGAACGGTGCTCTGTAAATCCTAGGGGAGTTCCATCATGGTCCAGTATCAGCATACCAACTAGACATCCAGTTTGATTCCTGCCCAGGACAAATTTTCCTCCAGAGAATCTAATGACAATATTTTTATTAGGGACCTGGGAAATAGGGAAATTTTTAATTCATTACGCATTATAGTAACATCAATTGTAATATAAGTTATAAAGATTATGTTATTCCATGACCAAGGGAACTTACAGATTTACTACCTGTAGGAGTAATGAAGGCCAAGCTAAGCTCCTGATGAGAGAAAGCTTTCAATACTGCTAGGCAAGCACTGAGCAAGGTATAGGGCATCCACCTCCTCGGCCTTTGGTACTCCACTAGAAAGTACGAGGGCTGGTCAATAAGTAAGGTCTCCAACACCCTAGCCCAAGCTCACAACATCGGACGAGAGATTTGGCGCCACTGCCATGTCCCGCTATCTCCCCTCTTTAAAACGAGCCATTGCTGCAGCCGCTGAACCTTTTAGTGTCTGAACTAGAGCTTTTTGAAATGGATCTCCCGATTTCCGTCTCCTCCAAGTAATAAGTAAGGTCTCCAACACTCTAGCCCAAGCTCACAACATCGGACGAGAGAGTTGGCACCACTGCCATGTCCCGTTATCTCCCCTCTTTCAAACGAGCCATTGCTGCAGCCGCTGAAGATTTTAGTGTCTGAGATAGAGCTGTTTGAAATGGATCTCCCGATTTCCGTCCCCGCAAAGAGCGGCCTCCGCGAACCCACCTCGCACAAACCTTATGGAACATCAATTTGTCACTCAAAATGGTCTGTATGGAACCTTTGGTAATGTCAGGAAGCAATAAACAAAGTTCACGAGTAGTGACGCGTCAATCTTGTCGCATCAATTCATCGACTTTTGCCACCATCTCATCTGTGACGGCTGTTGTTGGTCTCCCACTTCGTTCTTCATCATGAATATTTGTCTGGCCCTGTTTAAACTCACAAACCCATTTATGCACATTTTTTATGTCCATACATCCCTCTCCATAAACTTTGCAAAGCTGTCTGTGAATTTCAATAGGCGGAACTTTTCTTGCAGTTAAGAAACCGTTATGCTTCGCGTAGGCGCACTTGGCAGGGACGGAAATCAGGAGATCCATTTCAAACAGCTCTATCTAGGACATTAAAAGGTTCAGCGGCTGCAGCAATGGCTCATTTGAAAGAGGGGAGATAGCGGGACATGGCAGTGGTGCCAAATCTCTCGTCCAACGTTGTGAACTTGGGCTAGAGTGTTGGAGACCTTACTTGTTGACCAACCCTCGTATAATAAGATTATGCTATTCTATGGCCAAGAGGGCTTTCAAATTTCCTCCTCATCAAAGTAATGAAGGCCGAGCTTGGCTCTTGGTGGGAGGAAGCTTTAAATATTTAAAGGTAAGCAATGAGCGAAGTGAGGAAACATATCTGCTGGACCTTCGGTTCTCCTCTAGATAGCACTTAGCACAACATACACTAGAAGAAAAGTCATATTTTAATGAGAATTCTACAGTTCCTAAAATTCTTCTAGGCCTGTAGGAATGGAGGTTGGCTCACTGTTTAGCCAAGGAGATGAATGATAAGAATGGGTAAGAAATGATTGGTAATTGCGAACAGGAACCTTCAGGAACTTTCTTTCTCCCAGGAACAGGATCTGGGAGAGAATACTAGAATTTATGGAAGGATCCTAAGAGAAGGAGGATGAATGGACATGAAACGGTTAGTAAATGGGCCCAAGAAACCTCTCTGTCATGTTACAGGTTTCTAGATAACTACTAGCTATAACTGTTGAAAAAACTGTTACCGTATGTGAGTTTATTTAGGAGATATTGTGTCTGAAATCAAAAAGACAAATTATTTTTAAAAAAAAAGTACAAACAAATTTTAAGGCTTATATGACAAAAAGAAATAGTATGTTTAACACATTCATGTGGAGATCTGTGTTGGTATCCTCTACTATATGTACTTAAATAAAAACTAGAAGACTTTTACATCTTCTTGAAAGCATTAATTTAAATTATTGTACTTTCCTTGACATGATAGAAAATTTCTTAACCCCAAAAATGAAGTTGGTTATAATACAAAAAGTCATGTTATTAAACAAAAATAATATATAAAATCTATAAGTATTTAATAATGCACAACAATCCATAGTATTCTAACAATAAAAAATAATTTTTCAAAAGTTTTTCTTACTGCTTTAAAATTGCTATACTGGAATTAACAAGTTATTAAGACCAACTAACCGAGATGGAGTGACTGATGCATTACTGCGTTTTCTTGTTTGATATACAGTAGTTGCCAACTCAATTGCAAGATTGAGTTCTGCTCGGTAGTACATCAATACTGAACTATTTTTGGTGTGTGTTTTCTTTTTTTTAAATCTCCTTTTTTCTTCTCCCATATTTCAATATTTCTCAGGGAGATCTTGTAGCTCCACATCCATCAAACCTGGAAATAACAGCACACTTAAATATGTTGTGTGAGAGGAAATCCTTATTACAGGTAAGAATCTCTGTTCTGTTTCAAATGATCTACTCAAAAGACCCATTTACAATTAAAAGTACACACAAGTGCAACACGAACATGAGTACAAAGTTCATGTTACAATGTAACATAATGTGAACATTCACAATGAAATAGGCCTATATAAGCTTAAATGCAAGACATTAGCATATTAATGTTTTTAAGCAAAATATTAGAGCAGACAGTGCTCTCATAATAGATTTGCAGAACAGGTGTTTCATATTCACAATGATACATTTCAAGAATGAAAAAACTCTACTGTATCGGACTACCCAACAAACAAAAGTAAATGCTAAAATGGAGTCACTAGGTAAGAAGTTACTCATCTTATTCCAGAATAGTCATTTTTGTCATAAAAAGTGTAATGTATACAAAAATTAATTAAAAAAAAGTATATATGAAAGCATTCCTTCCAGTTTTATTTAGTTGGTAGTCTCAAACGAATCACCCTTCCATTGGTTTGTCTTGATGGTAATATTAGCGGCAATTGTAAATGGTGAGTTAATAATTATGTTGATTTTATATGGTTATGTCTTGGCATTATTGTTAGTAATCATTCTGGATGGTACCGGTACCTTAGGCACTCAGGGAATTGTGCAACCTCTACACAATCAGGACTGTACTCATATTATAGAGGTAATAGGTTCAAACCCTGGCTTGACAATCTAATGGGAAATTGTCCAGGTCTGTACTCATTCACAAAAGCAAATGCCAGATTAGAACTTAACCCCAAATTATAGATGAATGTATAGGGCATGCATTTTGGTGTCGCTCCTCTGTAGTTCTGATCAGCCACCAGTTCAGAACAAATTAATGAGATACCAACATCTGCAAGGATACTGGTACCACACATAATCCACCACCTTAAAATAAAATAAAATCTTATGACACACATTACTTTCTTTTCCCTAAACAAGGATCTTGCAGAAATCTCCCATTCTGGCAGAAAAACAGTCATCCTGTCAGACTGCCCATTCCGCTGCCTTCACCACTACGCAATCCAGAATTGGTTGAGGCAAAACTTAGTTCTGACATTGAGAATAGAATGATTACACTGCCCAACAAAAAACCATTTTTAAAATGTTTCCTTTACTTCATAAGTCAATTCTTACTAATTTTGGGTTGAGAAAAACGAATATGACAAAGGAAATTTTTTATTAGCTCTAGTTTCTGAGATAAACAATAGGTGAAAGTTTTTAATTTTAAAGGATTAAGAGAAAACAGTAAATTTAACATTTATAAATATTAATTACATAATGTGCTAACAACATTAAAAGTGTGACCATTCTTCTATTAATGACAGTTAACATCCTAAATTGATTAAAGAAAACCTACCATGCCGTTGGATCTACAGAGAATCAATTGGTGGCTTCATGAGATCACTGTCTTTTGGCTTTACTCTTGTAATTGAGTTCTGGAGCATCCCTACACACAAACCAGCAGTAATCCAGAAGCATTGCTTCATTCCAGAGGCCCTGATATCTCCGTTCCATCACAGAAATATCCTCATGGAACCTTTCTCCATGGTAGTCACTGACAGCTCCCCAACTAGGTGGGAAAAAATTGAGATCGGAGTGGAGAAAATTAATTTTTAGGGACATGTTGCATCTGAGTTGATGGTATTTTTGTAGAAGTACTGTCACCAACTGAGTGTAATTATCATCTCTTTTATTCCCTAAAAATCCCTTGAGAGCTTCCCAAGCTGCCTTTTCTTCCCCTTCCAAAAGTAGGTCGAACGCAGGATCCTTTACAAGTTGACATATTTGTGGCCCAACAGAGATGCCTTCCTTGACTTTTGTATCACTTAGTCCAGAAAATTTCTCTCTCAAATATTTAAAATCCTGGCCTTCTTGGTTCATGCCTTTGACAAAATTCTTTATCAAACCCAGCTTGATATGTAGAGGTGGAAGAAAAACATATTTTGGATCCAGAAGAGGCTCGAATGAGATCACTCAACTCCGATTGGCTCAATCTGTGCGGTTGATCATCTTTCACTTCAAAATCAGTGTCATGGGATGTTGAAGGCTTGTTGAGTTCTTCTTCTTCCACACTGCCTTCATTTTCTACTTCCAACTCATAATTTTGAGGTGGAGTAGGAACTGGTAAACTGTCTGAATGTGGAATAGGTTGAATAGCAGATGGAAGATTGGGAACCTTCATACCAAAATAATCTTGGTAGGCAGTCTTCACAAGAGGCGTCACTTTGCGTTTCTGTTACGAAAATGTTATTTCACCACAAATGTAACATAAATTTTTCACTAAATTTACACATTTCCGTGGCATGTTGATGTAACAAATTTTGCTTTTTAAAATCCTCCAAAACAAAAATTCTGCACTAATTACAACAGATAATACGATATTCACTGTCAAAATAATAGTGTTTACGTTTATAATCTACCCACAGCTAGACTACAGTTGTATTTTGACAGTTGACAAGTGTGCCAACATCCAAAAACAAATTTTCCCGAAACTGAAAATGTTGACTATGGAGAATACAAAAGTCACTGTATCTCCAAAACAAGAGCTAATCGGTAATTTCTATGGTGATTTCTGAATTCAGCTGGTGGAAATACATAATAATCAGCTATGTTTGAGCCCGAAACATTTCCATTATATTTCACATAATTTGTATAGAAAACAAATAATAAAAGTCATGGGACTCACCATAAGCAGACACTTGAAAAAATTTCAACAAAACCATGTGAACTATTCTCCAATAAATCAAAGGATATCAATTTTTCCACTAAGAAAACTGTACAAGGGGGTAAGGGCAAGTCACTGAGATGATTTGTGTTGTGTTCAAAATTAATTGAATATGCAATTTAGTTCTGATTTCATTTTCAAATGGGCTATGCTAATGCAAAATATGTGCTGGTTTATGTTTGACAATGTAGTTAACAGTTGTTGCCAAAAGATATCACCCCAGATCACTTTCCATAATTTATACACCGTACATGTAAAAAAAATTTGCATTGGCACCACACAGAATAGACAAGGGTAGAAAATAAGTCTTCAGCGCTTGTAGGATAAAGAGTAACGAATTACAGAGTAAAACTTAAAACTTCAATAGGAAAAATTTGTGCCTTAGCATGCAAATGTGTCAAGCATAGAAGTGAACGACTTAAAAGTGTGTTTCAACTGCCCTACTACTGCAATATAACCATTTTAATCCTCATCTCTAATCTGTTCAGGAAGGAAAGGGTAGAGTTGTCCACAGCTGAAGTGACAAAACTACTAGAAACACTTCTTTCCCAGCACAAAGTTATCTGTTACCTGCTTACCTTGTTTGGAACATGTAATTTGTAACAGGAAGCATGATGCTTCTTCTCACTACCCTTACTGCCTAAAACAGCTTCAACAACCTTCAAAACAGCAGCCCAATCTTCTTTCTCCAGTCACAATTAGAGACGGATCAGTACCAGTTTTACTCTTGAAATAAAATAGTAAAATACAATGCAATATAATTTATTAAATAGGAATTATATGTTAATATTTCAATACCTGTATAATTTTAAATTAAATTAAAATATATTGTGGTATGTAACTTAGACCTAGTTAGTAGTAATGCATTTTTCCACAAAGCAAATCTTAAAAAAGTATTCAATAGGGCCTACTACTTTTTTAAAGTAAAAATTAAATTAATAATAAACAGTAACTTAATGGTATTATAAGTTATTGTTAAAAATACAAGCATTCTCACCGTGTTGGCATTGACATCTATTTTTTTTATCACATATACCGGTAAGTACTGCTGTGTTAAATAGTACTGAATCTCAAAAAATGCTGTTGTTGGTGGTACACATAAATATTTCAAAGCTAGTTTACGCAGCTTTGGAAATTATGTATTTTTTCCAGCATCAATCGTAATTGCTTAAAAAAGGGGATACGTCAGGTATGTGGGATTTCATCTTTAGAAATGTTAACTAATAATGAATTTGTTGTAGAGCACGTATATCAGAATGAGGAACAGTATGTAGTTCACGTCATTTTGCTCTATGCAAAATAGACTGCTCAATTGGAAAATGAAAATAATTGCAATAGAAGTGTACATTCCTTTCTCCTTACACATGCTACAAAGGAATAATGGAAGGTGCAAGGGGAAAGAACTTCATCAACTACTTATTTATAAAGATATATACAATTATATTACACGGTAAAAAATAAATACATAAATTACACAGGCATGTTCAGCAACTATTTTGATCACATATCAACTGCTTACATAACTCATGGCTGACAATGAAGGACTTTTTCTGCTTTGTGCTTACATTTTAAATATGTATTTATATTTGAACCCTGTTTTCAGCATGTAAAGAAAGGAAGTTTTCAATAGTACCATTTGGATTGACAACCTCTAAAATAAAAAGATTCCCTACAAAAGTGTCTGTATTTACAAATATAATGGACATGATAAAAAAAAAATAAAAAATAAAATGAAATCCAAATTTAGAGCAAACATTTAACGAGAACGGGATTTTAAAGCTTTAGCACCAGAACTAATTTGTTCCTACAATCACAGTTAGTTAAGGTATAGGTTTCCCAACATTTTGAAATCCGTTACTCGATTTGCATACACACACACACAAAAGCATAACCCCCCCCCCCCATCATTCAACTGACCTGTAGTATCCCTTATTTTCGTATCATTATAATATTGTGCAGTTTGTAAAGAAGTTTGGAATGATAATATTCACTATAGAAGTATCTCTTTCATATAACCTTGACGCTAAAATCTGGGGGAAAAGAAAATGTTTTGAAATTTTTCATAGCATTAAATCATAGTCCATTTACATTGTGTTCTGAGGAAAAGAAACATTTAATAATAAATTTTTAACTAGAGATCACAGTACAATAAATTATACATTTTTCATTTTGGTAACTGCAAAAATATAAACACATATTGAAAAAGTGGCAATAAGTTATTTTCCTCTTTATGAAATTTAGCAGAAACAACATATCTTGAGTATAGGCACAGTTTCTGGATCAAAGAAATACAGACTTCAGTGTATTGAATGTACTGAACATATCCCCATCAGTTTCCCATTATTCAGAATTAACTTAGTAGTTAAGTTATTTAATCTCAAAATTATAATAATATTATCGGTTCTTTACAAAAAGATGGACATTTGATTTAATGTGGAGAAACTAATGGCAATCGATATCAATCAAAACCAAAACTTATGCAAAATAACCATAATGTGGGGAAACTAATGGCAATCGATATCAATCAAAACCAAAACTTACACAAAATACCATAACAAAACACTATCTTAAAAAAAAAAGAGATTTACCGGTAATAGAAATCTCATTCTAAACAATTAGCCTATTCACTGGAAATCTATACTCATTTATACAAATCCTTGCCTCCCTCCCCTATATATCCTTATTTTCCATGTTTCTATTTCATAAACTTAAAGGGACTCAAACTAAGTTATATGCTATTAATTTCTCTCAATTTTTCTACAAGCAGCTCATTAATGACATCAGAACACTTAGGAGGATCAGTTACATTACCCCGATGATGTGATAAATAATATATCAACTTGAAGAGGCAGGAGAGACCCTTGTTTGTAATTCCATATAAAGTAATCATATTATTCCAACCGTGGAGAGTAAATAGTCAAGAACTCTGACCTACCTCTCAAGTTACAGTAAATCAAATCTTTGGAAATTCCATCTTTTTACTGACCTTGAAAGTTAAGCAGTTATCTCATTCTATTTTTTATTGCCTCCTAAGAAGAAAATTAACAAAGACTACAATGTTTACTAGTAATAAGGTACTAAGTTCTATTTTCTAGTTTGCGAAATAAGGCAACAAATCTCAAAATAAGGAGCAAGAAGTTTAATGTACACAAAACAGAAATGGGAACTTGAGATACTCCATTAAATCTATCATAAATTCCATGGCTACTATTGATATTTTAATCCTAATCTTCAAGAACGAAAACTAAGCAATGGGACTGCCACCTAAAATCAAGATCAGATTTAAAACAATGAACAGCATGCACACTTGGAAGACTGGAATGTTGAAGTATAGCTAGCTTACAATACGCTGAGATCTCCAGACAAAATAATTTAACAGCGTTCACTGTCGCTAATAACTACCATGTTACGAAGTTAAGGCATGGCTAATATTTTGAAAGGTTTTGGTCAGTAAGTAAGTTATGTTAAAGGTGGAGGAAAACTGTTACATTTTGGAAACCAGTAGTTATAATTTTATATATACCAAACGACCTATTGAGGAAGTAAAGTTCAGAGTTAAATTTCACAAAAAAATGTGAAAAGTGTATTCTTGTGGTAAGTACTTTCAGTGGTGCAGAAATTTTTCTGCAGATGGGCCAAAATAATGTAAAGGTGGGCAATGGGTATATCTCTTTGTAACCAAATTTATGACTCTAAATTGACAAATCATTGAATTACCCTAACATAATGAATATTTAATATTTTGCACTGTAATATGGTCGGATAAGCAATTTCCCTTCAATTTTTTAAACCTAAAGCATTACTGGAACTGGATGTCAGTGTCAGCGCTGGGCCTTCTCTTGTTCGAAAATACCAGATACCTCTATTGTGGTAACTTTTGATAAGTAAACAGGTCACATGTTTTAAAAACAAGTTCGGCACCACCCCCCTCTTTGGTATCGTACCAGAGTACTTCAGTAATTTTTCACGATGCTCTTTACTTATAAGAAATTATGATATTATAACACTTAAAACATCCGGTAGTTACTACAAAATGTAGATTCTCACACAATACCAGCCATAATTTTATCTTACCACCATTCTTTCAAGTGCAAATCTTTGTGAGAAATTATCATAGGTAATCCCACAAGAGTTTATGTGTTTATCGATAGAATTTATTTGATGAAACTCATAAACTCGAATTGGATTTATTAAGACTATTCCATGAATAAAAATGTAACGGATTATACAAATAATAATTACTTTCGTGCTTTGTTATATAAGAACAAAACTAGCAGCTGTGAGATCATGGCATACTATGAAACAACCATGCATGAATTGATTCGAGTTACCATGTTGTGACCAATGCTACCAATGGTGCATATAAGACATAGTTAACCTATGTCAGGTAAGCTAACAGCAGAACTGGATAAACGCACACGAACTGACTTGCACCAAATTGAAATTATGTTTTTAATCATTGTACATTTATATTATTTCAATTTCCAAACTAGTTATGTTATATAAAATAATGTGTTTTTATTGTGTTCACTGGTAGCATGTGTGATATTAGTCACTGCACGTTAATACCTACATTTCCAGTAATGAGCTGACTTTTATCAGATAAAATCGCATCCTAGTATTAATAGCAAGCATTTTTATAAGATAAACGATCGTGATTGGTCTATATCCGAGGAATTGCTAAACATTATTGGCCAATATCAAACATGCGGCGTATGAATGGAATAGTCATAAAGAGACAAAATCATGAGCAGCATATCATAAGTCTATTTCATGAATAAGATACATATTTTAAAAAAGCAGAAAGATACACAGGTTTTAACCTATCGAATATATACTGTTATTGTTTCCTGACAGTGAAATCACAGAGAAGATCTTCTTTTAGGTTCAAGTAGCTTTACTGTAGTGGATAAGTAGGCAAAAAATTTAAATGTAGTGACACTACATCTCCTACCATTCAACTGCAGCACCAATCATCTAGTTCTGTCATCTGAGTTAATTGATAGATAGCATGATATGGGGTATGTGGTCAAGTAGCTCCTCAGTTGTCTTCACTAGGTTGAGTACACCCTATTCCAAATCTTCTTCCTACCTCAGGAAAGTCAGAGAAGATAGCAGAGATCGAAACAGGTCTATATATCTATAATCAGCAATGCTACCCACTATACCCTTTGTAGATTAGCAAGGCTGTAATGCTACATTATATCACATAAAAATGTAGCAGAAACTAGCTCCAAAATTTATCCAAAAAACAAGAAATTATGACATGTTATTTAATTTTGGCTAATATAAGAAATATTATCATTGAGGATAAGCTGAATGATTTTACCTAAAGACATTTAATGTCTTTAAAAATAAGTGCTCATACAATTGTGAAGACTAAACCTATAAAAATGTGCGATAATTTTATGAAGACTAGTTGACTGGTTAACTTTAAATGGGTTCATAAACCCCACAGATCAATTATAAATTTATAGAATAGCAAATTTAATATATATATATATATATATATAAAATATGTTCGAAGAAGTTCATGCCATTGATGAAGCGGGATCCAGTCGAATTTTTAATATAGTGGTATTCAAATAACACGATAAAAAGGCCTGGACTCCTCTGTGAGGTAGGAAAATAATGATATAGACCATGCTAAACAAGTCGACCAGGAGAAGAAAATAATTTATAACAGCTGCATACCACTTTTCCAACAAGAGTAGTACATCTAAATATGGAAACTGCAAGAACTTCTATTTGGGGCACGGAATACCATCTATGAGTTTGTAGCTGGCTTCCTACAACAACTAGGAATTGGTAAGAGCCACCTGATGACTATAGCGGAAACTATATCTGATTCTGTTGGAATAATTCACCACCATATCATATTTATGGAATCAAGCACTGAATTTTTACATAATGTGTCTACATACCACATACCAAAAACAAAAATTACATTATATTGTTATTCATTAATCTTCATAGCTTGAATGGTAAGCTGTGTCTTAGGGCAACTTGTGTGTATACAAGCAGCTCCATTGTTCTGCTTTTTTTGATTCGGTAAACACTGAAAGCATACTGAACATTTGAAACATATTAAAAATATAGAAAACTTTATATTATTATTATAGTACTTGTAAATTATTTTCTTACTGGCCATACACTAATAGAAAAGTGGACATCTGAAAAGAGATAAAATTAATATTAAGATAATACTGCTACAATGAATAAAAGGACACAACAATTTATCTTAGCAGATCTTGGTAAGATTTAAAACAATATTCAAATGCTGGAAAAACAGGTTTTAAGCTCAGCATGGTATACTTCAAAGAACTCTGGAAAAAGAGGATGTCTAAATATCTTAATGCTAAGAATTATCAACACTAATATGTTTAGAAAGATTGAGTAAGGAAATATGCACGCTAACTTCACAATTAGATATATTTACCCAGAACGGTCATTTCAATGGGTATCCCCATCATCATCAGCTGATTTGGAATCAAATCCAATTGGAATTAATTCCAAATGAGCTGATGATGATGGAGATACCCGTTGAAACGGTCGTTGGGATCAAATCCAATTGGAATTGATTCCAAATCAGCTGATGATGATGGGGATACCCATTGAAATGGTCGTTCTGGATACCTAATAGTGAAGATAGTATGCATATTTCCGAACTCAATCTTTCTACAGATGTTAATACTTCACTGTGCTGTTTCCTAGTATTATTAAATTGACTAATATGTTACTTACCGATTAGGAGAGAAGTAAGCTGACTGAGTATTGTTCTTGATATAAATAATAATTTTAGAAGAAGTAATTTGAAAAAGCAATGTTCTGCTCATTAGTAGTTAGATATTATGTGACTAGAGATTTTTCTAGCCTCACTGAATATTAAAGGTGGCCTACAAAGCAATAATCACTTAAATGTTTTAAGGGCCTGTATTCATGCACTGGTTTGCATAGCAAAAGTGCTTCATTATCAACCAAAACTTGTATTGAAATGGCTTGCTAACAGATGCCAAATCTGGCAATGCCAAATCTGTGCACACAGTCATTTGTTACTATTTGTAGGATTTTTTCGCTCGCCAGTCTAAATATTCATCAAATTCAGCTTCATCAGCACTGGAAGCATCCCCTTCATCACCTGTATTGTTCCTGCTACTCACTTGCTTCACCACTGCTTCCTTCTTCATCTCTAGGTCCAGGACCCTGTAAAATATTAAGAAACCAGTAATAGTGAAGCTATTGAGGTAATACGCACATAGAAAAATTACTATGTTACAGATTTTTCTATAATTGTGGTAGCATAACAGGCTAATTGAATTAAATTTTCCTTTGTATTTATACAAATTTAATATGCAAACATAATATATAAATAATTGGATTGTTTCACATTTTATTTTCAGTTATAAATTCCTCTAACTCATTAAAAACGTTTAACGAATCTCTCTTGTGAGCAGGTAGCAAATCCAAATAGTATCATCACAAGTGAAACTCATGTTATAGTGCAAGTTATTGTACCTTTCTTGAAGATCAAACTATGAGATATGTGGCCCTGGAAGTTTTACATAAAATTTCTGAAATGTTATAGTTTCAATTAAAGTGAAAATCAAATCTTATAAAACCAAAAAACTGCTAAACATGTTTTATAATAAATTGTAAAAATCTTATTTTATCACTCAACTTCACTTTTAAGTGTTTACTTACACATAACGCGTTTCACAAGCGACTTGCTTGCATCCTCGGATGAGGTCCACTGCCGGGTCCATTGTTGGGCTGATAACGCGTTATGTATAACTAACACTTAAAAGTGAAGTTGATTGATAAAATAAGAATTTTATAATTTGACCTCTTCACTGTGAGTCCTGCAAACATTATGTATGATTATGTTTTATAATATTAAAAAACGATAAAATACCAAACTAATAACATGTCACTTTGTAAATTTCTCAGTATGTACCTCATTGTCCCGGTAAAGGAAATTGTTAGTAAACCAAAATCCCCAGTTTCCTTAGAAGCCAATTAGAGCCATTCTTAAGAACTTACACTTTCATGTTATTCATAGTGTTTGCACCAGCAGGATCCCGAAAGTAAAGTATTCTAAAAGTTGGTTGAATAATTGAGAATCGTTCTTGTTGAGCTTATGTGGTGGAGTTGGAAAAGAAAGGGGGAGTTCGAAAATAACTGTGCTCTATAAACTATAACTTTTGAAAATTAAGCAAAAAAGTCTATAGTTTTATGGTTCGGAGCCATGGAATCCTAAGTAAAAATAAATATCAACATACTTTTCCAATGTGTTTATTGTATTGATTAAAGTGAAACTTAAAAAATACTTGTCTTAAAATGGTAAAAAAACTAAAATAAAACTATTTAATATGTTTAAAAATCTATTACAGGGTTTATAAAAACCTAAAAATCCGGGCCCTATTTTTAACGGTAAAAGTTTAATATGAAAATACTGTTCTTTACATAGGCTTTAGTTCTCAAATAAGAATTATGGGCTCTGAGTCTTCCAATCTAATCAAACACTCTTTGAATTTATGGAATTTTCTTTCTTACCTGGACCAGTTCCTCATCTGCTCATCAATCTCATCTATCTGCCGCTCTGCAGTTGCCTCCTCCTGGTCCTCTGCAATGATCTGAGCAGACAAAGTGTTCTCCTCTTTGATTTCCTTCTGGAATTTTTCCCACTCCTCCTCTATAGGATCCTTGTACTCCACGTTACGAGCCTGTGAAAATCACATACTTTTCTTATTGAAACTCACATCACATGAACAACAACCTCGAGAAATTCACATGTTAATCTTATTTTAAAAGGGAAACACAATGATATAATGGCATAAAAACTGAAGTATATAGTAAAACCTCACTTTACATCCATGATTTTAAGGGATTCTCGTTCTTGAGGAACAAAGTCTTTGTGTAATCACCAAAAAAGTGTATTTTAATTACTACTGTTAAGGAACCCCACTATGAAGTACATTCCACTTCTAAGGAATAAACATTTTGAGAATTTACAAATTTTTATCCATAATAGTAAAGTTCTAAACTTATGAAATAATCTACGAGGGCCATTCAATAATTAAAGAGACAACTGACCTGGAGAAAAAACCGTTTATTTTTACAATTTTTACTTTTCAACATAATCCCCGTCAACATTTATGCACTTGTCCCAATGGGTTACTAGCTTTTTTATACCAGCTGCAAAGAATTCTCTGTCTTGGTGTCAAAAATTTCCCCAAAAATTTCTTGACATCCTCGTTATCCTGGAACTTCTTCCCACATAATGCCTTCTTCAGTGGACCAAACAATTCGAGTTTCAAGTGAGGAAGTTGCAACTTCAACAGGCCGGCCAAAACGGTGTTCGTCAGTCACTGATTCTCGACCACTTTTGAACTGTTCTACCCACTTGTAAAAATTTCCACGGTTCATACAACTTTCACCATACACTTTAGTCATTCTAGAGTACATATTAGCTGGTTTTTCATCTTCAGCAATCAAAAAACGAATCACAGAACGTTGTCCAACCAATGTGGAATTTTCAAGAAGATCCAACATCGTTAAACTTAATTTTGAGGTTATAATTTGAGCAATGTTGATCCATCAGCTGATTAGAACTCATCCCAGTGATGCCAAATTAAAATCCTCATGTATCAAACATGTACTACCAACCGTCTTTTCCCCAGACCAATTTGTCTCTTTAATGATTATTAAATTACCCTCGTAACTCAATACTAATAGCCACGGGAAAAGAGAAGTTACCTTTTAAGACTGTTTGCAGGCTTCAAATAACTTGGTAGCGGAGAAGAAAAAGTTCATTATTGTCGAGATTAAGTAAAATTTATCAATATGAACTGCCAGGAAACAGAGAGATGGAGATCCAAATTTATCTTGGAAAAATGGTCAAAAATAAGAAAACAGGCAATGGTCAAAAAATTCTATATGACAAAGCTCAAATAAGAAAACTAGGGGAATTTTTGGTTAGAGTAAAAAATAAATGGTTTTTGTCAATGAAAAGTTGAAAGTTAAAATTTAATTAAGATAAGTGTTCCTTGAAAGATTTGTCAACAGACTTATGCATAGAAAATGTGTTCTGAAGGATGTTTACTGGGATAATGACTTGGGTCAGAACCAGTAAATTCCTGTATATTATGATATAATATAATATTGTATCTGTTAACTTAGTACTTAATAAACTATTATATTATTGCATAGAAAGGAACATGATCTCATACAAACGCAATAAAAGCAAATATTACTCTTAAGCATTGTGCAGCTAATGCCTTTTATATGGCTACATAGTGTAGTGTTTCCTCAGCTGTTTGTTGACCAGTCTAATTTATATGGGAGAGACGTTTTGAGAGATATCATTCAATCAAGCAAAACTAAAAGTCTGAGAAAAAATACACCACTATTTACATGTAAAATTATTGAAATGTTTGCTTTTGAGGGCTAGAACAAATAGATCTAAATAGGTCTGCGTACAGACAATCAACAACAGCACTGTTAGCATGCCCAATAATAGTTTTGTGAATGATCAAAATTAAATCCACTTACCTTAGCATCTAACAGAGGATCATCAAAGAAGCCTTCAGGTAGTGTCTCCTCCTGTACCAACACAGGTTGCTTTGCAGATTGTGTCTTGGTATCTTCAGTTTCTTCTTCTTCACTGTCAGAAGGTTCTGCATCTACTGCTACCTTAGCTGGAGTCTCCACTTCAACCACAGGTTCTTTGGTTCCAGTATCAAAGAAGTCCACAGGCACTTTTGGCTCTGGAGCATTTTTGAGAATGCCTGAAAAGAAGCCAACAGATGACATTCCAAAAATACTAAAAATCTATAGGGTATTTCATTACTACACAGGTGTACGATGTGCATCAATAATGGTTATGAATACAACAAGTATGAGCAAATCATGGTGGTAATTCTTACAACATTTATCACTTTCATGTTACCACGTATGAAGAGACTGTATTAATATTTCTGCTTGCACTCATTATCAATCAATTTAAGAAAAAAAGGTGCAAGCTTTACTCGACTACAAAATGAAATTTCTATGTACTTAAAGGCCCTGTTAACTTAAAATCAAGTGACTCTCAGAATAAAGAGTTTGTTTAGTAAAATACAGCAGTGAAAACCCCATGTTTCTACGATGCTTCGTTCTCGCGAATTCGAAGAATAACTGATGCGGCTTCCAGCGGAGTGACGTCAGAGCGCTCTAGCTGCACACAGCCCGCGCGCCGTCGCTGTAGTTTGATGTGTGGCATCTGTCTAAGTCTCTTGCTAAAAGGCTCAAAGAGATCGGAAAAAATTCACCATTATTATTATTGGAAAGACAGCATTGTTAACCACCTATGGTAGTCATGTCAGACTTGTGGAGGGGACAAACCGTGTTGGTTTAAAAATTTCAATCGGTGTTATTTCATATTTCCAATGTACATAGCTGGACTGGAAATAACGTAATTAATCAGTGCAATCATGAAGAAATTATTGAAGAAGAAGCAAGTGAATGGATCAGACCGGAGCCAAACGATTACATGTTATTGTCATCTGTTATAAAAACAGGAATTTCATTGAAGATTTGAAGCATGCAAAGAACTATTGTCATACAGGACATTTAGAGTCTTATCATAATGTAGCACTAAAATACAAGCCGAAAAAGATTCACTCTAGTTACGACGGAATGGTACTACAATCGATGTTGGTGATTATGGATTATAACTATAATGTAAACAGAAACGTTACAAGTGAAAAACTGAAATACTCAAAACCAACAAAAAAAAAGTGGGTAATGGTTTCAGTTTATGAAAGTAAAAGTAACGAGTGGCGTAATGACATAGTGAACAGGGTATTACATTACATGAATAATTCAAACATTGAATTTGTGGAAGATCCTTACCTGGCTAAAGATGTTCCACGATGTATCGCTCCAGTGGCCCATCCTGAATCGCTGGAAGCTTTGGAGAGATTCTCTTTCGAGATTCCAAGAACTTTAAAGATACCGCAGTAGGGTCATTCCATGTCAAATCAACCAATTCTACTATTCCAGTTCGGTTTCAGAACAGCTCGTAGCACTGTAGATGCTATAATATCTTTTATTGAACGGACTCTTGAAGGTTTTGAAACTAATAATTTAGTATGTAGTAGATTCTTCGATTTTACAAAGGCATTCGACACTGTATCTCATTCAACTCTATTGCAAAAACTTAAATTTTATGGTTTTAATGATATTAGTGTTGGATTTTTATCATCTTATCTTAGCAATAGATATCAGGCTGTTTTCTTTAATGATAATGTTTCACAGTATAAATTATTGAAGTATGGGGTGCCCCAAGGTTCTATACTTGGACCCACATTATTTTTAATATATGTTAATGACCTCCCTGACTCTGTCCGACATGGGTGTCTAGAGGCCTATATGTTTGCTGACGATTTAGCTGTTAATGTTATTCATCGTAACCCTCATATTTTAAATATTAAACTTCAAGAGATAACTGACCAAGTCCAAGGATGGTGCAATGCAAACAATCTTTTACTCAACAAAAACAAAACTGAAACTTTGAAATTTGGTCTAAGAGGAAATAATTTTCCTGATAATGATCCTGTTAGGTTTCTGGGCATCCATCTTGAGCAGGGTCTGGGATGGCACAGTCACATAAATTTCGTTGCAAAGAAAATGAGTAAAGGCCTATTTATGTTAAGAGTTCTTAGGTACAATATAAATATTGAATCCTTAATTACTGTATATTTTGGACATATTCACAGCCACCTAAACTATGGTCTTTTATTATGGGGTAACCATACTTCAAGTTTGCGCCTTTTTATTTTACAAAAGAGGGCCTTAAGATTAATTTATGGAACTTCGCCTGGGACACACTGTAAACCACTTTTTATAAGGTCAGGTATACTTTCTTTACCCTCAATGTTTGTCCTGGCCTGTCTCCTTTATGCTAAGAGGAATATAAATAAATTCAGAACCTGTGATTCAGTGCATAATTACTCCACACGCAATAATTGCAAAATATATATAGACAAATGTAAATATACCTTAACTCAGAAAAGTTTTCAATTCACATCACTCAAACTCTATAATAGCCTTTCTATTAATGTCAGAAATCTACCACTTGAAGCATTTAAGAGACAGGTCAAGTCAACATTGAAGTTGAACCCTCTGTACAATGTTGACGAATTTTATAATTTAAATGTTTGAAATTACTTTTATGACGATGCTATACACATAATTGTGTGAATGCTGAGAGATATTATTATTATTATTATTATTATTATTATGAGATTCAGTGGCGTAACAAGCTTAGGTGGTACCCGGTGCGGAAAATTTCTTGTCACCCCCCCCCCAATTTAAATTATTAAAAGATGGAACAGTTCCAAGTGTTATTTTTTGGATAGTCAAAGGTAATCCCACGAGATTTTAAGAGTTTATCGATAGATGCAGCTGCAACGAATTTATCTGATGTAACTCGTAAACTCAACGGATTATGCAAAATTAGTAATAATTACTTTGTTATATAAAAACAAAACTAAGCTCCGAAATCATGATATACTATGAATCAACCATCCATAAAGCGATTTGAGTTACCACGTTGTCGCCATGTTGTAACCAGTGCTACCAATGGTGCATATAAGACATAATAGTTAATCTAATTCAGCCAATTTTGTTAGGATTAAGGAAAGACATACATATCAAGTACATTATGCTGCACATTGTACATTGTACTGTTAAACGACAATAAATTCTATTATTATTATTATTATTATTATTATTATTATTCTAAAGTGCGTTATAGACAGACAGATATGCATTGTTTTCGTGAGCGTGGGTGTTACCGTTAATAAAGCGAACATCTAGGCCAAAATACACTCCCGAAATTGTGCAGATTTTTTTTTTTTTTTTGGTATTTTTATATTTTGTTTTCCAAGCGAAATCTTGAATTTTGGAAAGATGAATTTTGATAAAAGGACAAAATTTTGTATTTATGTCAGATACCTTTCAAGATGTGAACCGAAGATTGGAGACATGTTTCCCTTATTTTTAGGCCTACATAAAGAAAGTTTTCTCAAAAACGACTCTAACGATTTTCTTTAAATTTTGCACTTGGGTTGGTTATACTAAGAGCTAAAACTTTTATTTGAAACACTTGCATAGGCGTAACCAGGCCGACCATATGGGGGGGGGGTTATAACATCGGGGGGGTATGGAAGAGGGGGGCTCGGGGGCCCTCCCCCGGAAAATCTTTAAAATGAAGATGCACAGTAACGAGTTTTAAGCTTCCCACGCTTTATAGGCCTACTCGTATTAAGTAATTTATAAGCAGACTTAAAAAAAATTGTACAATTTTCCTCTTTTTTAGGTAGATTTTCGAAGAAAAATCTACCTATTGCAATGGATACCACTTTATGATTTTCGAAAAATTCTTTCATATCTTTACGTTTCATGCTCCCCTAAGTACGAAACCACCGCCCGTTCAAAAAAAAATTTTGTGATTTTATATATATTTATTTATATAATATATAAATATATATATATATATATCTTTACACGATAGCGGCCGTAATTTTGAAGATATTTGAACCAAATTTTATTATGTTATTTCTAGGCCCAATAGTTCGGACAAGTTCGTTAATGGGCAAAATTGGCCCAAGGGGGTGGTCGGCCCCTATGAAGTATAGAGGGAAACTTTGTTTGAATAAATTAGAGTACTCCCTATGGAGTTCACAGTGACACCAACGATTCGGGGGTTCGAGTGAGGGTGGGGGTGGAGGTGGGGGTGGGGGATGAAAATTCGAAACTTTTGAAACCACGTCTTGTGGGGTATCGTTGAAAAGCTCTTGATGAGTACTCTACAAATCAATAAATAGTTTCTTGATAGCTCTCATATGACGCGAGATTTTAATGTTTGAAAATAATAACACTTAAAAGAATTATTATAATATCATAATTTTGTCTTGTTTAGCGGCTTTGCTAATTTTATTCATTGCTGATCTTGCGCACGGCCTCCCAGAATATTATATCCTATTCTTATTGTCAAAACAAATGATTGTAGGCTCTTCCTCCTTACCGAATTCAGTTCTTATTACTGTAGGTTTACCATGCCAAGGCTAAAGAAGAAGAGTGCTATGCAGCGACAATAAATTAAACCAAAAGCACTTCGAAATCTACCTCCGCCTGTAGGCCTGCCTAAAGGGATTTTTAATCAATGGGGAGGGGATTCAAACCCCGAAACCCCCCCCCCCTCGGTTCGCCTCTGCTTTTGGGGATGTGACACGAAGACTGGCGACAACTTTCTCTTATTTTTAAGGGGAGGCTAACTTTTATTTGGGCAGAGGAAGTTATGTGAATTATACATCAATTTTTTATAGGTTGATCCTAAGAAATTTCATAAACAAGTAATGTGACTATTTTACGGAACTGTATTATTAATAATCTATTCTTAAATATGCGCACATTCCAGTTCAAAATCTAGATTGAAGGAGACTTCGGAGTCAACTCACATTCGAAGTTTATTTCCTTCAAAATCACGACTGCCGCAGCAGGTAGAATTGGTTGCGGCTTGAGTGATATAAAATATCACAGATTGTTGAAGTCTCATTTAAATTAATAAAACTGTAGAGACAAGCATCGACAGAAATAAACACCCCTCCCCTAACAATAATAATATTATTGTTCGTATCAACACAGCGGCCACTTCAGCCGCGTTTTATTACCTTTGTTGACTGAATTTAAAACGAAAAGAAGTTTCAATACACATGTTGACTTGTAGAAAGTTGTTAAGCTTATTTAATTGTTTTAAATAATATTATTATTTTCTTTAAATCCCCTTGAGCGATTTTTTACTTACAAAGACACATTTTTATTTTGTCACCCCCCGAGTGATGGCACCCGGGGCGGCCCGCACCCCCGCACCCCCCTTCCTACGCCACTGATGAGATTTGAACCTTGACCTCTCAGATTTGTATGATTTTTTGTTCAGGTATTGTACCCCCTAAAGCTAGTTTAAATTTCAAATTTCAAATTTTTCTGACTTTTGGTTTGTGAGTTACAAGGGTTGAAAAATCCAAAAAACTATGGTTTTCTATCGCTTTAAGATCATTATAAAATGCTATAGCTCAAACACTATACCACCTAAAGAGCTCAAACTTGCACCATTTTCTTCCTCTGAAAATTCCCTTTAATTTGATATATCACAGAGCTATGTTTCTTAATTTTTGAAATGTTAAAAAAGTTCCCAAAAAACTTTTTTTGAAATTTCAAAAATACGTACCCTCGGATTTTTTTGGGAAAAATTTTATGTTTTGTCCACTCTAATTGACTACATGCATGCAAAATTTCAAGATGGGATCTCATCGGGTTCTTATTTAAAAAAATATTTGACTACCAGAATACATGATAGTGAGATGTATAGCGGACTATTAATTCTAGGCTATGAATACTAAGGTACATAGGCTAATTCTACCAAACCTAAATTATTTAGATAGCATTCAGATGTAACATTTCCCTCTTATTGTTTGTTAATTAAATGATGTGTAGTGTTGTTTTTAATTTAATTTTCATGATACCTGTAACTATAGCCTACATAAGAAGGAAGAATAAATTTTAATTTATATACAACATGCTAATAGTGAAATTTTGAACAAAGCCACTCACCTTGAATCATCCAAAACTCTTAGTAATATCAACTCATATAGTTATAAATGGTAGAGGTTATCTTTTGCTTCGTTTTCCTGTATTATTTGTAGTCTAATCATTTAGAAAGAGTCCCATATAAAAGAAATGGATAAAAGTTGTTTCACCTTGCGAAAAAGTTTAACTTGTTGTATTTGCGTGGATAGAACTGTATTTCTTAGAATATTAGGTATTTACCGTACATAGTTAATAGTATTTATACACTTTAAAAGTTTTCACTGAGGGTAACACAATTTAAAGGTTTCTTTTTTATCTTTTTTAAGATATTTTTCCATAGCAAGAGAAGGCAGCTTTATTTCTTCAGCACTTAGAGTGTATGTCCTTCCCGTTGCTGTAGTTGGGTCCATTGTTTGCAAAAGGGTGTTTCCTGGGACATCTAATAAATCTCTTGGTTGTGGATAACAAAAAAAACGGGCTGGACCTTTTGGGTGTAAAAAAAATTATTCCATACATGCCATTGTGTTTTTCTTCAATGCATCCCAGCCAACAAGAGTCATCATAAGCTACTGTCACAAAACCAGCAGCAATGTTTTCCAAATCTGATGGTGTTATTTGGTTCACTGTTGTCACACATTCAAGAGATTCATCAAGGCTGAAATGATAAGGCTTGACAGTAATTTGACTCTCTGTGTGGGGTTTATATGAGTGAAGCTTTTGTGTTCCCACAATCGCTTTTGATTCACTGAGCCAAGAAAGTAATCATTCTTTAGTCTCTTCGTAGTCTTCTGTTGTGCAATATTCAAAGTCAATGTTTTTTATATTTTCCAAGGCAAATTCATAAAGTTCTTTGGGTGTTAAAATTTGTTGATCATATGGCCTTTGTAAGCTGGCTAAAAGCTAGCCGCTTAACAATCCAGCCAAGGCCATAACATGCACTCTTGCCATGGGATGTTGCAAAGAACTCCCACTCTGCCTCAACTTCAAAATCTGTTTTATGCAAGCATAAATTAAGGAAGTTTTTCTTATTCTTATACTGGGTAGCGCTCCCATCAGAAAAGTAAGTAATCTTTTTAAGTGCAAAAGGCAAGGTTTGCTTTAAGGTTTCTAGCAGTTTTATCTGGAATACGTAGAAAGCGACTGTATTAAGTTCCAGGCAATCTGATATAAAAACATACTGCAGGCGTTTTAGTTTCCCCTCCCATTTATAATATACGATGAAAGAGTGCAGTGTAGCTTGGCTGGTAGTCCAGTGGAATGATTGTATTTTGGCTTGTTCGACGAAAGAGTAGTTTTCCGCAAAATACAGTTGACTACTACATGGCCTTCAGTTAAATTTTCCTTGATTTCGCTTTAGTATTCTTTCTGCTGACTAGCTATAAATGAATGAGTTTTGAGCTTCGTTAGTGTGTCCAAAAACTCATCAATAAAGTCATCGCTACATTACTACAGTTTCCATCACACACCTATCTACAGTTACCCACTTTTTCATTGACCTTTGTATGCAATAATTCTTGAAGTCTAGGACCACCAGGTCATTCTTTACAAACATTCATAAAACAATGTTGAGATGGTGGATTGCACATCATCTTGACCAGATAGGAGTGATAAGATTTCAAAGCAGTGTCATCCCCATCCAATACAAAATTTTGCATTTTTGCACCGTACATCATTAGCTTAATGTTTTGGTGTAAGGTACACACACAGAAAGTATGTGTGCCACTTTTTCCAGCCAGGATACAGTTCTTCGGCCTCAGGTCGCAAAACTTTGAAAAACCAATTTTGTTTGCTGGGAATTTTTCCTTAAATAATTGGTATATTTCTTGCAAATTTGCCAACACTAGTCTCTTTTGTACCTGGATCTTTCCATCTTTATTTCTTATGGTCACACAATCTTTTTTCCCTGGCATCATTCTACTAATGTCGTCAAAATTGTAGAAGTCTTTTACAGAGTCAACCTAGAAATAGTCCACTATACACCTCACTAGCATGTAATCTGGTAGTCAAATATTTTTTTAAACAAGAACCCATTGAGATCCCATCTTGAAAATTTTAATGCATGTAGTCAATTAGAGTGGACAACACATACAATTTTTCCAAAAAAATCCGAGGGTACGTATTTTTGAAATTTCAAAAAAAGTTTTTTGGGAACTTTTTTAACATTTAAAAAATTAAGAAACATAGCTCTGTGATATATCAAATTAAAGGGAATTTTCAGAGGAAAAAAATGGTGCAAGTTTGAGCTCTCTAGGTGGTATAGTTTTTGAGCTATAGCATTTTATAATGAACTTAAAGTGATGGAAGAACATAGTTTTTTGGATTTTTCAACCCTTGTAACTCACAAACCAAAAGTCAGAAAAATGTTAAATTTTAAATTTAAACTAGTTTTGGGGAGTACAATACCTGAAAAAAAAAAATCACACAATTCTGAGAGGTCAAGGTTTAGACTGTTAGTTGATTTGACATGGAATGAATGACCCAGTAACAACTTTGTCCAGTAGTAACTTTCGATATATATTTACAGTATACCGGTATTTAATTATTAGTTTAAATTTAGTATATTACTTACAACTTTGATCTTATTTACAGCAAAATTTAAATTATAATACTTTTTTTCTAGGATTTAATTGTTCTTTCAATTGCATGAAAATAAATGACCAAACTAAATATTTTACAGACATAAGCCTAGTACTGTAAAAAGAAGATTGAGTTGACTTTAAAAACTCTGTATAACATTTTTTGAACTTCACTGTAGTTGTGGATTCAGGGTTAAAATTTCAATTAATCAAAATACGAAATATCTCTTCCGTCAGCAGGTTGAAATTGTCTGTACTCTTTGTTAGGTTCAGGGTATTCGTCCCTAATCTGTTTAACTATGCATGAAGGTATGACTTTTCTATTGCCTTTTCCGAAGGGCTTCCAAGAATTAATCCAGTAGACGAATTGTCTGTAAGCTACATAACGCATGTTCCTATTGTTCGCTACTCTTAACTGTTCCCTTTCAAAATTGGATTCAGCTCTCACCATCATAAGGGGCCTAGCAATGTTCAATGTGTCCCTATTTAATACAACAGAATGAAGAGAATTATGAGAATGTAATGCAGTCAGCACTTCCCTTATCATAACACTTTCATAACACTTTCAGAACACTTTCAGAACAGCAGACACATTCATTATGAATCGCTGAAAAAACACATTTACCACAGTTGCATTAATCAGTACTATTTACACGGTCAGCATTCCCAGTATTTTCTTCATCTGACCTTATAATTACACTTTTTTTCGGCTCAAATTGATATGGCCTGATTCCAGACATGACACGAGAAACTTTAAATTTATAATAATTTTAACACACGAGATGACACCAGCCATAGGCGTAACCAGGCCGACCATATGGGGGGGTTATAACATCCGCGGGGTCTGGGGGTCCGGGGGTCCTCCCCCGGAAAATTTAAAAAATTAAGATGCACAATAACGAGTTTTAAGCTTCCGGGGGTCCTCCCCCAGAAAATTTTAAAAATTAAGACGCACAATAACGAGTTTTAAGCTTCCCACGCTTTATACTTTTATTTAGTAATTTATGGGCAGACTTAAAAAATTATACAATTTTCCTTTTTTTAATCAATGGGGGGGGGGGGGTTCAAACCCCCAAACCCCCCCCCTCGTTACGCCTATGACACCAGCAATGAATTAGCAAACACAGACTGATGTATCGGCTACATATGGCTGGCATTCCAATGCTTCCTCACAGTGCTGGTGAGAGCGCTCTGACGTCATATCGCATTACTGACGGAACTTTTCTACTTGGATTGCGGGCGAACGGTTAAACATAGAAAGATCGGGTTTTCGCACAAACTAATCTTTAAATATCCTCTTTTTAAACCAGCTTTCACCTAAAAATGCATTTTCACAGATTTAAATAGAAGATATTTAGAGATTAGTTTGTGCAAAAACCCATGCTTTCTACTTTTATCCGTACGCCCACAATTCAAATTGTAAGTTCCGGTAATATTTCGATCTGATGTCACAGATCCTGCTCCACTACAGCTAAGCATTAGAATGTCAAGCGTAGTGACACATCAGTTTATGTTTGCTAATTCACTGTTGGTGTCTTAACATTATTATAAAATTTATCAATTTCTCGATTCATGTCTGGAATCAGGTCATATCAATTCAAGCCCTGTAGAAAAGTCTAATTATAAGATCAGGGGGGAAAAAAATGGGAATCCAGACTGAATACGCATTGTACTGTCTAGTGTAGCATTCATCATGTTTCTGCTGTTGTGAAAGTGTCATGATAAGAGTTCTGAGTGTACTATATTACTAGGGACCGGATTTTTAGGTTTTTAAAAACACTGTTTTAGGTTTTTCATTAGGTGAAATAGTTTTTTTTAGGTTTTTTCCCCAAAATATCGTTTTCGGGTAGAAAAATAATTGGTTTAATGAATTTTGAATAAATATGCAATAAATAGGGACCGGATTTTTAGGTTTTTAAAAACACTTTTAGGTTTTTCATTAGGTGAAATAGTTTTTTTTTAGGTTTTTTCCCCAAAATATCGTTTTTGGGTAGAATAATAAAAATGGTTTAATGAATTTGATGTGCTACCCACTGCCGTAATAACCTCGATTTCATTTGTTTCGGCATAATTAACACGTATTCTTAAAATTCACAATGTGATCACTAAGTATGAATAACAGGGAAGTAATAAAGGTAAACAAGGGCTTTAAAACACAGAAATCTATATCCTTGTTCATACACGGCAACAATGGTTGTTCGTACGAATATTTTAAAAGGAATACACCGGTACTCTTACACTTCCTCTCTAGATATTGTCCATCCTAGACGACAATAGGTTGAACGAAACGCTGGTGGTATTAATTTCAACCCGACAAAAATTATTGTCTCTCCGCAAAGTATCGTTTTCTCAACTGACAAACAAAAAAGACAAAAAAAAGAGCCTAAATTATATATTTTAGGTTTTATATCCCGTTTAGGTGTATTTAGGTTTTTGTACCCCATTTAGGTATTTTTAGGTGCCATAGAATTAATGTGGGTGAATCCTATGGGCGTGATTCGAAAAAGTGTATGAGCGCTTTTTGTTTTGGAAGTAAGGAAAAAAATAGGTAAAAACCTAAGAATCCGGTCCCTAAATATTACATATTATTCCTTTCTTTATTTTGTTCTAAACAGACACATTGAACACTGGTAGGCACTTTATGACGGTGAGAATGTAATCCAATTTTGAAAGGGAAGAGTTACTAGTAATGAACGATAGGAATTTGCGATATGCAGCTTTGGGAAAGAAAACAGAAAAGCATGGGCAGACTTAAAAAATTATACAATTATCCTTTTTTTAATCAATGGGGGGGGGGTTCAAACCCCCAACCCCCCCCCCCTCGTTACGCCTATGACACCAGCAATGAATTAGCAAACACAAACTGATGTATCGGCTACATATGGCTGGCATTCCAATGCTTCCTCACAGTGCTGGTGAGAGCGCTGTGACGTCATATCGCATTACTGACGGAACTTTTCTACTTGGATTGCGGGCGAACGGTTAAACATAGAAAGATCGGGTTTTCGCACAAACTAATCTTTAAATATCCTCTTTTTAAACCAGCTTTCACCTAAAAATGCATTTTCACAGATTTAAATAGAAGATATTTAGAGATTAGTTTGTGCAAAAACCCATGCTTTCTACTTTTATCTGTACGCCCACAATTCAAATTGTAAGTTCCGGTAATATTTCGATCTGATGTCACAGATCCTGCTCCACTACAGCTAAGCATTAGAATGTCAAGCGTAGTGACACATCAGTTTCTGTTTGCTAATTCACTGTTGGTGTCTTATCATTAATATAAAATTTATCAATTTCTCGATTCATGTCTGGAATCAGGTCATATCAATTCAAGCCCTGTAGAAAATTCTAATTATAAGATCAGGGGGAAAAAAAATGGGAATCCAGACTGAATACGCATAGTACTGTCTAGTGTAGCATTCATCATGTTTCTGTTGTTGTGAAAGTGTCATGATAAGAGTTCTGAGTGTACTATATTACTAGGGACCGGATTTTTAGGTTTTTAAAAACACTGTTTTAGGTTTTTCATTAGGTGAAATAGTTTTTTTTAGGTTTTTTCCCCAAAATATCGTTTTCGGGTAGAAAAATAATTGGTTTAATGAATTTTGAATAAATATGCAATAAATAGGGACCGGATTTTTAGGTTTTTAAAAACACTTTTAGGTTTTTCATTAGGTGAAATAGTTTTTTTTAGGTTTTTTCCCCAAAATATCGTTTTCGGGTAGAATAATAAAATTGGTTTAATGAATTTGATGTGCTACCCACTGCCGTAATAACCTCGATTTCATTTGTTTCGGCATAATTAACACGTATTCTTAAAATTCACAATGTGATCACTAAGTATGAATAACAGGGACGTAATAAAGGTAAACAAGGGCTTTAAAACACAGAAATCTATATCCTTGTTCATACACGGCAACCATGGTTGTTCGTACGAATATTTTAAAAGGAATACACCGGTACTCTTACACTTCCTCTCTAGATACTGTACATCCTAGACGACAATAGGTTGAACGAAACGCTGGTGGTATTAATTTCAACCCGACAAAAATTATTCTCTCTCCGCAAAATATCGTTTTCTCAACTGACAAACAAAAAAGACAAAAAAAATCAGCCTAAATTATATATTTTAGCTTTTATATCCCGTTTAGGTGTATTTAGGTTTTTATACCCCATTTAGGTATTTTTAGGTGCCATAGAATTAATGTGGGTGAATCCTACGGACGTGATTCGAAAAAGTGTATGAGCGCTTTTTGTTTTGGAAGTAAGGAAAAAAATAGGTAAAAACCTAAGAATCCAGTCCCTATATATTACATACTATTCCTTTCTTTATTTTGTTCTAAACAGACACATTGAACACTGGTAGGCACTTTATGATGGTGAGAATGTAATCCAATTTTGAAAGGGAAGAGTTACTAGTAATGAACGATAGGAATTTGCGATATGCAGCTTTGGGAAAGAAAACAGAAAAGCATTTAGGAGCACCAACGTTTAGAATCAAAGGCACCAGGAGAAGTACTAAACTAGAATTACAGTCACAACTTTGAAATTGGGTTTCTTAATTTATGTGTATCTCTTTGTGTTCTCTTGACACTACTGATCTCTGTGGCAAGCGCAGAAAGAGGATTTTAGGCTTTTTTTTTTTTTCAACTCCTACCTCATGGGGAAAAACTTACCTACGTTGTAGTTTTTTGTTTGTTTAATGTCAATATAAAAAGATATAACCTTTTCAATTAAATGTATTTTTTAATTTAATACCCATACAATCTAGAATGTTAATCATCTTCATAAAATACAAGCTTTTTTCCAATTAAGTAAATTGAAATCAATTTAATTTAACCACTTACCAATACCAGGCTAGAGAATGTAAAATTCCATGTTTAATAAAATGGTAAAAAATGGAATGCTCTGGCAATTTAAGGGGATGCCAAAATTATTTCTCGCCTAGGGCACCAAAATACTTAGAGCCGGCAAGGAAATCATAAAAGACTATGGAAAATTATCAAGTCAACATATTGTATATTTCCAAATATAAGGTGCACCTTTTATTGAATTTTTGGCTGCTCAAAATTACCATTTGCATTAAATTTGCACAAAATGTGAACATTCTCAAAATTACATGTAGAGATATTGCATACACCCACAGTTGATAATAACGTAAACTTTATTTAATATTTGCAATAATTTGAACTGGTCCTCAGGATGTTTGAACTCCTTGCAAGTTGGTTGGCATATTTCACAATTTCATTTCTTGTCACAGCATGACCCAAAATGCTAGATGGCAATAACTGTGACAACATTTGCTTCAATTTCAGGATGATGTCCATTTCTTGGCCCTCTGAATGATCTTGTGTTCTTGCTGCAAGCAAACTATGCATCTTGCTTATCTTCACAGCACTGAATGTTCGACTGGCATGCCTGTTTCCATGGGGTTCAGCATGCAGGATAACCTTTAAAATGACATTCTCTTGGTTCTCTCCATGACAACCTGTATCTATACTCACTCACTAATAAATCCTTATTTGTACCGGTATTACCGGTAAATAACTGTCTTGGGCACCTTCCAAGAATGCAATGATAGCTAAGCACAGAGAAGATAAGATGTGAAACTTGACAAAGTAAAATATTTAGGAGTGCACCTTACATTTGCATTCGAACTTTATTTACTTGACGAATGAAAATATTTTGGGGCACCTTAAATTCGGAAATATACAGTACACAATCTGACCTATGGTACTTTAATTGCAATTTTTAAGTGAGGAAATTTTAATTGACCTAAGCCTGAAATCTGAATTGCATACATTGTACAGACAATGATAAAACTTTCATGTCTGGCAATCGATAGAAGTAACAGACATATACACATGATTGCTTTTCTGCCATCTAGCATTTTGGGTACGATAATATGTTTTGAGATCCATAATGATCAGCCTAAAGAAATAGGCTAGATGCTGAAAAAAAATTGGTACATGAACCAACCATGGATTTCTACAAAAAAATATATAACTTAATTAAACCATATCTCTGTCCAAGGACTGATGATCGACGATGAGGCACAGTAGCCTACATCTTTTTGTCAAGCTCTGGGATTCCTTTAGCCTCAAGATATGACCATGTATGTGATATGTAGTTTGATAGCCATTCTTTAGAACCACCTATATAGGCCTACCACCTGAACTGAAGTTTTAATCTACAGTCTTTTGGTTAATAGGAGTGTTATATTATGTGTTTGTGTCCAATTTATATGTGGATTGGAATAGTCTATTCCATTATGTAATATTTTAAGATCTTCTATTGAATCCCATTATAGGCTACTATGTCAAAATGACAGCCTCCATATGGGGAAATTTTGTTACATAGATAAAATATCTAATACTACTTTCTTCAGGTTTATTATGTGCATTACAACATGAGTATATTACATTTCACAACAAATAATGGTAGAATTACTGGAATAATATAAATATATTGCTTAAATCACATAGACAGAATTACTATAAACTGGGAAACATGCTTAATTTAGTAGTACATCAAATAAATTACTTATTTTTACGTTTTGCAAGAAACCATATTAGTAGGCCTACTAGGAAGAAGGCGAAAAAAATATGAGCTTAGGGGCACTGTGCATCCGATAGCTAATCAGAATGTGTCTATTTACATCTAATTCATTCTTCATTACTTCATTCTGCCAAAAACAAACAAACAAACAAACAAAAAACAAAAAATTATTGGCAATGCAAATCATAACAAGTTTATCGGTATGTGAGAAAGTTTGTGCAAGCTGCTTTGCACCATTTAATTGAGTTTATATCTGCCTTACATGGAGGTTAAGTTCAAGTACAAAGAACGATAAATTATTTGGAATGTACAGGATTGTTATTGACTGCCTTACTGTTTATGGAAGGCGCAAAGAACAATGAACTATCATTCTGAGTGTATTATTTAATTACCAAACCCTGATTTATGTTACGGGCATGAATTTTGGTATTTGATTTTTACCATTTGATCAGTATTCCATATTAAATGTTCATGTAGCCTTTGAACTGGATGATTAATCTGATTGAGGGGCATGATTTGTATTGTGAACAATATTTAGAAAATTCACTAGAACGTATTGGCTCAGCTCTGGCATAGCTACCAGTGGCAATTAAAATCGATTCAAGCTGCTCCACAGAGATTCAGCAGCAGAAATATTTATTGCAGAGAATATTGGAATGAATGATGTAGAAAAAATGAAATTAAAAAAAAAAAATGATAAAGGGCAAGCAATCTGGTCGAAAAGATATCACACATGTGTACTTACTTTTTAGTTTTTTAGGAGGCACTGGTGGCTCTACAGGCAAAGGCCTCTTGAGAACTGATTGTGGGACAACTGGTCTAACAAACTCCACAGGCTCTTCTTTCTTCTTCTTTGCACTACCAATATTTTCTTTGTGTTTCTTGCTATTTATATGCACAGTCCAAACAGATTCACTGCGAACCGCTGAGTCACATATGATGCATGTGAGCTGTCCATTCACATACATGAGAAATGTTAAGGAAACACTTGCAAGAAAAGGGAAAAATAAATTTAAACCACAAATTATTACAAACAATCTAAAATGAGTCTGCTATATATTGGGTAAGAATTTTAGTTACACTACCATTTGGGACATGACAAAATAGACTGAAAATTATAGCAGAAAAACATTGCAGATTTAACTACAAATATAAGATAGGCCAAGTCTTTATTTGAAAGTTAAAAAAAAAGTGAATTAAGATTAGACAAAGTCAGAAGTAGGAAATAAGGAGAATTAAAACAATAGTGCAGGCGATTGAGGAAAGCAGTGTGTCCAACTGAAAAGTTTTAAAATAAAGGACAGACACACCGAGTGAAAAGGGGGGTGTTGGGGGGGGGGCAAAGCTAAATACAACACATTATACTAATATACCGTTAATAACGGGGGTACGCCGTAGCGTAGTGGTTGAGGCGCTGCGCTACAAACCGGGAGGTCGCGGGTTCGATCCCCGATGAGGTCGTTGGAGTTTTTCAATTGGCCTAATCCTTCTGGTGGCACTATGGCCCTGGGGTCGACTCAGCCTCTAACAGAAATGAGTACCAGGAGCAATCCTGGGGGTAAAGGCGGCCGGTGCGTAAGGCTGACAACCTTACCACCTTCATGTGCCGATGTCTAAAAATCTGGGAGCCTCAACCTCCTGGAACCCTCTGGGCCTCCATGGCCTGTAATAGGGAACACTTTACCGTTAATAACAATATGGTACAGTTTGGAGTTTATTATCACTGCTTTCATCTGTAGGAACTGAAAACGGACCTTGAATAAGAGTCTGAACAATCTGAAAACCTGCTGAGTTCTTTGGAGGAAAAGTTCAGCTTAAATTTAAGTTTTTTAACGTATTACCTATTATATTCTTTTTTCAAAATGGCCTCCTCTTCACCCCTCATAGCCATTCCGTTCCTCCCACAGTTTTAATTCTTTACTTTTTATTGTTATAAGTTTATTTTCTACTTTTATAATTAATTGTACACATTATACAATAAACTTAACGCAAAAATACAAAACTCTGCATGTTTTCAGCTTAAATCTGTTCTCAACTCGCTGAAAAAAAGGACAGCACTAAAAAAAAAGGACAATTAACTTAAAAGACTTTTTTAATAGTCACCATTTTAAAGGACAGTCTTTTAAAAAAAGGACGACACACTGGGAATAAAATAAAACAAAAGGTGTTAATGAAGTAAGCTAACACTTTTTTGACAAACAAAAAAGAGCTGCAAATTCCTCAAAGTCATACCATTGCTTGAATAATTTCTGTACTCAAACTCCTGGTGAAGGTGGTCTGGGGGAAGGCCGGAAAATGGGTCCAGGGGCTTGCCTTAGTGGGGTTTGGGGATAAGGCTCTCAACATAGAAACACAGGAAAGGGGTCAAAGGCCGATACCAAGTCACATGGTTAGGTTCCCCTGTGTTTTTTTAAAAATCCTTACTTTATTTTATCAAATCAGCAAAAACCTATTGCTATTTTAGATTAATTTTGTGTGAATTTCTTACCAATTTTACTTATACAGTGCGTCTTTCGAGCGGCCGGACCGTCGCGCGGCGGCACCGGACTGGGTGAGGCTTGGCGCATCTTCCACCAATGTTACACGTTAACGACCGGCAAGTCATGGGTACGGAACACTTACTACTGTACTATAATAATAATAATAATAATAATAATACTATTTTATTGTCATGGAGCAGAGCTATAGACAACGTCATGATGTATATGTGTGTATATAGTTTACAATTAAATTAATAATAAAAAATGTAATAAATATATGCATTGATAAAAACTTACCCTTACAATATGTACATAAGAAGGGTGAAGTTAAGTAATGATGTATTTACTAACACTAAAAACCTTCCTTATCCTAGTTAAATTAAGTTACTGTAAAATAGTAAAATTCCTACAATATGTACATGTCAAGGTTAATGTAGGCTATATGATTAGTAGTTAATTAAATCGATGGTCAAGTAACTAAAATTAAAACATACATTATCCTAACTAAGTTAAATTACCATAAAAACAATAATATCAACACAGACAACATAAGACAATAAAAACTACAATACAGACAGAGTCCATGTGATTGTATATGTTACAATATAGCAGTGTTCGGTCCAAATTTGTCTTTATCATTAAAAAATTCTTTTATTTCATAATACGGTGTGATAATTAACCAGTTATATAGAGTCTTTTTAAATTTTGAAAAGGGTAGCTGTATAAGTTCCAGAGGTAAACTGTTGTACATTTTTATTCCCATCACATCGAAGCTCATAAGTGATTTGGAAAGTTTGTGATAAGGTAAGTAGATGTGCTGCTTGTTCCTAGTATTGTATGAATGAATATCGTGTTTTTGTTGTACTTCCGTTAAATTATTTTCTTTCATGTAGATGAGCAATGTATATATGTACAGGTTTATTACTGTCATGATTTTTGTTTGAATAAATAGTGGTTTACAGTGTTCCAATTTATGAGAATTAGTTAATATTCTGATAACCTTTTTCTGTAGCAGAAGAATGTCATTTACATGACTATTACCTCCCCATAGCAATATGCCGTAAGAGATTACACTATGGAAAAATGCAAAATAGGCTGTTCTCACATATGTATCAGTAACATGATTTTTTAGGATTCTTATTAGGTATATAACTCTAGATAGCCTAGCTGTGATGTAATTAATATGTGATGTCCAAGATAATTTCTTGTCAATTATGAAGCCTAGAAATTTTACACTATTGTTGTCTTGATTACTTTCTGCGGGGATATCCTTTAAACTGAATATTAGTTTCTGGGTTTTATTATTATTAAGCAAGAACCCATTGGCCCTAACTTACATTAGACTTACCTGCATCACAACAGATGTTGAAATTGATGACCTTGAACGTGAACACATTCTCTATATCTCCAAAAACAATTCTGGTTTATTGGCAAAAGTTCATGTTGACTGATTGCCTGTATTTCTCTCGTGATGCTGTCCTTCAATTATTGTAGCGTGTGCGGATTTGATGCATACACTTTATTCTTTAACGTTCCCCATAAATAAAAATCGCATGGCGACAGGTCAGGGGAACGAGGTGGCCACAATCCCCGACTAATTATTCTGTCACCATACACACTTTGCAATTCATGCATAGAATTTTCAGCAGTGTGCGCTGTAGCTGAAACCAGCCACACAATCTTTCATTTCTTGTTAGTAGCGGAAAAAAATTATTTAAAATAGAATTTACATAAACGTGTGAATCAACTGTAGTGTCGTAAAATATGGGACCCATAATTATACAGGCAATCAGTCAACATGAACTTTTGCGAGTAAACCAGAATTGTTTTCGGAGAATGTGTTCGCGTTCAAGGTCATCAATTTCAACATCTGTTGTGATGCAGGTAAGCCTAATGTAAGTTAGTACAGTAGTTAGTGTTCCGTACCCATGACTTGCCGGTCGTTTACGTGTAACATTGGCAGAAGATGCGCCAAGCCTCACCCAGTCCGGTGCCGCCGCGCGACAGTCCAGCCGCTCGAAAGACGCACTGTATTTGCAGTACTACAAGAAAAACGTGTTTGGGCCTATATATTGATTCTACAGGTTTTAAAGAATGATATAACATCAAATCTGGATGTTTTTCATGTTTCCCTAAAACACAAGGAACAGTTCAATAGCTCGAAAACTTGACAGGTATGAGGTATGTTCTGCGGTTACCATCCTTGCCCTTCTAAGCCATGAAAAACAAAAGGAGAACAATTGTAGCAGAAATAAAATTTCTCTGCGCAGAAAGAGATTCAATATGGTACGTAAGCAAAATTGTACTATTCAGTATGCTGCTGTTAAACTAATATAACATTCCTAACCTGACATAACCTATCACTGGCACCATGTCTCACTGACCTACAATCTAGCTGCCATTACTTACCTTAATGCAGCAGCTTTGGAATCCTTCCACACCTTCCATAAAACTTTGTTCTTAGTGTACTAAGAAGTCTGATGCCTTTGTTTGTGATAATTGATACGGTAACTCCTATTGATACTGATTTTATTCGTATCCTGTATATACCAACCTTCTAAGGATGTAGCGCCATGGAGTTTAGTTTAGTTTTAGTACTGGCAGTAATAGGCTAAGTCATGTTTGTGATACCGGTTTTGGAGACACTGTGCACTTGGTCCCAATTGATGTGGTCCAGCTGAGGCTCTATAATCCCCATTCCATACCTATTGTTCATGTACTCGTAAAATGCCAATTTACCCAATTGGGAATAAACATAATAATAAACTTACACCGAAGAGAGACTTCCTGGGAATGCCGACCCAACAGCCTTGATCTCTATCCACAATGTGCAGTCAGTAGACAAAGTATAACATGTGGTGAGTAATGGATGCCATTCACATGCAGCTGTAGTCGACAGCTGGCTGTGGGGAAATTTATCTTTGACTACAAACTGCACAACTGCAAGTTATATAGGCTATTTCGAGATTGAATATTATTTACTAGTGCAAATACATAGATTAGCTTACTACGAAAAGCAAGATGTTTATTTAATTATAAATCAATGTCTCCACATTTTTTGTACTGGGTAATGTTTCCCAGGAAAAGGAAGAATCTGTGGCACCCTAGCCCCCTTAATACTCACCAACAGGGCCTGCCTGGGAAGGAGGGGTTTGACACCTAGCAGAACCATTTGAACTACTAGCAGCACCATGTATTATGAATTGGTCAAATGGGGAAAAAAATTAAATAATTTACCAGTATTTCTCCTTTGTTCTTTTTTGTCTTCCTTTTCCTCCTCCTTCCTCCCTTTCTCTCATCTCGTCTTTACCATACCTACCTATTTGGGACCTATTCCCAGGGTTGTTATGAAAAAAGCCGGCCTGATTTTAACCGGCCAGTTTTAACCGGTTTTATCCACTTGAAAAAAGCCAGGCAATTTTATCCGGATAAAATCAAATTGAATAGAAATAATGGAAGTTTCTTTCATGTTTTTATTTCCAAACATCATAAATTTAAGTTACAAGCTCAGAAATGGTAGTAGGCCTACTTAGGACTACTGAGTGCAAATGCAGAGATAGAAGTTTTATCCACTTGAAAAAAGCCAGGCCGGATAAAATCAAATTGAATAAAAATAATTCAAGTTTCTTTCATGTTTTTATTTCCAAACATCACAAATTTAAAAATTACAAGCTCAGAACCTGTAGTAGACCTACTTAGGCCTACTGAATGCAAATGAAGAGCTACCAGTTTTATCCACTTGAAAAAAGCCAGGCCGGATTAAATCAAATTGAATAAAAATAATTGAAGTTTCTTACATGCTTTTATTTCCAAACATCACAAATTTAAAAGTTTCAAGCTCAGAACCTGTAGTAGGCCTACTTAGGCCTACTGAGTGCAAATGCAGAGCTACCAGTCTTATCCACTTGAAAAATGCCAGGCATTTTATCTGGATAAAATCAAATTGAGTAAAAATAATTGAAGTTTCTTTCATGTTCTTATTTCCAAACATCACAAATTTAAAAGATACAAGCTCAGAAACCTAAAATTGTATTTAGTGTAATTTAATACAGTGAGTCTCATGCAAGAGTTGGCCAATGACACGGGTTTCTGCGTCGCGGCGGGCACAGCAAATAAAGCCGCGATCGGTGTAATGATTCAGGTTCTCACATTTACAGTTAAAATTACACTGGAAATAACCACGTACCTCATCACAAGAGATGTTAAAAATGTTCTGCTCTTGCATCCACACAATACTGGCACCATTTTAGGAAATTTTCTTTTACGCGCATTAAGTTCAGCTTCCGAAATAGAGTTAATTTTTCTCGTTGAAGTTTCCCCATAAATAATAGTCACTGCTGTTAGAAGAACTTAAAAACAATATCACAAGAGAAATTAACTCTGTCTCGGAAGCTGAAATTATGCGTGTGAAAGAAAATTTCCTGAAAAGGTGCCAGTATTGTGTGGATGCAAGAGAAGAACATTTCCAGCAGCTCTTGTGATGAGGTATGTGGTTATTTTCATTGTAATTTTAACTGTAAATATGAGAACCTGAATCATTACACCAATTGCGGCTTTATTTGCATAGATATTTCACCCGATCGCTCGGGAGTTGGAGCTGTGCCCGCCGCTTCGCAGAATCCCACGTCATTGGCCAACTCTTGCATGGGACTCACTGTACCACTTCACTGTGTAATTCCCAGCAATAGTTAATTACCGTATTTACTCCAATATAATGCACCCTCGAATTTAATACGCACCCTGATTTGAAACTTAAAATCATAAAAAAAGAGTTTGTTAGCGAATGTAATGCGCATCAATAGGATATTTTATTTGGAATTTTGTCTTAGTATTTATAGAATAATGAACCAACACATAAACATTTACCGTTAACTGCCAGTTTTAGGCCTACAAGTAGACCTATAGGCATGGCTCATCAATATTCACTAATGTGTTCATCACTGGAATCCTCGGAGGTGCTTATTTTTATTGCTAAATGGACAAACAAAATGTTAAATGCATGTTTCACAATAAAAGCTGATACCACTCTTAAATGAGTTTAAAATCGACAATGCACAATATTCCACATTTGCACTATAGAGCTGACAAAAACTATTTTTTCATTATGTTTCAGAAATTAAATTTCATATGGTGTAGGCTAACGATAAAATGAACGAAGTCGAAAATTATAGCAGTGCCTTGTTATGTAGATGAATATTACCTCCGACCTACGAAACGGATTTGTACTAGAATTTAACGCGCACCTCAGCATTGAAATCTACAAATGGACAAAAATAGGGCACGTTATATTCAAGTAAATATGGTAAATTCACCATTCATCATAAGACTTGCATATTTGCTTTATTCTGCCTGTTGATGTATACAAGCTTCTGGGCTTTTTCATTGCCTAGTCTGTTTCTCAATTTTGTTTGTATTAACCCAAATGAAGAAAATACTCTTTTGATTGATGCAGAACTGGCTGGCATACGATGTAAAGATTCTATGGCTTGACAAAATTCCAGCGATAGGTGATTACGCTTCAGATTTGTGTAATTGATGGAGAAATAAGTATAAAAAATCCCTTTGGGTAGGCCTACAGGGCACAGGCTGAGGTAGATTTCATAGTGCTTTTTATGAATTTATTGGGGTAAGTGTAGAATAAAAACTGAAATATTTTTTTATAAAAAGAGAGTTGTTAATTATGTATTAATTGATATCTTTTATTATTTCATTTTTAATTTGGCCAAGGATTATTGTTCTAAAGATATTTAACTATTATTTTTAATATTTCAAACTTCATTTCATTGGTAATTTTAGCCTCAGTTGGTGCTCATGAATTCATTTCGGCATGCCTATTGGCTGAGGTATATTTTAAAGTGGTTTTTGACTTTCAAAAATTCAAATCTCTCCTAATATGAGCGCTATTGAGAACTAGTTGTTGATTTAGAGATTACTCATCAAGAGCTTTTCAACGATACCCCACAAACATGGTTTTAAAAATTTTTAATTTCCACCCTCACCCCCACAACCACTGAATCATTGGTGTCTAATTTATGCATACTAAGTTTCCCTCTAAACCCCATAGGGCCCTAAATATAATTTTTTCAAAATTTCAACCCGCTCCCACCTCCCCCAACCAGGAAAAATTCATTTTAGCCGGCTAAAATCATGTTTTTAACCGGCTAAAATTGAAAAAAACCGCTGGTCAGGTCTTTTTCAATTTTAGCCGGCTTTTTTACAACCCTGCCTATTCCTAACCATAAATTTTATGCATCAACCGGTATAAGAACCTGGGACCACTAGCACCGTAGCTAGCAGTTTTAACCAATACGCCAAGAGTGACTGCTGAGCGGTTAAGGGAAAATTCATCTATTTAAGTTTAGAGAGCTTTAAAAGGCCTACATGAGCAATAGCCTTTTGATGCAAGGGTCTTTTTTACAATTGTGAAATACTAGGAGGTGCCCGTAGCTTCGCCACGATAATTCTTTTAAAAATTAAAAATTAAGAGTATAAGTTAATACTTATTAAAACATTATATTTATTAACACTTGCACGCGAATCATTCATAAACTAAGCCATTAATAATTAATGAAACAGCTAAAATTCCTGCTTAGAGTACATTCGACATGAAAGCGCCCCCTGGGAAAACTATATCAGAATCGATTATGCAGTTCCAAAGAACCTGTGAACACATAATATGTATTGTTTCTCAGCTGTTTATTGACATGAATATGATGTGAATTTTATTTTATCAATTCAGTGTAATTTTCAGAAATTATATAATGTTTCAAGGGAAGGAATGGTTTGTTTCGATAATTATTATCAGCGATATTTCAAGAGATAAATCATCAATATTTTACAGCTGTTGCCCCCGGCTTCGCCCGCCATTATTCATTGACTCCAGGATTTTTAAGAAAATTACACTGGTAGATTATTAAAAATGTTTGTGGTTCAGAGCTATGAAAATTGTAAGTAAAAATAAAATTAGAATATTTGTTCATTGTGTTCATTTCACTTAGGCCTTATATAATAAAGAAACGGTTTTCCTTCCTAATTTTGTAGTCGTCATGGAAGTTTAGACTGCGAGAGACGAACATCGCCGAGTATACCCGATGTCTCACGAAGCGGGCGAGCAAGCACGCTATTTAGGGCCGTTGAATTGTATAAGAGTAGATTATGTCGACTATGAAAAGAAAGCTGCATTACCTGCATTGAGTAGCTTACGAAGGGAAAGGTTCAAGGCTATGGGAAATGGACAGGGTAGGTGAAGGTAAGGAAAGCAGGCCATCGCCATGGTAATGCGCAGTGGAGAGTGGAGTGAGAGCCAAGGTGAAAAAAGTTCTTCCATTTTGCCTGTTTCCCTAACTCCAATGTCAACTGCATATTGTGGATGGCCCGAGCGCTGCTCCCAAGAGGCCTACTGAACTTTATGGATAGAGCTTTAGTGATCTCGGGGAAAAAATAAATACTTGTGGCACCCTAGTTCCCCTCTCCTATTCACTAATGGGACCCGCCTGGGAAGGAGGGGTTTAGGGTGGGGAGTAACTATAAACAGTGAGACATCTAGTGGCGGAATTTGAACTACTAGCAATGCCATCTATTATGCAAATGGTGAAATGTGGACAAAATTTATTTATTTATTTCTCCCTTCTTGTCTTCTGTTTCCTTCTCCTTCCTCCCTTTCTCTCACCTCCTCTTCACCCTACCTATCTATTTGGGATCTATTCCTAATCATAAATTTTATGCATCAACCAGTATTTGACCACTAGCACCATAGCTACCAGCCTTAACCACTACTCCATGAGTGACTATTAAGCAGTGAAGGGAAAATTCATCTATTTAAGTTTAGAGAGCTTTAATACATGAGAAATAGCAGTTTTGGTGCAAGGATCATTTTTCATATTGTGAAATATTATGTTGGCTCTCAAAAGAGCTGTTTTAGTGCAAGGGTCGTTTTTGCTGAAATTATTGTCTTGCGGGTGGCCTTCAAGTCTAAAACTCTACCGTCAAGTGGAGGGTCCTGAGTAGGCCTAATCCCAAATAGCTCTGGTGATTGTAATTTTGATATGGTACAAGAGTTGTTTTTCATGTTGGTACAATTAATAGCACACAGTGCAGTATGACATAAGTACAACAGTGAGCTGCATTACCAGCCTTGAGCAGCTAGCAAAGGGAAAGTATGAAGGCCTGTGGAAGGGGGTTGATGCCATGGTAACGTGAAGCGGAGAGTAGAGTGAGAGCCAAGATGCCACAGGTATTTATATTTCATTGTTCTCTCATTTCCATCGTCCCCATTTGGCGAGTAAAACATCAGCATTTCCTTTTGTGATCTGCCAGATTATATTAGTGTTTATTGAGGGTAAACAGTAGTTTGCACTCTCAAATCCAAGCAGGTGGCAGACTCTGTTGCAAAGTCATTCTAATAACAATAGTAATAAAGGCTACCGGTAATACAAAATTTTAGAGTTTCTTCGATTCTCGTTTCCGACTGAGACTTCAAACGCGGCTATTAACGAGTATGTCCTTCTTGCATTAAATAAACAATACTTCAAAGACAGCACTGCTGGGGATGATGAAAGCAAGACTACTCTAAATCACCCGTTCAATCTACAAGCAGGTTAAATTTATAGAAATAAACCGAAATAAACAGGTCCTAAATAACTTAGAACAATCAAAATACTCAAATAATTCAAAAATCGAATTAAAATACCCATCAAACGTTAAAAGCAAAACATTCACATAACCTCAAAAACGAGGAATGAAAGGATATTTTGCTAACGGAGAATCTATCTTCTTTGCTGTTTCTGTTAGTTTTCGTTTCTGCTCGTTCATAATTCTTCTTAAATCATTTTGTGATATTTTCTTTTTTCCTAACCCCAATGCTGCCATTTTATTTACACTTTTCAAACGCACTAACACTTCTTGATTCTGTTTCTTGTAACTGTTACTTGGTTGGTAACTGTTACATTTTTGTAACGATAGCGACCTTATACAAATAATCCAAAGTAACGGTTACCAAAGCTCGTCCCTAAAAATTAGACTATCTTGTTTTTGCAAGGGCGGATCCACATTCCACAACTTATTGAATGGTGGAGCCGACATAAGTTACCCCCCAAAAAAGGGTCCGAGGGTCCTTCCTCGGGTTTTTTTAAAAAAAGAATACTTTTTAGATTCTCTGGATGACTCCTCCAAATTTCTCACCAGACCCTCTTTTTGCTCAAAGTTTTAATTAGTTTTGTTGACTTTAACTTACATAAGCTTATTACATAAAAATTAAAATCTTTTCTTGATATGTGCATTGAATGTGGGTATGTATAATGTATCATGAATACTATCCTGGATAGTGGGGAAAAGCAGGTTGGGAGCAACGTGTTCTATATCCTTGAGCCCTGCTCAACACAGGATCTACAGAACGAGACATCTACATCTACATACATCTACATCTACACCCTAAGCACATAGGCCACATGTCCGGGTCCATTGTGCCAACCCCTGTTAATGGGATGAGTGGCATGCCCAAGGCCCCCGAAGCAGATTCCACTGCAAGCCCCCATGGAACTCCCCTATATCCAGCATATGTGCACCAGGCCCCAAGGTCCCTCAGGATAATAGATAATTTATTGTTTACTGAAAAATAGGACTGTTAAGTTACATATATTTAAATCAATTGTTTATAAAACACCTCTACAACAGAGGGAACTCCAAACAATGATCTTTGTTTCCTGGCAACTGAGGATGTGGAAAACTATTCCACTACATGTTTTGCTAATTGTAAGAAAATATAGGTCTAGTGTATAAGGTTTTTATAAAAATAATTTATTTTTAAATATTACATTATTGCTTCACTGTGAAACGTTACACTTATTAAACAATAGTATTGTTATTTAACTCATGCAAAAGAGACGAATGTTAATAATGCTGATGTTTATGTAATAGCTGCTTGGGATTCCAGCCGGATGAGAAGGTTGAAGCTGTCCAAGCTTGAAGCTTTTGGCTGCTGCATGTTCTGCAGCCATTTTCGTGGAAAAAGTTAGCTAAGACTGAAGAAGCCTTGTGACAGTATAATGGTGACAATGCCAATCATACTATGACCCATCATAAGTATTTATTGTGAAGTATTATGTCATTCTCCATGCTTTACTTTCACAGAGGCCAAGCTGGTCTGGAGGTGAACGGGTGGAAGATGCAATCATAACAAGGGCTATGGAAGCAGAACCTGCTCTTCCAGATCCAGAATTGTTATGATTTTGATAGAGCAGAATCAATGCAATAATAATGTTACTTATTCCCACATGTTGGACAGCTACTAGGGATCACAAATGTCAATAAAATATGTTGGACAGTTGCAAGAAGAGGATTAGACCAATATAATGCCTACATACACACAGTAAGCTGAGTATCACAAATTGAACATGTAATAAATTTTAATCTCTCCATTTTTCTTTCTCTATCTCATTTTCCCCGCCTGCTCTTGCCTACTATTTTTGCCAGGGACAAACTTTAGTTGCATCTGACAACTTTAGTTAGAAACATTCCTGGCAGAAGAGGTTGCATTGCTGGGCAGTGAAAACTCCAAATCTTCAAACCTTAGTCTTTACAACTAAGGATGGACCCGGTGAGCTGGTAAGTTTCTCCCCCTGTCTCTTGCTCTTCCAAAAATCCTTGCTAGGGACAAACTTTAGATAGAAACTTTCCTGGCAGGGGTAGCTATATGAGCTTCAAGAGCTAGGGGTGGTCCAGTGGGAGGGGTATTAAAAAATAATAAATTATTTTATTTTTTTACAGGTTCTTCCAATGAAAGAACAGAATATCTTAACAGACTCAACTGGTGAACTGCAATATTTCGGCCAATGATATGTAACATGAAAGCTGATGAATGGATCCTCAGAAAATAAGGAAATAACCAAGGAACAGGAAAGGGTTCATGACAACTATTAAGTTATTAAGTACAATATTAAGTACAGTTATCTGATATCCCCCTGGACTACCTGTGCTTTTCAATTATTCATATATGTCATGGTCCCAATTAACATGGAAATTAGAGAGTTGGCTGTGAAACAATAATAATCAAATTCTCAGATCATCGTCCACTTCTCCAAGGTTTACAAATGAGAAAATCGGTTACGTATTCATCTGACATGTTCTCTTCATTTATGTTAATATGTTCGTTATTATGCCACTCTTCTCCAAAAATGATTTTAACATCTTCAAGTATTTCCTCTTTCACTGCAACCCCTAGCAGCAATGGATTTTTTGAAATCCTAATCACTTTCCTTTCTTGATTACTGCTCTAAAATATGCAAGGTTACTTCTGTAGTTTTCTTCTCTGTGAAGAAGGATTGCAGACAAGTTCCTTTCTTAAAGGCAAATCTTTTGCATGATTGAATTTTAAAGTACCATCATCCTGAGGATTTGATTCAAGTATGAGCACTGCTTTTCCAGTCACACACATGACAATCAACCCCTTGTGTAGCCTACTCACTATACCTATGGTTTCAAAAATAACTTCATAGTCTTCCAGCTTTATAATCATGTCCTGCACTTTTATTAGCCTCTGTATTCTCCCAAAAACCCTTTTTGAAGGTAGAATTCTAGGATGACCTACTGCAGGGAACACCAGTTCAATCTCTTTAATGGTCTCTGGAGAATCAATAGATAGTCAATATGACATCGTTCCAATCAAGGTACTGTTCTTATTCTGGCATAAGCATAACTATGTAAACTAACCAAAGGATTATTGAATATCTAAAATTATAGTTACCTTTTCCTCTATCTCTTATTCTTATCCAGTTTTGGGGTCACTGGTGCGTTTTCTACCTCGACCTGATGCAGCAGGTGATAATAACATTTTGCATCTTGGAGGAAAGAATTCCAACAGTATACTGCATTATAACACACTTTATGGTAAGACATGTGTTAGCTCTTCAGATACCACCACTTCTGGGTAAATAATTTATTGTCGCCTCATTTGTAATTACACATCAGATAGCATGATAAAAAGCAAAGCTGGCACGAAAATTTCTAACTCAAATTCAAACCATTAGTGAAACAAAAGTCATGTTGGATTTTGGAACGATTTTAGGAAGTTACATTACTAATGCTGTAGGAAAAGTCGAGTTTTAGAAGTAAATGCAAATGACAACTTCTGGAAGTAACATACCTAGAAATATGTCAAGTTCTGAATATACTTTAAACTCATTGTTATTCCACAGATGCTGTATCCTAGAACATAAAATACCATTTACATGAAGCCTCTATCCAAGAATTATACAAAATCAGCAAAAAGTAATGTTTGGAAAAATGTCATATATCGGCTTTTGGAACTATAGACACCTCAAATACGTTCTGCAAATTTGTGAGTAGGGTATTTCTCTCTGGGTCTGCATTTGTGGTTGGAAATCCACAAATGTATGCCTACACCTCTAAATACATGACACACATCCTACAGCACAAAGCAAAAGGAAATTGGTTTCAAGGCTGTGACTTCCTGCTGTTTAGGGATAAAGAAATAATAATATTATTAATAATAATAATAATAATAATAATAATAATGATAATAGTAATAAAAATAAATAAAAGTCGGGCTTTGAAGTGCATTTCACAATTTAATTGCACCACCCAGGAAAGAAACACCTCACATTAGAATTCCCTAGCCCCAAACCCCCCCCCCCCCCCGTCCAATCATTAAGGTCTACATTAAATATCATTCTGTCCACCTATGTAAAAAATATTAGGTATCTGCAGCCATTACATTATAAACAAATGAATCAAGCCAAATGGGTTGACAAAATTGAAGTGATCACAAATTGATGCACTATGTTAAAAAAATATAGTTTGGTGATGCTCTTTTTTCCTAGTTATTATAGCAGCAGAGTAAGACCACCTGGAAATCCTTTTTACAATTGAAATATTTTAGTGAAAACTGATAAATAGGGGAAAAGTCATGTTTTCTACCATTTTTTCACTCATAACTCACAAATGAAAGCTAAAATTAAAAATCTGACTTCAAAGCGCATTTGGAGCATTGTACATAGACAGACAAACACTTTCTATTATATAGATACAGTAATAGACTAACTTTTCTTTGGGAAGAAGTTTTAGAGTACGCCTAACGTACTGCTATTCCACTATTTGTAAGAGGGTTTCCTTTTCATGAGGTTAGAATGATACGATGTTGGGGGGTAATTTTCATGAAACTGGGGGGGGGGGGAGTTATGAATCTACGAGGGGATGGGCATCCCTATTTAACTAACAACGATTTAGGACAACACCTCTTCAACAGAATATATTATAAAACAGTATCATCAGCATTTCTTCGGACAATGCCAGTGCCACCATAGGTGGTCCATGAGAGCCTTGGGAGTGGACCATGGGAGGGTCTGGCAGCACATATACAAAAAGTTGCCAATAAATGGGTATTCTGGAAGCGATGTACGTTGAATGAGATGGGGTGAATATATCCGTGCTGATGACAATTGGCTATTGAAAAAAAAATATATATATATATTTAACAGAGAACTTCCCAATCATTAGAGAGGCTGTCTCCCTCAGTGTCCCTCTGAGTTGATAGTGGCACAATAAAGATGTTAAAATACATAGAAAGTTGATAATTTTCAGGTAAACTTTACCCTTTGTCAATCACTGGAGAAGACCAATCTTCTCCAGTGATTGACAAAGGGTAAACTTGACAAAGGGTAAAGTTTACCCAAAAATTATCAACTTTCTATGTATTTTAGCATCTTTATTGTACTACTATCAACTGAGAGGGACACTGACCAATCTTCTCCAGTGATTGACAAAGGGTAAAGTTTACCCGAAAATTATCAACTTTATATGTATTTTAACATCTTTGTTGTGCTACTATCAACTCAGAGGGACACTGAGGGAGAGAGCCTCTCTAATGATTGGAAAGTTCTCTGGTACTCCTCTCCTTTACACTAGAATCAGTTTTTGGCCTAGTGCCTCTTAACCTCATTGACATATATATTTAACATAATTAAATTTTCATAAGTTATGTTTAAATGTGGCATATGGTGTAAACCTAGAAAACTTATGTAAAAATGCCATAACTTACCAAAACATTCGGCTTTGCGGTATCTCATGGTGTTTTTGACAACACTTTTGTGTGACCAGGGGTTCTCAACTACATTTCAAAGAAAATTGTTGTTCTTCTATATTTGTACATTTACATGCTAGTCTTCTTCAACTTATGAGGTTAAATTACAACAAAGGACAATCATAGGTGTAACCAGGACGACCATATGGGGGGGCGGGTTATAACATCCGCGGGGTCTGGGGGGTATTCCCCCCCCAGGGAGAGGGGGTCCAGGGGTCCTCCCCGGAAAATTTTAAAAATTAAGATGTACAATAACGAGTTTTAAGCTTCTGGGGGTCCTCCCCCAGAAAATTTTAAAAATTAAGATGCACAATAACGAGTTTTAAGCTTCCCACGCTTTATACTGGTATTAAGTAATTTATAAGCAGACTTAAAAAAATTATACAATTTTCCTTTTTTTAATCAATGGGGGAATTTCAAACCCCCAAACCCCCCCCCCCCTCATTACGCCTCTGAGGACAATAGCTTTCCCATTCCATAATTCTCAATGCCCTTTTTTCCCTATATAGCCTATTAACATACAAGCTATTTTTTCCAAAACTATTACTCCCAAAATCTTTTTTTATTTTTATTTTTCAATTATTTTTCTGATCATTCTTTACAAACACTAATGTTGAAGGTATGAAAAAATGTCATACTTCAATCAAATTAAATGTCGTTGATCTTGTGAATACTCTTCATTATATTTTACTACAGAGTAGAGATAAGGCTAGTTATAAGTAATCCACAAATCTGGCATAATTAAAAAAGTGTGTAGGCCTACTGCACCATTCGATTTTGAACAAATCACTTTTTTAGGGTTTTGCCTTCACTTGTTGGTCTTCTGGTAATAATTAGAGTAAGGTTGTTTCAGTACCAACTATTCTGACATTCACTTATAACAAGATGTCATGATGGACAATTTTTCATTACTGATGGGTAGAATCAAATAATTTTAAGAATCAAAATTTTTTTTATCAAATGCCAGTATTGTAATATAATCAAAACTTTTGAATAAAAATGTACAAATGGAAAAATGCCTTAAACAGCAACACAAGCAGCTGTTCCCAAGTGAAGATTTCTACTGAAAAATGTTGATGTTTATGGCAAGTAACTACTAGTGTAGATCATTTAAAAAAATATGTAATGAACTCAGAAATAAAATTGTTTTAAGTATTTTTAAACATATTTATCAATTATTTGGCATAGTAAAAATAATGTTAAAACACTGTTATGCCACAATGGACCTACAGCTTGGATGGTAATAATAAAAACAAGAATATTTTAAGTATCATATAATTCATCACTGGAAACACTATTTATTGCAGAGTTTGATAACCTTGTATTTTCTTAGTACAGTATGTTTAAAAATAACTTTTCTCTAAACTTGAACACATTTTATCAGCTCTGTTTGTCTGATATTAATTAATTGCAAATTATTTTTGCTGTCTAAATATGAAGGGATGATATAACACACCTCTTGTCAGCTACCGATTCAATAAATGATTACAAAAATCACCCCCACAAAACAAAATGTGAGAAGAAATTTGAGTTCCAATTTATGTTCTGAATGGTAGGTACGTGTTCATATATTCTATCTTGCTTGCAAAACTTGTACCAGATGCTGAAAGTCAAGCCAATTTATATACTATTTTATGAGGGATTTTTTTACAGTGAAGTGGTACTATAAATAAGGTAGTATATGGTCGGTTGTTTAAACTCATCTTCACTTATTTGTTTCTTTTCAAGAATCATGATTTCTGTCAGCCTCCTGATCATCCTCAGCTTGTGTCCAACTGTTTCGAAGTTCGGTTGTTTGTTCTGGTGACGCTAGAGTGGGTTGTGTGTTCGATGACTTCTGTGGTGGGTAGAAATTTTGAATGAGGCTACTCTCTATATATGTGTCGAAATTCATCAATTTGTTTTTGTGTTTTTGAATGAAGATGTTCTCCTATGCTGTGAGTTCTGTTGGTCGCTGGATACTTTCTGGAATGATGGACACAACATAAGTCAAGAAACAAAATTACTAAAAGTATCCAGCGACCAACAGAACTCACAGCATGGGAGAACACCTTCATTCAAAAACACAAAAACAAATTGATGAATTTCGACACATATGTAGAGAGTAGCCTCATTCAAAATTTCTACCCACCACAGAAGTCATCGAACACAAAACCCACTCTAGCATCATCAGGACAAACAATCGAACCTCGAAACAGTTGGACACAAGCTGAGGATGATCAGGAAGCTGATTGAAATGATGATTCTTGAAAAGAAACAATTAAGTGAAGTTTTGAGTTTAAACAACCGACCATATACTACCTTATTCAAATCAACTTACTTTATATGACTGCAAGGGCAGACTTAGTGTTCTTGAGAACATCTATTATAATTTTTCAGTCTCACTTCTTCAGACATTAAATCTTTTGAATGAAGTATATGAATGCTTGTTTGTGGTTCTTGATATCTCAAGAATTTTCAAGGATCGAATAATTCCAATTTTTTTAATTTGACAACTCCCATCAATTGTTTCCCAACTGGAAGTGGTTATGCCAGCCTTCACTGACGTTTGTTCTATAGGATCTGGTCAAAGTGTCCTTTTATATGCTCTAGGCATTAGAGGAAATGTTTTAAATTTATTTAGGTCGTACTTAAGTAATAGAACTCAGGCTACAAGAATAGATAATGATCTCAGTGATTTCCGGAAAATAAATATCGGTGTACCACAAGGTACAGTATTGGGTCCCATATTGTTTTTAATATACATAAATGAACTACTAAAGATTAATTTTAATATATTTAATGGCTCTATTTACTCATATGCTGATGACACCGTTGTAATTTTTAGTGGTTCTTCATGGAGTGAAACTTACGAAAATGCCAACAAAGGTATAAATCTTGTTAAATCTTGACTGGATTTTAATTTACTTTCCTTAAATGTTGAGAAAACTACTCTAGTTCCTTTCGCTTTAACAGCTACCGGTATGCAACAATTAAAAGTAAGTAAAAATTTAAGCTTAAAAATACACAATTCAGGTTGCTGTATTAATAGCTGCACTTGTCCCTCCTTAAGTGAATCAAATCAAGTGAAATATCTAGGCATCATAATTGATCGACATTTAAGATAGGACAAGTACATTGAATATTTATGCAATAGGCTACGTAAAGTCATTTATAAATTCATTATTCTCCGTTCATGTTTACCAGCTCATGTTTTACGTACGATTTATTTAGCCCTAATTCATTCTATTATTCAATATGGCATAATTGGGTGGGGAGGAGTTGCAAAAACAATCCTCAGCCCTTTGCTTTGTCTTCAAAAACGCATCATAAAGATTTGTTTATCTAAGCCTCCTGACTATTCTTCCAAATTATTATTTTCTGAATTTAACGTTTTCACCATAGACCAAATTTACAAGTACGTCATACTGAATTATTTTCATAAACATCCTGACAATTACAAGTCAGAATCTCACGTATATAACACGCGAAGGAATCAATTTAATTTATTACTTGAACCGAAAAATGTTACAACTGCTGGAGCTAAGCACTGTTCAAGTTTTGGCCCAAGACTATTCAATTCATTTATTATCAACCATCCTGATCTAAATAGCTTAAACAACAAACAATTTAGGTCTAAAATTAGAAAATTTATATAATTATTACTTCTGTTTTCTACTATTGCTGTTATAACATTTTTCATATTAAACTTTACAATTTGGATAGAACTTAATTTCTTTGTTTTTTGCTAAAATTTGAACAAATAAATTGTTTTGTATTATTATTGTATTACCTCGTACCTTTGTATTGTAAATAGAACATGTTCTAACCTTTTATACATAATATTCTGTCATACTTCTCCAAATTTTGTATTGTTTTAAGTAATTATTTAGTATAAGTTTTTTCTAATATATTGAACTGAACCACCCCCGAACACAAGCTCTGCTTCTTCGGGTGGTGTATCAACTTTTTTTATGTATATTTTTCGTGTAATTTGGAACAATAAATTGTACAACAATAAATTGTATTTAAATAAAGATGAACGAGATACATTATATAATTCCAAGGAGTACAGAAGGGGAATTACAACACATTGTGCACCAGCTAGTTCACTTGGTAATATAAAGATGGGAATTTGAGATTGGGAAAAATAAACATCGGGAGTAATAACTTGGGAAACATTTGTAAATGAACAATAAATTGGAGACAAATTCATTAGGAAAATTATCCATTGGGAATAGTCAATTGGAAAAAGTGTCTGAGAAGGCTTACAAGCTATACACTGTTTAATCCCCAGCTGTTCTTAAATCTACTGCATTGGTCTTTATCCCTATGTAAATTTGTATTCATCCATGAGATAAAGGATAGGCTAGTTATTTTTCTCCTATAAAAAGGTGTGCCTGGGTTGTAAATGCCTTTAAAGCCATCTCCATACCTTCCAGAGAACAAAGAATTATCTGCATAAAAAATTGGCCAAAAATGATTTTTACATAATAAAAGGATTCACATACCTGTCAAATCAAGAATATAATAAATACAGTAGTTTATCATTAAATCTTATTTAAAGGCTAGGTTTTGTAAGTACTTTCATGATGGCAATTTCGTGAAAGTAATTGCACCCGTTATTTTGCAGGGCAGCTGCATGTTCCATCTTATTTTTGAAGTTCAAGTCATTGAAATTTCGCAAATATGTTTAGATCACATGTAAATCCACGAATTCCACAATGCTCACACCTCCTCACTTCATTTTATACAATATAAACCAGCTAAACAGTTGTAAAACCTTAAAACTCACTATAATTTCACAAAACGTTGGAAGCAGCCGAAACTGCGCAGTGTCATAGCTCACTGTTGCCAATACATCTTGCATGTGTGCATTCGAGTACAAAACAGTTGTAAAACTCAGTTATGAAACTTATTTTAATTGTATTCTTATTTGAGAATATAATACAACCCAGGGAAATAAACATTAAATAAAAAAAATATGAAATGACATAAGATATGAAATTTTGTCCAAAAATGTTTTAATATCATAGTTTTGCAAGGTTGATCCTTATGTACAAAAAGATAGCTTCAAGTTAGAAAAATAAAACAAGACAAAAATAAATGGTCAAGATTTATTTCTGCAGTATCCTTACTCTCATATTCTGCTGTGCAATTACAGCACTTTAATGTTATTTTCTTTCCCCTGAGGGGTAAATTATTGATGGGATTGCTATTCATGTATGTCCACACAAGAAAGTGTGAAGTCATTAGATGCATGGAGAGCTACCAAAATTTATGGTACACAAAAGGCAATTATGTTTTATCATAAACCTTGGAAGAAATACCGAACACTGGCATCAGGTGAACCACCAAATGATATATTATAGCATATATCTAGTTCTGAGCTATCCCAAAGCAACTCAAAATAAATGGGTTGATACTACAATTTGTTGACTCATTCTCCATTAGTATTCTGGGTATTGTAACAAGTTCCCTAATAAAAAGTTACAACTCCTTCTTTGATCCCTCATAATTAAGCTGTTTGATTTCATCTTTCATTTAACTTTTTAATACACAAACTCATTGATGATCCTAGCTGTGTCCAAGCTTGTCACTATTGATGCATGGTCTCCCTCCACAATATGGATGTTCACGGTTTGTCTAAAAAACTAAAAGATAAATATTAATTATAATAACATATTATTTATATTATTAATGAATAATAATAATAATAATAATAATAATAATAATAATAATAATAATAATAATAATAATAATAATAATAATAATAATAATAATAATAATAATAATAATAATAATAATAATAATCTGTAGATCAGCCACCACAGTATATCAAGTGTCTGCAATCATGTGAATGCTGCTAGGCATGCACAGTGGCTCATATCGGCAACTTAGATATTTTATTATAATTTGAGTTGGGAAGATACACAGTGAAGTGATTTCAAACTTAAAGATTGTTGAGATCGGGATCTCAACAATCTTTAAGTTAGATATTTTAGTTGGTCCGCTTTTTTTTCTCCACCTGTACATGATTTCTCTTGACCAAAGTGAACATTTTTCAACAGCAACAGAACGATTTTAATAATATAAATAGATTGGATTTTCATAATTCATGTTAAATTCATTGTAGCTATTGTAATTAATATATTTTGTTAAAACTTGATCGGAAGTAAGGATCAATCAAAATCATTGCCTGTAAAGAAAGCTGTTTGGAAAACTGCCTTAGCACATGAATGAGCATGGTATTATGGAATTCTACAATGATACTAATGCATAATATTTACATTTATGTCTGGATTATCTAAACAAAACCTGAATTTTCCTAGACTCTTTTCCATAAAAATCTATGGCTTTGCCAATAAAGGAATCCTCCTGATTTTATTTTTTCTGAATGAACTGACATTAAATATAAAATGGTAAGATGGTTATACGACATAGTAGAACAATAGTCTATTCAATGCATTATTGTATTATATTGCAAGGGGTGAGCCTATTGTTTCAATTCTATTGTTGTGAACTTAGTTAAACTACATGACTTGAGGCTTTCTCGGCACTGATTATTAAGTGCCAGTATGGTACTTTATGAGATTGTGTGTGGGGACGAAAAATGTCTGTCCGTCTGTCTGTCCGTCTGAGTGTCTGTACGCGCTATAACTCAAATACGCTTTTTTGGATTTTCATGAAACTTGGAAAACACATTTATAATGTCAATGGGAAGAACCCTATTGATATTGAACCAAATCGGTTCACCGGTACCGGAGTAATGCCCAATTTAGTGCCTATTTTAATAGATTGTATCGGATTTCCATGAAACTTGGTATACCCATTTATGACGTCCATGAGAAGTGCCCTATTGAATTTGAACCTAATCTGTTGACCGGTACCGGAGTAAAACCCAATTTAGTGTCTACTTTAAAGGCGCAATAACTCAAATACGCTTTATCAGATATTTATGAAACTTCGTATACGCATTTATAATGTCCATGGGAAGACGTCTATTCATAATGGATAAAATCGGTTGACCTGTTTCGGAGTAATGCTCAATTTAGTGCCTATTTTATGGTAATATATGTATTCGAAAGAATTTATAAAAAAAATGAAAATCAGTTATCTTGACAACATAGCCTATTGTTTTACTGTGATCTTATAAGGCCTTGGAAATTAAAATACAGGTAGCTTTGACAAAAAACACTATTGATTTACATGCGCTTATCCAACTAGACCGTTAAAAGGACCCAGGTGGCCGAGATGGTAGACCTTTCTTCTTCGGTAAGCCCTGCTTAATGAATAAATCTGGAGCTTAACTTGGAAATCAATTTAAAAAAAAAAACATATTCTGCATATCATAATTGCAGTCATAACTGATTAAACAAAAACATACTGGCACTTTGTTACATCAGTTTACCTGATTTTATTAATAATGGTTTTGCGTGCTATAAGCCAAGTAAAGGGATATATAACATCCAAGCTTTTGGTTGCTGATATCTCTGCAGGCTTCCTCAGGGAAATGAGTGAGGGAGGCCACAGAGATGTCAGCAACCGAAAGCTTGGATGTTGTATATCCCTTTACTCAGCTTATAGCCTGCAAAACCATTATTAGCTAAACTAATTAACTTCTTTACTTGTCACTAACTACTGTGATTAGGTTATGCTAATTATCTTGTTGGAGCGCTTTCAACTGCATTAAGCAGCCATCTTCAGTAACTGATTCTCATAGTGCTAACATGTAATGAATGTCAAGTAAAAAAAAAAAGTTAAATAGTTTACCTAAGTTTACAAGTTATTGCATTACTACACGATGGACAACATACAAGAATACTTTTGTGCTTACCTGATCCAGACCGCAGTTGTCATCTTCGCTTCCTCCTGTTGGTCTGATCAGACATATTTCCCCCTTCATAAGCTCTCCGCTAGGTCTGTATTCTAACAACATGCTCAGGTAACTTCGAAGGCTTGTTAGCACTGATGAAATACAAGATTCTGTTTCTGATTCTGAATCTTTTTTCTCTTCTTCCATTATCTTCAACCAGTCAGACTCATTGGTCACCTTGTTTGATAGCTGAAAGAGAATAACACACTACAATAAAATAACTTATCACTTCAGCAAACATAATGATTCACATTCAGATATGTAAGTTATTAGCATTTGAAATTACATTTTCCAGACAAACAATTTTTTATTTATTTTTTTATTTATTACATAAAGAAGTCACACTTGTCTGCTTCAAAATGATATCTAGAAATTCCAACAGATATATTAAAAAAATAAGTTGAAATGACACATTGTGCATATTTTTTTACCATTTGAGTGCAACTTTGTACTTGTTTTTCACTCAACTCTTCTTTCTTATATTTTCTACCCTTCAAATGAACAAACCCTACGGTATATTAAAAATCAGGCTACAAAGTTCATTTATACATTAAATTAATGCTCATATGTGGGGAGATGTTCTAATCCATGGGTTCTCTATTGCTTTGAAAAATGCAATTGTCATGGGTGTTTTTTGGTTATAGGTGATACACCATCTTTTTCCAGTTTTGAAAAAAATTGTGCCGTTCTTTTTGGCCCATATACGAAGTTCACAACATTCTATGCATAAAAAGGAATAAATCAGTGGAAAAGTTTTTAAGATTGTGTCACTTTTGGAAATTCTATTATACTTTTAACAATTTCATACATGTTTAATATACTGTAACAAGGGCTCGTCGGGGTTCAAAATGAGAACACCGAGTTTATAATTGAAGGATGGAGGTTTCTTTATTTCCTGCAACAATTGTCGATACAGCCAGAAAACTCCAGACTATTTGCCAGTTCACTGTCCTGTTCAGTGCTCACTCTCACTGTGCTCAGTCCTAATTACAGCACTGTTCCAGTCCAATCCAGATCATCCCACGTCGCGCCGGTCAACTCCACAGTCCTCGCTGCCGCTGTGCGATCCACCCGTCGCGCCGAGTTCCCCGGGACGGCACTGCCTCAGCCCAGATCAGCTCACCAGCTCTTCCGTTCACCCTTCCCTCCGGTCACTAGTTCCCCGTTGACTAGCTATTCCGCTCTCGGGTCCCTCCGGTCACTGGCTCCTCAGCTTCCCAAGACACACTCACTTGAGGCCGCGCTGATCAGTCCTCTCCGTCCAGCTCACCCTCTGACGCTGACGCTCGCCGCTACTCACGGACTGCCTCTCTGACTGTTCCCTCGTTGACCCTCCGGCTCTTCACGGACTGCCTCTCCTCTGATGTACTGACTCTTCACGGGCTCTTCACTCTGTACTGAACTCTCCTTGACTGACTGACTCATCACTCCTCGTTGCCGTCTCTGACTGACTTGCCGCTCGCTCGCTGCCCTATATATAGGGCCGACGAATATTCCAGACCCGGTCTCTCGAAAGCTCTCCGCCCGCGCATTGTCTAGAATGTCCGCGCGGGGCGAAGTCACAGCCCTAGCGCGTGGCTCCACCTCTGGCCCCTCCCACGGGCGCGCACCGTCACTCAGCGCGCCGCCTTGCCAGGGAGTAGGCCGCACCCGTCGGCACGCGGCTCCAATCAGCAATAAGAGGGCCGTCCCTTTCTGGATTTATCTAACTCTAGTTCTTTTGGCCCGAGTCCTTCTTCTATCAGCTTCTAGGCTTTTCTGGCTTTGTCACAATACAGTAAAAAAAATTTTAGGGAACAAAAACCTGAAAACTAAGTTTCAGATATTCTTATGCCATACATTGCCTAGTAAAAATCTCAATAAGATTTTGTTACAAAACTAACCAAGAGCCTTCCCAGCATTTCTCACAAGAATTTTCAATTTACAATAGTTTTCCTGAAGCTGTGAAAAAATTAAAAGGAAAGTCATTTAGGAATAAAGATGAAAATACTGCCTTTTAGTATAAACAAGTTTCTAAAATTTAAATCTTTTTTGATAGGTAATTTTGTTTTCATTTCATCTTAAATAGCCAACTGCAAAAAGGATGGGACAACTCTTGTTCAAAAGAAAATTAAAGGTCTATGAAGCAGTTCACAAGCGTAAACAAACTTACATTCATTGCTGTGGTTTGTTCACTGACAGAATGCCTGTGCTGAAGGTCATAGGTTTGCTTCCCATTAAAGCTCATTTTAACATCCTGAAAAAAAATCAGAAATAAATAAACAGCTTTTATTTCATTTTAACATAAAAACAAGCAAATGACATAACCAACAAGAAAAAAAGGCCTGTTGTTGGAAGTAGTATCTTGTTTACTGGTTAGAATCATGATCAGAAATTTCTAATTTAAATAATTAAGGATCGTTTAAGATTCAAATGTAGAACTTGTATAGCCCACTTGTTCTGCAGGCCCAGTCTTTAATGACTAAAGCCACTTTGCTTGCTAATACCCAGTGAGGGAAGTGTGGCGGTATGTGCCGGTATGGAATACCGTCACTGGTTTTAAAAGTTCAATTGCATACCGGCACTGGTTTCAATGGTAAAATAGCATATCGTCACCGAAAATCAATGGCTATTTAATACAAATTGTTAACGTTCCTTTGAGTCATAATGTAATAATTACTTCTCATGATTATTCACCAATTCGTACGCTTTCATCGGTAGCCATTGTCACTATAACTTGTGATGGTCTTGGTTGTCATCTTAATGACTACACCACTAGATTCTATGTTATAAAAATAACAAAATGTTGCGACTTTTATATTGTTTAAATAGGTCTTAAATACTTTTAAAATATCTTTATTGAATTATTGAAATAACTCATTTTCAACCGATAAGGGTTAATATTAAATATTTAATACACTATTCCACCTTTACCCTTAACATATAAAATATAACTTATTATGAAAATGCATTTCGGCGTATGCTGCGCCATCTTCAGTTCAAATAAGATGTAATGAACACCACAATTCTTCTCAAATAATGTTGTTTATGAAATTTGTTAATTGGTAACCTAGGTCACCGTTGTAGTCAAGTCAAATAAATGATTTTGGTCAATTATGTTTTCATTAAGGATGTTATTTCTGTTCTTATAAATTTGAAAGTTTTCCAATGTATTTAGTCTAACACCCTTATCACAGATATGTAGGACTTCCATGGTGTTATTTAAATTATCCAATCTATGACCACTATCAAGCAGGTGTTTAGCATACGCTGAGCGTAATCTGCCATATTTAAAGTCAGAGACATGTTCATTGAATCTTTGCTTGAATTTTCTACCAGTTTGTCCCACATATATCTTTTTGCAATCAATACACGTCAATTTGTACACTCCACTTTCTTCCATTTTATCCACAGAGTTAGTATTATTGCTGTACAACTTATTCTTTAAGTTGCAATTTGTTCTGTAAGCAATTTTAAAGTTTTCTTTACGTAGTAACTTTGTTATAGCATGTATTCTGTTATCTGTGTAATTAAATGTAGCAAAATATTTATTATTGTTGTCTTTTTGTAGAGGTGTGAGTTGGCTAATGGGGTTTTGTTTGTTATGTAATTTCATTTTGTGTTTTCTGATTAAATTTCTAATCATACTTTTATTGTAACCATTATTTTCGGCAATTTTCATAATTGTACTGTATTCTTTGTTGTAGTTAGTTTCATTCATGGGTATGTTAACCATTCTGTATACCATGCTGTTGAAAGCAGCCATTTTGTGGCTAATAGGATGATTAGAAGAATTGCCGATAATATTATCCGAATAGGTATTTTTTCTGAATATACCAAAATCGAGTGTCTTGTTGTTTCTGGTAATACTGAGATCCAAGTAGTGTAGTGAATAATTCTCTTCTTTCTCAAGAGTGAATTTCAGATGATTATTGATGTTATTAAAATCTTTGAAAATATCTTCTACTTTGTTCTTATTGCAAATGATAAGAATATCGTCAACATATCTTTGATAAGTGGTAATTTAAATATAAAATTACCACTTATCAAAGATATGTTGAATTTAAATATAAAATAATAAATTTAAATATAAATTTAAATATAAAATTACCACTTATCAAAGATATGTTGACGATATTCTTATCATTTGCAATAAGAACAAAGTAGAAGATATTTTCAAAGATTTTAATAACATCAATAATCATCTGAAATTCACTCTTGAGAAAGAAGAGAATTATTCACTACACTACTTGGATCTCAGTATTACCAGAAACAACAAGACACTCGATTTTGGTATATTCAGAAAAAATACCTATTCGGATAATATTATCGGCAATTCTTCTAATCATCCTATTAGCCACAAAATGGCTGCTTTCAACAGCATGGTATACAGAATGGTTAACATACCCATGAATGAAACTAACTACAACAAAGAATACAGTACAATTATGAAAATTGCCGAAAATAATGGTTACAATAAAAGTATGATTAGAAATTTAATCAGAAAACACAAAATGAAATTACATAACAAACAAAACCCCATTAGCCAACTCACACCTCTACAAAAAGACAACAATAATAAATATTTTGCTACATTTAATTACACAGATAACAGAATACATGCTATAACAAAGTTACTACGTAAAGAAAACTTTAAAATTGCTTACAGAACAAATTGCAACTTAAAGAATAAGTTGTACAGCAATAATACTAACTCTGTGGATAAAATGGAAGAAAGTGGAGTGTAAAAATTGACGTGTATTGATTGCAAAAAGATATATGTGGGACAAACTGGTAGAAAATTCAAGCAAAGATTCAATGAACATGTCTCTGACTTTAAATATGGCAGATTACGCTCAGCGTATGCTAAACACCTGCTTGATAGTGGTCATAGATTGGATAATTTAAATAACACCATGGAAGTCCTACATATCTGTGATAAGGGTGTTAGACTAAATACATTGGAAAACTTTCAAATTTATAAGAACAGAAATAACATCCTTAATGAAAACATAATTGACCAAAATCATTTATTTGACTTGACTACAACGGTGACCTAGGTTACCAATTAACAAATTTCATAAACAACATTATTTGAGAAGAATTGTGGTGTTCATTACATCTTATTTGAACTGAAGATGGCGCAGCATACGCCGAAATGCATTTTCATAATAAGTTATATTTTATATGTTAAGGGTAAAGGTGGAATAGTGTATTAAATATTTAATCTTTATTGAAGTAAATAAACTAAACTCAATGGCTCTAGATCCCAGGCCTATCACCAGAACACTGCTCATCTACCATAGATGGCAGGATGGGGGCATATGGTCAGCATGCCGACAACCACTGCTGTTATTGATAGTTTCCGTGATGTGAAATAAATAAAGGCCTGTCAATCGACAGTACATGATGTTCTAGTCTTGAGTTGTGCTCCTACTTGGTAATCATCTATAAAGCAGGGTTGGTTACTCATGAAGGAAGTTAATTAAAAACACCACCAAGTGGATAACCCATATCCTGCAGATCACATAATTATTATCTTGTAACGGAGGGAATGTGCTTTTTTAAATTGAGGTATGTTAGGGAAAAATTTTGAGATGGCATACCGCCTCTGGATTTTTCTCACTTCCTTCACTGCTAATACCTATATAATAACTATAATATGTGGTTATATAATTCAATATTGGCTCCAGTGTATTTTATGTTGCTTAACAATATTCTTATTTAATTCTTCAGATAACTTAGTGCATCCATAAATGACTCTCCATTCGATTTATTAACTTGAATGAATGAATGAAAATGAAAGGGTTGGGCCCTTTCGGTCCCGTGCATATAGGCCACATAATTGGGCCCATTGCGCCCCTCTTACTGGAGAATTCATTCAAGTCCCATTGCCTTCAAGAAGGACAGGATAGATCTTGAATTAGTTCTCCTGATGTCATCTGGTCTCAGTTTATCTGAGCCCAGGAGAAAGTGTCTAATTGTAGCAAGTGCTTCGCACTCGCACAATATGTGTAGAGAGGACTCCTCTTCTCTACCACACTTCCTACATGTGGGATCTGCACTAAGCTTCATCACAAGTAGGTGTCTCTTTAGGGTGTTGTGTCCTGTTAACAGGCCAACTACACCTCTAAGTTGTACCCGGTTAAGGGTTAACAGAATCTTGCTGTTCTTCTTGCTAGGTCCCTCGATCATAGCTCGAGCCTGCCTAGCAGTAGTGAGATTACTCCAAAAAGTGCCATGCTGATGAGACATCCAGTCTAAGACCTCACGTCTGGCCCTTCTATTTATTAACTTAATATCAGGCTCTAAAATAAAATATAGCCGATATGCTATATGCTCTTGTGTATGCAGGTGATGACTAGATGAGCATGCACAGTATTCTGTAATCTGGAAACTGTAATTTTTAAGGGACCCATTCTTTTTTGCAGCTATAGAACTGTGCTGTATATGTAATTCACATCTACTGTTGATACTGTCAATGATAATTTTGTATTTTTGTATAAATAATCATTCAGTTCTGCATTTCAATTTGTAGGGATACAGAATTTGTTACAATTAGATTCAGGAACTATTTTGACTCAGCCAACATATACACTTGTATTATTTTATGGTGTTGAAGTAAAAATAAATAAACCACATGGCCATGTAAGAAGAATGGGGGAGGACTAATGGCCATGAAGATATCTTTTTTTACCTTCTTTACTTTCCACCAGAGAAGAATGAGTTTGCCTACAAAAAATTTGGGCTCCAAGGAGTACAAGAGACAAAGAGAAAGAAACTTGGATAGCAGAAGCGATGTGTGTGAAGAAAGTGGGTAATTTCATAGCATCCTCTCATGAAGCAAAGTAAATGTATGAAAATACTTTTAATACAGTTAATTTGGATATCTTGGAAATATATTAAACAATTTTACTGTATGTAGAAAATCTTCTCGGGTTTGCAGCCAGGTGAGAAGTTTGTTGTGGTCCAACGTTTCCGAGGCTGACGCTGCCTCCATCCTCAGGGAATCTGAAGTGTCGAGTTTTGACATGTAGGGGAAATATATACCAACCCGAGTTGGGCGGAGTCGACCAATCAGGGAGCAGCTGTTCTGTTTTCGGTCCTTTTCCGGGCCAAAATGTTCCTTTTACCTCTCAGGTCCTGAATGCATTTGTTCCAGGCCTGGTTGATAGTGAAGGTTTCACTGAGAGGTAAAAGGAACATTTTGGCCCGGAAAAGGACCGAAAACAGAACAGCTGCTCCCTGATTGGTCGACTCCGCCCAACTCGGGTTGGTATATATTTCCCCTACATATCAAAACTCGACACTTCAGATTCCCTGAGGATGGAGGCAGCGTCAGCCTCGGAAACGTTGGACCACAACAAACTTCTCACCTGGCTGCAAACCCGAGAAGATTTTCTACATAAGATTCGCCAGGAAAGCCTCAAATCTTACAATTTTACTGTAAATAATAACTACATATTAGGAAGAGTTATGACAGTAAATAGAATCAGTTATAAAATTCCTTGGGTCATGTCATAATGAAAACTACAGAAAAAAGATTATCCTTACACTAGCTTGTAGTAATGACGTTACTACATTTTCATCAGTGTTCCCTTTCTTCTCTAGTTGCTTGATGGCCGCTTGAGTGGTCTCGGGAGCTCCATCAATAAGAAGTACTCTGGTCTTGCGGCCATGTCCCTCTAACAGCTTAGCTACCTCCAGCGCTATGGTGCCTCCACATGATACCCCTACCAAGTTAAAGGACCCATAGTTCTGCATTGCCAGCATTTGCTACAAACGGAATCAAAACATCATATTAGTTCAACACAAAACAAGGTGCATAAGAAATTAAAAAATAAAAGTATATCATTACTGAAGGCTGACCATTTACTTTATCAAATGTTTAGTATTTCCATTCCTAACCTAGGTTTTTATTGTGGGAATAATTTACAGGTTGAAATTCACATATATACAGTTCCTTTAGATTGTGGTGTATTTTAAGAGTGAACTTTCAAATTTACCGTGCTGGCATGCCAATGTTTACTGGAGGTGCCTGACTAAACGCTGATTGACTGACATGACATGACTTATAAAAATTGTAATAGTGTCAGAATGTGTAGGTAGGAAGAGAGGAAATGTAAGTTTGTCGAAGACCCTTTTCGAACTGAAATGCTTGCATACTGGCAAACAAATACTAAGCTTTCTCAGCCCCTAGTAGCCATTGTTATTGTAGTTTGGTTAGTAGAGTAGCATAGTGTTGTAAACTACTGGGCTCCAGCAGTAGTAGAGTAGTAAGGTAAAAATTAATTTTAGTAGTTAAAATATTATAGAAAATAGAATTACTTTGATCACGTAGAAGAGAGTGTAAATGTAAATGTACATAAACTGTAAAATATCCTGTATTTGATAAATTAATAAACTTAAAATAAAATAAAATCTTATCAGGTTACATCCTGTTATAGAAGCCTAGACACCTGGATTTTATCAAGCAGACTTTATTTTTGTTATTTTATTTTTATTACTCCAATATCAGCTTTTACCTGCTAATAAGCATTCCTGCTCATTTCTTTCATTTCATCATTTATTTTCTGCTGTACAACCCCATTATAGATTCAGTAAAGAAAAGAGATGTGAAAAATGTTAACATCATACGTTGTTGGTTGCAAAGAAAGTCCAGAGGTTGCTGGATGTTTTAATACCAACTTGTGTAAGTATACTATCTAGTTTTAAGGAATTAAAGCTTCTACTGTTCCTATGTTATAATGCTCGTCGGTGCATTTTCCTACATCTAACAGGGTGCCCGACCAAGATGTATGTGTTGATGAATAGTGTTGTATTGGAAAATTATTCAGAATTTGATTAGTGTCTCCATTGGTGATTCGTGTCATCTTGCATGAAGATGAATGTATCATGTTGGTTGTGCTGGGTATTAATGAATGTACAAAAATCATAAAGCTTACAGAGATCTTTGGTAGTAAGTAACCTTCAGCCACATCTTCAAAGTCCCTTAATGACTAACTTGACAACATATTTATAAAGGAAGGAAAGGAATATGGCAACATATATGAACTATAATGACATTGAAAATGACATTGTATTACCAATAGTAAAACTACAATATTAATACAAACCTTCCCATTACTGGAGAATAATACATGAACTCTCTAATGCATTTACATTAGAACCCTAGATCTCCAAAACATGAGGGTAGAGGTGATTTTAGAGAAGCAAATTTTCACAAAATTTGTAAGTTCTACAGTGAGTCCCACGCAAGAGTTGGCCAATGACGCGGGTTTCTGCGTCGCGGCTGGCAAAGCTCCAACTCCCGAGCAATCGGGTGAAATATCTACGCAAAGAATGCTGCGGTTGTTGTAATGATTCAGGTTCTCACATTTACAGTTAAAATTACAATAAAAATAACCACATACCTCATCACAAGAGATGTTGGCAATGTTCTCCTCTTGCATACGCACAACATTGGCACTTTTTTTATGGAATTTTTTTTCACGCACGTAAGTTCAGCTTCCGAGTTAGAGTTAATTAATCTTGTGATATTGTCTTTAAGCTCTTCTTATGTATGGAAAATTGACCTATACACTTTATTTTTCAAGTTTCCCCATAAATAGTATTTGCATACTGTTAGAAGAACTTAATGACAATAGGCCTATCACAAGAGAAAGTAACTCTGTCTCGGAAGCTGAACTTATGCGCGTGAAAGAAAATTTCCTAAAAAGGTGCCAGCATTGGAGGAGAACATTTCCAATATCTCTTGTGATTAGGTACGTGGTTATTTTCATTGTAATTTTAACTGTAAATGTGAGAACCTGAATCATTACAACGACCGCGGCATTCTTTGCGTAGATATTTCACCCGATCACTCGGGAGTTGGAGCTGTGCCAGCCGCGACGCAGAAACCCGCGTCATTGGCCAACTCTTGCGTGGGACTCACTGTATTATTCTGACAGGTCTTTCAAGAAATAATAATATTTCCCATATAGATAAAATTGTTTGCAATCCAAGAAGTCAACATTCCTCATGGGCTCTTTTTGAAAATATTCCTACTTGCAAAATAAAATCCGGTTTTCACCACTCAGATCATAAATAACTATTTGTAGACTATTTATAGTATCAATACATGCATTTCATTCATTCGCTCATTCAACTAGAGTTATTGTAATGATCAGGAGGGACAATAAGACTTACATTATGTTAGATGTAATACACAAATATGCTCTATATCTAGTTTTGTTTCAATTCCAACATTCCAAAGCTCACTAATATAATTTCTCCATTCAAGAAAAAACCCAGTTTTTCATGTAATGTAGTATAAGCAGTACCTTGAGGAGATCAGATGCAATATCAGTTAGAGTTGATTCCAGATGTAAAGCCCTGGCACACAGAACTGGGTACATAAGCCGCTGTGCCAAAGGTTTTAGCAGTTCACTGGATGTACCTTGCAGGCCTGGTATAAGAAATACAGGTGGTACCTCTTTCACATGCCTCAAGCCTGGGCTCAAGGATGGCAGTTGTACTAATTCAGCAGGTTCACCCACAAGATTTATCACTTCTTCTGGAGTTGCAGGTAAAAATGTTTCTAAGGTAGGAATAGCTGAAAGAAAATATATGGAATCATTAGAGTTGAGTTACTTCAAACAAAAATCAATGAACTGAAGCTAATATTAAATGTTCAGTCAGCTTGTCCTACCTAAAATTAAACTTCTTGGCACTACATGCCTGAAGGGACTAGGCCTACCATCAAACCACTGCATCATTGACCAGTGGTCAGGCATGTGGTCAGCATGCCTACACCCACAACCGTTAATGATAGTTTCCGTGACCATAGCCACTACTTCTCAATCAAGTAGCTCCTCAGTTTCTATCACGAGGCTGAGTGCACCTTGTTCCAGACCTCCCTACCCCAGAAAAATCTGAGGAGGTATCAGGGTTTGAACCAAGACCTGTGAATCCATAGTCAGTGAAGCCAAACAGGGGGACAACCTGTCCTACGACCTTCCAATAAACCTCTGGTTAACACGTATCTGGCAGTTTACAAATTTTCCAGAAATTACATTTGAAATATGTAAGTTACTACAACCTTCCTATAAATGCTACATGGAAGAACATCATCCAGTTTGGCTGTCAGATAGAGTAGCCAATGAATCAGTAACTGTCAGGCAGGCAGACTTCACTGAAATAAAATGACAAGCCACTAGAGGTTGGTAGCTACCCGAGTTTCAGAGTTAATGTTGGAAGGTTTAATTAACTTGTATATTTTTAGACTCATATTTGAATGATGTAGAATTCCACAAATTGATAAATGTGCTTGAAATGATATTATGTTCTGATGTATTTACATTTAAAAAAAATACTACAATGAAATAGTATTACTTTACACCCAGCAGAAGCCACTCACACTACAAGAAACAGACTCTGGTGTGAATGGTTCTGGTGCGAATGGTTCTGGTAGAACAAGAGATCTTCCAGTTAAGGCTACATTGGAAGGTACATGTTGGGAAGTTTATTGAGAGGTGGTAGTTCTGGCCCTTAGTAATGTGCACCATAGGAACATTTTAATTTTCAGCAATTGGAATTAACTGAGGATAACAGCAATAGTTTCTGACATATTCCTGCATTAAATTTTATATCTCCTACAAAAAAGTTGGTAAGTGAAGCATAAGTGTCTAAGTTCAACTCAAATTATAATTATTCTATATATCTCCTGCTCAAATGAAGAAGTACTGAAAAATGTGAAAGAGAAGAAATCAATCTTGAAAGCAATTATTTGAAGGACAGAAAACTCAATAGATCACATCTTGAGAAGAAATAGTCTGCTACACGAAGTCATAAAAGAAAATTTGGAGAGAACTCCAGGTCTTAAAAGAAGAATAATAATAATCCAGCTGTTAGATGATTTAAATGAGAAAAGAAAATACTGGTTTCCGAAAGAGGATGTCAAAGTTAGGAAGAGATGCAGAGGAAAATTTGTAGACCATGTCAAAGGATCTGCCACTGGGTAGAACACTTAACGCTGAAGCCCCATTCACATTAAAAATTAACCGTGAATTAAATTAAACTTAGAAGTTTGTGGCCATGTTTCTCAATAGAACTGCATCATGTAAACTTCAGACATAACATAAAATTAAAACCTTGCAAACTTCATCCAAGCTTTTACTTCAAAGTTTATACAAAACATACGGTACTAACCAACCAATCAAAACTAAGGATCAGCCACTCTGCTACGTTTGTCTTTGCTCAGCGTACTCATTCATTCTTTTAGTTTCTTTTTCTGTGACAGCCATTTTAACCAGCTGTTCACATTCACATTTGTGACTGGTTATTATAACTGGGAAGACGAGACAAGAATCATGATTTGAAGATGCATGAGAGCAATATAAGTTTGTACAGTGGCTTCTAAGCGGCAGTCTCATGCAGGCCATGATTTATGGCTTATTTCATCAGTGATACCAACATTTAAATTCTGGTTGTGAATGCTTCAATGCCATGCTAAGTTTGTATAAAGATTTATCTCTTTAAGTTTGCAGTTAATTTCCATTGTGGATGAACCATAATAATATCAAAGTGAAGTTCACTTAGTGAAGTATGAGGGTCATTCAGAAAGTAAAGAATGTTTGTTTCTCTAAACATTGTTATTTAAGATAATGAAAAAAAAATTATTTTATAACATATCTGATACCTTAGCTATTTCTGTACATCGACGCCATTAAAATTTAATTATTTGTCATAGAGGTTAACCAGCTTTTCTATGCCTTCTGCAAAGTCAGTTGCTGCCAATTGTGTTAATCCGTCAAAACTCGAGGAACCCATCTGGCACACACTTCTTTGTAGCCCAAATCACCACTAACAATTTCATAAAGAACTGTTCCTAAAATTTCAGGAAAGAACGAGCTAAGTCCATCAGTCCATCCATAGTGAAACATCTATGCTGTTGAATTTTTTCCTCTGTCCTTGATTTGAATTTGTCTGTCACAACTAAAGATTGGCCCGAATGTTCTTCATCATGAATATTCGTCTATCCATCATTAAACATGATGCATCAATTTCAAATTAAAGTTTAATTCATCAGTCATCACATTACCATAAACCTCGGTCAACTGTCTGTAAATATCAATAGCGCAGACTTTTTTTGCATTCAAAAAGTATATTACACTATGTACCTCACACTTAGAGAGATTGTTAATTTTGTCACATATTTTAAAGTTGCACTGATAAACAGTAAACAACTGTAGTGATCGAAGTTTGCATCAGACTGATGCGAAAGAATGGAAAGGTCAATGACATGGTGGCATTAACTATGGAAGAACTATGCAGCTCGTCAGATCAAAATGTTCTTTACTTTCTGAATGATCCTTGTAACTTCCTAGGTTACCTGTGCTTCCCCGACTAGACTCCTTCTTATTCTCTCTTAACACTACCACAGGGTAATTTGATGTGCTTGTAAGAAGATGAGTCAACATTCTGAGAGATCGCCTCAAGTTGAAATACTTGTGAGTGTTCTGTGCCCAAAAGACAGATAGAGCTGGTAAACCCTCCCTACGCCTCCTCTCACATATGCTCCAGCTGTTCCTTATCATCAGACATACAAAATGTCTCAACGTTGCTACATTACGTGCTGCTGCATCCAAACTTCCCAGTACACTGGCTGTTAAACAGTTTTCTTGCCCCCCTGGCTCCTGAAATATATATAAGCAACACAAATTTAAGAAAATAATCAAGAGAGATTGAATAAAATTCAAAGAAGCTATGCAAAAATGAGACCTGGAATAAATTTAATGATGGGAGGGGGAATGTAATTCAAGGTGCAACAACTGATAATCACTTGACATCGTCTTTAACCTTCTCACTGCTAATATATTATTCACTGTGCAAACTTGTGAAACTGTGCAAGCTGAATTAATTAGCAAATTTCTTTTGTAATCATAAATGGACAAACAATCATAAATAATTTGTCAGTTCCATCCAAATGCAGTTTTAAATTGGAACTTCATTTCTACACACAATCTTTTGCACTAAAAACAGTAGTAATATATAATGTTATTGTTAATATAAATTCCCTGTATAATGAGCATTATGTTAAATTTAGTAGCATTAGATTATGTGTAGCCCACAACAACATTATCTGAAGTTAGAAGAAACATTTTGAGGATGGGGGAAATTATATGTGGATCCCATGTACTAACATAATTATATTTATCCTTGTGTAAAAATAAATGTAGTAATACCTCACAGCTTGTACTAAGCACATATCCTCCCCGGAACTGTCTGTTGAAAGCCTTGGTTAATTTGTTTTCCATTCCTTGAATCTCACTTGTCTATACATCTTCTAATTACCAATTAGGCTACCACACTTTAATATCACAATTTCCACTACCAGAATGTATATTTCACTGACATTTATCCTTGTCACTATTGGAACATTTACCTGTTCAGTAGAAAACATAGCCCTAATCTACTCTTATACAATTCAACGGCCCTAAATAGCGTGCTTGCTCGCCCGCTTCGTGAGACATCGGGTATACTCGGGTATACTCGGCGATGTTCGTCTCTCGCAGTCTAAACTTTCATGACGACTACAAGATTAGGAAAACCGTTTCTTTATTATATAAGGCCTAAGTGAAATGAACACAATGAACAAATATTCTAATTTTATTTTTACTTACAATTTTCATAGCTCTGAACCACAAACATAATTTCTGAAAATTACACTGAATTTATCAAATAAAATTCACATCTCATTCATCTGTCAACAAACAGTTGAAAAACGATACGTATTATCCACCGCCGTCTCGAGAATTACGCACTAGAATTAGCCTATACAGTTTAGAAGGCAGTGGTTCACAGTTATCTTTGGAACTGCATAATCGAATCTGAGATCGTTTTCCCAGGTGGCAATTTCTAATCGTGGAATGTACTCTAAAGCCGGAATTTTAGCTGTTTCATTAATTATTAATGGTTTAGTTTAAGAATGATTCGCGTGCAAGTGTTAATTAATATAATGCTTTAATAATTATTATACTATTCATTTATAATTTTTCAATTAATTATCGTGGGCGAAGCCGCGGGCATATCCTAGTACCTGACGTTTCAGACTGTTACTTTATGCTATTGTATTAAAAAAAAGATCCATGTTATTAACTAATTTTAAGAACATCCACTCTCTGTAAAAGACATACCCGACTGACAACCATGGAACACCAATCACTACTGCACTCATTGTCTTAGCAAACAGTCTTATATATTATTGCCGGCAAAAATAAACCAACACAAAGCAGTGATATAACTTTATGTCCATTGTTGCGCTTCTGTTACAATGTACATATGTTAAATGGTTCATAGATAAATTTTGTTGCTACGTATTGTGCTGGTGATACTGTTAGGTTAAAAATGCCATTATGAAGAAACATAAATGCATGTTTCCAGTAACTACATTGGAATTTTAAACTGAAGTTTATAAAATGCAAAAAAATATATCCCTGGCAAAGAAGAATTTTTTTTATTTTACAAGCCGGAACATTTTTTGACGAGAGGGGAAATCCCCCTCCCCCACTGTCCCAGTTATTTTGAATCCTGCATTCAAATTATCCACGTTTTTTTATTATTCATCCATGCCATGATCCCAATTAACACAGATAATCGAGATTTAGTTATTGGTAGGTTTGTTCCAGATACATTTAATATTTGAATAGTAAAAATTTCCAAACTGAATGATATCCCTGAAATTTTAAAAGTAATTTATGATTTTTTAAGGAAAGATACTGCTGCTTTGCTACAATTTGAGATTGTATAGTTTTATGGAAAAGCTAATCTAGTTTATTTAATGCTAAGAATGGTCGAAATCTGTTCAAAAGTAAAAGTCTGGCAAACAAATGCAATGAGGAAACAAAATTTTAGTTCGATACTACATACCAGAGGCAAAATGAAGATTCCCTTGAGAGGTCCTGGGAATATAGAAGAAGCTTCTCGAAGTAGCTGTGAGCCACAACTGACATTCGTCATGAGTGGAATCACTTTTGTTCTGTGGCAAGTATTGAGAAGTCTCATCTTATGTTCTATATGCTTTGCCAAACATTTACTTCTTACAGCCAATGCCACTTGCCGAACTCCTTGTTGAGCCAACCATTCTGCCATATCCATGCACTGTTCCACTTCTCCACCTACAAATGAAGCAATTAAGAATATTTTGAGAAAAATTATTCTGATCCTGGGATTTGAATCCATGCCCTTAGGCTTTCTGCGCCATGTTCTACCGACTGAGCTAGCCAGAATTTGATTCACAGCGCGAGATGGAATCTCTCTCCTATGACTATTTACCCTTAATGGTCTACCTCACTGAAAGACATTTACATCATATATCCGGCCAGAAATCACAAAATTACAAGTGATATCAGTAGGTTTATAAGTTTGAAATCAATGTAGAAAATTTTAATTGCTACATTTGTCTACCAGTGATGACACAAAAGGAACAGTGCCTTGATACTTACCTACAACAAGGCTGAAGCCTTCAGTATAGGATTCATTTTCTGTATTTTCTTGCTTTTTATTTACACAATTTGACTTCAGCATAACTAATACTTTTGATGTGTTTTGTACATCCCTTACAGCACTGAAAATACAGAACATGTAATTAAGACCACGGAAAATTTGAAGGCAAACAAAAAAGAAATATTACAAATACCAATACAATTAGATATATACATTCCTTTTTAGGAACAAGTTAGTGGCTGTAATTTTGAAGATATTTGAACCTAATTTTATTATGTTATTTCTAGGCTCAATAGTTTGGACAAGTTTGTTAATGAGCAAAATTGGCCCAAAGGGGTGGTCGGGGGAGGGAGTTGGAATTTTAAAACATTTATATTTCGGCCCCTATGAAGTATAGAGGGAAACGTTGTTTGCATAAATTACAGTAGGCCTACTCCTTAATGTTCTTGGGGAAGCAAGTGGTCTCGATATCAGTGTATCAAGCTGAAAACCAGTTTAACACAGAGGTATGAGTATTTTTTTCATTGTAATGAAAAACTTGTTTTGAATCTACTGCATCTGCAAGCAAAATCAAAATGACCATTTTATATTAAGATTTTGCTATTAAGCTAATACATTTGTGTGAGCTGAGTGATCAGTTACTATAATGCATGGAATTAAATGCATCACACCATCTCATCACTTTGCCCTGCTATTGATATTACTCGGCAATAATCAATTTACACTTAGCAGCCTTTCTGGCATGACAAGTCTACTATAAGAATAAGGTATGTGGCAATAAACCATCTTATCTTATCTTACAAACATAGCAAAATCAGAATGATGATTTTACATTCAGATTTTTTCATTAAAACTAACACTATCTCTGCAGATTCTTTTTTTTCTGGGGAGGGCGGGTCCTATAATAATTAGAGACCGGATTTCAAAGGGAAAATTTTCACCCAAAAAAGGACTAAAAAAGGGAAAATTATTGCCAAAAAAAAGGTGGGAAAAAAGGGAAAATTATTGCCAAAAAAAAGGTGCAAAAAAAGGGATATAAAAGTAAGAGAGTGTAAAAATTCAATAGAGAGATACATGTTTGTTTTATGTAAAGCCTCTGCTTGCTCTACAGCTGCTGATTCTGTAACATCTAATGACTGAAGAAATTGTTTGATCTTGTTGAAATTCTCAGAGGAAAATAGCACACGAAATCCATGTTCCCCACCTTGTTATAATGGGAAACTTAGGCAATGGCAAGCTTGTGATTTCCCTGTAACGCTCTATTCTGCTGGGAGGAATTAATTTTTCAATGGTGAATCAGTGAAAACAATTGTTAATGTTTTCATATTACCAAATACTGGGTAATTTACGAATTTTTCAAAATAAATTAGCAAAAAAGGTACTGGAAAGGGAAAGTTCCTAAAAAAAGGGAAATGAGCCTAAAAAAGGAAAAAAAAAAGGGACGTTCAAACCAGGTCATTTGCAGTTGAAACTTACTCAGTAATGTCCTGTTCAATTTTATCACGTTTTGTGTTGAAATATAAAAAAAGAATTCTCTTTAAAATCCGGTCTCTAATAATAATGTGTATGGAGAAAATAAGGAAAGATGTCTAGATGAGCTGAAAGAGACAGGGTACCTGTGACTTCATTTTTTTCTGAAAGCAGATAGCTATTTCCATGTAGAATTCAGATAAATGAAATAAGACAAGTAAATCACTATGGACAACTTATTAATACTGTCTTAAGGTTAGACTGAAATAGAATTTACCTGAAAGCCTTATGTGCTTGGTGTCCAGAGAACACTGTGGATGGCACAGGTTTGATTACTCCAGATTTAATTTTTTCTTCAATACCAGAATGCAATGCATTTCTCCACTCTAATGGCAGGGTGAACAAGCTGTCTAAAGATATACCAACCATTGAGGCACTCTTCAGGAACATCAGCATTCCTGAAAAAACACAAAGAAATTAATTACTGTTTATTTAACTTTAGAGCCAGTTTTATGTACTAAGAATGCATTCTAGGAACATACTGAGAAAGGCAGTCTTTTAATTCAAATATTTCAGTCATGTATTGAACAGTTTTAAACTGTTCTCACAAGGATGAAGTTAAATCCCAGCCCATGACGGGAAATATTTTTTGTTATGCTAGCTGTAAATTTAAGCAGGGCTAGGAGGGTTAAAGAATTCTTGGCCACCAGTTATTTCTCGACTAAAACTTTCCTTTCTAATAGATGGAAAAGCAGTAAACTCTTGCAAACAAGGTCATCCAGCCATAAATCCTCTCCTACTTGTCTCATCGTTTAGAGACACAATTCATAGAAAAATACCGCTCATGGGGGAAAATTCAGAACCACAGTAGTGATGTGTAGTACGACAAAAGAAAACAGGTTACTATACAAACTAATGACATGGAGAAATATATTGAAACTATTTATTGAAAGTTTCATAACTTTTAAACTTACAGTTTATTTTAGAAATGCAATAATTCACAACAGTGAAATATAAAGCTGTGCGTAACATTTAAATACCTTCACAGGGAAAGCCCACAGGAGGCTTCTCGGTATTTAAATTCCGGTTATAGGGCTTAGATGTAAATAGACTTGAATTCAGAGACGTAATGAGGGGGGGTTTTGGGGGTTTGAATCCCCCCCCCCATTGATTTAAAAAAAGGAAAATTGTACAATTTATATCATTATTGTGATATATCACCTTTTTTTTAAAATCTGGTTATAAATTACTTAATATGAGTTTAAAGCGTGGGAAGCTTAAAACTCGTTATTGTGCATCTTAATTTTTAAAATTTTCCGGGGGAGGACCCCGAACCCCCCCTCTCCCTGCGGAGAATTCCATACCCCCCCAGATGTTATAACTCCCCCCCATATGGTCGGCCTGGTTACACCTATGCTTGAATTACCCAATGTACCAGTATAAAAATCGTGAGGGACTGTATGACCATGTTTCAACCTGACACAATAATGCTACCTGCCAGATGTGTGCAGGATTTGTGTCTGTATGGTGCATGTGTGAGAATCCTCAAGCAGCATGGTTGACTGTTCGTCTTGTGTTTGTGGTCTGTGGGTGCATGCAAGCTCCCTGCTACCCACAGAACCATTTGGGATGGGTAACAACAAAGACGTGTGTCGGGCTGCTCCATCGTTTTGTGCAATTGTGTGAGAACTAATTAAGTGTTTGATGTTATAATGTGTTAAAAACCATGCAGGCAGGTTAATAAGTGTAGTGAATGCTTTTATTTTGTCTAGAAATAAGTAGTTTTGATTGGGTGGGTTTTTAAAAGATAGCAAGGGCTTTGAAGGGTTGCCATAGAGGGTAGCCATCTTGCCACTTTATAAATTAATTTTCAGGTTTAGGTTGCTAGCCTGCATGCATGTTGCATGTTGCAAGATTAAATGAATGAATGAATGAATGAATTTAGCCTCTATGTCCCATGAAGGGCTAGGGCCTCCTACAAGAGGGGAAGCTCGGGTAGGTAAAGTCCGCGTGGTGAGCTATTTCACACGAACGGTGCTTTGTACAGTCCCTTTGCAGTTCTTAAAGTTTGTTCTTTTAGTTTGGTATAAGGTTGTTCACTTGCTGCCGCCACTCTTTTCTGTTGCGAGCGATGGTCGACCAGTTCACACCCAGTTTTTGTTGGAAGGTGTCTGCCCACCTTCTCCTCGGCCTGCCTGGTGTTCTCATGCCTATGTAAGGGTCCCACATAGTGATTTCTTGCGCCCATCTGCCTTGCTGCTGTCTTGCTATGTGACCTCCCCACTTCCACTTTGTCCTGAGGGCTTGTTGTGCGATGCTCTTTGAAGCTGTGATTTTCTGCAATGCCTTGTTGGAGACTCTGTCTTTCAGTGTGATGCCAATTATCTTTCTCTCCATTTTTCGTTCGCATGTTTCGATGCTTGTTTTTTGTCGCTCTCTGAGGGCCCAGGTTTGGCAGCCATATGTTAGAACTGGGAAGATGCAAGAGTTGAGGACCTCTAGTCTGAGCTTCTGGCTTATGGAGTTGTTGAGTAGGATGTATTTCAATGACCAGAAGGCTTTCCAGGACTGTGTTATCCTCCTATGTATTTCTTTCTCCGTTCCTTGATTGAGTGAGACAGTTTGCCCTAGGTAGATGTACTCGTCCACACTTTCTATCTCTGTACCTTGGACTGTGATGGGTGTGGTAATTCTATTTGACATTATTTTTGTTTTGCTGTAGTTTATTGATAGCCCGATCGATTTGCTAAGATCGCTCAGTTCAGTGAGCATTTGTTGCAGTTCGTTGGATGACTTTGCAAATAATACAATGTCATCGGCGAATCTCAGGTTGTTTAGCCTTCTGCCGTTTATTTTAATGCCGTATTTGGTGTCCCACTTGAGTTTCTTGAAGACTTCCTCCAGTGCACTTGTGAACAGTTTCGGCGATATGCAAGATTAAATAGTAAAGTTAAATTGTATTCAGAGCATCTATTTAAATTTTATTGCAATCAATTGCCTCCCGAATGATTTCTCCTCGCTAGTTGGAATTATAAATGGAAGGCTTTCCAACAAGTGAGTATTGTGTGTGTTAGGTCTTCCTTGAGTGTGCGTTTCTATCAGGATTTAAATGTTAATTATACAAACTTAAAGGTGAGTGATCTGCGGCTTGTGAGGAGGCCGGCCAGAATGTTTGGAGAATGGTGAGTGTTGATTTGTGTTAACTTCATAATAGTTTCAATTTCTGATTAAATATAGTACCAACGTCTTACTTCTTTTGTAATTTACATTCCTTATTTAAAATTGGTTGAGTGCAACAACAGTTTGATTTTGTATGTGTGGGGGAACGGAAAGACAAAGAATGTTGAATGTTGAATGTGAATGTCAGAGAGAGTGTTTAATTTGAATGTATGGCACAGCTGTATAGTTTATTATTAACAATATATTTGTTAGATTAAGCTTGAAATACTCTTTTATTGTACCTTACTTAGTTTTGGATATTCCCTACCCTTTGGACACACAGATTTTCCTCTGGAGTTTTTCCATTCATAGCAGCTTCAAGGGTTGGTGTCCAGAAAGAAGAGGGTCTCAAGACAAGAAGAGAGATAAAGAAGGGGGGGGGGAATACCAATTTAAAAAAAAAAATTTGGAGAAAGCAATTACCGAATGAGTAACCAAAAACAATTATTTCACTATAGATACTGACATTGGGAAGAACACAGTGAAGTCATAACACATATATTATGGTTTTAAACACACTTACATCAGATGTAGCAGAGGATGATCACAATGGTGATTAAAACTATGTAGTCCTAAGGTAATAACCAAAAATAAAGTGAAGTTTAAGTCTTTAAAACCATAATAAGTTATATAAATATAATTCATCTGAACCTAGCTACACATGTACAGAGAATCCATTTTTCTAACAATGTGGTTCTTAAGGTAAATAATAGTGATATACTTAAAGCCCGACATCCGAAAAATACATATAAAGGCCCAAGACCTGTGTAGGGAACACTATCTTACTTTACCTTTCTACAAAAGAAGCAAAAAATACTTATTCAACACATCCAAATAAAAATTTTAATTGAAGAAATATGCTCAGAAAGTTTTGTGAAAGCATGCAAGAAATCCCATTCGATAATATCTTAGAAAACAGTATGTAAAAAAACAGTGAACATTTTAATGTAAAATTGTATTTTTTTTTTACTTCTTTTCTCAATAAAATGCATGTTACATTTATTCATTTTAATGTGAATTGTTGGTTTCTGAAGGTTAAAATTTTCTTTATAGGTAATTTATATGACCAGGTACACTTTGCCAAGTTAGACAATCTATAAATTTAAGAAGTTGTGTGAATAACAAATTAATAACCATCATTTTTAGCACTAAATTACTGGGTGATTCTTAAACAGTGGTACTGGGAAAACTGTCATAAGGAAACACAAAACATTCAGGGGTTTATATATACAAAGTTTGAGAAGTGCTGTTGTAGATTTATCTTTCTACTGGTTTTCAGTTCTTTACGTAAATGCAATGCCTTTTTATTTAAATGAAATGACTGCATAGGTATGGTTACAACTAAACATAGTACATGCTTTATTCAAATGATTGTTGAAGTAAATTAACAAGGGAACAAAATATAGATGAAAACATTACCTATGTCTTCTTTGCTAAGACGTTCTGGGGGCACAAGTTGAAGGAAGCGACCATAAGCAGCCAAACAGCGAACTGAAGCTTGAAGACTAGATCCAGTCAAACAGTTCAACACTACATGCACACCCTGCCCCCTCGTACATCTCAACACATCCACCTCAAAGTTCACGTCAGAGCAGTTGCAACAGTGTTCCTCCTTCAACTGTAATATTTCACACTTTCACAACATTCAATTTTTACTTTTATTTAACACTATTCCTGATAAACCTGGAGTACACAAATGAAAATCAGAGTTTTAAATGCTTTGTGGGCTTATATAAGTAATTCTAGCCATTTGCCCCCCCAAAATATGAAATAAATTAAAAAAATTAAAAAATGAAAGAAAAAAACTGAGGAAATTTTGATTCTAAACATTCTACTTTGCTGTATGGCAGAGACATTCGTAAAAATGGCAACTTCCAAATGAAAATCGTTTTGTGTGTTGGAATTCGTAAGGTCTAATTCAGTTGTTTCAGTCCAAAGGGCATATCAATCAAGATTTGGATGTGATCCCTATCTGACAACAACATCCATAGACAGTATAACCAGTTTCAAATGACTGGAAGAAGAATTTCATTCACTTTTTTTTTTTTTTCTAATTCACTTGTAATTGGGAAACACAATGAAGTGTAATAATATAAAACACATTATCACCCAGAGCACTCACTACTTCATTAAATTAACTAACTTACTAGTTAGCTGGCTTTCAAGAGGACCTTTCCTCCCATCATCAGACTCTGTCCACTCTGACGATGGGGCGGAGTCTGACGATGGGAGGAAAGGTCCTCTTGAAAGCCAGCTAACTAGTAAGTTAGTTAATTTAATGAAGTAGTGAGTGCTCTGGGTGATAATGTGTTTTTTATTTTTTTTTATTTCATTAACCTTTTTTAAAATAGATGTTGAAAATGCTGTACCTACATGACGACTTACAAGTTTTGAATGGATGGAACTTTAAACTTTTATGTCCCTTTAATGCTGATGTTCGTTAAATCTCAACTTCCTGAGCTAAATGACGACTAAAATTTTTAGGACTGATTTCAATTTTCACCGAATTAAGACTTTCTCAAGTCAGAACTCTCACAATTTCTTATTTCAAACAGTTATCAGTATATAACCATTTCAGTTTGTTGCCACTTTCTAAACAGTCTTATTAAGACACAATTTTGAAGGCACATTACTTTCATGATAACATCTTTGAAATTTGCAAACAAATTTTTCATACCCCTTAATATTTCCCCCCCCCCCCCACAAGATAAGTTTCAACAATGAAAATGTGCTCCACCATTACAATCAAAAGAACTGGAATCTATACAAATATTTCTGCTCCTTGCCGGAAGCTGACTGTTTGGCTGGTGGCAAGAATACAAGTTCTCACCAGTGACTGAATAATCAAGTATAGGGTGGCCATTTCTAAAATGTCAGAAAGGAGGACACACTTCTTCGGTAATCTAGCATAGTATAAACCTTCGGACATGGACGGCTGGACAGCAGATATTATATGGTATAACCCTGACTAATTTTACTTAACAACTGCATTTATATAAAATAAATGATAGTACGCTATCATCGTATGGACAAGCATGTCATTCTTAGGAATAGTTTCAGATTTTTCCGCGGCACCAACTAAACAAATGATAGTAACGACAAGCGTGCTAACCTTAGGATTGGCAGGAACATACGGGAGAATACAAATTTTATTAATATGCTTTACCGATCCATCAGAGTCTCGAAAAGGGGGACAAATCAACGTCCGGCATAAAGCCGCATCGGATGGAGGACTGCTTAGCAAAAAGCCTTACAGTCCGGCCAAAAGCCGGATGTCTGGCCACCCTAATCATGTAGTAAAATATGAACTAAAAGCAAAGTAAATGTTAAAAATTTAATGTAAATTTAGAACATATTATAAAAACTCGGGAAAATAGAATGTTAACAGTATAAGGGCAAGTCAATAAGCATCCAGCACTATTTTTACAATTATTACAATAGCAGGAGTCTTACAATAATAGGCCTATATTGTTTTTCAACATAGTACTTGTAGGAAGATTGAGTATGAAAATATACATACTAACTTCACTCACATTTTAATTCAAATTAGAAAGTTCTCTGATCACCTATTTTTTTTTTCTTTTTTTACTTTACTTTACTTTACTTTGCTTTACTTTACTTTACTTTACTTGCAGTAAAAGAGAAAACTCTCCCTTGAAAATAATGATTAATTCTTTTAATCCATTACATTCTGTACACTGTAAGTCTTTTATATTCAGTTTTATAACCAATGAAATACTGGTATTCAATTGAATTATTAGAGCTGAAGCAAGCAAATAGTTAAATATCTGATATTGGATACTAACCAATCCTATTTATTTTAACAGAGGGTGAAGATGAAAATGAGGATAAACTTGCCTGAGGAAATCGGTTCAATAAAAATATCTTCTGTTCATTATTTGAAACTGATGTGAAAACTGTACAGCCATGGTCCAAAGCCAAAGCAATGGCTGCCTGACCAATAGAACTCCAGCCTGCATGCACCAGTACACTCTCCCCTTTCTTCAGCTTCGCTGTGAGAATCAGTGAATAGTAGGCCTGCAATTTAATTATTACAAATATTATAAAGTATGTTGCTTTTGTGAGTGAAACTTCCTTATAAAAATATTTGCGGGCCCTAGAAAATTATATTGTTATTTGAGAGTTAATTGCATACAAAAAAAAAAAAACACTAAAAACAATGTACTTATAAAACAGAAGAATTTACTTTATTCAGAAGTATAAACTGTAAGAAGCTATAAAGTAATTCTGAAATAAATTGCACTGTATTTATTTTGTGAAAACCATCAGTACATAATATTTCTTTGAATTTCTCTGTTCCTAATTTTGTTTCGATGTTCATTAACTTTTGTTGAGTGGACACCATAGCTACTTTTCATCCACACACTGAAAAATAATTTGAAACTTGGTTTCTGGTTAGCAATTTTAACATCACCTATTGTGCATCATAGAAAGTGCAGTCTCATGGAAAGAGGGAATAAAGAGAGTGAAAAAAAGAGACAGAGCTAAGTTACAAGCATTTTCTCAGCATCATATTTTAACTGTGACTTCTTCTTGTTTTGAACTGGCAAACAAAATGGCCATAACTTATGTTTTTCGAAACACAGTAAGGCGAGTTAAATACCCTGGTCAGTGACCTAGTTCTCCACCCTCTACTGACAAATTTCTAAAGGTGGCTGACAGATTTGCAGATAACAACAGATGACAGATGACAGCGAATGTTTGTCCAGTTCGAGCTCAACCAGGCAGGTCCCAAGATGATCCCCATTGTCGTTGTTGAGGCAATGAGAAAGAAACTCTCACTCACATCTTGGGTGCTTGTCCTTATGGTGAAGTGTTGAGGAACAGTTGCCATCACAAGATCCGAACATTAATTGCAAATGCCCTGCGAAAAAATCATCATCAAGTAGCTGAAGAGGTCTACGGCGTTTCTGAAGGTGACTCTTCTAGAAGAATTGACATCATCGCCATTCCGCCAGGCTCAACCAATGGATATATAATCGATTCTACAATCAGGTTTGAAACATGTAGCACCCAACCTGCAGAAGTTCATGCTGACTTGTGAGAAATGTTGTATCTACGAACCCACCATAGCATACTACAAAGGAAAATACTCCTTTTCTTCTATTACCATCTTTGGGCTGATGGTGGGTGCAAGAGGGACAATTCCTTCACTCTTTGTGGATTTCTGCAGATTCTTCCATCTGAACAACAGTTTAATAAAAGAAGTGTCTCTGACAGCCCTGAAAGGTTCCCTCTCTATACTCAGGAATCACTTATATTCCTGAGTACCGACATATAAATATTATTTTATGTTCTATATTTATATTTATTTGTTATATATTTGTCTTCTAGTTATCAACTAAAACAGTGCATTAAGTGGAGGGAAAGGAAATAGACATTAAATCCATGTCTGGGATATTAATACAAGTAAGAATCAGCTTGAAAAATTTTATGTCATAACCGGGATTTGAACACGGATCTTCAGCTTAACGCGCTGATGCTCTACCATTGAGCATGTTGTCATGGTAGCTCAATGGTAGAGCATCAGCGCGTTAAGCTGAAGATCCGTGTTCAAATCCCGGTTATGACATAAAATTTTTCAAGCTGATTCTTACTTGTAAAACAGTGCATGTTACCATGGGCATATGTTGCAGATTTCTTAAGGTCAAATTTACAAAAAAAGTAAATGCACATTTTCCAGTTTGTCAATTGTCATCAAATAAAATAGAATATGTCTTTATTTTTTTATTTTATGAGGACATTCAAACGTTTATTCAAGAAGTTTCTTTAAGATTTTTTATTCTGAAAACATGAAAGTCTCTTTACAATGATCCCTTGAAACTATAAACGTTTCCACCTGACCTGTAGGATTTTCAAGCTGATCCATTTCTTCAAAACAGCATAGAAAATGAGATAATGTTTTCAGAGTTCTTTCAGATGAAAAGTTTCCCCAGCTGAGAGATTTTAGTCATAAGATTTTACCGATATTTGGAACCACATGTGTTGTAAAAGTGCATTTTCGAAATTTATAAAAAATAAGTAAATGATTTGTCTGAGTGACTGTTCTCTGTAATACTTGTTGAGATGAGGAACTACTAGTAAATCTCGCAGATCAGCTGACTCTGTTCTCAATAATCTGTATTACTATTATGTTCATTAAAAGGGTAAATTTTGTAAAAACAACATTTTCTTTATAATTGTTAGAACTGTTTATAAAAGTTACCAAATGAAACAGCAGGAACTATAATAATAGTCTTCATGGGTGCCAATTGCTTAAGATAATATGGATCAATATTAAGTAATTTTAGTGCTGCCCTAAAGATGACTTGTCTTAAATTTGGCTCCCAATTCCTCTAAAGTTGGACAGGTCTGATTTAGATAATGTGAATCTGCATATTTAAAATATTTACCATTGCGTAAGCTAAAGGCATAGTGGCTGCTTCTTGAAGACTCCACGACGAAGGATTCTTCCAGATAAGATACTGCTCTGTTACCAATTTGCGGGTTTTGTGGTCGAGCAAAGCAACACCCATCAGCCTCTGTCCAGTGTGAGAAAATCCAGAAAAATCCAATAAACTCGAATCTCTGGTCATAATCTGTAGCAAGTGAAAATATGGTTGCAGTACAGTACAAGCAATTTAGATTTGTCCAATCTTATCTATCAATACAAACAGCATACTTACTGATATTTCAGAACTGGAATTAAATACTGGTTCTGGTGTTAATCCAAAGAAGTTCACATCAATGCCTCTCAAACTGAAAATAATAAGTGACCATAATATATTGTACAACTTTCTCATATAATTTTAAATAAAAAATTTCATCTCTATCAACTGTATCAATAAGTATAACAATTACTATACTCTGTGACAGTCCAATTAGTTACTCTTGGTCTTACGGAAGGAATACACTTTATCCCATTTTAGCAGTATCTTGGTAGTTTGGTGTAACTTCTTAAATAAATAAATTAATAATAATAATAATAATAATAATAATAATAATAATAATAATAATAATAATAATAAATAAATAAATAAATTAAAAAAAATAAATAAATAAATAAATAAAAAAAAAAAAGGGTTTACCATAATTATGTGCTTGATGTGAGGTTCTCGGTGCTGGTACATGGCCCATCGGTCGTCACAAGGGAATAAATGGAGCCTTGTACAATGAACTAAATATGAAATAGAGAAGAGATAAAGAATTGTGCTGTGGACCAAGTAGGTTGTGCACATGTGTTTAGAAGAGGACTTTGTGATATTAAGCATACGGTAACATAACAGAGAAGTAAAAGCAATGTTCATTGGATTTTAGGATTAGAAAATTATTGTGATATAGACATAAATTGCACATTTAGTGTTATGATCCCACCAACGGAAAACACACAGTGTTATGGTCCACTGGGTCCATAGCGAAGTCCTAATTACTTTTAACAAATGTAATTTAGTTAGCAGTGAATTGCTCATAAAACATAGTTGATCTTATGAATGAACAGTCGCTTGATTTGAACACACAGAATATATTAATATAAGATGTTATAATTTGTTCATATAGGCTGATTCATCATTTAGACCTACTTGAAAAAATATGTAAATCCATACTGTTAACATTACCTGCCCATGTAATGACTTCAAGATTAAAATTTAAAATAAAGTTTTGAAATATAATTTATATAATAAGAAGAAGTGGTTGTTTGTTTGTCTGTGCGCAATATCCAGCCAAATCTACAACATACAGAAATCTGAAATTTTTTAAATACCTTGGCAGAGATGCTAAATCTTGAGAAATACTGTTGGAAGTATTCAATGGAACATGACTGAAACTACCCCATTGTCCATTGCATAGTACATTCAATTTCAAATCCAGAATAAGCTGTTTCTTATACGTTTCCTCAGTCAAGGAAAATTGTGGAGCAGTCTTGTCCAAGATGAAGACAAATCTGTAAGACAAATAAATATATTGAAATTTTATGTCCATATTCACAATGATAAATATGTTAATTTTTACAGCATTATTCTATTCAGACACCACGAATTTGATACTGACCAGCAATGCCTTGGATGTTGACCATCCATGATGATTTATTTTATGTTTGGATAGGCGTAACCAGGTCGACCATAGGGGGGGGGGTTATAACATCTGGAGAGGGGGGTTCCGGGGTCCTTCCCCCGGAAAATTTTAAAAATTAAGTTGCACAATAAGGAGTTTTAAGCTTCCCACGCTTTAAAACTCATATTAAGTAATTTATAAGCAGGTTTTTAAAAAAGGTGATATATCACAATAATGAAATAAATAGTACAATTTTCCCTTTTTTAATCAATGGGGGGGGGGGGGGGGTTCAAACCCCCAAAACCCCCCCCCTCATCACGCCTATGTATGTATGCATGCTTATAATATATAAGATAAAATGTAACCTTTTTTATTGAACATGTCAAGATACCAGCATGCCTAGATTAATACTTCATCCATCTGAATTGTTATCAGTTAATGGAATACAAAAGCACATTACTTTTTACAACATAACATAATGGAAATTAAAACTATTGAAATTTGCATTGATTAAAAAGGCAATTTTGATTTGGTGCAAGTTACAGGTTGTCTGTGAGCTTTTGGATACCTCCTTTGCAAATTTTAAAGAATATACATTACATATAATGTTGTCTTTAGACACAAACATAGGCAATTCAACCAATCCTTCATTCAACCGCACAATAGTTAACAAACAAAAGCACAAACAAGAACAATTACAACTCATTTACAATTAGGGTGGCCAACTGTAAGGCTTTTGGCTAAGCAGTCCTCCATCCGGCGCGGCTTTATGCCGGACGTTGATTTGTCCCCCTTTTTGAGACTCTGATGGATCGGTAAAGCATATTAATAAAATTTGTATTTTTCCATACGTTCCTGCCAAGGTTGGCACGCTTGTCCATATGATGATAGCGTACTATCATTTGTTTGGTGCAGTACGTGGCGTTGGCCGTACTGTTGACTGTTGTTAAAGTCTCCATTTGTATTGTACATTCATTGCATTGTATTGTACATACATAAATAGAGCTGAAAATCCCTTTCTGCAGTGTATAATCATTTATTTTATATAAATGCAGTTATTAAGTAAAATTAGTCAGGGTTATACCATGTAATATCTGCTGTCCATGCCCGAAGTTATACTATGCTACATTACCGAAGTTGTGTGTCCTCCTTTCTGAAATTTTAGAAATGGCCACCCCATTTACAATAACTTTAAAGCTTAAAAACCCAGAGTGAAGTGGGGATTTCTGTTAAAATTTGTAGATCATGCTTGAAAAAATTTTGTTTCTTACAGTTTTCTATTTCATCGAGTAATATGTTATAACAGATGGGACCTAAATATAATTATGAACATATTGTTTTGCTTAATCATTTTCGAAGATTATATTCATTAATGTTGGATATACACTAAAAAATAAAGGTTTACAATTGTTAAAATTTCATACTCAACAAAGAGAAATTTACAATTAGAACTACTGGGACATTTTTTAATGATTATGAGAGTTCTCTTTTGCAATGTCAGGATATCTCCAATTCTACTTGAACACCTTCAAATCCATATCTCATATCTGACTGGAAAAAAGCAAAATTATCAGATCTCATAAATGAAGTTGGTGAGCAGAGACTAAGTTACCCGGGGTAATTTAAGCAGCAATCAAAATGTCAATATAGGATTGAACACAATTCTTTCAGTTAGATTTGGATCATTACCTACTTTTTCTTGAAACAATAGTAATTTTATGTTAAACATCACAAGAAAGAAAGTGATTCAATTTAATCCTTTATATGAGTTGATTTACACACACACTTTTTTGCTTCATTTACTATTATTTTGGTATTATTACTTAAATTACACTAAACTCTTGCTAATCCGGCCATTCCTTGCTCTTCTGGGTGTTGGATTGGCGGAAGTGCCAGATTGAGAGTGTCTGTTGTATGAACCATCTATAAACAGCTGTGCCCATTTCTTTATTCTCACTCTTTTGTATAACCTTCCATTTTCCCAACTTGCTCTCCATTTGGCTTGCATACTGTCGAATAACATCGTCTATCTTTTTTGTGTTACAATAGTTGCTTTTCAACATTGTACTCAGCAGCAATGGCTTTTTGCAAAAACCCTTGGTTCAACTTATCTAAAATTTCCACTTTCTGCTTGAGGTCTAGCGTAACATATTTCCTTTTAGAAGCCATAATACTGAACTGTAAAGGAAGCCACAATTTCAAATATACAGCACAACATTGTTGCTTGTGATAATTAATTTAACATTGTTGCAGTGCATCATTTCTGCTTGAGTGACTAGAGGCTGGATGTGTGCCGCATTACCGAGAGGCCAGTCCACTGATGGCCAGATTAGCGAGAGTTTAGTGTGTACATTATATTTTATTCCTGGAGTAGTCTTGATAAATCCCATTTGAGGTTAGGAGTTTCATCAGATAAATTCATTCATGTTTTGCATTCCATTTGAAAATCTGTTGATAAACCTTACTTATGATAAAATTAGAATCATGAAGCTTTTAAAAATAACTTTAACATCTAATTTCTATGCCAGATTTCTCATTTACCTGACATGTTCGAGTCCAGATATGTTGTGTGTGTGTTCTATGAGTGTCATTATAGTTTCCATAGCTTGTGACCTCAATACAGCCACAGCGTACAGGCGATAGCAGGGGCCTGTTCCCCAGATCTGCTGTAGCCACTCACTTATGTTCCCCTTCAGTGGCAACACTTGAGAAACGTAGCCATTTTGCTTTTCTGTCTGCAACAAATACCAATGGTTCTGATGTGCTGGATTTTGTGTAGATTTATATTTACATGAATAACTTCATCTATTAATGGTAAGTAGAACAAGCAAGAAATTTCAACACATACCCCAACTGAAGGCACGAGTAAAAGAACAAACAGAATCACCAGTGTGATGAATTTCCTTGGTTGCTATTTGATATAGCTTCTAATCTAAATGCAGCTTTCTGTAAAATTTGTAAAGAAGCATTGAAAAATGTTGATGATATAAACTTCATCGATATAAACTTCATCAAAAAATATGTTTGCTTCTTTTGAAACTGTTTCCCTAATTGGACAAAAGCTCTTGAAAATTGTAAAAAATATGCGTTTTGAATTGTTTAAATTCAGTTTTCAGTTATTTTTCCCCCCTCCCACCAATATTTTCTCTGTCAGAGTTTTTGCCTCCCACTATACATTTAAAGTATTAACCTCACCTTTCTGAGCAAATGGATTGTTTTGTTTCTAAATGTTTGGTGCATGACTGATTTAAAATTCACTCTGAGTTGGTGTCCATTATTTTCTGTTATCAACAACAAGAAGCCTCCTCTATGGCTGACATGACGAGCAAAAACATCTGTCTCCTCCTTCCTTGTAGATATAACAAAATTGTACAATTTTCCTGGGTCCATTTTAGTGCTTACATTTACCTGAAATGAAGAAGTACACAATTTGTAAATTATTCCATTCTGCCTCCCAACTTTCTTCTCTACATTTTTAACCTATTCAGATTCTGTTTGATATTGTGATATTCTTTCCTCTCCACTGCAGTTCACACAACCTTCCTCGCTGTCTTTCTTTAAACCTTCTAGGAATACTGTCATAACTATCTGTCATAACTAATAAAGCAACCGATGGAGATACAACAAAAGACATAGGACCAAACTTGTAGATCTCTCAAAATCCATTACTACTGGTGAAATCAGTTTACGAGCTTATTGTTTAGCTACTATAAGCCTCCAAAGAAGGTCCACATTGACCTTAAAGTTATGTCTGCTGTTTTGTATTTTTCATGGGTAAAAAAATAAATATCAGAACTTTTTGGAATATTTCCATCAGTTACAAGCTATAAGCTATAAGTGCCCTATGCCAAATTTAAAGTTTCTGGCTCATCTAGAAGTGGGTAAACAATTATGTCAGTGAGTCACCCGGCTTTGTAGTACAGTGACGACTTGCTATTTAAAAAGCATGTGACCATTTATTGGTCATTACTCCAGTACCGGTCAACTGATTTGGTCCAAAATCAATAGGATTCTTCCTGTTATAAGTTATAAGTGTGTGTACTAAGTTTCATGAAAATCTGATAAAGCATATTCAAGGTATCACACATACAGACCCACAGACAGATATTTTTCCTGCCCACCATGTAATCTTAGAAAGTACCAGAATGGTACTTTTGGTACTTAATAACTAAAACATACCTGTGGAACTTTTGTCATGAAATGTTTGATACATTTGAGAATTTCAGAATTATTAGGCATGAGTATAGATATGTTGCTGCTGTTATTGTTTTCCACTGCCCATTGCAAAGTTAAAGCTATGAATTGTTCCTCACTCTGAAACAAGAATCATTATCAGTGCTATACACATATTTTAGTAACAGTATATTTATTGCAAGTTTAACAAGTTAAAAAACATGTGGATGTAATATAATGACTCGTGCCCGAAGAAAAAATTGCAATGCTACCAGCCTGCATTTCTCACCATTAAAAAGCAGAACTATTTACTTCCAGATGCACATAATAGAAGTCTCAACGCTAATCTTGTAATTGATGGTTAGGATGATGGTCCTTGAAACATGTACCACCGAAAAGGTTGATAAGTGAAGCATAAGTGTCAAAGTTTGACTCATGTTATAATTAGAATTATTGAAAACATGTTTTCAAAATTATGTCCTCACCTGTAGATCAGGCTTATCCTGATTAATGAACCTCACTGCATCCACTGAAAGGGTTGGCTCCTGATTTGTGAGAGACACACTTGGTACAGTTTTAAAGTTGCGTAGTTCCAATCCACCACATCTCACTATTCCTGTCGCCTTATGATAAACAGCTTGCAAATCTAAACATAATCAAATTTATGGTAGTCACAAATTCTTTATTGAAACTCAACTGTGGCAGATAAATGGAAATGGTTGTAAGTGCCATAATAAGATGAATTCTTCTATGTTCTATGGTGCAAAAAATGAAACACATACTTTCTTACAAATAAGTGTTAATTGAGGTTTTAGGAGAATGAAAGACCATAGTTGACTTAGCCAAGAAAAATAAAAAAAGAATGCAAATAAATTTTCCCTGCTGTTTTCTTACTCAAGCTAGAAGTTTTGAAATCTAAACTTATATAAAAATTGTTAGTCATATTTTGAAAATCAAAATTAGGAAAAACAGCTTTTATGAAAACTATGTTTATTGTAATACACTATATTTCAGTAATAGAAGTCAAATTCTATGGGGTGCAATAAAAATCCAAGAAACAAACAAGACATCAATGCAAAAACAGTATTTTTTACCTCTATGCATTGTGAAACATATTTTCCCAATATTATCTCTATTTCAAATTTTTTCACGATCACTATAGTTTCTCTACACTACGGTATGTATAATAATACAAGAAAGTAACAAATTAACAAACAAAATGTATAAACTACACTAAAAGTAACAAAGCATAGGCCTAGTAACATTTTCCTACCTTGGGTATCAGAGCCATGTTTCAGTGGGTTAAAGACAATCTTCTGCAGAGAGGAAGGTACCTGTGGAACCTGGTTGTTTTCCGTGTTTTGGAACATTATCAACTGTAACATCAACTCTGCAGATGCCACCCAGTTCTGGTTCCACTCCACTGAGGCAACGCAACCTATAGACAGGAATCATGGAATACTTATACATTTTCACTGAATAAAATTTACATTTATAATTTTTTCACTATCAGAGGACTCACCTGTCCCTCTACCCTCTCTCGGAAAATAAGCATATCAAAATCAGTATAGGTAATGAAACCTCCATTGGAGGCCCCTTCGCCCCACCTGGGGATCATAGGGTACCAGATCAGAGGACTCATCATGTACCTCTTAAAATAACTTTTTATAACATAATCAAACATATGATTACTCAAAGAGGAAAGGAATCTGTTTAATGACAGAAAGCTGTCTACAAATGTAGATTACCAAAATGATCCAGCATATAATAATAAAATCTGGATTTTTAAATTTATTATAATCTTACAAATATATGAATTTGAAAAGAAGACTGAACAATATTTTTACAACTAGAATATAATCACTCAAACTGAGGAGAAATAAAACATTCATGAATGAAAATGGTTTTGCACTATTTGTTTGAAGTCTTCTATTACTGATAGACAAATATTTTTAAGTAGGGAAAGTGGCAGATTTTGCTCCATAAAAAAACATGACTATACTTGATCCAAGATGTGTTTGGAGCAAAAATAAACAACCTAGTTTGAAAGTACAAAGTACCAGTACACCCGAGTTGGTTTTTAAAACTGATTACTTGATTATATATAGTAAAGTCAATTAAACCTTCTTTAGGTTAGGCTAAGTCTTGTGGCTAGATACACTAATAATGGCAGTGAAAGTGACGTCATCCATGGAAGTTACTTCAAGTACAGTTTTAAAAATTATAAAAGATTACAGATCTTCAGGAGGTGTCAAGTTACCAGTCAAAATTAAACAAAATTCAAAGATTAAAAAAACTCACTTGGCAGAGTTGGGAATTGAACCCAGGATACTTGGCGCTATATCTAGCATTTTTTGTTGGAAACACAACATTGGATTTTGGGATCAAACACACTTTACATTATAGTGCCTATAGTATGGGTAGAGTAAGTAAAAAGAAAGTCCCAGTAAACATTGGTCTGAAAATAAATCATATACAACATGAAACTGGTTGGGGCCACATCCAAACAGAGAACTGTTGGTAATATCATGCTTGCTATAATCACATTAGTCATATTTGTGCTGTGAGAAACGTAATTTACGGTTTATGCATAAGATTTTGAGATTATGTATCAAGAAAAAAAGCCTAGTTTTATAAGAAGGTAAATATGTTATCTTTCTTACCTTCACTGCCAATTCTTATTTGTTTCACTCCTCTGAAAAATCCTTTGTATTCATATCCTCTCTGAGCCATCTCCATATACATGTCATCTCCAGATAGCACAAATTCAGCTTCAGGTACAGCTGGCTGTTGGACATAACAGTCTTCCACATTCTCTGGAACAGTTGCTCTCCCCTTCACCAGCAAGTCCTTTTCATTGCTAATCTCAAACTCACCACTGCCTCGCTGCACTAGCACAAACAGTGTTTGTGATCCTACAAGCAAATTTATATGCTCAGAAATTCTATTTCATTCTATTGACATACGTAACAATTTTTTATAGATAAAGAGCATAAAATTTATGATGGATAATTTTTTTCTCCAGATTGACATTGTTTGTTGACCTTAAAAATATTTTAAGCTTGACTTGAGTGCAGTGATTTTTACAATCCCCTATTTTTTAAACAAATGGACTTGTAGCTATAGGGTTGAAAAGCACAGGAATTGTTTAATGGAGACAGTATATGCACTGTTTTAATAAGATATATAAATTGTACGAAGCGCATCCATAAAGTAACTTTCCCTGGGTCCGTTTACCAAAACAAAACACAATTTCAAGTAAATAGTTATTACAATAGGCACAGCCAGTGTTCAGCTATTTTTCAACATATTTACCACCGGAATTGAGACATTTGTCACACCGTGGGACCAACTTTTGAATACCTGTGTCGTAGAAGTCTTCCGCCTGGGATTTGAACCACTGTTTGACAACCATCTTCGCCTCTCTCTCATTATTTGTCATTTTGTGAGGTGTAGGAAAAGATTAAAATCACTGGGAGCGAGGTCCGGGCTGTAGGTGGATCTTTAAACACCTCCTAGCAAGTCTCCAGCAGAAGTTCGGCTGGGAAGTGTTTAAACTTTCACCCTAAAGCCCGGATCTCACTCCCAGTGATTTCCATCTTTTCCTACACCTCAAGAAATGACAGGGAATGAATGAGAATGACAGAGAGAAGGAGATGTTTGTCACACAATGGTACAAATCCCTGGTGGCACACTTATACAACACAGGTATTCAAAAGTTGGTTCCACGGTATGACAAATGTTTCAATTCCGATGGTGAATATGTTGAAAAATAGCTGAACACTTGCTGTATCTGTTGGAATATATATGTCCTTGAAATTGTGTTTTGTTTTTGTAAACAGCCCCAGGGAAACTTACTTTATGGGCGCACCTCATATAAACATGATTCATAATCATAATAAACTAACTCAAGAGTTTGATATATAACTTGTGCTTATTTACTTAATTTATGGGTCCTTCCACTGGTTAAATTTCCCTTCTTTGTAACAATATTACAACCCAAATTTTATTTTAGGTTTTGGATTTTGGAGTTTTACTTTGCAATATGATAAAAATACTTAATAAAGGATGTTAAAAAGGATCGGTATTTAGTACGTACAGCAAGCTCTAGGCAGTGGCATGTTTTTATTTGAGTTTAGTCCTATTATTATTGGAGATGGCACTGATATCAGTTAACCATCCTGTTTCAGTCCAATCACCGGGCCTTCAAAAACCACTCTGCTTGGCAGCAGTTTGTATTACTTGGAAACTAATACAATGGAACTTCAGGAATCTGAACTAATTGGGGCTGATCTCTGTGCAGATTCCAGAAAATTTGGATTATCTGGGAAATTTGGTAAAATACTCTTGATATACCAAATGCAGTAGATGCTCTGTGAAAGAGTATGATTCACTGTCATAGTGGAGCAGTAAATACCAATTCGAATGTTTCTTTTATGTTAGGAATAAACATTAGCTTTATTTCTGGTTTGTAATTGTTATTTATTTATTTATTTTTTAATTTGTTCTGATTATCTGAAATTTTGGATTAATGGGATTCAGATTACTGAGGTTCCACTGTAATAAAAAACCGTAGTAAGATCAGAAAGTTAACCTTTCAGAATTGACTTTATGTATTAATTTAAGCAATCATCAGCGAGCTTTAAGTTTGAAATTAATGTCGTAAATTTCAATAGAATAGCTGATTTCCATTAATTACAGTTGTAACACTAGGATAAAAAAAAGCCCTTGTATTTTACATAAACCAATACTCTATTAATTTTATATCTCTCCTTTTATCTGCTTTTGAGGGAACGAATTTATGTCAGTAGCAGTTAAAAGGTTAAATAAATAATTCCTTGGAAATGAAATGAAATGTAAAAATAAATGTGTTACAATTTCATTAAATATCAGTAGAAAACATTTTGACTTTTTCCTTTCAAACTGACCTCATTCAGTTATTTAAAACATACCTCTCTCTTCAATCTGTATTTCTTGGAAAAACTTCACATCTTCAAACACAATGGGTAACTTATATAATGTAGTCTCTTTCAAGGTTGCCAGTGTCTCCCAAATTATTTTCTGTATCAAGTAAAACACACACATTAAGACACAAATATATTTTTTTCAGAACAGCTTATTGCAAACACAAATTTCAAATGAGAATAGAACATGTCTGGAGTAATATAGGAACCATTTTTATGAACAATGCCAGAGTCAGACTGAAAAATTCAATGCCTTAGCTGGGATTTGAACCAGAATCTTTGGTTGTGCACCTAGTGTTTTACTATGAAACCTGGGCCTTAATGTACTTACGAGTTTGTAAGTCACCACTGGGTTGCTATCTCATATTGAGAACGCTGGTGGTAAACTGGGATATGTGAGTCAGTTGGAAAATTTAATGTTGTACCAGCACATTGCCAAGGTAGCTCAATTGGTAGAATGGTGGCACAGAGAGTCAAAGAACTTAATTCAAATCCTAGCTATGGTATTAAATTTTTCAGTCTGACCCTACCTTTTCACTTTTGCCTATATTAGAACAGTGTGAAAGAATATCATTCCACTAGTTTTCTTTATGTCATCTCAGATATATTAAATTTATTGATTTTCTGATATTAGCAGATATCTACCAGTTTAGTCTTCAAGAAATATATTTTTAATAGTAGTAATACTTCTTATAACAATTTAAAATATTTTTCTGTTCAACCATACTATACCACCAATACATTATTACACATGATTTAACAGTGATATTCATTAAAATACAGAATTTCATTATAACACTTGTTGTTATGCTAGCTTTTAACACAGCTGAGGGGAAATGTTACTAATGAACTCTGCATAAAAGAATGTATGTGTGCCACTCAATATTGGTTTTATAAGTGACTATTAGGGATTATTAGTTGACTCGGCTTACGTAGTACTTGGACTGTGATCAACCAAACAACCGTTCAGTACCCAAATACACAAATTTTATTTTAAGGCTGTTAATGTATACTACTAATAAGATTGGCACAGGATATTCACTACTTTCTAATAGATGTATCATAAAATATTTGAATATTCTTACAGAGAACTGTGTTATTATAGTGTATGATCATCACTGTTTACAGATAAAGTAGCAACTTACCAAATAGGCGAATGCAGGGAACAGTATGTTGCCATTAACAACATGACCAGCATAATCTCGAAACTCCTCTTGATTTAGATTCACCAGCACTTCTCTTTCACCTGACATCAACTCTGACTGAAACAACGACAAGTTATTACCACAGAAAAGCTAGATTACCTTATATAAAGAAATCTAATATATAAAATCGAAAATGTGTATGTATGTATGTATGTATGTATGTATGTATGTATGTTTGTTCCCTATACAAATCTACATTTCTTTACCAATTTACACAAAATTTTGCACACATACCCAGTTAAGCCCGGGAAGTAACGCGGTCAACATTAAAATTCAAACAAATCAGTCCTTCCCTTGAAAATTATATAATTTCTGTGAATATTATATTGAAAAAAAATGAAATGCAGTTCAGTTCACATGACAACAGTTTATTGTTTACTGTGATCACATAGGGCCTTGGCGACTATATAATGCTGGACGAATTATGATTCCATCGATGTAATATATTGGCGAAAATAATTACTGAAAATTAAATCCACGAAAATAAAGCAGTGTGATGTAGTCACATAACTTTCTCTACCCTTAACATAAGAAATATTTTCTCACTTCACATTTTGATGCAGAAGAAGAGATCGTATTGCAGGGACAACTTAAGTGTGTGAGTATGCTATATCAGAAGTCTGTAAATGATCCTTTCCGCTGATACGTTATCCATACCTGTAGGCTTTGTATTAGTTGAGAAATAGGGATGTTTATCATAGGCCTTAAGCATGGGATGGAACATTTTGAGTCCTATGCTCGCAGTATATTATGTCCCAGGTTTTAGGGGAGGAAAGTATGAAAGTGATACTGCATTTCTCTTTTATTTCAGCCCCGAAACGGTTGTATGGTAACATGAGAATGAGAAATAAAATTTTCCGTCAAGTCAATACAATCTTATGTAATTATGTTTCTTCTTATTTCAACCCCTCCCAAGCATGATGTGTAGAAGCAACGGAATGCAGCATTCGACATCCTCTATGAGCCATAAAAAGCTATATCTAGCATTTTCTGATGGAATAGTTTGAGTGTGATAAATCTTTTTCTTCATTTCAAGTTCTACATACATAAAGTCCTCCATAAGTTAATTTCAAATTTAAAAATACAAAGCCCGGGCAACGCCGGGCTTTTTCAGCTAGTAAATTAATAAAAAATAAAAATTAATGTTTCTTTTTTAAATTTAAAATAAAAATTAGATCAATGAAGCCTGAAAAGGTCACTTGACAGCACAGCAAAATAAGATATAAAGAGCTTTTACTATATAATTTCAATTAATTCACTGAGAATAATTCTTAATTACTGTTTATTTGAAATTTTCCTGGTGAATATTATTAATCCTAATTTTATAGGTAGAGTGCAATAAGCATACTCCAAGCTTTCAGAAACACACTCAGTTTTCATTTTTGGAGACATTTTAAAACTTTTGTTTTTGCACTGGTACTGAAAATATGTTTCACCACCATGGGTGAGTCAGTAGCATGTGTGCCTACCACCCCAGTGGTCCGGGTTTGATCCCCAGCCAGACTGGGGACTTTTCAATAGTTGTGCAATCGAAAAATAGATAATATCTTGGGGACCAAACAGAAGACCATGTATTGAAAAATGACCAAATTTGCATGGAATTATTATTTAAGGAATGGTATGCAGCTTTTGTAGATGCTCTTTTTTTTTACATCAACATTTCCAGCTCGATCATCATCATTATATTCATAGCAAATGGTTGGATCTAGAATATAAGCTGATTTAGTTCCTTTCTTGAATGCTAGAATATCTATGAAACATTATTAGATTCTAATCCATCTATAGGGTGCAATTCCTCAAAGCATTCATGTCCCTTGTTGATCAGGAGGCTGGACAATTGAGTTTTACCCGATGATAACTCTGATTAACAAGCAGAGAATTAAATTACTCAGTATTTCTGGCTCCTTTGCAGATCTTCTGCAAAGGGATGATCCACAATAACAATTTTATTACCAGGGACTCCATAATTAACATTCAATTCAGCATGGCTGTCCATTCAGATGATGTACATGTCTACCATGATGTTGTTAGCAGCAGGATATTCTTTTAAATGTGACAGTCCAATACCTTGCTAAGGCGTGGATGACCATTCATTAAAAGACTTAAGGCACATTAACTTTCTGAGTAATCTAAAACTTTTATGGTTATTATTATTTCTATTAGCATGTTTAAGTGAGCAAATAATTAATTAAATATTGAAAGTATTCCAAACCACACTTGAATTTACTACAATCAATAATGAAAACGGATTTTAATATATGCCCTAATCTGATTAAAATATGTTATTAGCTCTGGAAAAGGCTCTAGCACCGCGTAGGATTGCTCAGGAGCTAGCAACTGGAGCTCACATTCGATCCTGGGTTCCAACCCCATTGCTGGCCAATTTGGCTTGGGTCTTTCATGATTTCCCCAATTGTATATGCAAATGCTGGATTAGATACTTATTTAGTGCTATTACATCCAGTAACATAATTAGTTAAAATTACCATGTCATAGAAAGCAAATGTACATCAATAGTTAATAGCCTACTGACATAGGCACAGAACCTGACACATGATAAGACCTCGCTGTTGAAACTTGTATAATTATTAAGTTGAAATTAAAAAGAAAAGTTTTATCTTAACGAGTTTATAGTTACCATTTTAGTCTCTCCAATAGGAAATAACTAGCAATAACTTTTCTAGCAAAGTTCTTGTTCACAACTAGATGTATTTTCATGCAGACCTTTAAGAAATTGTCATACAAGATACTTATGAACCTACTTTGTCTACTTCTCCAACTGTGTACCAAGTATCTGTATGATCCCAACTAATGAGTGGAGATAGGGAGGGGGTCCCTCGGCTCACAGGAAGCTGAACCGGTGGATACAGTTCCTTCACATCTGGCATGAGACCAGCAAGGTATAATCTGTGAGAACAATTCACATTTATCAGAATTACAAATCAGTTTGAACTGCTACAGCAACTTTTGCTTCAGCATTTAAAACTTAACTTAATTTAAGTTTGCTGATTATTGTTACTTCTGATGAATAAATATAACTGAGATGCCTTTGTGGCAGCAAAACTCTAATGACGACCAGAAATCCTGAAAATTAGTGTAATTAAACGATGAAAGTCATCAGTTTAATATGTTAGACTAATGTTTTGATTTTATTAATCTGTTACTTGATATTGCCTAAAAGTTGATTTTGTCCATTTTCATAAATAAATATGTTATAATATTATATTTTTATTCAAGTCTATCTATCTTCAATATTATCAAAGAGCAATATCGATATCATGATATTATCGGATCTGAAATATCGATGCCAAAATATCAGATATCATAAAGAAAATATCGATATTCGATAATATAGATATCGATATCCCAGCCCTATGGCAACTGATCACCAAAGTGTACAAATTCGAGGAAACACATGAATGAAGGGTTGTGATGTGAATAGCATAAACAATTCAACAACTTGTGATTTATATGTTTGTAAAATTTAGGTTCGCTATTACTGTACACCAGAAAAAAGATATGGTATACAGATTCAATAAGAAATTAGAGGCATGGAACTGAATAAGCTTCCAACAAAAGTAACCAGATTTTTTAGAAACCTGCAGTACAAATGAACTAGTAGCAGAAAGTCATGAAATTTTACCCTCAGACAGATATAATAATGAAAAGTAAAAGAAGCAAAGTGCTCCTTATACAGTCGAGTCTCAGTAATAACTCAACTCTACTGTACATATCATCATGTAAAAATAAATAAATACATAAAAAAGAATCTTAACTTTGTAATGAATATAACCAGTCTTCTGAAATGAATATATCCTGCTTGGTTTGAATCTAATCATTTCAGATCTGTGAGCAAATATACTAACCATTAGCTAATAGAGAAATTACACTATCAAACAATTTTTTGAGTCCTACAGAATTCACCTACTTGCCGATGGCTGTGAAGAGAAAGTGAAGCCCATGAGGGTGCCCTCGCTGTGTCAGAGAGATGTTGGTGCATTCTGAACCTAAAGAGCGACGAAGAATAGCTTGTAGCAGGCCATGAGGTGCTATTTCAATGGCTATGGCATTCTTGGGAATATGACTGCTAGCTTCTTCAAATAGCACAGAACTTAACAAGTTGTTTGTGAGGTATTCTGCTGAGCAATAATGAGCTAGAGGAGTGTCCCATCTCTCTTCTGGTATTGAAGAGCAAATCCACTTAGAAGACCTTGTTTTGGGTTCAGTAATAAGCTGTGAAAAGAAATTTCTATTGAAAATTCTCTAATAGGAATGAACTAGCACTCATAAGTACGTAGCCATTCATTTATAATGAAACTCAGTAATATCATGAATTGGACTGCTGTAGCGTGAGTGGCTGAAGTGCTTTCTGAGGTACACATTCTTCTTAACATTGGCAATGATTAAAGATCTGTAAAATTCACGATACTCGATAATGCAACTTGTTCTCAATTCAACAAATATTTAATAATTAAAGAATTGCACACAATGTGCATTATCTTAACTTAAGACCTAAGACTTTACCAACAAACACCCAGTCCTGAACCCGGGAAAGGGATTTTTCACTACTGAAAAATCCCCGACCCGGCTGGGAATCGAACCCGGGCCGCCAGAGTGAAAGGCAGGCGCGCCACCGATTCAACCGTGGCGACGGACAATTCAACAAATATTTGAGAAAATTTGATTTTATTGCAGTCTGTAACCCATAAACTGAGAATGACAATAGAAATTACTTGAGTAGTCCACAGTAATATTAATAGATGAAATATATAACTTACATTATACATATTTAATGACTGGAGCCACTTTGCTTGCTGCAATATAGCATAGCCATAATATGTGGCTTTACAATTCAACCCTGGCTACAATAGATTTTATTTTGCTCAATGATATTCTTAATTAATTCTTGAGATAACCTACATATCCAGAGTTGTCTTTCCATTTGTTTTAACAAAAAATATCAGACTATTAGACAAAATACAGCCAATTTCAATGGTTTAATTATATGCTCATTTGTGTGTGCCAGCGATGAAAAAATAAACGTGCACAGTATTCATAATCTGGAACTTAAAACACTTAGGCAGCCAGTTCATTTTGCAGCCGGCTGTTTACAAAACACATTTCTAAAATTGTTGCCAGTGTTAACAAGAATATATTCAATAAAATGCACTAAGGTCCTTGGCCACCCTTATTACAAAAGGGGAGTAATTTATCTGCTGACTCATGCTACTTGGGAGTTTCTTTATAAAAGAATGGTATGTATTAAAGGATCCCAGCAGTAGGACACACAAAAAAAAAAAGCACTCACATGGTTTCTTTATCATAAACAAGCACAATGCAATTTTATTTCTTTGTATTCAGGTACAATGCAAGTGATCACGTTGCAGATGTGCTCTATCCTCATATAATGCAAGTCAAGGCATGTTGGTGAAAAAAGTTGTTGAGAAAATTTAAAAAAAAGTTGCAAAAGAAGTTTTAAGATACCATATTAGTATTTTATTACTGTACAAAACTGAAACAAAATTATTCTTATAGTTGTTCTCGAGAAAATTGTGAAAAACAAAAGTACACTCCCCAAAAATACTTAACAAATATTGGTTTGTTTTAATATTCCTTTCTTCTGAACTATGCTGTTCAATGACATACATAGAAGTGAACACAGACACAAACAAACATTTTTTCTTAAAAATAGTATTTTTGAACATACATTAAGTTATGTTAAAAAATTACATAAATGTCTGAGTCAAACTCAATGCTTCCTCAAACTACCTAAGTTATGGTATACTTATAATGAAATATAATCTATTTTGTAATTTATTGTGTTTGAATCAATTTAAAAGTTATAAAGTTCTATAGCATAGTTTAGATCCATTTGAAAATTTAGTACCTGTTGGGATGGCAGTAATTATGGTAGCCAAACTGAAATGTCAAATAGAGAACTTAATAATGTAGTAATAACCATTAATGCCCCGATATTTACTTGACAATTAGGTTAAATTTGAATCTGGCAGGTCTAAGCAATGTGCTTTACTACATGCAACCCTATATTAAAATGTAAGTATTCATGAACCACAGATTATTGTCTCTGTTGGACATTACATGAGAATATTATAGAAGAAAAATTCCTCCGACACTGGGACTTGAACCCAGGACTTTTGGCTAATCGCGCCAATGCTCTACCAACTGAGCTAAGCCGGAGTTCAATTCACAGCACCAGATGGAACCTTCCTCCTATGATTGAATGCCGTTAATGGTCTACCTCACTGACAGACAAGTTATGTCATATGCAGTACTGTAAGGCACACTAATTAGTGATTTTTTGACCGGGCTACCACTGTTATTGTACAGTTAACATATATGTAAGTATTCATGAACCACAGATTATTGTCTCTGTTGGACATTACATGAAAATATTATAGGAGAAAAATTCCTCCGACACTGGGACTTGAACCCAGGACTTTTGGCTATTCGCGCCAATGCTCTACCAACTGAGCTAAGCCGGAGTTCAATTCACAGTGCCAGATGGAACCTTCCTCCTATGATTGAATGCCGTTAATGGTCTACCTCACTGACAGACAAGTTATGTCATATGCAGTACTGTGAGGCACACTAATTAGTGATTTTTTGACCGGGCTACCACTGTTATTGTACAGTTAACATATATGATAATAATAATAATAATTTTATTTTCTTGTCATTAAACCATTTAGGTAATAGACAAAGTCAGGAGTACAAAGATTACATACATAAATTACAACACGAAATATACATAATTCACAACTAATTTTACAATATAAGTGAAAATACTACATTAAGTTTCTTGTACATTTACTAACTATTACTAACTATAAATTCTTAAAGTCATATTCGAAATATTTATTATTTAATATTTATTAAATATTTATTTATTAACAGTCAACAAGAATTTTTAAGAATAACTTAAATTTAGATAAATTAAAAAAATAAATAAATAAGAATTTTATTGTCGTTAAACCCCTTTGTTACTAGATAAAGTCAGGACCACAATCTAGACTTAACCCACTATGTACATTTTAAAACCTGTATTCAGATTACCATTAAACTATATTACACTCAAAAAATTCAGACACAGAGTAGAAAGGGTTGTTAACCAGGTAGGTATACACCTTGCATTTGAATAGATTTAGGCAATTCAGCAAGATGTGATGGTAGTGTATTAAACATTCTTTGACCTAACATTTCATAACTATTTGATGACTTATGTAATCTATGAAATGGTATATTTATTTTCTTACTTTGTCTGGTATTATAATTATGTATATCTTTTTTTAAGTTATGGCACGACAGATTGTTTTTTGTATAAAGCAGTACATTATAAATATAAAGGTTAACTATGGTAAGACAACGTAATTTAGTAAACAAAGGTCTACAATGTTCTAGTTTGTGTGAGTTTGTTATTACCCTAACTACCTTCTTTTGCAGTATCAGAATGCGTTGAATATGGACACTATTTCCCCAAAGTAATATGCCATATGAGATTATACTTTGGAAGAACGCAAAGTATGCAGATCTTATATAGTTATCTGGCACAAACATTTTCAGTTTTCTTATAAGATATATAACCCTAGACAATTTAGTAGTAATATAATTGACATGTGGTTCCCAGTTCAGCTTCATATCTATATATATACCTAAAAACTTAACGCTTTCTGTACTATTTTCTATTGGTAAATCTCTAAGACTAAAAAATATTTGTTGAGTTTTACTGTCATTTAATAAAAATCCATTGGCCCTAAACCAAATTGAAGCTTGTGCTATAGTATTTTGAGTTAAGTTCTGAAGCTCATTAAAATCAGAACTAAAATTTAAAAAAGTTGTGTCGTCTGCATATAATATTGTTTGAGTGTTCATGAAATGTGGCAAGTCATTAATCATTAAAGTAAACAACAGGGGTCCGAGCACTGAGCCCTGTGGTACACCAAACTTGAGTTCAATCCTGTCAGACCTATCGTTACCTATACACACTATCTGCTGTCGACTCACTAGAAATGATCTCAGTAGTGATAGACCTTTATCTGAGACTCCATAGTAAACTAGCTTATCTAAGAGGACTTCGTGGTCTACACAATCGAAGGCTTTGCTCAAGTCGCAGAATGTAGCATTAATAAAACCCTTGTTTTCAAAAGTGAGCAAAACGTTTTTAACAAGTTGATCCATAGCATCAATAGTAGATTTCCCCTTAATAAAACCAAATTGTTCCTTACAAATTATGTCACTCTGGCTTAAGTAACTGCAAAACAGTGTGTAGATTATGATTTCAATTATCTTTGAGAAAACTGGAGTAAGAGAAATTGGTCTATAACTAGAAGGGCATGATTTATCTCCTTTTTTATATATCGGAACCACTCTCGACAGTTTTAATACATTTGGGAATATACCAGTATTAAGACATCTATTTATCAAATAAACCAGTGGGTCTATAATACAGTCAATTATTTTTTTAAAGACTACATTAGTGGTTATTTCATTAAAACCAAAACTAGTGGGATGCAATTTTTCATTTTGAGATTTTAATAAATTTAATGGAGTAACTGAAGGCTTATTCATGCTATCACATATTTCTTGAACTGATAGTGCACAGAATTTATTGAAGTCATTTGGGTTGAGTGCTACTTCTTCTTTCTTGCCATTTTTAGCTACGGAATTTATTACTTTCCATGCTTTTTTACACTTATTCTTAGCTTTATAAATACTTTTTAAGTTACTAAGTCTTTTGGCTTCGTTAATGGCAATTATTCTAATGGCAATGGCAATTAATGCCGTTAATTGTCTACCTCACTGACAGACAAGTTATGTCATATGCAGTACGGCATTCAATCATAGGAGGAAGGTTCCATCTGGCGCTGTGAATTGAACTCCGGCTTAGCTCAGTTGGTAGAGCATTGGCACGAATAGCCAAAGGTCCTGGGTTCAAGTCCCAGTGTCGGAGGAATTTTTCTCCTATAATATTCTCCTATATTCAAACATTAAAAATTATTTTTTGTGTTGTATTTCCATTTGATTTCACATAAACAGGCTTACATGTCATAAAGTATTAGGCAATTAACCAATTTTGAATCCTAGAATAAGCCAATAGGCAATACAATCAAATTAGAACCCCAGAATATTTCATTTAATAAATATTGGTTCAAATGTACAACGGGTAACATGTGGGCATGTTTAAATACTTTAAGTCATGACTTATTAATTGTTTTTCAATGAAGATTATTTACCAGGAATTTTTTGCTGCATTACATTTATTAGCTTCCAGTTATATTCAATTTTGTTACATAACAGTTATATTCAATCATTTATATTCAATGCAAATGAATGGTGATCTGCAATTTGATGAATCTTGAATATGTAGCTTTTAAAAATTACAAATATAATTATCAAGAATTTTATTAAATTCTGGTTTTTCTTTTCACAGTATACGGACTAACACATTGGATAAAATATCATGGGAAAATTCTTTCTGCACCAATATCAAACTAGCACATATCCCACATTACCAGTCTTATAATACCAATGATAAGTATGATAAGTATGAAAGTATAGAAAGCATATTCACAATACAGAAAATTAATCTTGAAGTAATTCTTTTCATAGAACTAAAGCTGGCAATATAGATAGACAAACACATTAAAAAATACTGCATGTTAAACGTGACTATAAGATACAAATGTAATAGATGCAAGGTAAATACTTTGTTTTCTATTACCTTCTGGAGTGACTCAAGAAGAAAAGGTGCTGCTGGTTTGATGTATCTGCTGTGATAAGCAATATTAGATACATTCACTGCCCGTGCAAATATCTTTTTGCTTTTCAGTATCTCTACAAATTGTACCACATCTTCAGCAGGTCCAGAAAGGGTGCAGCTATCGGAGCTATTATGGCATGCGACATCCAATTCAGCTGGCAGCATGTGCTTCACTTGCTTGTACCCCAGTCCTGTCCACAAAAAATTACAGAAGAAAATCCTGTTGGAAATTGTATAACCTACAATACATGGTGAAAACATGCTTAATTATTTCTTTTTCTCATAACTTTTAATAGCTATTGCCTTAATGGCTTTTCTGGAAAAATTCCTATATAAATTCGCTTAATTCTTTGAAAGAGTACAGTACAGTTCCAAACTGTCAGAAAGAAACATTCTTCCAACCTGGCATGAATCCCCAGAAAATTTTATTCATCAAATATAACGTTCATATGAAATGTCCCTCATAACAAGGCAATTACACTTACCAACAGCTGCCATAGAGCCCTTTATAAGCTTTGCTTGTAGTGAAGCTTGGCCACGATAATAAGCAGACAGAATCACTTGCTCAAGTGTGAGACAGCCATCTGCATAAGCACACCCCAGCTCACCCACAGAATGACCCAACATGGCGTCTGGTCTGATTCCGATTGCTGTTAGCAAATCCACCAGAGCTATCTGCAGAAAATAATATGGATTACATTCTATTTCAAATACGTAAGACGTAATCTGAAGAATTTCATTTATAGTATTTTTTAATGCCATTTGAATTTCCTCATTGTAACCAAAAACAAAAGCACAACAAACAGCTGTTTTAGATTCCTGCTGACTATTTTCCTCATAATATTAAGTTCTACACAAATACTTCTCATTGCTTTCATGTATATTTTAGCTTTGTTGAACTCAACAATTAAGACACTAGATTTCATATATAAGATGTCAAAAACATTATATGAAAGAAGAAATTAGATTACAGAAGAAAAATTTGATACGTAACACTGGTAAGGGAATTCTAAACTATCTCTGCCACTCCCACTCCCCACCCCTGTGCTTACCCTTTTTTCATGATAGTGGATACGCAGCAGAAGCTAAGAGCCTCTAGATTCATTGAGAGAACATAATAATTTCAGAATTAATCTTAACCTTGCTCGATAAGGGAAAATAACTTTGGTTTACAGTGCATGTCTCTGTTCACTTCAAGTGAATGTATGTACAATATAGAAGGCACTATTTACAAGGCAATTTCATCCATTTATGTTTGTCTGATTCCCCCACTCCTTCACTCCTGAACCTGAAACCAACGTGTGCTCATAGGTTAATATTTAGGTGCCAGACTTTTGACATCAAACCAATATGAATCTAATACATCCAGGGGTGTGGATATTCGTTTGTTAAACCTCTGAAGATGAAGATTCGTAATGTACTTTATCTTCACACAAGAGGTATGGGAGCAGTTTCAGATTATGTTTTCCATGTGCTCAACAATTTGATATTTCACCTACTCTGTTCTATGTGTAGAACTCAACAGAAAGCACAATGAAAAAATACAGTCATTCTGCCTATGCTTTTTGGATACAAAATACAATACAGTATATCATAATTTAAATTATCAACAGTAAAAAATTACAAACAATTTAATAAACAAAATATATTCATGAAAGCAATCCAATGGATCTCAAGTTCTCATCAGAAAGTACAGTATTCATAAATGAATGCTCACCTGAATTGCTGCAATTCCAACAAAACTGTGTAGTATGTTTTCAAATACGGTGGAATCATCTGTTGTGATGATGTGTTTCAAATTGAGTCCTTTTGCTGCAAGAATTGCATGGCATTTGTTGATAGTCATAGCACATACAGGCAGCTTCATGAGTTCTCGCCCCATACCTGGCCATTGGCTACCCATACCAGAGAATATGAACCATACTTGTCGATCTGACTGATCATAATGCTGAAAAAAAGTCCATGTACTGTCTTCTCACTCTCCATGCATAAATTCATGTAATCAACTGTGTCCAGGCCAAATGGCATAACCCTCAAAAGTAAAATTTCACAGAGCCAACTCTGGGATTACACTCCACCAGTATTTAAATGCCACACACAGCTAGAACACAAATTTTGCCTTGTAACTTGTAATTAGTGCTATACAAATGTATAAGTTCTCAATTGTGTGGTGTGTCTTGGAAACAGGTATTAATACACTTGACAGTCAGGACACAATTTGCATCCAGTCTTTTTTCAATCTCTTATGTTTTTGTGTTTCTCATTTTACCCTAAGGGTAGTATTTTATCTATGAGATGTTTCTCTGTGACAGGTTAGGAGGAAGATTTATTGACAGCTGACCTTGTCTGCGTGTGTTTGCAACCATCCCATTTCTATTGGAAAGGGAAGAAATTAGCTGGATTGTGAACAAGTGGTTTTCTGAGTTAAACCAAGCATTTCTTCTGTATTGCCAACTATTTACCTCCTCATATCTACAGCTAGCGGAACAAAAATACCTCTGTTCTTGGACTGAGGATCTGGGTTTATCCGTGTGCAAACAGTTTCAAATTCTGTCAACACATGACTGATAAACCATATGTGAGTTGCTCATTGTGTTCCTACATCGTTAAATCACTGCAGAGAAAGAACTCACATGCTGCGTTAACATATAGTAAGTAATAGGCCTATACAGTACAAGTAAAGAAATTACCTATGAAATACCATACTGCAACTTTGATAGTTACACCAATTGGTTTGCTCATTAAAAATATTAGTGGGTCACTCCTTATTACATTTGACTTGTATGCTCAGCTAGTAGGCCTATATGATGGTTAGACCTATCGGCCAATTTAAATTTAAGACTTTTCAAAAACAGCTTGTAATGACTAATGACTTTCAAGCTTTTTACCCATGAAAAAAACTTTCGTAGGATTACCTACTTTGGGCAGCATGTGTATTTCAATCCAACTATCTATCTATACTATATTCTCATTTTAAAAAAAGTGAGGGTTATGTCATTCGGCTTGGACATAGTCATAATAGTATCATAATCTGTTTGCAATATTAGGAGTTTTAAAAATTAAAAATTTATCAAGTGAACAATAAGAACTAAAACTGGAACATTGACAGAAAAATGAACTTACATATTAAACATGAGTAATTTGACCATGTACAGTATCATTTTGTGTGTAGGCTTAAATATATCAAGAAAAACTCCGAACTAATATGCTGTATACTAATATGCTGTATACAACAAACACAGCTTTGTGAAATATTCTCAAGATTATCCTGGCTAAAGTATATACAGTAGAGTCCTGCTATTTCAAACTAACTGGGACCGAACAATGTTCGGTTTAGTGGGAATTCGGAATAGGTGGATTTCATTAATAATATCAATGTATTGACTTGTTAAGGCATAAATTAAGTGCGGGGAATTGTACAAATGGAGCCAACATCTGCTGTAAGTAACCAGCTTTCATTCCAAGTTAGTTTCAGGCATTTTCATCAAGCTTAGGCTCTATGTATGTCTCTAAACTAGGTGGGGCAGTCAAACGGTACTATTTCCTGGCGCTCGTATGCCGGGGGTGTGTATAGTGGGGATAGTAGGCAATGACCTTCTCATTCCATACAGTGGGAAGTTTAGTAATCATGCAGCGATGGTCCGGAGAACAACGCGGTTTCGCTGTTACAGCGTTTTTAGAAAATGGTTGCAGTTACATACGAGCGCGTGACTTCCGCCGACATTTTCGTATTCCGCCTCGTGCTCCTGTTTCGAGTAGGCAAGCTATTAACGTTTGGGCTCAGAACTTAACAGCAAAGGGTCAAACTGTATTAAGGCTGTATATTAACTGTAGTCCAAGAACTGCTAGGACACCAGAGAATGTCATGGCTGTACAACAGGCACTTGCAAGAAGCCCTCGAAGATCTGCCAGGCATCACAGCATTGCTCTCGGACTGTCCAATTGAACCATAAGGAGAATTTTACATAATGACCTGCATCTTGACCCATATAATGGTCCATGCTTTAAATCCTGGCGATTATCTTCGCCGTATTGCATTTTGTGAGCACATGCTATAGCTTCTTGAAGAAGACCCAAGCCTAATTCTATGGATGAGCGATGAGGCTCATTTTCACCTAAGCGGATGTGTGAACAAACAAAATTTTCGTTATTGATCCGCTGCCAACCCCCAAGAACTTCATGAAAAATCTCTCCATTCGCCCAAAGTGACAGTGTGGTGCGCGCCCTAGTAGCACAGATCGTTGGGCCAATGTTGGGGAATGATCGCCATGTTTCGTTGGTCAACGGTTAGGAATGTCCGTCGGGGTTCGGTTGCCAAGAAGCGTTTTATCCAACCAACTGCCAACTGTAGCCAACCAATATACAACAAAATCCCAACAGTTGAGAGACATCTATTAGGTAATGGTGGAACTACTACGCAGCGCAGCGCAGAGACATCTGGCGGAAATACTAGAAGCACACAAAATTTAATTTTTTATTTTCCCTTTCATCCCTTTTCTCCTCTTTTCCCTATTAACTACCTTCTCTCCTTCACCCTATCTACCTATTCCTATCGTATAAAATTCGCACCTATGGGGATTCGATCTCGGAACCGCTAGCGTTATAGTCTATCGCTTTAACCACTACGCTATTAGTGATGGTTGAAATAGAAATCGAGAATTCTTCTAGCCTATTTACTACAGAGATGTGTAATACATGATAAATAGTAAGAAGGATATACATCTCGTATTTTGAATATTTGATGTGAATATATGATAACGTTATTTTCAGAGAACAAATAAAGAGCCCTAATATTAATAGAAGTAAAAACACCATTCTGATTCTTCAACATATCAAGATGGCGAATAACTGTTGTATCTTCATGTCTTCGTGATCAAGTTTCTGTTCTGTGTTCGTGATGACCCGAACTACGCCGGAAATTGCCGAAGACTAGCAGGAAGAGGTGGAGCGAAGTAAATTTTTATCATGTAACGCGCACAAAGAGCTCGAATAATTAATGAATTAAAACTGTTTTATTTTATAGGAAATGAAAATTTAACGCTTATAATGTTATTTCAACACTTTTTAATTTTAACATAAATGCGATCACATTACAACGAGATTTATTGTTGGGCCAGCAATCATAACCCCAACGGTAGGAACGGTAGGAAGAGCCCTCGTTGGGCCAACGTCATAGCCCCAACGGTTGGACTTAGCGCATGACGCAACAGAAACGTAACGTGGGCTAACCGAGGAAATTACAACGAACGTTTTCCCAACATATCCCAACCATGCCAACGAAATCCCTCCGTTAGGCCAACGAAGTGTGCTACTAGGGCGATCTCTGCCAATGGAATTATCGGCCCGTATTTTTTCGAGGACGATAATGGACGAGCAGTAACAGTGACAGCAACATGATATGCAAAAATGATATGAGACTGCCTCATTCCAGGAACTCCAACACTATCCACCGTATGAGAACACTTATTTCCAGCAAGATGGAGCGACTTGTCACACAGCCAATATGTCAATGGATGTTTTGAGAGGTCTTTTCCCGAACCGTCTCATCAGTAGGTTTGGAGATGTTCTGTGGCCAGCTCGATCCCCTGATCTAAGCTCTGGTGATTACTTTTTATGGGGATATCTCAAGCAGAAGGTTTACGAGACTCGCCCAGCAACAACTGAGGACTTAAAAGTGTGGATTCGAGAAGAAATTGCTGCAATAACACCGGCGCTATTGCAACATGTCAGTGACAGTTTTTCTGATAGACTCAGAATGTGTATAGACAATGATGGTCGCCACCTCTCTCAAGTGATTTTCAAAAAAATGAAACATTTGTCTAATTTCCAAGTGTGCTCAAATCATTTGATACATTAAATAACAAATACAATATTTTTTTTGCCATTTTAAGGTACCTTGAAATAGTACCGTTTCACTGCCCCACTCTGTATAACAATAAATGTACTTTTTTCCACGAACATCTTTTTAATTTCACCTATTTTTAAGTTAAAAAAATCAGTATTTTTTCTGAACTCTGTTCGGAATAGGCGGATTTTCGGAATAGTGGGGTTCTGAATAGCGGGACTCTACTGTATATATACATTAAAAAAAACTAAGGTATACAAAACAGAAAATATTATTAAAATACCTAATTATGAAGATTTCTTACTTTTCTTTTCTATAGACATCCTCTGAATATTCTATGTTGGCAAATTCAGAAAAATATCTATTTGTAAATTACTTGGTCTATAGCTAAAAATTTATTTTATATCTGGAGAGAACCAAGTTTGGTGTTTGGTAAGGTGAAGTGTTTGACCATGTTAAATTCATACCTGAAACTCATGCACTGGAGACTCTAGAGGTGGCACAATGGTATAGCCTCGGTACAGATGGTTGTTAATATTCACTGAATGCACTCGATGAAGGAGATGTACATATTCCACATCAACTGGTTGACTCTCTATCTGGAAGTTCAAACAATAGCAGTAACAGATACAATCATTAAAAAAATAATTTATTTCCTTTTTGTGGAAGCGCCACCTGAGATCCCGTGAATGGCTTATCAATATAGATGTATATTTAGATCTAATTGTCTATACAAAATTTGAACATAACTACCTTCTTCAACATATTTTGCACACCATCCATTGTCCTGCTTGATGTTATAATGAGACGAGGTAAACCATCACTATGGGGATTTTCAGATTTGTCTCGAGCATAAGAACGTAGCAGAACATGTGCATAGCTCCCTGTTATGCCCACACTGTTCAATGCCACCAATCCTCCATTCCAAGGAGTAGTTTCAGTTACAACCTGAAAGAATGTTCACGTCAGATATTTCACAAGATTTACTATGAATTTAAGCATTTTTTACTGACTACATATTATATCACTTGCAGGAAGAATCTATTAAAAATATTGAATGTCATAATTTTCCAAAATAAAAACTTTTCATTTGTTGAAAACTTATTAGAAATTTAGAAGGGAATAATGTACATAGGCTATTAGAAATAGGTTGTTTGATGAATCTAAACACTCAAAACTTAAACTTTTAATTATGGACAAACAAAACAGTCATATGCAACTTGCCTGTAATGGCAACTAAGACACTCGTATGAAAATTAGGAAACATGCTATGCAGATTTCATAAACAATATACTCATATCTTAATAAATGCTAATTTAGATTTCTTCCACAATCGTTGACATCTTCTTATCCAACTTCTGCAGACCTTCATCCTAATGTTAAATTTTTGTAAGGTATTTAATTGGAAAGGAGCATAGTGCTGACCACATTGCAGAAGTGTTATGCTGTAAAGAGGCTTGCATCCCAAGACCCAACCCCAGTGAAAAAAGATGCACCTCATCTTGGCATTTATCTAATCAGAAACTATTTGTAAATAGCTGGCAATTCTGTACATAAATAGCAGGATAATAAAAAAAAAGCATTAAAAACCTTTCATGTATCTACACTAAACTAAATTCCATGGCGCTACATCCCTTTGCGAGATCAGGCCTACAATCCAAATGCTGCGTCAGCTGTCATAAAAAAATGTAGGTTTGGAGGCATGTGGCCAGCATGCTGACTTCCACGGCAATTATTGATGTCTTTTTTGACTGGAGTCGCTACTTCTTTATCAAGTAGCTCTTCAGTTGGTGTCATGAGGCTGAGTGCATCCCGTTCCACACCTCTACTTCAGAAAATTCTGAGGAGGTACTGAGGATTGAACCCAGACCTGCAGATCTGTAATAAACAACACTAACCACAAGACCATGCATCAGTCCTTTTATTCACCTAGCCTCCAATAAATAAAAAGATATGCCTCTACAAAGTGCAGAACTCAGAAGTAAGCTAGAGAGACTTTTGCCTGGATAATAAATTAAAAAATTAAATAAATTAAACTAGACAATATCTTAAGGTACCTTGTAAATGAAAAATTACCTGAGCTCTATTTTCAACAAGTGCTGGTATTTTCGGTGAGGGTTTCTTGAAATGCAAATTTGGTGGAATTGCACCTGTCTGCATTGCAATGAGCACCTTGGCTATAGAACACAGGGTAGCTGCAGCATTACCATGGCCCATGTTCGATTTAACGGATCCCACAAGGAGTGGCTTTTTGCGGTTCCTCAGGAGTACTTTGTCCACCATTTTCATTTCCTCCTCATCACCTAGCTAATACAACAAAAATTAAACAAATAAGTCTCTTACCTTATCTGGCCTACAAAATGAAAGTGCTCATATCTTTAGAAAGCTATTTTAACATTGTGACTTTACTATTGCTGATTATACTAGAAAATTTACTTTTTATACAGATTGTAAAATGAACAAATAAAAATTCAAAGGAATTTTTAAGAAAAATTGTTTTGGATGCTGAATTTTGTAATGGTTTTACAAAAAGGAACTGAATCATCTGATTGGTTAAGATTCCTCTTTTCTTTATAAGCCTATGATCAGTTTGCTTCATTGCATTAGAATGGCATTCTATGAACTTTCATCATGATTGATTGTGGGGCAATGGATAGCTGATCCAGTAAAGAAATGAAGATCCGACTATTGCGAGGTAATGACTACTGAAGTTCTTATCACAGTAGCCAGGACCTATGGATTTTGAACCATGATTCACTTAACACATATGCTTCACTTAAAAGGAAATGTCAATATGAAGGTAACAGTAACCCAACCAATTTCTGTTCTGAGTCAGCATTGCTTAGCTTGCTGAATAGCTTGGAAGAGGTATGAGAACTAGTCCACAGGAGACCCATGGGATTTTGATATTAGTTTGTTACATATAATAACAATATTATTTTAGGAGACTTCTAGGATTTTAAAGATAGTAAATTGTTATAACAAACATATAAGGTGTCTGATATAATTAATGGCACAGTTAGAAAACGAAAACATAATGTATACGTATTGAATATTGTTACAACCACATAACATAAATAAAAAGAAAAATCTTACTTTTGTAGCTAGACCATCAGCTTCCAGGAAGTCAAGATCTTCTGGGTCAACTCCACAAGACCTATAAAACCTCTCCATGAGATCGCCAAGAGGTGGTCCATATGGGACAGTGTATGAGACTTCTCGATCACCATGAGTAGTGAAATCCGAGTTAACAACAGTAGCATATATTCGTCTTGCATCTCGAGCCCTCTGCAGAAACAAGGCTACAACGCCTTCACTCCGAGCATAGCCATCAGCTGAAATAATATTATCTTCACAAGTTGTAATATGAGCAGCATATTTATCTTATCTCTCAAAAGTCAAGAGATGCAAAATTATTTGGTAGGGTTGAGTCTGCAGTCTCATAACCTTAACTATACAATGTTGATTCCTATGTGCTCACTTCAATCCTTAAAAATTAGCACTAGGTCAAAACAGCTTACCGGTACTGATTATAAACTTAACACTTTGGGAACCAAGTCCAACCTGTACTCGGAACAGTTGAAAGTTGTGAGTTAACCATGCATGAGTATAGTATCTGAATACTACTGAGAAGAAACAATTCTGTAGGCAACTCAATAACTGGTACAATAAATTACATTTACCTACATGAACACTCCTTAATAGTATATTGCGATACAAGGGCCGTAAGGCATGATTACGGATCGAGGAAAAAGTTTGAAAACACGAGGAGCGAGCGCCTCATGTTTTCAATTTTCCGAGATCCGTAATGCGCTTACGGCACGTGTATTGCATGCTATTTTTTGTACGATGATCATTTATATCAATTTAATTATATTAATTGTGGTATTACCTGAAAATATTATGTATATACATTCTTGAAGATTGATGTTTATTTCAGAAAGTTATTGTTTATGGCAACCGAATATTTGTGATGAGGGGGGCCTTGTCCATAAAGGCTTGTATAATGAAGTGTGTCGTTATATTCATAACAGCCCTCAAACACTTTCCGCCCAAGGGCCGTAAGCGTTTGCGGGCGGGAAACGCTTATCGCCCCTAGCAACAAGATTGCATGTGGGAATGTCAACTTACGATCCATGGCAACAACGTTCGTATGTACCACTAATTAGCTAAGGAGTGCAAAAACATGTTTTAACATATCAGACAAAAGTCCATATACAGATGGTATCAGCGGATACTGCTGGTACTCTGCAACTATCTTCATGCTTGGGTTGACAGAGTTAACAAATCAGATGACATGCTCGACAAGAGAAAATAAGCAGATGATAAAAAGATATGCCCTGTAAGCTTCAGAAATACAAAAGTATTACCAAACCAGTTATTGGGAAGCTTACAAAATTATTTCTTCTTAATATTACTTTTCAGTTTCATTAGGAATAAAACTTTTGAAAGGTTTAATTTTTTAAAAAAGGTTAATTATTTTGGCATCTAAAATTCAATGTCTATCAATAACACTTTCCAAATGAATTCGGTAGTTCAGTTCTATGGCTCTTTACATCAATGATATTTTAAGAGAAAATGTTGTTGATCGTACCATCTGCATCAAATGCTCTGGTTTTGCCATCTTGGCTGAGTACACCCAGTGCATTGTAGTGATATGACAATTCAGGATGCATCACAAGATTGACAGCACCAACCACTGCAGCATCAGATCGTCCAGTTTTCATTTCATTGTAGGCAGCAGTCAATGCTTCAAACCCACAGGTCTCTGTTGATACCATAGAGATACTTGTTCCTGGTGAACAAAAACAATCATATCTTCAGTGAAGGTTTTTAATAAAGTAAACTAAACTCCATAGTGCTACATTCCACTGAAGGACAGGGCCTTCCATCTGATTGCTCATCCTCAAACTCTGTCTTTTGACTTCGTTGGCAGAACTTGGAACCTGCTATCATGCTATGCTAAGTCCCAAAGCTGAGCTGACCCTATTCAGACTTCCCTAACAGTTTCTCAGAAAAATCTGAGAAGTACTAGGTACACTTGAATGCTGAATAAAATGGACATATGAAACCATCAGCTCACCTTTCTTATTTTATGAATGCTTTGGCCTTTTCAATGCATTTGAATTACATTCAGCACATCTTGCTTTATAAGCATATAAATGTATTAATAACTAAACATTAATCCGCTGCCTTGGCACATTTGGCAACCCATTTACCTTCCACCCTGGCTGCCTGGATTCGATTCCTGGTACAGGAGGATTTTTAATTTCATCCCAAGGGCTGAAGTTAAGAAAGGTGGTAGTGTACAGCTTTTAATCACTAGTCTGTGCCAGGGTCGTAGCAAGGTCCTTCTGCGCCCTTGGCGAGTTAGACAAATCTGCGCCCTCCAAATTAACTTTTTTTTTTTAATTTCTGTAAAACTGATTTTCTTAAATTCGCTTGCAGAAGGTTTTTTTTTGGTCCCATTTCTTTAAAAAACCACTGCCTAATATATCAAAACTAATAATGTAGACTAAGCTATGATGGTCATGGTAGTTTTAGTTGGCACATTTTTTTACTGAAATCATTCTTACCTATACAACAGAAACAACGCCAACATCAACAAGAGACGAAACAACACGAACATTAATATTGTTTCACTGTTTAATTTAAAAATCGCTTAGTTAAAAAATACAATAATAATCAGAGCCCGGATTCTAATGACATGTCATCTTTTTTATTGATGCTGCATAGACATTGCCATTTTGTAGATAAATCATAATCATGGCCTCTAGATTATAGAAATGCATTTTTATTAGGTCATTTTTTGACATTGTATGCAATTTTATATTTTTAGGGCATTTATTTCGTCCCCAGCGGTGCTGTCTTTGAAGTGTTTGTTTAATGCAAGAAGGACACACTCTATGTTGAAGTGTTGTCATGTCTCAGTCGGAAACGAGAATCAAAGGAACGCCAAAATGTTGTATTACATTACTGTTGTTATTAGATTGACTTGGCACCAGAGTCTGCCACCTGCTTGGATTTGAGAGTGAAAACTACTGTTTTCCCTCAATAAATAATATAATCCGGCAGACCGCAAAAGGAAATGCCGAAGTTTGACTCGCCAGTGCCTCAGTGCCAATATAAATTTCCATAAGAAAAGAATATTCACAGCAAAAATCAAAGTTTTTTAGCCCTACAACATCCTCTCTGAATTTAAGGTTTTAACAATTATGTACAAATTATTCTATAATTTTGTGTGTACAATAATAATTTTTTATAAATAAAATATCAGTTTTTAGGTCATTCTTTATAATTATTAAGTCATTTTCTTTAAATTTTGGGGTCATTTTATAGGTAATTTTTCAAACAATTTTAGGTCATCAGAATCCGGGCCCTAATAATAATACAGTATAATATAATTAAAAATAATAGCAGCGACTATAATATCAGCGCCGGCCTTAGAAGGGAACTTGATCAAAACAAACAGCATGTGTACTGCCAGCTGGCAGAGCGTGCATCGGCCGCGGATCACAACACATATTATTCAATGTAAAGTTACAGAAATTAATTTTAATGTACATTATGTTTTACTTTGTCAATATGAATCGTGTTAATTAAAGGACGTTGCATGACTGCATTTTGCTTGTAGACAATCGGCATAATACTATAGGTATAGACAGTTCACGTGCATTATTTTTTAATAATCTGAAAGATTTCTTCCACTAACGTGGAATTTATATTGCTTGATAAATTGCACCAGCCTAAAAAAGGCGGGATTTTTCATGGTTAATTTTGCGCCCTTCGTACCTGCGCCCTTGGCGGTCGCCCACCTAGCCACCGCCTAGCTACGGCCCTGGTCTGTGCTGCAAATATACTGGGTTCAATCCAAAACCTCTCCGCATTACATACGATGTGGAGGCACATGTCACCGGTGACAGTGATTTGTCTGTTGAGGGGACGTTAAGCCTGGCAGTCTCCTTTGACAAGAGTAAGCTAATACCAGCACCATTATCTCAAATCTCACACTACAACACACAAAAACATACACACTCACACCTTACACCTCTTCCAGGAATAATAAGGAAGTACCTCACCTGTAACATTGAGCCAGTAAGAAATGCGGTTGGATACCATTGCTCGGCTGTGCCCCATAACAGCAAGATTATTTTTCACAGGAATATAAATATATGTGTTCTCAGATTCACTGATATTGGAGCCTGTGAATACTGCTGTGTTTGTCCCTTTTAATTCACTTGGATTGAAACCTGAAATTGAAAAAAATTTCAACAACAATAAAGACAACAATAACAATAATAATAATAATAATAATAATAATAATAAGTTGATGATAATAATATTAATAAGTTGATAATAATAATAAATTTAATTACTTGAAATAAAACAATATTGCCATTGCTATTATTGTTACTATTACTGGCACCAGTAACTACTAACTTGTAATAATAAACAGTAAATTAATTATTAAATAATTGATCAATTAGGCCTATAAGAGATGCTAGAATCTTGGAGCATAGGCCTGCAGATGTTTCGTACCTTACTAGCATGTGCCCGCAGCTTCGCTTGCGATAGTTATTTCAAAAATTAAAAATTAAGAGCATAATAGTTAAATCAATATATTTATTAACACCTAAATCACTCCTCACTCCTTAGGACTTGCTCACTTAAGGAGTTAAGTTTACTGAGCTATTCCCTGCATAGGCAGGAGGCCATGGCCCTTATGGGATGTACTCACGGCTAATTTCATTCATTTCATTCATTCATTCATTCATTCAAATCACGTGGACTACATACCACGATTAGATAGCGTCGCCTGGTAAACTGACCTCAGATTCGAGTTCCTTGGCCAAGAATACCCCTGTATAGTGAGTTGCGTCCAAATCAAACAATGTTTGACCATATTTAGGGCTTACAACATTCAAGCGATCGCGAAAGTTTTATTTCCAAGGTATGACAAAAATAGTCGAAGCCAACTGTAATTGATTTGACATTGAAATGTATAACTGAAAACTGATGCTTCGAAAATGCAGAAAATGCACTTTTTTGCCCGTTTTTCACTCATAACTCACGAACGAAAGCTAAAATTAAAATTCCGGCTTCAAGGTGCATTTTCCGACCATTCAGCCCTCCTATGTTTAAAATTTCAGATCTCTACGTTCAGTAGATTTCACTGGGCATCGCGGACAGACAGACAATTCCTTTTATTAATATAGATAACATGAATTATATTGATACCTCTCTAATTTGTCAAACTTCCATTTAATTTAATTCCAAACCCATCTGATACCACTGGCAACAATATGTTCTGTGATTTTGTTTTGATAATTCTGTGTAAAAAGGGATTAAGTATTCTCAAAAACATATAATTTTTGGCATTTAAAATCAAAATTTATCAAAATCCTTTCTTAGTGAGCACCTACATTATGAAATGAAGGTGCTGTCAAAATTCCAAGTCTCTACCTGTTATAGTTTAGGCTGTACGTTGATTCTCTGTCAGTCAGTCAGTCAGGATAAAAGCCTCTTATATATATAGAGATAAAATGATTAAACAGAACACAACTTACCAGCATCAACAATTGCTTCAAACACTTTCTCCAATAAGATCCTAACAAATGGATCTGTAGAAGCACAATGTTTTGGATTTACGCCAAAGAAGCCAGCATCAAACTTGTTTTTCTTATTGATCTGCCCCACAAAGTTTGGAACTCCGAGTTTTCCTGAAAAGCATCAAACACAGGAATGAAGTTTATCTTGCAATTCAAGTTTATTAAAACAAATGAGAATCAATTTAATTCCATGTGTTATTATAATCTGCTGTACAACTGATAAGACCTAGACAAATAATCATCTAACATTAATTATCTTATGTAAATCACATAACATTTAGGAAGTCAATGAGAGTTTCTAAAATACAGATAATCCAGAAGCAGAATGGTAATTTCTTTGTTATATTGAAAAACAAAGTTTAAAAAACACGGTTATTACGGTCGTGGAGGGGAATTTTAATCAGCAGCAAAGGAGTAATTAAAACATTCTTATGAACAAAAAAATTCATTACGTACTGGTACAGGGAGAGGGTATGGACCAATTTGTGGATACGAAGGGGAAAGGGTGCAGGCCCAACTAACACAATCTATGAAAAATATCTCCTACAAAACTGTTTAAATGTTGGTTCTTAAAACCGCTTTATTTATCACCATGTAACATTAAGAGCACAACAGTCCACAAATTTAAAGTCTTCTATGTCCAGTTACAAGCAATTGATTTCACATTTATTTATCTCAACCTCACCATTTTTCCAATTGGGTTCTTCCTTAGGACGGATCAGATCTTCTTTGTTAAACAGCTTGTCTCTGAACTCGTCAATGTTGTCAGCAAAGGGGAAGCGGCCACTGATTCCAGTGATCACTATCTCATCCCCCAGGGGAATATGCGGCCCTCTTGCCCCCACCATCTTTCAAATAGGTATCTAAACACAGAGATTACAGGATTATGCATAAGTAGATGATTGATGAATTGCCTAGTATGACTCCCACATAGGTCACAATTGGATAGGGTTACCACACTTCCAGAAAATCCCAGACATGCCCTTACATTTTAAACCTTATGTACGGCAACTGGGGGAATTTCTGAAAAATCTGGAATGTCCTACATTTTAAGGAATGTAAACATTCATTAATTTAAAATGGATTAGCAGCTCAGGAAAGATTAGAAAAAATGTTTGTTGCAGTTTGCCATAACAATATCAATTATCACCAAAGGCTACAGTTTTTCTTATCATTCTTGTAACAGTGAAAAGTAGATGTTGCAACAATGCAGTGATCATCCAAAGCAAAATTACATTCAGGGCTGGCTCTAGGTATTTTGGCACCCTAAGCGAGAAATAATTTCAGTACTCCCCCCTTCCCAAATTGCCATCTCAAACATTTTTTACCATTTGATTGAACATGGAGTTTCATGTTCTCTAGCCTAGTATTGGTAAAGTCAATTAATATGGTGATATAATGTACTGAATTTTTTAATAAAATTTGCTGTCCTTTTTACTCTTACTCCACAACATTTAGAAAAAACTTTAATGTCATGTTGGAAATGTCAGTAGTTTTTAAAATCTAAATGTAGCTGCCCATAAATGTTTCTAAAAATGTCCCACCCTTGGCAGCTGCCTAATTCGCCTACATGGACGAGCTGGCCCTGATTACACATTTCTATTTGCATTTTGTTTGTCATAGAGTGTGTAAACAAGAATTTTATAACTGTTCAGTTGTAAGACGTGTGCTAAGATGCTGAAGAGAAAATGTAAGTTTACTGATGATTTAGTGAAAAGGAATAAAGAGAATATGAAACCTATTATCTGGGAGCAATAATTACAGATATAAACAATTTCAAGGAAGAAGTTAAGTGTTGAATGAAACCAGGAACTGATTGTTTATATTCAATTCAGAAGCTTCTGTCTTCTCATCTTCTGTCTAGAATTCTAAAAATAAAAATATCCTGCTGGTTTTATTATATGGATACCAGACATGGTCCCTTACTCTTCAGAAAGAACATAACCTGAGAGTATTCAAAAATAAGGTGCTTAGGAAAATATATGGACTTAAGAGAGATGAAAATGGGGATTGGAGAAAACTGTGTAATGACAAGATTCATAACCTGTACTCTTCACCAAATACGAGTATAATAAGGGTAATTAATTCATGGAAGACAAAATGGGCTGGACGTGTTGCGTGCATTGGAGAGGAAAGTCACATCTCAAAAGTATTGATTGGGAGACCCTAAGGGAAAAGACTACTTGGAAGACCTAGACATAGGTGGGAAGACAATATTAGAATAGATTTGAGGGAAGTAGGATTTGCGAGGGATGGTCGGATGGAGTTAGCACAGATAGGGTTGAATGCAGGCTCATGAAAGCATGGTAATAAACCTCCACATTTCATAAAGTAGATAATATTCGTTTAGCTTGCTTAAGATAACTGTAGTTGATAGTTATTTTGTTTTGACGTTGCTATACATTCTTTGAATGTCTCCAGCATAAGTTCCCTATCTATCTATCTATCTATTTATCTATCTACTATTTTCAGTCAATAGTAGATGTCACTTTTCATAAATTATGGAAAAGCTGTTATTAGAAAATAAAATATAACAGTTTATCAATGATGATGATGATGATGATGTGTGTTCTGCCCGAAGGCAGGTCCAGACCTGGGATGAAGCCGTGGGATAGCAACTTAAGAGAATTATGTCATGCTAATATTCATAATTACACTGTAGTGAAGAATATAATTCCACAAATAAGTGAAGAAGAAAAAATTTGCAAGGACAAGTGCTGCAGTTCCAAATTTACAAGGTAAATATCACTGTAAAGTTTTATTATACATGAGATAAAGTAAGCAAGGATAATTCCACAAAATAAAACCTGTAATTAAGCCAAACTAAGTGGTTCTATAAAGAATTAAGGAAGGATTAGAAACGAAAATAATTACCATATTTTTTAGACCATAAGACACAGTTTTTTACCTCTAAAAATATCTTGAAAGCTGGGTGCGTCTAATGGTCCTAAGTAAACTAAAAATAATACAGTAAATATTGCCTGCAATATAGAGGTGTTGTAGGGATAAGTTAGTTGCAAATTTTGGCACATTCTGTATATTAATGTACTTGTCACAATTGGTAAAATGAGGGTAGCTGGAAGCCAGGTATGAAAGGTGAAAAGAAAGGAATGTTGGGTTCTTTCATAAGAAAGGATTTATCTCCATGGAGTGGTGTAAATGAAGGCAATGATCTCTAAACAGCTTGACATTGAGCACTGAATACAATGCAGAAGTCATGATTTGTGTATGCAATGAAGTGTATTCTCTTTAAAAATTTTGTTTAGAATAACAATTTTTTCAATAAATTTCCATCCTAAAACCGAGGTGCGTCTTATGCTCCGGAGCGTCTTATAATCCGAAAAATATGGTATAAAGTAAAATTATATCGTGAACTAATATTATATAAAATTTAGGTAATCCTCTCTAACAGGACACTCTGTTTTAACAGGCAATTTTTCTGGTCCGTAGGTCACTATAATGAAACTCCATAGTAATTAACCTCTCTAAGACAGACACTGGACAGTGATAGGTGACATTGAAAATTTTGTTCACCTACAGGCTTACCCATTTTCAGGCATAAGCTAGTTGTGTTGTTTCACTGAATGCGTATAAAATGGCTCCACGAAAAAATTTACATTTGAAAGAAAAGGTCGATGTAGGCTGCATTTTAAATTGCCACAAACGTAAAAAATGTGATGTGCATAAACTGAAAAGATGCAGGAAGTAACAAAAGACCCAAAATGTTTAAAAGTATAATGCAATGAATGATGAAGGAGCTTTAAATCTGGCCCTAACACTAATCCAAAGTGTTCAAAACAAACAAAAAATTATTTTCATATGTTAATACTGCAGCGAGTTCAACTGCTGAAAGTAGACCTACTGGAAGTATAGGTCTACTCCATTTAAAAGTGTGGTTGTATTTAATGGTAGGCCTACAAGTAGACTACAGTGGTGTTCAGCATTTTTGCAATACATAGTCTACTGTATGTATGCCATACATAATGGATTGTGCATAGATTACAGCAATTTTCTTCTATAACAGTGTCAAATTGACTTATATAGTACATAGCTATTTTACTCCAAAAAAAAGTTTTTTCTTAAATCTTTCTAGTGCGGATACCCCTCTGTAGCAGACAATTTTTACGGTCCCAGATGTGTCCATACATACAAGTTATTTCATGACTTAACATAATACTGAACTGATAAATTATTAACAAACCAGAAGTGTAAAATATATTCGCTGTAGTTACGACAAATTTAAGCAGCTCATCAAAATACTTCACTGACAATAATAGTGACTGTGACAAAATAATTACTAATCTCACTGAATAAACAAACATCTACTTATATAGTGTTTATTCATTTTATAGTGATATAGTGTTTATTCATTTTATAGTGTGAAGTGATAATAAAACATACCCCATAGATTTCCACATCTTTTCTCAGAGTACCATCATGCCAACAATATATTACACTGGGCAACAAAAAAGAAACTTTTTTTTGTCTCAGAAAGAAAAATATGTGATTCTGATAGCATTTCTTCTCCTGAATTCAAATATGATATCAGTTTTTCTCCATCACGCAAGGTTTCCGAGAGACAGGCATTTATAATTTCAGACACTTTTATATTTTCTACATTCTTAAATACACATTATCCGAACATTCGGACTCACCTAGAAAGTAAGAAATGACGATTTTCTGCTATATTTCACCTGTGGAGCATCCCTCTTGATGGTCCAACAATAATCGGCCAGCATATTAGGATTCCATTTGCCTTGATATCTCTTTTCTATAGCTGAAATCTCCTGATGAAAGCGTTCCCCGTGCTCATCGCTCACTGCGCCAAGATTTTCCGGGAAGAAATCTAGGTGCGAGGGCAGGAAGTGAATTTTTAAGGACATATTACAGCCCAAATTTTTATAAGATCATTGACAATATCACGGTAATTTTCCGCCTTTCGATTTCCCAAAAAAACTGTGAGTTACTTTTTTGAATGCTTGCCAAGCTACTTTCTCCAGTGGATTCAATAGTTCCTCAAACTTATCATGCATTTGTGATCGTATTTGTGGACCCACAAATATAACTTCTTTAATTTTTGCTTCACAAATTTTAGGAAACGTCTGTTTTAAGTACATGAATCCAGGAGTATTGCCCATGGCTTTCACGAAATTCTTCATCAATCCTAGTTTGATATGTAAGGGAGGTAGATACACATTTTTAGGATTACACAATGCGTCATGTTTCACATTTTTCTGTCCAGGAATGAATGATTCGCGGTTCAATACCAAATGCCTCCCTCCATAAGAGAAGAAATGTCATTACAAAACACTAAGCCATTTTCTTCAGAAAAATAGCCTTTAAATTGAGAATGACGACTACGATAAGTACATATCTTTGTATTCTTTTGAAGAAGATTCCATCCTTCTAGCCAGGAACCAAGAATTTCAGACTGGTTTTTGGATAATTTTAAATCTCGTATGAGATCGTTAAGATCTTCTTGAGTCAATAAATGAGACTCAGATGAACAGCTTTGTTCAAAAGTTGTATCACCAAAATCTGTTTCTTCTTCTTCCTTACTTCCATCGGAATCTGAGCTCTCTTCATCTAATGTCACATGTTCTGGAGGCTTTGGTATGGGCAATTCTTCGCTGTGTGGAACTGGTCTCATTGCAGATTGCAAGTCAGGGTGCACCACTGTATGTTTTATTTTGACATAATCCCTTTAATGTTTGTTAAGCAGAAATAACAGTCAGAGGAGTGATCTTTGGGTTCCCTCCAAATCATAGGGATAGCAAATGGCATGTGGCGTGTGCCATTCTTCCATGCAGTGAGAAGCCTACTACACGATAAACAACAGATATGTGGGGCTCAGGTCCTTGTTTGGTCCCCCACTTTACACCCAAAATAAAGTTCATAACACTTTTTTACTAATGTAGTAAGGTTTCGCCTTTGGGACTTGAGCGTCACTTCACCACATAGACTATATAACAAAAGTTGTTAGGATGATTTAAACAAGCTCTAGGCATTTTGTAACTAACAACAAATTAAAAGAAATAAATTTGTATATATGTAATATACAATATACAATAATCCAGACACAATGCACTCACAATTATGTGTTTACTGGTTCACTGCTCTCTCACAACTGACATCGTTGTAATGAAGGCATGCATGATCATGTTTGTGCCTGTCTGTACAGTCTGAACTTGCACAACAGTAGCAACGGTACAATTTGAGTTAGCTCATTTGGTTCCATCACATTTACAATGCTCCAGGAGTTTTTATTTTACAATGGACAAATGGCAGTTTATTAAAAAAATATATTTAAATCCATTAATTGAAATTGAAATTTAAAAAAAACTGTGGGTGATGGAGAAATTCCGAATACATATTTGAAAACATGATAAAAAACTGCATTAAGTACAACTATTGGTACTTATGAGACAAAAATCATGTTGACCAGTGTTATTAGCTGAGAACAATTTATACCTAGCCCAACTGATATCTCTCATTTTATTCTAGCTTCCTTCAATTCTTGCTGACTATTCTATCCAGGCCAACTATGAGCATTATGGGGAGCAAAAGAGTAAGAATCAAATCTGAAAAATATCCATCACACTACAGTATATTTTGTTCTAGAAATACAGTAGCTGAATTGATATAAGAATGAAGAAAACTTACAATTTCTCTATTGTATTCCCACATTCGATACACACACTGCTTAGTATATTGACTTGTATCAAAGCTTTCACAATCACAAATCCATAAAAGCAGCTTGATCGCCCATACTTATAACCTCAAATTTGCAATTATAATTCCCATGACTACTACTTCCTTATTTATCCCTGGAACCATGGGGAGGGTCAAGAATTTTATCAACCTCCATCTCACCATCAAATAACCAATAACCTACATACATACAATTATAGCCACACGTGTATTTTGATGAATAACTTCCTTCAACATCCAATGTCAATGACCCAAGACAAACATAAAAATTTACATTTATATGACTCACAAGGCCCTCTTACTAGACGTAAATATTGAGAACTACATGACTGATGTAAATGTTGGAGATTCCTGTGGGTTAGTGGTAATACCACTTTCAAGTTAAGCAATGCTGAGGAGGACTTAGGTGGTGACCAGAGTCTTCACTTTTAATAAGTGTGGCATCCAGTGAGAGAGTGGACTGAGCAAAAAATTTTCAAATTTGAGTTATTGTCATCTCTGTGTAGTACATATAGTCGTGTAACTGTAAACCTAATCTATTCTTGAAAGACAATTTTCATAAATGGCAGTCACCCAATTTTAGCTTACGCAGATGATGTTTGCTTGTTGGGCGATGACATAAACACAATCGAGAGAAATGCAGAAAGTCTATTCGATGCTTGCAGGAATGTTAGATTGGAAATTAATACAGAAAAAACTAAGTATATGATCATGGAACGTCAAAATAATGCTCTACAAAATATTGGAATAGCCGGTAAATCATTTGAACAAGTGGAAAAATTCAAATATCTGGGAGCAATAATTACAGACAAATAATATTAAGGCAGAAGTGTAGACTCAAATCAGGAAATGCTTGTTTTTATGCAATTTGGAGGATCTTGTCTTCTCGTCTTCTGTCCCGAAATCTAAAAATAAAGGTTTATAAGACTATTATCCTGCCGGTTGTATTATATGGATGTGAGACATGGCTGCTTACTGGTCGGGAAGAACATAATCTGAGTGTGTTTGATAACAGGGTGTTTAGGAAAATATTTGGGCCTAAGAGACAGGGTTGCCAGTTATCTGAAATCAAAATAAGGGACAGATACGTGGTCGACGAAATCGACGGCTCGTATCTCAGAAGTTGTAAACTTTATTTAATAACGATAGTTTCGTTGTGATATTGGCATCACAGTGCAGCTAATTAATAAACAGTAAACGACTTTCTGTAGATACTTGTGTTTGGATCATTCTCCAAAAAAGTGCAGATTTCAATGTTATAGTTTTTAAAATTATTTTTTTTATTTTGGACCATGCAATTTTTATATGTAATATTTCTTTCTGCAGAGTACTAATGAGGTACTAGTCCTACTTACCGAGTGGTATTTTGCATTAAATTAACAAGGTTAGAAAATGGCGCATTCACGGAGGTGGGAAAACAGTATCTGTATCTGTATCTGGTACCCTATGATCCTCCAAGTGGAGGTTTCATTACCTACACTAATTTTGATATGCTTATTTTCCGAGAGAGGGTAGAGGGACAGGTGGTAAGCCCATCGCCTCGCAACCCCCCTCTGGAAACTGAGTATTTCTTGGACGTGAAAGGGCCGAGAAATTTTGTCCAGAGGCTCTAATTTAGGCTTGGAGTTCTTTTACGCCCCCAGATTAAAGTCCCTCCCGGAGGACTCTCCGTGCCCAGGATTTTTACGTCCTGAAAAATCCATCGACCGCGGCCAGGTTTGATCCCGCGCCCTGCGGATCTAGAGGCGGGCACGCTACCTCTAGACCACCGTGGCCGACCGGGAAAACACTAAGAAATAGTAATTATATAAGAGAAGTTATGTGAGAATTAGATTAAATTGACTGTATTAAATGTTATAATGAAAAAGAACAATATTTATTACCATATAAATGGTTTAACACAACTTTTTTACTTATTTTTATCTATTATCACCTTCAAATCAAAACTTTAAATCAGAACATGATATATTGTCATAAACTATTAGGCTATACCAGTATCTTCTTTAAACAAAAATAACAAATGTAGACAGTTAAATATGTCATACTACTCAGAGTAGAGAACCAACGATTATAAGGCAATGTAAAGATTCCTTGCAATAACTCCAGAGAAAAAGAACCAAACAGTTCATTTTGAAAGAAATATGCCGTTGGTATTTACCTTTTACCAATTCCAAAAAGTTTCAATCCTGGCGTATTTTTTGGGGAGGTTTCAAAATTCTCCGAAATACGGGACAATTGCCGTCCCGGTTAGGAACTCCCCGGGACGCGGGACAATTAAAAAAAATAAGGTACTGTCCCGTAAAATCCGGGACGTCTGGCAACCCTGCTAAGAGAGATGAAAACAGGGACTGGAGAAAACTGCATAACAACGAGCTTCATGACCTGTACTCTTCACATGCAGCCTTTTCTCACTTTATAGATCTCTTGGATACAGGACAACAAATTTTGATGGAGATATCACTGCAATAAGTTTAAGTCTTAGGAATCTTTTATACCATATCAACAAATTCAAGAATGCAGTCATATTATCAGATTCTAAAGCAGCTATTCAAACAATTGTCTCCAACTATACATCTTCATCTCAATCAGCTGAAATAACTAAAATGATCCTCCAACTAAAAACACTCAACAAAAGAATTGCATTTCAATGGATACCATCTCATTGTGGAATTCTGGGAAACGAGAATGCTGATGTTTTAGCTAAAAGAGGCAGCACAGCTGCTTACAGACCTGTCATCAAATCCACATTCCACTCTGTAAAAAGATTTATCAAATCCACATATAAGGACATCAACAAACTAAACCTGACAACGCAATCTCAAGGGAAGAAATGAAACTCCCTGTATCAAAACCCACAGATAATTCCTGATCTACCACACAAATCATCTGTAGCTGTCTTTAGACTGGCGACAGGTCATGACTGCTTAGCAAAACATCTGCATAGAATTTGAATATTTCAGTCCTCAAACTGCCCACTGTGCAATTCGAATCAAGAAATAGACTCGGAACATTTCAAAACATGTACTTCAGTGGCTAAATATGAGAATATCTATGAAAAATATTGGAGTGCAAGAGGACAAATGACTTTGTTGTCAAACATCTGGCATTAGAAAACAACAACTCTTCACCGGATATGGTAAGGGTAATTAAAAGTTCACGGAGGATGAAATGGGCTGGACATGTTGCGAGCATGGGGGAGGAAAGACATACCTCAAAAGTATTGACTGGGAGACCCAAAGCAAAAAGACCACCTGGAAGACCTAGACGTAGGTGGGAGGACAATATTAGGATAGATTTAAGGGAAGTAGGATTTGCAAGGGATGATTGGATAGAGTTAGCACAGAACAGGCTTGAATGGCAGGCTCAGGTAAGCGCAGCAATGAACTTTTTGGGTTCCATAAAATAGATAATATTCCTTTAGCTTGCTGAGAAATTGTCTATTACCATTGAGTAAGTTACCGATATGTATTTTGTTACAATTGTTTTCCAAGAGAGGACAGAGGTACAATCTTCAACCCAAGCTACTTGTCTTGCCATCCCAGTTATAGGCCTACTTATGTAGATATAAACATTAGTTTCCTGTAAATCAATGCAGCTGCTATAATTATTAAAACCCAAAACATTGACACCAAGCCTTGGACAAAATAATTATGCTGTTTAATATCACTGAAAACATGCTACAATTAAAATGCCAACACATTTTCAGCATTATAAGTACCTAAAACTATGAATTTTAAATAAAATTGACAGATATAACTGTTATGTGTACATTCTATTCTCAAGCTTGTTTGCATATTTTTACAAAACAGGACAATTGCACTTATTTCTGAATACCAAATGGACAGCTGGGACACATCTAAAAAGCCAGATGTATGGTCTTGTGAGAAAATCTCCTCATTGTATTTTAGACGTCACTGTAACCTTGAGTATAAAATTAGCTTATAAAATACAGGTCACAGAATTTTTCCATTGTTTTAAATTTCTTTACGATGCTAGTGAGAACATACCTTACTAGTATGGTAATCCACTTATTTGTTCACTACTATTACCTAACTACCGGTAGTTATAATTTCTACTATGCTGTCACCTTGCAGAATCTGTAGGCTTTTCAACACTGTTCAGTTTAGTGTTTGAAGTGAGAAAGGAGCAGAGGTGTTATGTTTCCCAACAATTTTATACAGCCATCTCTGACATAACAAGACATTTTAACAAAACTGAAATCATATTACATTTTATGAAATGCAAGAGAGCGCAGAAAAGTTAGATTTAGAATTTAAATGATTAGGAAAAAATTACAGGAAGGACATTCAATGAACAAGGAAAGGAACTGTGATACGAGACGAAGAGTGTGGAGTACAACTTGTTAAAATGAAGAGAGTCAGAATGGAACGATCATGTAGAGAATGAATTAAGAAAGACTAGTGAAATCAGCAATGGACAATAAACTGGGGGAAGGGGAGCTCGGGTCATCCACAAAAAAGACGGTGTGATTAGGGAGAACAGGCTATTGGTCTAAAGAAAGACCAATAAGAAAATAATGATGCTTGTGACGAATTATTTGGAGAACTCCATTCAGGAGAACACATTCTGCAACCCTCCATGCTACATAATTCCAGGTCCATGTGTAGTTTTATTTTATTTTGATAGTGACCTAAAACCCAAAATTTAAAAAAGTGATCGAGCTCACCCAATGTTTTTCAAAAGTCGGTGCCACTGACAGTAACCATACTAGTAAAAGGCTGTACAAATGAATAAATATAAATTCTACTAACTTTGAAAAGTACTGTGCTGTGAAATTTGTTGTGGCTAATATTGACTCTAGTTTAATAATTTCTAGTGAGTACCACTGTGCCTAAAGGTAGCATTCATGGAACTTAGGTGACAATAGTTTAACACTTTGTTATAAACAGCTATTCAGAAATGTTTTTATATTCTAAAAAAGACACTAGTAATAAAAGCTCCTGTGTTGAATCAGTATTATTAACCATGATATCCCAGTTCCCACTTTTCTTCCTCATGTCATGAATAAAATTAGGTCTATTCGTTTCAAACAAACAGTAAGACTTTCCATGTTCGGTTGTCTTATTCAAACTTGTTTTCTTTTCTTCATCATAAAGAGCAATCATTTCCAACATCCTAACAACAAGCTCAAATCTCATGGCCTTTCCACTCTATGCACGGATTGTTTTGGGGTGGGTTTTTCTTCAAAAATTAAATTAGTGGTTTAATCAGAATTTACAAGAGAAAGAAATAGGCTTGAACAATCAATATGTGTTAAAGAGATAACACTACCCTCTTCCAACTTTTCAACAGTTGCGTAAGTAGACTTACTTATATATTAAATCAAAATTTTGTGTAACATAGCCTTGGCTGCCCAATGACAATAAATTACGGTACATTCTATTCTAGTTTCAGGCAAATAGCTGCACATAAACAAGCTGTATTCAATTCCCTCACACATAGACTGGTAAACATGCCTCTCAACAAATCAGAATATGACCTGGAATATAATACAATCATCACCACTGCAGAAAATAATGGTTACAGAAGAGAACTGGTCGACAAGAAAATACAAAAGTGCAAAAAACAAAAACTAACAAGAGAGATCACCACCTTGAAACCAATAGAAGAAAACTTGAAATACAAGAAAATTACATTCCACCCTTGGGCTGATAATAAATTCAGAAAAGTTTTCAGGAAGCATGGCATCACAACAGCACCTGTAAACAGATACTCTTTAAAAAACCTACTCAGATCTACAAATTTAGAGAACCCCCACCACAGTAAAAAATCAGGCATCTACCAATTTAAATGTAATGATTGCGAAAAAGTCTAAACACATAAAACACATTAAATATCAAAATACAGACAAATCAGCGGTAGCGGCACACTTTTGGGATGATGGACATGAAGTTGACAGGGATCCAGAATTACTAAAATGTGTCCATGGACACAAGGAACTTTCAGTCTGGGAAAGAATTTTTATTCACAAGAATGGGAACCAACTGATGAACTTCGATATCCCGACCAATGAGGACCTCATCTCGAAGTTTGTACCACGTCTGAGGGAGGGTAGCACGGCAGTTTAAGTATAGCAGTTGACAATTGTTGCGAAGGTGCCAAAACTAGTTCAGGTAAACTATACCAAAAGTGAAGTTTTTGTTTAAAAAATTCAACTCTTATATAATTATTAAGCTTTTAGCTAGTTTTGAGACAGTAATTTAGAGACAGCTATTCTTAAAATAATAACAGATTGATGAAAAAATTTATCAAACCACTTTTTTAAGGCATCCCCGGAAAAATCCATAAAAAGTCAAATATTTTACATGGTGTAGAGCTTGGTGGCCTTTCCTGCAATGTCACTGCCAGGACCTCTTTTACAGGGTGATTCACGAATCCCTATCCCGGCTACAAGACTGTAGTAATGGAAGGTGTAATTCTACAGTGCCCTGGGAAAAAACAGAAAATTGACATGTAACTACACATATATATTACACAAGGTATGATGTTTTTTAATATAAAGCGCTGGAAATCTACAATGAATGAAGTAAGTTTTATATGAACATTTGAAGCAATAAATCTAGGCTGATATAAAATAATGATAATAATGAGAATAGTATGACTATAATTAACATAATTATTATTAAGTTGACCAAATTACCTTTTGTCAAAAATATGTCACTGAGATAGTAAAAATGGGGCAATGGAAAGTGGACACAACATTGGCACACCGCTTTCATTCCATCACTACACTGCTTGTCCACTGTAATAAATTTGAAATCTTTCTGGAGATCATAATTAAAACTGCACTTTTGTCTTTTTGGCATTACAAGCATATTTTAAAAATAAAAATTAAAAAGTCCAAATAGTTTTTAAACACTTCCAAAAAATTGTTTAAAATATTATAGAAACATTTTGTAAAAAAATGTTTGAACAAAAGACTAACCTTTCTTCCCTAAGATTAACTGCCTTCTTGTTCTTGATGAAAGGCAAGTGTTGCCAACATGCATTTCTTTATTTTCTCTGAATAAATATATAAATAAATAACAATAATAATAATCATAATCATAGTAATAATACGATTTGACCAGAGCATAACTTTATCATCAAAGTACACCATTCACTACACCACATGATGTGATATCTTCTCTGAATAAATTGCTGCAGATATCGAAACTCCTTATCGAACAATGTAACTCATAGTCATTCAATTTACTGGTGATCATGACAATGATATACAATTAGCCTATAGGTTACGAATTATAAACTACACTTATCAATATCATAGTGTGGTATAATAAAAGGGTACAAAATTGGAATTTCCATTAAAACGACAAAACAGTCAAAATATATTAAATTAATGGTATTGTCCCATTCAAAATGGTATGTATAGTCAGCCTAATAATAATAATAATAATAATAATGATGATAAATAATAATAATAATAAACGTTAATAATTAGGTACTTCTGATTTCAGCTCGTACTTCGTCATTGCAACATTCCTTTCTTGACATAGCGGCCACCTTCTTACGGAATAAACCTGATCTAAAAACAGAGTCAGATAGGAAATTAGAAAGGATGTGTCACAAATAAAAAAAATTTAAAACCATTTTCTAAATATACACACTTTAATAAACAAAACAAACAGTATACACAATGTGTTAATAGTAACAGCATACATTACAGCATTACATGTGCAGTTCTAAACTTGTCTTTTTATGCCTGGTATTTTTATTGCCCTTTACTTTTAACACTATAATAATAGCAGTAATAAAACATCTTTGATTTCTGATTCAATTTTTATTTATTTTTTTAATAATTTCCAAATAAATTATCTATAAACGAACATAGCACACATTTCAGTTTTTTAAGTAATTTTTTAAAAGAGCACACAGCATTTCTTTAAAGCTGGGGGCAGAAGATTTGGTCATGCATCAGAATCAATTACTGGTCCCCCGCTAAACTGAAATGTGTGCAAGACGTTTCTCAACTAGCAGCAAGCAAGAAGCACTGACGACACTGAACTTTATATAGTTAATATTTGTTTGGTTCATTCTTTTTTGATTTGCCGTGTGATGACAATTACTTAAAGCATCACCCTGAATATTAATAATAATATTTTATTTATTTACAAAGATTCCCCATCCTTCTCCCCTCCCAATGATGTACTTTTTATTAATTAATTACTTTTTTTATTAATCCTTCATTCCCTGATTGATGGAGACGTGAGCATGTAAAAACTGACTAGCTCTCGCTCTTCTGATTGCTTTTAATAAGAAGCAAATATCCAACCACAACAACAACTTCATATTACACAGAGATGCGTGTCCTGCATCTCTAGCTTGCTAGTCCTCTACCCTCCCCATTCAAAAAATTGTTTAAAAACACATAAAAAACAATACTGATTTGAACAGCCACACTCTCATTCTTATACAACTACTTATGATTTAATTATTTACTTATTTAAATATGTTAGTTATGACCCTGTTCATTAAAGGCTAGAAAAATCTTTTCTTTTCTCACACGCACTGTGGTAGCCTTGGTTTGCAATTTCAATAGGGTTATTTTTTTTATTACAATGAGACGGTTGGATTTTTCAGGAGGGTTTTGAGGGTGTACAATACTTAGTATCCTCGCCTGTCTAGATGTTTATCTACCTCCACATCGGATACGTTGCTTTAAAATTATATCTATACTGCTCACACAAGATGTAATACTGACTCTACCCGAGTAGAGGAGACAACATGGCAGTCGGCAGTGGGACAGGTACAAAGTTTCCTGAGCTTTACTTAAGGACATTGCCGTCCGACGACTCGGGTCCTGCCATGCACAAAAGGTCATGTGGTACGAGCATTTGGCACTCAAACTTATAAATATTTGGCACATGAATTTTGACTTGCAAACCGCATGGTTTTGCCCATCACCTGTGTGCCATGGCAAGGAGCCAATTCACCGGAAAAAAAAAATTAATGCCGAATCATCTCCTGAAAGACTCAAGCATAAAGGGGAGGGGTCTATCCATCTAAAAAATCAGAAGCAGGAAACATTTTTTTTCTAGTGGCAAATCTTGGTGTAGACTCACTGTGAAAGACTATTTCGGCCTCATTCAAGGACATAAATACAGCCCACAACAAAACCAAATCTTCCATAAAGTTTTGGAGTTTAGACTTATTGCTATGCATATCTTCAAAATGGGGGCAATTTGATTGCTGCCATTCTGAATAAAACAGCGTAAAATGCGAGTCTTGCATCCTGTCAAATGAGCTCACCAAGGTCAACACACCAGAGCTGGGAATGCTACTCACACGTGGCCTTCAGTTTAAAATACAAACATTTTTATAACATTGTTAAATACTTTCTCTTTGTTTTGGAAGTACTAGTATTACATACTTGATTGCCTTGAGTACACTTGTCCAAATGGGCTAGCAGTCATCAGAAACCAATATAAAAGAACCAAAAACATTTTTAAATATTTTTTTTTGTAAAAAAAAGTTGTCAGCATAAGAATTCATGTTAAGGCCCCTGTGCTCCATGACATATTATCACTTCTGTATCATCCAACGCTTATTGAAATCAAAATACCTGACTGTTCAAAAGTCACAAGTGGGAAGTACAAACATAGCCCGTTGCACCATCTTGAAAAACAAGCAGGATGCTAAAGCATTTGTTTCAATCCCACACGGCCAGGAAAAACAGCAACTGTTACTTCTGGAATGTAGAATTGAATTTAAGCTTGTACACAAAGCAGCCATTGTGACTTTTGGACAGTCCTGTACATTCACGAGTTTCTGATTATTGCTCTGAGCTCATTAAATGTAAATACAAACTACTCCCTGCATTGGAAAAAAGTAACTGAATATACACATACTCCAGGTCATGGGATAGGGCACAAACATTTCGTCTTCACACCGGTTTGTTTTAGAATTGTCTGGCTAAAACACAGATAGGGGGGTAGAGGGATGGGCATCTACCGGTTTTCTTTTTGCCTTTCAGACAAATGGATGACTTCATGTTGCGGGAACAAGGTTCGCCTCTTTTTAATTATCTCCGAGAGAAAGAGAAAAAAAAAACAAAGAAGGGAGTTTTGACGATATTTTCTTAGCTATTTGAAACCACAGCCGAGAACAGTGGTGGAATCGCTAGTGAGTTACAACATTACTGACATGAAGTTATACAGGAAAAGGAGAAAAAAGCTTTTGCAATAGAAATGACTTACAGCTTTTTTCTTCCTATCAAATATGTTTTTATGTATCGTGATGAAAAACTATTTCTCTAATATATCTTAAGATTTGGAAAGTTCTTCATTACTACCGAGAATACGGAACATTTTATATAAAGAAAGAAATCTTAAATAGGTACCCATACGAACAACTAATAGTTCTCTCATAAATCTTTCAAGGTACTGAGTTTTTGTTTTGCAGTTTATCCATGGATCATCAACCGGGTAAAAAAGAAGGGTTTATAAAATCGAATGGGAGAGGTTGTTAGCCTCTATAAGAAATATTAGGCTCTTTCCAAATGGGTATCCATTTAAGGGAGTGACAAAAGTGCATAGTTGTGTTAGAACTAATTATTAATGTGGCAAACGATTTAAAGGTGCAAGAGAGAGAGAGAGTGTCTGGGCTATTCTACGCTGGTGCTTTGGGACAAGTTTCATTGGTACACATTACTTAATAATACCATTATTAGCTTAGATAAAATCATTTGCTCTCTGCACAAAAATATCTTTTCAGTCAAGATATTTCTTTTTATATAGTACAAAACACTGGTACATAACAATTATATTATTCTGATTAAAAAATTGCAGAACATTGCAGATCTTCTAAAACAAAACAAAACAACCTACAACTCTACGAGTATAACTGAGATATTAACACTCATTCATAGTAAAGGAAGTGCGACAATACATTAATCGACACAGAAAACAATATGCAGATTGTCCGCGTTGTTTGTCTACCTAATTATTAATTCGCCCGTTTGGTGCCAGTGGCGAGTGTGCACTGACATCCAATTCAATCCTATCTTTAATCAGGTTAAATTTTAAAGCTTATCATTTGTATGATATGAAAGCTGTCAAATTGTTTTTCTTAAAAGGATATGTCTTTATCTTTGCTTTATGAGCATAAAAAAGTTTTCTTTTCTGGAATCATTTTTCTAAAATGCACAGAAAATGTATATTTTGACATTTGTTGAAATTAGATCATTCCGTATCACATGTGATATGTTGTACCATCAGTTTATAATTCCAATTCCCTGTAATGCACACAATAAAGCATGCTTTGCCCCATCCTGTCCAGCATCACATGTGATATGTTACAACAATCGTTTCTCTCACACACAAATTAACAAGCCTCTTCAACACGGTTAGAGTTTCTCTAAACCGCATGAAGCTGTCCCAGCACAATAATTATTAAGCTATCCTCTAGTCACAGCAACAGGCTAGAGCTGTGAGATAATATATATTAGTGACTTAGTCATTGCTAAAACAACAATTATACATTTGTTAGACAAAGAATTGGCACACAAAATAAAATATTTACTAAACTATTACTTTTTGTTTCTTAAACAGAGATTCCTCTAAAATGTGATTCATTTTTTATTAAAAATGTATGCTTCTTTTTTAAAGATGAGCATTAAAATTGGTTACTTCTTATTAAAAATTCAATTACTTTAAATAAGATTTGGCACATTTTAATATTAAAAGGGTATGATATTACATGGAAGATATGACTAAGCTGTGGAAGAAAGGGATATGTAATACAGGTCTCTAGAGATTTTACCTCCAGTGCAGGTGGGAAGAACGTATTTTGATGCAGCATTTGCAATGCTACAAAATAATGACACAATGATGGGGAATATCACTTTACTAGCTGTATTGTCCCACGTATGGTGTCTACCCGATTCCGATTAAGTTTTTATTATTTTTTGTATACAACCTGCATCATAGGAGTGATATGGTATTGAATATGCAATGTTCCAGAGCGAAGGATTCGCTCTTCTATGCTCGTGAGCAAACATGTGAGCCAGGTTGCATCCTGGGATCTGATATGCTGAATTTTGGCTTTTTCCCTTTCGCAATACTTTTCATCATAGGAAGACACTAACATAGATCAAGTGATAAGAATTAAGTGTTAGTATGGCAAACAGGTTACTCACTATTATTGGATAAATCTAAACAAGTCTTAAAAATAATGTCCTAGTATTAAAAAACTAGTCATTTTAAAAAGAAGTTTCACATTTAACTATGAGCTACTGTGAGAAAGATTTTCACTCCTAAGTTGATAACTAGTCTATGGTGTTATGCAAACGGTTATTCAAAGTGGAACACTCGCAGGGAAAAAACGAATATAATTACAGACGGGACTGTTTATACCTTAATATATATAATAATAATTATAATAATAAATAATTTATAACATTTCTAGTATATGATAATTATTAATAAAAAACAACAAAAAAATCACAAATCTTTGGCTTGATCCCTTTACCACCATCGACCTACTCAGTACAGAAAATGGGCGGCAAGCATTATTTTCTACTTAGAAAATACTACTTGCCCTTTAATCATGTCTTTGTTACCTTCTTAATATCCTGCAAGCATTATTTTCAATCCAGGAAAAAAACTGCTTGCTTCCTTTTCACCATCAAATGTACTACAGCATGCAAGCATTATTTTCAATCACCTATTGCTCCATCACGAAAGAAAACAACCCTTGCACTACATCCTTCAGCCCACACCAAGCAAGCATTATTTTCAACCTGGAAAACATTACTTGCTTCACTCGCACACAAACCATCAACAACCAACTAAAACTTTATCTTCTCTCACTTTACCCAATACAATTCTTGTTTTTTGTCATGGCAAATCCTACTGGAGCATGGAACAAGACTCATTCTCCAGCAGGACCTCCGACTAGTAATACAATACATTCTACATTAGTGTATTGGTGCCTTCACGATATGATTGGGTGTGATGTAGTGATATCCAGGCATGGGCATTCCAGCTGTTTCCATTGATATCCTGCAACACAGAACACAGACACCTTCATGTGGGACACCACATTTAAGATCTGCTGTATGTGACCAGTAAAAACATATCCCATGAGGGAGAAGACATCATGATATTACATATGTGTTTAACTAGAATTTACAAATAAATAATATGCATTGAACTGAGATTCAAAATACATAAATGTTACCTTACTAACATAAGCTGTAATAAAAAAAAAAGATTAATGGGAAACAAATTTATAGCTGCATATCTGAACTCACACTATTTAAGAAATATACTTTACTCATAGCCTAAAGAAATTATCAGTACGTTCACATTAGGGATGGGATATAGATATCGATATTATCAAATATAATATTTTGTTTTTGATAGCCGGTATTTTGACAGCGAAATGTCAGTTCCAATAATATCGTGATGTCGATACTGCTCTTCAATAATATTGATTTTCTCAATTGAATAACAATAGAAGGGGAGAGAGAGAATTAAACAAAAATGCACTACCAGTATTATAACATATATTTATTTATAAAAATGGGCAAAATCAACTTTTTAGGCAATATTAAGTTAGAAATTAATAAAATTAAAAAAAAAAAGTATAACATATTGAATTAATGGCTGTCAATGTTAAATTGCATGTCTTATTTTCAGCACTAATTTGAATTTTGCTACTACAAGAGCATCTCAGTTATACTTATTCAACACAAGTAACGACATGCAGTAATGCCAAACCATTCCCTTAAATCACGGTAGGCTACAAATCTACATTTGTCAGTAGGTTTGTTCCTTGAGAACTCTTAAACCTAGAACACATAGTTCACACATGTGCACAATATCAGTTTCCATACGTTGCGCAGTGAAACTGTCAATGTGCGCATAATGAACTGAGTGTTCTAGGAACAAATAAAACTTAAAGCTTAATAAAACTTTTAATATTATCAAAAATCAATATTTTCTTACCGATAAAATACTGTTATTGATATTAGTAACTGATATTCATATGAAATTCAATGTCAATATTTTGCTTTCGATATCCCACCTCTAGTTCACATTAACTTACAGGAAAACATTAAAAAAAATTAATACTATCAAAGTTATTAGATACTTCAAACATACTCAGGCAATAAAAACACAGAGAGTATTGCACACTAGAATTAACATCTTTCCTTTTCAGAACAAATTATTAAACTCCTTAGTTTGTATGTATCTAATCATCAAAGAATAATAAACTTTTTCAAGGAATGTATTTTTTCACAAATTAAATCTGTTTAATCTATATGGGATACAAAAGGAAAATAATTTCTAAAAAAATATATTATTTTACTTCTTAATTCCCAAAACACCCAGTTCTAAAATGAACTTGTAATTTTAAAATGAAGAAGTACTGGACTGAGAATAAATTTTACTTAGACTATATATTTGACATTTAATTTCTGTGTAGAGATGTAGGTGCTTAATGACAGGTTGTTAAAGCAATCAAAATATATAACATAATAATAAGTCGAGATTAGTAACACTTCACTTAGAATTGCTTTTTTTGGGCTTAGTTGGTCATTGGCTGAGGATGGGAAGGAATTTTTTCCCCCAAACTAGTCCCAAAAAAAACAATTTTAAGTGAAGTGTTACAAATCTGGACTCATTCTTGTATTATCAACAGTAACTTCACTTTCATCAATTTCCAATATAAATTACTAAGTCAAAATATACGTACAAATGTGATACAAAGGGATTATAACTATTGCAAAAAGATTTTCAGGGAGCTGAGGATTTACCAAAAACTCTAGAAAATGAGAAGACGTCAATGGAATCTATGCTAGTTTTCTTACTGACTACTGCAAGAACATGGCTATAATTGCATGAGGTATCGAAAAATAGTACACTTGAAGACTTATTATAGCAGCTGTCCTACAGACTTTTTTGATCCTCCAAGGATTCTGGAAATAATAGTGCATACAGTAATTATATAAAAAATAATCCCAGTCAACTTATAGTGAAAGAACAGATTGGTTTTTGCCAAGTAAGGATTGGATGTGGAAATACCACAGATAAGAGTCTAAGACTTCCGGGCATGAAACTATGGGTCCATGGCATGCAGGAACATGCAATAGAGAGTTTGCCTTGTACGCTATTCCTACCAGAATCAATGGTGGATCAGTAATAACAAACATACTGTTTCTGCAGTTGAAGAAAATGATAATTCTAACAAGGACACTGTTAACTAGCCCACGTGGAAAACTCACATGAAATTTATCCCAAAGCTAGAGAAGTACAGAAACAATTAAAAAACTGAAGTTTCAAAACTTGCAGTTGATTCTTAAAAAGGGCCATTCTCTCTACTAATTTACCTAAGGGAGATAATCTCAAGAGAGTTCTGATAAAAGCTAATAACAGCTACCTTGCAAAACAATCTGGAAAAAAATATGTAGTCTAATAGATAGGCCTCTGACATGTACAGTCGGTCAAATAAAAAACGTCGGGCGGTATTTGATTAAGTATCACGAACGAGCATATGCGCATGTACAGGAAGACTTAAGGTTAGGTTCACACACGCCTCTTGTCTATCCATGTATTTTCTTGATTATTTAGTCAGTTTTGTTCCAAAACAAACATGTATAGAAGGCTGTGACTATATGCCTCAAATCCGCCGTATTCTTGGTTGCAAATTTTTATAATATTAATAATTAATAGATTCGCGAGGAATATGTTTATTCAAGGAGCATTTTTTTAAGATTTTATTTTATAATACCGATACTTCTAGTGCAAAATCAATAACTTACGCTCAACTTCTGCAACCAATCTTAGCATCGAAATATGCGTCCGGCCAGATCAACGTTTGCTATGAAAACTTCCGGTCGCATTATAGTAACGTTCCCACCTCTGAGCTGCTCTTTCATAAATATGGAACCTTCTCGCTGCTTCAGAGACCGAAAAATGCAGGTCAATTACAGCCCTAACTACACTTTCTCTCACGTTAGCATTTGTATTTGGCGATGACACAAAGCAAAATGAATTATGACAATGCATTTAAGTTGAATATCGTGTGTTGCGCTTTCCGCGTTGTTCATTTTTTCCCTCCTGCCGCATGGCCTCATATGTTCCGAAAATGACCTGTATTTTGTGTTTTTTATAGGAAACTTGTGAATGCGTCAAAACTTTAATTTTAACAGCATATGAGTCCCGACGTTTTTTATTTGACAGACTGTACATGAAATAAAAAAATGTCTACAAAAACTAATAATTGTATAAACAATCTCTCAAACAAATTGTCTTCCACGTGAACAAGGTACATTATTTCAAAACTGGGTATTTTCTTTTGGAACACATTCTGTAACAATCCAGAATTCTCCCTGATTAACTCATTATTATTGTAAGTAGGGAATTTTGTCTAAACTAAGAAGTATACATGAGAATATTATAGGAGAAAAATTCCTCTGACACTGGGATTTGAACCCAGCACCTTCGGCTATTTGTGCCAATGCTCTACTAACTGAGCTAAGCCAGAGTTCACTTGTCAGCGCCAGACAGAACCCCTCTCCTATGACTAATTGCCCTTAATGGTCCAATTCACTGACAGACAAGTTATGTCTTATGCAGTACTGTGAAGCACACTAATTAGTGATTTTTGTGACCGGACTTCTGCTGTTATTGTACAGTTAACATTCAAGACAGATATATATGCATTCACGAACCACAGATTATTGTGTCTGTTGGATATTACATATTTATAGGAGAAAAATTCCTCCGACACTGGGACTTGAACCCAGGACCTTTGGCTATTTGCGCCAATGCTCTACCAACTAAGCTAAGCCGGAGTTCAATTCACAGAGCCAGATGGAACTTCTCTCCTATGACTGATTGCCCTAATGGTCTACCTCACAGACAGACAAGTTATGTCATATGCAGTACTGTGAGGCACACTAATTAGTGATATTTGTGACCAGACTTCCATTGTTATTGTACAGTTAACATTCAAATGTAACAAGGTACATTCTGTATTAAAAATATGATCTTGAATTTGTATCACAAAGGAAGATTGAAAGTATTTTTTTAAACTCAGCAGTACAGAAAAATTAATTAATATTCCAGATTACAGGCACAAGGAAATGTACAATGTCATTGTTCCTTGAAATAATTCTTCCTGGTTTTATGCATCCAGGAAGTTCAATAACCTACAAGTGGTACAACAAATTATAATCAACTTGATTAATCAAGTGGTTCTTCCTATTCTTTTTTAAGAAGGTCGCCTATTCATGTGCTGCGACTTTCATGCTAATGAGTGCAGTTTATGATTTGCATAACAGCTTGCACTTTTTGAGAATCAATTTAGAACAATAGAAAAACATACTCTTTTTCTCTATCTACAAGAAGTCGACAGATGCTTTCATTTGATAGATGTAGAACTGGAACTTACTTTAAAATATCTACTTAAATTTTTGCATAATATAAAAATTAAATGACTACACTGCTTAAAGGAAAAGTAAACTAAAAATTCAGTATCATTTTCTTCATACGGATTGAAAGAGAATGTTTTTAAGAAATGATATTCACTGTTAGAAATGTTTTACACCTTCACATTTAATCACAAAACGAATCTATTTATTGTAACGCGATGGGCGCGTGACGTCACGCTTGACGAAGGCTTGGCTCAGTCTCGCCCGGTGAAAGACATTTCACAGCATTCTCTCTACTGTTACAGTTTTTTAGTGAGTATCTGTTCAAACAATGGTTTATTGTTGTGTTGTGGGGTGTACAAACTCATCGTCGAAGAGTGATAACACACTTAAAATATCTTTCCATCGATTTCCCAACAGAGATAAGTCACCCGAACGTAAATAAGCAATGGCTGATAAAAATAAAAAGAGAAAAATTTGTTCCTACTAAATACAGTACGGTTTGTTCACAACATTTTGAAGAAAATGATACCGAGCTTTTGGTACAGTTACGAACACAGTTATCTGGAGAAACCCCGCAATCTGTTTAAAAAAGAAGTGCTGTGCCATCACTTCTTTTGCGTGGGAAATCTGAAACACCGCCAATGAAGAAAAGAAAATCGTCGTACTCGAGGAAGAAGGAAATGAGAGAGTTGTTGCAAGATTTGAATAGTAATCCTTCAGTATCCGGGAATGGACAAATCATGAATGTGGAATCTAGTATTTATGACGAAAATTCAGTTTCTAACAGAGTAGGCGTTCAGTGTGAACTAGGAAATGAAACTTATGTCAATGTTTGCACAGATTCATTGAATGTTTCTTCTAGAAATTGTGATTTAGATAGCTCTTTTAGCATTTCAGAAATTTCTACTACCGCAAAAGATGATTCTGAATCTGAAAGTGACTCTGTTCGTATCTTGAAAAATGTTTCGTTTTTGAACTGTATTAGCTCTAAGTATTAACTGATAACGCCTGGCAACTAGTGTATCTTTATTTATAATAACGCTATCGAATGAGCAATGTCGTGTTATACAGTCTACAACCCCCCTTGTGTTCACAAATTACTTCACGGTCCCAACAACACACACTTTCGTGGCCCGTTTTCATATGTACACACGGCCCACATTTACACCATTCCGTATTTTCTTTTCTTCCTTGCAACTCTTTAAATAATTCCTTGTCATTTTCTTTTCGTGTGATATTAATTTGTGGATACCGAGATTTGTCCTTAGAAGGTAACATTGCAGGCATCTCTATCAACAACAAACACAAATGAGACTTTGTGGTGTATTAGAAACACAGGCGCGAGCATTACAGTAGCTGTTGTCCTGCCAGCGAGTTAGTCAGGAGTGACGTCACAGGAGCGTTTTACTTCACCCGTACAAGGCGTAATATTGGGCACCTGAAGTTCACGAGATCACCATTCGTTTCGTAATTCAAAGCTCCGTGCGATGAGATTAAAATTAGAAAATGGTATTTTTTTAGTTTACCCTTCCTTTAACACCTCTTGATAGACTGTAATTTTGAGTAATAAATTCTAAACAAAATACAACTATCACATACCAAAGGAAATTGGAAAGCTACAGAAATTCAGTGAGCCTGTGACAATGAAACAGGTTATAATGCAACGTATTTCAGGAATTTAAATACAGGATATAAAAGAAAATCCCAGGATTTCATGCATATATTTTATATCTACAAGATGCATAATATGAACTGTTTTTATATGTGAATATAGGAATATTATAAACAAAAAAGTACTGATATCCTTTGGTATTATTTTACTTGTAGCACCCTATCATGTTAGCTGTCTTATAGAAATTAGTTGGCTCTAAAAACTGTCTGTTCAATAATGACTGTCCAGAACCCTAGTATCATGAAACTGGAGAAATTATTACAGGTAATAAATAAATATTCTATGAGGTATTACTGCTTGTAAACGTAGGAATAGACCACATGGATTCACAACCATTAAAACAATATACATCTTTTTGTAACATGATTTAGGGATATTTTCAATTTATGATACTAAGCTTAAGTATTCAAAGTACCCGATGGTCACGCCTCGGACCCTGCTACCAGCTACAGAAAAAGTGATGTAGTGTAACATCTCATAAACATAGCTAAAGTGACAGATCTATTTCTATCCATCCCCACTGTAATTTTCAAAAGGGAAGTGCACAGAGCATTAACACATTCACTTCTTAGAGTAAATTTTAATTTCAAGAAATTAAGTTTGGCATTACTTAATCTAATTCTTAATGCAAAAGGAAGACTCAAAATCTCAGTTTTTTAAAATCTCTCTAGAATAAATAGTTAAATGTAAGGATTAAATAAAGTAATTTTCAGGTAATACTGACCTTTACACAAGAGGAATTCCAAACAAACATACAGATATTGCACTCTTACATAGTCTTCTAAGAAAATGTGGATTTTCACCTTTATCTCTTCCTAAAACAACTTTATTACACACAAAAATTAAAGAGAAAAGTACTGTATTCAGCGCAGACTCTCTTCATTACACTTGATGTAGCTGTAAACTAAAAACTCAATCAATTATACAACATAATTTGATTTGTAACTTCGCAATTTTAAACAAACTCAATGAATTACACAATGGCATTGATTTAAAATAATCATATATTAAAAGAAAGAAGGGGGAAACTTAAACTCTACTTAAAGTAAATAATCAAGTAAAAATAATAAAGTTTAAACACTGATAATGGATCCTAAAAATGTGTTTGAATTCACATACTGAAGTATAAGAACATTGAAATTATACGAGTTGACTTAACATAATAAACTATTCCACTTACCAAGACTTGAACAAAGGTTCACAAAATATACAGAGCAGAAGAACTATGACTGTGCATATTTTACAGATTGTTCTTTCAGTGAAAAACAAGAAATTCCACTACCATCTTTGTCCCAAGTGAGTACATTTTTCGGGGGGGAAAAATTGTCCCTTAAGTTTAACTGTGAACTATTTGGTTAGTACTATCCATACTGTTCTAATTTTTTTTTTCATATCTGCTGAAGAAAGAATAAGGAATAGAAATCCCATTGTGGTTTTCCCATCAAGTTGGCGGTTTTCCCATCAAGTTGGCAGTTTTCATGCAAATTAAATACAAAAAGTTTTATGCATGGAAAACATTCCACAAAACTTGGCAATGTCAAGACAAGTGTATTTTCACACACTGTTTGTTTTCATACTAGTGACAGGTCAAGTGTTCTGGCTGTGAGCTGTTGCCATTCTATGGAGATTATTAACGTAAATTATTTCGTTAACCAGAAAGTTAATCACAAAATGCAAAATTGAATTTCCATTTTATTGTAATGTTATCTACTGCCCCTCTTAATCTGTCTTAACTACTTCCATCCTGTAAACTCTCAATAAACTTGGTAAATGGACTAGTTGTGTGAAGTAAACTCAACTGATTTCAAATAATCAAACTGGAATACTAACTTTTTAATCTTTTCCACTCAAGTATGAGTTATCGTATTTAGGACATGTAAGAAAAGTTTGCACTCTGAAAACACCTTAATTGTGTTGAATTCCGTAAATGTTTATTGCTTAAACATTCTTTAAACAACTATAAATCCATTCACATTTGAAAACATTTACACACAATGAAACAATACTTAGGATTACACAATAAAAAGACTTCCGGAATATACAGTGAGTTCCACGCAAGAGTTGGCCAATGACGCGGGTTTGTGCATCGCGGCTGGCACAGCTCCAACTCCTGATCGATCGGGTGAAATATCTATGCAAATAATGCCGCGGTCGTTGTAATGATTCAGGTTCTCACATTTACAGTTAAAATTACAATGAAAATAACCACGTACCTAATCACAAGAGATGTTGGAAATGTTCTCCTCTTGCATACGCGCAACATTGGCACCTTTTTTAGGGAATTTTCTTTCACGCGCGTAAGTTCAGCTTCCGAGATAGAATTAACTTCTCTTGTGATATTGTCTTTAAGTTCTTCTTATGTATGGGAAATTGACCTATACACTTTATTTTTCAAGTTTCCCCATAAATAACATTTACATACTGTTAGAAGAACTTAATGACAATATCACATAGGCCTATCAAAAGAGAAAGTAGCTCTGTCTCGGAAGCTGAACTTATGCGCGTGAAAGAAAATTTCCTAAAGAGGTGCCAGTATTGTCTGGATGCAAGAGGAGAACATTTCCAACATCTCTTGTGATGAGGTACGTGGTTATTTTCATTGTAATTTTAACTGTAAATGTGAGAACCTGAATCATTACAACGACCGCGGCATTATTTGCGTAGATATTTCACCCGATCGCTCAGGAGTTGGAGCTGTGCCAGCCGCGACGCAGAAACCCGCGTCATTGGCCAACTCTTGCGTGGGACTCACTGTAGAATTACCAGTTTTGACTTGAGAAAATTCTTAAAATGTTTAAATAGGCCTATATAATATACACTATGATAGAGTAAGGTTGCAATAAAACAGTGGATGAAAGTGTGATATAACATCTAACACGAATTCTTGAAATTTTTTTACAGTATTACCCTTTCTCTCACATTACTAACAACAGTATTATTTCATTTTTAGCAATTTCACTATAAAGATTTAAGGATATCAAAAATAAAGTCATAACTAGGGTCCGGATTTGAAAGTTTTAACCTATTTTCCCCCTAGCTTCCTAATTAGAACATTTTAATGTATTTTTCCGTTTCATGCCCCTTGTTTCCGAATATATATGAATCTTAGGGAACCTAAAAAGGGCTAAATCGGACTTAAAGGCCCATAAGGGGCTAAAGAGGACTTTTGCTGAAAAAGGAGGGGCTAAAGAGGAATTTTGCAGAAAAACAAGATTTTTAAATAGATTTTCCTTAAGAAAACACATAATAAAAATAAATTTATACAATGCACTGAAATTAACAATATGTATGCCACTTTGTCGGTGGTCTTTGTAACTCGAAAATGTGCCGCCCCACCGTCGCAGAAAATGAAACCTGAGCAGTCTGCAATTTTTTGAAATCTACAACTAGTCCATTGTCGTTTCAACTTTGAAATAACAATTTGCCGATCAACCACAAATAATTATATTAAAGGAACAAATTCAGCTACTTATTTTTGTAGATAGAATTGAATAATTGTATCATTAAAGGGTAAACATCTCAATTATTTATGCTATTTTTCAAGTGCCGAAATAATGAATAGTTACTTGTTTATTTTGTAAAAGCTAGAATAACTGTGTCAAAATTATAATACAATTTTCTGTGTTAATATTAGTGTTCATTATGTTTTATGAAGATGGCTAAAATCTCTCTCTCTCTGCAATGGCGCTACAGCCCAATTTGAGCCTTGGCCTCCTCTATTCTTCGCCTCCAGAACTGTCTGTCCTTTGCTTTAGTTTTCCATGCACGTATTCCAAGCATTTTATCAGCATCCCGTCTAACTTCATCCTCCCATCTTTCCCTTGGTCTTCCAACTCTTCTCACTCCATGCAATTGGTGTGTCATGGCTTTTTTCGGAATTCTCTCCTCTCCCATTCTTACAACATGTCCTGCCCATTGCAGTCGTCTTAATTTAATAAAATCAGATACTTTCAGCTCCTTGTATAAGCCATATATTTCAGTGTTATATCTGGTCCTCCATCCTGACCTATCCTGGATTGGGCCGTGAATCCTTCTTAAAACTTTCCTCTCGAAACAATCTAACATTTCCTCGGCTTTATCCAACATTGTCCATGTCTCACACCCATAGCACAGTATAGGTCTGATCATTGTTTTATATATACGAATTTTATTATTCTTGTGTATAAGTCTTGATTTAAAAATATGATTCATTGAGAAATATGCCTTATTAGCCATTAATATTCTTTCCTTTATTTCCAACATCTCATCATTCTGTGTGCTTATTATTGATCCCAGGTATTTAAAGCTATCCACTCGTTCTATTTCTGTATTGTTTAATTGAATAGTCTTATTATGCAACTGATTCCTGGTTTGTATTACTATCATAGTTTTCTGAGTGTTTATCTGCAGGCCCATTTCCTTGGATTTCTCTTCTAATGTCCTATATACCTCTTCTACTGCTTTTTGTGATCTTCCTAATATATTGATATCATCTGCATATCCTATGAGTTGAGCTGATTTGTACATTAAGGTTGAATCTGTGTGTATTTCCAGTTTCCTAAAGGTATATTCCATTGCCAAATTGAAAAGGATTGGGGCCAGCCCATCCCCTTGTTTAAGTCCATTTGACATTTGAATTTGCTCCGTATATTCTGATTGAATTTTTACCTGTGCTACTGTGTTAGTCATGGTTCCTTTGATTAGTCTTATCAATTTTGTTGGGATTTTAAATGATATTAGTGCTTCATATAATTTATGTCTCAGTATGCAGTCGTATGCTTGTTTGAAGTCTACAAATACCTCATAGATGTCTATACCATACTCCCAAAACTTTTCTCCAATCTGTCTAACTGTGAACAGCGGGTCCGTAGTCGATCTTCCAGGTCTAAACCCTGCTTGGTATTCCCCTAATATCTCTTCCGCATAAGGTTTCAGTTTATTCTTTAATATAGTGGAATAAATTTTATACGCTGTACATAGGAGAGATATGCCCCTATAATTCCTACAATCCATCTTGTCCCCTTTTTTGTAAATGGGACAGATTATACTCTTACACCATTCCTGTGGCATCACTTCTAGATTCCAGATCTCCAGTATCAGTTCATAGATCTTTTCTGTCAGCACATTCCCTCCTATCTTATATACCTCAGCGGGGATGCTATCACATCCCGCTGCCTTATTTGTCCTCATTTCTTGGATGGCTCTTTTAATATCCCATATATCTGGCGGTTCGACAGTTTTGTTATCATCTTCGATAATTATTTCCCTCTCTCCCTCTATGCCTGGTATCTTAAATAATTCTTCAAAAACTTCTTTCCATCTTCCTTTTATCCTATCCAAGTCTGCAATTATGTTCCCTCTTTCATCTTTGCATAGATTTGTGCTCGGTTTAAACCCTGCTTTTAGGTAGTTGATCCCTTTATATGCTTCCCTAAGTTCTTTGTTCTGCCAGTCTTCTTCAATTTCCAAATCGTTTGTTTAAAATGCCTAAAGAGGGCTATTTTACGAAAATAAAAAGCTAAAATACCTTTTATAAAAACTTAAAAATCCGGGCCCCAAGCAATTTGATTTAGAAGTGTTTATACAAAATAGCCTTATGTAAAAATAAACCATCCAGAAAAACCACTCGACAAGCAAGTACCAATACATATTGGATATATTTAAGGGCATATGAAAATTTTTAATGCTTAAAATGATGTAACATTACTTTAAAGAAACCACAAAGGTAACCCGTATGTGCAAATACTGATAAGCTATTTATGACATACAAGAATTTTCAAGAATTATTGAAATCAAATTAAAAAGTCAATTTACTGTTCATCAAACAGAAAGTTAGATGTTTTATGAAACAAGAAACTACGACACCCTGTTAAGATGCATATAAATAACAGCAAAGTTATTTTCTTTTTTTTTATTAATTCCTCCGAACCTCAAGAAAAAAAAAAAGAATGAAAAGAAAGAAAAAAAAAGAATCCATATACCCTAACAATTCAATACTAAACTGTAGAACCAGTACAATTTAAGATCAGAAAAGTTAACTGAAACAAGCTTACAATCTCACAAATACACTTAAAAACATTAGAACTTGCTTAGTGAATTACTTGAATTTCAAAAATTTCACTACTATATGATTAATATACTGATGCATTAGGAAATAACATTAGTAGAAATTTTGAACAGATTATCAAATAACTGACTTTGTCCTCCAACCATAAACATATCTCACACCTATCCAGTGAAAGGGTGGACCAAAGGACTATTACCAGTAACGGGATTCTGGAAAATGAAGCTACGAATTCAATACCTATGGATTCTTTAAGTTATGGATTGTTTGCAATTAACCAGTTTCTGAAATCATTCTTTCATTCTTACATAACACATGGACTTGTGCTAAGAGAGTTCTTCTCAAGACTTGATGGATTAAGCATTTTACTACTATTTTTTTCCTCTGCTTTTTTTCCCTGAGGAATAAACGTCCAACAGTTATGCCACACTCTTTTCTTCAAGTACCTTTCTATATTATTATTATTATTTTATTTTATTTAATCTCCTATAATCAACTGTTCATCTGAAGATAAAGCTATTCGGAAATTTAATTTCTTCTGTAACATTTAATCTACCAAGTGCAAACTCAAGAAACGCATAGAGCTATAGACCAAAGAAGTAGATGATCCTATCTCCAAAATTAAGGGGGTTGGGGTTAATTTTTCAGCATTAGAGAAATGATATTTTCCTCTGTAAATAGGGTACGAACTCATTAGCACTTTTAAAATAGCCTATAATTAAAGACATCTATTTTCGGTAAAAATGTTTGCCAGATTTTGAAAATTTAATTAGTAATTTCAGTATTTTTTCAATATTCTTATTTAATTTTGTCAACAATTAAGGTATTTTTAGGACTTCTACAGAATAAAAACTTCAGCAGACATTATGAAGTAACTTGGTTTGCTTCTAAAATGCAAACAAACTCTTGTTTAAGTATACATACATATCATTATAAAAAATGGTCGACTTTTAAACACTTATAGCTCCACTTATGTAAGTGGAGCTATAAGTGTTTATAGTTGACCATTTTTAATAATGATTCAATAGCTTTACTGCTTATACCACTTCTTTTTTATTCATCATATATACCCTATATATGCTTTTTAGTTGGCCTGCCACCACCGCTGAAATTCATGAGCCAAAGGGTATATCTCCTATTTTCAGCATATGGTATATCGATAGGTAGCGAAATTGATTGAAATATCAACTATCGATTTTTATAATCACGGTTTGTTTCCGATGACCGAATTGCAGTTCAAGCAAATACGGTAATTGGAACCATAATAGTAATAACTTATTATTTGTAACTATCTGACAAGGCCTCACATAAACAGTACCACCATATCATCAGCTGAGTAATGAAAAACTCCACTTTTTGTTAAGAATGAGATAAGGTATATTTCGAACTATTAACTAAACTAACAGTTCGAAATATAGACCATCTTACTTTTCACAAAAAGGGAAGTTAGTACATTCCAATGTTTTCTGATGATATAGAAGATAAAATTTAAGATGTAAAACTGTAAGGTACGTTATTGAACATTCAAAAAATTGTATCTTAGTAGTTATGTATTCCGTATGTATCACTTCAGAAATCAGCTGTAAGTGCAGATCAATATTATACCTTCCAGAAAACTTACATGAAGAATCTGGTTCCAAGATAAAAAAAAAAGAAAGACTTCAGAAAAAGTACTCATTAAACTGACCTGAACGAAAGATGTTTTTGTTGTTACTATTAAAATAAGCCACAAAAACTAGTGACATGAATAGTAAGCAAAGTAATGTTCAATTCCAGGCTATAACTTATAACTTCATACATTTACTCTCATAAGATGGAAACACAAAACAAAATGTTCTACAGGTTCCAACCACAAGCTATGAAGGACATACAAAGGACAAAAACTGTTAATAACAAAGCTGTCAATAATTCTGATTTACATCTTGGAAGTTTAAAGACTGGGGTTATGAACATGTACACAGATGGGTTTCAATAGCTGGTAAGAAAAATTAACCATCAATATGGCAGATGCATCAGAAAGTCATCAGGAGCACCGGTAATAAACTTAAGAGTGATCTCCCTGAGGCCATGTTCACCAACCAGAGTTCACCAACGCTACTATGGAGCAGACACCAAGAATTCTATGTGAGCTTCAAAGCTCCACTCCCAGCTGCAACAGCGGCCAATTTGGATCCAGTGCACCCCGAAGGAGGAAGAAATGGGTTTAATCTCTCAAGATGATAGATTACACTTGAAACTTTTGTATTATTGTGCTAACTTTGGTTACAAGAGGTACTAGAACTTATTACCACACATTCATGATACCCTCACAGAAAATTTGCAATTAAAATTAGATGCACACATTCTTCTATTGTGAATTCTGATGCAGATTATTCTCTCTTATTTCATCAAACTCCTCAATAAGCAAGTCTTAGGGGTCTTTACAGTAAAGACATATTTTAGAAAAGTGCAAAGAATGTTCATAAGATAATATTCCAATCCAGGAAGAAGCACTGTACACCAACTTATAATTAAGTTTTAGGAAAATAGGTTCTGAGCCAAATAAATAACCAAGAAAACATGTGTGTTTAATGAGGAGACCGATGAAAGTGGAGTGAGATTAGAACTACATAAGAATCAAATTAAGCAGGATTCATGGAAGAAGAATGTGTGCATGTAGGCCTAAAAGTAAATTGTCTATGATGGTGTGGTAATAGACAGCACTTCTTAGACATCTGGCGCGCTATAAAGGAAATAGGTAATCGGAATAATCAGATACCTAACATTACAGCGGAGGCATGGGTCAGACACTTTTCTCGTGTGTACGGGGGTGGAAGTAATTGGGAGGGACCGGGGATACCTAGGGGACAGTTTTTGGTAAATTTGCAGATCCCAGAGTTAGACTCTGTTATTACAAGGGAGGAACTAATTAAAGCGGTAAATTCAATGAAAAATGGCAAAGCATCTGGAATCAATGGATTGCAAGCGGAATTTTTTAAAGCTCTCATTCAAGTTGACAGTAGACTCGGAGACATATTACAAATTTTTAACCGTATTTTCGAAGAAGGGAAGTATCCGGAGCAATGGAACACATCAATAATTCACCCAATTTATAAGGGCAAGGGAGGTTTGAATAATTTAGATAACTACAGAGGAGTAAGCCTATTGCCAGCGCTAGGGAAAATATATTGCAAAATTCTAAATACAAGATTGAAAAACTGGGCATCGGGACATAACAAACTTTCGAAATTTCAATCAGGTTTTAGGGAAGGGTATAGAACCACGGACAACGTATTCGTTTTGAAGACAATAACGGATAAATATATGAGTAAGAAGAGAGGAAGATTACACTGTGTATTTGTGGATCTTAAGAAAGCATTCGACTCAGTACAACATAAAGCATTATGGCGGAAATTGTGGGAAAAGGGTCTGTCAAGCAGAATGTTAAAAGCGTTTATGGCAATATATGATAAGGTTAATTTTTGTGTGAATTGTGGAGGAAATAATGTCACTCAGAATGTGAAGTCTACTCGGGGGGTGAAACAGGGATGCGTACTTTCTCCTATGCTGTTTAATCTATTTATAGATGATGTAACTGCTGGCTTAGAGAACGATGAATACGACGCACCAACTGTCGGGGGCCATAAAATTCCAGCGCTATTATATGCAGACGATATTCTGTTCTGTAGCACATCTATTCAGGGTCTTCAGAAATGTATTGATAGGCTAGATGTTTATTGCACTACCTGGGGCCTTGCTGTTAATGTAGAGAAAACGAAGGCGGTAACATTTAAAAATGGATCTGTTTACAGCCGAGATGAATTATGGTTGTACCGAGGGAAAAGAATTGAAAATGTTAAGACATTTATATATTTGGGTATATGCTTATCCATGAATGGGAAATGGACAAAGCACATAAATTACGCCAGAGGGAGGGGGCGCAGACAAGTGGGGGAATTACTTGCCTCAATGACAAAAATACCGGATATGCCAGTCGCTATACTATTGAAAATTTATTATGCTACGGCAAGAGCAACAATGTTGTATGGTTCCGAACTTTGGGGGTGGGAAAAATTAGAGAGCTTAGCTAAAATACAGAATATTTTTCTGAAAAGGATTTTGAGGGTAGATAGAGGTGCGGCAAATTGCGGGGTGAGAAAAGAGTGGGGAATTACATGCGACACAACATTCTGCAAAATTATGACAATAAAATACTGGTTAAATTTATTAACGGCTGAAGATACATCTTTAAAATTTATTTGTTACAATGAGCAACTTGAGAATTTAGGAACAACAAACTGGGCGTACAACATAAAAAAGGGTTTGGAGGGTATAGGGATGGGGTGGGTGTGGGAAAAGGGGATTGAGAATAGAAAAAATATTTGGAAGAAGATAAGAGGGAGACTAATTGATATCGAGAGGCAGAACATCGAGGCTGATTGTAATGGTAAAGTGTCATTAGAATTACAAGCAGAATTAAAGGCTAATTGGGGAAGGGAAGCATATATAGAAAGATTGGGTGCGGAAGATAGAGCAGCAATGGCTTGGATTCGCCTGGGAAGATGGAAAACTCAGAGAATTTCGGATGAGGGAGGGGGGAGAATCTGCCCAATGTGCAGGGGAAATGAAACCTGGGTTCATATCTTGGCGGGATGTGTAGTGACAGAGCGCTGGAGAGTTATGATGCTACCCGACAAATTTTTAAACTCGCAAAGAAGTAGGGAGGCATGTCTAAATCTATTACTGGATGAGCACAATTGGCACGGGTTATGTAAATTTCTGCAGAAAGTGAGATGTATGAGAGAAAGCCTAGATTTAGAGAATTAAGGAAATCTAAGTATTATTATTATTATTATTATTATTATTTTTTATTATTATTATCTTTTTGTTTTTTGTCTTAATAATGTCTATGTGTCTATGAAATTTTTACTTGTTTGGGGGTGGGGGGTTACGTCTGGGGTTATGTAAATAATAGAATATAGTTTTTTTTTCAATTGGGTTTTTTTATGGGGTAATAATTTAAGTGTATGCAATGAGCACGTATGGTCGACACCGACCCGTGCGCCGGTTAATGTAAATAATGTGATTTATATGTGAGAATTTTTTTGTGAAAATAAATACACACTACTACATAATCAAGGTTAGCATAATATATAATTTTCATAGTTAACACTGTAATTTTGCGGGATTAAACAAACTCATTCCTTCCTACTACAGGATCCAAATTGGCCACTATTGCAGCATGACTGTACTGGAGAGCAAGATCTGAAGCTCACTCAGAATTCTTGCAATTACTCTGTATTTAATAATATTATAACACTATAACACATGCTGAAACTATTGGTTCATTAGATTGTTTTAGCAATAAGCCTGTTTTGTCTCTTATTCATACTATTTTGTTTGCTTCTGAGCACCATGAGCTGGTTATAATGTTTATGGAAGCATTATTCAGTTATTGGACACCATTTATTTTCGTAATTTTGCTTAAGTCCTGTCTTTTGTATTCTGCTGCTACCTTAATTCTTCTTTAGGTATTAAAATACGAAAACACAAAGCTTCATAAGGAAAGTGATAGTAATGGAATATTAATACCATATTTACTCACGTATAGACACAGTCTTTTTACCTATAATATAAGTTAAAAAATTAGGTGCAGCTTATACTCAAAATAATAACAAATGTATTAATCTAGACCAATTTCTGGTACATACTTTATAAACAATCAAGCAAACTTTATAAACAATCTACAAATTTATCCACGTGTTTTGGAAACACCCTAATACCGGTATTAGTCACTGTCCAGCATATCAGGTCAAACTTTCTCGCTGCTGCCCTATTTCTGTATTCAAGTGCATAATTCACCATTTGTAACTTAAATTTAGCCATTTGACCCATGTTCACACCCTGAACAGTCAAAACACCGACCTTCAAACCCTTTGGCCCACACATTACCGTTATGTAGCTGGCAGTTCAGGATTTACAACCCTTCAGCAGTGCAGTATGAACATACAAATTTATGTTTCATATCATAATTCACCGTATTTTACTGAGTATTCACCCTGTTATGATTTCAGAAAAATATTCTCTCTAAATTAGGGTGCTATTTATACATGTATGTGACCTATGTGAAAATATGATATGATTATAATAATCTTCATTTTATCTTCCAAAAGATCAGTAATGAGAACATTTAATTACCGGTAATGCTTATTATAAGAAATGCATACACAGAAGTCCTCATCGTTGACTGAATGGCATGTGGGAAGGTTGTTCATTGGCTGTTGGTACCTAACTTCTCATGAGTGTTGATTTGTTTTTGATTTCTTGATTGTGGTGTTTTTCAGGATGGATCCAGATTTTATTTACCTTTTCCGTTTCATCTTTACAGTTGAAATTATTATTATGTTTATGGATTTTGATAGCTTCTAGTAGTAAGTGAACATAGAAGTCCAGTGTGGTTGAAAGAACATAATTGTGTGTCCTTGTAAAGTTATGGTCATCATGCTCCTTCAGTCAGGTGTTATGCTGTTTTAATAACTGTTACGAGTTATTCCTTTTTTTTATCTTTCTTTCTTTCTTTCTTTAGAATGAATGCATGGCCAATATGTTCTGAAGACCATGATTACGATCTACAACAAAGGTTATAGTTCTCAATCAACTTACACATTGTTACGGCAGTTAATCAATCTGCAACCATTACTTGAAGTCACAATTCTAATGATATATGAATAAGTTAAAAGACTCCGAATTATTTCCCTAGAATTTCAGTCTAAGCTCAGAGCAAGTTAAGTCTTTCTGTTTACAAGCTCGTGATTGCATACTAGTAATAAAAATATTTTATACATAAATGGTATTTACTAAAAAATATCAATAGCTTGTGGAACTTAATTCGTTTAAAACATATATGGGGTCAGTTTCATTCCAGGTTAAGAAGTGAACACATCAAATGGGAACATACTGGATTAAGAGATTTATCAGAAGCACAATCTGTTCCATTCAGCAATCTGACAAAATAGACAGGAACGTGGTTAACACTTCTTACTGCTTACACTCCATGTAAAACTAAGTCTGCTTGAAATGTTATTGAATAATACATCTAACAAATGGAATTAATTTTAAAGAAAATTATTAATATTAAACAATAATACTAATCTTACTTCTTGCCAAGAACAACATACATTAGAACCTGAACTGTGTTAAAATTCTGTGTTCCAATAGGATGCACATACTACTGCAGATAGCATTACAAAAGAATCCAAGGCCTCTACATGTGTCCAATTTTCAAGCTTAAAAATGATCATGTTGACGTACTGTACTTAAAATTCAGTTGCTAGAGGTAGTTGTTTACAATGACTTTCACATTGTGTTAAATTGAGTGTTAGTGAAGTAAATCAAATTGTTGAATAACAACATTTTATATTCGAATTAAGTATCTTCCAGGTTTATGATACAAAGCACACTGACGACTTGCTCTAATTGACTAACTGCATATACAAAGACCTTAAACGTTTAACTCAAATATTTATTCAGAGTTTCTCTGAGCTAGTCACCATTTCTACATGAAGATCAAGTCCTGCCTCATGAACAATACATCTATGCATACTGTTAAGTCAACTGAATGCAGATATCCTGCAATGCAGTCACTTATTCTACGTGAAAACATGAAGGTAGGGAAACGTAGGGCAGAGAAAGAGAAAGAGAAAGTTATGAGTGAGCGCAGTTGATTTTCTTTCACTGTTTTATCTCCCCATTCATGGAAGAATTAAAGTAACGGACTACACATTTAGATGGAACATCGAGGAACTCCCAGGTGAACTATCATCATGGTGCACGGTCTCCTACTAAGACAACACATTTTTTCATGCAGATTTTTTGCAAATTCCAATAATATGCATTTGCCTTTGTGAGATGAAAAACCCTGAAAAAACACTTATTAAGATTGTACTGCCAGAGATTCAAACCTACGACCTCCATAATATGCATCCATAACATTATCACCCTTAAATAAATTGCTTTGAACGTATTTCTGATATTTTGGGAGCCACTACAGATTCTTGACCATGTGCCACAGCTAGTTTGCAGCCATCGAGCCATGAACTAGTTTTGTCATGAATTCCATGAAATTTGAAGGTCCACATTAGTGTCTGAATCTGGGTCCACTCCAACCAGAAGCACAAATGCTAGTGTTACGAGGACATAAAGCGTTCTACTGAATGTAAACTGTGAGAATTGCATTACTGATGAATTACAATAATATTTTATTCACACTATCTTATTTCCCTTTTCTTGGGCTCAGAAGGTAATGTCCATCAGGGTCTCCTTCTAAGAAAGGCAACAATTAGTAGCCAATGGGAAGGAAATGCTCTAGTTCGTGGTTAAGTAAATTCCAATCCAAAATTTTAAAACCTTGATAAAGAAAGCAGGCTGATAGATTGGCCAATCACAATATTTGAACCTGAGACCATATGGTTGTAAATACGCAATGTTATGACCTTGGCTCTATGCAAGGTTTAGCATAAAAAATAAAGTACATAGGAGGCGATTATTTTGCTCGAATATACCCTTGTCTTTCATTTATCGCAACTGTTTAGTCTTATTTGAACTAGGAAATAGCATTTCATCTGTCAAGTGAAGTCTGTATTTCATATAGAAGCTTATTCTAAGCAAAAATGGCAACTTGTAAATTCACATCCACAGCCAAGTGACTCGTAAATTACTGCCATGAGGTGGTTTTGAACTATATAGACTGTAATACCTGATATCAGACAATACAGAGGCCTTGGATTCTTTTATAGCATAGGCAACAATACTGCACTAGACTGTGATTGCCATCTGTTGTTTGAGGCTTGAATTGCAGCATAGGATCTCAAGACAGCAAGAAGAAGTAATTTTGTACCTTCAGCTATGTACCTTGGATTTTATGAATCAGGTATGTGTTATATACAAATAACATATATTCCTGCCTATTTTTTGCCAATAAAATACAAACACATATGCTTCAACTCTGCCTTGGTTCAGTACAATGCTTCTTCCAACTTTCAGTTATGTCTAATCAGCTATGCTGAAATATACCCCATTTAAAAGTTGAACGATACACCAAATGTTCAAGGAAAGATATTTGGAAACTGTATGAAAATTAATGTTGTACATGGTAAAATCTTCCTCAAAATGTATGAATACGATATTTCTAAAAAATGAGTTGGAATTCAGGACACTCAAAAACTTAACTTGATGATTATGAAGGATCGGAGGGGATGTTAAAAATTCATTCCTCATAAGTTTATGAGTACTAGAAAATGTTATTAATTTCATAGTTAATTTCTATATAATTATTTATTACTTTCACTGTGTTTCTAGTTTTCACAACTTAACATGAGCTTTACCATCAACGCTTAAGATTTGTCATGTACAATGGATTTCCTAAAAGGATTTCCTAACAAGTGAGACTGCTCGACAATATTTTCCATCATTTCATGAGATTATTCTCAGATTTTACTATGCACAACAAAAGTAATATTCACAAATTAATTTAGGTTAACTTTGTATATGTTAATCAGATCCATATTTAAACTAAAAGAGGGAACCAATGTACTGACTAAGTGGTTACCGTAAACATGCCTTGATACCAATGCTACCAATAGAACTGGAGATAAAAGGATAAGGTTGACGGATACGTAAATTAAAAGAAATGAAACATACAGTAGCACTTCTAATTATATTTTTCCAGCTCAAAGAAAGGAAAAAAATAATAACCAGTTTACACTGATGTGTGAGAGGGTAGGAATGTTCAAACAATTTCAGGTTAGTGTGGTTGCTTGTGCTGCATACTCATTCCAAATTAAAAGAAAACAAAACCTATTGAATGTCTCAATTTATTTCACTTAACTAAATACACGTCACAGAACCTGCTAACAAAAGTATAGTGGTCGAAAGAAACCTAAATGATATGTTCTTTCCTTTCACTGTGACTACAGTCTGGTCACTTCACACAAATTAACTTAAAAATACTTTTTAAAAAAGAAGAAGAAAACACCTACTCAAAACATATCACAAAAGTTTGGAATTACCACTTATAGCATTGAACAAATTACTTCTGACAAAACTTCTATAAAAGTCATATGAATACCTATCTCTTCTACTGTTTCATGGAATAATTAAAAAAAAAAATAGAAGAAGAAAGATACAACAATAATGAAATATTGTTGAAACATAGAAACGATGATGCTAGTGACTTCACACTTACGTCAAAACTTACAGCTAAGTCATCTGCTTTCTCAAAAAAGACAGAAAAACCTCGTTAATACAGAACGTTTAGGCTTTATTTTCAAAAACAATGATATAAAATGGAATTTTAAGTTAATCCCTTTCAATGAACAGATTTATAAAAGATCAACATATGACAAAAACGAGCTCAATATTAAAGAGGTTTTGCCGTGATCTATCCCTCTAAAATGTGAGCTATCATTAACGTAAACATTATTATTTGTTTCCTGTACTTAATTAACCTGTTGGCCAACACCCCAGTGCTACGAAGCAGGGTGGCTGGGTGATGGGCATCCAGGACAACAAATATAATCTAGTAAGGAGCGAACTTATTTCTCTCAGACTTAATCTTGCTGTTGTCCTGTGGACCCATTCCACCACCCGGGCTGCGCAGCCTTGGGGTATAGCTCTTGTGTGAACGATGTACGCCAGTGGTCTGAACAGGGGCTGAGGCGCCCGTGCCCCCCAGAAGCTCCGTGAGCCCCCCCAGGGCGCTCAGACTTGAGAGTGCGTTGAGGGCGCCAGGTTTGGACAGCAGCTGGGCGAGGGGAATAGCACTGGCCAGAGGGGAGGCGGCCGCGGAAGAGGGACCACTTGAACTTGAGCCAGGGGTTGAAGTACCCGGACCTCCGGGGGTGGCGGGATTTTGGGCCTCAAGGTTTGCTTTCTGCAGTTCAACACTGGGGAAAAGAGACAACGGACATAATGGCAAGGATTAAAAAACAGGTTAATAAAAAAAAATATACGTAATTCTGTGATACACCATGGGCGTATTTGTCGACCAGGAATCAGGAACAAGGTTATGTAGGAAGGTGGTGCCTTTCCGTCTCTTGTCCCTAAACCCCGGAACAAACAAATGCAGCCAATGTGCACCAATTGGTATAGACCTGCATAAGAATGCCACTCAAAGCAAGACTTTTCATGCACATTTCTGCATGCACTGTTATTACTGATTGGCAATATCTTGACTGACATTCTTAGCATTGAGTCCTGGTGACTTTTCCAACAGTATAGCCTACTTTCTGATTTTCCTAAATTATAATGTTAATATAAATATCACCTGTGTCAGCCAGACCAGGACTCTGTTGCAGAAACTAAATTAAAATTTCTTCCCCAATTTTTATGAAGGTAAGAAGAAACTGAATGACAAAAATGTCCCGGCACTGAAAAAAATAAAATAGCGACAATTTTAGACCGCGATTAATGACACAAATAAACGAAAACAATTTAAATGAAAGGAAGAACAAGTTAGTAAGCAAAGCAATGGCATAAAATTTACTGCTGAAGAGGAATTTATGTAGTACTACTTTGAAGGGGTTGATTGTACATGGTGGAGATGGATTCTAAAAGGAGTCTGTGGCAGAAATAATTTAAGAATACCACAGAGTGAATCCAACATTCTTACACCCATGGGGGAGGCATAACCTAAAGTTACTACTACCACTGTCATGTTGCTTCTGCAACAGGCATAGTATATAACTTTATGGTTACTTCAAAATAAAGCAAAACACAAATTTGGGGGGGAGGGTGAGAAGGAGCACTGCAGAAAATTGTTCCGGTCTGGACAGAACAGGAAGATGTTAGTGCTTGTAACAAAGAACAGGACACCTGGAAAGAATGATAGGTTGTGGCGACGCAGATGCTGGCGATGTCTTCTGCGAAGCTGATGTCGATGTAATACCTATCTACTTACCACGCCACAGAGACAAACAGATAGAAAAGAGAGAGGAACACACAGCCATGCTTCACAATACAAAGTCAAACAGATTACAGGAACCTATAATAAGAGCTCACAGGTACATTCATTAAGTGTCCAAATGTTTCCTCCTCCTCCTCCTCCTTCTCAGTCCTTTCCCCCCCCCCCCCAACTACAGTATTAACAGATGCTTAGTGGACCCTGGAATTTTGCAAAGGGTTTCTGCGAGAATTATTTAAAGAACAAAAGAAAAACTGTCACTTTGACTTCTATGTTCTATGGATAAAATAAAATATAGTTTTACACTCATGAAATACACTTCCTGAATAAAATTCTGTAACAAAAATTCTACTTTTTTGGCATTTTATACCGAAATAACTTTGCAGGGGGAAAATAACATAAAAAACAGAATTATGATTTGAGTAGTGCTTTGAAAATAACAATGCTCTCTTTAGTGATAATAATCAAAATCTGCTGTCCACAGTTTAATCCTGATTGGAAATGTAAATAAATAAAAAATAAATAAAAAATTACTGATTGTGTAAAACATTATTAATTTTTGCAACTTCAAACGGAACTTTGTGCAAATTTAAATGTGACTTCAATGCTTAGTTCAATTCATTTATTTATAAGCAATGTAGGTGAAATACACTTCCTTATATTGAATTATGACATGTTTTCTCATGGTTCTTTGGGAAAGGAAGATCTACTTACATATAACAGGTAATGAATTACGAATCCTAAAGTTTCAACATGGAGGAGGAATATCAGAAGCCATCAGAATCCTTCTTCCATGGCTTCAAACCAGCTGTTACATAAACCGGGAAAAATAATGAATTTTTACAGTTCTGTCATTTTGTCAATCAGACATTTAAGATAAATTTTGGACAGTGTTTAAAGAGAAGATGCTGGAAGGTGTGTATATATAATTATATGAATGCCAGAAAGAGTTTGAATATGAAGGATCGTGCGTGTTTAATATTAAAAAAAGACATGTGAAGTTTTGTAATATTAGCATCAACTGGATCAGAAAGGATTCCTATTTAAGCATGTCCAAGAAAGCATGAAGCACAAAAGCTGCAAGACTAAAGCAAAGGAACGAGATGCAAATAAACGAGTCATCTGTAGCAGACATTATGAATAATGCTAAAAGAACTAAACAAGAAAAGGAAGATTAATAACAAACACAGTAAATGCTCTCGCTTGAAAGCAAGCATACTGCTAGAGAAGTTGGATAATCCCAATTTTAAAGCACGGATGAACATACATAACTTATTATATACAATATCAGGTAAATTCGTTTATTCATTAATGCACTAAAAACAATGTGTATGAATATAATTCATCATTCATACATATATCATTGAAACTTATCTCTGAATTGCTGGAAGGAGCTGAAATCATTCCAAGTGTAGATACTTGCAGAGCAACATATGCTCCACATGTTTCTGAGTGAAGGAAAAACAAAATAAAAGCACTTGCTACTGGTCAAAAAATGGCCATAATACGTGACAAGTGCATAACAAATTTCACCTGACCACAATGAGGAAGCTACAATAAAAATAAGACAATTTTTGTAAATTCACTGAAGTCTCCAATTGTAACGAATCCATGTCTTCCATGACTTCTTCAGATTATTCAAGTTAGAGCTTCAAAAATGTCAATTTGTTAATATTTCCAACACTGATTTATTATAGGGTTACGAGAATAAATTTTTATTCAAATTCTACAATATATCAAATTATCCAATGCATTCTACTGCACCTGTTTAGTCATATAACCTACTCATTCTGAGTCCATTTTCCAATCAACTACCGGTAGGTAAGAATCAACATTTTTTTTCAGTTTCTATTTTTAAATATTAAACTAAATTCATCCATATTATTTCAATGCCATACTCAGTTTCTATTTAATATAGAATATGCAATGATGGAAAACCAGTGGACACTTACAGAAGAACAGATGCAAAGAATCAAAAATAGCAAAAAGAAATGCTGGTGTTCCTCCCTTAAATATCAACTAAATATCTAGTTATCAAATTACTGTAAAAGATTCCTACCTCATATTGATCAAATACTGCGCAAGGGCTACTGCGTCAGGGTTTCCTGTGATTGTGATGGTTCTGTCTGTTGCACCACCTTCACGCTCTTCACAGTTTGAGATGCGGATCATGGCCCCACTGATTTGCCTATATATAAGAAAGGGGGGAAAGAAAAAGTACAATAATCAATTTCTCGGAATTAAGATATGAAAATACTGTTGACTACAGTAGTTCATTTTAAGACAAAGGAGCAGTGAAGGAAACATGTATGACTTCAAGGTTTTCCGAGCATAGTTTGGATATATTCTTACTGGATGCAGCATTCATTCTGAAATGTTAAAGAATGAACAGTGTCAAAATAGGAATTTCGTATATTATGAACAGATGCGACACAGATCTGTGATGGAAAAAATTATACCTAGGGAAATTTCAAAAATTTTTAAATTTGAAACTAAAAAGACCCATTGGTCAGTTATTTAAGATATCTATTAGAACAAAAACTTTTCTGAATATTCCTTTTCTGATTAACATATTTATATAACGGTTAATAAATTAATAATTACAGTTTTCAAATTAATTTTTATAACTACCATAGCAAAGAAACTAGATTTTGTACTAGCTTATAAAAATACCAAATACAAAATTCGACAGTTACCACCTAGGTATTTAAACATATTAGATTAGATTAGATTAATGAGGGGTAGTGTAAGCCCTTCGGCTTCTCAACACTGCGACCTTAATAGATCTATTCTGAATACCACCTATTCTAGCAGTCACCACTTTAATTTAAGGCTTTTTAATATAGCCTATAATTTTCCTGGGTGATGTCCAGTCCTGAACCCGGGGATTTTTCATTACTGAAAAACCCACTACCCAGCTGGGAATTGAACCCAGACCGTCAGGGTGGAAGGCAAGTATGCTACCTATACACCCATGGCAGCAGACTTATTTAAACATGTTATGACAGTAATGGAAATAACTATGGAATTTATTTCATCTGTGTAACACATCATCTTAAAAACATGAATGTCAATTTTAGACTGTGGATAGTATGTTAACCTTTTACATCCATTACATACATAGCTTATTGCATAACAGTAACAGAAGCAGATGTCACGAGAGAGAGCTGATATATTTCTTTTCTTTATGCTCCTTATATTCTACTTCAAACCAACTATTCATCTATGTCAGGCCTGTCCAACTGGAAGTTGTTAATGCGGCCCATGAAGCTTATATTATATATTATTGAGTTTAAACAGCTCGTATTACTTTAGACATAAATTCCAACTGTTTGGCACGTTTTCCACCTGGTCGAGAGTTGTCATCTGAAGTAGGTGTGATTTTTGTTTCATTTTGAGAGGCTACTGAAATGATTATTCAAGAACTTTCCTTAAAAATTTCATGATTTCAAAAACAAAAAGGACACCTGCCTCTTCTTATTGAACCCTTGAAAGTCAACATTGAAGATCTACAATCGAAGTTTTAACCTGACGTACCGTATATGATTTTCAAGCTGATCAATATCTTTGAAATAGAACAGAAAACGGGGTAACTTTTTCAGACTTCTTCAAAGGACAAGTATCTTCAGATGTGAGATTTTTAACTTCAGATGTCTGAAGATATGTAAGTGTATTTTCGTAAAAGTGCATTTTCAAATGTGAAACTTACTAAAATAAGGCATGTGTCTGTGAACAGTCTATCTCCAGAACGGAAAATTGTATGAAAACAAAATGTTGTATTTGGGTTAGGTACCTTTTGAGAATGTGACATGAAGAATGGTGACAACTTTCTCTCCCTCTCTTTTTTTAAAGGGGACTTTACATAAAGAAAATTTTGTTTTTCACAATTTTCTTGAAAATGGCTCTAACAATTTTCTTTGCATTTTGTACATGGGTGCTTATACAAAGAGCTGAAACTTCAATTTGAAACTTTTTTTAAAAAAATTCTCTGAAGGGTAGTTATAAGCCACCCAATCTGAATATGCACTCTTTGCAATCAAGCCCCTTTTAATGGAAAATCATACGAAAACAAAATTTTGTATTTCTGGAGACATGACACGAAGACTAGCAACGACTTTCTCTCCTAAGGGGCTTGACATGAAGAAAATTTTGTTTGTTGCGATTTTCTCGAAAACAGCTCTAACGATTTTGTTAATATTTTATACATTTTAAGAGCTAAAACTTTCATTTGAAACATTTTTTCGAAAAAAATTCTCTGAAGGGTAGTTATAAGCCACCCACTCTGAATGTGCACTCTTTGCAATATGGCTTCTTGTTCTATATCAGAATTTGAAGTGAGAAAAATGTATTGGCCATGATTAAAGTAAAGAAAGTTATGAGTGCACTGATTGGGTTATGCATCCTTTGGGGATACGATGTGATGGGGTAGCGGCATTCTTCATTTTTACAACTAATTTACATGAAGAGAATGTCAAATGCTAATTTTTATTTGGGAAGAGGAAGTTATGTGAGTTTCACATCAGATTCTTTTTTTCACTGAGATGGTGAATTGGTCCAACAAAACTACATTTTGTGAAAAACATTCTCTCTTTATTTGTTGCACTATTTTTAAATTGTTTGTAACATCCTCCAAAGTCGCAGTGATAATGATAATCTTCATGGGTGCTCTTTCTAAGCAACAAGGCAAAGTTAATATGAATCAAAATTAAGTAATTTTGATATGGCCCTCAAGACGTCGTCTAAATAAATTTGGCCCCCATTTCCTCTGAAGTTGGATAGGCCTGATATGTTTTTTCCTTTTTTATTTTATTTTTATCTTTACAAATGCAAATACATCTTTATACAAATAAAGTAAAGCAGAAAAAGTACAAATTTCTAAAATAACTATGTATATATGATATATGTTGTGGGTGTGTATTACACAGAAAAGCCTACCATTAATTTCCTAAAAACAATTTAACATTTCCTTGCATATTGCACATACCTGATTTCTGCAATTTTGGTGCCACCCTTGCCAATAATGCAGCCGATGAGTTCATTGGGAACTGTCATTTCATGTGTTTGCTGGTTCGCTCCAGGTTGATTACGGTTCTGGTTATTGGTTCGGAGCTGACTGCCAGCAAGGGCTGCGAGGGCTGTACCAACAGATAATATTGCTCAAAAATAAATCATAATTGCCTAACTTACATTTTGGAGCATGGATTTAACAGATATCCTCTAGCTTCTTATAAAAAGAAAAGTCATAATAGGAAAGCAGATAAGATTTACTAAAAAGCCAGGAAACCAAACTGTTTAAATATTGTGAGACTAGGATATGAGTGTATATAATAAGTATGAGATATTGATATAAAGTGCACGCTGCTTAATGTGATCACTTCGGGGTGTAGCTAATCTGATAATATTAACCAATTGAAAACAGTAGCCGAAAAAAATCAATCGAAGGTTATTTATTTATACATAACATAATACACTAAAAAAATAGAATTAAAAGCTATTTCTTCATACATACAAGATAATAAGTAAGTTTGAATCACTGAACCACTCACAATACAGTATTAGACTGCAAGGAACTATTTTTGCAATCAATAAAGTGGTTTTAATTGTTTACAGTTTTCCCATTGGAGTCTGTCTGCTCCAGTCTTTTCATTTTACACTAACAATCACTGCATATCAACATTGTTTTCTTCAAAAATCAAAAGCAATAACCAAACTGAGGGGTGAAACATGTTTTACTGCTTAAAAGAGAAAGTTATGGAACACCATCCCCTTAGAACAGGTAATCCTGTGAGCTGGGAACAGTACCCTTACTTCCGATATAACACAATAGTTGAAATGGAAACAAAACCCTTAAAAACAAAGTTTTGAATAACGTAAAACACTTGGAAATAAAGCTGCAAAATGGAAAATGTGATATCATAAACTGAATCTTTGATCACAATAAACAGCATTTTTCAATGTATGAGTACTAATCTATTACGGGACTTCATAAAAGTGATAACATTACCCGACTAATAACATTATCAGCGATTACATTAAGCGGCATTCACTGTATTATCAAAATATTTTTATTTTGTTTTCAATATCCAATATTTTGACCTCGATATTTCAGTTCTGATAATATATAACTAATTTATTTATAAAATGGACAAAATCGTTTTAGGCAAATCAAGTTAAAAATAATTAAAATTACAACATAAGTATAACATATTGAACTGATGGCTATCAACATTTAATTACACTTATTTTCAGCATTTCTGGTCGTCATTATTTGTAAGACTGGCAGTGTTTATTAAAACAAACCAGTTTTAACAATCTAGCATGTACCACTAAACACATGCTCTCCCTGTAGTTTAGTGAATACCATTTTAAAGGGTTTCCTACCATTTAAAGTAGTTCAGATCTTGGAAATATTTTATAGCCCAGTTGCACACAGCATTCCATGCTATTAACCCCAAGCCTCGGAGTTCCACTGCCCGGTGTGGTCATTCAGTGACACTGGGTTAATCAGCCCTGTGTAATAGGCGGTGGAAAGGAGTTGGTTTTTCTGATTTCACAAATACGATTATTACCTATGAAAATGTATTATTATTGTGCTTAATTTCCTTATAAGAGGGACTAGAAGTGTTGTCCCTATATAAGAAAATTTGCATTTAGGCCTACATGCACAGATTTATCGAGGCCAATCCATCTTCTATCAATCCTGCCTAGTTCTAATCTCTTTCCTACTTTATTAATCTTCTCAGGAAGCCCACATGGATGTTTTCTTGGTTATTTATTCAACACAAAAATTGTTTCCTTAAACTCATTTACAATTCTACATACAGTGAAATTGTCCAGGATCAGAATAACGGAATATTACCTTATTAAATTTGTAATAATTTGTAATGAGATATTAGCACCAGGAAAAAGTTCAAAGCATATTTCATATTCTAACACAACAACGTGGTGAACCAGACTAAAGTATTGCCCTGCGACAAAGAGTACAAGTGCTAGTTTGGTGGGTGGCTTTTGCCAGTCACGTAGACTCTGAGTTAAGGGCATGGAATGCTCTGAATTTTTTCTGTAGCATTTTCTTTTAAAACAATTCCCCACAGAAGTTGCTAGTTGCATAAAAACTACATCCATAAAAGATAGTGTGCTCATGGAGATTCTACCTCCATAAGAACCAAAGGGTTAAGGTATCTTGAATTTACAGCAATGCATAATGTATCTCTAGAATTTCCCACTGCAACACTGAAATAATATCTTCTTTTATGTCATGTTAAATATGAGATTCCTCAGTATTCATAGCTTCTTCCTTAGTTTTCTGATTGACATGGTACTCATATCACGAAATATTGTTTCTATTGTATTTTTTTCTTTTCTTATTTGCACACTGCTGTTTACTTTGTGCCGTAACATACTCAATATCTTTACTATACCTGAGCTGCCAAGAGAACAATTCTGACAATTCCATTTTGATTGGGATGGATAATTTTGTGAAAGGAAGTCTTAACTAAGTAGTTAGTGAGCTTGTAGGATTTTACAATGCTTCCTCACAAAGATCTTATTTGACAGATCTGTCATGATTACACATGTAACCAGTTATTTTGTACCGGTACATATGTTAGAGTCATTCTTTTAGCAGCCCATGTATAATGCAATAACATACTAGAGTGTGATAAACTAATTACCTGCAGGATTCAGGCCTCCAGTGTTGCCAGTATTGAGTCCGCCAAGACCAAGAGCTGCCAAGCCGGCCAATGGAGAATTGCCCATCCCCATCTTCTGGAAATATTCAAATATGGCGCACCTCCATACATTTCCAACAAATCACAAACACCTGCACCGACACCCGAATGGCTAAGCTATCAAACTTGAAATCTTCACTCAAGGGGAAAAAAAATTCATTTCCAAAGTATATTCTAATTAAATGTATTAATTAATTTGCTGAATTAAGCAAGGAGCATAATTAACATAAAACAAAAATTAGAAGAATTAACAGAATATCCATCTGTTTTATAAACAAGAAGGGCACACATTTACATAAGAGAAATCACTGGAATGCTCCAAAAACTGTCCACAAAGACCTAGTTGCTATAGCTGAAAACCCCCCAAAATCTGTCACAAACATCTGTTTTGATGCAACCAAAATATTAGCTGGGATGTGAATTCAATCTGAAAGGATTATAAGAGAAGACCCTATTGCTGTGCTACAGTCAGGGAAATTAAATTGTAAAAAAATACCAGAATCATTTGCTCAATTTTCATTTTGCTTTATCAGATTTCTTTCTCTAAAGACAAGCACCAATTCTTGAATTTACTTTCACATAGGATCTAAAAAACTTACTTTCATTCATTATTGTTAGATATACTTTTAGTAGAGTAAAATAAACAAAACAAGATGAAAAAGAATGTCAAGGGAGCACAAAGACGCTGAACCTCAGACAGGTGACATATTCATGAAGGTCAAATTATGGGACAATGAAGATTCATACAAATCTTGCCTTCTTTGAATTAATTTAATTGGAGATGCCTCAAAAATGGATCCAAAACGATTCTGATTCTTATTCATATTCTTGCCTATGGCTTTGTCCAGTGAACACTAGATACTTCTTCATTCTCAGTATTAGATTTGAAAAAGAAGGCCTTATATTAAGAAGCAATTACAAATACTATAATCGTATTACTTTCTCGCATATACGTAGTATAGAGAAAGTATTGTGATTGTGCAAAAATCAAAATAGAGATAATACCAGAATACATGTTTCAAGATGCCTAGAAACCAAAAAAAGTGTTTTTTGGAATGACTATGTCTGTCTGTCTGTCTGTCTGTGGAGAAGCACAGCAGGTAAACGGTTTATTGTATTTACTTCATTTTTTGAATTAAAGACTTTTATGGAATTTTATCAAACCCCCAGAAATTGGTTTTTATAACTGATATATTAAGGACTTTTCATTTAAACTTTTTCAAATTTAATTTAAAAAAAAAAAAGGGTTTTAACGATTTTAATAAGAATATATAATTCAATACTTCTATCTATGACTAATAATATAGCTATATCCCTACGACATAAGGGGTAGGCCAACTTACTTGTATCCATTTTCAATTTTTCTAGGATTTATCTTCATTATATTAGGCAATACACAAAAAGTTAGCAGAGTAAAGTTTTAGAGAAAATTAAAATGAACTTTTTTGTAAAACACAATTCCTTATAAAATTATTAGGTATCAAAATAAAAACAAAATAAATATGACAAATGCAAATTTCAGAACAAACATTAATTAAAACATGTATGATATTCTTTTGTTGCCCATAGCAATAAGAAAACTATAAACTAATTACTGTTGTGAACTGCAGTCGTAATGAACACACGGAATCCAATCAGAGTGAGGTGGTCTAGGCTAATAGGCAAGCGGTCCTGGGTTCAAATTGAACCTCCTGGCTGGCCAATTGACACTGGGTTTTCTTGGTTTCCTCATTCACAAAGGCAAATGCCGGATTTGTAGGACTTGGATACCTTCCATAATTCATCGCCGCTATGTCACCGGATAATATAATCGTTTAAACTGAACATCAGAAAAGAAGATATCACTAAACAATTGACATGATAGAAACACTAGAACAGAGGCTCACGAATGAATCATTACAAAATACTACTGGTATACGCAAACATTCTAAACTTTGATACGACCTTTATGCAGATCAAGTATGCAAAATAAGCTAAGCAATAATAATAATAATAATAATAATAATATCAACAACACTCATGGTAACGGTATCATTAATAAAGAAAATAGTAGGCTTAAATGTAGGTTATTATATTTTCTTGAACAAGACTGAATTTAAAAAATAATTAAAAGTATTCAGATATTGTACTACGTAGGTCCATAAATACATTTCCACATAAAAATAGCAATAATTAAAGCAGAAGTAACTCATATAATAATGATTTTGTTTAATTTGCATTACTTTTTATGACTTTTTTACTTGACCAAGGAAATCTAAATCCATTGAATAGTTAGAGCAATTATAATATTTATGCAGTTAACATGTGTGATGCCACAAGAAAAAAATATAAAAAATTCAGTAAGATTCTTAACTCTATTTAATCTGGAGGTTATACATTAATTTTTCAATGGTACATTCTGGTAACCTCAATAATACAACTCTTAACATGTATATGTGAGAAAGTTCGAGCAACATATTTTGCACCGTTTATTTTGAATTTCTATTGAGTGACACGGAATGAAAAATTAGCAGAAATAACAAAAAAAATTATGCAGGTCTTTGCATGAATAATATGTTCAGGGCTTATTTGTCCAAGAAAAACACACCATAAAAACAATTTACTTAATAACTGATATATAACCCTATAAATTCAAACAGTAACTCATTTTGCAATTTTATATAAAATGCTTCACAAAACAAGTAACCTTAAGAAAATTAATGAGTTTGTATTTCAAAAAATAAATAAATAAATCTGAAGAATGAATAAACTTTGGAAATAAAATATTCTTCAAAGGTGTAGATGCAAGTAAGATAGCTAAATGCTTATGCATTGCCACAATATGAACGACTTTCGAAGATGTTGCCTCTGATGTAGCTTCTTAGGTTCCATGTGAATCAGTGTCATGGATCAATCATTAATTATTTTGTTACATATGCCATTATGATTTGTCTTAAGTCTCCAGTAAATTTTAGTATTTCACAAAGTTCACACCATTGTATTTAACTAAGGTATAGACTGTTATGTTCCATTATTCTAATATTTATTTTTTAATGTTGTTCCTTTATCCAAATGGAGTTTGAAATAAAGGGTACTAAAACTTCCTCAAAAGAGTCATATAAGATCGTATAAAACATGCTTCTGTGTGTTTCAGAAAAGTTAACAATAGTGTTCCTTCATTTATTCTCCCCCCCCCCCCCCCCAAAAAAGTAGATACTTCTAATTTTTAACAAATGCACAGACCATGGACCCTAGTTAGGTTTTGCTGTCAATTTTACTTAGATTTTTTTTATTACAAAAGAAACCAAATTGGTAAAAATTTGAGACATTGACATTCTTCAAAACTTTCACTTTCAATTATTTAATATTGTTATTCCTTACTTCCGTTTTTCCAGAAGAATGAAGGCTTACTTCATTTGAGAGAATTACTGGATTCTGCAGCACAAAATATATTGAAGCCTATGCAGACTTTTTGGGAAGAAGAAGAAGAAGAAGAAATTCACAGTTAGAGTTGATTTTAATGGCATAAACTATGAAAAAAAATCAATAAATTTTCATATGCTTAACAAAATTCAAAATTCAAAGTTAAAACAGCAATGAAACAATTTAGAAGATTTCACGGACGATTTATTTAGAGAAGCAATCTTCTGGGCTATTAAACTGTGGTCCATGGTTTTTTTTAAAACCTAACATTTTGCCTACTGCTGTTACGGGCATCTTCTGAGGCTGCTAAAGCACTGACAGGAATGAAGTGCTTTTGTTGAACTCTGGCTGCAGACTGCGGTCATAGTTTGGGAAATTTTTCAGATGGCCACATTAATATTTTCCTACTAACAAGGAATATCTATTAATCAAATTTGGTAATATGCTGAGAAGCATGGATAGGATGCAAGAACTTTTCCCCTCCTTTCTCGGCTGGTATCATGGACAAAGGAAGTACTGAATTATTGAAATTTGATATCAAATAAACACAGTACAGTTTTCACAAGGAATAAATGCTTAGAGGGACGTTAACTTGAACTAATACTATAATCAATCTCATCTTGTAGACAAGTTATGCTGAAGGCTGAGAAACAGAATTTACATTTCACATATGCAGACATGTATTCTTCTGCAAGAATGGGAAGCAACAAAATCACAAGATCTAAGCTTAGGAAAAAAAACAATTTGTCTTCTGAATGACTGAACAAATGATTCCCCTTATAATTCCCCCACATAATGACTATTTATGGCAATTAATATTATGGACTGAATTATGTAAACAGAACAAAAATCATTCCACCCTTCTTTGCAGAAGCACCATATCTCACCTACATTTTCAATATGAAAGTTTCATAGCTATGGCATCTGAGTGAATGAACGTTCATGTAGATTTTAAGGTTCTGCAGTATTCTATAGGAAACATTCAGAAAACAAACTTCAAACACAGTGGCATTATCATAACACTAGATCCATGACACACTAACACATGCCGCTTTCTCCATTTTTGGAGCTTGATATATTTAAGAAAATATAATACCGCAATAGCTGCAGATACTTGTCGGTGCAGTGTTGTACAGCTTAACCTACACTTCTGGCAGGAAGGAGAGGTTCTTGGCGGATTAACCAAGGCTAGGGCTAGAAACTACATCATTATAGTAGAATAACACAACCATGTAAATGTCCACACTTTCACAAATTAAATCAAATACCTGGGTTAAACAGAACAAAAGTTTGTTATATGCGTGTCAGGTGAGGGACAACAAAACACAACATCAACCTCGCCAAACACGAGCTAATTGGATTCATTTTGTTTACGTAAAGACTGGTCCAAATGTGTCTACCATTTTATAATTAGCACAATTATTTTCCTCTTAGGGAGAGCTTCTAAAATCTGTACTTAATAATAAGACAATACGATGAAGGAACTACTGAATGTAAGATAAGGATAAAAACAGATGATTACTGTTACAAATGCTAAATAATCTCTAAGCATATAAATTTCAAAGCTATTGGGGGGGGGGGACCTTTTGAATCCTAGAAAATAAAAGTTTTGATTCCACAGATGTCGATTAAGTAAGCTTCTACTTGAAACTCAATGTTAAAAATAATGCAACAGATACTAAGAAAGCTAAAATACAACCTTCATTATTCAAAATGGTTGGGAATTATTTTGAGTTTTAAAACAAAGTATATTCTGTTACATACAGCAACTTTCATCTTCATCAGTAATTGAAAAGTAAATTAAGCTTAGTATTAATCTTGCTGAATGACTTGCAAGAGGATTTTGACATTTGCTAGATAGTAGTCTTAACTGGATTTTGATTCTAGATGTGTAGTATTTTGTGTATACAGTTATCTAACACATCTGAAAAATGTGGATATTGCTTGGGAGGGTATTCTGAATTGAATTTTTGGGTCTACAGTACTAGGTTACTAGATACATCCCCTCATCAGAGATTTAAACATGTTAAACATAAAATACTTTCTAGAAAATTATTAAGCAGGTTATCCTAAATTAATCAGCGATTTTAGTTAATGCATTTCACTTTAAAAACATATTTACACAGGTACTTTTAGCTGGCTTTTAAGATTCTTTTATTCATCTCTGAAGGTTTGTCATTACGTATGTAGTGTCATGAATATTATAAATGTCCTTAATACCACCTTTGCTCTGCAAAATTTTGAAGGCCAGGTTTCTATCACAACAAACAGAATAAATATGTACAGGAATAACAACCATCTGCAGAAGAAACATGGTCTGAAGAGAAGTAAAAATCAGGAAACCTGGAAAGGTATAAACAGCAAAGTTTGAGAATACTCATGTATATGCATGCTAGAGAAAAAGTAGTATAAGAGACACTTGCTTAGAAACAGAAATAGCACAATTAAAAATCTTTTTCTCCAGTATGCCTCGTTCCATATTGATAATAATTAAAAATTATCATAAAAAAGTAAAAAATCTATCATGCTTTCTAAACAGATCATTCGTAACAGGATTTAATAGCTGTAACATAAGAAATAATTACTATCATTCTGTATTATCATGCCTTTATACTGCAAATATTATCACAGCATTAAAAAATGGCTGTTTATAAATTATATGATAATACATGCTGAACTAACTCCAAAAGTAATGAACCAGTCTTTACCAAAACAACATTATATATTATATATTTCTCACTGATCAGATTGGCTAACAGAATGAACATGCTTTATCACTGGAGCAGAACTATTAGAACAGCACATGATTTGTGCCAAAAATGGGGAAGAACTCTTGACTACTTAAATTTAAGAGAGAAAGAAAGAAAAAAAAAAAGAAAAAAAAAAGAAAAAAAAAAGAGTGCATGCCTATCAATTCAGCAATCCTCCTTTATTTGTAAATAAAACCTCGGCATAAGTATTCTTTTCACAAACAGATTTTAATTTCTTTTAGTTACCATATCTGAATTTATGAGTTTTTTTAAAGATATGACTTAACTTATGTTATTACATTTAATTAATTTTAATCTTTGGAATACTAAAAGTAATTTATGAATAATGATTACATTTTCACTCAGCATTTAAAACCACATTTTAATATAATATTTTAAAGGGAACAAGCAAGCATTTCTACGTAATCAATTTCATGTGAACAGTGCTGTAGTGATTCTGGAGTTCTTAAATTTAGCAGAACTTTGCTCATCTAAGCAATGCTACTGTGAAGGAACTATCTATGGCAATGAGAAGGACTGCAGGACAGCTAATCAGATGCATACCCAGCATTAATATAACTACCAGTAAGCATAATTTAGGTATTTATGAACCTATATAATTTATATCTCTCTAAAGTTACTAGATTTCGAAGTCCTGTAAGGGAGTTTTACTTTCTAATTTAATTTTGAATCTCTGCAGATGTCTGAAAAGGTTGTCCCAGGAAAAACATTTTTGAAGCTATTAGCTTTCTTTTTTGTAACTTTCCAAACCTAATTCTTGTTTGTCTAGGGGCAAAGGAAATCAAGAAATTCCCAATTGTTTAGTTAGATTATAGGGATAAATAAAACACTGGTTATCCAACTTAATTAAAGTAATTAGGCAGCCACAAGAAAGCTCATTGTGTGACAATTCACAAGCAGCTGTACAAGAGATTAATAATGATTTTTAAAATTCTTAAGAACTGCAAATACAAAACAAGTGTGAAGTTATGCAAACTTTCAACAGAAAAGTCTCAAAGGGTTTTAGCACTCTGAGCTATAGCAAAAAAATCTCCAATTGTCTGCAAATGCTAATAATGTTGCCATTCACGTCCTGCAAACCTTTTTCTATAACCATTTCAATGTTTTCTAAGTAGCATGCACACATATGGAGATCCACACTTTAGACTGCCAAGATTTTGCTATCTAACAACACAGAACCACCACTTGCACTACAAACATGCAATTCTCTATGCTTACCTGTAGTTAGGAGGAGAGAAGAGTTTAAGAAGCATCTACAATATGGGGGGGCGGGGGGGGGGGGAGACAATCGGGGGACACATACATTAAAGTGTGGACACTTACATGAGCAGAAACTAGAAAACTATTGTTATCCATATTAATCCTGGCCTGCTCAGGCTGTCGTCGGACAGCCCCGTTGGGTGACCCCTCCCCTCTGAGGTCAATCATACCGAATTTACCCCACGTATCAATCTTGTGCCACAAACAAGAGATGGTGTGCGACGGATAAAAGCCATGCACAATGTATAATGTTATTTGTTTCCCCTTGTACAAAAAATTTTCGGTCACGGGAAAGTAATAGGCGGACCTGCGTGGATTGGGTCAATTTGAGTGCCAGAAGAGGAGCTCCAACAAAGCAGCAGAAATTGTAACTAGAAAAATGTTCATTGCAAGAAAAAAGATTGATAAGCTTCCTTATGCTCACATGACACCACAATAAGCTAACTTAAAACACATGAGTCTCACACTACCATACCAAACTAGAGGTTTTTAGTGAGACGTGTAAGTCACGGATGCCATACCGACCACACAGCAGAATGGCAATGTTTCGCATCATCACAGATGCTCACATAATGTCTATTCTAATTTTGAAAATCAAGTATTAGATTTTAAATACTACGTAACTTAATTCTATGACAGGTAATTAAACCCACATCAATATAGACTACAAATCCTATACAACAAACAGAATGACAGAAAGGTTCAAGTCCAGGAGATAAAAGCCATAAAACTAAATACTGTAGATAGCAAGTGTTAAAAAGTCATCAGTTAAATGGACAAACTATTAATGCAATAGAATACTGCCAATCTCAATTTTCCAAGCTAATTACATAACACAATATAATTTTGTTATTATCCTTGGTGAACTACCTCCTGAAATTGAATGGTATGCTCGTTGAATTCTTCAGCCTCATGGTAAAAAACTGAATAAATTTATAGAATAACTGATTTTATAGCAAACTGAACACAATTTTGATCAAATATGCTATTATAAAAATTAGAACTTCTAAAATTGAAGCAGAAGTAAACCTGCCAACCATGTCAACTATTTGACAGTACATGACAGCCCTGACATGTTGAAATAAAATACAAATGACATGGCCCTTGTCATCTGCGTGATTATTTCAACCATGTAAAACTGGAATGTATTATTGAGTTCTAAACCATATTACCACAATGGCTGCCATTACACACTCTATGAAATCCAAATCAAGATACTCTCAAAAATGATTTATAGGACCTCAGAAAGTTTACCATACTCTACAAAAATTTTATAAAACCAATTGTTCAATGAATTTTACAGAAAAATTTACCATGAGCAAAAAACATACTCTGAATTACTACCATACACATGAAACACCTTTCTACATCTTCACTTTCTGCAATCCTACAGTGTGTAGGTCTGACATCCCTTCAAACTGTACAAACAAGAGGGTGGGTAGACACAGCGAGGTGCAAACTCACAAGCAAGTGCATGGACGGGAGTTAGCACCTCAGAAACAAGCTCCAGGTCCCAGGGCCACACAAGACTAGCAAGCAGGTGTTAGTAGCATCATACCCTGAGAACTGCAGCAACACAAATGCGAAGCAAAAACTCACTCTTCACTGATCAAAACAGATGTGTAGATTCCTTTAAGTTCCGAGCAAGTTTTTACTTCGCTTGGCATTCCCACAAAGATTTCTGGGCGGGGTTGTAACAGTATAGAAGTGTACATGTGTATGTGGGGTGGTGGGGGAGGGGGTAAGCTGCACCCAAAGACTTACGTCGGCAGCCGCCAGATGCGCGGGCGGTAACGCAGCTTGCAAGTGTCCGTTCTTCAGCAGCGGATCTGCCGCCAGCCCCGCGGTATGTAGGAGTGGGGAGGGGGGCAGGCCCAACGGGGTGTGTCCGGCGGCAACCGGAGCCAAGCCCGGGAACAAGGGCATTGTACTTACGTCGGCATGGGCAGGCACGGCATAGTTACCCTGGATAGTGTAAGCTTGTCCGCCGGCTAGGATCACTGGCCCAGCCACTTGGGGTTTGGGACGATAGGGAATCGTGGCACCTTTAGGAGGGGACTAAAACAAAAAGAAAAATCACAATATTAATTAAATATTTATGAATAAAGTCAATTTTGTATTTTTTATAAGCACAAGTAGATAATTGTTTTTACTATCTGCTCATGTTTTAATTGCTACAAAATTATGGCTTGAGGGGTGAGGAGAAAGCATAGCCTGTCTGTGAAACGACAGCTGAAATATAGTACAAGCTGACATTCTTGTGGTATCGTTAATTTCTGATGTAACCGGTAACAAATGACACATTGGTTACTACCACTAATACAGGGTCTTTATTATAAGTTGAGACGGGGCGACCGGTGTTTTCACTCTCCGCTACGGAGTCCGCATTAGCCGCGGGTGGAGCGCGCGCGGCTTCCCTGCTTAAAGTGTAGGCTATATAAAGTATTACATATCTTACCTTATAACATATGTTGGAAGTGTCGTCCTTCCTGTGTTATACAGGCATTGTATCTGGAAACCACATTCTGGCTGACGCGAGTGAGTTCTTCCACTGAAATGCCCCTAATTTCATTCGTAATGTTTTCTTTCAGCTCCTCCAATGTGTGAGGATTTGTTCGATAAACTCACTCGCGTCAGCCAGAATGTGGTTTCCAGATACAATGCCTGTATAACACAGGAAGGACGACACTTCCAACATATGTTATAAGGTAAGCCTATATAGCCTACACTTTAAGCAGGGAAGCCGCGCGCGTGCCTCCCGCGGCTAATGCGGACTCCGTAGCGGAGAGTGAAAACACCGGTCGCTCCGTCTCAACTTATAATAAAGACCCTGTAGTAGAATTAATAATCTATTCTGTTTTGGGGAAAGCTATCTTAACAAGAGATACTACATTCCTAATTGTACTCACTATTTTCATTGTTTCCAGATATTCCTCTTTTTTAAATTAGGGATGTGAAGCTCTTTAAAACTTGTACAGATAGTACATAATGTTAATTAAAACTACAAGTGCTTATGAACTATATCAAATCTTACAATTAATGATCACTAAAATAGCTTATTTTGATTAAGTTGTATGTAAATGTACACTTCTTTATACACTCTGTGAAATGAAATTATATAAATGGGAGAATAAACTCATATGTATTAATAAGAGACTACTTTTCCAGTGACACTAAAAAGTTTGACATTATGACATTACCAAAATGCTGACTCACTCACCTCGAGCATAACACAACAAATGTGGTAGATACACTGTGTGATTGCTTCGCTGGTACCAGAGATCGTAACTGCACGTTCCGTTGAGTTAGGCAGCATCTCCGATGCCACCTGTATTGAAGCTCCAGTCACCTCACGGATTTCCTTGATTTTTGAACCTCCCTTTCCAATGAGGGAGCCACACTGTGACGCAGGCACAATCAGACGCAGAGTAATTGGTGGGCGAGGAATTCCAGAGCCGTTGGGGGCACCCTGCATCTCCTGGAACTGGTAACACCACTGGGGGTTCACACCACCAACTCATTAGCAGTGTTGCCAACTAGACAGAAATTTGTATCTCCTTGCACACAGCTACGTCCACCCTACTGAACTTAAATTGCATATTATTGAAGCATGACAACTTTATGAAATGATGATTACGTCAAGTATAAATTACTTTGTTATTTTTCAAAAGAAGCTATCAGAAAAGTGTCCAAAATGATTAAGAAATTTTAAGAAATTATTATGGAATAATGTACTATAAATTACTGTCTTTGATACAGTGAAACCTCTCTTACCGGACACCCCTTGATAGCAGATACCCCCTCTTAATATGCTACTATTCTAGTCCCTAGGTCACTATAATTAATCTCTCCAAGATGGACACTCTATATGGACATGAACATAAAAATTCTAACTCTCTTCATGGATGCTTAACTAGAGAAAATCATACATCTGTATTGCACTTTGCTTCTTTTAAAAATATATTTTTTGTTAACTTAAGCTTTGATAGAGCTTGTACTTCTTAGAATTCATCCATTAGCTACTTGTATGTCCTTATTCACCCCCTTTGTAATGTGCAAAAATATCTAAGGTACGGATTTCTTTGTTCTCTTAAACCTGCGGGCATTTGTACTTTCACTGATAGGTCAAACTGGAAACTTTGTCTGCAGGCTTACCCATTGTGAGACATAAGTTAGTTGTTGTGTTTTACAGTGAATGTGCATGAAATGGCTCCAAGAAAGTTTCATTTTGAAAGAAAAGGTGGGCATAATAAACTACCACAAACGTAAACAGTGTGATGAACATAAACTGGAAGGATGTAGGTGGAGTCAAAAGATGTTTTACAGTAGTGTAAATTATAATGGGTTGTCCATAGATTACAACTGCAATCTATAACACTGTCAACCAAGTACGTAGATTAACACTGCCATTTAAGTACATAGATTATTTTACTCTAAAAAATTTGTTTCTCCTCCTTCTTTCTTCTCTTTAAACCTCTCTACCATGAACACTTTTTTTAGCAGGCAATTTTTACACTCCCGGATGTATTCACTAGAGAGGTTTCACTGTTTCTATATAAGTCTAGCATGCAAATCAGAATTCTGTAAGCAGTTAATCCCTCATTAACTTGAATACCGCACCATTACAGAAACAAATATGGCAAACTGGTCCCTGGATTTAGTGCAAGGGCAATTTGTAGTATATCTGCCTCCTAGTGAAGTAATGACTTCAGGGAAAGGCAACAAACTACAAGATGGACACCCTTCTAAAAACATTGTTCTTTATTTCTGCTTTCTTGGTAAGGCCAGGCCTTCAGTAGCTAGTTAAAGGAGATAAAATATCAGCCCTGCCGGTTGGCAATCTCACCACTGCATCAGTTAAAAGTAAAAACTATGAACAAAATACATGCACAATCAATTAAAAGAATAAAAACAAGATAACTTTGTGCATGTAGATTACATTTGCATGCACAGAGTCTATACCTGTGAGTGAAAGAAGGTAAAAATGGTTGTTTCATAATTGCACACTATAAAAATCAAAGCAGAAATAAAGCAAGAAAAACGAAGTGAGAATGAAAATAAATTCAGCACGGGTAATTATACATGCAGAAACAGAAAAAAGTTATGTTTTCATACCAAATTGGCTTTATGTCAGCAGTAAAGAGAAATAAAACTACACTGCAATGAATCAAGCAATAACATAAAACAGTTTGCTGTTAAAAGAATTTATAAAAAATTAGTAGCAGAGCAGGATTTTTCAGTAAAATTTGATGGAATTTTCCTTACTAATAGTAGCTCACAGTTAAAATGTTCCAGCATAGTGTTATAACAAACAATGTTTCAAGACAAAAGTAATTACTCAAGAATGAAAGAGTTCTACTCTTCCAATGAAAGGTAACTAAAGGATAAATTTCCCAAACATTAAGTAACAGGGTGGTGTTCAGATCGAATGTTTCCAAAACATGGCAGTTTTGAACACACTGTCACTATTAAAACTAGGTCTCCTCTATAAATCTGTTCCACATCAGTGTAAAAATCAGTATGGAGATGTTACCTGAAAACAATATTAGCTACTAACTGGTTTCCAGCGAACAAATGGATAATGTTCCCTGCTGATATTACTTTAGCATTTCTGTGGTCAAACCATTGGTCTTAAATCAGTTTGTTCCTTGTTTTCCCACGATCAAGGTTCAGTATTCTTTCTATAAGGTCCACAAAAGCCAATGCAAAGTCCTATACTTTGTTACCATACCACCTCCGTATCTATGAATTGCTGTCAGGTAAGCAGTCTCTGCAAGCTATCTGGAAATTGATCTTTAAAGGGCTGCCATGTTCCAAGCCTCACCTACAACTGTCTTTGAAGCAGACCAATTCCTGCTGGCCACTTGAACAAGTGGTGTTTCTTATGATCTCTGCCCAAAGGTGTTTTTAGCAAGAGGAGGTTAGCACAAGATATTCCGCTTGGCCATCATAATATATCACTATTGCCAACTTCCACTTTGAATAATACAATGTTCTTTGCTTAGTACTATTAAGATAGTCACTTATAACAGTAACACTAAAAAGATTTTCTTAAGAAAATCTTTATTATTGTTCACAAATGTTAAAAAACAATATCAGTGAAAATTTATATTGACTTTTCCCTGTTGTGTCGTTCACTATGACGTCATGTATCTATGCAGTTGCCATATCGCTGTAAAATCCCTCTGCTAGCTGGCAGGGCTTTTATAGATTCCATCCTACAGCAGAAGGCTAGGGATCTGTCAGCAAGGCATGGGTACGCTCTGCCTTACCTGGCAAGCAGTAAGTTTACCACCAATGAAGTAGTGTCATGTTAAGCATAAAATGTTTGTGTTATTCAGAAAGTGAAATAAGAGAACCAGTTTTCACTATGGATAACATTAAATGTGAACACTTCTAAGTTATCTTTATTGTACACAGAGAAGAGATGTTTCCCCCGAATTGCAGGTTTTGTCCCAAAACATTGAGATACTTAAGTGAGTTTTAAAAGGCCTACATGATCCAACTGAAAAAAACCTGACAGATAGGCCTATTCATGAAAATGTAAGCGTTTCTTTCAAAGTACTACAACACAAGTACTTTGAATAGATTCCATTATAAGTATAAATTTCTCTGTACTCTGTTTAGGTTACATAATGCCATCAAAATTAAATTAAAGCCTCTAAACAAAATGCTACTGAATAAAGCAACTAATAGATAACAAGGTAAGCAACAGTAATCGAACTCAAAATAAATATAAAAAAAACAACAAGCGACAAGAAATTATAATTGTAAAAAGTAAATATAACAACTCCATGAAAGATGTCGATGCTTGAATATATTTCTTTGCCTTTATTTTCTTTTTACTTTAATTACCTAAATAAAAATCAAATTGGACGAGGGTAATATTGAGCCTCGTCATCCATTAATTCCCTTGTGAATATGAAACATTCATTAGTATCTGCAACTGAATTACATTGCATAAGCTATACTATTTTCACTTTAAGTTCAAAGTAGATGTAAACAAACTCTAAAGTACCACTCCGCTGAGCATGTGACAATACCACGTGGAGATTTACCCGCCACGGAAAGAAAAGGAATGAGGATTTGTGTATATTCCAGTGTTCTCAATAGTACTTTTAAAATATTTTTTATGACATGCACCATTGTTGAAAAATGTGATATTTATTTTGAAAAGATCGATACATCTGTACAAAATTAGGCTTATATTAATATTTAAGAAAGTCATAGACAGTTAACAAGAAGATATTAACGAGTATAAAAAATTACTCTCATTTTGCAATGTTGGCTGCCCACTTCAGAGGCGTTTTCTTTTTGAATTCATTAATTTCTGTTTGTTACCACCCCAATCCTATCAGAGCTGTAAGTTACATGTAACTTTTGACGAAATTTTTGTTTTGTTCTAGCACACGACTTTCTTGTCCTCACGTACGTGTTGTATAACCGTTATAAATAAATAAATGAACGCACATTCAGCAGGTTATTGGGAGGGGGCTGTGGCAAGTTCATTCCAAGATGGCGTCCTTGAGCATTCACACAGCCGTCGTAAACGCCTACAATTTACATCTGTTGTAACGGTTTAATTAGTTCACTTAGTTATTATGCGTCAGGAAAATCTGATCAAATTAATTTTGTTTCATACACAGATCTGCTTCAGAAACGTGTTTTTAAATTTCTCTGCACGAAAATAGCTACAAAAATGTACGGTTTGAACCGAACTATTTTATTAAGAGCAAGAGTATGCATACAAAGCAGCAAAAGTTACAGTTCGTCCACTAGCCAATGAGGCGCTCCCTTGTCACGTGGCTTTGTTTACATCTACTTTGATCTTAAAGTGAAATTAGTATAATATCGAAGATATAACACATTTTGAAATTCCTACTTAAAATTTCTAACCTGCTTAGCAAACTTCCATCTTAAAATAGTGTAAATTTTGAAATTACGATAAAAAAAATATATTACTTTATCTCATTTAGCATTTTTATGTGACTTCAGACGTTCTGGAATTGTTTCTGGTAATGTTTCTCCGGGTGAGTAAGTATGCATTACTTAGCTTTTGGCAGATAGGTAACTCCAGCAGGATGTGGAACACGAAGTCATCTTCAGATATTTCACACTATTACTTCTAATGCATGCCACTGCTTTTATGAATAATTTAGTTCCAGAATAAAATTTTCTATTCTATTGTGCTACTAAGTAACAATGTTCAACAGTAAGAGAGTACAAAGTAAAATGACAGCTTCTATCGTGATAGAAGAGTAAATCATTATGTTACAACTGTTTTCTTACAGCAGGGACTGATCTAAACTAATCACTGCTTTGTGCACTCTGGTAACTGTTAATATAAATTCTACATATTCCAAACCAGACATCTTTGATGGAGAGTAGGCACATGCTTCCCCTTACCTCTTCAAACTTCTTGCAAATGAGTGTGAATGCCTTGAAAATGGCATTTGTTGGACCTGTGACTGTGACAATACGTTCAGGGCATGAGCCATCGGAGATGTTGATTTTGGCACCAGACTGAAATAACACAAAAAAAACATATGCACTTTCTACCCACATTTTACAGTGAAATAACATTCTTATCATCAATAAAGATTACAAGCAAATACATGAGAGACACTTCAAGGCATAGGGATATATCACAATCTCAATGTATCATAGCAGGAAGTGAAAAAGTTTGAGTTGCTTGCTCGGCATGGAAAGCCGATGATCATGGGTTCAAGTAAGCGTGTCAGGATTTTTCTCATAAAATATTCTCAAGTAATGTTCATCAAATGCACAATAACAGTGGAAATTCGGTCACAAAATCTCTTTAGTGATTTTGTGTGCCTCACATTACTGTATATCATGTAAATGTCTTTCAGTGAGGAAGACCAATAAGGGATCAATCATAGGAGAGAGATTCCATCTGGTGCTGTGAATCAGTTGGAAAATGCAATTAAATTTAACCAGAGATCTGCAGTATGTGCTGTAGCGGAGTCTTGTTAGAAAAATGCAAATTTAATTAAATCTTACGAGTGATCAGCAGTATGTGCTGTAGTGGAGTCTTCTTGGAAAAATGCAATTAAATTTAACAAGAGATCTGAAGTATGTGCTGTAGCGGAGTCGTGTTGGAAAAATGAAAATTTAATTGAAGAAGTGTTTGAAGATAGGATAACTAGTAAGGGTTTATGGCCAGTAAGATCTCCAGATCTCATATTCCTCATACAGTATAATTGAAGTACTGAAAGAGAACATAAGAAGAGAATTGCAGCAATTTCACAAGAAGAATTAATGTGGGTGAATGCAAACTTTCTTAAAAGATGCCAGAAATGTGTGGCAGTAGAAAGAGATCATATTCAACATCTTCTATGACAAAGGTAGGAGATTATTCTAAATGTAGGCCTAATTCAGAAATTTGTGCACTTGAATTGAGGGGTTATGTACATGAGCCTTTTCTGGCCAATGACTTGCTTCCAAGCTGCCGCACGGACTGTACGTTCTTGGCACATTGCAAAAATAATCTCTCTGTATTATGAGCAACATAAAATTAGGGCATTTCGATGTAGACACCCTGTACTTTTATACTGAAACTGGAACTTCCATACTTCAAATGGTTCATGAACAACAATTTGATGCCTAAACATACAAATAAACTATAGCTGCAAACAGTATATAGATCACCCAGGTACTCAGCCCTCACTCGGGAGATGAAACGTTTTATTACTGTTACTTTAAATATAACAAATACTCTTTCTCAGTCCCTATCCCACAAAAGATTTTTATAGCTGTTCTTTACAAGAACTTTAGTTCTATTACAAGATATAGAGTAATTTTTAAAAATCCTGGTAGTGTAAAATTTGAAAGACTGCACTGAAAATAATGGCTCAATTCCTGCAATAACAAGTGCAGCATCAGTGGATGATGTGCAGTAGGCATGGAAAATTCGAAGATTGAATCCTTTTTGAAGTTGTGCCCATTTCTTTTCCAGTGCAGATGAAAATGAAGAAGCACAGCGGGTCAATCCATTAGAAATGAACCAGGCCAAGTTGCTCGACATTTTTTATTTTCCTAATTTTTTTACCAGTTATTTCCCAACTAAAGGTGAGTTCAAAACTATGGTAAAAAATTTTTTGGGCTCATCCTTTTTTTTTTTGGCTCCCATTTTGAGTTTGCTTTTTAACCATATTTCAGTCGAAAACATGTTTTGCACAAATGTATGTAACTCTGTTAATTTTATAGATAACAAGACAAAATAAACACCAAAATTATCAGAATGAAATGCTCTACATTTTTGTTTTAACACAATATTACCTAACTAGTGAGGAAAGTGAAGAAAAAAATTCAAAACCACAAATTGAAAATTGACTTAAAGCGGGAGTTTTAGTGCCGCAAAATTATTAGAAGGAAGAAAGACTCGCCCTTAATTTTTTTTTCTGGTGTAGATCTACTATAGGACTACTAGCTGTAGAAGTTTAAAGATTGAGAACTTTGCTGTTTTTTTTATACAATTTTTCAAAAATACCCAAAACCGTATTTTGGCAATATTTGAAATAGAATATCTCAAAAGGGACTGAGTGATAAATTATGAAATTTACACAGATAACACCTCTTTATGATATAAAGATGTGATAAAAATTTGGTGACTGAGGCTCAACTGGTTCCCGAGTTACAGTGCATCGAATTTGGCCAAAACTTGCATTATACGCACATGAATTTTAACGATAATTTAATAGTAAAAATTCACTTTGTAATTTTAAATGCAGAATTCATTTCTAATGGATTGACCCCAGCATAAAATCAAAGGTTTAAAGGCTGTGTGGTAGATTACTCTGAGACCTTCTAACTGATTCCCTATGATGGTCTGCAGGGAAAATTTGTATCTTGCAGCAACTTGCTTCCTTTGGTTTTTAGCCTGTGAAAGTGAGACCTAAAAGTCAGGGTTTGTCTAGCATTCCCTAAATGGAGGATCATCATCATCATTATATTTGTATTTTTCACTCTCTTCTTGCAAGTAACACAGCTTAGGTTTTAGTGAAATTTAACTGCAGTTTTTGTTATGCCCCCCCCCCCCTCCAATACATAGTGCCTAATGGCTATTCGTTCATAGTGTGCTTACCAGATTCCCTAAAGGATTTGATACTAAAAGAAGGTGGAAGGCCTATTACCCTATTTACTATGGTACATCATGTTACATCATGGCACACAGCTTTATAGCCTGTCTTCAAAATTATAATCAGGCCAAAAAAACTACAGTAATAATAATTGTAAACATGTCATTCTTCTTTCAGTTTTAAAAGTCTAAAGGAATTATTCCTTTACATCATGAAGAATGACTCCTAGGCTATTTCAAATAGTTCTGAATTATACTATAAATTACATCATAATATCATATCTTTTCTCACTGTTTGAAATAACTGTTAATCTCTTAACATCCAAGTTACAACTTACCTCTTCCCGAAATCTCTTCACAATTTCACCTTTCTTTCCTATGATACTGCCGACTTCCTGAAAATAAAGAAAAACACTAATTCAGGAAAAGATTTAATAATAAAAATCACTAAAGTAAGTATTGCAGTTAAGAATTTATTCTCATTGCAAGAAAATTGTCAACATTCCTCCAATAGCTGCACTTTTTTCTATAGAAATATAATTATATGAAGAGAGAGAGAGATCCCTTCCAAGGGTAACCATTACACTTTGGCATATCAATCATTAATAATAAAATTACTGTATTACATAGTAACTTGTTTGAATTATTTTCATAATACCGAGAAATAAAACAAAATGTAAATTTACATGTATCATACGAAGGGCAGCTATCCATTAGGAGACTGATTATTTATGAATGACCCATCATGAGTAACAATCGTAGTCGAGGCTTAATAGTTCTAATAAATAGACAAATTTAATTTTCTCAAAAGCCAGGCTTCCAAGAGATAATTCCTGACCACAATGCACCTCTTCAAGCACACTGAATTCAGGGGAGCTGCATTATGAGCAGCATCTTTGTAGTTTTAACTTTTAACAAATGCATGCAGTTTTAGTGTTACAAGTTTAACAAGTTCAACAATGTGTACAATTCTATTCAATATTTACAGGCACATCAGTTCAGCAAATTAACAATTACCAAGCGAGGTGGCCGAGATGTTAACGTCTTGGACTTGCATTCAGGAGACCCCAGGTTCAAATCCCGTGGCCGGACAATTTGACATGAGTTTTTTCATGGTTTCCCCAGTCATAAAGGCAAACACCGAATTGGATATTTACATACCATGAATCATCCTCACTATTTCATCCTTTATCACTTCATATAAATTAATATTAGTTGAAATTTACTCTATAAGTACACCAACAATAGAACATAATTGACAATCAATAGTTTTATGGCCTACTGTATAGATACAGATCCCAAGTTCCTGGCCTCACAGCTGAACCCAAATCACCGCCATCTCGAGAATTACACTGTCTGTCCTATGCAGCTAATTTTGCATACACGGCACCATTACAGATGGCAGCATCTACGGCATCTTGCTGCAATACCTTATACATTGCCGTACATTGCTTCTACGCTTTGTGTTGCCCTCTAAAGTATAAACTCGGAAACTGAAGTTTGCTGGAATTTCATGCAATCTGGGTGCGAACTGTGTCAGCTCTACTGGAGAAATTAGGCAATTGAGCAATACTCTGAACTCCATGTTAAAATAAAGCATAGGACAGGCAGTGTAATTTTCGAGACGGCAGTGGTATAAATACAGCAAATTTTTTTAAAAGTTAACAATTCAAGAAAAGTGTCTTGGATGGCCTACACCTTTGCTGGATATAAAGCAGTATGCAACAAGCCATGAAAAAACATAAGGTATTATACAAGGAGCTCTAATTGTGCTGTGTGTAAGAAGCTATGAGTGGTTGGCCAGTAATTTTGTTTTCCATGTATTTCATTTGGTGGGGAACAAACATTGAAAAAATTGCATGAAAAATGTCCACAAAGTTTTCTGGTTTTACTATTTTCATTAAATGTTGCAAAACAAAGCATTTAATGCATATTACAGGTTGACATTTAAAAAAACTAGCCATCAAAAACCCGGTTCCATCAGATTTTCATCATGGATTTTGCAATACATTTTTAAGTTCACACCACTGTTTTCTGGAGGCACTGTACTACACAATCAGCTGTTAGTTGTTGCTTGCACCTGTGAACAGGCAATTCTCCTCATTCCTTCTCATTTTATCATTTATGTTCTTCTGCATAGCCCCCATTAAGGATGTCAATCTGTATATTACATATCTTTTGATTTTCTACCAACAAAACTTGGAAGTGAAATATGGGACAGGCAGGAAAAATTAACCTTCGTGGATATCTAAATCAACCACAGGAAGGACAGTTCATCTACATACATTAAATTGCCTGCCTAAAACAGATTCTATTTAATGTTAGTAATGAGTAAGATAGATAGGTGAATTGTATAAACAGAGCAGAAAAATTTATTGAGATTTTGCATGGAACCAGTTATTCTTGTTATTCTTATTTAAGTTCATCTTAGCTTGACAGATTAACAATTTAGCAACAACTTTTAATAAAATCGAACAATAGAATAAATCTGGAGCAAACCTGTACAGATAAATTTAACCGCAGGGTAACATCTTCTTTTTCCTACTCTGCACCCGTCAAATTAATAACGATATGCCATTCTCTTGAAAAACAAATGTGGGCAATGGGAAGTGTAATAAACAGCTGAAAAATATATTTATCTGGACAAATGCCAAATTTTGCATTGGCTTACCGATCCCTTCATTAAATCTTTCACAATACCATGCCTAGAGCTGCCAGTTCATGCATATTTGGGAATAATGCAGGGAGAAAAATGTATCGTGAGTTAATGCTATCAGTCTATCAGACAAAGTGTTGCTTTTGTTGTGGTGAGGAATGTGTTGGCACAGAATATAGTAGATTGACCTGACCCCAGCTGAGTTATATTTAGTGCTGCTCAAGGTAGAATAAAAGTTGGCTGTTGTTTTAAATTAGATCAAGTCCGGCACAGTCAACATCACAACAACTAACTACCAGTATATACCAAGTTTGGTCAAATAAACATTAGTAAGTTATTTGTTTCATAAAAACTGAAGTGACAGATAATCTGCTTAAGAATCTAAGTTGCCAAATTATTACATGGTGAATTTCAATTTGAAAAGCATTCAAGCTTGAGTGAACTTTCTATAACATAATACAACACAATACAGAATCTTTAATATAACATACCATAATCCATACATAGACGAACACTCAGCAAATCTGTGGTACTACAGAGTGTGAAACTATGGATTAATTTTGTTCAAAGGCTCTCATGTCCAGAAGCTTGACTAACTTTTCATAGAACTTTTACATTGATGTTTACTTCATGTTGGAAGGTTTTTATTGCCTGTCCAGAAGAGGGAAAAGGGAGAGAGAGAAACAGACAGGCAGAGAGAAAAAGAGATAAAATAGAATGCAATCGAACAACTCACCCACTGAAAGACCTATACTAAGCAATGAACCTAGCATAAAAGGCTTACACCTAGGTATTAAAAAAAATTATTTATTTAATGTCAGTGCTCCTCCAATTTTCAAAGAAGTGTTTTACAACAATTTAGTTATGAAAATAACGCTTTACACAAATCGACACTTCTAGAAAGTACTTCAGAAAAATATGATTACCTATTACTCCTGATAAATTTCATGGGAGGGATCTAGATGAAACCTTCGTATGTTTATGTAAAAAATATACTATATTAAACCCATGGCAATGAATAAGATGTATTCAATTCAAGCTTTTCTGGCATTATTCTGAAGTTATGACTAAATGAGAATGCAAATGTAGCATAGTTTCTGCCATTTATAGCCATTCCAATCCAAATGAAGTACACAAATTTAATTAATTTTAACAGTCTGCAATTTGCTTTATACGATGTACAGTAGATCTGGGTTTCTTAAGTGTACCATCTTGTGTGAAGTTCATGTTTTATGGTGATCTGGGTTCATTGTTTTCTTGAAAGAAACTGATATTGTTTCAAGTAGTGAAGTACAATATATTCACTTCACAAAATTTACTATAAACTTTAAAATTGATACTTTCAGGTCAAGTCATCAACACAAATTCAGAGATAATTCAAGAAGCTACTATCATTCAGGCTACTCCCAATGCATGGACTACATAGGCAGCATTAGCCAGATGCTCACTGCAACTGCACCCATACATTCTTCTCAACTACAAACATCTCCAGTAGGTACTTCATGCAAATTATCATTAATATAAAAAATGCCCCTTATACCTTTCAAAATAACATACATTTCATACATTAGGCCTAGGTTAGTTGGTTTATGGTTACTTAACAGTGGGGGTGTATACTGCAACTTAGAACTGTGACCGTTCATAGAAAGCCAATGTGATACTGCCCGTGCAACCCAGTGACTACATTAGGCCTAGGATCCAAGTTCAATACCCAGAGCAGAATGAAAATTTTATGTGAAAAATTAACACGCTGCTATTAAGATGCTCTTGTTACTTTGCCATCTTTTATTTTCAGACCTTGTAGTTCTTACTTTGCTTAGAAATGGCACTTTCTTAGAGGGAAAGGGATATTAATATAAGAAATCATACTAGCATACTTGATCACATGATCTGTGCAGTGAATTTACTGCATCAAAATATAATATTATGGATTTAAAGGTGACTGTAATTTGAGGGTGTTACAATTATAGTTATGGTTATTGTTTAATTTATAAAAATTTAAATTTATGAAGTTCTCTTAATTGTTAAGCTGTATACTCTCTTGGTTTTATGTGTAAGATCTGTATTATTTTCACGACTGTGTCATCTCCACAAATTGTAAAGAAGCAATAGTGCTCAAATGTTTGTTCCTACATTTGTGTTGGAACATTTTATGTCAATAAATATATGAAATATATGAAAAATAAATTGATTGCAATGTAGACCTATTAAGCACTTTTAATTAGTTTTAGTATTCATATTTCTTAATATCTGCAATAATAAAAACATTACCAATACAGAAAATTATTTATTTATTTACAATTCTGTTTATATTGCCTTCAAATCCTGTACTAGAACGAAATGCCGATCATGAATCTGAATTTGTGTTTTGTATGCATTATGAGTAAACTATTTTTTAAATCTATATAATTTTTTTACAAATGATATGTGAAATAATATAATCAATTATTAAAGCTATCAGTATATGGACAAATCCTTCTGTAACCAACTATACCAGGCTTAATGTGGGTATCCGTATGTATAATAAGTTACCGTCATCTCTACTAAATTTAAACACCAGTATTTTCAAGAAGAAATTAAAATTAATGCTCATAAAACATGTTTCTTGATATAAATGATTTTATGTCGTTCTGTCTCTCTCCATAGAAACAACTAATATAGATACATAATTCTTTTAACTCTCTATATTCTCCTTGTTAGATTTATTTGTCAAGTGTATTTAATTTATCTTTAAATGTAAATTAAAATCTTCTAATTTTGTAATATTATGATGAAGCCATGGATCATGTATCCCTACGGTGAATAAAGAATTGAAGTGAACTGTGAACTTGATTTGACAAGTAAAGTACACCTTTTTAAAAGACTCTGACACTTCCTTGTTTACATAAGTCAAGTCATTCACATGATCAATAGCCAGGTACTAAGATCAATGAATGTTCTTCAAACCAAGATCGTTTTCAAAGATACCTCAAGTAGGCTGACATGAAATGTCTAGACTGGCATCACTGACTGCAAAACGTCTACAGTAGGTCCATCAGAATAAAGGAAAGTTTAACCATAACCTTTCATATGCAACTAAACTGCAACCATTTCTGGCTCTCCTCCAAATTACACTATATAAATATCAGTGTGACATACAAAAACAATTAGTCAACAATCTGACAACCATCAGCCTCCCCAAAACAGAACTTGACAGGCCTGAAGAGATACCAACTTTTTCATACTAATTGCAAATGAAAACCAGTTTTATAGTGAAAACGTATAACAAAATGCTTTAAGATAATGATTTTGAGTATGAAATTGCAAGTACATTTTAGAAAAATCTGATGTGAAATTCACATAACGTCCGCCGGCGTGGTCTTGTGGTTAGCGTCGCTGACTACAGATCCGTCGGCCCGGGTTCGATTCCCGGTACCTCCTCGGATTTTTCTGAGGTAGGGAGGTCTGGCAGGGGTGCACTCAGCCTCGTGATTCAAAATTGAGGAGCTACTTGATAGAGAAGTAGCGGCTCCGGTCAAGAAAACCACCATTAACGGCCGTGGGTGTCGGCATGCTGACCACATGCCCACCAATCCTGCCATCTGCCTACGGGAGATGACGCAGCGGTCGGGTGGTAGGCCAAGTCCCTCCAGGGATGTAGCGCCACGGAGTTTAGTTTAGTTTAAATTCACATAACTTCCTCTGCCCAAATATAAGCTAGCCTCTTAGTATAATACAATTATTTTGTAATAATGTAAATTAGTTGTAAAAATGAAGAGAAAGTCGTTACCACAACACATCGAAATTCCCGAAGTCTAAATAACCCAAATAAAATCTGATTAATGTACTCTCGTAACTTTCTTTACTTTAAGCATGGCCAATACATTTTCTCAATTCACATTCTGATATAGAACAAGAGGCCATATTGCAAAGAGCAAGCACTTATTCAGAGTGGGTGGCTTATAACTACCCTTCACATAAATTTTTCAAAAAAATGTTTCAAATAAAAGTTTTAGCTCTTAGTATAAGCACCCCATGCGTAGATTTTAAACAAAATATTAAGAGCTGTTTTCGAGAAAATTGCAACAAATTAAATTTTCTTCATGTAAAGTCCCTTTAAAAATAAGAGAAAGTAATCGTCAATCTTCGTATCACATCCCCAAAAGGAACCTAACCCAAGTACAAAATTCTGTTTTCGTACAATTTTCTGTTACAAGAGGCTGTATTGCAAAGAGCATGCATTTAGAGTGAGTGGCTTATAACTACCATTCAGGGAATTTTTTTGAAAAATGTTTCAAATAAAAGTTTTAGCTCTTAGTATAAGCAACCCATGTGCAAAAATTTAAGAAAATTGCTAGAGCAGTTTTCAAGAAAATTATAAAAAAGAAAATCTCTTCATATCAAGTCCCCTTAAAAATAAGAGAAACTTGTCGCCAATCTTTGTGTCACATCTTCAGAAGGTACCTGAACGAAATACAAAATTTTGTTTTCATACGATTTTCCGTTCTGGAGCTAGGCTGTTCACAGACATCCACACATGCAGACATGTTTCCAAAAATGGTATTTTCGAATCCAGGGTAATTCAAAACGTGTATTTATGCTAAAAACTCAACTTCGAATTTGGGGGTCGAAAACAATACTTCCACTACCTATAGTACCTATGGCATATGCAGAAGAAGTAAAAGTGAACACACTTGTAACAGAAAAATATCCGATTCCCAAGCAGACACATAATCATTCTAGTACAGCTGACAAGCCTACTTTTAATGAGGAATGTGTTACTTTATTGATTTGTGTACTTCGTCCATGCTGACACACTTCAGAGCTTAGATAAAAACAAAAGTAGGAACCACAGGACAACTAGAGCTTTATAGGCTTATAACCAAATTCTAGGGTTGTTGTTGTTTTTGTTTGTTTGTTTTTTAATTCTGTATGTCCAAATGTGGTTTTTGTGTCATCACTGTAGTTCACTAATAAGTTCTTTTTCTTCAATCACTTGAATTTCATGCTTTATGGACATTTGTAAAAAATTCCCAGCTAAAAGGCTGGATCTCATAAAGCGCAAAAATGTCTTAAGTTCTTAGCAGAAAGAATCTCTGGTTCAGATCTCATTTGTCCAAAACAAGCCACAACAAACTCTTTCCAGGAAACAGAGCAAGTAAGTCACCTCTCGGTAGCCTTGTGAGGTAGGTTTGCTAAGCTACAGAGCAAGTGTATTTCAGGGGGATGCATTACCGAGACAATGCAGTTTAACTTTGAAACTTTCTCCCCTTAAGCACTTTGTAATCCAATACAGTACAATAATAATAAGAAGTACTGTAAAGTTAGATACATAAGCTTTCATGAACCACAGATTATTGTCTCTGTTGGACATTACATGAGAATATTATAGGAGAAACATTCCTCTGACACTGGGACTTGAACCCAGGACCTTTGGCTATTCGCGCCAATGCTCTACCAACTAAGCTAAGCCGGAGTTCAATTCACAGCACCAGATGGAACCTCTCTCCTATGACTGATTGCCGTAATGGTCTACCTCACAGACAGATAAGTTATGTCATAAGCAGTACTGTGAGGCACACTAATTAGTGATTTTTGTGACCGGGCTCCCACTGTTATTGTACAGATAACATTCAAGATAGATACATAAGCTTTCATGAACCACAGATTATTGTCTCTGTTGGACATTACATGAGAATATTATAGGAGAAAAATTCCTCTGACACTGGGACTTGAACCCAGGACCTTTGGCTATTCGCGCCAATGCTCTACCAACTAAGCTAAGCCGGAGTTCAATTCACAGCGACAGATAGAACCTCTCTCCTATGACTGATTGCCGTAATGGTCTACCTCACAGACAGACAAGTTACGTCATATGCAGTACTGTGAGGGACACTAATTAGTGATTTTTGTGACCGGGCTCCCACTGTTATTGTTCAGTTAACATTCAAGATATATACATAAGCTTTCATGAACCACAGATTATTGTCTCTGTTGGGCATTACATGAGAATATTATAGGAGAAAAATTCCTCCGACACTGGGACTTGAACCCAGGACCTTTGGCTATTCGCGCCAATGCTCTACTAACTAAGCTAAGTCGGAGTTCAATTCACTAATTAGTGTGCCTCATAGTACTGCATATGACATAACTTGTCTGTCTGTGAGGTAGACCATTAGGGCAATCAGGTTCCATCTGGCGCTGTGAATTGAACTTCGGCTTAGCTTAGTTGGTAGAGCATTGGCGCGAATAGCCAAAGGTCCTGGGTTCAAGTCCCGTGTCGGAGGAATTTTTTTCCTCTAATATTCTATTGTAAAGTGTTAACGCCCGAAAATGGTAATTTTATTCTTACTGCCACCAACAGCAAAACTGACAGTAGGGATATAAGTAACCTAAACCAAAAATGGTGAATAGGCCTAATTGTTATCTAAGTCATCAGTAGTAAATGCAACAGATATGAAATTGATGAGTTTTATAGTTTTAGGTACATTTCGAAGAAAAATCTACCTATTGCAATCGATACCATGTCATGACTTTCGAAAAATTCTTTCATATCTTTACGTTTCATGCCTTCCTAAGTACGAAACCACCGCCTGTTTAAAATATATATTAAAAAAAAAAAATTGTGATATTTATATATTGTATTTCTTTACACGCTAGCGGGCGTAATTTCGAAGATAATTGAACCAAATTTTATTATGTTATTTCTAGGCCAAATAGTTCGAACAAGTTCGTTAATGAGCAAAATTGGCCCAAGGGAGGGTCGGGGGAGAGGGTTGAAATTTTAAAACATTTATATCTCGGCCCCTATGAAGTATAGAGGGAAACTTTATTTGAATAAGTTAGAGTACTCCCTATGGAGTTCACAGTGACACCAACGATTCGGGGGTTTTGGGGGTACGACTGGGGGTGGGGGGATGGAAATTCGAAATTTTTGAAACTACGTCTTGTGGGGTATCGTTGAAAAGCTCTTGATGAGTACTCTACAAATCAATAACTAGTTTCTTGATAGTTCTCACAAATGGCGAAATTTGAATGCTTGAAAAAGTGCTCTTTCTTCTTTTTTGCAGTTATTATTGCGGGTTTGTCATGCCAAGGCTAAAGAAGAAGAGTATTACGCAGCGACAGTAAATTAAACCAAAAGCACTTTGAAATCTACCTCAGCCTATAGGCGTGCCTAAAGGGATTTTTATATGGTAGGAAGGAAAAAAATATATTTTTGGTTGGTGAGAAAATTAAAATGATTAATCAAAAAATAAAACTTTGTATAAAGATTTCTCGGACTGGGTGAAATGGATGTTGCTGACATATTTTATCGTATCTTTAAGTATACATTTTCTGTTCCCTTATGTATCTGGGAGTACAAAACATTTTGTCACTAATACTTTGCCTTCTAGCAGCCATTTTGTCTAGAAGGATCTGTATTTTTGGGGTCTTCAAAGGTTAACAGTAAGTTATATAACTATTTTATTTATTAAGGTATCAACTTGAAATAAAAACCCTCTTAATCTACAAGAAACAATCTACAATTCATGTTACGACCAAAAATTATTTAGCTTTTAAAGAAATAACCTAAAACTTTATTAGAAAATCATGTTTCGGGTAGAATAAATTAACGATTTTATAAAACTTTTTGATAGAAGGGATGAAAACACACATTTAATATTTTTATCAATGTTTCTTCTTTTTAAAATAGATCACTCTACCTCTTTTGAAAAAATTCATTAACAGAACACCTCCGTTATACTCACATTTTTAATATTTTAAATATTCTGTGATAATAAATATAAACCACAATTCTAAAAAACGTTCTCTAGTTATAAAATAAAGTGTTATTTACACATAACCACTCACAACCACAGCTATTGATCACTGAAGAAGTGAGGTACAGTAGTTTGATGTCATTTGCAGATAGAGGCTTGTTCTTTTCAAGTCCTAATATGTTAAGGATTCCTCGGCCAATAATGACAAGAGGGTGTTCTACTACTGAAGTACTGATCAATTTCTTACTACTATTGAACATTAAATTTTTAGTTCTATAACATATTTCTTTTTACTAGCAACAACAAATAATTATATTATTTTGACAATTTTTACTGTATTTTAACATTTAGTGGTATGTGATAATCGCTCATTTAAAAGCATCCTTTTTTGCTCATTTGACAGCACATATTTTTGACATTTTCTTACTTCTGGTCAGAACACAAAGACGAAATTTTATACAGTCATTACTAGTCATTAGAAGAATACCTTGAGAAACTTTCAGATTGTTTTTGTTCAGTCCCTTCTGAGAGACACTGATTTGAAAATCACCAATTTTAGCCAAATCTCAGGTATCTGAAGACTCGTAAAACCTAAAGGGTATATTATATATAAATCTCTAGAATTTTACTAGCATCTAGTGGTCTATTATATTATCTTCTAGAAAAAATATTAATTGTGTGTTTTCATCTTTTCTATCAAACAAGTTTTATAAAATCATTAATTTTCTAATCGAAACATGATTTCCTAATAAAGATTTAGGTTATTTTCTTAAAGCCTAACAAATGTTTGGTCATAATATGAACTACAGATTGTTTTATTATAGATTAAGAGGGTTTTTCAAGTTATCTTAATAAATAAAAAATAGTTATGTAATTTATGTCTAACTAGTTGAAAACACCAAAAATGCCAGATCTTTGTAAACAAAATGGCCACTAGAAGTCAAAGGGTTAGTGATAAAAACATTAAAAAAATCATTCTGTACTCCCAGATACATAAGGAAACAGAAAATGTATACTTAAAAATAAAATAAAATAAAATATATCACCAACAAGTTATTTCATTATTGGTTGATTTAATATGGACCAACCCGACATGAGTGAGTAAGAGGATTGATTTTGAGATTTGGCAGCTCGCTACAATCAGCTCACTTCTCCCAAAAGATGGCAGAAGACCAAGCTGCCGAAAGCTCGGAATCAATTCAGTTGGAAGCCTGAGAAACCACCATACATTATCAACACAGGGAAAGCCTCAAGTCACACAAAAAATAGAATTTTATCACAAAAACAATTCAGCGAATCTTTTGGGATATCATTCTCATCTTTACTGGGTAGTACTTTGAGTTATACAGTGCTTTTATGTTTGTAAAGTAGTGTGTACAGTATAATTTTAAGTTGAAACAAAGTACAGTTATTTTATTGTCTTTGTAATATCTTTAGTGCTATATATCGTATTTACTCAAATGTAATACACCATTGATTATAATGCGCACCCCAACTTTGAAACTTTAGATAATCAAAAAAGAGTTTGTTGGCAAATACAATGTGCATTAATAGTAGGAAACACTATTAGGTATTTTATATCAGTGTCTTACTTTATACTATAATGAATTCATGAATGCTGATGAATAAAGAATAGTACCACTTGTTTGGGGGGAAGTCCAAGACAATAGATACCTCCGCATTGAATCCCGCCGCCTTTGATCGTGCTTTGGGCTGAGCTTGAGTGTCAAAATGATACATTAACTTCAACCCTTGTGTGTACCAGTAATAGCCCAACAATAAATGTAATGAATTCAAGAATTACAGCAATTTATAGTAATGTAAGTGATCAATGTTATTGCCGAACCACAGAACAGATTTGTACTCTAATCTAATGCACCATTGAATCTAATGCGTATTCCAACTTTGAATGCAAAAATGGACAAAAAAAGATGTCTATATTTGGTTGCTGCAAAGACATGCCATTCCCCTATAAGATGATTTCCTGCCTACAATGCACTATTTTTTGGTCCCTTGAAAGTGTCTAATCGAAGTTTTACTGTATATGGCTGAATGGATAACATACTATACATGGAGCATAGGGCCTCCCCTTTTGTAGGGTTTAATACTGAACATAATTTGGTTACACTTATTTTCTCATAAATGGTAGAGGGTCAGCTGGTAAGCTCATCACTCGATGACAAGCTAGAGGAATCTTAGGTATTACTTGGATGTGAAAGGGCTGGAAAATTAGACTCTAATTTAGGCTCAGGGTTCTTGAACATGCTGTAAATTTATGGGACCTACAGTTTATGGTCCCTCCTGGAGGATTTCATGCACAAGAGTTTTACACCTTAAAAAATTCCTCGAACCTGGCCAGGTTCAAACCCATGACCTTTGGATCCAAAGAGGCATGCTACTTTTACACCACCAAGCCTACACATGTAGTATATAGTGTGTAAATATTGTTTTCTTGCATCTGGACCATCAATATTGGTTCCTCATATCACAGCCAGCACCTATCAACCAACACAGTTGACATCAAAGGTGTAGCTGTTATGAAAATAGCTTGAGAGACAGAAAATGTTAACGACACTCCCAATAAGAAACAATGCATTCTTTTTGATAGATTTTCGTTGTCCCATTACCAACATTTAACCAAATGGCCACAAGCCAAGAGACAGCAAGAACACACTGCCAACAGCTGAAACACGAGCAAGAATGGCATAGAGGTTTGCAGGGACAATGGCACAATCTCTTCATATGCAGGAAGCTGCCAGATAAGACACCACAGACAACACTGCAATATCTTAGCTAATACAGATATGCTTGTTTCAGATTAAGAAAATGAATTAGCAAGTTAAAATGCTACGCTCATCATAAAATCCTTCTGTAAATGAAAGTTGGCATTACTTTCTTAAGAATACCTATGACCATTTACTGTGTGGTGCAGTTTGTTGAAGTACTACACTATAAACAGGAAGCTTGTGGGTTCAATTCCCAATAAGGCCATTAAAATTTTTCAATTGGCCTAATCCTTCTGGTGGCATTATGGCCCTATGGACTCAAATTTCAAGAGAAATGAGTACCAAAGTAATCCTGGGGTAAAAATGGCTACCACTTTCACAACCTAAAAAATCTGGGAGACTTAACTCCTGGAACCCTAAAACGCCATCATGGCCTATATAGGGATCGCTTTACTTTTACTTGTCCTATTAACTGTAACTAAATCTTTCCACTAGTCTGCATAATTTTCATTCTTGTGTCCAACTTTAGTGCTAAATCACTGAATGAAGGTATTTTTGTAGCAGAGTGTTAATTACCTTGGTAAACTTTCAGAACAAACACCATGGATGGAAATCAACATGTAAAGTTAAGTTATGTATACAAACAGATTAAGATCAAACTGGGTATGCCAATCCTGTTCAGTAGGCCTTCATTTCTTGTGGAACTTGGCTGTCATATTGAAATCCGAATTCTCTAAAAATAAACTAGTTGATTAACCCATTATCATGCAGTATTTCATGTTCATAGCAGAAAAACAAAAGCAATAGTATTCAAATGAAAATTGCAATCTGAGTATCAGTGAAAGGTTCTGCAATTAAGCATAGTTTAGTGAAACATAAATTTCAATTAAATGGATAACTAGTGAATAATGCATTTCACTTTATTTGAAAATATAAACTGTAATTCCCACTTTCTGCTGGAATCAGTGGATTAGTGGAGTTAGTATATCATCTGTGAGAGTGCTCTAGAATACTGTTAAATATAATCTCAACATGACAGGCCTATGTGTCTGTGGTTCTAAAAATGAATGAAATACAATATAATCCCATTTACTGAACCTGACAAATTGTAATGAATGCCTATCTACATGAGTATATGATGAACACATTCTCTGAATATGCCAAGAGAACACAGCAATGTCAGGATAAAACTGGAAATTTAAAACAGTTTGCCATCATAAGGTACTTTTACTTTACTTTGAGACATTTAGACTTAGGTTACGCTAATTTTTAATACCATCTAAATTTTATGAATTAGAGGAGACATTTATAACTTTTATAACAGAATTAATCATAATCATATTCAAAATAACATTAAGTGATATATGATTTGGCAAAGATCTGATATATGATTTGGCAAAGATATAAACACAATATGTGAGAACAGTATATAATCGTAATATGGTAAACCTAACAAACTGACTTTGAACAGTTATTAAACTCCGCAAGTTAAAGCGGTATTTACATAAAAAATAGACTAGGAGCATTTTTTTCACCTATGCCAGCAGTTTCACCAGCTGAATTAATGGCATAAGCAAAAGGGACAAGCAAGTTACTACTGGAAGATTTGGTATTTTTGTACAGTATCGTAACTATTTCTATTTTAAAAATTTTACTGATATACAGTATAATGACATTGTTCTGTACTGTTTCGTGAATATATATATATATATATATATATATATATATATATATACACACATACCATATATATATATATATATATGTTAAATATAGGATGTGTTAAATACTTTTCAACACCTTCACAATTTACAAAATTATTTGTCATGCATCAAGCTTCACAAAAAGGAATTGTTCTGTACAGCTACAATTAAATGCAAGTAATACTTAACAATTTATGGAGCAGGAAGTAAGGAGGAACTGACTAAAGGGAAAGTTGTGTATAGGAATATTTCTATTACACATATTTCTAACCTAACTGGTACCGGTAATGAATACCCCTTACAGAGAGAGCAATTAAGATAAACATTTGTTAACCTATGAATTTAACTTCTAATTCAACGAGTAATAGCTCCAACTTAGAAACAAAGACCGATGTAGAATTTATTTGTGAAAAGCTCACTTCCCAGCAACACAGAAATAGATCCAGCCACTTTGCTCATTTTATTTGAGCCAAATATTTAAGCAACAGGCCACTTGTAAATAACCACATTTTATAAACAAATAATTTCACTTGTCACTTTATCAGATTCAAAGGACAATGCTTGACCCACATTAACAATTTCTAGGATCTTCCTCTTTCCTAATAAAAAACAAAAGCTAATCAACTCCACAACTCTTCACCTTGAGACAATGAGTTGTATGCTTCCTTTTTTCCAAGTTTTTCTATAAATATTTCATTTATGTGAATCTAACTAGCTGTATTTTCTCTACACATAGTATTTGCAAACTGAAAACACAGAATAGAACATTATAAAATAGCCAACACTGTAATGTTAAATTTCAACTCACTGATCAAAACTAAGGTCTTGTAGTTCGTTCTAATCAAGAAAAGTAAATACTGGATATGATAAATTATTAAGCATCTTAGATAGCTATTTTCATTAATAAAGAGTGGAAATACGCTGTTTTGACTTTTAATAAATGCCCAATTTGTTAATATTACTGCCTATTTTCGGTATTGCAAGTGCTTTTTTTGCCTGCCTATTTTACCCATAATAAATACCAGAACTTCCAGGCTCTAGGTAGCCTATATATAACTATATCTTATAAGCAGTTTTAGACTAGTTTAGTCGAGAGGCATGTTTAAGTTCAATGTCTTTCCACAGTTTAAATTCTGATTTTATTGTGACCTAAAATTTGAATAAATATGTAATTGAAATGGTTTAAGATTTCCCCGAAACATGTTTGAATATGTAATTAAAAACTGCTTAGAAGTAGTGCACCTACAAAGAGGAAAAAATATAAACTTTTAAGTTTTAAATAAAGTTAAAATTATTAAAAATTGGGCAAATACTTATTAAAAAAGAACATGACTTTTTCAAAGATATTTGTTATGAACAAGTGATTTGTTTACTAAACTGCTTGTCACTTTATACTAAGTATGGGGTGAAAAATTACATTTTTCTAAAGATTTCTTAGGACCAATGCTCTACATGTCTTTCATCTCTAATTCAAGAACTGAGAATGCCGAACTTGCATCACTCTTCCACTTAATGCGCTCCTTAGATCCTAATCAAGTGCTCCATTTCCATAACCCAATTACATAAAATCTGGTGAATATTCATCGAGGCCCAACTGTAAAACTCCACCTGCCTCTTGCTGCTAAAATTACTCAAGCAAGCATAAACACTGCTATCAAAATTGTTGTGTCAACTTTCAATTACTACAAACTGTCTTAATATTTCTTAAAAACTTAAATATCCTTTTTGACACAAATGGAAACAAATCTAGATTTTCAATACACCAACAACTGCTCTATTGGAATCTAAACGCAGTAAATTCGAGCCATTTTGGAATGACAGAATTTTCTTGTCTTAACATCCTTCTTTACTTACATGGGATTCAAACTAAATGTACAAAAGTGGATTTAGATTAATTTTTGTTTTAGAAACAAATTTTTTTTAAATAATTGGGAAAAACCAAATATAAGGTGCAGTGTCGCATGAGACATATCCCGCCCTAACCCACCCCCAGTGAAGCACTTTCTTTTATACCACGATCTAGCGAATTCTTCGAGGATAAACAGGCTGACAAACTGTTGGGTACAAGGCAAACCTGTGGGTACTCTCGAATTTTTAATATTTGGTACAAGGGGCACTCTCGAATTTTTAATATTTGGTACAAGGGGCACTCTCGAATTTTTAATATTAGGTACAAGGGCCACTCTCGCATTTTTAATATTTGGTACAAGGGGCTCTCTTGCATTTTTAATATTTGGTATGGTCGGGAGTGTCTGCGACAGTATACAAGGATAGTTTGTCACCATGCTTCGCTGACAAACAAAATGTGAATATCGAGTGGGTGGAGCTTAAACTGCACCTTATATTTGTCTTTCGCCAAATAATTTATTATACTGTCCCAGTGTATATTTTATTATAGCTACAGTTATAATATAGCAAACTTTTGAAATATAACTTTAACATAATAATGCACATCTATTGTAGTCTGATATTACAAAACAACAAACAAAACAAAAAACAAAAAATTGGTCTGTTCAATTAGCATATATGAATACTGCAACGATGTAAAAGGATGATTATTTAATCCATAAGGAAGCTCATGGGAGAAGTAGGTCTCTGTTCTACGTGACAGCAGTAAGTACTGGAAATATTGTGAATAGCAGCAGCGGAGGACGGAGAAATAGTCTACCAGAAGATCTCCAAGGATGTAATAGTAAAAAGGGAGAAGGAAGATGGACTCAGGAGATGGCAAAGAGAATGGAACAACACACACAAAGGAGCGTTAATGAAAGAATTTTTTCCAAGCATTGTCGACAGACTCAAGAAGACAATAAGCATTACGCCAAAATTCACTTTCCTACCAACAGGTCACTGCAAGATAAGAAGTTATCTTAACAGATTTAAAATAAGTGACGATCCAACTTGTCCATGCAACACAGGGGATCAGATGGTGGATCATCTCCTATTTTATTGCCCTATTCTCAACGTAGAAAAGCAGACACTTGTTTTGAAAATTGTTAAAAATGGTGGAAAATGGCCGACTACAAAGAGAGAGCTAGCAAGAAGACACATCGAGGAGTTCTGCAAATTTTTTAATGCAATAGACTTTGAAAAATTGTAAATATTGTAAACACTGTCAACTGTATTATTATATATATCATCAATAGGGACCGGATTTTTAGGTTTTTAAAAACACTGTTTTAGGTTTTCCATTAGGTGAAATAGTTTTTTTAGGTCTTTTGTCCAAAATATTGTTTTTGGGTAGAATAATTGGTTTAATGAATTTTAATGTGCTACATAGGATTCAATACATAATACTTGTAAAGTTTAACTTAACAAAATTGAATTAAATTTGTGTAAACTTGCTTTCGGGCAATATTAAAGAATTGAAGAAAGAAAGCATAAACAATCAAAAGAAGCAGTGAAAATAGAATACATTTGAAGGCAGAAAATGTCCTTTCAACCTCACATGATATCAACAATGGTTCTTCGTACGAGTATTTTAAAAGGAATACGCAGGTACTCTTACACTTCCTCTCTTGATACTGTCATCCTAGACGACATTGAGTTGAACGAAACGCTGTTGGTATTAATTTCAACCCGACAAAAATTGTCTCTCTGCAAAATTTCTCAACTGACAAACAAAAAAGGCAAAAAAGTAGCCTAAATTAGATATTTTAGGTTTTTTATCCCGTTTAGGTACATTTAGGTTTTTATACCCCATTTAGGTATTTTTAGGTGCCACAGAATTAATGTGGGTGAATCCTATGGGCATGATTCGAAAAAGTGTGTGATCGCTTTTTGTTTTGGAAGTAAGGGGAAAAAATAGGTAAAAACCTAAGAATCCGTCCCTAATCATCAATCAATGTGAACGATGCCTCAGATCGATAGCATAGTGGGACAAATCCATTACTAACAAATCCCTATTGCACAAACGAACATGAATGTAAAGCAATAAACATAGCACCGGTATCGAACTGAGGCCTCGGCAAACAAAGCATGTAGTGTTACTATGTAATGGGGCATGTTGATGAACAATTAAAAAAAAAAAGAGTAGGAATTTTGATATTTATATAACCTAAACATGACTTGATGACAAGGCTTTAAGCATTAAACATCTTCACTATGGTATATGCCGTTAAATTTTAGGTATAAAATAATTGCAAAGGCAAGATGAATGGAAAGAAATAGCTTACTGTATGCACCTAGATATAATCCCCAAAAATATGAGACAAAAGAAAAAAGTTATTTGAATGGTCTACGAGATAATGGTTGGAATAAGGAGGAAGTATGTAAATTTCACCTTGTTATATGTAAACGACACTTTTCTACCATTAGTGGAATACTCCCTTAGAGCCTGAATCCAGTGTCTTAACTATTCTCTCTCTCCTCATGTCTCCTTAGGGAAGTTTTCCTAACTGGATAAATAATTTTCTACCTTTTTTTCTATCTTAAAAATTACTCCACTATCTTAGTTAAAGGTAAGTTAATCTCCAATAAAATAATCTTTCAGATTAAGGACTAGTCTAATTTTCTGATACAAGCTTTTTTTTTTTAATAATACGCTCTATCTGAAATTAAAACCTGAGAAGGGATTTTCATGTGATGTGAGGGAAGGTTGAACCTACAAAAAGGGACTGAAATAAAGAAAATGTTGTCCGCAAACAACTTCTCTTCTGAAATTCATTAGATTACAATAAAAATATGAAACATAAAGTAATAATGCTGCTAGAATTGACGATTTGCATCAACAGAACAGGAGAATATTTATATCTGCCTTCAAAAATCCATCTAATGAAAGTCTACAATATCAGTTTGAAACAGGAGGGCAGCACTAAAACCAGAGCTCCCTAACAAGATCAAGAAACCTGATGATGACTGAAACCTTACAAGCACCTGGTCACGCAATCAGATGGCATCCGGAAGAGAAAATAAACCCGGCTGAAAACACTACCTCACTGGGATAACCTTATTTATTGTAGACTAACACCCAGATGAAATCTTTAGGCTTAAATTTCCTTCAAGGAGACGAGGAAACAAATGCAAAATTAAAAATATTCAGAATTCAAAGTCAAGCTCAAGAACAGACACTTATTTTCACAAATAGATCTATAATCGTGAGAGAACACAGATCTATTCATTTACCCTTCTTGAAAGAATATTATAAACTTTTCCTTTTTGGAGGAATAATAATTTAATGGTACAATATTTTTCTTCTTTCATGTATGTCTATTCCATAGTCTCACTGATGCCCAATAGTTACACATATATCAAATAAAATTTGCATTACCCTTTGTTTACTCTTAGGGAGCAGAAAAGGATGGAGAAGGGTTATGATAGAAACAAAGTAGGAAGTGGAAATATCTTAGTATACTAATGGATATTCCATATCAGAACTGTCCAATTAGTGACCCTTGGAAGTTGCCATTGTGGCCCATGGAACACGAAAGACGAAAACTACATAGATCTAAACAATATAGTATGAAGTTGAAACTATGAGTGTTACCTTATATACTTATATATATATATATATATATATATATATATAAATTGAAGAATGTCTGAATGCATTTGCGGGTCCTAACTGAGAAAACTATAGACCTTCTCAACCTTAAAAGAGATTATCTGTTAAATGAGGCACACTGATGGAAGACCTTACAGGGCCAAGCCCATGATGCGACAAAACTTTCACCAGGTATGAAAAACCTCAAAATTTCAGATTTCTTTGTATTATAATATTGTACCTTATGCCTTAAACAACAAAAGTCAGCAAATTATTTAGTTATGATATGGCCAAGTTCACAGCATGATTAAAACACACCCATTATAATCAATTATGATATAATAGTCCAGGCAACGAATAAAAAATAGAAAAAAAAAATCGTGTAGTTTTGAAATTTTGCAGAGTTGTCGGAGGGAGTATCCTGAACAACATACTAAAAGTCCCCGAAGGTGGGGGGTGAGCGGGGGGCAGGGGGGCCCGCAGAAGGTCCCAGTTTTAGGTTTTTCGCTTATATCTAAACAATGGTGCACCGTAGAGGAAAAATTGCTATGTACAAAATTAAAGCTGATAAAATTTCCTACAAGTTTGATTCTATACATTTCTTCCTATTTCCAATAGTTTTCGAGATATCCGCCAACGAAAATAAGAAATTTTCGAAAAAAGCTCTTTCGCCTCGCGCTTTTCGACACACTTTGTCTTCTAGCGCTTCAGCCCTTAGGTATACAACAATGTTCTCATGAAAGAAGTTGTAGGGAAATAAATTCACTTTAAAGTGAGTTGTCATTTGTCATTTTGTCTTCAAATGTTCAAAAGTTATAACAATTTAGGTTTCGATCAAATTTCGAGATTTCGAAAGAAAACCGTACATCGCACTTTCTCTATATTTAGGGGTTATATATTTGTATATGAACTGTATATTGTGTATTTACATCATGAAACAAGTGGAGAAATATCACACAATCATTAAAGTTGAATTTATTAAAAATCGATCACGGTACAAGCACAGGGTATGTAATGGAAAATACATTATATTGCAGACAAGAAAGGAAAAATAGGGACAAAAAATCATGTAGTTTTGAAATTTGGCAGAGATGTGGGGAAAAGTGTCCTAAACAACATAGTAAAAGTCCCCATGGATAGGGAGTGAGCGGGGGTGGGGGGCACTTTTGAATGTCATTTCTTGCAGTTTTCTCTAAACACACAAAAGCTATGAGTTCTAGCAAAACACAGTTTATGCACAAAATTAAACTACATAAAATTTCTTATAAAATTGATCTGAATGATATTTTTGCATATTTAATAGTTCACTGAGCCCCTTAAAGCCCAAGTGGTGTAACTCCAGTTTTGGATTTTTTTAGTTATGGTCAGCATCCTATTCAGAAAGCGTTCTTCTATTAATAGCGCAAACGGTGTAAGTCATAACTTGCATAGCAATCCTGTAGGTAGGAGCACAATTTTTTGCTGTCCATAAAGCCATGTACTTGGTGACAGACAAAACCTTCAATATCTCAGAACAGCAGTAATGTGAGTTACACCACTTGGGCTTTAAGAGGCTCAAATACAAGGATATGAGGTAGGACATAGTTGTGGAAATTCTGTTTTACATACACCTATATATTATTTTTTAACGAAAATGAAAGCAGATGATAATTAAATTATTATGATGCCAAGCAAGCAAACTAGTTCTTAGAAAAATACACTTACTAATGGTGACGTTACACATAAAACTCAGATGGTAAGGAATTAGATATATTTATTAGATATTGTAAGAATAGTAGGCCTACCTATTACTTTAAATAAATGTTTACTTGTCTATGTGGCTTCTGAGAATATTTGCACATCATATTTTGTCACTGTGCAACTCGGTGTGGTGGAAGATATGGATGCAGAAAAGCTGGTATTAAATGCTCATCCGTTTGTGGAACCTGTCATGGTACGTGCACCAACAAGTATACCATTAGAAGGAGAAGAAAAGTTTAAAATTGATTGTGTCCAAGCAAAATAAGTTGTTCAGGCACTCTTTAATTAATGTTGTATATGTGTATAAATACTGAATGTTCGGTAGATAGAACAATATAACCCTAACTTATCATACGATGTACTAGGATTCCAGTACTGGAGACTGAAAAAAATAGACAACTACACATTTATTTAAAGTACTATGTAGGCCTACTAGGTCTTATAATTACTAAATATAGCCTCTTATAATTACTAAATACAGGCTTATCTAACTCTTCACAATTTTTCCAAATGATAGGCCTGGTTTATGTTTCTTATAACGTACACTCATACCATGAGATTTTTGTAAGCTTTATAATAATAATAATAATAATAATAATAATAATAATAATAATAATAATAATGAGTTTTATTTTTGATGTTTACCTTTAGTACGAATATTATTCTAAGAACTAGTTTACTTGCTTGGCAACATGCTCATTTATTTTATCATCTGCTTTCATTTTCGTTAAAAAATATAATAGTATATAGGTGCAGTAAAACAGAATTTCCAGAACTATGTCATAATTCATATCCATCTAATTTCCTGAACTATTAAATACACAAAATTATCATTCAGAACAATTTTATAAGAACTTTTATGTAGTTTAATTTTGTGCATAAACTGTTTTTTGCGAACCCATAGCTTTTGTGTGTTTAGGGAAAACTGCGAGAAATGGCATTCAAAAGTGCCCCCTACCCTCCGCTCACCCCCTATCCATGGGGACTTTTACTATGTTGTTTAGGACACTTCCCCCCACTTCTCTGCCAAATTTCAAAACTACATGATTTTTTTTTTGTCCTTGTTTTTCCTTTCTTGCCTGGAATATAATGTATTTTCCATTACATGTCCTGTGCTTGTACCGCGATGGGGTTTTTAATAAATTCAACTTTAATGGTTGTGTCATATTTCTCCACTTGTTTCATGATGTAAATACACAATATACAGTTTATATACAAAGATATAATCCCTAAATATAGAGAAAGTGCGATGTACGGTTTTCTTTCGAAATCTCGAAATTTGATCGAAACTTAAATTCTTATAACTTTTGAACATTTGAACACAAAATAACAAATGACAACTCATTTTAAAGTGAATTTATTTCCCTACAACTTCTTTCTTGAGAACATTACTGTATACCTAAGGGCTAAAGCGCTAGAAGACAAAGTGTGTCAAAAAGCGCGAGGCGAAAGAGCTTTTTTCGAAAATTTCTTATTTTCGTTGGCGGATATCTCGAAAACTATTGGAAGTAGGAAGAAATGTATAGAATCAAACTTATAGGAAATGCTATCAGCTTTAATTTTGTATATAGAAAGTTTCCCTCTACGATGCACCATTGTTTAGATATAAGCGAAAAACCTAAAACTGGGACCTTCTGCGGGCCCCCCTGCCCCCCGCTCACCCCCCACCTTCGGGGACTTTTAGTATGTTATTCAGGAGACTCCCTCCGACATCTCTGCAAAATTTCAAAACTACACGATTTTTTTTTTCTATTCGGTGTTTTTCGACGTTTATTGACTGGACTATAAGTTTCCTTTTTGCTGGTGTTCTCAGGACCTTTTGTCTTTACTACACTTTTTGAATCTCTGGTAGCTTTTGCTTTCTCTTTAACTGCAAGGGAAATATTCAATTCCTTTATGAAAAATTTAATACATTCAATATTATAATTTGTTCTTTTACTGAGCAGTTTAACAATACTACGATTTCTAGTTTCTGTATACATAATATAATGAAATAGTAATATGTTAAACATTTTATAAAGAACACAAGAACCACTCCACAGCTTAACTTCACACAACTAATAAATCAGATAAGGAACACCTGAGTAAAGAAAACTCATAACCACAAAATGCAGTGCTGAGCAAAAATGTGATAACTTATGAATGCTAACTGATACAGATCTGTGATCTGTTTAAAAAAATATTTCTGACATTTATAAACATTTCTTCTTGCTTAATCGCCAACGTACAATCAATAACAGAACAGGTTACTCACTACCTAGCTTTTCTGTATCACCATCCGAGAATTTTCAAGTACTGTATATATAATTAAAAAATTATAGCTTTCTATTTACGTAAAATTTATTGACCAAGGAAAGAGAGTACTATCTATCAATAGAAGGCAATCTTAAAAAAATCTTTCTTAGTTTTGTTCATTTGTTTTTTATCTATTGATGACATGTTACTTATCCTAAGTAATCCCATGAGTGTGTTTATTGATAGATCCGCGACTGTGCAGCAGGAACGAATTTATCTTATGAAACTTGTAAACACGAGTTGGATTTATTAAGACTATTCCATGAATAAAAATGTAACAGATTATACAAATAATAATCATTTTCTTACTTAGTTATATAAAAACAAAACTAACAGCTGCAAGATCACAGTACACTATGAATCACATGAATCAACCATCCATGATTCAATTCAAGTTACCATGTTGTAACCAATGCTACCAATGGTGCATATGACATAGTTAACCTAATTCAGGTAAGCTAACAGCAGAACAGAATAAAAGCACAAAAACTGGCTTGCACCGAATTGAAATTGTGCTTTTAATCAATGTACAATTATATTATTTCAATTTCCAAACAAGTTAAGTTGCATAAAATAATGTGTTTTTATTGTATTTTTATTGTCTTTTAACTGGCAGCATGTGACGTATGGTCACTGCAAGTTGACACTTACATTTCCAGTAACAAGCTGGCGTGTTATCAGATAACATCACATCCTCATATTAATAGCAAGCATTATATAAGATAAATATTCATGATTTGCATATATCCGAGGAATTGCTAAATCTTATTGGTCAATATCAAACATGCGGCGAATGAATGGAATAGCCTACAAAAATAAAGATTCGCACCAAAATAATGTAACTGTGAAAAACAGGCATTGAACGAGGGCTATGCATAAAGTAAGTTTCCCTGGGGCTGTTTACAGAAACAAAACACAATTTCATGGAAATATTTATTGCAACAGATACAGCAAGTGTTCAGCTATTTTTCAACATATTTGCCACTGGAATTGAGACATTTTTCATACCGTGGGACCAACGTTTGAATACCTGTGTTGGAAAAGTCTGCCGCCTGGGAATTGAACCAACGTGTGGCAACCGCGTTAGCCTCTTTGTCATTTCTTGAGGTGCAGGAAAAGATGGAAATCAATGGGAGCGAGATCCGGGCTGTCGGATGAATGTTTAAACACCTCCTAGTCAAACTTCTGCAAGAAATTTGCTGGGAGGTATTTAAAAATCCATCCTACAGCCCGGATCTCACTCACATTGATTTCCATCTTTTCCTACACCTCAAGGAATGACAGAGAATGACAAAGAGGTGGACATGGTTGCCACACAATGGTTCAAATCCCAGGCGGCAGACTTCTCCAACAAAGGTATTCAAACGTTAGTCCCATGGTATGAAAAATACCTCAATTCTGGTGGCGAATGTTGAAAAATAGCTGAACACTTGCTGTACCCGTTGCAATAAACATTGCTACGAAATTATGTTTTGTTTCTGTAAACAGCCCCGGGGAAACTTACTTTATGGATGGCCCTCGTATTTAATATTATTTATGACTTTACAATTGTCACTATCAGAATGAACGGAAACTTCTCTGTAAGACCAGGCAATCAATTTATCACATTTATCACCTTGGATTGTCGGAAAACAGGAACAATGGCAGTATAGAAAAGGACAAAGCTAATTGCAGGACGTATGAGTTTGAGTGAGATGCAAATACAACATTTAATTCCTTACTCTCTTTTAAGGTATATATGCATTTAAGTGCATGGTCAGCATTTTAAACACCTGCTGTAAAATCCTTTGATTAACATGTTTGTTTGTATAGTTCATTGTATCCACAGACTTCACTGTTTTCGTTTGTGAATGATATTCTTGTGGGGTTGAAGTCAAAATTATGAATTTTACTGTATCTTGATTGATAAATTCATAAAATTTTCAATGCATTTGTTGGAATTAGTCAAGCACTGTCCAGTACACATGCTCAGAAGAGGTATTTTGTTAACGATTAGTTAGCAGACCCACATTTACTGGAATTTTTGGGCTCCTCTTAGGTTTTATTTTTTATCCTTAACCTTTTTACCTTCACACTTAAACAATTAATTCCTCCACAGGATGAGTTAAGAACAGTATTTTTTTTTATTTAAATATTAAGGAACTGATAAACTAAGTCTTGATTGAGTATTGCCACAATGTATTTAGCATGCATACAAAAAATTTAACCACAAAAAACAACAAAACTTCCATTACAAGAAGACAACATTGGATCTGATATATAGGCCAGAACTCTCTGCATAATTTGTTTTTAACATCCTGCAGAAGCCTAAAGATATCAAGAATCCCCATAACTCATGGGGTTTCAAAACGTTTGCTTTTTTTACAAGTATTTGGAATTTTTGAGAGTTCTAATTAATATCTACAAATTACTGGAACTGGTAAGAATATACAGATTGGAACTGGTCTAAATTATGCACCTTACATCCAATAAAGTAACTACTGAAATAATTGGTATGCATAGTTAAACTTCCATATTAACCTGAAAAATAATAAATGTAAAATAAAAATATAAAATGACAGGGGAAAGTTTACTGGAACAGCTACATTTACAACTTCTATACTGGTTATATAGTAATGCTTGGTGTAGCTTTCTGTCATGGTAGCATGGTAACTTTCTGGTAACACACATGGTATCATGGTAACACACATACTGAGATCAATGTGCATATGTGGTATATGGTAGCTTGTTTTACATAATAGTAAAGAATAAAAAAATACATTTCTTTCCTTCATCAATGCTGGGGAGCAGTAGTTTAGAAAATGTTGGTAATGGTGATTTTTGTTGAAGGGATGTGTTGCTAACAATTATAAGTGTTAGACAAAATGGGGTGCAAAAGTTGCAGATATATTTAAAAAAATTGGTCCAGAAAGAAGTAAACTATGATTATATCACCATGGTCGTCAACAATTTCCCTTTCTTGCTCATCATTAGACTGCTAACAAGATAAAACGTCCTTTCCTCTTGAATTTGAGAATATCACACTTATTTCTAAAAAATCACATCTGCTTATAACATTACCACTGATATTAGCATTCTTCATAACTGAGGTCAAACGTATTAATTTAGTAACAAGTGTAACTTCCATGATTAGTTAGAACTAGCAGATAATGTAATGATTAGGGTCCGGATTCTTAGGTTTTAAACTATTTTGTTCCTTGATAGCTAATTGTGATATTTTAACATAATTATCCATTTCATAGTCATGGCAGTCACAAAGTCCAATCTTACAAAACCTAAAAATGGCTAAAACTCCTTGCAAGTTAAATATGAAAAAATAACAATAATAATTATAATAATTAATCTAAATATTATTTTTATACTAAAACTTACTTTTTAAATATCAGCCTACATTTTGAATCTTGCTCATTATTGCCAATATATTATTTTATAAGATAAAATATAGCATTGCATTGTGCAATTTTGTAATTCTGTATCCCCATTGTCTCGATAAAACAAATTAAAGACATTCTTGAGAAGCTTACACTTGCAGCTGTCTATTCACAGTATTTGCTCCAGAAAGATGCCGGAAGTAAAGTATTCTAAAAGTTGATTAATTGAAAAATGTTCTTGTTGAGTTTGTGGTGAAGTCTGAAATGACAGGGGTAGTTCTAAAACTAAGCAAAAAGTATTAATAAAGTTTTGTGACTCTAGAGTCATGGAAATTTAAGAAAAAATAAAATGAACCAATATATTTTATCAATCTGTTTATTGCACTTAATTGAAGTGAAACTAAAAATAATTGTCTGAAAATGAATGAATGAAAAAAAAAAAACAGAAATATAACTATTTTAATATGTTTAAAAAAACTAAAACAGGGTTTATAAAAACAACTGATAATGCAAAAGATTTTGTATATGGCAAAATACTACTTTTTATTTTTATTTTTCTAAACTTTTTTCAAGATGCACCCTATAAATGTGGCTACATCACTCACATGACAATAAGCATGCAGTGCTAATACAACCTTAAACCGAACTCTTCAATCTTAAGGGCAACAGAATGATCTTACTTTCGTTCCTTCTTAAAACTAGAATCTAAACCAGGACCCTTGATTAGTAATTACAAACGCTAAATCCCAAACAAGTTAGGGGGCAAAAAGTACACAAAATTTACCTCCTTTTTACCTCAAAATCATTGACAATTTTGTCACCATGACAAGGAATCAGAATCATTTTTTATTTCATACTATCCAGAAAATCATTGTGTATACTGTGCCTACTTAAGAAGTGCATTACTGGATTAATAATGAAGATTAAAATACTACGACAAGCTGTTAGATGGTAGCGCAAGTGGTTACATACCTTCCCCTGCATGATAAGCCTAATGGTAAGGGTAACAGAAGGGTCATCATTGGGCAGAGGCTTATCCATGGAATCCATGCTCTGGTGTAGTCTAGTCGGTACAAGGGGGTGGTGTGGCGACAATCAGCTCGCTTCAGTCTGCGGACCAAACAAACACACAGCGAGTTAGTCAGGATTTAGGCAAGGCGGCGGGCTAGTCTGGGGTCACTCAACACACACCCTCACCTCACTGGGGACTTGGCAGCTCTGACAAAGAAGCAGCTCGTTGGAAGGGTGGGGGATGTGCGAGGAGCCCATACAACTACACAAGCAAGCTTACAAGGTCTTAATGAGCACAATATTATCAAATTTCACATCAATGAAATTTGTAACTTTAAACTACAATGTATTCCTTTTGGACATGTTATTGGGTAGACACAAGGGGGCCAGTTTCACGGAAGTACAAGTATACAGGTCATCAATGAATAGAAGTATCTTGCAATATCATGATCTTTTGTGTTTGACTTTTACAAGCGCCTATAACACACACATCCACAAACACTACATGTACACACAAAACACCCACACAACTATTAATTCGACTATTGTGACTTTATATTGTAATATTTCACTAGGTCTACCTTCCTGACAACTACCAAAAAAGTTTATTCTGAATTTTTGTTAGAACATACTTATTTAGGAGAAGAAATAATTGAGAATAAAATTTGCACATGAACATGAGTAAAACTGCATACTAGGACGGGGAGTTAAAGTAGTCTCATTATTCCATTGTTTTTAAACTATAGGAGCCGACAGGACTTGCTAGTGAATTCAGAAATAGACCATCATAGTATGAAATAAGGTTACCTGAAATTTAGAAATTTGTCCAAGGACAAAATCTGTCCCTGGATTTTTATTGACAGAGTTGTACATTTATTATAGAACTCTGTATTACTCCTATATTGCATTCTCTTTGGAAGAATACAAGTTATTCTCTTTGGAACTTGTAGGTAGGTAGGTAGGTAGGTAGGTAGGTAGGTAGGTAGGTAGGTAGGTATATATGTATATCAAAGTGTGATTGGCTAGCAGCTACTGTGTGGCTATTCTCTCGAAATGTGATTGGCTCCCTGCCAATGCTTGCTTATTCTCAGATTCGCTTTCATTTTGTTGCTGTTTCTAGACTGAACAGGTTCAAACCCTATGCGAAACACCGTTAGCATAAGCACATAGGATAGAAACCTGGATTGTATTTGATATGCAGGTGAAGACATTGTGGACTATAAACTTTATACTGTAGTCTATCTTCAGTGATGTCTTCAAATAAACGAAAATATGTAATTAGTGATAACATACTAAAGAATTTTCCATTTGTGAGAAGAGGAGTAAAGGAAAACTCCGGATTTTGTTCATTATGTGTAGTAACATTTACCGATGGAAATGGCAGGTGAACCTCAGTCGAACATGTTGCAACTAAAAAAACATGAAAGCTAAGTGATTGATGAAAATAGCAACAAAAAGGTATCAGCATACTTTAAGAAGGTTGTGCCAGATCAAAATGAAATAAACATTGCCATTTAAGAAGGAAATTTGGATAGATGAAACTGTCAGATGGCTGTATTGATTTAAAATTAAAACAAATCCAATTGGTACATTAATCACTAGCAGATCCCCGTGGCTTCGCCCATGATAATTAACTGGAAGAATAAAAATTAAGAGCAAAATAATTAAAACATTATATTTATTAACACATGCACATGAAACATTCATAGGCCTAAACTAAACGATTAATAATTATTGAAACAGCTAAAAATACAGTTTTGAAGTGAATTCCACGATTAGAAAGCACCACCTGGGAAAAATGACCTCAGATTCGAGTTCTCTTATTTCCAAATTATGACAAAAAACGGTAAGCCACCTGCAACTGATTTGACAAATGAAATGTATTACTAAAAACTGATGCTTGGATAGCGAAAAAAAAAATCACATTTTCTGCCAGCTTATCACTCATAACTCACGAACGAAAGTGAAAATTAAAAATCCGGTTTTGAGGTGCATTCGCCCACCCTTCCAGTCCATCTACGTTTAAAATTTCAGATCTCTGCGTTCAGTAGATTTCGCTGGGTATCGTGTACAGACACAGAGAGACAGAAAGGCAAACACTTCCTTTTATTATTATAGATTTGATTTTTGTTTCAAAGACATAAACTGTAGGAGGTCGAGTGCAATATTATATATATCAAATTTTCAAAGTGTCTCTGGATCACTGGAAAAATCTGGTAACCTTAGTATAAAATATATTAACTCAGCAGTACTTTCATGAAGCTGAATCAAGGATAACACTATACTATAAACATTGTATCTTGTTAAGAGACTGCAGTTAGCATATAGGATTTTTTTGAGGATGACTAACGTTTCAGTTTAGATAGCCTCTATAACATTTGGAAATGTTCCTTGCCTGGTAACAACCCTTACAGTAAACCCATTCTGGAGAGGAATACTATGTAATATTAATACTACTAGACAATGAGAGAAAATTTTGCTGAAGGCAGGAATCAAACTCCAGATTTCTCTATATGACAGTATAGTTCTATTGCAGCATCAACTGAGGGCTGATAGAATTTCAAGATTCTGAAAATGGCAAGTTTTAAGGATTGAGGACTGGACTATTCACAACTCATAATACAGTAATGCAATTATTCTATTTAAATGTTTTTAATATGATCAGAATGGAAGAAACTCTACAGTCTAATCTAGAATACGTTGTAAAAAGGATATTTTGCACAAAGCTAACCTTGGAGAAAAATAGCAAAAATTTGGCTTGGCTTTTTAAACTTTTCTACACAATTCACACCCACTCTGATGGAAGTTCAATGGAAAGCTAACAAAAATGCACTGTTTTAACCAGGTACGTTACAAGCAAGTCATGGGTGGAAGGACCATTTATAGCTGTACATAACAAATAAGAGTGCAATGATCTGTTGCTTGTTCCTCATACAGATCAAGCACATAAGGAGAGTGTAATACTGCTGATAATGCATATTGCTCATTTTCTAATCTATTTGTGCAAAATACTGATGAAAATGCTTGTGCAGATCATTTGTCAGTCAGAAGAATACTATTGAGTAGCTTAAGAAATCACACATAACTAAAGATCTTAAGACAAAGCTATTTCTGATAAAGATATTAACAATGTGAGACCCATGCTAATCCTCCAAAACCAGAATTAGCCACAGTTCATTTTGTTCCTGAACATTCTCAGAGGCATCTAAAGGCTACAGCAAAAACCTGGTCACAAATCACTACAAATCAGGATGACTAAAAAATAGTAGTAATGTCGACCAACAAATGTAATCTGGGTAATGGAAACTCATTCCATCTCGTAGTAAGCCATGAACTCTGGGTAACCTATGGAGCACTATGGATTCAAGATCCGATATTGAAGGAATTTTTCTCCTAACTATTTTCATGCTATTTCTGACTTTTGTAAGAGGTATTGAGTTACTGATATAAATGAATTTTCAACAATTGAATCAAATATGAGGCAAGAATTCTAAAGACAACTACATAATGTTAAGAAGTAATCACAGATTTCTTCTTAGATCAAATTATTCAGTTATTGGTGAACCTTATTTTCTTCCTTATCACACTGACTGACAACAGCAGAGCGATAACAAAATATAACTAAGAAATGGGGGAATGATGATACAAATGAACTGGAAAACTGCTGGAAAAGCAACATTTATCACACCTGGACACAAACTGAATCTAAATTATGTGAAGAGAGAATCCTAGCTGCTTCCCTATACGTTATTATGACTGACGAATATTAGTAATTTTTTCATAAGCTGTATTGGAAAACAATAATTAAAAACTATCAATATGTGTGATATAAATTTCTGTATTGCTTCCAAATTTTTGTTAATAAGTAACCTTCACCATTAATATTTATTATCTTGAACAATATGCCTTAAAATATATGGTGACATGATTATAATGAAGGCTGGTGAAAAATTCTGTTGGATGAACTGAATTAAGTGGGATATCTCAAGAAAATCTGCCCGATGGCGAATTTAGGAAATTGCAGCATCTAGCCTTGCAAAGTGAAATTGTTTGCTTTACTACTCACCCAGTATGTCCTTTACTTTGTCAGGAAAGGCTCTCTGTAATATTTGCAAGATCAGTAAGTTGTTTACATTTTGTGGAAACATGTTAACTATGATATACAAGCATGTTGCATCATTTAGAGTCCACTTTGTCTTCACTTATTTTCACATGAACTGGTAAACTGTTTGGATTTTGTTGTATGTACATTATCATGTCAAGTTTTATCAAGTACTTCTTGCTATTCTTCTAAACTACAATATCATAGTCAATTCTCGATTATCCGCAGCCTTCCTTTATTTTTATTTTTATTTTAGGTATAGTTTTAGAGGAGAAACTGTTTCTTTTTGTGAAAAAGTAAACCAACAAACTTCTAAGTACAGAAAACTTTTATTATGTCATAATTGTATGTGTAGGTCTCTTATTGTACATAGAAATTGTTCAAAAGCATTTTCACGTTGACTTTGCCCCTTTCAGTCTTATCCGCAAAACTTTCTTATTTCCATTTTCTTATTACATTATTAGCACAATCACTATTCAATTTTTTTGTCCTGGATTCTACTAATTTCTGGACTTTCACTTCCTTCTCTATATATTAAATGCCATTTAGTTTTTCTACTACACAAGCTCCTAAGATAATGACAATAATAAAATAACTTTCTGTGCATATGTTTTATTGTTTAACTAATTATGACAAAGCCAATATGTGGTTCATGACAGTATTCACACAGTTTAAACTTACAGCAAAGAAATATATATCACTTATGAGTTCAAGTGATAAAAAAATTAGTACTGTCAAACTCTGTGCAGACCTCCAAATTGGTGCACTAGGGCAGGGCTATATGGCCTATGCTTAAATTCACCATTGTATTGGATAAAGACATGTTGAGACTACATACAGATCTAAATCAGTGGCATTTAGTTCTTGAACGCTATATAATTCACAACATATGTGGAGATTTGGCTATAGGGTAAAAGAATACAATAAGCAGAGCCTTGGCATCAAATAAAACTGTTACAGTAATGACCATTAACATCTTTGCCATCTCGTTCACAATAAATATTACATATTATCCAGGTCTGACTTACGATATGTGCTTCCTCGAAATTTTTCTCAACTGATATGCTTAAAGCACATCAGATAAAAAGAGAAGGCAGGTAATTTGTGATAAAGACTGCTAGTCTGCAAAACAATATACATAGTGACTCTAAATGATGCTTTCTGATTGTACCACAAGGGGGACACTGCAGTAATGAAAGCACAGATTTGAAGCAGCAGGGCTGGACGTGGTGGAGCACCCAGTGGCTGCCACTTGACGACGACACTCAGGACTGCTGAGCAGGGAGAAGTTGAGAGGCTGACTCTATGTATCTCAAATATCCTATTAGTAAGCTGCGAGCTCACCTAGCATTGATCTCCCTCTTCAACTCATTTCAATATCTGCCCACTTAACTATCCACCCAAAACTCCCTCGTTACCCATCACTAGTAAAAACTTGCCACTCTCTACATAATTAATTAATGAGTGTTGTGCTCTTAAACATAATTGTGGAATATGTGTTTAAATTAATAAAAAACTCTTTAGAACTAGCATGGTTAACTCTTAATTTTTTCTACTTGTAGCTCTCACAAAGCTTTTTGGAAATACAGTAATCCAAAGGAGGCAGAGAAATAAAATGGATTTTTAAACTTTGCATTCTGGAAGTTTCTATATAATAGTGTGAATTTTGTACTAGCCCTTGAACTTACTTATTGGAGTGTTGTTTTTCACCCAGGTTTTGTGTTCCATCTTTCTCGGTTAAGACTGATGGAGAACATCTGTGGATATTCTTACTTTTACTCCTAACATTTTATCAATATTAATAATTTTTCTACCTAGTCATATTTATTGAAGTGGACAAAAATGGAAATGAAATTCTGCAAATGATGAATGTTACACATTGATAATAAATAAAACGTAAGAGTTCAATACCCAGCTCCAGGAAGTTGAGGTTCCCAGATTTTAGACTTTTGCATAATTATGAAGGTGGTAAGGTTGTCTCTCATTCATATACAAAAGAAGACTATACTACCAACATTCTTCTCATTACTCATTTCTGTTAGAGGGACCCCAGGGCCGTGGCATAACCGGAAGGATTGGTAATTGAAAAATTCTAATGATCTCATCAGAGATTGAACCCATGACATTCTGATTTGTAGCATATTGTCTCAACCAACTGCAATGTGGCATACTCCAATAAAAAATAAAAACAATAATATTTATGAATCCTATGATATTGTAAACAATCATGCTACTATTGAATACAATTTTTTTTTCCTTTTTGTTAGGAGTCATATTCTGCAGATTATTGTCAAATTATGAGTGTTATGCAAGCATTTCACTCAGACTTATATTATCCTTTCATTAGGATTTAATGTGTATTATATGAGACAAATTCCCTTTAAAAAAATGAAATCAAATGCATATTAAGGAATTAAGGCTGTAAGAACTACAAACAAATCCGAATCTTCTTGGAAATTAGTGATTCAGTTCAGATCTTGATTGATACAAGAAAATTGAAAACTGGAAGCAAACATCCACCAAATTAGATACCAAGGTGATGAATACTAGATCTGCATTTTCTAACAAAGTGCTGTAACAGCATATCAAACTATGGGAACATAAAAAATAAAATAAAATGACAATTGCTTTTGATGTTTGATTTATGACCCTTGTCATGTCATAAGTTAAAACAGCTGATTTAAAAACATTTTAAGATAAGGGTTTTATGGCTGTACTGGCTGAACTTATTGGAGCTGACAGATTCAATCTACATACAGCATCAGTCTGGTTCACAGGCATAATGAATGCTTTTTAATGACAATTTAATGAAGTGGGAGTGTCCAAATGGATGAAATGACAGATAATCAATGTGAACGCAACAGGGAGAGGTAGTCTTGATTAAACATCCATGCTTAAATTTTTTAAATATAATAGTGATGGATCACGCACCCCTGCAGAAAATCCCATATAATATTAAATTTTCATTCTTGTCCAAGATTATTTTTAAAGTAAACTCAATCACAGCTATATATATATATATATCTATCTTTAAAGGTAAAACCAATTCCTTGGATGATAAATGCTCTATGTAACAAAAATTATGTTAAATGCAAATGAACTGTTTTTACTTTAATATTAGGAAAATTGAATATGTATTTTTAATAATCATATGTTTAAAATTTTGTTATAAGATGATGTAGCACACACGACACTATAACAACAACAACAACAACAATAATAATAATAATAATAATAATAATAATAATAATAATAATAGAACAAAAAATAGAACAGAAAGCAGGTAAATAACTGTTAAGATGAAATGCAACTAAGGAGATCAAGCCAACTCTTGATAAATGGTTCCAAAGACTGCAATTATGTGACAAAAAGCAACTATAATGTTTGCTGCTCATAAGGCATTGTCAAATAACAATAACCAAGCAGGCCTAACACAAACATAATAAAATGCAGGCTATGGTTTATGGCACTAACTGATGTGGATCTGCTTTTAGAGGCCAAAAAATGTGTAGGCCTATTTAGTTCCATTTTTGTTTAAATCAAAATTCTCTCTTCAAATGAGCTCAAGAATTCCTATGACATCTTGACGATACTATTAGAGTTATGAACTAAAAGGTGTGGAGCTATCTGTGAGTGAGTGGTGAGTTTGTTGCACGTTTTCTATAACCTGACATTTTCAAATGTATGAATGTATGTATGTAAATTACAGCGAGTATTGCATAAGTAAACCAATAAACTAAAAATAATGTATTTTTTAAATTGTCAAATTTAATATTTTGAGAGATTATTTAACTAAAAAATTGTCTGCCATTATTCTATAAAAAATGACATCAAAAAATTTCCAGATATGTAAAAGATCTCCCATGGATGAAAATCCCAGCATTATGGTGTTGGTTACAAACCTAATTAGCAGTACACAACTCCACTGAAGACCTATACCAGTAAATATCATCACTCCAGTACTTCTATGAACATGTTTAAATGCACTAAAAATTGTCAGAGAATTCATAGAAAATAATGCAGCAAAAAATCTCAGTCACAAATGAAAGCTATTTTTCATTGGGAGATGTTCTTTTACTGACTGTACTCTCTCAGAGAAAGTGAGATTGAATAAAATTTTATTAAGAAGGTTTAGGTTTGTTATATATTAAAACATACCCTGTATATGGAGCACTTATATTACGTGTGCTCATTCTACTCCACTTTTTATAGCGCCATTATTCTACTTTTATCATCTCCATAAAACAACATTTACAAGTCACAGATAGCACAGCAGTGGTGTTCCACTTTGCTCTCTATATTGCTCTAAGTAATATCAAACAATGATATACAAATGCAAGCGGAATGTGACTAAGGAAGTTACACATGTCATCCCCACATCCAATCTTCACAATGTGGCAACAGTAGGCTATTCATAAAACATAAAACAATCTATGAGAACAGAACAGTCATTTCTAATATTGAATATAATTGCTTCCTCCTGCAGTGCAATTCTGCCATAGCTTGTCGATTTAAATGTTATATTTATGAGACAAATATTTATTAAAGTACAGTATTAAAATTCTGGTGAACAGAATTTTAAACAGTAGCTTTGTTCAAATTTCACAATCAATATCTTGAAAAATAAAATATTAAGTTATCAATTATGGTAATATATATTTTTCTTTTAGTGTGAAGAACAAGTCTTATATATTTTGCATATAAAATTTCACCATATCAGGTCTTAGGGGCATGGAGGAATACAAATCCACAGTTTATCAATTACTATCACTTTTATCAATCACCAACACCACATTATTAAAAAAACCTTGACTCGGCTGTTAGCCTGTGAAGAAATTTTAAATACTATTCGCCGAGAAAGTTCAAACCATTTATCTTGTTAATAATGCCTACTGTACAGTCTGCAGGTTTAAATTCAATAAATAATGATACATATTAAATTTCGTAAATTAGAATTTAACTGTTCCACTGGTAATCAACCAAATCAACTTTGAAAGACTTCCATTCAATTAAATATTTAAGTTTGCATGAAAAAACCATAATGTGTCCAAGAAATAGATTTTCAGGACAGTACAGCAGTATGCTGACAAAGAAAGTAACAAAGCCTTTGTATCCAAATGAACCTTGATTTTGTCATGGCAGAATCATTCAGCTAGAATACACACACATAAACTATTCTGCCTGTTTTCACAAAATAATAACTAAGTATCATAATTGCAATGCATGCCTACCATATGTATTCATTATATAACTCATTAAATTAATGCTAATGCTGCAAGATGCCTGCCTCTGGAATCATATTCAAACCTGGCAACTGTGGATGGATTTCTCAAGACTTAAAATTCCTAGGCATAAAGTATTCTGGGAGAGACTATAAACTACGTCCTAATAATACCTCAGTTCCATCTAGTTTTCATCAAGGCAATGGGCTTATCACCTGTACCTCTGTCCTCTATAAGAAAATAACCATAATTCTCTTTGGTAATGAAACCTCTACTCGGGGGCCACTATATGCTAACTATGGAACACTGGATTGCTGAATATACATTCTCTATTATACTTTGGTTTTCATCCTTTAAGAAGAATGGATTATCCACTTTTTAGGTGGCAACTCTTTTAAGAACATAGCAGCAGAACTTCTTGTCTTCATAAAATGCTCATCAATAATTCAAGTCACGTTGGAATAAAATGGGACGGCTAATATCTTATACATGCAATCCACAACCTTTTCCCACTTCAATAAGTATTACAACATTTCCTATTTCCTTGCAGTTCACAAGATCTAAGAAAACAAAATAAGCTAAGTGTACAGTTTTTTTATCTACACTTACTGCATTAGATCTGTAGTTGTTTTATTATTATTAGTGTTACTACTACTCTTACTACTATTATTATGCGAATACTTCTTCTAGTGGCTGTCACAGAGTATAATTAAATGAAATTGTGTATTGTGAAGACTAAGGCCGGTATTCATAGTCGCAATAAGTCATACTTATATCCAAGGCAAACTTTAATCTCCTCTTAAGTTAAATTTCTGGCACAAACAAGTCGTACTTATGATGTAGTTACTTTATAAAGCGAGACTTCACAAAGTCGAGCTTATTACTATTCATAGTCACTAAAGTACGATTTATTTGTCGAAATAAGTCATACTTTATCAAGTCAAGGGTCCCTCGGACTTATTTCAGTTTAAGCCAGAACCATGGACAGTTATTTTGAGGATCGGGGCAAGGTATTAGAATAAATTTGCGTCCCAAAGTGTTACTTGCGAAGCATGATGAATCCATCTAAATTCTACAGACATGAATTTAAAAAGAGAGTCCGTGTGAAGAAAAATACAATTTTGGAAATAACAATGTGCGTTCTTACATTAGCATTTCTCTCTGCTGGCATTTCATATCAGCCCAAGCTTCCTATATAGGTTATTTTCAATCTCTAGGTAACAATAATTAATATCGAAATAAACACACAATCGTACCGGTATTAATTCTAACGATGTGAAAGCTAATACATATACACAGAATATTCTCAAGAAACTATTGATCAGCTTACTTTACACTGCATAATATGTATGGATGAATATACTTCTTTGTTTACAATGCACACCTCCATCTGTAATTGTATATTAAGACCGCGAAATACACACCCAGATGACTTTGCATTACACAAAAACTGAAAACATCTGAAGTATGATTCACTGATTCAATTGTTCTTGGCAGTGAACATGCGATTTTTCATATTATCGAGTATGATTTTAATATGTAGAACAAGTAGAGCTGTATGAAGTCAGACTTAACAAAGTACGACTTTAAGGAAGACTATGGATACGAAAAACATATAAGTTGACTTGCCCAATAAGCTCAGCTTTATAAAGTCATTCTTAAGTCGCCGACTATGACTTATTTTAGTCATAGGCTAATAAACTTTTGAAAAAATTGTGGGTTGTGAAGAAATAAAACCAATTATATTCATGCATCCTAAAACTGAATCTTCTACTGTAATCACATTGATACTAAATGGTATGAAGGGATTGATGGAAGATAGTGCTAACCCATACAAACCTCATTTTACATAGAACTCCAATTATCCAGATTAATTAGGACCGGATCCAATCCGGATAATCAAATATCTGGATATATCATTAAAAAAAATAGTTTCTTTTAAAAAACTAAATTGTCCAATAGCCTATTGTATTTACATAAAGTGTCACATCTTGAACATATCGGTCAGAATCAATTTTTTTGGTGACAAACTGTCCATTTTGTTGCCTAAGAATTCTGCTTTTTCGCAAATAATCGGCACTGAAGGAGGGTTTCCCATGCTCGCTGCTGCAAAAACTACTTGAATGCGGCCCCAAAGCGATCCAGATAACTGGAGTTCTACTGTATTACATTTTTAAAGTTCGCGCTCATCTGCAAAACTTATTTTTAACTTTCTTTCAGTACCTATTATATTACTTACAAGCCTTATTGACAGTATTATCCTATGCTCAGAAACACTGGAATAAATAGTGACTAAGAAAAAATATAAATAGTGCAACAATCTGAACGTTTAGAAAAAAGAGGATTAGCACTATCTTCCGCTGACCCCTTCATATTTCTCTCTTATATAGGGCACTGATATTTGGGAGTAATGTAATGCACGTTAATCAAAGTGTATTGCATCTCTCTGATATTTTAAATGTTGTAGACTACTAATTTTTCATTCCATTAAATAACAGAGTAAGGTTGTATTAGGAAGTCTAAAAGATAAACTAGGGTAAGTTATTTTGCAATGTCTAGATCAGTGGTTCCCAACTTTTTTCAGCTGATGCCCCCCTTCGGATATCATAAAATACTCACACCCTCTTTGATAGCGATGGGGAGATGGCCTAAAATCATGATTGTCAGTACTTTGTACTTTTAAAAGATCCCTACAATACTTGTAAAAATAAAATTAATATTGCTCACCTCTTTTATTATTCTTATTTATCCTGTGATGCTTTTCCTGTCACACGCACACACATAAAACAAGAAAATGCATATCTGATTATTGTGAATCTTATTTGAGTCTCAGTACAGTTCATAAAAAAAAGTTAAATGTAGAAACACAAATGTCCAATGTAGAGTTAAGAACTGAATATTAGTAAGATGACTGGCATTGTTTTGCTTTCACCAGCTCTGAGATATTGGGTTTTATGTTTGACAGAGCACAATGCAGATCACTCGTATCTCGTATATGGATTTCCATATTATTATAAATGTGTTGAGGACAAGATATGACTATTTAGTATGACAGGGAAAATATAGTTACAATTTATAAGATTATAAAATGTAAATTCACACTGTTCTGTTATTATAGTATGTTATTATAGTATGTGTCTGTGTATTTGTTTAGTTCAAGTTAACCGATTAAAAATTCTTGACGACCGACAAGACAACAACACTAAATCAAAATATGAATTACAAATTGTTGCACGCCCCCCTAAGAAGAGTTTCATGTCCCCCCGGTTGGGAACCCCTGGTCTAGAATGAATGAGGAAATAATAACGTTGAAAGATTTTTATAGTTCACTATTGAAAAGATTTGCTTAATTTTTGTAATAATACTCACTAGAGTCCTCACAAAGTTTTAAAATGGTGTTTTTGCTATTCCATGTGCACTCAAGAATAGTCACATGATTTTGAAGAACAACAATATAGGCCACTATTCAAAATATTAAGGTCAAGGGTACAATATCAACAGATCAAGCTGTCCAAGCTGCAGGGTATTAAAAGGATGGTGTTGGCTCATCAATAGGAATGGAAGATTGCCAAAAGCAAAATAAAGGATGAATAATCTGCTCATTTATAGGAATTTGCAGTAACTAGAATGGTTAAAAATAGAGATAATATAAACCTTGGACGAGTATAATAGTCATATACTTTGATGACACCACAAATTAATGTTTAACGAATTTAGCTATAGTAATATCATGTGTGTATTTCCAGATATTGCTTATTGAGAAATCTAGAATTCATAATGTCAAATTTGGTCCGTCGCCGTGGGTGAGTCGGTAGCGCGCCTGCCTTCCACCCCGGCGGCCCGGGTTCGATTCCCGGCCGGGTCAGGGATTTTTCAGTAGTGAAAAATCCCTTTCCCGGGTTCAGGACTGGGTGTTTGTCAGTAGGTTAAGTCTTAGGTTAAGATAATGCACATTGTGCGCGATTCCTTAATTATAATGTCAAATTTGGGAGTCTGGCAGTTCATGCAGTAAAATGGTGAAAATCTCCAGATGTCCAGATTAGTGTATATGAAATTTGTTTCATGCAACACTATGTTTTGTGGTAATAGGTCAAAGTAACATACTGATTTTTTCACAGTAGACTGATATTAGAATATATTACTTCCAGAACTTGTGACATATGAGAATTCTGAATGCAGATAATGGTGAACTGAAATTCAGTCCGCTTTTGATTGTGCCCATGATTAAATCAGTCGCAGATGCGCAGGAACCGTGCAATGCTTCACACTTCGTTATCATCGCATCTCCATGCTATGCCTGAGCGAGTGAACCAAACTTTTCAGCTTGCCAGAGGCCATGTAAACTCCTGTTATTGATCCAATTCTTGTGGTTCACAGATCGAGGCCAGAAAATTCTCTACTGCTTCTAGCTCCATCAATTTCCTTTCTCAACTTTATTTCATGCGATTTCATTTGCATATAGTAAAAGAAAGTGGAAGAACGAAATGGGAATGAAATGCAGAATATACTGCACAGTTTTGTACATTCTCCAAGTTCTCAAACCAACAAAAAAAGAAGTTTAATCTAGTATGGCTTGTCTCATCTTTCAACATTTTGCCAGGCTTAACATCCCCATTCGACCGATGAATCACTATCGACAGTGACATATGCCTTCATGTCACATGCACTGTAGAGAAGTTCAGGATTCAACCCAGGTAAATTTGGTGCATAGACTAGTGATTATAAGCTACACAACACCTCTTTTCCTAAATCCAGCCCTTGGGGTCAAATTAACAATCATCCTGTACCAGGAATTGAATCACGGCAGATGGGGTGAAGGCAGACATATTGCCAACCATGCTACAGCAGTGGATGAGGAGGGAGAGTAACTGCCTCTTAAGAATTACAAGGTTCCTATTGTGGTCACAGCCCAGGTGCCTATGGGCAGAGTGCCACTCCTCAGCTGATAAAGTCACCTTAACAAAATAAAGTAAAATAAAAAACATGACGTGGACATTATGTAGACAAGACCAGACTGCAGAAAATATGCGCTGGACAGAAAAAGTGATCTGCCACAAGGAATTTATACCTTTGAAGAGAGATACAGTTCTGTTTTGTTATAGAACTTACAAAGATATGGGTGCTTATACTTTTTCTGGACAAATAATAAAGTACTGTATAACGAGACAAGTTAAAGAACAATATGCGCAGAAGCACAATCAGACTGTAGTAAGTTTATGAAGCAAGGAAGTGAATTGACCAGAAAACAACAGAACAAAAAATAAATTTTATCATCTCTGCGCTCTCACCACCATGTCATCATAATAAAAATTATATGTGACACAAAGATGGCCAACTAATTTCTTTTAATTTTAATGCCATTTTATGTGAAGAAAATGTCTTTTTTGTGATTTACTGCTATTATTAATATTAATTATTAATATTATAAGGTCTATTATTATTATTATTATTATTATTATTATTATTGTTGTTGTTGTTGCTGCTGTGTTTTGCCCATGGCAAGATCCTTGGTTCAGTCTGCAAATTTCCCTCTCCATCTTCTCTTTCAGTAATCAGTATTTCCCCCCCCCCCCCTTTAAATTGTGGATCAGTAGGATTCTTCTTTCAAGACCTAGAGTGCCCTCCAACTTTCCTTTGATGACACCATGCAGCAGACAATTTCTTAAAAAAAAAAATGTGTGATCCAACTAGTTTGCTTTCCTACAAAGGACTGTGTTCAAGATTGATCTCTTCTCATTCTTATCAGGACCTCTTCATTTATAGCCATGTCCATCCATTTTTATTTTCATTCTTCTCCAGCACCACTTCAAAACTTATCAGGTCTTCTCCATTTTTCTTAGACCTCAAGTTCTCGATCTGTACAAAGCAATGCTCCAGATGTAGCCCTTTATCAATTTCTTCCTCAAAAGCAGTCTTGGTCATGCCAATACGTGATCTGATATGTTTTTCTTAATGCTCTGTAGGAGGGTAAATCAATGGATATTACAACAAAATTGGGAAGAAGGGGGGAAATAGATTATGCAGTTTAAATTTGGGTGTACATGTGACACATTTGTGCATGCCTGCTGTAAACATCTCTATCTCTCTGCTGCAATATAAGAATTCGAATTGCATGCAGTTTCTGAAAACAAACATTTCAGTGAAATTAGTCAAGCCGACCATAAATCGGGAATTTCGGCAGATCACGGAGACTAAGCCATTTCAGAGGACATTTCCTATATGGCTGTAAATCGCAAATTCGGCCAAAAAAAGGGGGGGGGGTTGCAAAACGGAAATTTCAGCAAAAATTGTCAACATGGTTGTAAATAAAAATAAAAAATCTCCGGCAAAACTGTCGGCCTTGGCTGAAAATGAAGAGTACGCCAACATCGCTAAATGTGTGGTCAGTGGGGAATTCAAACAATCGCGGATCGGGCTGTATGATATTTAGACAAAACTCGAGGAATATTTTACATCTGGTTTAAAATCAGAAACTTCGTACACAAAGGTATCCAGTCTGGTTCAATCCCGAATATCGATACAGGTTGCCGATCTGGTTGAAGTCTTGAAATCTCTAAAAGATCGGCAGTAAGGCTTCGTAACCAATCAGAATGCCGTTAAAATCGTCGATCTGCATGTAGGTAATTTCAGTCTTCGATAATGTTTAGCTACAAATGTGTACCTATATACTGATTAGGAATTTTGTTGGAAAGTGGAGACTTTTAGCAGGTAGGCCTTATATATCCCGTAGTGGTTGAGGCTCTGCGCTACAAACCGGAAGGTCGCGGGTTCGATTCCCGATGAGATCGTTGAAGTTTTTCAATTTGCCTAATCCTTCTGGTGGCACTATGGCCCTGGGGTCGACTCAGCCTCTAACAGAAATGAGTACCAGGAGCAATCCTGGGGGTAAAGGTGGCCAGTGCGTAAGGCTGACAACCTTCCCATCTTCACGTGCCGAGTGTCCAAAAATCTGGGAGCCTCACCCTCCTGGAACCCTCTGGGCCTCCATGGCCTGTATAGGGATCACTTTACGTTTTTACCTTGTATATCAATGAAAATCGTCTAGTTGAAAGCTTAAAATTTATATTAAATACTGGTACTCAAACTCTAGGCTGCACTGAACTACTACGAGCTGAGCTAAAATTTCAAAAATGCATTTCTGGCCAAAATGTAAACCTTAGAAATTAGAATACAGACATGAATATGTCGTGTTGTGGTGCCCGGTAAGTGGTTAAGGCCATACAAATTGAAATATCATCTAAACGTAGACCACTATTCTTCGCAGGTGGAAGACAGCTCCTCGGATATTAAAACGTGCTCTGACTGAAGGAGAAAACATTCCAATATCTCCAGTCTATTTGCAGGACACTTCACATCCTATTGATTCGTTACTCACAGCACCTGACATACGCCATTGTTAGGCAACCCGCGCTCTCCTTCACTCGCAATCTCGTTCTCTCTATTGATATTAATTGAAATCGTTTCCACCTCGTCTATCAAAAGAACTGGTTAAGGTGAAGGTTAACATCGACAAAAAATAAGTCTGTAATATCCGCTTTAGAAGAAGACCTTATTGAATTGCGGTCGTAATTAACCTATGTTCTTTCGGTCTGGCTGTCACTGAAAAAGCGACGTGATCTACGCAGATCCCACTTCAGATAATCCAGTTGCCTGAAGTATTATTTGTACAGTGCACGCCAACATGTTCTGTAAAACATGACGGAATAAAAATGAAAATTCAATAATCTTTATTCAAGTGTATGTGTATTATATATACATTGAAGGTATTCCTTGCATGTACGATCAATATCAGAAGCTCAAGATTTGTCATAAATGTTTATAAAATCCTCGTCTCCTTACTGCTATAGCACCATCAACGAGGTCCTGAATATGATACATAAGTCTGGAACAGTCAGCCGTATTTATATAAACGATCGCCACTTTTCAAAACATTAAGCATTAGCAGATAAGCATTAGCATTAAGCATTAGCAGGTAAGCATTAGCAGATAAGCATTAGCATTAAGCATTAGCAGATAAGCATTAGCATTAAGCATTAGCAGATAAGCATTAGCAGATAAGCATTAGCAGATAAAATCATTGCTGTGCGGTAGGCGTTTATGTAGATGTGTGGTTGCTGCATGTGATGTCTTCCGTCGTCGAGTTGTAGCATGTAATATTACACTCATTCGAGTTGTAATGTCAACTTTAAGACGGTAAATATGGTGGCGGGAGCTCAGTCTATCGATTTCCAAATAGTCATCTCACGTAGCTGCCCGTAAGACAAATTAATAATATTTGCTACACGTTACTTTATATGCAGCAGGTATTAAGTTTCGTATTATTGATGATGATGATGATGATGACGAAGAGAGGACATAAAAATAAAATATCACGAGAACCCATAAACTGTTTTAAATCACACTCTAGTGCCAACGGCCGTAAGTGTTAATGTTTGCGACAGTGAAAGAACTTACGAGTTTCGCGGCCTGGTGTACATGACTCTCAATCGTACCCCATAAGTTCACGTTATTTTCATTATTTTACCGTAATTCCCTTCCTAAATTTTAGGAAAACTATTTTTTTGGATTATTATTATTATTATTTTTTTTTTTATCATGATTCACATCTTTTTTTCTTATTTTTACTTTTTTCCTTGTTTTTTCGGGGTTTCCCTTGTTTTTCTGCCACACACACACACACACACAAACACCCATGCCCGAAGCGGGACTCGAACCCACAGCCTCCTTACCCACGGCTCCAAGGAGACCGGCTTATTATTATTAAACAACCGTAAGACTGTATTGTGAAGTTTCTTATTTTTACTGTTTTAAGCAAAACTTTTGAAAATAGGGTTAGAGAAACAGTTTTCGAAAGATACACAAATAGATAAATGAATAAATGTTTAATAAGATATGTATCCAAAAGTCAACAGAATTTCTCAACACAGTTCCCCCACACCCCAAAAAATCACAGAATTTACCTAACCTATATTTCTAAGGATATGGCTTTTATACCTTTTCTTTGGCTTCATTCTCCGAAAAATTGAGTAAGTTTCAAACTCTAGATTTTCTTGTTGCTGGAAGCTTGTGGCTTTTCGTTAGCAGTGACAGTGGATCAAAAGAATCAGTAAGCATAGTCATAACAGCAAGGAAATTAAATTACCATTGCTCTCGCTCGAAATTAAATTACTCCGGATTATTCAGTTATATTACTGCACTCTGCTGTAAGGTGAAACTCCAACTCACAGAAAGCCATAAAGCACAACTACAAAGCGAATTATTAATATCATTTGCCACTTGGATTAAATATATTTCTTCACAATTTCGCGTATTAGGCCTAGGCCTATATTACTGAAATTTGATGAAAGTATGCAGTAGAATATACCGCAAGTTCTGAAATAAATATTGTATATATTACGTTCTATCGAGAAGTCTAATTTCTGGCATGGATTCTGACACGAGGCAGATTAAATAATCTCGATAAGGTGCAAAATGCTTACGCACGCGTAATTCACTTATGAGACGAATTCGTTATGACGTAATTCACTGCACGAAATAAGTTTAGTTCGAACGCTGAATAGAAGGAGCAATGTAAAGTACCTCCTTAGGCCTAATTTTAGTTTCGCGTGCCATCTAACTTGATTGAGTTTCGCGTATGTAAGATCTACTATTTTACTTTATTAACTTATTTCCCCGAGTTTTACCTCTCACTTGTATGTACGTTCATGCGGGCCACGCAGCTCAGGTCTTAAAGGACCGCGACCCGTCGGAGGGAGTTTCAAGAGACCATATACACATTTCTTTGACCAGACAAATATAATCTCAATACTCAATGTAAAATCTAGAATTGCCATTATTTTATTATAAAACGACAGGGTTTCCACGCACTATCAAATTGTAACATATACATGCATTCATGCACTATGAAATAACCAAATATGCACAATGAAGGGGGAAAAACAATACAAACATGCACTTCAAACTTACTTTATTTTCTAGTGGCACAATGTTCTACCAACAGCCTTTCCAAATTTTCAATAGTCAAGTCAATTATTTTCTACACAGAAAATGATCCTTCTACATTAAAGAAGTGACAGGTGCAAACTTAAATGATACTTGGGATAAAGTGAAGCCAAACTCTGTCGTCAACATTTTCGCCACAAATTACTTTTTTATTTTTTTTGTGGATAACATAATCCATAATCACGATTTACTTTGATTATTTTGTCCAGTTTATCTTCAGCTGCCATAACCAGATCCTAAATGCAATATTGTGAGACTTAATATAAAATATGCATTCAAACTGGAAAAATAGACGTAATATGCAAGATAAACTTCAAACTATGCTTTAATAAATCAAAACCCACAAAAACATTTATTATGCACAAGATTGTTAACAAAATTGCCAAAACGTGCAAACTGCGCGGAATGGGTACACTTATTTGGAATCAATAAGTCATGAAATGGATATTTAGAAAGTCTGAGTACCGGTACTTTAAAACTATAAAACATGCATCTGCATAGAAATCCTGTCTTTAATTATCAACAATGTTTTCACTTGAAGGATGTCACAACCCGAATGACAATCTAATTACGGGGATTATTTGAAATGGCTTCCACCCTCCTCAATGCACGAATTACAACATCACGCCATCTACAATCCTCATCAGTTCCAGGAATTTGGAATCTTCTTGACTAGACAGAGGGAATACCAATCCTTCCTTGATGGGAATATTTTAGGAGACAAAATTTTCCGACACTGGGAAACGAACCCATGACCTTCGACTTTCCGTGCCGATGCTCTACCAACTGAGCTAGTCAGAGCTGGATTCACAGCGCCAGATGGAATCTCTCCCTTATGATTGATTACCATTAGGTCAGTTTGTAGAGCATCGCCAGGTAAAACCGAACGCCGTGGGTTCGAAACCCAGTGTCATAAGAATTTTTCCTATATAATATTTTCATGTAATATGCAACAGAAACAATATTCTGTGGTTTCATGAATGCATATCTACACCTTCATAGATCCCTTTTTCGGAAAAAAAGAGAGTGCAAAGAATTCACAGGTCCACACAGGTTAATGCACATTATCGTGCAATTTTTTCACCTAACTAAATAAAATTGTCGTTGTGTTCTATGATAAACACATTTTTAATCATTTCAATATTTTGATTCCAGTAATTAAAATCCAAGCATAAATGTAAAAAAAAAAAAAAAAAAAAAAAAAAAAAAAAAAAAAAAAAAAAAAAAAAAACTCATGTGATACAGCAAAATAAAAGTCATTTCTGTAATCTGTAAGCTACATGTGCTAAAGATGCAAATCAGTTATTGCATAAAAAAGTTATTTGTTGATCTATTCTACGAGATTCAACATATTTCCCCCCTCTATTATTCTGACATATGTTTTACATGAGGTTTATTTACCTGAATCCGAGAACATTCTTAGTTATGTTCTATACATCCCAACATTTAATAATTTAATATAATTTTGTCTGATAGCGAAAATTCAAGTTCAACCATGTAAGCTTATCGGTAGATGCATAATAAGTAAAATTTTTTAGGAAAACTGAAAGTAACCCACACAAATTGAAGACACAAAATCAGTTATTGGATGGAAAAATGGAAAAAAAGAAGAAGAACCATTTACCTATGGAATCAGTCTGTCGGGCAGTGCATAAATCTCTAGGTATGAAGAAGAACCATTTACCTATGGAATCAGTCTGTCGGGCAGTGCATAAATCTCTAGGTATGCCGACTCCTTAAGGTGTGTATGCTATATTGCGACAGTGCATTATAGGCCTACTGTGTAAGCATACTGTGGGCTATGTGTAATGGGTTTGTTAAAACTGTATGAAATAGAATCCCTTGGGAGTGGAACCTCAAGATTATGGGTCTCGACACCAACCACTCGGCAATGGTTTTTTTAAGCATCAAATTCGAACTCAAGACCTCAAAAAAGCTGTGTATAAAAAATTCAGCATATGAATAAACACTGGCCCTAGTTTACGATTCCCTCTATAGCCTGCTCGTAAAGAAGTGGCTCGTGCGTTGCATATATCAAATCCTCACACGTGCGCGGAATCGGTATCACTAATGCATGGCTCTATTTACTGAATATGTGAAATAAAAACTATTACACCGAATATTCAATACATTTGCATTATATAAAACACTATTCAAAAAGCGAGATAATACTATTAAAGCGTAAGGAAAACGGCCACAACTGGTGTAAATTTTTAGTGGACATTTTCTGCATTTTCACGGTGATCCCTTGTATGAATATTTTCGTAGCTCTGGCAATACAACTTCTATGCAATTCAGGTCTTTTATGTCCTTTAAGCAAATACATTCTCAGTGCCCTAGGTCGCTGTGCAGAAGTAGCACGCCTACAAGCATCGCTAGGCTAGAAACACGTTTCAATACGCATATTAATAGCACATTACAGTTGACACTTAACAGTCTAAAATCATCAGTAAGCGTTCAACCTATGAAATGACACACGACGGAGAAACAGGTAACACCGAATTAACTTGCTCTTATTCTATTTTTGTTCACTGCACGTTGATACACGACGGATAAATTACATAACACCCAATTAACTTACTCTGATTCCATTTTGTTCACTTCAAGTTCCACATGGACTCTATCCGCGGCTCGGGTGAGGGGAAGACAAGCGGTCTAGACGCTCTTAATATTGGTCTGTCACGGACTTAATACCTCCATCGGTTTCTTCATAGGTCTACCGATTTCCCCCTTTATCCTGTCAATTATGCATTAGTAGATTATCCAAATGAAATTCACGAAATTTCTTAGATTGTTCAAAATATGTAAATAAACATGAACAAGACGTAAATAAAACATGTGATCGAAAATAAGGTTTAAAATCATAATTGCTAGTGTTTTAATTTATCTTTAATCCTTTCAGTAGCTTGTTATTCTTTTCTGGTATCTCTGTGACTACCAAAATCTTCTAGGTTATCAATACTTATGGATTACAGCAAGCATTGAAGAATGTAATATTATTCAAAGATTCCATATTTTGTGGAAGTGGTTAGCATTTCTGTTAGCAATTGCCTACCTGAGTAACATGGTTAATTGCTAAGTTTTTGCAACTAAATTTTGAGTATTAATGCGAATGACGTAAAAAATTCAACACGAAACGTAGTAGGCCTATAAATACCTAAATTCGCGGAATACACTCCGAAATAGAAGATCACACCAAAACCAGGCATTTCAACCAAAACAAATCACGCACCAATGCATTACACAAGCCAACACCATTCGTGCAGTACAAAATAAAATGATTTGTACGTAAATCACTGCTCTAATTTAATAACTAAAAACAGTGTCTTATACAGCAACTGAAAATACATAATAATAATAATAATAATAATAATAATAATAATCCATTAAATTAAGTTGAAAAATTAATAAATGTAAGAGAAAAATAAGACGACGAAGATAATATCATTTTAAACACAAAAACGCTTCACATTATCATATTAAAATAAAATGGAGTCCAATGGGGTTTGAACCACACACAGAGAATGGTAGCTCCACGACTTTGGAACATACTGTACTTGGCTTTAAAAATACCAACTTCAATTAAACATAAAGTCATAAATTTAAATAATAGCCTAGTGAATATTTTGAAAACGGACTTAATTGGCGATGATCTACGGTAAGAGTATTTTTGTTTAGCAGAAGCTGAATTAAATAATAGATAATACAAAGAGCGTGGTTTCTCCTTGGTGGTCTCAACTATTAGTCTACGGATCTGTCCAAAATTTAAGTTCCGTGCGAGTTAAAAAAAAGTATAACTTTGATCAGGAATGATCCCTTACTCCAAGATGAAAGTATCATCATGAAAACAGTCCCGGTAGCTATTCTTCTTTCATTCTAGGCATGACACTGAGCTTCCTACCTCCATTATAATGGATCTCTTTATCATCAATACCACAGTTAAAAAGAATATGATCCTACGCACCTTTAATTTCTTCTCTTCACTTATGTATCCAGATTAAAACCAGAACAAGATGGCTGCATGTTTAATCTCTGTAACATTATTTCCGATATTGTGAGCCAGCAAACTTTTTTTAATCTTTATTTATTATACATGAAACAAAATTTGCAAACAGCAATCAGACTACATTCTTCCAACTGCAGTCTTAAATTCTGATGCATTTATCTGTTGACACTGAATTACAGTTCCCTGGTTTACGAATGTAATTTTCTGAATTAAAAGACAAAATGTATGTTCCCTTTCTAAATATAAAATAAATTCACGAGGAATGGAATTTAGTTCTGAATTAGAATCTGCTATATACAGCAAAAATCCATTTCTACTTGAATTTCTTTAGACCTATACATAAGATTGTCTTAATTTTATTAAATTTTATTTTTTTGTTCTTGACACATTACACCGATTGCCAACTCAATTGGTATATAAAAATTGATTAATATTTATTAGCCTATATTAATGCACACGTATATATATTGATGCGACTTTCAATAAACGTCTGACTTACATGCATTTAATAAAATGCCTTTTTAAAACCCGAGATTTCCCTTGTAAAATAAAAATTTCGTTCACAAAAAGAAAAATATTGCACAAAAAGAAAAATATTGCACATAAACAAAAGTTTCGCAAAATATTTTAAACTTATCACTGGTAAAAACCACAATTTGTGAATCACGAAAACTTTGTATCTTTAATTATAATACCAATATACATAATATAGAAGAATGCTTCATATTTAAAATGGAATAAATTTGGAATAAAATTTCAAAAAAATCATTCAGAAGTCGGTTATACCTTTATAATATTGCTCTCGGGTCTAGAACAATTAATTACACTACACTTTAGTGATAAACAGCTTAAAACTTGTGCAGCAAACTGACTTCGATATTCAATTCTAATATAGATGACTGTACAAGCTGTGAATCAGCTAAAGTAGCATGTAAAGCGTCGGTCGCACTTTGTTTCGGCAACTTTGGGGTGGAGGGAGGTCACAGCTTGTTGGGTTAATTTCTGAACAAAGACTTCAGCTCGAAGTCAAAGTTGGAGATAAAGTTAGCTATACCAAGTTGCGTTCTGCAAGACCCTCGGGATGCAACAGGCATCCCTTCCCTATAGAACTTACGATATGTCCTACATATCACTAGTCTGAATGGTGGACAAATTTAAATCTGGCAACTGTTTCCAATTCTCTTTTACAGTTCCAATTCTGGACAATGGGTCAGTAATGCGGCTGCATCTCTCGCAAATTTAACTTTTCCATGTTATACTCAAAACTGTCTACTATAAAGATGACTTCTAGTAACGTCAAGAAGTTTGAGGGAAGGGTAGTTGACGTAACTTGTTAATATTAATGCTTATAATAAATAACAGCTGAAATTAATGCAATCGGAAATCAAAGCGCTGTATTAAACAATGTCATAAACGTTCACAGCTTTCAGAAAATCGATCAGTACTGGACGGTTCACAATATTAGAGAAAGAATTACAAATTTCTATACGAACAGATATTAACACATACCAACTGACAAAACTGCACAAGGCTACAAAACATGAGAATGAGCTTATGTAGACTTAATGTAGGCCTATATAGGTATACAGTAATCTAATATTCACAAAGGAAAACTGCAGCACTAACAATATCGCACGGAATCTTTCCGATAATACAGTGAGTCCCACGCAAGAGTTGGCCAATGAAGCGGGTTCCTGCGGCGCGGCAGGCACAGCTCCAACTCCCCAGCGATTGGGTGAAATATCTACGCTAATAAAGCCGCGATCGGTGTAATGAATCAGGTTCTCACATTTACAGTTAAAATTACAATGAAAATAAACACGTACCTCATCACAAGATGTTGGAAATGTTGCATCCAAACAATACTGGAACCTTTTTAGGAAATTTTCTTTCACGCCCATAAGTTCAGCTTCCGAGACAGAGTTCATTTCTCTTGTGATAGGCCTGTGCGGTATTCTTTAAATTCTTCTAAAAGTATGTGAATATTATTTATGGGGAAACTTGAAAAATAAAGTGTATATGTCAATTTCCCATACATTAGAAGAACTTAAAGACAATATCACAAGAGAAATTAACTTTACCTCGGAAGCTGAACTTATGGGCGTGAAAGAAAATTTCCTAAAAAGGTGCCAGTATTGTGTGGATGCAACAGGAGAACATTTCCAACATCTCTTGTGATTAGGTACGTGTTTATTTTCATTGTAATTTTAACTGTAAATGTGAGAACCTGAAATATTACACCGATCGCGGCTTTATTAGCGTCGATATTTCACCCGAACGCTCGGGAGTTGGAGCTGTGCCCGCCGCGCCGCAGGAACCCGCGTCGTTGGCCAACTCTTGCGTGGGACTCACTGAATGCGCAGTGGTTTGTGTAAGTAAGGGAAGGTACATACACGACTTCGTCAGACCAACTTCCCACCCCTGCTCCTATCCTTTTTCGCGTTAGAGGAGGCAGCAGAGGCTAACAACCCTTCACTTAATATCTGTCTTATTCCCTTCCCTCCTTCGTTCCTGAACCTGAAACCGACTTGGGTTGGTAGGCAAATGTTTGAATGTTGATCTTTGACACCAAATCAATATGAGTAATTTTAACGATAATTTTAACGATTCAGCGTGTTGTGTCTACTATCAAAGGAGATGGCGGGTGTGATAGTGCTCATTTATATTTTCACCTCTTTTATCAATAGCGTTACGCTAATTATCATCAATAATTATAATGATCACATTTCTTTCAGTTTACAATTTCTTTGGTAATAAGAATACGAGCGGGGGGAAATTAGTTTTGATTCCGCCTTGGAGTAGTAACCAAAAGCCGAATACCAACACACAACAACAACAAGAATACTGGTAATAAGACAGATGACATATACCTAATGACATAATATATCCTCTTGTTGATTCTGAAACGAAATTGCATTAGAGAAGATTTTACAGCTGCTATTTTATAAAGATTAATGTGACTAAAATATAACATGGTATTCAAATTTGATACCGGTGCACCCACCGCTAGAGCAGAATGTTTCGGTGGAGAAGATTTTATAGTTATATTAGGAGCATCGTGACCAATCAACAAAAACCCAAGATTGTGGAGTAGAGCTCAATTTAATATAAACATTCATCAAGTGAAATTACTGTGTTTATAAGTTTGAAATCAATCAAGAAAATTGTAATACCTAGGTAGAATAACTGATTTCCACAAACGACAATTCTAACGTATGGATACAATTCTCAACATTTTAACGTATAGCTTTACTCAATTTTATATACTGTACTGGTTTTATGCCATTTTTGTGATTATGCGTAATATACGTCAGCAGCAGTGAGACGTTAAACCACACTCACCAAAGAACGAAACTATTCGCAATATAACTTACTGAAGTGAATTCTGCATATTTTCTTGATGCGCTAAGCATCCCTGTAGGAGAGATGGGGTAGAAACTAGGACAGAGAGAAGTCTGCGTGAAAGTGGGATTGATTTTCTGTGCCGACTGGTCCACTGGTTCCCATTCTCCTCACGACCGAAATAAAGCATTAACACACGTCAATTATTACTACGCTGCTGCTGTATCAAAAGCTTTTGTTGGATTAAAGGTCACATACTAATGTGTTCGAACACTGATGGTTTTTGTCATTTGTCATTTTCACTCAAATTCATTTTGTCTGTTGTTCGCTGATCATATAGGTGGATACATATGGGCTACCGGGACAGCGGCAAGCTCGTGTTATATCAAATAACTGTGTATATGCACTCAATGTCAGGCATGTCAAACTCATCTTTTACTAAGGGCCAACTCGACTTGATAATTGAAGTCCAAGGGCCGCATGCCGAAATCCATGGAATAAAAAATACATATACAGTATTTCTTGCCATTTGGTGATACATACATTACAATCAATACATTTTAAATACAGTAGGCTACATAGAAAAGGTATGGATAACCAACAACAGGACTTTAACCATTGAATTTCATTTCTAAGAAAACTATTTTTTTCTCGAAGGGCCCAAAAGAGGTTTAAAGCTTGATGACAAGAAAGCCAGCAAACTTCTTAATATATTAGCTACTTAAAGGCATATCACTATAAAAGTAGAAAACTGGTGTTAATTCAGTCTTCTGGAACGAATAAAATTCACTATTATATATACGAAATTCAAAATGTCCATTTTTAATGTTTCGAGCATAGTGCTTAATGGTCCGTCGCCGTGGGTGAGTCGGTAGCGCGCCTGCCTTCCACTTCGGCGGCCCGGGTTAGATTCCCGGCCGGGTCGGGGATTTTTCAGGAGTGAAAAGTCCCTTTCCCGGGTTCAGGACTGGGTGTTTGTCAGTAGGTTAAGGCTTAGGTTAAGATAATGCACATTCCTTAATTATTAATGCACTCCAAAAGTTCTATAGGAGTTCTAGGAGACAGGAGTTCTATCTCCAGGAAACTTTACTCTGGAAATGTGGCCCTCCGTGCCGCTGCTCTGTCACTTGAGCTACCATGGCAACTCGACTGTGCATCTTAAGTTCAATCTCCAAATGACTCACATACCCTGACTACCAGGGTATTGAGATAACCCACTGGCGACTTATAAGCTCGTAGGTACTTTAAAATGCGGGCTTTATAGTACACATGGTTTTATCTCAATATTGAGGACGCCTGATGGTATACCGGGATATGTAAGTTAGTTGGAGAATTTAATAGTGCACCTACTTTACCTTTCCAGCTGAGCCTACATACGACAAGTGTTAAAGAATTATAATTCCAAACTTTACTCTTTATAAATCTTAAGTAGCTAAACCAGAACGGCTACGTAAAGAAAAGGGTGTTTTACAGGTTATCCTACTATACAACACGGCAAATTAGATTTATAAATCAAATACTCAGCCATTTCATAAAATATGGGAATTTTTCCCTCAAAGAGAGAAATTATAAAATTATTGTAATTGAGTGGTCAAAAATGTTTAAAACCTCAAATTCTCTGGATATTAAGGACTTAGGTGTAGCTGAAGTGGTTTCATGTGTAAAATCTTCCGATTTACCTATTTATTGTGTTGAGTTACTTTTTTTTTTTTTTTTTTTGCCATTTTTAGCATGATTTTAGCACTCTTTAATACCAAGTAGTCAAGAGTAATCAGCTATGTCCATTTTCATTTGAGAAAATATACATCTTAAGGTACAATTTAGTATAAGATTAACTTCAAAAAATATGTGCGGTTAATTACTATGTAAAATAACAAACAAGTGACTTTTTGTCCCACCCGTAATGGTGATAGTTTTGTTAAATTATTATTGATGAGTTAAATAAATGTTCTCACAACCTGGAAATAGTTAACAGTATGTAATCCCTCATACCTCCATTAATAATAACATTAAGATCCAAGCAGTAATAGCAGAACAGCAAATGAACTTTTATTTTGCATCATTAAAATCTGTGTCCAAATTATGTCCCACCCGTAATAGATTTTGAAAAACAAATTTAAAATATTTAAAATAAATTTTAAATAATGCTTTCCATGTAGTGTGGAGGAGAAGGCATTGTAAATTTTACAGAATGTGAAGAACCAATTCTAGTTTATTATTTATGATATCCAATAAACAAAAATAGTTTTTATAATTTGTTAGAATGTCCCACCCGTAATTATGAAATGACTGACCGAATTATCTCGAAAGATTTTATAATTTGGAACTTGCAGTGAACTTTAGAACTGGTAAGTTTGTACGAATGACGACGTAGCCTACGCTACTTGAGAGGGATTGCAAGCATTTTCAAAACAATGGAAAAAGAGATGAAAACTGAATTTCTGAGCTCATACAGAATTTAGAATATAGGATATTATATGAAGCGCTTATAGATAAAAGTCATTATATTTTGATGCCTTACACCTTTATCTGTTATAGTCTGTTCTTGTTCTAAGCTGCATACTCCATCCATCGGTTTTACATATTTTAAAACAACCCACATGAATTTACATGAGGCAATCCACATAACCTCAAATATCAATAATGATTTACATAAAGTGTTTATCGGCTCTCCTGGAAAGAAAAAGAGACAGACCAAGGATTCTACAAACAAAATTACCATAATCCTTTTCCATGCAGGATGGAAGCACATGCAGCAATTTAATATCAAGATTTTTCTTTAGATGGCAGAACGAGTAGAGGATAAGGATGGGGAAGAGAACACAGGGTTACATCCAACAATCCTTTCACAGCAAACTACAATCAAGCTACAGAAAAAAGATTTCTGTGAGTGAAGCGAGGAGTATCATGTTACATGTAAGAAGAAAAGAACATTTGAGGAAAAAGACGACCATACAAGATTCTAATACCTTGATTTCCACAAAACCATGCTTTGCAAGCTTATTGTGTAATAGGCTATAATGCTTCATCAAAAAACCTCATATGTCAAAGTTCGTAGCTGTCGTTAATTAAATAAATGGTGCAAAAATACGTTGCACAAACTTTCTCGCATATACGTGTTAAAGGCTAGCACAGAAAAAATTACATTAAAGAGACAATTAAATTTTACTTATTACATTTTCATAAAACTAAGAAGTATCTAGAACGGAAAGCATCAGGGTCGATCTTTATGTTCAATGCTTTTACCGTGAAATAATAATAATCAATGACACTAAAACTGCATATTATTAGTACTACTACTACTACGGGAAAATTCAAATATAAGTCACACCTTGGGATAAATCGGTCCCACCCAACCTATCTTCACCGATTCAGTTTCTTTTATACCACGATCTAACGAATTCTTCTGTCCTAGTATTATGAATAAACTCGTGATTGGACGTTGGAGGTGTGACGTCTTACCGCTAGACGAGAGGTGGCAGGCTGACAAACCTTGCGGGAGATATAATATGCCACATTTTCGAAACCTACAAACAGTGTATCGTACATTATTCGAAAATGCAAGGGCGCTTCGCTACGGCTGCCGCCTCCGCTTCGCCCACTTAACTATGTGGTTAGTGTTATGCATTATTTAGCTATATGCAACAGTATACAAGGGCAGTTGGTCACTCTGCTTCGCTCAGAAACAAAATACATCACACAGTCTGTGCAAATGTGAATATCGAATGGGGAAGCTTAAGGGGCGACTTATATTTGAATTTCGCCACTACTACTACTACTTAGGTTATATTGCACGCTTTAACTGCATGTAGGTCATACCACGTGTTTAGTATGTTTGCGTGAAACATTAGTCTATATCAGCGTTTCTTAACCTTTTTGAACCCGAGGACCTCTAAAATGAGTAAAAAAACTTTACGGACCCCAAATTTTACATCCAATTTTTAAAAGTAGGCTATATGCAGGCCTATATTCTTAATATTTGGGGTATTAAATTATATGTCGTTATAACGAAATACATTTTTTTTAATCCGACGGAAACACAGTTATTGAATTGGAATGAAACTATTGACAGTAAAATTATATTTTGAACAGACTTTAATGTATATTACCAATTTGATAATATAATTAGGAATTATGTTATTACTCACTTTTAATGAGACGGTTGAGCTTGACGCCTCTTGCAGAGTTCCTGTTTTTTTGGCTCAATATTAGTCAAATTTAGTCGATAATATATATAATATAATATAATATATAATCTTTATTGTTCATTGAGGTTCTACATAGTAGAGTTCCTATTGAACATTGTCATAAATTTCCAAACAATATGCTTCGCTTCAGGGAAGTTACAAATAGTTGTTTGGAGAGATTAAGTTCAAGTCGATCCCTTGTTCTAACAAGAAGAAAAGCATGTCAGTTTATCTATTAAAAACTATTAACAGGGTTAAAAATAAAAAATAAATAATATTATTGAAGTATGAAGTTATTATTGAAGTATGAAGTTATTATGACCTGTATTTTCGAAGATTTTAAACCTTTGACATCTAGTGTCCATTTTATGTGAAAAATTTCTACTTCTTTACTTCCCACTTGCTTTATGATATTTTTAAATTAATTATGTCTGCGGACCATAGGTTGAGAAACGCTGGTCTATATTAACAACTCATTTGCGTCATGTTTCTATTGTTTAGTGATGTCTTCTTATGTGATATTCAGTTTAAGCGATTATATTATCCAGTGACATAGCGGCGATGAGTTATGGAGAATAAGTGCTACAAACCCGCCGTTTGCCTTTGAGAACGACGGAACCATGAAAAACCCAAGTCAATTTGGGCGGGCACGAGGTTTGATTTGAACTCAGGACCTCTTCCCTGTTAGCCCATAGGCCTACCACCTCGCTGTAATTGGTTTTAGTGTGTTCATTGCGACTGAGCTAAACTGATTGCATTTCACAACAATAAGTACATTAGGCCTATAGTTTTCTTGTTACTAGGGGCAACAAAATGTCATTCATATTTTAATTGACATTTATGTTCTGAAATTCGCATTTAAGCTGTCCTTATTTTGTTTTTATCTTGATATCTATTAAATGTACAAAAAAATGTGTTAAACAAAAAATGTCCATTTTAAATTGTTCTAAAACTTTACTGTGAGAGGTTTTCATGTATCGCCTACTGTAATGGATATAATCTAGAAAAATTAAAAATGGATACGAGTAAAGTGCCCCTTAAGTCATTTTTGCGGAAATACGGATATAGCCATTTTATTAGTCACAGATAAGATTTTATAATTTTAAATTTTTATTAAAATCGTTAGAGCCATTTTTTCAAAAAACAATTTTTTTAAAAAGGTTTTCATGAAAAGTCCCCTTAATATTTCAGTTGTAAAACTAAATTTCTGGGCGGTTCGACAAAATTTCGAAAAAGTCCTTAATTCAAAAAATGAAGTAAATACAATGAACCGTTTACCCGCTGTGCTTGTCCACAGACAGACGGACAGACGTCATTCCAAAAATATTTTTTTTCGGTTTCTAGGCTTCATGAAACGTGCTCTCCCGGTGTTATCTCAACTTCGAATTTTTGTCACGATCACAATACTTTCTCTATACTACGTATATGCGAGAAAGTAAAAGGCACGATCCCAACGCAAAGAATACTGTTGATTTAAAAGGGTCGTCCTCCTAGTTTTAGCTCTCAGTAAATATAAACACGAAATAACTGAGAAGATGAACATCTCAGATACGAGAGTCCCTGGAATTCTGGATATGTCACAATTTGCGACTAAGATCGCAGAGGAACATTTATAGACAATCGTTGAAATGTGTATAGTTTAAATGTCGCAGCCAGCTTCTGGATCACTTTTATTATTTCTCCCCAACCCCATTATACTGCGACGTTAAAGAAGGTGGTAGAAAACTGAAAGAAGTCTGCAATTTACATATTCCTAACGATTTAACGAATCACAAACCACTTGAATGTAACTGAATATGCTAAGGTATTTCTATAATTTGACTTAACGTTATCGTTTCAAACGACGTATTTACAATTTATATGCGATTGAAAATTAGAACACAGTGTAAGTTTTCTCTCTACTACGAGTAATATCAGTATTTATCATATTATTAAAAACATAATATTAACGGTCTAACCGAATCCGCGTTACATGCATCCTAATCTGTTCAGAAACTAAAAGAAATAGCATGCAACCTGCCTCTTCAAGGTCTGAAGTCTGTTTTAAGATGGCGTTATTGGGGGGGGGGGGGGACTGAAAAAGTATAACGATGTAAGTTATTTATGATACTGTGACAGTACATGAAAATGGTGTTACGTCATTGTGGTTAACTATAAATATTAATGTACTTTAAAACCGAGCGATGTGGCGGAGACTGTAGTGTCTTGGACTAGAATTCGGTTCAAACCCCGGTGCCGACCAATTTTACTTTGGTTTTTTTCACGGTTGCCACAGCCGCAAAAGCAAATGCTGGACTAGATACTGTATTTATTTTCCATGACTCACAGAAAAAAAAAAATCTTGTTTCTTCATGTAGGGTAAGGTGGTACATTTTCGAACACTTAACAAATATTCTTATTTTATTAACACAATAAACATAAGACATGTTCAACTGTATTGTATTCACAAAGTTGGCAATGTAGTTGACCCTTCACAAAAATATCAAAGTCATACAGCTGTAATATTGGTCATGGCAATCGATCTTTCATTTCCAGAATATCGTTCGAAAATGTACCGCAGTAGGTACAATTCTAAACACCAGTGGGTACTATTTCGAAAAGTGGCATTTTCAACGAACAAAGTGCTTTCTTCCAAATATTTTCTATTATTATTATTTAATATGAGCGTAATAATGATGTGTCACGTTTTGAATAGGCAGATGACCGGATTGGGGCATGTGGTCAGCATGCCGACTCCTACGACAGTTATTGATGGCTTACTGAACCGGAGCCGCTACTTCTTTATGAATTAGCTCTTTTGTTGGTGTCAACAGGCTGAATGCACCCCGTTCCAGATCACCCTACCTCAAAAAAATCCAAGGAGGTACCGGTGATCGAACCCAGACTTGCGGGTCCGTAGTCAGGAACCACTAGACCATACAAACGGTCTGTTATAACATCAAGAGCAATAATAAAAATACTTAGCAGCTGCATGCTATTGTGTATTGCATAAATGCTGAGATGTAATAACATTGCAGAGGAAGTCTTAGTTTATAACTCTTCGTTGAAATAATACCACTGTTGAAAGATGTATGAATACCATCCTTTTATATTTGACTTGCACAGTTAATAATAATAAACATGCAGAATGCTGTGATAGCTAAACAGCTTTTCCATGCAAGATTTAAGCAAGCGATCGCGGGTTAAAGTACTGTTCGAAATTGTACCTAAAATTTGTTCGTATTTGTACCTCGAGCTAGTTTTTGTAAATTACTACATAGTTGAAATTCCGCTCATGAATGACCATTGTTGTGCCAATGACTTACGTATTAAAGACTACGCTATTTGTTGGTATGAGTTAAAAATTGGTCCTCAAAAATATATTCCAGTAACACAACGTGGAATTATAAGCAGTTTTATAACGTGCCATTTTTCAAGCAAGGAGTTCTTACCTTCAATTGGAAAATAATTTTTTATGGCCGAATGAGACAACTCGGAACATCATTCTCGCGGATACAGTCAACAAAACAATCAGTATGGATGCTATATAATTAAAAACAGGTTGGCTAACATTTGAAACCCAAAAATGGATAAAAATCTTAGTCCGTTCAGAATTGTACCATGTTCGAAAATGTACCACCTTACCCTACATGACGAAAATTGCTCACTCAGAAGTGGGAAATCTGTTTACAGGTAGTTGTAGATAGGGGAAAAAGGTATTTTATGCCGCGCACGAGTCTCTCACTCCCACTCCTATAATTGTGAAGTATGATTTTTGGGTCAAGGGTATTTTTTTAGAAATGTTATTTTGTTGTTTATATTTGTGACACTAGGTTTGGTGCAAGGGTCTTTTATTATTTAGTGAAAGGGGAACCTGTGCGCGGCATAAATTACCGTTTCCCGTAGATAGCCTAAATAATCCAGCAGTGTTAATCTTTGTGAAATTAATTTAAAAAAAAAACACACAATTACGGAGATATTATGCATTATTTCTAAGGTATATTAATGAAGCAAAGTCTAGCTTCATCACACTGTGTCATTGCTCCCCTCTAATTGCCCGGTTGTCACGGCAGTTTTAAACTTTGTTGTTGTTGAAACTTAGCCTATGTTTTGAGATGGTCATCGGCAAACATAAGCTTAATTTAAAATAATTTACTACAATATTGGAACTCTTATTTCTTTGTACATCCAACGCCACCTAACAAGACGTTATTGAATTTTGAAGGAAATTGAAGGTGGCCTTGCTCGGTTTGCCACAGCAACATGAAAAAAAAAAAAAAGAGCATCGAATGATTTGGACGAAACTCGCTATGCAGGTTTTTTTTTTTGGGGGGGGGGCTAATGAACTCTAATCTGAGATCCTTTTTCCCCGCTCTTTAATCGTGAAATGCACAACGAAACCAGGATTTTAGCTCTTTAATAATCAGTCGTTTTAATTGTTTATAGTTCATGAATCTGTGTACGTTTAAATCGTTTTATTTCGAATCTGTGCGGGTGCACAATATTCGTTTGAGTATTTATATTTCTTACGTAAAACAATATAATTAAGAAAAATTTGTGTAATTCATTTGTTTTAATTACTATCGTGTTAAATTATTTAAGTAAAACAACTAGCAGTTGAGTAGGCTAAATAATCGCGGGCTTGTATTTCGTAACCAATTCATCAACTCTATACAGGAGCTTAATCCTTAAGGTGCAGCGTACAGAGCGGAAAAAGAGGAAAAGGGGAAGAACTCTTCGGACTGGTTTCTTGTGGGAGGGTTGCTACAGTACTTAGGGCCTCGTTAGAGTTTGAGTAAGAAAGAAGAGGCATCTCAGCGAAGTTCTGCGACAGCTCTGTATATGTTATAAGCATATTTTGGATTTTTAGGTTTTTATAAACAACGTATTAGTTTTTAAAGACAATAAAATAGTTTCATTTTAGTTTTTACCATTTTCCGACAATTTTTTTTAAAAGTTTCACTTAAATAAACACAATAAACAATGAAATAAAAATATAGCCATTAATTTTATTTTTACTTAGGATTTCCATGGCTCTGAACCACAAAAATTGAGTGAACACTTTTTACTTAATTTTCAACAGCTTATAGTTTATGGAACACGGTTAATTTTAGAAATCCCTGTCATTTTCAACTCTACCACATTAACTCAACAAGAACGTTTTTCAATTAATCAACCAATATTCAGAACAACTTACCTTCTGGAGCAAACACTAAATAAACTGCAAGACGTGTAACGTCTTGCCATTAGTTTGCTTCTAAAGAAACCGGGGATTTCGGTTCACTAACGACATCCTTTACCAGGGCAATGGATTACAAAAGACAAAATTACAAAATGCAATGTTATCTTCTTAGAAATGTACTGGTAACAATGAGAAAGATGGAAAATGTAGGCTATTTAAAAGAAGTAATTTTTAGAAGAACGGTAGTAGCCTAATTAGATGAATTACATAAAATTAGTATGTTAGGTATTTTATCGTATTTTAATTAAAATAGTGTTAGCTATTTTTAGTTAAAAGATAACTGTTTTTAAAATTGAAACATCTAAATATACAGCAGAACAAGGTGTTCAAAAACTTTTCTGAACTTCACTATTTCGTTCCAACTAAAATTTTGTATGAAAGCTCTGACGTTCTATTTTGGGAGACTTGCCAACAGCCGGTGTATGCAGAAAGTTGTTAGAAAAATATATTAAATCAAAATTTAATATTCAAATAAAATAAAAGATTTATTATTTTACAATACGGGATAAAAAAAATAAGGGTTTCTATTTATTATGTTCAATACATTTTAGACATCGTGGTATCGCTACTTTATAAACATTTCATTGAACTACCGCCTTCTTGTTTGCATTACAAAATCTCAAATTAATTATCAAAAATATTAATACTACATGCCTATGTTTTACGAAAGTGGCTGACAATTTTTAAAAGCATAGATCTACTAATATTAACAGCCTATTTTTTTGTCTCAGCAATTTTAATGTTTACGCAATTGCGTCATTTTAACTACACGTTAGTTGTATTTTTGCCTGAAGCTGTAAGCGAGCATAAACTGGTTGGAGCTCTATTTGAGTAACTATTGGAGTAACTTTATTAAAGTACACGGTACATATTTTACTCTTGAAAAATCACATTATAGTTTCTGAACTGCCTATTTTATTGAACGCAGGGTTAGTAAAGTTTATGCATTACATTCTTGAAAACTTGACTCTAAAAAGTGCATTTCTGACGTCATATCCATTGTAATCTTCCACGCTTTATGAGGTTATTTTACGAGCATTCCTTTTTGTTCTACGTTTTAAAGGAAGTTATAAAGATTTTACTATTTTTTTACCGGAGATGGAATACAAATTTTGAAAGATATTAAGCTGTATTTAGATTACTAAAGCTACTGCCAATTAATACTGATTTTAAAATAAAGTGGCGTGGCTATAACACATTTTAATTAGAGCTCACGATGATGAGGAAGAGTAAGTAGTTTTATGCTCACCAACTGTGTGGAAAATTATAAAATTCTGTTTGCTGTCAAATCAATTTCGGCAAACTAATCGCTATGTGAAATCAAAATGCTACTGTAATTATATTCAATACAAGCGAATGACGTCACACGCGCGTCATACGCCCGACAATCAATGCAGAGGGCTGCCATAGCAACGGATCACATCTCTGGTTGCCAGGCGACCGAGCTACTGCTGTAGCCGAGTGGTGGAGGAGGGGGAGGATGTTCAGGTGGCCGATATATAAAGGCTAATGTACTGTACTCTGCTTGATCGAGTTATGCATGCTCTTAAACGTCCATTTACTGTTCAATATACCGAAAGTAAGGGTAGTGTTCTTCTTCACTAATTTCCTCTCTTCCTGCCACTACTTTCTCTTCTTGGCCGGAAGGATGGACCGCCTTTTGCGGTAAATGTCTCCCCCATAAAATGGTTTCAGTTCACCAACGACCTACGAGCATCAACTCCCCCCCCCCCCCCCAACAAACAAGAACTTCCTACTCCGAGACTGTCACCAAGAACGTACGATAAAAAATCAATTTTGCAACCTTCAATTCCATGAAGTCGCTTCAATCGACTTTGTTACAGTTATAAACTTCTTGAAGAAATAAGAACTTCCTTACTGTGACCGCGCATAATCAAAGTATTCATGCAATGAAGTGTACTTGCTATTTTTTTATTTACATCTAAATTTTTCTAACTTGAACCTTCCAAAGCAATTTGTAAGATTTCTTGTTGTTTATACGAGGTGTGTTTTTAAAGTAAGTACCGATAATTTTGTTAAATAACAGAATATTATTTTACACATGCTTTATCATCATTCATTACCTTATTATACCTTACATTACTTCTCCACATAGTCACCGCCGTTAATCAGGCACTTGTTTTTTGTAAGCCTTCTTTACTGTGGACTGTGATGAAAGCTAAGTCTGCACTTCTTGTTTCACAACACCATCGTCGTTCAAATGTTTTCCACCAAAAAATTTCTTCAGATGAAAAAACAGATGAAGGCGCTTGGTGCCAAATCCGGACTGTAGGGAGGCTGGTCGAATCGTACCTAACCAAATGATGCAGTCAGATTTTGAGTTTGTTTAGGCGTGAAATGCTTTCGCGTGGAATCCTTTTGGTCCATGACAATGCCCGGCCACACACAGCCAAGCGATTTTCATCTGTTTTTTCATCCGAAGAAATTCCTTGGTGGAAAACATTTCAACGACGATGATGTTTTGAAACAAGAATGCAGACTTGGCCTTCATCACAGGCGACATTCTTTGACGAAGGCATACAAAAACTGGTTTCCGTTTCAAGTGCCTGACTAACGGCGGTGATTATATGGAGTAGCGTAAGATGTAAGGTAGTGAATGATGATAAAATACTTGGAAAACAATGTTGTTAATTTTTTTTAATTATCAGTACTTACTTTAAGAACACGCTTTGTAAAATAGAACGATTCCATAAAAGAGTGCAAAAATTAGGAAACATCTAAATCTGACTGGCCTCGCCGATCCCCAGTTCCCTATCTCAAAATGTACCCATTTCTTGTTTTTTTATGCATTACTGAATCATTACTTAGCCCTTGATTTGATTATGTATCCTAAGGGATACAGTAATTAGTCTTATATTTATAATGAAACTAGCTTAAAAGGCCCGGCGTCGGTCGGTTTTGTATTTTGTAAATCCTTATATAGGTATTTAGAATTTGAAATGAGGAAGAACGATTTATCACACTGAAACTATTCTCTCAGAAAACGATAAATATAGCTTTTTATGGCTTATAGCAGATCCCTGCTGCTTCGCCCACGATAACTAATCGAAAGATTAACAATTAAGAGCCAAATAATTAAAATATTATGTTTATTAACACTTTGCACGCGAAACATAGGTCTAAACTAAACGATTGATAGGCCTATTAATGAAACAGGTATAAATCCGGCTTTGAAGTGAATTTCACGATTAGAAAGCGCAGCATGGGAAAAATAATCTCAGATTCGAGTTCCCTGGCCCAGGAAACCCCTGGGAGTGTCGCCTAAATCGAATGTTTGCCCATTATTTAGGCCTATATTCGTTATCCCTCTTCCGTCTAGGTTGAAAGTTTCAGATATCTGCGTGCCTTGACATTATAAACAAATGAATCGACCAACATGGGCTTACAACATTCAAGCGATCGCGATGCTTTTATTTTCAAGGTATGACAAAAATAGACAAAGCCAAATGTAATACTGAGAACCGATGCTTCGAAAGCGCAAAAAATGCACCTTTCCTTCCCGTTTTTCGTTCATAACTCGCGAACGAAAGCTAAGAATAAAAATGTACTGTGCCAGAAACCTTCGCGGGAGTGTATTCAACAATTTTCCATAGTTTCATGGCGATCGGATGAATGGTGTAGTAATGCATAAAGGACACACACATACATTCGTTTTTATATAGATAGATGATGGAAGAGAAATCGGCAAAATAATGAGTTAATACACATTAAATATCTCAGATGAGGTAATTTTAAAACATCATTTCGCTACATAAATGAAGATAGCAAAGTAAAGTTCACATAGTAGATACAGTCGAGTTGGGAATGCCGAAGGAAGAATGTATCCATCTAATCCTACTTTACTAGTGGACTTCGTATGGTACCTAATTAAATTAAAGTTACGTCTATCACTTTTTAAAATTGTCGTTCTTTTTTACATTCATTTAAAGGCATCTAATGTTTAAACTGCAACTTCAAACTACTATCTTGGAAGTATACTATCACGCAATTTATTCTGAGGAAAGGCTGTGTGATTCATACATGCAAACCTATGACAAAACATGCCGAAAGTCTTGTTTTCTGGAATGGTTGTAAAAACAAGAGATTGATACATACATAATATTATAGGAAAAAAATTCCTCTGACACTGGGAGGACATAACTTGTCTGTTTGTGAGATAGTCCATTAAGGACAATGTCATAGGAGAGAGATTCCATCTGGCGCTGTGAAGTGAAGTCTGGCTTAGCTCAGATGGTACGGATAGCCAAAGGTCCTGGGTTCAAATCCCAGTGTCAGGAGTTTTTCTTCTATAATATCCTCATGTAATGTCCAACAGAGACAATAATCAGTGGTTTATGAATGCGTATATACCCATATAAAACAATAGTCTAATTATTTATACTGTATCAATAAGCAGCAACAGATCTATTATGACGTTCTTAGATACATGAGCGATTACCAAATTACAATTCTACATATTATACAAAAGTTCACTAAATTCTTAAAATCTCTCATTTTGCAATTATACAGGAACTATAAGGTGTTTGATAAAGATGATTAAGATTAGTATTCCCCTTAATAAAGTTCTCCCAACATCACCAGCAGAAGAATCACTTTCATAACATTAATTTAGTATTAAAGACCTCGAAAAAAGAAAAAGAAAACAAAAGTAGGAAGAATAAAACCAGAAATTCCTTTAATTCATGTAGGGTCCAAAGTAAACACACGTGGCATCTGAAAGATTATAGAAAATTAATTCTCCGAAAGTAAAATGCACAGCTCAATTTAAGTTCGGCATTTTTTAATGGAAAGATTGTTTCAAGAGAGGGGGAATTATGTAAAGGGGAATCTTTAAAAACGTATAATAAAACCCTAAAGCAAATACTTTAACGATCTTACTGATAATCCAAATGTAACATCTGTATCAGGAATATATACAGCCAAGGAGAAAAAAAATCTAATAATCCCTATGTAAAAGACTGAATGTGCGCAACACTTTATACAGCTTAACACCCTTGTAAAAACTTGACATAAATAATATAGGCTATATGACCGATATCTGTAACTGTCGATCGTTTACTAGATGTTTGAGATTGGATTTTGAGGTTAGCCTACGCATCCAATCTTAAGGTACCTTGTTATAAAGCATTCACAGCTGCTTTTGTGGAATTATTAATAATGTTCCTTGTTTGCGGGTCATATTTTCTTAATTTTACCTATGAACATAGCTTTCTGAAAATAATTTAAGGAAATACCGAAACATGATTTTCTCACGGCAGACGACATACCGCTGTTTGTTCAATGCACCGATAGATTGTATCCACATGCTTCCTATACTGCCGCTGGCAAGGAACGTCATCCTCAGCACGGTGTGTCTGATGACGTTTCACATACAAACCCAGACAGAGTAACCCTTAGCAGTTATACGGGGTTATTAACGATATGGCTTATGTAAAACTTGCGTGGTGACCAACCAAACAACTGTTTAACGCATATACAGTATAAGCAAGTTTTATTAGTGAGGTTGTTGGTGTGTTTATGGTTATTTAATGATGTTTGGGTATTGCAATTTAGGTCATTAACCATTGCCAGTATGCTTGAATTTTGTCCCGCAGTTCTTTTGCATGCATTTTACAGACATGGGGCTGTTGTACACAAAAAACGCCATACACCCTATCAATTCTGAACAGAAAGGCAGTGACTGTCTCATTCAGGCAGAGTTAATATTGAAAAAAGTAGTGCTTGGCGGACTAAGAAAGGATGTTCAGATTGGAACTCATGCAACAATACTTAACCCTGGAAGATGGAAGAAAAGGGCGTTATCTCAGGATTTATTGGTTGCTTGTAAAATGTTAACTTCAGTATTTTATCACTAATGTTACGTCTGAACGAAATCGACCAATAAAAATAATATTGCAAGTTAGGAAAATGGTTTAAAATGCCAGATCTGCACTGTCGGGCAGAACAAAATGAAACTTCAAATGCTACCAGAGGACAGTGCCATGCTTATGTATAGCCTATACTGAAGACAAATACAATGAAATAGTTGTTGAACAATATTAAAAGTAGTAGAAAAATCCCAGTAAGATTGAATTACAGGATAGCCTGCCAGAGAGAAAGGTTAATCAATTCTGAATATTGTATTACCTCTTTCAGAGCTGAATTTATATGTTTACATAAGCAAGTGGGCTCGAAGTTTCAAATCAATGAGGAAAATTTTACTGTAACACCTGACCTCCATAAATGATTATTACAACACGTGGATAAAAATCCTTACATATTACATAAAGCATTTCTGTATTAATCTTATATAAATGCTTTCATAGAGCTTTTTATTCGACGTATTTATACGTCCGTAACAGTGAAAAGGTCAAAACTGTATCACATAATTATACTAGTCATTCAACCAATACTGTTGAACTTGAGAACACGAGGAAAACTTCCATGAATGGTAAGAAAATATGTGAGATTAGGCTCGGAACATTATATGATTTTCAAATTTTAAGAAAGAACGATTTTATTTTAGTTGTCTTAAACATGCAACAGAAGTTTGATACTCCATTTCTAAACATAAAGCTTCCTTGTGTATTTGTGCAGGCTGTCTTCACCAACTTTACGTACCGTAATTATTACGTAGAACATCCTATATGGAAACTTTCAGATTGCTCCTGGCTGGAGAGCCCAGGGAATCGGGCAAGCTACTTAATCAAAATTGTGAAATGTCATTAACAAAGCACTGTACCGGGAACAAGCAGTATTCGCAGTTGCCTGGCAACGGAGTGGTATATCAAAGCGTAGGGCTGCTATGAACGCCTACGTGCATTCAAATGCCAACCTCCTACTTTGTGTACCTACAGGCTATCATAGCACAGGTGCGAATCAGTAAACAAAGTAAACAAGTTCACATGAAAACGCTAATCCCACGCTCTGTAATACAAACTGATGCAAGAAAGTGTTTCTGGAAATAAATGCACTTCTGATTAAATAAAGGAACAACAGAAAAAGCAAAATCAGATTTTAAACAAATAAAGCGGGTGTGCCTCAAGAGTCTAAATTAGAGCCTTCCTTGTTCTTTAGTTCATGCACCTATTTGAAACAATTCAATCGAATATTGGCAAACGATAAATGGTGGATATGCAGATGACACAATAATAATAATAATAATAATAATAATAATAATAATAATAATAGAAGAACAAAAATCAGAGGTCCGGAAGATAAAACAATTATAAAACAATTATAATGACAGAGTTACTTTCTCTTGTGATAGGCCTATGTGATATTGTCTTTAAGTTCTTCTAACAGTATGTAAATATTATTTATGGGGAAACTTAAAAAATAAAGTGTATAGGTCAATTTCCCAAACATAAGAAGAACTTAAAGACAATATGACAAAAGAAATTAACTCTATCTCGGAAGCTGAAAGAAAATTTCCTAAAAATGTGCCAGTATTGTGTGGATGCAAGAGGAGAACATTTCCAACATCTCTTGTGATGAGGTACGTGGTTATTTTCATTGTAATTGTAACGGTAAATATGAGAACCTGAATCATTACACCGACCGCGGCATTATTTGCGTAGATATTTCACCCGATCGCTCGGGAGTTGGAGCTGTGCCAGCCGCGACGCAGAAACCCGCGACATTGGCCAACTCTTGCGTGGGACTCACTGTAGAAGTGTAATGTACATAGTAGCCTACTGAACTTGAAGATAATGAAAGGATTCCTGAAACGCACAGCACAGCACACAGAAAGTTAAATCCAGGAATTTATGTAATGGAACAAGTAAGGAAAATACCTTCTGTAGTACAGAAGACTTTAAATATAAAAATTAAAATAGATAGAGCTGGTGTTAGTTTTGGCTTGTAGAATGACGAAACCATGATTTATTGCAAATCAAATTTGGTTAATAAATACAATACAATACAAACGACACAATATTTATATGATTCCCTGAAGGGCGCGCTCAAGAGCCCAATTGCCATTAGTTACATTTATGGGTAGAAACCTACCTATTCCTAGTAACTTATATTATGCAAAAAGAACTGCAGCAAATCTACAGGTACATTATGCACAACAAATACACGATATCGTCAAGAATAATGGAGAGTCAAGGTCTACTTGAAAAACTGAAGGTGGAAGAAAATTAAACTCCAATGGATCTCATATTGGAGTAAATGGAAACGAAAAAGGTGATAGTTGACTAAAAAAGAACAAAAATATTGAATACTAAAAAGAATACCTTATCCTTCCATTCAGCAAAACTGAAAATAAAATCTTCCTTCAGGACTGAAAGAGCCGAATTCATCATCAGACTGAGCAGTAAAAAGAAATGGGTCGCCATCCTCAGCGATACAAACTCTATACCAGAACTACCTCGAAGTTACAGCATTTCGGATTAGCAATACAACATGACTGTCTTACAGAACACCTGCACCGAATGAAAATATTCGCCTCACCGAAATGGACGCTGTGTCAAAACTGGGAACTGCTCTGCAATTCAGCAATACTGGGACAAGTCGAATGGACAGCTTTATTGGGAAGCCAGAAGGCTAATGACCAGGGCCCGGATTCTGATGACCTAAAATTATTTGAAAAATGACCTATAAAATGACCCTAAATTTTAAAGAAAATGACTTAATAATTGTAATGAATGACCTAAAAACTGATATTTTATTTATAAAAAAATATTGTACGCACAAAGTTATAGACTAATTTGTACATAATTCTAAAAACTGTGAACGTAGAAAGGATGTTGTAGGTCTAAAAACTTTGTTCTTGATTGGAGAATTTGAGAAGAAAAGTAAGAAAGTAGTTTTTAAAATAGATCCTACAAAAAATGTTGCAACATACTAACCTAGTAATTTATATTATCCTATGAGAAAAAAAATACGACAAAAAAGTTAATATACTGAATGTAAATGCATGAAAATGACAAAATAAAAAAGGAAATGACACGAAAATGACAAAATTGAAATAAATGCCCTAAAAATATAAAATTGCATAAAATGACAAAACATGACCTAACAAAAATGCATTTTTATAATGTAGGGACCATGATTAGGATTCACTACAAGTTGGCAATGTCTAAGCAGCATCAATAAAAAGATGTCATGTCATTAGAATCCGGGCCCTGCTAATGACAATTGTTCAACAGCCTGAGCAATAGATTAAATAAGTAATAATGAAATAAATAAATAATGATTGAAATACCACGGCTTAGTCTTTTAACCTATGTTTTTTTCCCATACTAACTAGCCTGCAAACTCTTCGTGTTTCACACAGTGCGAAAATTGAAATCAAACTTTCCGTGATTAGGAAATTCTGGAAATTGTTACAATATCAGCAAGAAAAGAAATTACTATTTTCATAGTATTAAAAATGTGAAGTGAAGAGAAAATGTGAAGTGAAGAGAAAATGTGAAGTGAAGAGAAAATCTGAAAAGGCATTTTTTTAATAAAGTGATAGTAAGATAAGGAGGAAGTCGTCAGTATCCTTCCTGCATTATTTTTGAAAAACCTAACTCGAATACGCTGTAAAGTTTTATTTTAATCTTTCCGAGCTATGCTGTTCACACACACACACTTTCTGAAACTGGCATTCTTTTAACGAGGATACCTGAAAACATGTAAGTTGTAAACACTGAACATTCGAAATCTAATTTCAGGGTCAACAAAACATATTTTGATCTACCAGTGTTTATGCCACAGGTGAAAAACGTAAAAAAAAATACATATTGTATATGGGAAGAATATCGAAAAGCCCAAGACAATGCCATGCTAATAATTAATATTAGGCCTTCGTGTCTAAAATTAGACTGGGTTCTGTAAGTTTTATCAGTGACGCGCCGTACGAATAACCATGTTTAAAGTATTCTGATATAGCATAAGCGACCATATTGCTTCAATTTGATGTAAAGCTTGTTTACTAGGCAAAAATGAGTTAGGCCTACTACAAACAGTGAATGGCTTATAATTACCTTTCAGAGAATTTTCGAGAAAAATGTTTCAAATAACAGTTTTAGCTCCTACTATGAGCATCCCATGTACAAAATTTAAACAAAATCGTAAGAGCTGTTTTCGAGAAAAACGAAAATTTCTTCATGTAAAGTCTCTTTTAAAATAAGAGAATGTCGTTGCCAATATTCGTGTCACATCCCTATAAGGTACCTAACTCAAATACAAAATTTTGTTTTCATACGATTTTCCGTCCTGGAGCTAAGCTGTCCACAGACATGTTTCTGAAAATAGTATTTTTGGATTCAGGGGAACTTCAAAACGTGCATTTATGTTAAAAACTCAACTTCGAATTTGGTAGTCGAACACAATACTTCCTCTACCCACAGTACCTATGGTACGGGCAGAGGAAGTAAAAAAGGAAAAATAACTCCCATACAAAATAAACTAGATAATATAAGCACTAGGATGGTTTATGTAAAAAACGGATTGATAGGCGTAATCTGTATTAGTCGATTAAGATTTCGACTTGGCTAGTTAGGTAAGCTAAGACCTAAATGAGTAGATAATATTCCGAACGGGATATCGGTAGGCCTACCTGAATAATGTATCCGGGACAATGAAGAGGAGCCAAGTTTGATTGGCTTAATGAGTAATTAAGGTAATGAGGCAGTCATTAGCAAAAGCGTCTAATCCCTGGAGCGGTGTAGCACATTTTTACGTATTTTGCAATGACCATGCAGAGATTTAAATCGTCGCATCAATTAACCCAGCTCTCATCCCGCAATTTCAGTTACTAAAAAAAAATTCACCGCTCAACTTTCAACAGAAATACAGAAAATCAATGTTAATGTTTGTATGGCGTGACAATTCCACGAACTTCTCCCTACACGATTCTACTGTATCTCAAATTTCAATAGTAGTGCGACCTATAATAAAATGCTCTACTCAGAATCCCACACAGAAATAAATCACTGGTCATGTTCTTCAAATGTGCAAAAGAGAGTTAGACCCAGACGGAAGAGATCTTAAATTTTATATATCAGAGACTAAAATATACTGAATATGGTTAAATCTAGGTACTTTGAGAAAAGAAAGGAAAGAGCTAAATGATCGAGACAGTAGCGGCATGAGCTAGAACTGCGAGATCTTTGGTTCAAATTCCGTGGTGGCCGGCCATTTGAATTTTTTTTTCATGGTTCACCTTATATCATAATCATAAAACATAAATAGCACTCAAATTAACTTCACGGCCATAAAACAAGTCGCTGTAATATGTAGCTTATACCAATAGTTTGCACCACCCTCCACAGCGCAACAATAGGGTAAGGATTGTGGAAGGTTATCGCTGGGCACCAGAGGCTCTGGAAACGAATAAATGCACTGGGGATGGTACAAAGCAAAATATTTCGAATAGCCTAGAGTGCTTTCTAGCCTTTTCGAATAAGTGGAAACACTACAAAGAAATATTTTAAGTTTTCTAAAAATATATATATTAAACTATTATTTTACAATAAGAATTAAAACTGGACATGCACTTCATTAAGATGATTTATCAACGTAGTTTGATTTCCCTAAATTTTAAATTACAATTTCCTATGAATTCTTTTAAGAAAGTTCTCTTAAAAAAACAATAAATTTATGCTATACACAATATACTTGCCATGCATTTAATACACGCTCTTATTAATAATGTAAGTTTTCATTGCACATGGATATTCTTGGTATTAATTAAACATTTCATGTCAAATTTGATTCATATTTTGATCCTATTAAAATATCAATATTTATAATGAATACGTGCTAAATCCTTCACATAGTATTGATTGAATTTTACAACATTAGTAAAACAAGTTGGGCAAAATCACCAGACCTAAAATATTACAAGTTCCTTTTTTAAAATCCAGACAAGAAATCCTTCACATCAATCTTTATAATTTATTTTGAAGGAGATGATCAAACTAAACAAATAATATTTTAAAAACCCTTCAAAATTAAATTAGAAATTTAAAACTACACAAGATAGTTAAGGGAATACAATCTAGAAGTCAAATTCATAAATCTTCATATTTGGTTAGATTGTATTTCCTTCATAATTATTTTAAATATACATAAATATTTAAATGACACTAACCTGTTCTTTTGGGCCTCACATACTTACAAATAATAAATATTCCCTTTCCTCGGGGGCCCAACGAGGAAAGCCCTCTTTCTTGAAGCTGTTAAAATTTTGCCTACGAACTAAAATGTTCCAGTTGCAGATGAAAGAAGTTAAGATTTACATAAAATAATAAAAATCCTCAACTGAAATTAATTACCAACTTAAAATTCCAATAAGGAACTCCCAAATTAAATCATTAATTTGAAATCAAAAACCAAAATTAAACTATATCCATTTTTAAAGTTACAAGTTCATATTAATGAAACGATTTAAGCCATGAGGCCTTCAAAATCAAACATGTTTCAGAACATAGCGTTGCCAAAATATTTTCTTAACGCCAGAAAAGAAACACGGATAAACAATAAATACACAAGATGTTACTTGATAAAGACTCACCCTACAACTGGAAAGCTGAAGCCTGGACGGCCATTGATTTCTCCTCTGCCTTTCGGCAGCCATTGTTTAGAGCGACCATTCTTGGCCAACAGCCTAATCAAGAAAGAGGACGAGTGGCGGGATTACATACTGTTATATAGGATCTGCAATCGATCTTCTATTGTTTCCTTGACATGCGTAGAAGTTTCTTTAATCACACCACAATTACTGTCGTTTATAACAAATGAAAAACATTACTGTAATGACAAAGCATCTTGCTCGCAGCTAGAAGAGATTTCACTGCCGCTTAGATCTATACCACAGCTGAACTGAAACTGTGCGAGCGAGAAGTGCAACTGAGAGAGTGAGATAGCGGCACATAAAGACAAGGGGGGAAGGAGAAGAGAGGGGAAGCTCGCTACGAACAGGCATCAGTCTCTCAGAGACTGCAAGAGCGGGCTTTCAAACTAAATGCCTCACAGATTTACGTAAAGTTTTCATAATGCAGGCATTTTTCTATGAGAGAAACATTTGTGCCATTATTAAAAATAATAAATGCCACGAATTGTTTCTCTCATAGAAAAATGCCTGCATTATGAAAACTTTACGTAAATCTGTGAGGCATTTAGTTTGAAAGCCCGCTCTTGCAGTCTCTGAGAGACTGATGCCTGTTCGTAGCGAGCTTCCCCTCTCTTCTCCTTCCCCCCTTGTCTTTATGTGCCGCTATCTCACTCTCTCAGTTGCACTTCTCGCTCGCACAGTTTCAGTTCAGCTGTGGTATAGATCTAAGCGGCAGTGAAATCTCTTCTAGCTGCGAGCAAGATGCTTTGTCATTACAGTAATGTTTTTCATTTGTTATAAACGACAGTAATTGTGGTGTGATTAAAGAAACTTCTACGCATGTCAAGGAAACAATAGAAGATCGATTGCAGATCCTATATAACAGTATGTAATCCCGCCACTCGTCCTCTTTCTTGATTAGGCTGTTGGCCAAGAATGGTCGCTCTAAACAATGGCTGCCGAAAGGCAGAGGAGAAATCAATGGCCGTCCAGGCTTCAGCTTTCCAGTTGTAGGGTGAGTCTTTATCAAGTAACATCTTGTGTATTTATTGTTTATCCGTGTTTCTTTTCTGGCGTTAAGAAAATATTTTGGCAACGCTATGTTCTGAAACATGTTTGATTTTGAAGGCCTCATGGCTTAAATCGTTTCATTAATATGAACTTGTAACTTTAAAAATGGATATAGTTTAATTTTGGTTTTTGATTTCAAATTAATGATTTAATTTGGGAGTTCCTTATTGGAATTTTAAGTTGGTAATTAATTTCAGTTGAGGATTTTTATTATTTTATGTAAATCTTAACTTCTTTCATCTGCAACTGGAACATTTTAGTTCGTAGGCAAAATTTTAACAGCTTCAAGAAAGAGGGCTTTCCTCGTTGGGCCCCCGAGGAAAGGGAATATTTATTATTTGTAAGTATGTGAGGCCCAAAAGAACAGGTTAGTGTCATTTAAATATTTATGTATATTTAAAATAATTATGAAGGAAATACAATCTAACCAAATATGAAGATTTATGAATTTGACTTCTAGATTGTATTCCCTTAACTATCTTGTGTAGTTTTAAATTTCTAATTTAATTTTGAAGGGTTTTTAAAATATTATTTGTTTAGTTTGATCATCTCCTTCAAAATAAATTATAAAGATTGATGTGAAGGATTTCTTGTCTGGATTTTAAAAAAGGAACTTGTAATATTTTAGGTCTGGTGATTTTGCCCAACTTGTTTTACTAATGTTGTAAAATTCAATCAATACTATGTGAAGGATTTAGCACGTATTCATTATAAATATTGATATTTTAATAGGATCAAAATATGAATCAAATTTGACATGAAATGTTTAATTAATACCAAGAATATCCATGTGCAATGAAAACTTACATTATTAATAAGAGCGTGTATTAAATGCATGGCAAGTATATTGTGTATAGCATAAATTTATTGTTTTTTTAAGAGAACTTTCTTAAAAGAATTCATAGGAAATTGTAATTTAAAATTTAGGGAAATCAAACTACGTTGATAAATCATCTTAATGAAGTGCATGTCCAGTTTTAATTCTTATTGTAAAATAATAGTTTAATATATATATTTTTAGAAAACTTAAAATATTTCTTTGTAGTGTTTCCACTTATTCGAAAAGGCTAGAAAGCACTCTAGGCTATTCGAAATATTTTGCTTTGTACCATCCCCAGTGCATTTATTCGTTTCCAGAGCCTCTGGTGCCCAGCGATAACCTTCCACAATCCTTACCCTATTGTTGCGCTGTGGAGGGTGGTGCAAAGTTAGTGATAGCTTTCGAGCGTGGTTGTTAACCAAATTGGTTAGCCCACGATAGTAAATTTTACAAAATAGTGAAGAAATAATTTTTTTTAAGTGGAAACATCAAAATGAAATATTTAAATTTTATTTAATGGTGATTTAATGTTTTATTTTGTTTTAATGGTCTGTTCTCTTGGCTAAAATTGTGTACTTTGCCTTTCATGTCACTAATAATGGAGAGAACTAGGGTGAAACCTGATAATTTGCTGAAGTCTGACCTGATCTACGAACTAAAAATAAGAGGTATTCAACCAGATGAGAGTCGAGTAGTGCCAGAATTACGCAAGGAGTTGAGAGAAAATTTGGACCTACCAGTCAACTTAGATTATCTGGGTGAGTCACAAACCTCTCTTTTATTAAGTGAAGTGCAAGATAGGTTAGAATTTCTCGATGATCAATTGGGTCATGAGAATATCAGTAGTACAGGTGTAGCAAAAGTGATAGATAGAGCTCGTCATCTTAAAAACCGTGTTAGTGACATAAAGCTGTTAGTCGGAAAGACTCCTTATGAGCAAAAGTGGATCGATGCTGACCATAAACTCAATGAAATGTTAAGCAAACTTAACTGGAATGATACGGAGTTAGATGCTGTGGTGAGCGCACAGCCTGATCGCAAAGTGAAAAATCCCTTAGAGCCAGTGAATACTAGTCAAACTGCTAGGGACCACTTTATTGATTATGAATCCCCGATTAGACAAACCCGAACTGAGTTTTTAGACCATAGTCAGGCGTACCGAGCAGAAAGTAGTGGTTTTTCTTATCCTAGACCAGACGTTAAGCCAAATTTGTTTCCTCCTATGCACCGAGTATCTTTCGCCAATCTCCCTCACCCATTAGCTTCACTTCTTGAAAATGGTTCCCATTTTTCTGATGAAACTGTGGAAAAGGTGTTAGAATTTATTGGTTATGTCTGCGATTTGAAAGAACAAGCTTCAGTTTTTGATTTTGATGACAGAGATATCTTGGCATATTTATTTTCTAAACTTTCAGGAGCTTTTCGCGACGTGGCTTTGGAAGCGATTAATACTGGATTAGGTTTAAACCATTTTCATGAAAAGCTGCTAAATATTTACTTGCCTGTCCGAGCTCGAGCTGCTCTAGTCAACAAGCATTTTTATCGCACTCAAGCAGGCGGTGAATCTCTTGCTGCATATGCTAGAAGCGTTAGGAGAAGTGCAAGCATTTTCAAGTTACGTCTGTCTGAGAAAGAGATTGTAGATACCATTGCCGAAGGTATGTCTCCTGAAACTAGGTCGAAGGTAGTTTTTGAGAGTAGGCCGGTGTCTTTTAAGGAATTGGAGAGTTTATGCGCCAGGGTTAATGCCATAAGCTACACCGATTCGCTGAGGTGTGAACAAGAAGTTTCCCCTCGTGCCGTTCAGCCCAAGCCCAGTGTTAGATTTGACAGTGCTACTAATAGGAAGACAGTTACGTGTTTTAGATGTGGTAAAGCGGGACATGTAGTGAGGTTCTGCAAAGCTCCTGTGAATAGAAATGTGGAGAATAGTAATGCTCCCAGTCGCTCTGGAGAATGAGAATTGTTCCACTCTAGGTACCAGAGTGGAGACTCAGTGGTCAGTTCTAATGTTTTCAAGAGACTTAAGACGAGTGAGGTTAGGAAGACAGACGAGACGGACTTGCTGGACGAGCCTACTAGGGAATCGCGCGCCCCTAGTAAGCGGACCATTTTGTTTAACAGGACTCACGCTACAGACCTTAAATGCCAGACTCACCGTTCCTACCCGACAAGGACTTTTATTAACAGTGATTTTAGTAAACTGAACACAGACTACATGACCACGCATGTAAATTCTCTCAGAAAAAACAGGAAAGTTAGTAGAAAAAAGTGTAAACATGTCAAAAATAAAACTGTGAATGCGGCTCACAGTATAAATTATGGTCCGGACCCTCGCCGTGCAAATAAACCAAATAATGACTACCCTAATTGTGACAAAATGGAGGTACAAAGTACCGATAATCCACATCAAGTAGCTGCTATAGTAGACGCTAAGCTACCGATGCTTGGGGTTGAAATATGTCAATTCAACTTGTCCGCACTACTGGATAGTGGGGCAGCCGTGTCTTTACTCTCAAAAGACGCCTACAATAGGATGTGCCTTGCAAATAAACACATGCCTAGAATCGTTAAGGGAAATGCTAACTATAGGACAGCGGATGATCAGTTACTTTCTTCGGTAGGTTCCGTGTCTTTAAAAATCAAAATTGGGAATTTCACTTGGAAGTGTCATTTTGTTGTTTGTGAGAATTTAGTGATGCCTGTCATTCTAGGCTATCCTTTTATGCAGAAGGCAGGTTTATTTTTAGACTTTGGCAGTAAGAAGTGTCATTTCAAATTTTCTCCTGATTTCAAATTTGATTTGTTTTTCGGTGTTCCGTTCTGCAATTTAATGACATCTGATAGCAGTAAGTTAATAAATTTTCTAAATCCATCTGATTTATTACCTGAGAATGTCAGTTCTGTCTCTGTAGACTTGGCGCATTTGGGACCAAGTGACAAAAACCAAGTGACGCGTCTATTAGAGGAATTCCCAGATGTTTTGACACCGAAGTTAGGGTTGACTAATGTACTAGAATATGACATTGAGCTGCTCGATACTCAACCCGTTCGTAGACCTCCATACAGGCTGTCTCCGCCCCGAATGGCCATCTTGAAAGAACATATTAATACTATGGTCGAACAAGGAGTCCTCAGGGTTTCCAAGTCCGATTATAGTAGTCCGGTCTTTCTAGTACCGAAACCTGGAGGGAAGTTCAGACCGGTAATTGATTATCGACATCTCAATGCCAAGATCAAGATAGATTCAGTGCCTTTACCTGATATTCATTCAGCCTTCAGTTTCTTTTCCGGTGCCAAAATTTTCTCCTCGTTGGACCTTAACCAAGCCTATTACCAGATACCTCTTACAGAGCGATCTAAGCGCTATACAGCCATTATATGTGACTGGAATACCTATGAATTCTCTAGAATCCCTTTCGGCCTCGCCACTGGGGCTCAGGTCCTCACACGCTTGTTGGATCAAATATTTTCTGACGTCAAGTTTAAATATGTCTACCATTACCTTGATGATTTAGTAGTCTACTCTGATTCCTTTGAGGAGCACCTGGAGCATCTAAGGGAGGTATTTTCTCGATTAAGGAATGCTGGTCTAACCCTTAATCCTGAAAAAGTGAATATTGCTGCTCGCCGTCTTTCCTTTCTTGGTCACTTGGTGTCTGCCGATGGTGTCACCATTGACCCGGAACGGACTGAGGCTATTCAGAAATTTCCCCCTCCTAAAGATGTAAAAGGTGTAGCCAGATTCGTTGGTATGATTAATTTTTTTAGAAAATTTATCCCTAACATGGCAGAAATTTCAGCGCCTTTGAATAATTTGAGAAAAAAGAATGTCAAGTTTGTGTGGACACCTGAGTGCCAGGAAGCTTTTCAAAAACTTAAAATGTTGATCATGTCTCCCCCTGTTTTGGCCATGCCAGACTTTTCCAAGAAATTCATCTTGCAGTGCGATGCTTCGCCTGTAGCTTTGGCATCTGTTCTCCTACAGGAATTCGAGGAGGGTAGAAGGCCTGTGGCGTATGCCTCTAGGACTTTGACCCCTCCGGAACGCGTGTATTCTATGTATGAGCTTGAGGCTCTCGCTGTACTCTTTGGAGTGGAGAAATTCAAGCTTTACATAGAACATGTAGAATTTTTGCTGGAAACCGATTGCCAAGCTTTGAGTTGGGTGCTGGCCAAGCCTCGTACCACAGGAAGAATTGCGAGGTGGGCAGTCAGGCTTTCCGCATTTAAATTTAAAGCTAAACATATTAGAGGGACTGACAATGTAGTAGCCGACGGCTTAAGCCGTATGTTTAGTCCAGAAGAAATATTACAAAGTCCAGAAAATGTATTGGATGAGCCTAAAGAGCTATCTGGCATGATCGGAAACATTTTAGGCGATTTTCCTCTTGCTTTCACTTCTTTAACTGATCATCAGGCCAATGATGAAGAGTTAGCTCCCCTTATAGCCCGCCTTAAAGGTGGAGAAGACATACGCCACTATGTCTTTAGAAATAATGTATTATATAGTGCCCCAGCGCGTAGGTCACCCTCTAAAATTGTCTTACCAGCTGCATTAAGAGACATGGTATTCAAATATCACCATGAGTCTCCAGTAGGAGGACATTTAGGGTTCTACAAGACTCGGGCGAAAATTAAACAATCCTTTGTTTGGAAGGGTATGGATGGTTACATAAAAGCAAGGATAAAGGCATGCCAGCAGTGCGCCATATCCAAGCCTGCTCAATGTACCAAAATCGGATTTTTAGCTTCTAGTGTGCCTAACGCACCAATGGATAGGTTACATATTGATTTTGTTGGCAAATTACCCCGTTCAAGAAGCGGAAATGCTTATATTCTTGTAGCAGTGGATGCATTTTCTAAATTTGTGTGGCTATTTCCCTTGAGAGATGCTACAACTAATTCTACAATTCAAAGTTTAAAAAGAATCTTTTCTATGACAGGATTTCCGAAGTCTTTAGTTTCAGATAACGCTAGTTGCTTCATTTCTAAGTCCTTTAAGAAATTCCTATTCTCGTTAGGTATTCAGCACATCCGTACAGCTCCATTTCACCCTTCTCCAAACTTTTCGGAGCGTTTTAATAGAAATCTGAAGGCAGCGCTTATTGCGTACCATTCAGACGAGCATGTCGCCTGGGACAAGGAACTGTTCTGGTTACAGTTTGCGTTTAACACCGCACGACATGAAGCTCACAAACAAACTCCATTTCAGTTAATGTTTGCTTTTCCGCCCAATAGTCCCCTTTCCAATGCTTGGTCTTTAGCAGAGCTCTTGCCAGAAGAACAAGACGCAGGTAGAGTTAAAGAGATTTGGAAAAAGGCAGCTGCCAATCTGCGACTTGCTCACCAAAAGACTCAAGAGAGATATGATGCTAATAGACAACCAGTAAATTTTGTGGTAGGAGACAGGGTATATTTGAAAAACTTTCCAAAGAGTAAGGCAGTGGATAGATTTTCTGCGAAGCTCGCTAGAAAGTTCAGAGGTCCTTACGACGTAATCAGGTTCTTAACCCCTGTGACTGTGCTTTTAAAAGATTGTATATCTGATAAAACAGTCAAGGCACACGTCAGTCATGTTAAAAAGACCTGATCTTAAGTTTTTCCTAAGAGAACAGAATTTCAGAGTACCAGGAAGAAGATGGTTTGCTACACGACTTCAGATTCGACACCAGCCAGGGCGAGAGTTGGTGAAGACTAAGACAGAAGATACTGGATGCCGGTAGTTCCCAGCAGTCGAAAGAGTTGAGGGGATCTCAAGTCGAGTGGGACTCCGATCTATGGAAAGCATGGTGAAATACGGTTTCTGTTTTTTTTGTTTCTCAAGTCAGCAATCTTTTCCCAGAACTTTATTTAAACAGCAAGAGAAAGCCAAGGAATCAGACGAACATAATGTTCATACTTGTATAATTTTTGTAAATATAGTATTCTAATTATGTTAAATTAATGTCATGGTGATTACCATGTAAAAGGGTATAATTTAAATTGTAAATATAGTGATGCAGTGTATTTTAATTAGTTGTGATAGTGTAATGTAAATGTTATAATAGGACTGCATGTTGATTTTTCTCCGTTTCATGTAAATATTTTTGAAGAAGCTTTAAGAAATTTTAAAAATCTGGATTATACTAGAGCTATCCTTTTAAAACTTCAAAGTATCAGGAGAGTAAAATATTCACTTGTATGTTGCCTTGAATTTCTGTGATCTGCCGCTAGTCTTGTCATTTCAGGAGGTCTTTATACTAGTGGAAGATGCGGAGTCACTGTGGTATCAAGACAGAGTGGGCTACTTCCTGAACGCGGGTCCTGAAAAGCTGGACAGTCTCACTGTGGGAGAAAGGAAGACGTCGTCTCGCCTATAATGTCTCCTCTCCGTGAATATACAGTGCCTGCCAGCGAGCACCGACATGGACGATGGTGAAAAGGGTTGGATACCTGGTTTGTAAGAATGGACTCGTAAACAAGGTAAAATCCTCCCAAATAATTAAGTGCTCTAGTCGGATCCGGTTCATAGCGAAGTGCTCGTCTGACTTGAAGACCTTTCAGTGAACTCTATGATTTTCTTCCCACTAGTTAATTAATTTTTTCTATGAGAGATTACCTGTATGGTTTGGAATATATTCCAACATATATTCCAAGTCATGGGGGGGGTGATTTGTGCCATTATTAAAAATAATAAATGCCACGAATTGTTTCTCTCATAGAAAAATGCCTGCATTATGAAAACTTTACGTAAATCTGTGAGGCATTTAGTTTGAAAGCCCGCTCTTGCAGTCTCTGAGAGACTGATGCCTGTTCGTAGCGAGCTTCCCCTCTCTTCTCCTTCCCCCCTTGTCTTTATGTGCCGCTATCTCACTCTCTCAGTTGCACTTCTCGCTCGCACAGTTTCAGTTCAGCTGTGGTATAGATCTAAGCGGCAGTGAAATCTCTTCTAGCTGCGAGCAAGATGCTTTGTCAAGTTACACGACCTACTGATATGCTTATAGGACGTGAACCTATGATATGAACTCGCAGTTAAAACGTGTATAAACACAGCTGAAATAAAAAATAAGTGACTCTTATTCTGCATAACAATTAGCGTACGCCTGAAAAAAAAAACAGTTTTGTAACGACTATATGGAAACTTGAAAGTTTTTAAAATTACAAACCGGTCGGATCCAGACCCATAGTAAGATCAATATTATTTTAGAGTTCAGAAATTAGTAAACCTGTCAGTTTTTTGACAGAACTAGCTGCCCAAATAAATGTTTGCGTTAAATAACCTTTATTACCAATATTCAGCACATCAGTTGTCAATCTATAGGCTAGAATTTAATTATTATATTTCTTACCTACGTCGAGGACAATTATTTGCTTTGAACCAAGAACTTGTGACCAAAAATATATTAATTTGATTTCGAGGCATGTAGGATATTACTGGCTACTATGACATTAGTGCCATAAGCAAGCAAAATCGTATTTGATACGAGATTATGGTCAATGGAAGTTCACTTATACATGCTAAGAAAAGACGTGATCCTAATATCGACCCTTGAGGAACTCCGTGTTTTATGGTAGGTACCCCAATCCAATGCAATTGTAGACTAATATTAAAATGTTCTGTATTTATTACGCTACTCGTTCCCTCGTTAAAAATTATCATCATTATGGAATAAAAGGGATAGCACACGCAATTGTGTTAAAGAAACAGAAAAATAACTTATTAAGAAGATTCACACTCTACTTTCAAGTCGTGACCTATAACTAATACCACTTTTTAAGAGATTAAGAAATTTCAAAGACACGTGAATTTGTTTCGAACAAGTTACAGTTTTTTTAATGCATTAAAATCGAGTCTATACTTGGGGAAAGTTTAGATAAAGTACCTCCACAGTTTTCTATTGTTTTAATCAAACGTCAAAATATCTACACAAGAAAACGGTTTGAGTACAACTTATGTATGAATATGCACAGTAAGATTAATCTTACATGGTATTAAAAGAAAATATAGCCATACATGTAAAGATAAATGATCATTTAAAAACTACTATAAAAATATGGAAATATTTGTAATCTATTTTTCTCTCTCATTTATATTTTCGCTGAGTAAATGAACCCGGAAGTATAAAATTAATCTATTTTCGAAAAAACCGATACAACTATCGATTTTTTTTTCTGGTGATTATCTTTGCATTTGGATCTTGTAAAGTGCAACTGGGATAGCCAAAAAGCATTAAGTACCGAACTGGAATAAGTGCATTGTCAACCGAACAGAAACGCCTTTCTATACAATTCATGTCGACGAAAGAGATCGCAGTAAAAGCAGTATAAATGAAAATCAATGATGCCACCACACGACCCCACAGACAGTAGCATATTGATATTCATAGCGCGATGACTGAGATGTTACAAGTTCCACTACCGGGTGATTCTCTTCTGACGGGAGTAATTAGGTACATTACCTGGCGTCTTGGATCCGCAGTCAACTGTCTGTGATAGGAGTAATTGTAGAGACATTTCGCCATTTGCAATTAGATAAATTATTTAGGCCTCCAGCATTGCAAATGCCAAATGAAGCTCTAGTTACAATTCATCTGGCAAACTGTACATTTATTCGGACGTAAGATTACTTATCTTTAAATGCAATAAGGTAAAAATACCCACTACTTTAGCAATCAGTTCCCCTCTACTTTGAATACCAGTTCGATAGAGCAATAGTTCAACAGGCAATCTTAGAAAAACAATGAGAGGGGCACAGAAGATCCTTAGCCACCTATATGAACATTTCGATGTTGGATGGTTTAACTTACATAATACAGGAGTCACATCTGTTTCATGTAGCATATGTATGTATATATGTAAACTATGGCTATTTAACGACAGTAGTATACTGCTACTTAGCCCTAAGAGCGTTGGCAGAATGCTGAAATTTTGTTCCGCACGAGTAGGCCTACTGTAAATCTAAAGACATCCACATTTATACACATATATAGTCCACTGACTCGGGATGGGATCAAACCATACTGACTGCGCCGCCCAGACTGAGCACCTAACAACAAAGACTGGTACAAAATGATTAATATACCTGAAATTATGTGACTTAATGTAATTCGTAGTAAGCTTTAAAAGACAAATATTTTACACCAAAACGAAGAAACCAACCTCGGTTTCTCGAAGACAGCAAATAATATTAGAAGTAACTGCCTTGTGCTTCCTAAAATATTATAGAAAGTCGAGTACTGCCGTACTACAAGACAATATCTTCCGGATTGGGGAACCGCGCGATATGTATCTGGAAGTTTCTCCAACGATCGTAGTACATGCAATTCACGTTATCCTGGCAGTAAAATCAAGGGGAATGTTGAAACAGATTTAATCATCTATCTTTACAGTATTGAAGAACCTTGCAAGGAAAGCATGAAACCCTCCCCGCTGAAATGTACTTTGATGTTTCGCTGACAAGATAGATATATATATACAGTATAAGCCTTATTGTTTCTATTTTTTTTAATGCAGGTAAGTAAGAAAACGTTTTATTCTATCTAATTACAATACTAGAAGAAATAAAACATTGTCTTTAATAGAACCAAAATACTTCACCTCTTCTGGCTCTAAACATAGCATTTATTATGGTCCAAGACTCTATAACTCTATAATTAGGTCACATCCAGAAATAGTACATATGAACAACAAAAAATTCAATAATCTTATTTCATAGTTCAAAAGTTACTTCACTCTGTATTTAGTAGACAATTAAGGAACTATTTTATTTGTAATAACTCAGGGTTTCAATTTTTGTTCTTACTACTTTCCCTTTTTTCTTTTTACTATTCTGTTCTTTCTTTTTTATTATTATTTTTTAGGTATTGATTTAATATTATATTTTCTTTATATATTTGTAATTTGTATTTTGTAACGTAAATGGCTGAACTGTGCCCGAGCACGAGCTCTTGCTCATTCGGGCGGTCTTGTTTTGTTTTGTATAAATTTGTATAAATAAATAAAAAAATAAAAAATAAAAAAAAATAGTTTCTGTGTAAAAATGCTATAAGTGAGAAAGAAAATATGTTTTTTAGAAATACGAGTCATCTCGTAGAGTGAATTCCTGGTTCATAGGCCTATAATGAATAGGTAATGTTTTCTACAAGCTTCCTTGTCAATACTGTTATAATGTCCTTCTGTTGTCTGCTCAGTCATGTGGCCAGATACCCCAGTAGACCTACAAATAAATTTATTTCCTTGGCAAATTAGTTCGAGATGGAATCAAACGTGAAGCACTTGATTATTATATTATTACACGTGTAGTAGTGATGGGTAAGTTACAGATACGTGGACATGAAGGTTAGTTAAATAAATGTCATTACATCCCTATTAAGATCATCTTTGATAGCCATTAAGGTTTCAATCTGCAGACTTACTCTGAGAAACAGACGAGGCCAACATGGAGATTGGATACGACCGCATTTAATGAAAACCTAATGAAATTGTGGGAAGGCGTCTCCAACTCCATTTTCAATCTGGCGGTCATCAGCAGCTTTAGCATGTATCTAACTTCTCCGTCGGTTAATTTGAATCATTATTGGAATGACTTGACTCATCAGTGGGAACAAGAGACATGTTAGCATATTATATATTGTTTCACACATCCACTGGCAGGAGATCCGTCTAGGAGTCCAAGATTTTCGAATTCCTTTAATACGAGTTTTCAGATTTTCAGATTATATTCCTTTGTATTTTATATACAAACTAGCTTAAATGACCCGGCATCGCCCGGTACTTCCTATTTTCAAACTCTAGGCCCTTACATAGTCTTCCGTCTTCTGGTTGCAGAGTTAATATAACCAACATACATTCTTTTCTTCGATGGCATTTCAATAATTCTGGAAAAAGAAGAAGCTTCATTAATGACGATAAAGAGGGAAAGTGCCCGTAGGCTAAGTGTTCAAAATTTCTTCAAGATCGGAGACAATTTAAAATTCCCACTTTTTGATAGCATACATGTTCATGCTTTTACTAAATTTTCATGCAGCTGCAGAGATTAAATCTGCTGTCATGAAAATAATGTAGAACAAGTTGTACGAAAATCAATACCAGAGTATGCAACACACGGTTTAAAGTTTCTCCAGTCGATGAACATTTAATTGTGGAAGAACACAGCATACAATGATACTTTATCCGATAAAAGAACTAATATTACAGCAGAGAACTTATAAGCCATGCTTACTTGTTATATCAATGAACGGGCTGAATAAAGAATTTCAAATTAAAATTTGTACAGTAATATTTTGCATTATATTAGCCTTATTTCATTTAACAGCTTTTATCCCGCTTTGAGCCTACTTTTTATACAGAAATTCACAAGTTTTATCCACCATAAAACCGTGTCCTTATCACATTTGAATAATAGTAGGCCTATGGAATACTTTACATTATGTGTATTTCTTTTATGTGAATGTAGACCACTCGTTGATTAAATCATTTTTAATAGTTTTAATGGAAACACTAATATCAAAATCGAAAAATTATACATTTTTAATTTATTAATCAGACTGCTTCGCTTGATTATAAATATAATCACATATTTCAATTTATCTTTGTCTGATTAGCGAGGCAGCTCAGGTCTTCTCGGTAGGCATTTTGTACTCTCATGCTTAAGGGCCTACTAATTTCTAAACTCAAAAACACTTTCAATAGTTAGCGTAAGAGAAATTGAGGGGGTCAGCGCAACAGTGGTCTATTGGTGGTCTTTAATTTGATACTGTGTCTCTCACACTGCTGCATCCCACTCCAGTTTAGAGATGAATATTTCTTGTAACTTACTTTGTAACTATTAAGTATGGAATGATAACAGCCTGTTACAAATGATAAAAATAGCAAGCTACCGAAGCTCCTGCCTAGGGTATCTTTTATCGTCTCGTTGACACTAATGGTTTATATAAGCACAAGAGAGGGGAACCGAAATAAGATGCGAGAAAGTAGTAATTTTAACGATTGAGGGAAATAAAGTTGTGTGAGTGTTTCAAGAATGGGAATCAAACATGAGAAAGTAGTAAATTTAATACATTTGAATTTGGCTGTCAATAATTAAATACATTAAAATCATTCCTGTTTTGACAGGGGTGCAATTACACAATGGAAAACTGTATGTAGGCTAGTTGAGAGAGACAGTATTACATTCAAAGACTACCACCTAACTTAAGTTTCATTTTGAAACAATTACTCCTTATATATTATATATATATATATATATATATATATATATATATATATATATATGAATCTATATTTCACCGTAAGGAACGTTTTCATTTTGTGTGTGTATGTATGTGTGTATATTTTGCTGCACACACACACACACACACAAAATGAAAACGTTCCTTACGGTGAAATATTGATTCAGAATTTCAAAGCTGAATGCAATACTTTTTCTCCAAAGGTGTTATTAGTTAAAGAAATCCCCAGATAATTATGACGAAATGAATCCCTGTGTTATATTTAGTGTAAAAAACAAAATTTAGTGAAAATCAGTGAGCGGTCAGTTAGTTGATTTAACTGAAGGGGAAACTAATTTAAGCTCATTGTGTTGGCAGTGGTGCACACGGTGTGACGTAGTTACTACGCGCTTAATTGTCAAAACGACTTTGTAAATGCTGCAGGAGGATTTATAACCCTGGACCCCAACATTTACAGTGTTCCGCGCACTTACGGTGCACTATAAACACTGCACTCAAAATCAGAATGTTGTCATTTACTGTGACATGCGTAATACTTTTACTTCCCGCTAGTAAAAAGTTTGAATTGACGATGTAGCCACATCAGTAGCTATGATCATTTCGACCTATCATTTGAAACCGCAGTCATGGGTAATAAAGGAATATCATTTGAAACTGCAGTCGTAGGTAATAAAGGAAAATTGGATTTCAGCAGACATTTCCAACAACCCGTTATAGGACTGATATATATGGCGAAGTATGCCCACAAAGAAACTATGGAAGCCAAAAATGCGAGGACTAAAATCGAAAGTTATGGAAGCATTTTATCCTGAGCCAAAAACGTGAGGACTAAAATCGAAAGTTATGGAAGCATTTTATCCCGAGTCAAAAATGTGAGGACTAAAATCGAAAGTACGCACAGTCAAAGGAACCAAAAGCTGCTAGAGGGATCCAATGTGAAAGAGATACTCTAAAGGCCGATTTACACATAGGCCTATACGACCGGGAGACGACTGCGGCCTGCATGCCTTATAGCGCGTCGTTTATCGGAAAAAGATGAGAACTACTAAGAGCTGATGGCCGAGAATAGTTTGATTCATGAATTACGAGGTATTCTAAAAACCTCAACTTAGATATTTAATTATGGTCGAACAAAAACAGTGGTATGCAAGTTGCCTACAATGAGAATTAAGACACTCGCATGAAAAATATACAACGAGCTAAGCCTGTCTTAATAAACGTCATTACAGGCTCCTTACTAGGGACCATGTGTTTTGGTAACAGCGATAAATACCACCATTCCATACGTAAATATTGAGAAAGGTGTACAATAATTTGATTCAAAATCTTAATATTTTGTGATTTTTCCTTCATTTCGTACATCATTTCTGCTATTTCTCTGACTGCCGAGAAACTTTCGATACTTGTAATACGCTATTCAGTGATGATACACCCCTTTTCTGCTTTCTCTGTGCCGAGTAGGGATGTCTATGTTAGTTTGCGGCAAAGAGAGTAAATTCAACAGATTTCGTATTTCATCCACATTAGTTGGCACTTTTGTGCGAACAAATTACGATATTTTAGGTTACATAAATGCCCACTTCTTCACGATTTTTTATGAGTTCTATAGGTTTTTAAGAACATTATAACCCAAAATATGGCCATCTTTCGTGGTTCTAAAATAGAACACAGTGTGCAGAGTGCCGTGGCATCTATATAAGAAAAATGGTTAAAATATTTTATTTCGCGAAATTCCTACGAAATAGAAGAAAGTTGAGACCGAAATCGGCAACTTTATTTTACCAAAAAATACAGTCCCTACTCAAAGCAAATAAATTGTCCTCGACGTAGGTAAGAAATATAATAATTACATTCTAGCCTATAGATTGACAACTGATAGCCTATGCTGAATATTGGTAATAAAGGTTATTTAACGCAAACATTTATTTGGGCAGCTAATTCTGTAAAAAAACTGACGTTATTCAGGCACTTTTAACGGGAAACCAGTTTTTGCGTGTCTTTGTCAATGAATGATACCGCCTGTGATGAAAACCAAGTGTGCACTTCTTGTTTCACATCATCATCGTCGTTGAAATGTTTTCCACCAAGCAAATAAATACAGAACAAGGCGTGGAATCCTTTTGGTTCTCGACAATGTCGACAATGCCCGGCCACACACAGCCAAGATCTGATCGCATCATTTGGTTGGGAACTACTTGTCCACCCTCCCCAAAGTTCGGATTTGGCACCAACGAATTTTAACCTGTTTATTCACCTGAAGTAATTCCTTCATGAAAAAAATATTAACGACGATGATGTGAAACAAGAAGTGCAGACTTGCCTTTCGTCTCAGGTGGCATTTTTTCGACGAAGGCATATAAAAATGGTTTCCCGTTACAAGTGACTGAATAATGGCGGTGACTATGTGGAGAAGTAGTGTAAGGTGTAAGGTAATGAATTATAAATGTGTTTGGAAAATAATGTTTTTTTTTTTTAATTAACGGTAGGTCCTACTTTAAAAACACGCCTCGTATTTTCTGGTGAAGCAAGAGTAAGAATAGGAATATTCTCCTGCAACACAGAGCGCTGCAAAAGAGGGAGGGAGAGGGGAAGAGAAACGGAAAAAGAGAAAATTATGAATATAAATAAATGAAGACTGACTAGCCTAAGTGTGCTTAAACAAACAGCTTCAGAGATTTAGGCACCTTCTACTGTATTATGGTATCTCTCCAATCGGGGAATTCTACAATTTCTTCAGACTCTCAAGGGCCATCTCATGGGGAATAGCTAAAGCATTGGGGGGGGGGGGGATAGTGGATAAGAAAGAGAGTAAGGGGTGGAAAATATGATTTTGTTTCAAGACGTATATGGGGTTATTTAACCTGCTGTAAATCTGACACGGGATACGACATACTATTCAAGAATAGGAAAATGAACCTTAAACCTTGCATGTACGAGATTCAGTTTCTCAGATATGGGGAAAAAAAGAAAAGAAGAAAAAAACTAATGCCTAACTGCCACGAAACAATTAACATAACGATCAGGGCCCACAATTTATATCTTGTACTTTATCATCACACATTTAAGACGAAACCAACATCCCATTGCTTACATTCTGAATTTCGGCTTTTTATACTAGACAAAACTTCTGGAGATCTTTGGTGGGTGTTAATCTCACGCAGGAATTCAGCTGCGCAAAACAAGAGCCCAGCATTGGCTGCAAGATGAGAGAAATAAGAACTGGTAACACAACGGAATAGTGAGACAGGTGAAAATATAATCTACAGGATATCCCCTGAAGTACAATCTCGCGACAAGTCTTAGTATTCCAAGAATAGAACAATACACATACTGAGCTGGATCAGAAGAATCTATTCCTGCTGCGACAGGGAGAAGTTCACGGTCACTCCCCATAAAATTCTGCGTTTACTTTCTCCAGCACATTTGCTGCCCTGAACGAAACAAATGAAAACGCTCACCCTGCACATACATAATAAATGCATTCGCACTTCGCCTAATGAAGTCTGTGTACTGTCTGTGTTGTGGTTACATTTTCCATTATTTACATTTACATCTCATAGCATCTACATATAACTTTACAATGTATTGAATTTATATGGATATAGTCGCTATAGACTATACTTGCAGCATAAGAAAAATGTCGTGTCTTCCTCATCTCAACCATAGGCTCCATGTTTCCGTAAATTTAAAATGCATTTATCCACTGCACTGCGTTCGCATTGCATTAGGATTGAGACTACATTGGGCTGCTTACCAAATCAGGAATTCACTAAGCATGGTCAGATTAGGCTTTTGAGAATAACCCAATGCTTACGAAAATTTATCTAAATCCTTTTACCGAACTTTTCAGCGAAATTAATTTTTAGGAACATAACCAGCACCAGGAAAAATTCAAAGCACATTTAACATAAAATATGCCATGACGGGGGGAACCAGAAATTCTTGCTGTTATGACCGGACTATACGACTGCTTATTAAAAAAAAAAAAAAAAATGTAAATTTTATAAAAACATATGTAGGCTATATGTGTAAAACAATAAACTCTTCCAATTTCTAGTCATACACATGCACATCAATTACACTTGCATACAAATACACACACATGTAAGAATCACAGCAGGTATGTTTTGCCAATTTACGAATAATACAGAATGGAATTATGCAGGCTATAATGTTTGGGTCCGCGACTCTCGATCAAAAACATAATTACGAAAACGTCAGACAGCCATGGTAGCAAAATGAGTTCAGCAGTGATGTAAGTCCTAAACAGCAAATGCGGGTTGTGGAAATACTATTTTGTTAAACTCACAACAGAAAACATTTTGTAATGTCTCTCTCCACGAAATCAATGTCAGGGATGCTCTCATCCTTTAAAAAAAAGTGTCATAGTATGGCCAGTTTCTGCAGCTCTTCATTATTTTCCTGGAGTTACGTCTGTAATTATTTATTTATTTATTTAATTATTGCACTAAGAATATTACAGGCTAATGCCCAATTACAATATTCTCACTTATATTAATACACCAGATTCTAATATTAAATATTTAAAGTGATATTCAAAATAATTATACTAATACTATAACTATAAAAAAACACACAGAAAAGAAAAACACAAACACAAACAATATGGCAATTACACAAGGGAACATAACATGAAAAACAAATAATAATATAAATAATAATATAATAGTTTTGGAGGAAAATATTATGGTGTTGAAGAAAAGATAGTAAACGCAGAAAACGAGTGAAATGACAGAAAGCAATTTTGTTCATAACAAATCCTTTAACGTTAGTAAAAGCGGAAAATGAGTGAAATTACAGAAACTATTTTGTTCATAATAAATTCTCTAGCGTACCAATTTCGAACCAAGAACATTTATAAGACATACGAGTCCTAGTCGCCAAATGCATGAAGATGGAAATTAATCAAACTGGGAATATGCTGAAAAACATACAAATTGGAACGTGCACATTTGAGACAACAACAAACTACACATATTTGGGAGTTGAAATAAACAGCAAGGGACAGTGTCCGAAGAATTTAATAAAAGAATACTAGGTGGAAATACTACACAAATTTGAGTTTAATAAAGTTAAGTCTGTTATCCCAAGTATACAAAATGAGCCTCTATAGAATATTGGTAAGACCTGTAGTATCGTATGCTCCCGACAGTTGGACACTAAGTACAAACAATGAGAATGGCTCTAAGAATGTTTAAAAGAAAAATCACTAGACACATAATATATGGACCACTTAATGAAACAGGAATATGGAGAATGAGATCTAATTTATAAATAAATGAGATATTACATGGAGAAGATATTGTTAGGCATGTGAAATCACTAAGGCTTAGCGGATGGCTTGGCCATGTAGAAAGAACGTAGAAAGAATGGAAAAAGAAAGAATACAAATAATCTATTGTATGGGGACGTTATAGGAACCAGAAAACAGGGCAGACAAAAACATGGGGGGGGGGGAGATACAAGATGTAGACCAGGATTTAAAAAGATGAAGGTAAAGAATTGGGAAAGAAAGACTCAGTAAAGAAAGACATGGAAGAAGACTGTGAAGGAGGCAAAAGCCCGCCAAGGGCTAAAGAGTCGAGAAAGAAGAAGAAGAGTCGTCCTGATCACATGCATATTTTAAAGATTATGCATTTCAGAACATGTATTCCCTGTAAATAAATTTGTACTTAAATACTATTCGGAACATGACACACTTTCAAACTATGCATATTACAGCGTTCTACTGCAATTAATACTACGCTATGTAATAAGTAATACTCAATTTCGAAGAACGCTTAGATATGCAGAATAGCAGACGGCGTTTCATGTTTATTTTGAGACAATATTTCAGCGGCATGATCCCGTTGTGTCCTATTTATAGTTCACGTGAGAAACTAGTGTGTCCCGTAAGTTTGCAAGACCGGTTCATTCAGTCTCGTCTCATGCAAAATAATTATTGTACCAATGAACATTAGCATGCATGAGCTAGCCATCTAGGTGCCTATACATTATCTATCAAGCTGGTAATCTAGAAGTAGGCAGACCGAAAAGGTATTGCATAAATCTCAATCGATGTATTAATTTACCGTGCATGTAAGCATTCTTGCCCTTAGGAAAAGCAATAACCACTGTTTCGTATAGAGATACATTATCTGCAATGACAGTCACTGCATAAATCTGAACTAATGTTTTAACTTGACACGTTTTAATGCATTTCTTTTTAGGCTGGTTGGAAATGTTGTAACTGTCGGGAAAACTGTAATGGTAAATTATTATCCGTACAGTACATTACAGTGAGGCTACCAATGCATGGATAAGAGAAGTAAACACAACGAAAAGTTAGAGGCACATGATTCACAAAGGTCAAATTCTAAACAGTATCTATATTTACTTAGGCTGTAAGACATTATTTCTTGTAGGAGTACTTGTTCTAGACATACATGCCTGCAAACTATACATCCGTGTCTCAGTCCTAGTTGGCCACTAGTCAAGAGGGATATTAACTTTTTTTAAATCCACGATTACAATAGAATGCCACTCAAGTCTTTAGTATAAACAGACTCAAATTAAGCTGTTAGCAGTAATGGTGATGATAAAGACATAAACGACACACTATGACAATTTCTTAAGTGCAAAATCGCAATCATAGTAGGTCAAAAATGGGAACAAGTTCTTAGATTCCTTCATGAATAAAGCTGCTGAAATTTTAATAGTTCTCCAGGATAGCTTCCAATTATGCAGGGCTATTACCTACTACTCAGAGAATAAAATAACTGAATATTGTGAAATTTGTCATCAAGCATTATCGAGCATCGTCTCATCGCCGGACATCTCGCAAAACTTTGATATATTGTAGGAACGAATCGGCAACAACATTAGTACCCAACTACTGTACTGTGCATGATGATAATAATGAAACGTATATGTAATCATGTATGTGTGCTCATAACAAATACACTGCATTAACGTGTAGGAAATCATAATGATGCAGAATATTTTATCAACCTAAGCAAATACTCTCGTATTTTCCAGTGAACATGCCTGCAAATGATCTGAATTCCTTTTATTCAGTATTTAACAGTCAGTAGCCTACTGCTCCAGCAGCGTGGATTTATGATGCAGGGATTAGGCCTAACAATATGATGGGTCTATAATGAATCTAGAATGTGAGGTTAGGTGATGACTGCATAACTGAACGTAGAGCAATGTACACCGGCTTCATGCAAAATGTTATCACACTTTGGAACACTTTATCATGTACTTCACAACGTACTTACAGATACAGAAAATGTCTTACTGGAGCAACTTAACCTAAAACTAGGACAAGCGTAGGCATGGGAGACGTACCTTTCAGGAGAGTGAAGAGAGCAACACACGCCATCAAACAACACACTGCACTGAAACTCAACTGCTGCGAGCAATACCGAAATGTGTCTGTGTGTGGTGTATGCGTGTACGCTGCGTACGGTGTTGGATCGAGGACTGAACCTCTGTACTCAAGGTTGTACGTGCTGGCTCCCCGTGTTATCCCCTCCACTCTCTCAGCTGCTTCTCACAGCAGCCCTGGTCCATGCGGCCCGGCCAGACGGTAGAGGTAGCTACAGGATCAATGTCTACATGAGAACCTGGATCAATCGCTCCGACAGTCCCTATTCTATTATCTCTGCTATTTACGCGCCAACTGAATATTCAATTGATATTCCGTCTACACCAATAGCCATTTTATGCAAATTCAGTTCCTAAGAGGTAACAAACAGTAAGTACGGAAGAAATTCAAGGAAGGAATCTACTACCCCCTCCAACCCCTTCTGCTGTCCACAGTGCACGTGCACTTGAGCATGTGGCCGGGATCAGAGAAACAGTTCATCGGTACAAAAAGTATAATATAAATTAATATTGAAAACTTACGTTTAACGAATAATTTTAATTCCGTGTTTCTGAAATACGAGCTCAAATTAACAGCATTTAATATTCCTTAGCAATGACCGAAATTCAGTGTTGCTGATAATCTCGTTCAATTCTGATTTGGCAAGACTTCCTGCAATAATTCCTGTGGAGTGCTAGCATTTCTTTTTGCTAAAACTGTGTCTTTATTTAGCAATTTGACTAGAGCTAAATGAAAATAATTATGTTACTTTCACCTCTGATAATACATATAATACACGTGTGCATAAACAACTCTGAAAAAAAGTAATGCTTAAACTTACCAACATAGAGCCTGCATTGTGTAAAAAGTACTACAATATGAAAACGTACAATGAGATATAAACTGCTGGGCATGAGAACGACGAATGAGATTAAAGCTTATCTATCTGCTCCACATTATTTAAGAATTTACGTTCGTTGGATTTTTTTTCTCTCTATCCAAGAACCTGTGTTCATGATATCCTAGAGTGTGTTCTGGAATGTCTACATTCCATTCTCCCTGATAACTTTGCTTTACCTTCTTTTTCACCTTCATTAACGATTCCTTAACGAGAATTAGTTAGAATGTAACATTCATAAATTTAATCTTGCTTTTATTACAGGCGAGCACTCTGAATTTTTCCAACACGTCTCTGCCAATTTCCGACAGCTAAAGCATTTCATGTCGGCCATAAAAGTGTTGCGATTCTGAGTGCAATTCCATACATAATGCTAGTAAAATCGGCAAGAAGTACAATAATGTAATGCAACTTGGAAGTATGCAATAAAATTACCTGAGGCAGGTGCCTTAAACATATTTTTTTATCATACTTAATGCATTCCCAATGCTTAAATAAAGTTCACTGTAAGATAAGTACTTCCGCTACTGCGTGTAGCAAATAAACGCAACTGCATTTTGAAATATAAGATAAAAATTGGGGATGATACACAAAAAGACGTCTCGAAGTGAGATCACTAATTAAAATGACATTTTTCAATACCGCAGAAATAGTTATTTATAGTTACGAGATTTTACCACGTGTATCATAAACTATTTTTATACACAGTCGTTAAAACTTGTGAAATAATAATAAATGTTAAATTTATTGTAATAAAATACCCACCGTGGAGCCAGCCATATTGGAGCGCCCAGACTGATGTTACTGATTTTCTGGTACAGGGCTGTCAACTTAAGGACAACGCTTTTCACATACAAGTATAAGGATTTTTGCAATTACCGTGAGAAATTTCAAATTTAAGAAGGCGTAGTTAATTTTAAAATGTTCAATTATCAAGTTGAGTCTATTTAATAATCATAAGCAAATATTTTAACGAAAAGTGTATTTTCCTAGCGAAGCATTCAAAGATGGCTACCCTGGAGTGTTATATATCAACGAACTGAGAGAGAATGAAAAGTGGTAAACATAATTAGTCAATAAATCCCAACTGCCCACTCTTGGGGTTAGTAGATTAGAAAACGTTAATACCTGCCTTATTGTTGGTCATCGTACAGGACCGAAAAGTAGTAAACGAAGTATACCACAACAGTGATTAACATTTCAGTTTTTTTCTTCGGATAAATGAAAAAAAAAAGCTCCGGTTACTGATAAATATTGGTCTCTGCAGGTAACCTTTCTTAAAATTGAGTGTGCCACTTGACATTTCTAGAAATTCAGCACTGATTATATATTTGCACTACAATCAACCCTCGACATAATGCCCTTCTGCACAGTGCCACCCTCGCACTGCGCCAATAAATGCAAGTGCACGGATCTTCTCCCATATAAAATACATAAGAAACCTCGTTACTGTGCCAATTCATTTAGTGCCAGTGAATATAAGACAAGATTTTTACAAAATATGACTTCCAGTGATTTTTTTCAGTTGGCAGAATTCTTTTAAGTATGGTATGAATGTTAGGAAGATTTAAGAAACATACTGTACTGTATTTCCAAGAAGTGAGAGTTCCCCTGCCACTAAATGTAGTGCGGTGGAATGAGGAAGCTATGTTAAGAAGTCGGAAAGACAGCCTGAGTGAGGGTGGAGCCTGTAGAAAGCTCTTCGTACAATGGGACATTCTAAACTTCCACTTCTTTCAGTCCATTGAGCTGTTAAACACTACACTACAGTTATAGTTATTTTTTTTTAAGATAAAGGTACTGTAGAACGAAGACTAAAGGTATTGTACAAGAATCCTAGGGCAAGACTTTGATGATTTTACATCTTTTTTATATGCAGGTTAAAAGATAGCTCGTATATATATAAATGTGCTTCAAATAATAAATTAAGTAAGGGCAATTTGTTTTTCCATTTTTTTGCTTTATTTTGCAGTTTTCGTAATTTTCAAGACATAGGACATTTTTTGGCAATTTTTAAGTCGTTTTCGGCATTTTAGGTATGTTTTAGTGAAGGTAGAGAGGAGCTTTTTCAAGTACAAATAATTACTTTCAGACAACAAACAAACGTTTTTATTAGAGAATCTCCGCCAAGTGTTCATAGTTAATTTTAATTCAGGTTTATTGTAAACCATAGCAGTTCGTCTTGAAGCAGTATAGATTTTTATTTCTTTTTAAATGGCACGGACAATTTGATGGGCTTGCCAGTTCAGTTAGAATTTATTTTTCTTTAAGGGTATCCAAGTACTGTAGTATAATTTTACTTACTTATTTAGTAACAAAATAAGTATGTTTTATATTGTAAATTCATATATAACGCTATGTCAACAATTTCCATTAAATTGCGTTTAGCAATTCATTACTTAAAAAACTAATTACAAGTAATAATGGTAATTTTATTGGTCTTTTTTTAAAATTTTGTGTCATTTTTCACTATTTTTAGGTCATAAATGCATTTTTATTTTGCATGTTTTCACTATTTTATGGTCATTAAATGCCTTGCCCCTAATAATCATAATCGTTTACACGGACCCACATAATTTTCAACCCCTTTGTGTACTGTAGCACTGGACATAATATATTGTAATAAATTGAGTTACTATACAGTATAGTACAGTGTATTTTATTTTGTGCTAAAGTTCTCTATTTGTCTTTTATTTAATTTTCTTTCATAATACAGTACAGTAAATTAATACAGCACTGTATTAAGCCATGGTTCTTTTAAAAATTTAATTTCGTTTTAGTGCCACTAAATGTAAGAGAACGGATAGTAGCATTATATCGAGGGTTGACTGTATTATTCATACAATAATTTTCATATTATTATTGGACATACATATTACATACATATTACTAGTATATAATTTTATTAAATGATACAAAATATCAATACAACTGTGCAATATTTAAAATCCTTACTAAAACTTGTATACATTAGTACAATTTCTGCAGCATAGGTGAGAAATAACTCCAAGCCTAAATTAGAGCCTCTGGACAAAATTTCTCGGCCCTTTCACGTCCAAGTACTACCTTAGTTTCCGGTGGGGGGTTGAGAGGCGATGGGCTTACCACCTGTCCCTCTGCCCTCTCTCGAAAAATAAGCGTAACATAATTAGTAAAGGTAATGAAACCTTCACTTGGAAGCCCTATGCCCCACCATAGGGGTTACAGGAACGAGTCAGGCGAGAAATATGTATGATGGAGCAAACAAGGGGCGTAATATGTAGGAACAAAAGATGAGAGGGTATAGGGACCTCTGAGAAAGATCAATCCCAGGTAGAAAGCTACAAGCGAGACTGCAGCTCTCGTTACGCCGTTTTGCTTCGGCAACTTCTCTGACATCCACGTGCTGCGGGCAGGCTAAATAAGGTCCCGCAGGCGCCAACAAAATTTTGCCACTTTTTACCTTTACAATTATTATTCTTAACGGGAACGACTGTAGGGATAGAGCCCATTACGCTCCAGAAAAAAAAATCTAATACTAATAACTTAATACGTAACATTCAAAACAGTAAAATAAAAGCATAAGAATTTTTAAAAAAAGGAAGCAATCCAATTGATTTAACCGTATCAATGAATTTTGCTTCTTTTGTGTTATTAATTTTTATACGTTTTAGCTCTAGGCTTGCCAGATAATAATTTAAAAATGTTCTAATAAGGTATATAAATAGGCAGTGTGCTTTAGAGGACACTGGACTAGTATATTTGGGAGTATCATCCCAGCATTCGTATTTGCAAGTGGAAGAGAAAACATAAGAATAGACCAATAAGACTATGGGAATAGATCACGCATACTCCAAAACGGCTTTTATTATCTTATGGGCAGGTTGTTAAACAAAAGACATTTAAAGCCGCGAGTTCAAGGAAATACTGAGCCAAATCTGATGTTACCTACGTTTGTCGGCTGAGGAAGAGCTGATGGTATGGCACTGCCGTTTGTTCTCAGGTTCGCGCGTTCGACCCTGGCACAGTCGATGACATGTGTGCAAGGTAAATTTATAAAATTAGATAATTACTTGTCAAACAAAATGTTAATGAAGTCAAACCGTAAAAGGATTTTAAAATCTCACAACTTTTAAAAATTAACAGAGTACTTAGGCCTAAATATTTTCTGTAACTACACTAAGCTGCAAGCAGTAGCTTATATGGGAGTGAAAGGTGAAGTCCGACTGAAAAATGCAATGCCATATAAAGGAGTGTTTCGTTGTGTTGCAAATATGAATGTAAAATTGTAAATGCAAGATGTTTCAATTTGATTTTGTTCCTTACAACTTGAATGAACAAAAATGTTCCATTTCATCCTAGAGCGCTATCGTGTCGATGGGCTTACCATATAGGAAAATACGGGTAACTAAATTAGACCAGTAATGAAACTTCCCTAGCGAGGTCCTATGTTCCTCCTTGGAATATGATAAACAAAAACTGAATGCGATTAGGCTAATTATTATACCAACCGGGACCTACAGTCACAAGATTCTAACCACGGTGAAGTGAACAACCTTCGAAGTCATATCACTTAAAAGAACTGGAACATGGATATTAGACGAAGTTACATTTTCACGTGGTTTAAATTTAATCACAGATAATCTGGATGTGTCAATGCAAACAAAATAGTAGGATTGACCGCGGATGATGAAAAGGGTTGTCATTAGAGAGAGGAAAGACACTTCACCTCGATCTGGGTATAACCAAGAGCACGGACACAAGTTCACATACAAGTTCGTCCGCTGTACGTGAGTAGATTTGGAGCGCTAAGCACATCACATGTCAGCTTCGTGCTTACACACTGCACTGCTAATTCTGTTTTAATTTATAATATTCACCCCCAGTGTGTTTGCAAACAATTTTCAATACAGTGCACATATATTTAACGCAGCGTTCCTGTATAAATTTAAGTATAATTTACTGAATACGCGTACGTTATAGAGAATATATTTTATATTTTTAATACATAATCTACATATACATAAGTAGAATTTTGTGTTTGTTTGTTCTTTATACAAATCTACAGTTTTATTGTAATCTCGATGAAATTTTTCATACTTAGCATTCAAAACAAGAGGAAAAGCAATGTCTACATTTAAATTTGAAAAAAAAAAAAAACATCCCCTACTCAGGGCATTTAACATCACATAACGTTACGTATAGCCAGCCCTATGCGGTTGCTATGCGTGGACAAATACGGTGCATAAATGTAAGCAACCTCCATTTTTCCAGGCAGACTACTTAGGCTAAGTCTTCGTAAAATTGACTGGTTTTATCATCGAATGTAATGTAACATTCGTAAAGTTCATTATTAAAGTAAAAGTGCATTCATCGAACTACATTAGTTTATTTGTGTTTTTTCCTCAATATAAAATTATGCCAGGTATGTAGTTCATACGGTTTAAGGTAAAAGTACGTCTATATCTGATTATATAACCCTGAGGTCGACTCATCCTCGAACAGAAATGCGTACCAGGAGCAATCCTGGGGGAAAAGTGGCCGGTGCGTTAAGGCTGACAACCTTACTTTCTTCATGTGTAGAATGTCTCAAAATCTGGGATCCTCAACCTTCCGAAACCGTATGAGCTTCCATGGCATGTTTACGGATCACTTTACTTTTTACAGCTTTAATCCGAACTTTATTAAATATTGCACACGTAGCTTTCGAGCCTTTTCTTCTTTATCGCCGTTCACGCAGTTCCTCCTTTTTCCAGAATGATTGAAATGCCAAAAGAAAGAGCTTTGGTCACATAAACCCTGGGGAGGCTATGTAAGGGCCTAGTGTTTGAAAATCGGAGGTAGATCATTCCATTAAGTTTATTTCGAAAATACAAAACCCGATTTTTAAGCTAGTAACTTATGTAAGTTTAGTTTGTCGAAAATTGATCCTGTAATCTATATAGACTATTATATGAAGCGAGTTCAAGAAAAATATTTCACAATATTGCAATTATTGCAAGAACGCAGAAGGTGGAACCCTCAAATCTACAAACATGAAAGAACTTTATTCTCTAAATTAGGTAACTGAAAACATATCGACAGTAGAAAGCTGCAAAACCACCATTACTATAAATCACTACAGCCTACTGGTGAATATATATTAGGCCTACATATGTTAATAACTTAATAGTTCTTTTATAAATTCATGAGAACTTGAATAAAGAGGATGAGGAACATCTTTATACTACTGAAAGTACCTAATATACCTATAGTACTGAATGGGTACAAGTATAGGCCTATACTTCATGCGTCAGGCTCGTTGCACTGTTCAAAACTATATAACGTTATTGAAACATACGATAAAATATAATACTGTATTATTATTATTATTATTATTATTATTATTATTAGTATTGAACAGGTGAATAACGGGATGTAAAGAGCATGCTGCAGACCTAGCGATGCCTTCTCAGCTAGGGCACTTCTAAGGTTTTGTTTTTTAACGTATCACTTACTGAAGGGCAGTAGTTTTACTAGGGATTCTCTCATTCCTAGTTGGGAATTTGTTGTAGCAGAATTCTGAAGTTTGGTGGTCAGATTTACGTGTAATTTGGTGACATGCAAGTTACATTTTAGATTAAGATAATGAAAATTTTGTTAACTTTTAATTTGAGAGTCTTTAAATTCACGAAACTGTTAGAAAGATATCTGAGCAAAAACTTCTTAAGAAAGGTTTCTATAGGAAGAATCCACTAGAGAAGTGCAGCAAGAGCTCGAACTTAAGCCTCTCTTGCGAGTGTAATCACTGTAAGTGGTTCACGTAGCACACCAGTTCAATATTTAAGAACACACTGTGTCGCTGCTGCTTGCTTTACAACTCCCAGCCTCTTGAGACAATCCTTGCCAACCGTCCGGCCCAACAACAAACTATCGATTCTTATTCTCATGACACATCTATGCTCATTACAGTTAGTTCCAAGGTTTTAAAAAAACTGGAATAATTTTTAAAAGAAAATTATTGTACCGATACTTATTAATTTTTTAGGTATATCTATTAACAACACATTGTTTGTCCACTTAAAACAGAACCACGAAAGAATCCAATTAATTCCCAGACATTTGAAATTAAAAATATTACATTTTTCGAAACATTTATTATTATGGAATTATGTTGAAGTGCATTTAATTACAGAAATAGAATACTAAAATACACAGGAAATACAATATTCCTATTTTAGTGAGTGTTAAATTCGTGATTCCCATAAACAGGGTAATCCAAGGATTAAGTAACCCTCGAAAATGTGACAAGAATATTAATTAGATTTAATTTTAACAAATTTGTAATTAAAAGAATTGTAACATTTATTGTCCGACACATTTTTAGTTTTTAATTTCGAGACCTTTATCACATTTAGTATTATGTGTAATATGTGTAGTTTTACTGGTGAAGAGGAAGAGAAAGCCATATGGCCTCAACTACGCCAGTATAAATAAATAGATAGATAAATAAATAAATAAATACATACATACATAAATTAAAAATTAAAAGAATGACGAAAACTAGCAGTCTATCTTTATTATCAGTGTACTGTACATAAATTTCATTATTCATGATTGCTTCGAAAACTAGTCCAGTCACCAGGTACTGAAAATTGGGTTTGCCTGGAAAAAGGTCCGAAGTTAATGATTTTTTAGTATGTTGTATATGGGCATTCTGAGGTGTAGAATCCAAGTTTTCCAATTCGAGAACCTTGTGCTAACTTCAGGGCAGCCGAAAAACCCCGAAATTTTAGGGCTTTTTTCAATGTTTTCCTTATAACTCCTAAACAACGCGTTTTATCTGAAAATACTCTATTATATAAATTAAAGGGCAATAAATAATCTACAATTTGCACTGTTTAAAAGTTTTTTAAGTCGAATACGTACCGAGATATGGATCTTCGAAGTTTCGAGTTATTTTTCAAAATATTGAAAAACTGCAAAAAATGCAGGATTTTCCCTAGTAAATTTCATCTTCCAACATTTCTATATGCATAATAATAGTAGTAATGGTAGGTGAATCTAAATTAATAAATTTAACATCATCATGCCCCTCCCTCCCCCCGTCAGGACGTTCTGTTGGGCGATTTCCTTGAAGGCCGTGGAACGGCTTATAGTCCAGTCACCAGGTACTTTTGCCTGGAAAAAGGTCCGAAGTTAATGATTTTTTAATATGTTGTATGTGGATATTCTGTGGTGTAGAATCCAAGTTTTCCAATTCGAGAACCCTGTGCAAACTTCAGGGCAGCCGAAAAACCCCGAAATTTTAGGGCTTTTTTCAGTGTTTTCCTTGTAACTCCTAAACAATGCATATTAGCCTAAAACACTCCATTACAAAAGTTAAAGGGCATGAAATTTCCTATTATTTGAACTGTTTAAATGTTTTAGAAAACCAAATATGTACCGATATATAGCGCTTGAAAAAGTTGAAAAATTCTCAAAATATCGAAAAACTGCGAAAATGGAGTATGATCTTTAAACATTTCTGTATGAATAACGTTCAATAACCTACACAATAGAAACCCCATTCTTAATGAGATGTTCATTTAAGAATAAAGTACACAATAATCGATACATAAAAATTTATTTTATAAAAATTTATACTACATATGATATGTGGATATATTAACTAAGTAGAAAATATGTAAATTATTACAAACTTCCATTAATATTGATTGATAAAAGCATTGATCTCTTTGCTCCCGATTGGCAAATCGGCATCATCTTTCAGTAATTCCTCCTGAGCAAAGATCTTATCGATGATGTCCTCCTTTGCTGCCATTTCAGCATTCACTCCTTACAGGATGAAGACCTTGGCAGCAGAAAATGTGTAGTAAGTGACTGCATAAGGTTGTATGGGGTAAGACTACATCACGCACGTTCAAGTCAGTGTGCAAGACCTACGTGGACTAGGTACAGAAACCCTTTGGGTATAATGCCATAGTAGTATTCGATGGATATCTTAGTGACATCGCTTATCAGAGCACCAAAGCAGCTGAACGATATCACCGGGCTTTGCTGCAATCGTCCAGAAAATTTGTATTTTCGTTAACAACGGCCGTTACATTGTCGCAAGAAAAATTTTTGTCCAATGACACGAACAAGAGAAACTTTATTTCAATGCTGATTGACTGAAATGGCAGCAAAGGGCATCGAAGTTAAGCAGGCAATAGAAGATACTGATTTCATGATAGTGAAAACTGCTATATCTAAGGCTTCTGACTTCGATAGTGTTAGCCTACTATCACAGGTGAAGACATCGATCTCTTAGTATTGCTGACTGTATTAGACTCTTCTCAAAAGAACGTTTATTTCCAGAAGAGTGGGAGAGGTAATACCCCAGTGTTTTGTATTCGCCAGCTTCGTGCAAATACAGTACTCAGGATATTCTTTTTCTTCATGCAGCAAGCGGGTGTGACACTACATCAAACCCATTTGGACAAGGAAAGAAGAAAGTTTTCACTATGTATGAAAAAAACCGTTCTGTGTCTGACATCGTTAGTGTTTTCAAAGATAACGAAGCAACACCATGTCAAATTTCGGAAGCAGGGGAAAAGTTTCTTGTGATACTGTACGGTGATAACATGGACACAGATACTCTGGATGATCTTCGGTACCGAATATTTTCCAACTCCGTGTCAAAATCCAAATTCAACCTTGCAGATTGCCCCCTACACGAGACGCTGCCCGGTACCATTCTTTTCGTACCGATCTGCAAGTGCAGACGTGGCTGGGCTACCAAAAGTTACCGTCAGTTTGGGGCTGGATTTTAACGAAACGAGGGCTGATCCCTATAACAACGACCATGGATGCAGCTCCAGAAAAGTTGCTGCACATGATACAATGCAAGTGCATGAGAGGGTGTAGTACCGGGGCTTGCAGCTGCAAAAAAGCAGGACTCCGATGCTCAACCATCTGCAAGAATTGTGCAGGAAATGCTTGTGAGAATTCGCCTGAAACTGACATCAAAGAGGAAGACACAGACATTGAGTGCGACGAGGAGGATGACGTCATCGATGAGATCATTGCTCAGGAGGAAGAGGAATCACTGAGAGATGATGCCGACTTGCCATTGGGACCAAAGAGGTCAAGGCTTTTATGAATTAATATGAATGACTAATTTGTAATAATTTACATATTTTGTACTTAATTAATATATCCACATGTCATTACATGTATTATACATTTTTATAAAATTCATTTTTATACATAGAGAATTGTGTTCTTTATTCTGAAAAGAACATCTCATTAAGGGTGGGTTTCTATTGTGTAGGTTATTAGACGTTATTCATATAGCAATATTGAAAGATGAAAGTTACTAGGGAAAATCCTGCATTTTTTGCAGTTTTTCAATATTTTGAAAAATAACTTGAAACTTCGAAGCTCCATATCTCGGTACGTATTCGACTTAAAAAACGTTTAAACAGTGCAAATTGTAGCAAATTTATTGCCCTTTAATTTTTATAATAGAGTATTTTCAGATAAAACGCGTTGTTTAGGAGTTATAAGGAAAATATTGAAAAAAGTCCAAAAATTTCGGGGTTTTTCGGCTGCCCTGAAGTTAGCACAAGGTTCTCGAATTGGAAAACTTGGATTCTACACCTCAGAATACCCATATACAACATACTAAAAAATCATTAACTTCGGACCTTTTTCCAGGCAAAAGTACCTGGTGACTGGACTAAACGGTACCGGTAAGTGATTTTGTTTAATTTTGTAAACAATTTGGAGTTATTACAAGCTAAATGTTTATTTGTAATATATTTTTGTAAAAATTATCTGAAGCTTACAGGAAGTTATATTTCACATCAGCTTTTTATTTACGACGTAATATTTTTGTCCAATGTAATTTCCAGTTTCTTGAGAATAAACTGAATAGGCTTACTTTCAAAATAATGTTACATTATGACCATAGGTAATCCCAAGAGAGATTACGAGATTATCGATATGTTTGCGAGAACGAAGTTCGAAATTTGGTCTATATCCGAGAAATTGCTAAACATTATTGGCCAATATCAAACATTCCGGCATATGAATGGAATAGCCTCCATAAAAAGTTATTGACTACAAAAATCTGAGGCTTTTAACAGCTATGATTGCGCGCGGACGACTTACAGCATAATAATAATAATAATAATAATAATATATGTCGTCCAAAATCTCAGATGTACAATTAATCAATAAATTAATAAATACATTAATAATTTTACCGTTAACATTTTAAATAAACTGCACCTTCCATAAAAGAGCTCAATACACAACATTTCATACTTCAAGTGTCAGAATATTGAGATTCTAGAGGCAATATGAACACATAATATATATAGACCGGGTCCAACTGCAATTCACAACAATACGATAAGCAATGAGAATTTCGCAAGAGATGGATATTAAACAAAACTGCGAAAACTACGCCAAAGCTCTGTCGTCATTATAAAGTTCAAGTTAGTAATATGTAACTAGAGCTCGATACAGCGACGACAGCAGCATGTTTTACCGTTGCTATTAATGGCAGAATTCTTTTATGGGCATTTCGCACATACCAAAATCGTCGTTGGCATTGAAACAGACAAGTGCAGACAGACGCCACATGTGGAATGTGCATCCCTGGAGAGGCAATAAATAACGAGGCCCCCTGAGCCCAAATCTGGAGACGGTGGTCCATGACTTATCTATCATGACGTGGGCAGTCATGCAGCTGTTCAAAGGCACAATTAAACGTTTCTCTACCTGCCCACTACAGACACGACTACTGATTCCCGCTTTTCAACAAATTCATACACACGAGCTTCATCCCTGATATAACAAGTAGCCAATTCACTACAAGAACCACACAGGCATAATTACAAAGTTCAATCAAGGGGTCATGATGAATATAAAAAGGTTCATTTATTTGTTGGTGGTAACAATCGGCGAACTCATAACAAGCATGAAGAGAGGTCCAACGAAGTCGTTATAACAAGATTTCTTATATAACTAGAAATAACTGGTTACCATTTGGAAATACTATATGGCACCGTTCTTGAGTATGGTAATGCTGAAACGAAACCCTATCGTTACTGGTCATACATAACTATAAAAATAAAATGTAAACAACAATGTAGTTATCTTTTTCGGGAAGTACAGGTACGCCTAACAATTGCATTAAAGATACAGAAAAAAAAAACAAGAAAATGAATTGAAAATGATGCTGTAACTAATAAACCGAAAATATTCTGCAGATAGGCCTATGCCGAAAAATCATTTCTCTGGAATATGAAGTGAACTCTGGCTTAGCTCAGTTGGTAGAGCGGATAGTCAAAAGTTCCTGGGTTCAAAACCCAGTGTCACAGGAATTTTCTCCTTATAATATTATCATCTTATCTTAATTATGGAGACATAAGCAACTATATACAGAACGAAAGAATCATTGAGAGTTATATGACCCCATTCATAAAGCAAAGAAACAGCCATTCAAAGGGTTTACAGTATTCCTTATTCATTGCGTTTCTAATACAATCAGCCTAAGATATGTATATCCCGAATGTGAAGAATATTCAAGTTATTGTGAAAAAAAAATTGTAGTAGAAAAGTAAGCAAAATATGAACGGATGCTAAGGAATAAATATCATACCACGAATGTTAAGTGTCGATTAAACTCAGGGAATGCTTGTTTTTGTGCAATTCAGGAACTTCTAACTTCTCGAATTCTGTCCTGAAATCTAAAAATAATAATTTATAAGACAATTATCCTGCCTTACTCTTCGGGAAGCACATAATCTGAGTATTAGAAATGAGGGTACTTAACAAAATATTCGGACTTAGGGGATGAAAACGGGGACTGGAGAAAACTGCATAATGGCGAACTTCATGACCTATACTCTTCACCTAATGTAATAAGGGCAATCAAATCACGGAAAATTAAATGGGCTGGTCATGTTGCGCACATGGGGGAGGAAAGGCATAAATCTAAAAAATACAGACTGGGAGACCCAAAGGGAACACACCTAGACGTAGGTGGGAGGATAATATTAGAATATAGACTATTTAAGGGAAGTAGGCTTTGCGAGGGATGGGTGGAGTTAGCACAGAATATGGTTGAATGGCAGGCTCATGTATAGTGCTCTCGTTTTCATCGTCCCCACTCGGCCAGTCAAACATCGGCATTTCCTCTTATAGTCTGCCGGATTATATGATTGTTTATTGAGGTAAACAGTAGTTTGCACTCTCAAATCCAAACAGGTGGCAGACTCTGCTGCCAAGTCAATCTAATAACAGTAATATTATAATACAAAAAGTTTGGTGTTTCTTTGAATCTCGTTTCCGACTGAGACATGACAACACTTGAACATGCGGCTATTAACGACATCTTGCATTATAAAAACAGCACTTCAAAGGCAGCACCGCTGGGGACGATGACGCGGCAAGGAACCTCAGGGTTCCATAAAATATATATTCCTTTAGCCTGCTTAGAAATTGTCTATTGCCATTGAATAAGTAAGTTTCTAGAAGGGCACATTCAAGATGTCCTATCACTGTTCAAATCAACTTCTGGAAATCACTTTTGAAACAGGAAAAACATTATCAGAGAATCTACATATGAAGAAAGACAGCGTCGACTTCATTAGTGAAGCGAGAAATGCATTAGCATGGAAAATGACTGAAGTAGACCACAAAACGATCGATAAACATGTAGTGCTGCTCACCATTCTTTTGTTCTGCCTCAACACTGTCAGATGGTAGTCATAGTGACGCCATTGTATCTGTATGGATCGCATGCAACCAGCATCACAACTCACCCCTCCTCCCAAACTGTCTCAACAGCGTGACAAAAGGTAAGTTAATTTCTGAAAGCTCTGCCAGTGCCCTAATTTCCACCAGCACTCCATCCCATTATTTTAATCCCTTATTTGGTGCGCAGACTACGGAATTTAGAACTACAATATTTTCAAAAGTAAATCAGCCTTCAGTATTTCATTTGGGTACAGTATGCTACGTTGTTACTGTGCTAGAAATCGGTTCAATCTCTGATGAAGCCACTGCCTTTTCAATGGCTTAATTGTGTAGGAGTAAAGAGAGCATATGTACAAGAATAAGTCAATATCAAATACCAAAATCTGGGAGTTCAGAACTCCTGGAACAGTAAGGGTCTCCCTAAGCCTTTAAAAAGGTGGTGCTCTGCTTTGCGGTGAAGTTACGTCCTTAATTTATTTGGACGGCTCTATTAGAAGTGCTACCATTTGGCATGCAAACGTACATTATGCAACGAGCCTGTAATGGCATTAAGATACGAGTATGTTTATGAAACGAGCAAAGCGAGATGGCAGCTCATGACGTCTGGTCAAGCCGAAGCTTAGCAGAAAAGAAAAGAGCAAGAAAAAATGACAGAGAACGAGTAATGTTGCATATAAACAACAATATATTAGATTAAAGAACAAGGTTCATTAAGACTCTTCTTAAGAATGTGATTGATAAGCTCGCCAATGACATAGAGGAAGCAAGTAGCTCCTCTAATATCTGGAAAATCACACGCCGTATAATTAAACCTCGCACAATTACAAGGGAAAAGCCTGTTTTGAGCGATAGGGACCTGTTTACACTGAGCAAGATAAAACTACTAACTGTTATAGCAGATCAGTTAAAAAATAAGTTTCATCCCACTGAGGAAGATCCAAATTTTAAACTATATTATCTTGAAGTACTTAATCAAGTTAAAGCTTTTTTTAAGATGATCTGTAAAAACGCAAATAAGATTATGTACAGCGTCTGAAATAAAGACGATTGTTAAAACAATGTTGCAGGAAGTCACCTGGAAAGGATGGAATTACAATTCTTGCCCTGCGTAATCTACCAAGAAAAGCTGTAACTGATTTTGTCAAACTCTTCAACAGTGGTATTCAACAACTTTATTTCCCAGACTGTTGGAAGCACGCTATCATAATCACCATTCCAAATGCAAAAAAGAATCCTCAGTTTCCAGTGAACAGACGTCATCTATCGGTAGCAGGTAAGATATTTGAAAGAGTGATCTTGTGTCGGATTGAAGACCTGAATATCAAAATGATAAATCAGGTGGCCTTTAAATCTGAATGTTCTAAACTCACAAACCCCTGCGAATAGTTGAGACAGTAACAAAAAGTTTTAGCTACTGGGGTTTTACTCCTACAGTTTTCTTGGACATATTAAAGGCATATTATTTCGTGCGGCAATTGCTTCATATCTCAATTGAAGAGTATATCAAGTAAAAGAAGGATCTGGTCTGTCACCAATACAACCTATATATGCCGGCGTCCCGCAAGGATCAGTAATCGGCCCCTTTCTGCATAGTGTTTACGCTTCAGATAAACCTACTATGCCAAACCTACTAGTGTGGCCCAATATGCTGACGATAAACTGCGTTGTTTTCTACTGATACTGATCTTACAAGAGCAGCTAGGCATCTTCAAGCATATATTGATAACTTCGTTAAATGGTCCAAGCAATGGCGAATAAATATAAACACCGAAAACCCCCAAGTAATCTGCTTCACAAAGTGATCGCTTTAGCACGGTTTAGCGTATACCAAGACTCCACCTAAGTGACAAAGAACTACCTCATAGGCCGTGTGTGCAGTACCTCGGAGTGTGTATGAACTTTTAAATGCTGGAGGAATCCCCATAAGGAAAAAGACACAGCTATTTAAAACCTTAATTTTGCCAATGTTAATATATGCTTCACCTGTATGGGGATATTTCACGGACTCCATCTTGAAGTCATTACAAGTAGCACAAAATAAAGCCTTGGTAGCGAATGGTACAGCACCACAGATCAAAGTCATGACGACTTTGAAGTAAGATATATAAACCAAGAAATAAAAGAACTAAAGAAATTCTATCTCCGTCTTCAACTTAGCCCGAACCTACTAATAAAACAACTGGGCAATTACAGTGTAGATCAATACATTAGATACAGGACACCAAACATGCCTGGATATGTACCCCTCCTGAAACCTTAATCTAGATGGAAATACCAATACAAAAACATATAAGTCACCAATTCCCTTTGAATACTAGGAGGAAAAAACTTAGATTAAAAAAATAAACAAAGTAATTTTCTCCGGATTTCCGTTGTTTTCAGAGTTTTCTGGGGAAATGCTGTAATTGATAAGGGGCAAACAACTGAAACCTTAATTTAGATGGCAATACCAACACAAAACCATATGAGTCACAAAGTCCCTTTGAATACTAAGAGCAAATAACTAAGATTAAAAAAATTAAAACAAAGTAATTTTCTCCGGATTTCCGTGGTTTTCAGAGTTTTCTGGGGAAATGCTGTAATTGATAAGGGGCAAACAACTGAAGCCTTAATTTAGATGGCAATACCAACACAAAACCGTATGAGTCACTAAGTCCCTTTGAATACTAAGAGCAAATAACTAAGATTAAAAAAATTAAAACAAAGTAATTTTCTCCGGATTTCCGTGGTTTTCCGAGTTTTCTGGGGAAATGCTATAATTGATAGGGGGCAAACAACTGAAACCTTAATCTAGATGGGAATACCAATACAAAAACATATAAATCACCAATTCCCTTTGAATACTAGGAGGAAAAAACATAGATTAAAAAAATAAACAAAGTAATTTTCTCCGGATTTCCGTTGTTTTCAGAGTTTTCTGGGGAAATGCTGTAATTGATAAGGGGCAAACAACTGAAACCTTAATTTAGATGGCAATACCAACACAAAACTATATGAGTCACCAAGTCTCTTTGAATACTAGGGCAAAGAACTAAGATTTTATAAAATTTGAACAAAGTCATTTTCTCCGGGTTTCCGTGGTTTTCCGGGGATATACTGTATTTGATAATGGGCAAACAACTGAGACCTTAATCTAGATGGCAATGCCAACAAAAAAAACATATGAGTCTGAAATTCCCTTTGAATATTAGAAGGAAAAACAAAGATTGAAAAAATAAAACATTGTCATTTTCTCCGTATATACGTGGTATTCCGGGTTTTCCGGGGATATGTTGTAATTGGTCAGAGGCAAACAACTGAAACCTTAAATTAGATGACAATACCAACAAGAAATATGTGAGTCAATAATTCCCTGGGCATATTAGGAGCAAAGAACAAAGACAAATTAAAACAAAGTCATTTCTCCGGATTTCCGTTGTTTTCCGGGGATATGCTGTAATTGATAAGGGGTAAACAGCTAAAAACTTAATCTAGATGGCAATACCAACAATAAATATGTGATCCAGAAATTCCCTGGGCATATTAGGAGCAAAGAACAAAGAAAAATTAAAACAAACTAGTTTTCTCCGGATTTCCGTAGTTTTCCGGGGTTTCCGGGTAAATGCTGTAATTGATAAGGGGCAAACAACTAAAATATGAAACTACATGTCAATACCAACAAAAAAATATATGAGTCGGAAAATCCCACGGGGGGGGATGGGGGGTATACAGTAGCCCACGCTCTATAACAGGTGACGATTATTAATAGCCTAACAATACCGGTAATAGAAAAAGTGATAAAATATTTTTTATTCATATTTACTACAGATTAATAATAATAATAATAATAATAATAACCCAAGTAAAAAATGTCGATTGGCCCGAGAATTACAATGGACAGTGATACCAGATGGTAAGTTACAGTTCACATATTCTTAGTCAACAATTTAACAGCAAATATAGGTAATGTTAGTAGATGTAAAAGAAAATACTCTGGACACTCATATGGTCACTTCAAGATTCTAATTGCATATGAAATTTAAGTCCTGCGTTTGATTCCCTACTCAGGACAAATGTTCCTCTAAATATAACGTAAATTCCTCATAGATATAACTCGATAGTTGTGTAATTTAGTTTCTTCCCTCACTTCTAGAGTTTAATGTACTTATTTTACAGTAATGGAAAGAGTGAAATGGAACTCCGCATATTGCAAAAACGAATTCCCTGTTTACAACAGCGTCGTACAGCTAAAGTAATTTCATGACTGATCCTTATGTGGAAGCCAGATTTCCCTTGGGAGTTCTGTCAAGATATTCGTTATCAATCAGTAACTTTAGAACGAAATTACGCTATAATACTACGCGCTTTAAGGGGGAGGAAAAAGTGAATTATTTGTTGAGCTACCGTCACTTTTTCATGAAGTTCTCTACACATTTTACTTCATAAATGGTATTCGATCCTAAATCACATTTTATTTTCACTCCCAGTCTAATAAGCAAGAATTCTGTAATTCGACACCTTCACTTGAGATTCCCCGAGTTCAAACATCTTCAGACAGGAATGAAAAAGACAAAAGGCTGTACTTACGTAAAAATAGTATCAAACCAAAATTTTATGTTCGAGGGCTGGGCCACATGAGAGGTAAAACACGACGAGGACTTTAATCTTTCTTACAGCTTTACATTAACAAAAATGTGTTTTCTCACTTCTCTCGATTACAGTGTTGTATGCTTATATATATACATACATACCTTTTTTTAACCGTAAGCTATTTCCTTACACAATTCTGTAAAAATGAGTGACAGTAACGAACATCTGCAAGCAACTGAGATTTACTTACTGAAAACTAGTATCTCTGTAGATATTACAGCCATTGTGCCTACCTGGAAAGAAAAGAAAGCACACTTAAGAAAACAATCTTTTACCTCAAGCACTTAAATTCAGTACTAAACAGCAACTAAACACAGACAGAATTGGAAGTCTCTAAAATAAATCCCACTTGGCTGCTGAAAGAGAGTAAAACATTTGGTAGAAGCTTTCTCACTTTGAATCCATGTAAATCCACTGGATTTGATAGGGTTGTAACAATATGAATCCAACAACGTTTATGATTAATGCGTTCAACAAACCACAGAACAGGGACTGATTTAAGAAATTGTAGAATTAATTATTCCCATCACTAAACACCATACGTATGCACATTATATTGCTTACTAGCATATAATTCGCACTAAAATCACTCTATACTAAAGTGTTGTACCGATGGATGCGGAGAAGAGGGGGGGAAAACATAAATACAACTTACGTAAGAACATATATAGGCTACTAAAACGTCGCTCCCAGCTTTGGTTTTTAGAACTTATTACTAACATGGTAAGAATATATTTTTTAATGTAACTTTTTTGTAACATAAATGTTTAAACGATGGCTAAGAGAAAACAAAAACTATGCATTATGTTAAATTCTCTTAAAGTTTTCGACAAGTTTATACAGTAAAACCAGTGAAGTTGACCACCGCTTTAACCTGCTTTAATTGACCGTATTTTCATGGAACCGGCAAATTCCCATTTGTTTGTATGTATGTATAAGTTACTCTGTAAGTTGACCCTCTGTGTAACTTGTACCTTGACCACAGTCAGACACGATTTTAAGAACGTTTAACCTGTATAACTTGACCACTCTGTTATATAAAAATTCCTTGCATTGAGGCAAACTTGTAACCACCCTTAAATCTTACCCCATCCCTATGCACAAAAAGAAATCAACATAAGTGGGCACTACTTGCTAGTTATTGTTAGGGGTCATGCACCCCCTCAAATGTACAAATCGGTTCAGTGGCAGAACCTGAAAACTAATTAGGAAGACTTCATTTTACCTGGCTGTTAAATTTAATCATTAAACTGAAAACATTTGAAGAGTGTACAGGAGATTGTTTTATTGTGCATCAATGAGCTATAACTTAAGAGTTCATGAAGAAGGTCCTTCAACCTTAGAAGAAGCATTGAACCAAATTTTGAATGAAAATGAAGAGAAAGAAAGGAAAGCACAGTGACGAACATGATAACTCTGAAATTACTGTCACAAACACTGAAGCCCTAAACTATGACAACCAATTGATTAAATAATACTGTAGTGCAAATAATTCAAAAGCTCTAAAATGGCTAGTTAATTTATATACAGACACTGAAATCAGGATGCTCAAATCTGAAAAGAACTTGAAACAAACAAACATTGATGACTATTTTTCAAAGTAATTACAATTGCACTGTAATGACATGCAAATGATGATTACAGCATTATATATATATAAAATTATTCACCACATACATATAGCCTAAGAGCGGAATTAAGGGCTCCTGTAATGTAATATTTACATTAGTTTAACTCTTGCAACTCCCTCTTTTCCGTTAGGTACTGCAGTAAGTATGTTGTTGGAAGTGATTATAACTTTGTGTAGACACTGTTAGTAGTGCAGCACACATGTCTCTCATGTTAAGTTAATTATTTGCATTGTTGTTGTGGTCCAGTATTGCTGTTAATTCTACTGGGGTCTGGGTAACGCCACAGTGGGTTTGGCTGAATTACTGAATCTGGCAATTTCACGCAATATTGGAAAATTCTGCTCAAATGTGAGTTATGGGAAGTTATGAAAGTGTGAACTGTGAAGCGATGACATGTATGGCCGAAGAGGATACCGTGATATCAGCTTAATGAGATTGAACACAGTTGCTGGTATGAATCCTAGCGTTGGAAGCAGTTTCATAATTACAATAGTTGTAAACACTATGAATTATTTTATGAAATTAAAACAAAACATAGCTGAAAATTATCCTTATTCAGCACAATCAGAACCAATAAAGTGGTGAAGAAGGTTTCGTAACTTTTCCAATTGTGAAGCTAGATGATGTGGCCACCTCAAAGTTTCTCTATCAATGAAGAAAGTTACAGTATTTGCTACGATAATGGTACATCATGCAAGAGGTCTATTATTTATTAAAATAAGGGTACGTTTATGAAACGAGCAGCGTCGTCAAATCGAAGCTTCCTTTTGGTTGTTTTCTTGTAACCAACGCACAACAACTTGTGCACAACCGATTCTTAACAGACCATCCTGGGGCAGACGAAACAACGTACTCAAGTTATGGATCTTTACTCTGTGAACGTTAGCAATACAACTTGAGAACAATGCAATATCTGACAGCACTGCGCGAAACTAACTCCTTTTGGTTTGTGGTTCACTGAATGAGTGAACCAATAGCAGTAATCTTGTAACACAAAATTTGTCGAGCTGAACATTTAAATAAGGATGAGTTATCAATGGAGTCAGTTTTTAGTGGTTCTCATTTCTCGGCTAACGACTCGGGTTCTCGTACGTCGCATCATGAGTTCTGAGATCCTGCTTGAATCATGTACTTGACCTTACAAAGGGGCTAACCGCCAAATTAAAAAAAAAAAATAATACATTTTACTATCAAATGGTGGTAGATGGCATCCTTCATTGCCCTACAAAATCCCTAAGTGAAATTCATAATAGTGTGGTTGCAAAGTCGCTCGAGAGAGAGCACCGCAGGTAAGGACCAATGCTATTTCTTTACAAGGATTGTCGATTATCTCAGAAACTTAATTTTGTAAGGTCAGGTACTATTATCGAAGAATTTTTTTTCATTCGAATGACCATGCGATTCTTTATATTACTCGAGGACAGATTACTCAGTTCTTAAAAAAAAATAGATTCTGCTCATCACTACTACATACCACGCGGCGTTCAGTGACGAATAATTTTTTTAAGTACCATCAAAACATGCTCACTGAAGTATCAACAGCGTATCAATAATGTGGACACGGCACTAAACAATATACATGTGTGTAAGTTGCTGAGCTGAGTTTCCAGATATGTAAGGAAAATTGATAGCGGACGGGCGAGCGTTTACTATAGGTGTGCTTTGTTTATTTACACATGTGTCGACTGCAGAGAGCGGTTGCTGCCATTGTTAACCTTATCTCGCTGCTGTCACTCGCCTCTCTTGCTATTCACAATTGTTTTCGCATCACATCTTTCCATTTCCTCCACACTGGGGTGACCACAATACCCCAGTTCTCCTCTAACACATACCTTAAGCTAGGGCTTCACAAACCAGCACATCAGGAACTATATTAGGTCTAGGTAAGTTTGTGCCAAACCTCATGTCACAGTCATTTATAAGGATGATTCTCTAAAGAAAGAACCAGTAGTGCAAAGTTATGGGTTCTGAGCATCTTTAAAGTACAGTAAATTCCAATTATCATAACTCCAACTATCGGGATCGCCAATTATCCGGATCGCTTTGAGGCTGTATTCAAGTGGATTCTGCAGCAGAGAGCACTGGGAAACCAACCCTCTTTTAGGGTCGTTTATTTGCGAAAAAGCAAAACCTTTAGCCGACAAGATCGACAGCAGGCCTATGTTAGCAAAACAACTGATATTGACCGATATGTACAATTTATGTAAGTACAGTACGGTACAATTCAGTCTTTTAAAATACCTTTTTCATGTTTTATCCAACTATCGGGATATTTGATTAAGCGGACCGGGTCCGATCCCAATTAATCCGAATAATAGTAGTTCTACTGTAACTACTGTAACTAAATGTAATACCTCGCTGCCATCTGGGTGAAACAGGAAGGCAGCTATACGAATTCTGTCCAGGAATTTTTAGGACGTGGTTGAGCTTCTCTAAGGATATTTAGAGTAGTCCGAAATTCCGTCCCTATGCAAAAATCTTATTCCTCTTTTGCATACTCAGGACTGTGTAACAAGACATATGACGAGTATTTGAGAAATGAAGTTGACCTGTAGTTTTCGTATAAACTTAACTCTTAAGGAATGATATTTTGAACCAGTAAACCGTGGGTCGAAGTTGGACTGTTAAGTGCCTAAACGATGAAAATGCTGGTTAGATTACGCCTTACGTTTAGGTAATTTATAACCTTCAATTAGTTGACGCGTTAGTATTACTGGTACGTTGCCAATGAGCTACCTCTGCTCTTGGGGTGAGATTGTGCTGCTGTTTTGAGATAAACATCCAATTCGGCATCTGCCTTGACGACTGGGGAAACCATGAAAATGCCCAAATCGAATTGGCCGGTCATGGGATTTGAATGCGAGTCCAAGATTTGATTTTTGTTATAGTTATAAACAGCAATTGCTTGCACTCCAACAATGCATTTCCGACCAACGGTTCATAATGCTCAAGTATCCCTCAACAACAATCTGAACTCGATTCCCGGATATTCTGAATTCAAAGTAGTATACTACAAAACAACATCAATTCGTAACCCTGTGAAACCATATACTATTAAATATGCTTCAGTGCTGAAAAACAAGAGAATAAAAAATATTAAGTCGAACTATGGATTTCAAATTTCATTCAAAACCCGGGACAGAACTCTAGCAAGTATTTTTGCAAATTTTACGAGTGAGGAAACGACATCCCGGTAGAAAGACCACAGAAGAGAGAAAATAGGTGATGTGAGATATCCAATTAATGTATACAGTATATTAAGATACCAAAATTGCTAAACGTTGTTTGTCTTCCCGAATTTAAATACGGGTAACTTACGTGTAATGTTAGAACATTCTTCAGAAAATAGCATCTGGATCCGATATGCATTTAATATACTCTTAAAATGAATTGTTACTCAGCTTTGATCTCTTGATTCTTTTTGACAAAATTTACCTACCAAATCTAAATGAACAGATAATAATGAAATCAACGTTATAATAACTACAGATCATATTTCCCTTTGCAACAACGAACTGAAAAGACTTGGACGCCCTGAAGACCTCTGGTGACCAAGTAGCCTAATATATAAACCCATATGTCATTATTACAAATCGAGTTGTAGTTTAGATGTTCGATCCTTTTTTTGTAATACCCCTCTCTATTGATTTAAATTTTAAATGTACACATTCTTTATCAGAATTAGTCCGAGACGGCTGAAGAATAAACCTACGTCGAAAAAAGTGTAATTTTGAAAATTAATTTATATCGACTTGAGGATTTTACAGTAGTGCTGTCATTCACTATGGCTCTGCAACTTTCATTAATTTCGCTGCCTGCAGAATGGCCTCTAAGAGACTTAAGTGGTTCATATCTGGAACATTAAAAATAAGAAATAGTAACAGCGAGTAATAATATAGGCTATGTTGCACTCATTTCCTCAGTTGGACCAATTTCCCTCGAGTCTGAAATTAAATTCCTTAACGTGAAGCATTTAAAACTTGTAATAGCAACTTATAGAAGGGGTATGAGGTGGGGTGGGATGAAGGGGTGGTGATGTAGTCGAGTCACGTCATATTGATCTGTGGCGCGAGCTCAGCATCCCAACCAACTCTTCCACGTGCGTCCTGGGTTCGCATCCCTTTCAACAACCTCAATTATATGAATACTGATATTTTAACGACACAGACGATAATTTGTACAGACCTAATTTATTCTGAGGAACGCATACTTCTGAAGAATGCACACTTTTCAAAATTCTTCGCAAAATTGGTCCAAATTTATTAGCAAGATGTTCTGAAATTAAAGGACTCGAACGAAACCATCCGATTTTATGGTCGGGAAGTTGGCGTGAGAAAGAAAAAATTAACGTAAACGTAAATTTGAATAACGAATTCGAAAGAATGTCAGTGACACTCAGTAAACTTACCACTATCAGGCTACTGCTAGGTTTAACGCTCAGTATTACAGCACTTATTGTAAAATTACTAAATAGAAATGTACCGATAGGCCTATGTTGTACACAAGTGGGTAATACTAAAGACATGATAAGTTATATGTATGTAACAATATTTCACTTAATCGAAAATCGCGAACCACTCGATTCCTTCGAGCTCACGTAGGCCTATCCATGCATCGCTGAATGTCTTCAAGACAGTTTTTTAAATAGTACACAGGTTGATGTGTACAGATAGAAAGTATTCAAAATGTTTATTACATTCTTAAACTTGTGATCCTCTTGTAGTATTATAAAATGGAAACGAAATTATATTAGTCTGCTTCAAAATAAGGCGATAATAAATACTGCATTCGGGAAATAGCGTAAATCTGTGCAAAAGTAACAGTTTTCCTAAATTGTTAATAACAGCAATCAGACACACAACACTCACACACACTGGCATTCCATCGTAAATTGCATGTTTCTTAAGGCACCTGAATATATATATACTTTACAAAACTATCGGTAGACTGCTGATAAGAATGACAATGACATGATTTAGTTAAACAGATATATCTGAAAGGTCAACTGCAAATTCTAAGAAATATAGATATGATCACTGAACATACTGGCATGAGAAATCACACATATTTGGAAGTATTTTCAATAATATTTTAGGCCTTTCAAGCAACTAACTTAACTAATGTTATAATTAATAGTATTATATATCGCATATTTATTAGTTGTTACATACACCATGTGTCAATACAAATTTTATTTTAGGAATTAAGGAATAGGTGGTGAAATTTATACAATATTTAACGGTTAAGTCTACCATTAGGCAATATGCGAAATATATTAAGTATATATTGTACTGTATTCTCGCGATAAATTGAATTCCACTTTCTACTTTTCAGAAATGGTAACTAGTCTGAGTATATGAATGTATCCGACATTAGGCTATGTCCGTAATAAATAACTAAACAGTCAGAATATATTTTACAAGACAGATTACTACAGTGAAAAATATTTTGCATGCCCTCCTTTCCGAACACCGACGACAAAAACTTCCCGTTAGTTCTACGAGAGAAAAACTTTGTATATTGAATTACACCGTGATAAGGAAACCATGAAACTTTGTATGGATCTCTCAGGTCTGACTGTCAAGTGAAATTTGCATAATTTGAGGATTAATTCTAAGTGACTGCAAACAATGTTAAACACAGCAATGACAAGTAACAAGAATCCAATTAAATTACAAATCTCACAAGAAATTAACCATAAATAACTACCGCTCGAAGCTATTATACCAAAGTCACGGATCTTCATTTTCTAACCAGCACAAGATTATTATTCTTATGAATAAAAATGAAAATGTCGTATGCCTGCAAATTCTGTCCTATCAAACTATAGGCTAATATTATATCACCAGATTAATTATTAGACTATGTCTATGACACTGTAAATCGAATGACAGAATATTATCATTATCATACAGTGTCACACAGGCAAGTAATTCAGTGACAATTGTCCATGCCCCAGTATCAGGAATTTTCTTTCTGAAATATTCTCCTGTAATGTTCTGTTTCATGACTTCACATTTACACAAGTAAATCAGTTATTCATGACCAGTTATTTACAACGTTAATTTTCTACTGATCTTATTGGTACACATAGCGGCATTTAATACTGTAAGGCATGTGAAAAAATATTGAGAGTGAAAACAAATTTCAGCTGGACCAGTATATGTTTAGTAAATGGACCACAACCTTCAGATCGCAGTTAACAGCACATATACGTAGTACTTACGTAGTGTATCTTTTTCATGTCCTATGTTAATTTCAGTTTCTATCACTTAATGCTTTTGTATAACTAAATTGTATTTGTAACAATTAATTTCTTTTTTATCATTTTCTTAAAATTCTTTCATATTATTCAGTGTGTCATTTTAATGTATCTTAAATCATTTCATGTGTTATGTTGTGTTCTTTTAATGTATTTTGTGTTACTCATTATGTTATATTGTAATAATTAATGTAAGTTACTATTAGTCCCTGGTGAAGTGGAAGAAAAGACCTTACGGTCTTAACTTCTCCAGGTTAAATAAACTATTATTATTATTATTATTATATTAATACTGCAAAACCCAAGGAAATTGATGCAAAAAAAAAGTGACAGAAGTGAAAGTGTCCAATGTCTATAAGTCGAGAGTACCGTGGAAAGTCTCTTGTCACGCAATAGTGGTAAATCGTAATTTATTTTGGATGTGGAGTCATGTGCAGCTATTTCTAAGCAATTAATGGAAGTCGGCATCTGTACATTGCCTTATGTGAAAATTTTAGTGCATATATCGCACATGTTAAGGGCACATTTGCTTGCATGTTACAAGAGTTTTAATTTTTAGGTCATGAAATTCCTAATCCTGGTTAAGGTTACAGCTACACGATTACGCTATACATTATAACTAGACTTCGGATTTTAGGTAAAAACCTATTTTAATCCTTAAGTGATATACGGACGAAAAGTTGTATATGCATGTTTCATAAGTGACTATGCCTAAAACTAATACTTTTATAGGACCTAAAACAGCCTATTTTTACGTTAGAGCCTAATATTGCCTTTTTGCTTGTTTTTCCTCTAAAGTTCAAAATAAGCTATTTTTTGTTATAAATTCTAGCATTTATTTTCAGTTCGTACTAATTTTTTTAGCTCGGAATGTGCAGTACATGTCACATTTATGACGTGGTTAAATAGTAAGGAATGTTTCGTCCTCAGTAGAAAAATTCCTTGGAATTCCAAAGAAAATGTAGTGTTTTTCTCCAGTCTCCCACATCCAGTAACAAAAAAAACGTTGTTCTCTGAATCACTGAGGGGTTGAATATGCTAGCGTGCGTAGCTTCTGGGCGCAGGGATTAGGTTTTCACTGTTATGGTAGTAATACAGGTCCAAGTAATAGGTCTATATAATTCTGTGTGCCATAGGCCTATATCTGTGTGTTATCATGATTATTGATTAATGGTGACTTCAATAAATATAACATTCTGCATTGCAATTAAGATATTTCAGAAAATTGGCAACTTAACGATTTTATAAGAGACTATTTTACGATTTTTAGAACCTATTTTACAATCTTTAGAGCCTATTTTAGGTACCTAAAACAGTATTTTTAGAGACCTAAAAGTCCGAAGTCTAATTATACCTTATAGTGAATAAACTAAATCATGTCAATTATTATATTTTTTCCCCGGGAAATCGAACAGCAATGGGGGAAACAAGACATCGGTTGAACGCAAAAGATCTTTGCTTTTTTTCGAATCGCACAAGATCATCCACGACATTCTTGGATACCGGAAAGTGTGCCCAACAACTGACCGCGAACCACATGGAACGCATGCGAGTCAGCCTGGAACATCTCATGCGTTACCATAGTGATGGCAATGACTTTCTGTTTCGGATTGTGACGTGGGATGAAACGTGCGTCCACCATTTCATGCCCGAATCGAAGACCGCATCTATGGAGTGGAAACATCCGTCACCACCTGTCCGAAAGAAGTTCAAAACAACGCCCTCTGCAGGAAAAGTGCTCCTCACAGTGTTCTGGGACGCCCAAGGGGTTTTGTTGCTGGACTTTTTGGAGGATGGAACCATCACTGCTGACGTCACATAAGCCGTTCGACGCTTCTTCCGTATGCAGAGCCCTGAATTTTTCCTGAAGGGCTTTTTGAAGCTTCTAAAGCGGTGTGACAAATGTCTCAAAGTACGTGGTAATTATTTGGAAAAATGAAGGTACGTCTTATCTTTAATGTCTCATCTTTTTTGTCTTTCATCCGCACCTCTGTACACAGTCGCCAGGGGAAACTTATTTTCGGACTCACCCTCGTACAAACACACAAAGATAAGACGATCATATTTAAACATGCTTCGCTTGCACTCCTCAGAACAAAACTTTTATCGTTTGGAGTATGTCACGGTATGTCTCTAGAACTAGTCTAATCAATGACAATTACACTAACGCGAAAATAGTCTGTCGTGGATGCTAAGAAGCATATTACAGTTTAGACTAAAATAATCCTAAAGTTGCATTGGAAATAAAGATGTTTCATAAAATGTCGACAATTTTCTTTTACGAAGCTGAATCACAGTTTCAGGTTATAAAAGGTTTATTTTTATCCTGTATTTGCTAGTACACTACTATGAAGCCTCTTAGTAAGGTTTGGACTTATATTCCTCTCACTGATATGATAAAGGGACCGTTGCATATTTTGCATCGTAAGTAGCTTTCACATATTTTCAAGACTTCCCTTTTTATAAAAGGTGATTCTGTAGATTGTTCAGGATGCTATAAGCACGGTCGGAATAACATGCCTGAAGGTTCCACAAAGTCATCTATCACATGATGCTGAGTATTTTTTGTGTACCGCTACTGGCATCGATCAGAAGACGAAAGCATTGTCGTGACTATCCGGGCATAAATCCGTGTCCGGGCGCGATTTTATTGCCTCTGCGTGCTTCTTTGAAAATGTTGAAAACGATACCTCTGTAGTCATAAATAAATTTCCAACAAAAGAAATAAATTTGCGGTAGCCAATGAATTAAAAGAAGATATAGAAGGCCTCATAAATATCTGGGAATATTTTTACCCATGTAAGGAAAAGGACACCCTAGTTTTACCGAGCGAGGTGGCAGAGATCGTACCGTCCTGAACCCGCATTCGGGAGATCCCGGGTTCAAACCCCGTGGCCGGCCAGTTTGAATTGGGTTTTTTTAATACTTTCCCCAGTTGTAAAGGCAAATGCCGAATTTGAAATGTACTTATATGAATCATCGCCGCTATTTCATGCTATATTATATCCATTACAATTGAATGTCAGTTATAATTAACAAACCATAGCACATCAATAGTTACTCTGGTATATCTACAGAACCTGCACTCCTTTGAAGATCGAGGTCATGTAGATATTTTATAGCTGAAGCCAAAACAAGCAGGCTTACGAATCTTGTAACAAGACCCGTATGTAAACTATGTCCACACCCACGGAGATGAAAATTGCATTTTTAGCACGATCCATATTCAACATGTTCGGCAGTCTTCCATCAATAACGATTAAAAGTTTGTAATAATAAAAAGAAGCTGACAAGAGTCAGCTAAAAGAAAACTTTTTCGGCATATTAGTCAGACATAACCGTATGAAGAACAGAAGTATGGACAAGTCGTTTCTCGAACTCGTTACAATACAATCCAGTCTTTGTATTTGACAGAGACTGCATATAAAATTATTCTTGTGCTGGAGCCAAAATCAGCTATTTTCTTAGGATCAGAGGTCGAATTTTGGTGAATCCATATGGAATTTGTGGTGGACAAAATTAGATCGGGTGGATTATCTCGAGGTGCTTCCGTTTCTGCCAATTATCATTCCACCGTTGCTCCATTCATCATAATATGACCAATAGAGGAATATTGCAATTATTCATGGTATACCTGATTGAAAACCCACTACATAAATACAATATTAAAATAATGTCACTTTTAGTACGGCTTGTTCTATCATAAAACGATGGCTGTATTTCAAAATAATTAATAAAGGAACAAGCCATATATCTTCCCCTGTGTATAGCATTTCAGTGGGCTATTAGCCTATTACACTTCATCTAGGCCTAACGCTGAGTGTGTAACTCTAGAAAGAATTTCCCAAAACCACAGTCCTCGATAGGAGACAAGCGACAGCGTTATGACAGGAGGAAAGGAAATACTTATGGAAACGAGGCCAAAATGGAAGCTGGTGGAATTGGCAAGCCTGCAGTGGTATCAGACGAGTAAAACGTACTGAATTGGAGCTTTTACATGACATGACAATCGGTTCGGAACAATTCAACCGTCAAAGAGATACGGTGTGCAGCAACCCACGCCAAGTGTCCAGCCAACATAAAATCAATCCTCCCTCAAGAGGACTTGCAAATGTGCTACGCCGCTGTTCTGCTAAGGTGACATGATTATCTTCACATCATGTCTTGTCTCTTGTCCCTCACGTACCTTCATCCTTGGACAATCAACATTACATAATAATAATAATAATAATAATAATAATAATAATAATAGCAGTATTCATAATAATAATAATAATAATAATAATTATTATAATTATTATTATAATAATAATAATAATAATAATAATAATAATTATTATTATTATAATAATAGCAGCAGTATTCATAATAATAATAATAAGAAGAAGAAAATAAGAAGCTACTTTTTTTACGTTCTACCACTCTTTTGGTTGGCTATGCGAAAAAAAGGAGCTGCTTACGGATGTCTGAGCCAATATTGATAATTGGGCCCCCAAATTTATCTCTGAAAATAATAATTTATTATTGTTTTTAGTAAGCCTAAACATATGCCATGTATCAGCATGCTAACTCCGAGAAACTTCTGTCAATATCACTCTTATGCTTTCTTTTCTGAGCACCTGATTGATACAGTATTTCTTACTCATTCTGCATCTCAACTAAACGACCCGGGTTTGTGACAACTATAAACCAGCCGATACCATCCGAAAATGAAACAAATAAGTAACGTATTTCATGCGTCGGAGTCTCATTTATAACAAAAGAACGCCGCCGGGTTATATAAAATCAACACTATCAGTTCTGTGCCTCCTTTAAACTGTCGCTCTTATGATTTTTTTTTCCATCTCAAAAAAGACATGTGGGTTTGCAACTCCTATGCATTCAAGACAACGGAAAATGAAAGATCACACACACGCGCCCTCGCCGCAATAAGAATAACCAACACTATATTCGCAGAGTATATTTAGAATATACGCATACACCATGACTATGAAACCATTTTGCCCTTGATATACAGATGGCTTTGGAATCAGTCGTTTTGGAATTATTTACAGAAAATGGATATTACTCGGAAATCCTTACTATCAGGTATCGGAATTCAACGAGTCTTGAATGGATGGGGTCCAGCTCTCCATCAAAACGGTAGCTGCTGTGTCAGACTTAAGACTGAATTTTTAGGTTAAAAAAAAAAACACTGTTTTAGGTATTTCATTAAGTGAAATATTTTTCTTTACGTTTCTGTCCAAAACATTTTAGGTTGTAATAAGGGGTTTCATGAACCTTCAATGAGATATATATAGTATTAAACACACAATATAAAATTTAACTGAAAAATTGAGTTAAATTTGCTGAAACTTCTTTTAAGACATTAATAGACTATAACAGCGTTTCTCAACCTATGGTCCGCGAAGATGCTGCAGATAGTCCGCAGACATAATTTAAAAATATAAAGCAAGTGGAAAGTAAAGAAGTAAAATTGTTCACATATTTCGTTATAATGACCTATAATTAATACCCCAAATATTAAGAATATAGGCCTTCTTTTAAAAATGGGATGTAAAGTTAGGGATCCGTAAAATTGTTTAGGCATTTTAGAGGTCCTCTGGTTCAAAAAGGTTGAGAAACGCTGGACTATAAGATTTAAGTAAGAAAGCCTAAACAATCAAAATGAAGCAGTGAGATGCTGCCGCAAATGAGACTTCTGCTCGCATTTCACCTGTACAGTTAAAATAAAACACAAAGCCCTGGAGAAGTTAAGCAAAAGAGCCCAAAATAATTAATACTATATCTATTAAACACTACACTTTTCGCGATTCGAACCCATTGCTTCTAATTGGGTAAATAAAAACTGCGTTATGGTCGGCTGTGGATAATATGGAATTGATTGTTACAGACTGAACTATTTAAAAGGAATACGCTGCGTCCACCTTTATGTAAGGAATAATTTACTGTATCATAAACCGAATTCAGCCTTCTCTGTTGTGGACGAAAAAGTCACTTTAAAGGTACTTTTCAGATAATTTATATGAAAGGATGTATTAAACTAAGCTGTAGATAGTCTATAAATAAAATAAAACAACATATTACCGGTATACAAATCGAATCGCGGAAAACGCGATATAATCCAGTAACGTGGTAAATAGCAGATACCAAATCTTCGAGTTGCATTCTCGAATCACAATGTTAACTAGAATATAGATTTCGTATCAATAAATTGTCTTGGTTTCGAACCATGCTTTTCAACATGCAGGAACAGAACTCTCCTCCCCCCTCCCGAAAATTGTATTTCTTCTTTGCAAGTTTTAAAAACAAGTATCACATTACAGTACTTATTCTATGCCAAAATCTAACTGGGTAACAACTGTTGATAAAATTCTGAATAAATTACACATCCACAAAGTTGTCGGAGGCTTGTGTACTGAAGTAACCACTTCGCACAACATGCATAATACAAGGTGTGTAGGGACATACACTGAACATGTTCTGTTCGTAAGCAATGAGAATTCAATCGATACTTCTGTGCATAATCGATACCATATATCAGTTTGCCGTAACAACATATAGGCTATATTAATCAGTGTGCATGGCTTTGCTCTAATACAAACTCAAGCACCAGTAAGCGTCAGTAGGCCTAACCAACTTAAGTTTGGGAAAATAAAGACAGTTTTCATCTTTCATCGCAAAGAAACTTTGTTCAGTTCTATCCACTCTTTTTCTTTCTTACTTGCCCCTTTTGGAGGTTCAAAGCTAAAGCCCATGGACGCCCTGATGTGTGATCAACTGATCTCTTTTTTCCGGCACATGTTCTTTCCTAAGGAAATACGCAGTTGCAGATAACGAAAATGAGTTGTAGGTGTTTAAAGAAATTTCAATCCTACATTTGACTTTGATAGCAGGAAAAAAAAAAAACCCTAGAAGCACTTCGACTGACCACAGGATCTGAACCAGCTATCTCCCGAATGTAAATCCGGAACGTTAACCACCTCGCCAACCTCGCTCGGTATTTTTATCAAAATGAAAATTAATTTAACAGTCGAAAAAAATAAATTAACCAAATTCTTATTTTAAAAAAAGATTTTAATTTAGATAGCCTATCACAAATATGAATGCAATACCCTGCCTAATATTACGGGCCTATAGTTCATGGAAAAGCAGCTGTTGCGTTTTGTAATCAAGCAACACAGCAAAATGTATCCCAAAAGGCCAGGCAAATGTGGAAGGCACGTGAGAGATGAAATTGAAAACGGGATTCAGCAGGTTGTGTTCTGCATAGTTCCGGCAATCGATTCTAGAATGCAAGGAAATGACGGATGGCATCTGCACGGAATAGTATACAGTTCTTGACCAAATGAAGTCCTTATTACAGAAAATGGAATAATTCCGATATCAAAAAACATCACGAACTATAGTCCGTTATAAGCTTATTCAACGAGTAGATCGACAGATAGCAAGCACAAATTCTTTGACCTGCATTTAAGTTTCGACTTTTTCAGGGGTTCCCCAGTCAAAAATGCTGACAAAGAATGAAGAGAAATGCATTATAGTTGCTTAAAAATGTTTATATCGCATATGCTAGCTTTAGACTGGGAATTTAACTACTATATTACGGACATGAGAGTGCATTACATGTAAAAATTGGGGATAGATTAAAATCAAATAATTTATGTGGTGCATTCCTACAGACAAATACTACAGTGACAACTTCTTTCTTTTTCTTCTAGGTTTGCAGCTGTTAATCTGGTTGGCAGCAGCTCTCCACTCCTCATGCTTCTCTGCTTTCCTCTTCACTTGGCAGTACGAACCACACTATCATTATCTTCCATTATTTGTTTCATATACTCCGAAAGAGATCTTCCTCTGCAATTTTTCTCTTTAACTTGTTCTTAGATTACTCTCTTCTCTAGTTCATCAGGTCGAATTATATGCCCTATTAGCTGAGCTCTTCGTTTTAATTGATTTAAGAATATTCACTCCTCATTCACTCTTCTGAATTCTAAATCATTTTTAATCTTGTCTGTCCAACTTCTCTTCAATATTTTCCTACAAAGACTATGGCAGTGACAACCTTTTTTTTTTCTTCCGAAAATACATTTCATTATGCTTAATCAAAAGTAGCCTATGTGTGCACAGAATGTGTAACGTATAGAAAATTTAAACAGCGGATGTGGTTTAAAATCCTGGAGAGAAGTTTGAATTCCAGCTGGTTGCCCTCAATCCTACTGGGAGAAGATGGAAAATCGTAACATGAAATCAGAGTAAACGAAATAGCGAGCAAGGCTTACTAAAAAAATGCTGACCTATCACGATCGAAATCGAACTATCATGGGTATCAAAAGGCCTATAGGCCTAATATAAATGTTGCTTTAAAAATATGCAATGAAGAACTCTCGAAGCTATTTTGAAATCCATTGATTTGGCCCTACAGAACGCGTCTTTGTAGCATGCAACAAGTAATACAGTATTTTTAAAAAGTTTTATTATAAACAGGCCTATCCTGAATACAAATTATTTGCAATCTGATCCCATACAGGGTGTATACCATCACATTTAGTTGGCATAGGTGTATTTGAGCAGTATTTTATTCAGGATAAAGTTAATAAAATTGCGGAGTACATTTAAGCAAATACTGACAATACAAAGCCCAGGTTTGGGATTAAATAAAAAAATTAACCATTCCGATTTATCTAAGTACTTGCTAAACTTTGTGATGAAAAGTAACGTAAAACACGTATTTTCAGAATATATGTAAAACATTCGAACATACGATTACCTATTATTATTAATACAGAGGTGCCAACCTTTAAGGAGGTTTATCTGTAATCCTATAGGCCTAGTGTGACCTCTTCCTCCACCATTCGGCTTTTCAAAAAATTCAGATCCTAAATATATTAGTAATAGGCCTATACATTTTGTGTTTCTTCAAATCAATGTGTCTTCTGCAGGTCAACTAGACCACCATGAGCTTCAGAAAAATCGCTTGAGCACATACCGCAGAACATGTGGTTTTCACCTATAGCTGAAATAACTAGGCCTAAACATGGCCACTCCGTGTAACATTCTCTATATTTTATAACACTGCTGTGTTTTTGCTAATGGCTGCAATTTGAGAACTAACGCGCTTCAATTTTATAAAACGCCAAAACAATTGAAATTATAATGATCGAAATCACGGTCACTGTGAAGTTGGAACACGAAAAAGATGAAAATTGATATAAGCGGAAATTCGATAACATACGTAGAGAAAACCAAGACCATTTACATAAAGGAGAAAGCCACAGAGAAGGTAGAAGGAATCCAAGAACAACCCAAAAACTAGCAGCTAACTAAGAGGTTGTACGTTTTGCCACCAGTCCCTGCTGTTATCGTAATTTTACTCTCGAAAACATGACGGAAATGATTTTATTCGCTTAGGCCTACATGATGAACTTAGAAAAACGTTGATACTTCAGTTTCACGGTTGACATTTTTGTTTCACAATTTCCTTGCCTACATGATGAACTTAGAAAAACGTTGATACTTCAGTTTCACGGTTGACATTTTTGTTTCACAATTTCCTTTTTCTCGAAATAATTTTAGTTTTCGTAATAATTTTATCTTGGACCGTAATTTCGTATTAATGAGTGGAAAACAGTAATAATTACGGAAATCCTTAACAGTTGGCACCTCTGTTATAATTATTTATTGAAGGACTATCAGTATTACATAGGCCAAGCGCCATATTGTGCATAGGAAATACTAAATGGGTCCACAAGTCACTAACGACGAAAAAATGGTCCCTTGCTTTAAAAAGGTTAGTCTAAAACATTATTTAAGTGCGGTATTTAGTCAAAATCAGAAGAAGTAAAGGCAAAATATTGGGCATACGGACAAGAGGCATTTATATCAAGCTGCTGTTTTTATGTCACTATGCTATCACTGCTGGTACGCTACCTGTTTGTCCCAGTTCTGAAAATACAAAACTAAGCGTTTTAATTACCGAGCGAGAGAATCGAATTTCCTCCGGAACACATCCGCAGCCGGAAGCCATGCTACCAGAAGCAGAAATGGAAAGCGAAGAATACTCCCTGCGCTATTGAATCTCCTCGTAGATAACTTGCGAATAAAACGACCCATTACTGAATACATTGTCATATGCAGAAGTGCGACGATAGGAAATTTACTTCCGATAGGGAGATATCTGCTTAACCTGCTGGCGGAAGTGAATAGGCCTATACAAAGATGTTGGAATGTGGTACTAAGATCAACAGTTATGATTTCATCTCCCTACACATTTACAAGACCATAACTAAAATTAGGCTAATGGATTTTAAAAATGTTGAGGTTCAAGATCTGATGATTTCGAAACTAGATCTTTTCAATCAATCAATCAATCTACCTTTATTTAATCTTTAAACTGCAAACACAGTTATTGGATAATCTTGGTCCCTCTTTTTGTGGAATGGACCATTAGGGTTTGAGTACATCTGTCAATTCCCCGAAGATAAGTATTGACAGAAAACAATTTTGTATAAGTGTTAATGTGAAATGATCTACACATATTGCATAAAAAATGGATCATTTCGTTCATCTAGCATCGTTTAATTAAAGTTAACAAACTTCCTCTTAATTAGCAGGAGAAAAGACCGAAAAAATGTTGATCTTAAAATCGGCTTTGCAGGGATAATCTGAACACGTAACTGAATAATTGATACACTTCGTTGATGGAACGTAAATGAAATTGACTCTAATGCCCAACCTGTCACAGAAAGACATTAAATGCCTTGAATTAATGGCTAATTTCAAGAACCTATTTTAAGACATTGTGTTTACAGAATCCATTACTTTAGGCATTTTTTACTATGAGAAACCTACCACTCTGTTCCCATCCATTTGACAGCAGAAAAACGACGAGAATGCTACTAATGTCTTTGTACCAGTTACTGTTTTTAATTTGATTATATTAACTATTACATTAGTTTGTTACAGAGGTAATTCTGTACTCTTCCGGTTTTTAGATCCTGCTTTGTCTTTTGACAAAGGTTATATGGCATAATCTTAGTAGAAACGCCTTGAAACGCAAAACCTTAAATTTTGGCATAACAAAATGTCGGAAAAGACATTAACTTAAGTATCTATATTAATTAATCTAGTAAATTTGAGCTAACGATCTCAGCTATGAATGAGCGATGACTTTTAGCTTGGCATAATATTTATAAAACTTCGCAATCATGTCAGAAACAGCCGAGATTTATTTTATGCTCCGCAATGTGGGCTCTTAAAATTTAATGACACATTGACAGCGAGTCGGTAGCTGTTAAAATCCTCCCACTGCGTTAAATGACACTCATCTAGTCTCAGATGTTCTATATGTCTAGCCAAATTATTTCAACTTCTCTATACCATCTGTTTTCAGCACATCCCTATTCGATCTCTGAATTGTTAACACCGCTATCAACTAATCGACGCCCAGCACCCGTTTACACTTAGTGACACTAATGGCACAATGGCTAATTCAAACAGAATCAAGAATGATCTAGGTAGTCGTAGAAACAATGGTTGTTCACAGTACTTTTTTTCAGTTTTTGAAATTTTTCATGGTAACTAGGCACGGAGATGGTGTATTCACAGTAAAAGTCCTAAAGAAAGATGCTGACCTGTATGTAGTTTTATTTTGTTTAACTCAATTCACTGTTGAAAATAGACTATGATGTATGTTTAATTAATTTACTATATACTTAAAACTTGTATTTTATTTCCAGACAAATAGCAGACATTAGTCAGACTGATTTTTTTTTCTTTTTAACGAAGGTGTGTTACTAATCCCATTTTTCACAATAAATTATGAATAAGATAGGATAGTAGGCTTCTTAGCTTTAGGGTATCCCCGCCGTTTCACGTTTTAAGATATGCTATAGGCCTACAGATCATGGCAAGATGGTTAAACGTAGGAAGAGCTTTTGTCGCAGCGATAACCGGAAGCCATGATGATTCAAAAGCATGGTTAAGGGGAGATGGTAGTTATCAGATTTTATTTTCTTAGGCTTATGTAATAGAGCATAGTTTTGTGAACATTTTGATATATAGGTCTTTCTAAAATGGATAAAATACCATAAGACACGTCATTTTCTTTTCGCTCTCCTGTAAAATTACATTTTATGTACTTCAGGTACCATTTTCTGAAAAGATATTCATGCTAAAATGATGAAACTTTCAGGAATTCATTATAGATGGATGACAAATCTCCCTTAGCAGAATTATGGGAAAAGTCTTGACTATACAGAATTGTCAACTATTTTTTATTTAAAAAAAAGTATTTTTTTTTTTAGTTGCGAAGTTTTCATGCAGTTTTCATTCAGTAATATTGTACATAATGGACTGATTGTGCTAGGGTAAATAAGAGTACCTATTGTTAGTAAGTCCCCAAAGTTTCACAAAAATCTAAGCTACAGAAATTGAATAAAGCGTACCTATGCCAAGGGAAGTAACTGTAAAACAAAATTATCACCTATGTGTAAAAAAATTCTTTCCTACCAAACAGCGAGTTCTAGAACAACCATTCTCTGCTAATTTTAAACTGCAGAGTGCACTTGCAAAGCATAAAAAAATGCAACTAAATGTGACTGTTAACACCTGAGTTATGGCTTCTTGAACATATGCCATATTTTCTATCATTTTGCTAGCGGTAGGCCTAACTACCATCTCCCCTTAATGTTCCATTCCCCCATTGTTAGTTATAACCAGGGCCCAGATTTTGATGACTTTAAACACTTAAAATATGAGCTATAAAATGACTCCAAAAATACATACAAAAACCCAAAACTAACAAAAATGACCTAATATTTGAAAGAAAATAGTACTTTATTCATCAGATTTGGGTCAATTCTACATTTATGCTGTTGACCCAATTACAGCCTTGTAAATAGTTACTGACATGCAATTAAATGCAAGCAGCAAACACTGTCTTTCTACATACAAATTAAAATTACAAGAAGATTTATTTATTAATGCTTACATTCATTGTAAGCAAATGCACAAAAAGTCTATACAATGGAAGAAGCAACATAAAATGAGAAAATGATGGATTTAAATAAAAAATAAATAAAAAATAGACTACCTGAAAATATGAAATGGGGAAAAAGACAATAAAATGGCCAAAAAACCAAACGATAAAATAACCCAAAAATGAAAAGTTGGAAAAATGACAACAAAAAATTACACTGAAATCACAATTTTTATAATCTAGGAGTCATGGTCAGAATATCTGCACTAATAGGAAAAGTCCATGGTAGAACAGTTAAAAGATGACGATTGTGTCATAAAAATCCGGGCCCTGGTTAAAACAGTAACAAAATGCAAGGGTTGCGGTTCAAAACATTTTGTGAGAAGTTTGTGCATTTAAAAGCTCATTATTCTGTCTGAATGTAAGTTATTGTAGAATGGCCTATGGTGGAATTAGTAAAAAGAATGTTATTTCTGAATATACTCATAAAAAGGAAACCGAAATGTTCAACGATAACTTATGCTGAGATGCACAATTATGGGAAGATGGCAATTACTCGTACACAAAATAGGTCTACTTCACACATTCACTTCTCCCTTCTCTTGAAGTAGTGAAGCAAGTGACAGACGCATGGTATTTATGCAAATACCTCAAAGCAAATTAGGCCTAGTAACTGAATTATACAACTTGCAGCACACGTCTTAACTACATTTTCCATTAATTTACAAGGATCCTGTGCTCGATTACACGCAGATCTGTGTAGTAGAAGAGGAACACAAAATACACGAGGAAGCTACCGCTGCCATGGTAACAAAGTTCCACTTGGTTTGCCACGCGGTATTTTGAACTGGTGCCAAAACAGGACAATGCTAGATGGGGTACACAAACCCTTGCGACGCAGTAGCACAAGCATTGAAAAATGAGGGGTCTGTATTATACAGCTACTATAACCCAGTATACAGTTCTTGACTTTATGTTATTCCTAGTTTGACACTAGGCTAAGAAGATAACGTTGAAGCTTTTAATATAATCTTCCTCTCATCGCAACATTGAACATTTTAGTACGAAAATAATATCCGGGAGGTTTAGTTTCTGTGGCAAAACACCTGAGAAGAACTCTCTCTTGTTAGCTTGCATTTGCACAACAATAATGAGTAATGTGTTTATCGCATACAAATTACAAACATTACTAATTCCGCCCTTTCATCGTAGTATATGTTCATTATTTAAGTCACATTTCGAAAACATGCTACAAGATAGTAAATATTGGCACAAAAAAGGCACTGCAACCTAAACTGAACTCGTGTCATGAACACAACCTTCATTTTTTTTTTAAATAACGATTCGGCATAATTTCATCTATATATTTTTCCAATATGGGGAGGGTCACTGTTACAAAAACACTTATACAAAACTAATAAATTTATGCCATTATAATTTACAATTTACCGTCGAAACCCCAGCTTTCCATATAGTCTTCTATACGGAAACTGGTTTTGCTCAAAGACCTTTGATGTAACGTAATATCTTATCTTTGATTCAAATAACTGGCTTTTAATCTTGTTCAAGTTCTTAATCAAGAACTTTGATAGTGGAATACCGGCTTAAACAAGTTTCAGTTCAGAAAATCTGCTGAGGAGTTATTTTACATAATATTAACGTGTTCACAGACATCGCAGTGGCTAACAGGTTTACTAATAATCCAGTTGTAACATTTATACCAGGAATATACACAGTTGAGTAGAAAAAGGGTACTAATAATCCTTGCATAAGGCTGTATGTGTGCAACGCTTTACACAGCCTGGCCCCCTCGTATAAACTTGACGTAAACAATCAAGATGGCCGATATCCGTAACAGCCGGTCGTTTCGTAGATGTCTGAGATTGAATTTTGAGGCTACGCATATTCTGAGCTGCTTTTGCGGAATTATAAACATTGTTCCTTGTTTACGGGACATGTTTCCATACTTGTACCCATGAATACAGCTTTCTGAAAACAATATAATGAAATACTGAAACTAGGCAGACGACGCATCGCTGTTTGCCCGCTGCTCCGATAAATGGTTTTCAGCAGTCCTTCATAGCCAGAGGCTAGTAACGTCATGAAAAGCGTGACGTTTTTGATGACGTGCACGTACAAACCCGGTGTAAACCTCGGCAGTTACACTACGTTTATTGGTAATGCGGCTTATGTAGAACTTGCACGGTGAACAACCAAACAACCGTTCAACGCAGATATAAGCAGCTTTTATTAGTAAGGCTGTAAGTGTTTAAGTAAAAAATTAATTCTCTATTTAGTATCATACAAGAGGGATTTACAACGGATAGCTTACGCCAAGATAATACGTGAATAGGCCTACAGTTTGACGTACTTGAAACGTTTCCTCAGGTGTGCAAAATTGACTGAGTTGAATTATTGTTTACCATATTTTGCAATTAGTCCTATGTGGTTCAGAAGATGCATCCATTCTGTTCACTTGAAACGCGATGCGAAGTTTGGCCCACGTGGTACAGAAATAAATTCACAATGCAAGACAGTAAGGAGTATTGAGAACGCGGCACCTGTTCCATTGTCACAGCAGTGTTCAGTGTCACACAAATGATACTATTTCTGTTACACCATCATGCCAATGGAACTTTATTCACGCTGCTCACATGGTGGGAATTAGAGCCACTGCTTCAGAATACAACTCATATCAAAGCATTAAGGCAAAAATATCTGAAGAAGATAGGTTTATGCTCATGATTCGCTCTATATGTTCAGGCATATTTGGATCTATTTCCATTCAAGGTACTAAACTTAACTCAAGGGTTAGTACAGTGATATTAATCAGACGTGGCAGTCCAAGCATGGATGCGCAGCAGATGCAGACGAGTCCAATAAATATTTGTACTGGAGGGGTGTGTGGGTCAGTTGTGTCGTTGCCTTCAGTGCGGTAAGACCGTATAATGCAGTTAAAAAACAAGATATCTTGTTACAATAGCTTCTCTTTTCGCTAGTGCAGTTCAACATTCTTACCCCTCCCCATGATTCCTTCCACATGCGTCATTTCCCCTCACGCGCATCTGGCTGCCGCCTCTGATTAATACCACTGTACATTTCAAACCGGCATTCGCCTTATAAATGGGACCGCCACTCAAAACCCGTACCACTGTCATCACCAATAAAAACAAAATAGTTTTCTAAGGTGTTCATTTTTTAGTTTCTTTTAAAGTCTTTATACTCGAACTTCTATCTTTATCACACATTTTTAACTTTATTCGTTTTTTTGTAGTAGGAATGTGTACATAATTGACAATATTAGCGATTTCTAAAGTAGTAATATTTTGTTTATTTTAGGTTTTAATGATTTAACTTCATAATTATGTCGCAGCTTTTTCTCCTCTTTTCTTTACTCTGCTCTCTGTATCTTGTGGAAACACGAGCAGTCTTACTCATTCGGGTGTATTCACATTACTACAGTTTGGCTTATCATCTTGTACCGGTAGTATAATACTGTATGTAGCAAATACTTTAAAGTATTTTTTGTGTATTTGACACTGTAAGCTTGTGTGTCTTAAACATGTTCAATAAATAAGTTTAATTTAAAAAGTAATAATAACAATAATCTCACAGCAAAAGGATGAAAAAAATATGGGCATTATCTCATAATATACAGTACTGCTATTAATGTTGGCGTTTGAAATAACAAGCAAATGAAATGCCGCTCCTCATAAAGAAGGCCTACAGTTGCAACATTCATTAGGCCTACTGAAGGGTGTGTGCAAGGATCGCTAGAAAGCAAAAAGAAAACAAGCACTGTGAAAAGTATTATTATTCTATGGCTCATATCATTTATGCCTAACATTTAAAAACAATTATGGTTTCTAAAATAATATATTGGCGTACCCCAGGTTTAATACCACTAAATTAGAGCTATTAACTAAACTTAAGGAAGTAAGATTATGCCATCAAATGACGCCTCAGTCAAAAGAATTACGTTACCTTCGAGACCGAAGTACATCAAAGAAACTCTGTGAGCTGAACTTGAAACGTAGCCGTTAACTCAATTGGTTCGAACAAAATTAGTTATCTATTTTTAAAGAATTGAAGAAAGAGAAAAACTAGAGCTGAAATTAAAATTATGTTTCTTGCGGCAACAAATTTATAAAAAGGGCTAATAAAATATAAATAATTTCCGAAGGAGACATAAAAATAGCCTAAAGATTATCCAAAATAGGCAAGAAATTAAATAAAAAATGTTTACAGGAAAACTGAAGACACGCCCAAATATCAAAAGGTACGAACGTGCATACACATGAACGGCCCAATTCCAAGTTAACAGGAAATTTCCTTCTTCCTAGTTTACTTTACAGTCCTTATTAGCATAATGAGAAAGGCTGACAGGTTTCGCCCGGAGTGACATGATGCTCCCGGAGACTACCGGAGAGAGATGCGTGTGCCACACTAATTTGGCGGGCGTCCATGAAGCAGACAAGCAGCCTGACCTCGGGAGGGATGCCACGGCAATTTGGCGATACCTGCTGACAGACAATAAGTTCCAGCACACCGACCTTTCCCGATCAAACACGTCATCACAATGTCACCTCCCTAATTCTGAATAACCAACCACTATACAATATATTGCACACTGTCAATACATTCCACCTACGCCTTTAAACTCCATAGCATAAAAGTGTGGCATATATTGTAATTTCATTAGTATTGATGAGAAGGAATTTTGAAATCTACAGTAATTGGAACTTAGATCAAATCTAAACGATTGTATCTACCGTTGAACGCACGAACGTAATTGCATAAAGGAACATAAAGGAACTCCTTAGATGCTATGTTTTAACTGTTCCGTGGCAGAAGCTGGAAGTGGAACACACGGACATTATGACAATTTACAAATAAGCAGCGTTATGAGTCAAGACCATTTAAGTCGGACCGAAATTATCTTCCGCCGCGAATGTTCCCCTTAAGGCAGTGGGGTTCAATTCCGTAGATTTTGGGCGGTATTAGCCCGCAAAGCTCTTCACTCAGGGCAAAAATCCCTTTTACAACGATCCATAATCGCCTTTCTGCAGAAAGTTCGGCGGGCAAGTTTCGCCCCATTTGCAAGGGGTTCTGCACAACTCCCGAGAAAACACTGGTAACATAAAGTATTTTAAGAACCTTGGGTAACACCGGTCTGCAATGAGTTTGCTGTCTTGGTGAAAACGGACAATTTATATGGAAAATGGTCTGAGATTATATATATATATATATATATATATATATATATGTTGCAATTTGACATTCTAATTATTAAACTGCTATATTACAATGACGATACAATTTGGAAAAAATTTAATATCCATGGCATCAGCTACTTTTCTGTGGTGATCTAAATGTTTATGGTATCTCACTTGGCCAGTACGGCCCAAGGACAAACACGGGTCAACAAAAGAAAGGTCTAAAATTTAATGTCGGCAGAAAAAAAAGTAATACGTGCCAGACTATTTGGCGCTAAAAAGATTATATTTCAACCACTTTATATTAATTCTGGAATAATGGAGCAAAGTGCACATAAGAATGGTTGTACTTCAAGTATTTATACTATAAATTACCACTTTTTTTAGGTTAAAATAAAAGGTGTATCAGACAGATCGGACAGCTACTGAAGGATACTAACAGCTACAGCTACTGAAGGATACTAACTTTATAAACAACATGAACGATCTAGCACTTGAGGCACGGTGTACTGTTAAGGAAGTTATCAATAAGTTTCTTGAAATGTAATATGCATAGGGTCGCCAGAATTTCAGACACAACAAGCAGATTCAATCTCTTTTTATCTTACTAATGTAGTAGGTCTTGAAATCTTATAGCAGCCATGGGCAAACCCCTATCCATTAACACGCAACCCGCAAAGTTAGTAAACTACATATAAGTTAGTTCGAAAAGAACAGGTAGATGGAGACACAAACAGACAATAAGTGCAGTGACGGTTGCTCATTCTTTGGGAAACACTAATTTCACTTTATAATTTACACTACAGTAAACAAATATACAAACAATAATGTATTTTTAATTATTCTTTTACGTGTGCACCTATTTTAATATACAAAGGCTTAGAATGTGCTATAATGCCTTTCCATTCGCAACTGTGTCGCGATCCGCCACTGCTTGTAAAGAGATTATGACTCACACATGGGAATATTTCCACCACATGCACTGAATTCCGCAATGCCATCTTGTGTCTTATGTTGGAAGGTCAAGAACCGCTTGTGGTTCGCGAACCAGTAAATGCCCATGTATGTCTTATAGCAACCACTTGATTGGAAACAACTAACAAATGAAGTAGGCTAATTCCATTTAATTAAAAAGACGTTGCCGTTTTACTGTTAATTCTTATAAGCTTATTTCTATCTTATATTAATAATGTGCAATGTTTGTTACATTAACACACTGAAGCCCGCAGTGTGTTATGACTATTGATCTCTTAGAGTTAAGGAGGTATAGTCATTAGCGATGTTAGGGATAACAAACATTATAGAAACGGGGAAAATACTAAATTTCACATAAAAACCCATTTTTCCAGACTCTTTGCAGGATATTTATTAAAAAGAACATTTATGAAATTTCCAAGCCTATTCGCAGGCCGCAGGATAAGGTGTTAAAAAGAGTATGCTGCGAAAAGCAGGACATCTGGTCACCCTAAAAAAGACCTACAATACGAAGAAATTGTAAGAAACATGTTATTAAAACGGAAAGTTCTCGGCTGCAATGTAAGTTTGAAACTTTACTTCTGGCACCCCTCACCTTGATCACTTTTTACATAATTTGGGACTCATGAGTGTTAGCAAGGTGAGAGATTTCATCAGAAAATTAGGGGGATGAAAGAAACTATTTTTAATCATATATTTTTGCAGGACAATGTAATTTGTCCTTAATACCAGACATTTTTAGTAGATAAAATATGAAAATCATTCATCAAGTTACAATGATAGGCTACCGAAGAATTATTTTAAAGACAACCAAATTAACCTACTATTTCACTGAACTGTGTATTAAAAATAAATGGTCACAAATATTATATTGTGGAAGTTAACGTGAAAACTAAATAAGAAACAACCGGAACTCTCATTCCATAATGGCGTATTTCTACGTTTTCTTGTTATCAAAATACATGCACTTTATGTAAACGGAACTCTCATTCCATAATGGCGTGTTTCTACGTTTTCTTGTTATCAAAATACATGCACTTTATGTAAGCGGTAATTTTCTCTCTTCTTACATCTTTTATAAAAGCAGAGTTTTTAATTTGAACAAGCAGGTGGGGTGACAATAAAACGGTATGAAATAATACAATCATCCTATAGAAGAAAAGATTAATGGCTTTCTCAATGACGACTTCACAAAATTAATGAACACAGTACTTCCACGATACAGAAAACGACGTTAGGTCAACATCTCTCTTTAGCTTTGAGATGTTACTTCACTTTATTGCTTCACTCCAGTTAATTTTATAACCCTTTTCAATTATATAAGTTGACACGTTGTTCTGTCTTTTTCGAGATTGAAAAGATTACAGATGTTTCTTTTTACAGAACAAATGTAATTTTATAAAAACCAACGTTGGTTTTGTCAGCCTGATAACAAAATATCCTTAAAAATCAATGATTTACGAAGTTACCCTAGCCCAGAAATGATAAGTCTTTCTGTTCGACCTACTAATTCCCCCGAGATAAGTTTATTTCTCTTTGTTCCCGGTCATCAGTTTTCAATATATCTTCTCCATCGGAAGTATGCAGTTAAGAGTTTGTCTGCTAAGTTCCCCCCCCTTTATATATATAAATACAGTAGTCTTCAAACCACAAAAATATTTTAACGATACACCTATAATACAACCCCGACCTCGCAAATTAGTTTTTCTAATCATAACTCACATTCACTTAAGAAATTAGAATCCATTATCAGCTATAATACCTTTTTTAACAATAATATTTATTATAATGTTATTGTTATGAAACAAGCTACCTTGTTAGTAGTAATACAATTGAAGGGGTCGGGGGAAGAGAGTGCTAACCAACATACATCTATTTTAAGATATTACATTTTTAAAGCGAGAATCTGACAGCATTACATATGCAGAGAAAAATATTGTAATGCTGGGAAGTTACAAATTTGATCAGCATTTTACAAGAATGCTTAATCATACCTCGCTATGCTCGTCTTCGGCAATATATATATAAGTTATACTACAAGAATGCTTAATCATACCTCGCTATGCTCGTCTTCGGCAATATATATAAGTTATATTACATGAATGCAGCATACGTCGACATTTTCAGTCCTTACCAACATGAGTAAGCGAAATGTTGTAGTTCAGGCTTCTATTTCCCTGCATCACTGACAAAGCATGGCGATTGCGCGTTATGCTGGTTGCATTCTATGTATGACGTATGCAGAAACATGACGTTTGCTCAGGTACGAACTTGTATGTGTTAAACTTGAAACCTAATACATTCTCTGCAATAAATCTTCACGTCCATTTATTTAGCACCCTGGAAACGTACTGTACAGTCTACAGTAACAAATAAGGGAAATGGCCTTTTATTAGAAACATTGTCTGTCTAAACAGCCTAGTTCGAAAACGAAAAATCGTACAAAATGTTATATAGGCTTATATAGAAAACATTAGATTGGTCCAGTCACCGGATTTAATGGTAGACTATGATTATATAGCCTATACATAACTTCTACATCGGTGAGTGTATTTTATTTCAGATCAGTACAAACTGTGTTCAGATTCCAGACCGTGAAGCGAAATTAAGGTAAGAAGGTACTACAATTATGGTAAAAATCACCATTTTCTCTTTTTATTGTTCCTACAATTTGTAACCTGAAGAATAAGAATATGCCATTTTAATTTTTAACTGAGCAGTATTTGAGCGCTAATAGAAATTGTGAAATTATGCATATGAAGACTGAATGAACAATTAAAACGTTTAGCACATCTACCATAACTTCTACACTACTGGTCACAGATATCTGAACTAAAATCTGTTTTGAAAGGGAGTTTTCAAGCTTTCCGATGGTATCTTTGTCAACTCTCAACTTTCACTTGTCATGCAGCAGGAATGTCCTGACTGAAGTGCCAAGGTAGTATGAACTTTTCTCAGTTTTATATTTTTCCGTATTCTGGTACACTTTATTAAAAAACCATTCATCCAAAATGGATCAATTTTGTGCATGCATTAAGCAGAGCCAAATTACTAAAAAAAAAAGCAAGGATTTTGCAGTGAGGTTCATACAACTCTAAAAAAATATTCATTTTTTAACAGAGAGATAAGAGACAAATGTAAAAAGGAGCCTTGAAAATTTCATTTATATATTTACAATAGTTTTGTTGTTGTAATGAGAACCAGAAGTTTATTAATTTAACACTGTCTAGATACGCAATACCTTTTGACCTTAATGCACATTAAAGTGGAAGATACATTTTGAAATTATGCAAATGAAGACTGAATCAACAATATAAAGAAAAAAGTATCTAAAATGCAGTTAGAGACCAAAACTAAATATATAAAAAAAGACCAGAACACATGCAAAATACAAAATCGACAAAATTGTGGAACCCGACAGCATCACAATTTATGAATTAAGAGGGAGCCAGTAAATGCAGCAAAACCGAACTAGGACAAGTTAAAGACGATATATGACTCAAATGGGTGCACGGCAGGCTGTAACGTCAGGCGTTGTATAAGCCAACATTGTAAGCTACAAGTGATGCCAGTGGATGTGAAATATTGGTGATGAGATTGTTATACAATAGTTTTCTCTTTAATGTATGTGTAAGTAATGATTTATGTAAATTTCTGTTTGGATGTGCTTCTTCACTCTGTTAGAATTATATATAAATAAGCTTAATCAGAAAGCAAAATTCGTTCTAAAATAAGTTTTACAAAATATTAATAGAGATGTATTAACCCATTTTAATTAAAATGCATATTTTAGTGTATTCTTTTAATAACGGTTCAATGTGTTGAAGAGACAAATAATACGATTAATAATTAAAATTGCCGTAGTCACAAAACAAAAATAAAAAGTCTTGCACTACCTTTTCAAATAAACGATAATTTCAGTTCGTGCGGGAATCACATTCCATCGATTTCCAAGAGAATGCACATAAAAAAATATGGGAGTATTTATATATTTTTCAAAGAAAAGGCAAGCATTTGTTCTGACAGTTTTTATAAAAATGACTGTAAAAGGGATCTTCAAGAAGAGCTGTAAAACTTAAAACTGAAACGATATAATAGAACAGAACAGAATAAGAGCTAGTTTCACAATACCCACATGAGAATAGTTTGGTTTGAGGGGTATGGCCAGAGCTGGAAGTTTCATTAGGATAACTCGTAATAAAAACTACCGTACGTGCTAAACGAAAACGCACAGGAAATTTTGACAGACGCAAGCAGATTAAATGAAGAAAATCACTTCTCAGGCGAGTTCAATTCAATGTACTATATTCCACCGTTGCTCCATTCACCATAATATGACTATTGGTTGCAATCTAGGGATTATTAATGTAACTATGATATACAATAATATATAATAATATTTAAGTACACAGTATACTAAGTATAATATAATAGTATTCGATTGCATGTGATATTTTTAAATTCCACCTTTTGAAATGCCCGTCTATTGTATAAAGTGCCGAAGCATTCATATTCTGTACACAGCGTGTCATAGTGAAGGGCCTGCCTGCTAGTCTGTGCCTGGCGAATAGTCTTTATTTTTACCGTGGAACGTAACTATAAAATGGACAAGACCGAACGTACAAAATGGGATAAAGCGGACCGAAAACCATATCCAGAAGAATACCGAAACATAACATTATCATTATTATTATAATTCAAATAATATAAATGCATAACACATCATAATATAAGGACCAAATGCCGATGTCTATAACAAAATTAAAATAAGAGCCAAATTTGGATGGGCCTAGGAAAACAGAAATGAATGATAACAGATGTATAACGTGCATCTCAGCGGACTGTATGCATAGATAATTAGGGCTGATTAAAATCAAAATGCACGCCATACATTCGAATAGAAAATAAAATAATAGGTTTACAAGAAACAAAGACCATAGGCGATGTAACACGACACTGAATTCTTCTTAAGCACAATCACTCGCTAAATCTTGTTTGATGTCTTGACGATCTTCTAAAACTGAGATGATTGAATCCGCCCAATAAAAAACCTTGTTGGTTTCAATACAGATTTATTTAAAATTCCAGAGGACCACTCGACATGATACGTCGAGAACTTGTAATTATTAATTAAGCATATACATATAGCAATTGTATGCTATAAAATTGATTTACAGTTAATCTTGAAATGTCTTTTAATCTCAAGTCACAAACGCAATACTAATGTCAATAAATTAATTTGCGTTGTGTAGCATCAAAGCAATATTCAAATATTTATGAATGTTAAAATCTTTTAAACACTCACTTGTGAAATAACTCCTTCTTGTAACGAATATCACTACAGGAAATAATCCTGAAGTCCAATCAAGTAATATTAAAGCTAGTAGATAAGCTTAGCAGCGACGTAGAAGAAATTCACCATTTTGCGGCGAATAATAATTAGAACTGCTTCTGTGCAGATAAAATTAATGTTGATAATTCCTTGAATCGTTGTAAACAGATTCCAAGACGAATAAGTATTATTAGCTGCTGCTAGCTGCATCCAGAGAGAATTGAAAATCCTTTCAGAGGATTACACAATAGACGACGAAGGAAGAATAATGAAGAAGTAAGTTTGAATTGAAAACAATGACTTGTAACAATACTAAAGAATCAATCCCATTGGACGAAGATAACAACGATTAGGCAATTTAAAGACAAAAGATAGTATTTTGACAATAAAAATAATAATTACTAGAAGGCCGTGAGAAAAATTAACATTGAATAAAATCTTACCAAGGCCGAAAAAAGACAAGAATAATTATTAAAAGATTATTATAGAAGGCCAAGAAAAATAAAAAACACCATCAAATCTCAAGTATCAAACATAACTGAACATATTGCCCGCGATTATTCCACTTGTGGAATAATCTAACTAGAATGCGAAGTTATGTTTGACCTTGAGAAAGACAAAAAAAACACAAAACAAATATTGAAAAAATAACAATAACTAAGAAAACATAGATGCCTAGAAGACAAAGACTAACTATCTAGTCTTCTGAGTCATGGATAGGTAAGGGTGCCAATTTAACAATTGGCCTTTTAAATGAACCTGAGGGGGTACGAACAGTAACCACCCTGACAAGGGAATCAGGACCAGGATGAACCTTTTCAATAACACCCATAATCCATCTCAAAGGAGGAACGTTGTCTTCCATTACTAAGACTGGAGTGCCTATTGACACATTAGGCATAGTCCTAGTCCATTTAGACTTCCTTTGAAGCGAATGGAGATAATCAGATGACCATCTCTTCCAAATACAGGTCACCAAATGATTAAGATTGTTCCAACGGGAACGGAGAGTATACCCGCCAGAAAGATCTGGACTAGGTAAAGATATAATAGCTTTTCCAATAAGGAAATGGCCAGGAGTAATAAAAGTAGAGTCATTGACGTCCTCGTACAGGGTGGTAAGAGGGCGTGAATTCAATAGAGACTCTATCTGAATGAGAAGAGTAGACATCTCTTCGAAGTCAAAATTAAAAGAAGGTGCCATCCTATTAAGATGAATTTTCATCGAACGAACAGCAGCTTCATGAAGACCTCCCATATGTGGCGAATGAGGAGGTAGGAAATTCCATTTAATACGTAGGTGAGAAGTGGCATCCTGAATAATAGATTGATAATCATTAGATTGGAGTAGCTTGACAAGATTCTGTAAGTCAACCTTAGCACCAATGAAATTACTACCATTATCAGACGTAATGGAAGCAGGTGTGCCACGACGACAAGTAAATCTGGCGAAGGCAGAAAGAAAGGCACGAGCTGTGAGAGCGGTAACCAGCTCAATATGAACTGCCTTCGTAGACATACATACAAAGATAGCTATATAAGCTTTGATACGAGTCTTTGAGCGAGGACCTCCATATTTGATGGAGTACGGCCCAGCGTAATCAACGCTAACATCATTGAATGCAGATGTATAATTAACCCTTTCAGAGGGCAAGTCAGCCATCTTTTGCTGAAATGGCTGAGGATTAAAGCGTAAGCATTTAACACAGGTTCTCAAAACACTGCGGATAGTCTTACGAAGAGAAAATATCCAAAATTTCTCTCTTAAATGAGACATGATTAGTTGAGGTCCAGCATGCAACAATCTAATATGAGTATAATAAATAAGGTGCCTAGTAAATCCATGTTTAGCTGGCAATAGCATCTGATGCTTGTGTTCAAACGTTAAGTTGGAATTTTTGAGGCGTCCACCAACTCGAAGGATACCATCTTGAAGCATGAAAGGGCTAAACTGATGTAGCTTGCTAGTAATCGATACTTCAAGACCAGTGGAAAGAGATTGAATCTCCTTGGAATAAACTTGACGCTGAATTATTTTAACACAGCAATTGATTGAATTCTCAATTTCAATAGGTAACAATGGACCTTCAGATCGAGTCTGAGCCTTACGGCAATTATTGGCAAATCTCAAAATGAAAGCCATAATGCGAACAGTCTTTAAATAACTGAACTTAGCTAACCAAGTACTAAGGTCAGAAACATCAGACTCAATAAGAGCCACAGTCTTCAGTTCTGGAGGCGGAGTAGAATGAGAAGGAGAATATTTAGCTGGCCATTTGGAAATATCCTCAGATAACCAAGCAGGCCCAGACCACCATAGTGGGTTAATAAGGAGATCTGAGGGTGTAGATCCCCTCGAAATAACATCAGCAGGATTGTCTTTAGAAATAACATGCGACCAAGAGTCAATAGAAGTAGTCTCCTGGATGTCTGCAACTCTATTCGCCACAAAAGTTTTCAGTGTAATAGGTGAATGAGTCAGCCAACTCAAGACTACTTTAGAATCGCTCCAGAGATGAATTGATTCTAGATTCAATTGAAGCATGGGCAAAACCTTGCTTAATAGGACAGACAAAAGATGAGCTGCCAAAAGCTCCAATCTGGGAATAGTGATTGCCTTTGTTGGAGCAACTCTAGACTTTCCGCATAATAATGAGCATTTAGTATCACCAGCAAGATTAATAGAGCGCAGATAGATGCAAGCTCCATATGCGGCTTCACTGGCGTCGCAAAAACCATGGAGTTGGATAGAAATTGCATCTTGAACCAAAGCCAAGCGAGGAATAGCTATGTTGGAAATGGAATTCAGTTGGCTGTGAACCTTGATCCATTTGCTAGCAATTGGAGGAGGAATGGGATCATCCCAAGCCGTGGTTTCCTTCCATAAAGATTGAAAGATTATCTTACAGTGTGAAACGACTGGACAAATCAATCCTAAAGGATCAAAAATTGACGCTATGCAAGATAGCAAGCTGCGTCTAGTACATAGAGAGAAGGGCTTTGAAAAATCAATTGAAGTTTCAACTCTTAAGATGTCAGCTGAAGGTTGCCATATTAAGCCCAAAGCCTTTAAAGAATTGGCATCGGAATCACCAAAGGTGCGAAGATCGAGAGTCTCTCGATCTTCAAGAGGAATTTCCTGAAGTAATTCCGGCGTATTTGAGCTCCATTTGCGCGGTTGAAAGCCACCCAAAGGGAGAAGACTTCTTATCTGAAAAATCATTTCCTTGGCTTCAGAAATGTTAGAAGCAGTAGCGACAATATCATCAACGTAGACAGAATCATTAATTAGCTTGGCTGCTAATGGAAATCTATCACCTTCATCAATAGTTAGCTGCTTAAGAGCTCTTGTGGCTAAGAATGCAGCTGAAGCTGTACCATAGGTAACAGTCTTCAGATTGTACAATTTGATGGGCTCTGCTTGAGAGTTTCTCCAGAATATCTGTTGAAATTGCTGATGACTCCTATGAACCATGACCTGCCTATACATTTTGGCAATGTCAGAAGTGAAAGCGATAGGCTTGAAACGAAATCGGAGCAATATAGAAAACAGATCTGGCTGCACTACTGAACCAACGGCAAGAATGTCATTAAGTGACTTGCCAGATGAAGATTTCGCCGAAGCATCGAACACTACCCTCAACTTAGTGGTAGTGCTAGATGGCTTAAATACAGGGTGATGAGGAATTACATATTCGTACTTAGCAGCACAATCCTCAATAGCAGGTTCCATATGACCCAGCTCTTCATATTCAGACATAAACTTGCAGTACTCTAACTGGAGAGAGGGATTAGAAGATAATCGCTTCTCCAAAGAATGAAACCTTTTTAAAGCTTGGGCTTTAGTAGTGCCCAAAGTCTCTGGGTCAATACGAAAGGGAAGCTTCACAATATACCTCCCATCAGAATCTCTCTGAGTAGTGTCTAAGAAATGCTTCTCACAGAAGGACTCGTCAGGAAAAGGAGCACAATTAGAAACCTTCTCTAACTCCCAGAATTTAGTGAGTTGATTACTAATATCTCCATCAGAAGTTAGGAAGGCTGAATAATTGGCAAAAGTTCCCCCGGAATTAGCAGGGTTAAATATGGGAGACTTATTCTGATTGAATCGCTTCTTGCAATGAGTCAAATGATTATGACGATGTTGGGAAAAAGGAGAAGGAGGCAATTTGCCTGAAAAATACCAGCCTAGCTTGGAATTCTGAATGGTGGGATAGTTGGGAGCAGATATCTGACCAGGAGCTATAATTTGAGAAAAGATTTCAACTCCCAAGAGCAAGTCAACATATTTAGGCTCATTAAACTGCAAATCAGCTAATTGCAGATTGGGGGGAATATTCCATCCCTGAATGTCAATTGAGTGTTTTGGAAACTTGGATGTGGAGATTTCTGGGACAATAATAGCCTCAGTATCACAGTACCAAGGAGTAACACGAGATCTAAGTGATATCGATGCAAGTTTTAGTGTGCTTACATTAGTGGACAGTACACCAGCCAGCGTAGTGGAATGAGGTAAAGGAGACAAGCCTAACTGTTTGAATAACCTATTACTGATTAGGTTACAGTCCGAACCGCTATCTAGAAACGCTGTAGCCTCTACAGCACGACTATTTTTGTCGAGAATTACCACAGTGGCCGTGGGAAGCAGACATTTTTGCTGTGATTTTTCAGAGGACATTACATTGACTATATTTTCTGCCGGCGAATTATTAGAAGCAGGATTGTGCAAATAATTACTGTGTTTTGCGTTGCAAATACTGCAACGAAAGTTACTACAATTGGATTCGTGGCCGTTTGCGCCAAGGCAAACACGACAACAATTGTGATCTTTCACAAATTGATCACGATGCACAAATTTCATTGTCTTGAACTTGTCACAGCGATAGAGAGGATGTTGCGCATTATGACAACAAATACAATTGTTTCTCGTGGGCTGATGCTTGACCTTAGCTTTGGTAGTGAGAGCAGAAGCAGGCGCAGATTTAGCAGACTGACTACGCAGGGCTGCCTCCGTCATCTGCAACACCCTGACTCTCGACTCCAAAAAGCTAAACAAATCTTCGAGTTTAGGGAGCCTACCAAGTTTAATTGAGGACTCCCAATCCTTGATTAGACTTACAGGGAGCTTATCCACAATTATACGTGAAATGATGAGGTCAGACAAGGAAACCTCAGTATTCAAAGCGTGCAGAGCATGCACGGTGCTTACAAAATGGTCCAAGTAGCGTTGAAGCGACTCTGCGGAAGACCCTACTATGGAAGGTGCAGAGAATAAATGATCTAAGTGCGTATTTGCAATCAAACGATCATTGTCAAACCTTTCTGCTAAGGTTTTCCAAGCCACTTCGAAAGTAGCAGATGAAACGGGAATATTTTGTATAACAGTCATCACTTCAGGTGACAAACATGATTTCAGATATTGGAATTTATCCATATCTGAAATGTGGCTGTGATTTATGATGAGGGATGTAAAGGTATCCCTGAACTCAATCCAATTCCTAGGATCGCCGGAAAATTGAGGTAATTTTAATTCCGGGAGTTTGGGCAAATTAGGGAGGTGAGAGTCGAGTGATGAACGCTGGCTAATTGATTGAGATTGTTCAGACTCATACAATAACTTGTTGTCGAGAATGAGTGAATCAATAAATAAAAAGGCAGCAGCGTATTCGGTTTGAATATGTTGTTCTAGCTGCTCAGCCTCCTGATCCGAAACATCAAAGAATTGAGGACTTTCATCCCTATATCTATCCATAAGCCTTTGAAGTTCGGAGCGATGGAACAAAGCCTTACGGTATGAGAGTTTATCTTGAATCTCAAATTCATGTATAGTCTGAAATGTATTGAAGAGCTGAACCCTTAACCGTTCAAAACTAGCAAGAGCTTTAGCTTTGGCCTCGGCCTCCTTGCGCTCGGCTTTAGCCCTCTCTTGCTCGGCAATGGCTTTAGCCTCAGCTTCTTTGCGTTCGGCTTTAGCCTTAGCCTCGGCCCTTTCTTGCTCTGCAATAGCTTTAGCCTCAGCTTCTTTGCGTTCGGCTATAGCCCTAGCCTCGGCTTCTTTGCGTTCGGCTATAGCCCTAGCCTCGGCTTCTTTGCGTTCGGCTATAGCCCTAGCCTCGGCTTCTTTGCGTTCAGCTATAGCCTTATTGAAAGAAGTAATCTGTTTATTATAATATTGAGTAGCTCGATCGATAACTTCCTCTACTTCTAATCTGTAAGCTTCTTCATGTTCAGAGTAAGCTAGCTCGTCTATTTCAGATTGAACTTTATCATATTCATTTTCAAACTGATCTAGTTTAATTTTAAAGTTCAAGAAGTCTTGGTAAGATCCTTCATCATTAATAACTGAATTAAGGATATTATTAGCCTTACGTGTGATCTTCGCCTTTATGGGAGTACGCTTAGCCTTAAGGGACTTTAAAACAGCCTCAGGATTATCCATGATGTGATATTCGCAATTAATTGTCCAAAAAATCACAATACTTCACTTATTGAAGTTGGGAACCTGAGCTAAGTCTAAGGTCAATTGTTGCCCGCATTCGGGACAAAACACATGATAAGTGTAACTGGTTTTACAAAGGTAAGTACAAGCGTGTAACACATGAAAAGTGTAACTGGTTTTACAAAGGTAAGTACAAGTGTGTAAATACAAATACCCTTGAAAACATTCACTGAAATCAGCTGTTGAAAATGGCCTCACACGTGTAAAACACGGAGGCGAAGCACTAAAATTAGCTTGAATGATAAAGATGTAGTAATATTTACTACGCTCAAACTGACCTAAATGGTCAGGAGAAGAACAATGTGCTTCAATAGTCAATAATATAGTTAAATATAGTGCTCAAACAGCAATATCTGGAGCACCAACAGCTTTAAAGAATGAACTTATATTGAATAAGTCCGGGCGGAATGAAAAAATAGTGTCGTTTACAATAAGTCTGTTACAATAGAGGTTCCATCCGGCCCGGAAAGGATCCAAAAATGTATAACGTGCATCTCAGCGGACTGTATGCATAGATAATTAGGGCTGATTAAAATCAAAATGCACGCCATACATTCGAATAGAAAATAAAATAATAGGTTTACAAGAAACAAAGACCATAGGCGATGTAACACGACACTGAATTCTTCTTAAGCACAATCACTCGCTAAATCTTGTTTGATGTCTTGACGATCTTCTAAAACTGAGATGATTGAATCCGCCCAATAAAAAACCTTGTTGGTTTCAATACAGATTTATTTAAAATTCCAGAGGACCACTCGACATGATACGTCGAGAACTTGTAATTATTAATTAAGCATATACATATAGCAATTGTATGCTATAAAATTGATTTACAGTTAATCTTGAAATGTCTTTTAATCTCAAGTCACAAACGCAATACTAATGTCAATAAATTAATTTGCGTTGTGTAGCATCAAAGCAATATTCAAATATTTATGAATGTTAAAATCTTTTAAACACTCACTTGTGAAATAACTCCTTCTTGTAACGAATATCACTACAGGAAATAATCCTGAAGTCCAATCAAGTAATATTAAAGCTAGTAGATAAGCTTAGCAGCGACGTAGAAGAAATTCACCATTTTGCGGCGAATAATAATTAGAACTGCTTCTGTGCAGATAAAATTAATGTTGATAATTCCTTGAATCGTTGTAAACAGATTCCAAGACGAATAAGTATTATTAGCTGCTGCTAGCTGCATCCAGAGAGAATTGAAAATCCTTTCAGAGGATTACACAATAGACGACGAAGGAAGAATAATGAAGAAGTAAGTTTGAATTGAAAACAATGACTTGTAACAATACTAAAGAATCAATCCCATTGGACGAAGATAACAACGATTAGGCAATTTAAAGACAAAAGATAGTATTTTGACAATAAAAATAATAATTACTAGAAGGCCGTGAGAAAAATTAACATTGAATAAAATCTTACCAAGGCCGAAAAAAGACAAGAATAATTATTAAAAGATTATTATAGAAGGCCAAGAAAAATAAAAAACACCATCAAATCTCAAGTATCAAACATAACTGAACAACAGACGCATCAATATAAGGTAAAGTGATCCCTGTACAGGCCATGGAGGCCCAGAGGGTTCCAGGAGGTTGAGGCTCCCAGATTTTGGACATTCGGCACATGAAGGTGGTAAGGTTGTCAGCCTTACGCACCGGCCGCCTTTACCCCCAGGATTGCTCCTGGTACTCATTTCTGTTAGAGGCTGAGTCGACCCCAGGGCCATAGTGCCACCAGAAGGATTAGGCCAATTGAAAAATCTCAATGACCTCATCGGGAATCGAACCCGCGACCTTCCGGTTTGTAGCGCAGCGCCTCAACCACTACACTACGGCGTACCCCAGACGCATCAATATGGGTGAAGTAATTACGCTAGTACATTATTAATAGTCTTGTTCAATGCGTCATTAATTATGCAAACGCATGAGCAAATTAGCTAGTGTACTACACACCAGTCTCTCAAGGATTTATTCAGCAAGGTATGCCAAAGGAGTCTCTCTACCAGTGTAGCGTAGGGATATTAACCGCACTATGAGCAGGTACACATGGAGTTCGCCAAATCCATTAATCAATCGCACAATGCGAAGCGAATCAATACCGTCGCTTGCATTAAAAAGAATCACGCAATAATTCCAAGCTAATGAAGTTACACAGCGGTCTGATGGGAAAACCACAACAGAATTTACTTCCGATAGATAATGCAAAACCATTGATTTGTTATTACTGTATCTACAAAACATTAATTTTAGTAGTCTGCTATTCGTTTATTTCCATATGTGATTTTTTTTATAAATCATACGTGTTACATACATAGTTATTCTTTTTTACATGATCGCACTAATGTACTACAATATATCAATGAAACGTGCCTCAACTACAGTATATTATAAGTGATATTAATGAAGACTTCAAAATAGGTTAAGATAACCAACCTTTGTTCTCTATAAAGCTATGTTAACTTAAAAGCACAAAAAAAAAATGATCGGCTGATATGGTTAAGTATGGAGGAAGTCTAACGTACTATTCATCCTATGCAATTTTTATACTGTAGTCCACGTGGAAAGGTAACTTAACTTCATTACCATATCCTTTTTTTAAAGGTGCTTTTAAGCATGTATTGGTCTATATAAAAATAACATCAGACTTACTAACAGTTCCAAGCATGGTTTTAATATTCTTCCGAACACAGAACGATTATTAGCGTAATTCATGTATTCACGAGACTTTATTGAAACTCAGAACCGTTCATATTCTCTTTTAAAACTTTTATTAGACCTAATGCAAGTGCGTTTATGACAAAGTGTCATAATAAAATGTAGTTAAAAACCAAAGTCTCATAATTCGAAAATTTAAAACGATAAAGAGCAAAAACTAACAAATTAATATACTGAGCTAGGATTAGGCTAAAAGAGATTTAAGAACATATTCAAATAATTACCTATTTGCTGTCCGTAAGCTAAAAATGATAAATATTAAGTATATACACCTATGTTTATTAAATTATGAAACTGAAACATCAAAAGAAATACCTACACTAGTACTTGACTTTCTTCTCGTTCATTTATATCATTGCATAATTTTTTTACAGAAGTTTCCTCCGGAAACTGAGAAATGCCATATCTCCGCTAGCATTTTCCTTTCAAGTTCAACTTTTTATAAAGAAAAGCGTCACGATTTTATGTTTTTTTTTAATCTCTGTATTACATTATTAAATACTTATTGTTCTTATTTTACAGATACTATTTATTCAGTACTGGAATTAATGTTCTCCATGTTTTAAGATGGCCCCCAAGTCTGTCTCAACTGCCATCAAATGGTTACAAAATCAAGTGCTAAATAGTGCAAGTGTCAGTAGAAAAATAACTCATTCATTTCTACACGTTCAAGAATGCTGCAATCTCTGTGTGATAGAAAATGTGTTCTTTAACGGATTTTAATTCTATCTCCAATCAGTTACCAATAATATTTGCTGCATAAATTGTTGCACAGTATTGCTAGAATGGATGATGAGAAGCATAACCTATTTGCAGAACGTAATACTATGTCTATATTTTCTCATCTCTCTTACTCAATATAAGCAAAGTTATTAAGTGCAACATTGGCTTGTTCTATAAACTGTACCGAATTAAGTTAACAATGATACAATCGGATTTATGTAAAGCAGCAAATGATGGTTTCAACTGAAGTAAAACATAATGTCCCTATATGAAAAGGCATTTAAATTTTCGTGGAAAAGTAATAGAGTTGAAATTCAGTAGTTAAAAAAATAAAATAATTTATGTACAGCAAATTTGACTTATGCTTAAGATACATTTATTAAAATTAAATGGTTATACGAAATATTGTAAGTGCCTACATCAGTTAAGTGATTTGGAAATACTATATGAAATAAATAAGGTAACAGAGTTGAGGGAAAACCTGTCACCGTGAAGAAAAACATTCCTTACAAACTGAGACTTTGTAAAATCTGGCTAAATTGACCATCGTAAGTTTAAATATTGTTGTGAACTTTTTAAATTGTAAAATGTGTAAGAATTATGAATATGACCCATATACTATCGCCACATATTTTTAAGAAAACAAAAGCAGTTTCAAAATGCTCGATGAATAATGAGCATTTTATATCAGTGAAACGCACACAAATATGGCAGCAGAAAAACATTTCAACTCGTTAAGGAATTTGCATTAAATAAGGCAGAGTTAGGTCATTTAGGCTACAATACAACTGACTGTTCGTCAAAGTTACTAACATCACAAAAAGAGTTGCCTTATAAAAAAACACCTAATGCGCCAGCATATAAAAGGGTTAAATATGACACTATCACAAAATATACAAAATAGTGGTCGGATTTTAACTTACGAAGGAAACAAACTGCATTCAAGTGACTTCATAGGCTACATTAGGTAATTTCTTAGTAGAATGGGCAGTAAAGAAACTTTCAAGACTGCAATGCCTCCAGCTCCGTAGAATTTTAACAACTGTGTACATTACTCTCGTGCTTAACTACAGCTGCGAATTGCAGCAGTAACTTCTGCTTAGCACGTATCCCCTATAAAGACCACCTTATCAACGTTGAAAACGATCATAAGGTATGTCGCAGGAACAGAACATTTTCTATCGCATGATTACCATTTATTTACTGTTCGCTGTATTCTCATGAATTAACTGATCAACTATTACGGATAACCATAAGCACTAATTAAATTCTAACATATTAGATTAACAAAAAAAGTGAACTCAAGAAATTAGTCACTGGGCATTTAGGAAGTATGAATCTCCAAATCTAATCAAACACATTATATCACTTTCCTCCCCTATCTTGGGTGTTATTTTCTCTCTTTACATTCTGACAGAGTAAGCGGACGTTTAGTATTTTTATTTTTTACTTATTTATTTTCTGCCTATTGTTAACCAAATCAAATACAAATACAAAAATACACAAATAAACAAAAAACATTTACAAATTTCAAAAATAAAGTACAATACTTTTTAAGAAAAGAAAAAGAAAGAAAAGAACCAAATATTTATTTAGAAATACACCCGAAAGTTTAGTAGGAATGTGTATTTTGAAAACCATCCACTCATGCAAAGTCTGGTGGGGAATGTAACTTTTTTGAGATCAGCTACACTTTGCACTATTTCTAGCAGTTTGTTTCAATTAAAAATTGCAAGTTTTAAGTACACTAGTGATCAAAATTTGTATAAATGCATTTTAACTATTTTCGAGAAACAGCGGAAACCAGATTTTATCACAGGTAAGAAGAAATCGACGGTATGCTTATCCTCAAATATTACTTAATTCAAATAAAAAGAACTGTTTTCTTAAGCCTCTTTTTCACGCTCTGCTGTTCACAGTTCACTAGACATAATATAGCCTATAAACTTTTTCCCGGGAAGTGGTATTTTTAGAGAAAACTCAACATGGAATTTCAAGGTCGAAAACATTAATTCCTTTATCCACAATGACTATAAAATTTCTAAGATTTTACGGTAGATGGAATATTTGCAGATTTAGTCACCTATTAAACCTACATATTACAGTATTACTGGAGTTGCATTCGGGAGTCTACCTGGCTTAATTTTAAACCAACTTGCCTAAGAAAAACATTCATCCCGTAAGTCAGTTATTGAAGAATGAATATGTCGCGACACACTGGTCTGTCCCACGGGGTGATCAAGAAATTTTAGAATTTAAATAAATGTTATGCCATCCACAACGTATATAACAAATTTTACTATTATTGTAAAACATTTAATAACGTAAATTTTACGCTCCTTTTGGATTTTTGTATGATGTCAGTATCTCACGACCACAATGAGGGTCATAAAAATTCTGTTGCAGTTGTCAAAGTCATACATGTGCGACTCAGCATTTTTGTACAATGAAAATGATGAAATCTGAACAAAGGAAGATATTCGTACATCTTGAAGATCATTTGCAGTAGTCTGTTAACCTTAAGAGCATGTCTTGACAATATTAGGCCTATACAGCACACCAAGCGCAACTTCACATTTTAATAATAACTTAAATAATAATAATAAAATCATGTAAACTGATATAGACTAATCAAGTGCCAGATGGATTTAATAGGCCATATTTAAGAAACTATGGAATTTTTTACCACAGTGTCTTGCTAAAGTTTGATAAGCGAATGTGAAGGAATAAGTGGGATAACTAGAATATTAACAGAACGAATTTACAACAAATTCCTCATGTCAACAGTAGGACTATTCCTTTATTTTAGCCAAACCATCTGAAACTGTACAACTATGCAGCCAAAATTTAAAAAAAATCAAAGTTCATTTTAGAGAGGAAGAGTTAAAAATTGAACTTTTTGGAATTTTCCCATCAATTATAGGCTAAAGCTATAAGTTGCAAAATTTCAAGTTTCTAGCTCATCTGGAAGTGGTTAAACATCAATGTTAATAGCTGGATGAATCTGCAGGCTAATGGTTGTTGTGCGTGCCAATATTCCTATCAAATTTGACGATTCTATTTGTCCTATTCATAACTCCTTGACGAAGTATTGTATTCTTCACTTTATAATTATGCCATGCTTTTGTTTAATCAGCCGCTCCCATCGACACTAAGTGCAGAAAATACTTTTTTTTTAAACGATCTCAGAGTTAAGCTCCAGGGCTTACGGAAAAAAACAAAGGTCTAAAGTTTGATAAGCATATATGAAGGAATATGGGATTGCAGGCACCTATCTTCGCCTTTCCCTGATGTCGCTCCTCATACTGGTTGTACTTAGAAGATTACCTATCTACACTAGATGTCCTATACATTATAGGCTACTGTAATTTACTACTCGTAATCAAAAATAAAATAGATGTGTCGCGTTATCGTGGACGTTCAGTTAAGTGTTTCGTCAGGGGAAAAAGATGGGAATCACTGTTAAGTTGCCGTAAAAACGTCGTTAGACATGATGGTCCCGTCTTTACTATGTTTTAACAAATTTGTAAAGTAATTTATCTTTAATAAAACTATTATTAATCAAAACAACCGAGCTCGTAATAGCATTAATTTACTTGAACTCTTCGGCACATTAAAGGAAATTAGACGAAGAACCAAATCTCTAGTTTTTCTAACAATATGACATATGCATATTTTCGTCTGTAATATCTTTTCATATGCAGTGCACATTAAGACAATTGTTATCTATGAACTTCGGAACGGAGTGTTAGTGCAACTTAATTGCAAACAGAACAGAAAGCAAATTCTCCCTCTTCCTATTTATAATATGGAGCCGTCAGTCCCAGGTTCCATTCCGATGAAGTAACTGGTTTATTAATGTCCTCGCACTTTTACTTACTTAAATAACAGAATTAAAGTCTTCGTGAACTGTGTACAAGTTGAATATTTCTGTAAGAAAGAATATAATTTCTAGGATGCAAATTAATGAACGCATCCCTGTTTGCCAGGGAGAAAGAGAGAAAAATATCCATTCCATATCCATCTCGGAAGCAGGCGATTATAACAGCGAAACATAGTTTTTCATATGTAGGCATGTTGTTCTTATCTGATGCAACACACACAACGCAAGGATAGTTTTGATATGACAATCCTTACCACAGAACATTTATATTACTGAATATTCCCATTTAAGCCTAACAGACAGCTAGAGATGAATAAGATGGACGGGTAAAGCATATTATGAGCATTCACAACGATGTATTCTTTGCGATGGTATTGCAGTTATATTATTTTTTTTAAACAAGTTTATTCCCTCCTGTAAAATATACAAAGAAAATAGGTTATTAATATGAAGGCCTACTACTATTGTATTACTTTTTTTTCAATTCAGTACCCCAACACAATGTCATTGCGCACGAAACGCTTTACAGGAACGGAATGAGATATTTTGATTCTTGATTAAACCGAAGTCAATTCTGTGATAGAATTTACTGGCATTAAAAAATTAAATAAAATCTCACGCTTTCATAACTGTAATTTTTTATAATATTGTATTCTGTAATACAGTAACTTAAAAGTCTCAACACTGAACAATGAAGACTTAAAAGGGGAGTACAAAATATTCTGGAAGATTATGCCTTTGACGTGTGACACTAAAATTAAAATTAGTTTCTCCCCTCTTCCTCTGTAAATCATTAATATCGATTATTGCCAGGATCTGTAGGTCACATCTTTGTAATCCCTGGTAAACATATAACTACAGATGCTTGTTATTGTATCGTATATTATGGTAACGCATGGGTTATACTATTGGGTGTCCACATTCTGGAAAGTCAGTGAAATTGAAATTGGTCAGGGAAAGTCAGGGAATTTTGTAAAAAAAATAATAAAAACAATATATGTTATAAGGAATAGTCAGGGAAAATAACTAGCTCCAGTGAGCGAAATGTGAGGGTCATGTGTTTAGTTCCAGTCTGCTGTAACCCAGACTGTGAAGCAATTTGCTTTAGTGTACTTGAGCAAATCGTTTCTTATTTTTGTTATACAGAATTTTAATGAAGTCTTTCTGACAAGTTCATACTACTGTTGTACTATCATTGTACTTAGCAGAACTAATGATTCTTACTTTGAAACACGTGTTGTGATATTTTAATAATTAAAAATGAAATATGTGGAAATTCCAGCTGTGGGGATGGAGGAAGCTGTATGTTTTGATTCTTGTGGTCAGATAAATGCAAGTTTCTGGTCAAGGAAAATCAGCGGAATTTAGTTTGACAATTCTGTGGACACCCTGATACTAGGAAATGTTGAATTTTCAATGCCCGAAGAGTAAGTGCAATTGCTGCAATCTCATTAACTATCCTTAAATCTGACACGTGTGATTACCTGTCACACTATTCCCCAGGTCTAATAGAAAATCTATCTTGGGGAAGCCCGGACAATTCCTTAGCCCCGGTCCATGGCTAAAAATAACAATCAAACGACAAGATGCATTATAATAGAGAACAAACACGCGACAATCAAACGGCCAGGTGTCTACAATTGCAAACAATTCCATAAAGTTAAATAAACGAGTCAGTATTACTACTTCAGTGTTCTCGGTAACCGTATTACATCTACGTTTGAAGAGCAGTGGCGTGCTATACTCTCTTGTGAGGACAGAAAGTGAGGACACGAAAGACACTACATCTGTATGGCCCTTACCAAAACATTATCTCAACTCTTAATTAAACAAATAAAATAATAATAATAATAAAAACCACACACACAAGCACAAACTGTACGAGAAGTTAACAATTTTATGTACTAAACAGCTTCAAATTAATGCCTTTCTAAAGACAATTTGTAGTTACATAATATACAACTTTTGATGACATACAACTTTTAATTATTAATACGTAGGTTATAATTAGTAGCTGTGTGAATTAATACACTTTATATAAATAAAATAAACTATCATTTATACAGAATAACAAATTTAACGATACTTGGAACTTCGCATTTTGAAGACTCCGATGTGATAGTTATGCGCTGCATTGTACCCTTGTGCATATCCCTAACATCTTAGATTTCTGAGAGATATAACTAACCTACGTTTACACAGTCAATGGTATATTCTATTCCAGTGTCTTGAGATGCAAAACCAGTATCTTATTGCTTAGTTGGGGAATCCGATAAGGAGGATTAGCACTCAGAGAGGGAACATCATCTTATCACTACAGTGAAACTGCTCTTCAACACAAAGAGCTCGCCTCTGCTGATTCACTGGGTTCTAACTCAATCGTAATGAAACATGCATCGTAAAATACTTGACTTGAACACAAAGTAGTCCATAAGAATTGTGTGCATATGCAATTTATAATGCAATAATTCCACTTACTCTGTTTATGCACTTTTAAAAGCAAAGCTGAGAGCAAAAATATAAGCTATGTACCTGGAAACAGAGTAATTAAAATTTTTGGAAATTAAATTATATTTATGCAATAACTGTTAATATCTACGTGTAGTTAATTGAGCTATGTTTTGAAGCTGGGTTAATGTATCCATGACAGTATTATTAATAATTATAATAACAGAGGAAACTAGGAAATGAAAACTTAAATACGAAATTGCGAGAAAAATAAACTTACAATAATCTCAACAATTTTTTAATATAGGAAAAATCGTACAACCACGGAAGAGCTATAATTCGTATGTCCTGCCAACATTTCTTTTAAAGAACCTGAAAAGATCACCTCTGAAGATCGCCGATAAAAACTGTTGTCAGACTGATACAAAACGACCTAGGTTCTATGGTTAAATACATTTTTCTGACGGCACGCAAAATAAAGCAACATCTCGTTGGATAATTTTATCGAAAATTTTAGCAATAAGGGGGTATGTCAGATGCAACAATCATCACTTCATAGCACCATTTTAGGTTAATTTTTTGTGATCATCTTAGCTTTTTTTCTTAGATCAACATTTAGAAAATTCCGTGACACATTCCGGACCATAGACGTCATAAGACATTTAATCTTATTCTCATACTGCGGGCCGTGAACGTCTAAGGATGTTTTAAGACAAATGCAATATAGTGTGAGAGAGAGAAAGTATTTCCGTTTACTTCCCAGGCTCTTACAACCCCCCCCCCCCCCACACACACACACGTATTTTCGTGACAGACATGAAAGGTCTAAGTTACAGAAATGAAAATTGAATCTTGAATTTTGTAAACAAAGACTATATACACACACACACACATACACAAAAGTACGTGACGTTTTATCAGATAAAACTGCATCCTTGCGACACTTGCAAGGATATTAGGCCTATTGTATAAAATAAACGATCGTGATTGGTCGATATTCGCGGCATTGAAAAACGTTATTGGTCAATGCCAAACACGCGTCGAATGATTGGAATAGTCTTCAGTTAAAACTTATCTTCTGCTTTCTCTGTACATCACAATCTGAACCTGCTGTATGCCACTTTTTCATCAACTTCGAAACGCAAAATTCTGTAAGAATACAAAATTCAGGATGCTTAACAGCAGATATCCGAACGTACAGTATGTTTTACAGTTATTTTGTTTCAAATAACATTTTAAGTTCCCAAATAAAATCGTTGTTCTACCTTATACTTCATGTTCCAATATTTGGAATCAGTCATACACACATGAAGTACAAACATCCTCGAAGGACCAACTGCTGGGGTGTTTTGTAGTAAAGAATTCCCACGCGAAGTAATAAGGGGAACATAGACGACAATGAAAACATTACAGTTGCAAAGACATTCTACTCAGTGGCGTAGCAAGCTTAGGTGGTACCCGGTGCGGAAAATTTCTTGTCACCCCCCAATTTAAATTATGAAAAGATGGAACAGTTCCAAGTGTTATTTTTTGGATAGTCAAAGGTAATCCCACGAGAGTTTAAGAGTTTATCGATAGATGCAGCTGCAACGAATTTATTTGATGTAACTCGTAAACTCAACGGATTATACAAAATTAGTAATAATTACTTTGTTATATAAAAAACAAAACTAAGCTCCGAAATCATCCATAAAGCGATTCGAGTTACCATGTTGTAACTAGTGCTACCAATGGTGCATATAAGACATAGTTAACCTAATTCAGCCAATTTTTTTAGGATTAAGGAGACATACATATCAAGCACATTATGCTGTACATTGTACATTGTACATTGTACTGTTAAACGACAATAAATGCTATTATTATTAATAATAATAATAATATTATACATTGTTTTCGTGAGCGACAGATTCACGAATTGTGGGTGTTTCCATTAATAAAGCTGACATCTTTTGTTTCACACATTTCTAAGCCAAAATACACTCCCGAAATTGTGTCAAGTTTTATTTTTGGAGTGATTTTTTACTTTTATATTTTGTTTTCCAAGCGAAATCTTGAATTTTGGAAAGATGAATTTTGATAAAAGGAGAAAATTTTGTATTTATGTCAGGTACCTTTCAAAATGTGAACCGAAGATTGGAGACGAGCTTTCCTTATTTTTACATAAAGAAAGTTTTCTCGAAAACGGCTCAAATGTTTTTCTTTAAATTTTGCCCGTGGGTTGCTTATACTACGAGCTAAAACTTTTATTTGAAACACTTTTTCGAGATAATTCTCTGAAGGGTAGTTATAAGCCACGCACTCTCAATACGCGCTCTTTGCAATACGGCCACTTGCAACGGAAAATCGTACGAAAACAATTCTTTTTAATTTGTGTTATGTACTTTTGGGGATGGGACACGAAGATTGGCGACGACTTTCTCTTACTTTTAAGGGGAGGCTAACTTTTATTTGGGCAGAGGAAGTTATGTGAATTATACATCAGATTTTTGTATAGGTTGATCCTAATAAATTTCACAAACAAGTACTGCAACTATTTTACGGAACTGTATTATTAATCATCTATTCTTAAATATTCGCAAATACTAGTTCAAAAACTAGATTTTGATCCTAATAAATTTTATAAACAAGTAATGTAACTATTTTACGGAACTGTATTATTAATCGTCTATTCTTAAATATGCGCACATACCAGTTCAAAATCTAGATTGCCGGAGACTTGGGAGTCAACTCACATTCAAAGTTTATTTTCGTCAAAGTCATGACTGCCGCAGCGGGTAGAATTGGTTGCGGCTTGAGTGATATAAAATATCACCATTTGTTGAAGTCTAATTTAAATTAATAAAACTGCAGAGACAAGCATCGGCAGAAATAAACACCCCTCCCCCTAACCATAATATTATTCTTCCTATTAACATAGTGGCCAGTTTAGCCGCGTTTTATTACCTTTGTTGACTGCATTTAAAAATAAAAGAAGTTTCAATACGCATGTTGACTTGTAGAAAGTTGTTAAGTTTATTTAATTGTTTCAAGTAATATTATTATTTTCTTTAAATTACCTTAAGCGATTTTTTACTTACAAAGACACATTTTTACTTTGTCACCCCCCGGGTGATGGTACCCGGGGCGGTCCGCACCCCCCGCACCCCCCTTCCTACGCCACTGATTCTACTACCCATGTTTATGTAAGTGCTTAAAAAATCTGCAACAATATTAACAATTTCATTTCCAAGAAACCCAAACATAACATCCCGGTACTTAGATTATTGCTAAGCAGGTCTTTCAAATATTTCATCTGCCAAGAGTTTCCTGACTTGAGGTCCGACGAGTATCGTATGAATACCAAATCTGACTACTAAACATAGGCCAGGAAATATGAAAACGAAACGGATTCTTAAAAGAAAAATATACTTATGAATATTAATTATTCGTCCAAGAAAAATTGTGAACTTCAAAGGAATAGCTTTGTTTTTATTATAGTTGTTTGTTATTATATTTTATTTTGTTCGATCGGTTATATGAAATCGGCTACGGTACTTAAAACCCGCCTCTTTATGCCAAGTTTTACTCAACTGGCAATTTTCTTTTTACTTCCAAAATCAAAATGTCCAAATAGTGTATTAGAAGAATCCAGAAAACAAAGAAGACACCTATCTGTAAACAAGGTAATTCTCTATAAGTGTTTGTTTCATTTTTCAACACACAAAAGCTCAAGTAAATATCTGAAAAGAAATATCCTGTTATTACGGTTAAAAAAAAAAAGTTGAAAACTTCAATCTTAGAACTTTTCCTTAGTTTCACCTGATCTGAAAATACACACTAATCCTCTAAACATGGTTTCAGAATTATCTTTATCTCTGATGTCCTGGCTTTGTTGTTGATAAATAGTTCATATATGTTCTACCGTTCGTTTTCCGTATTAACCTTTTATCACAGAGTATCATTTTGTATGCATAACTTCACTAGCACATAACAATTTGTCTAAAACTGTATCTCGACCATTTGAGGATTTGCCTGAAGGGTCAACGAAACAAGTAGTCTACTTCCAGACCAGAACACGGCGTCTGATGTTACCTATGCAAACTCAGAACGAGGATAACTGATGTTTTACTCCAACATTTGGGCACCGAGTTAAATTCAAATTTAACGTGAATACCGTAAAAAGTTAACTTATACATGCCTACAGAAAATCTTTGTGGGGCAGTAGTTAAAGGGTAATACTTTGTCCACTAACATTTCAGTTAATAAGCTTCTAAAATCCAGTTTATTTTTCAATTCCAATTTTATTTTATACGATAGCACTAGTTAACCCACAACTGACAATTCTACACACTACAAATTTAAAAAAGGTAAAAAAAATTGAAGATCATATCTTAAGTTTGTCTTTTACATTTATAAGGTCGTTAAGTTTCATGCATTGATAATTCTGCATTGGTAATTTTGATGCAGTGTCTTTATCGGTTCAAAAGACCATTTTCTTGCGTAATCACTTTAAATAGAGAAACAGAAAAAAAAGCCATTAGATATTAAAGGCGTATTTGATATAAGATAGTGATTGTTGGTGGATAGTAGCCTAAGCTAGGAATATGTATTAACCAGTAGAAATTATTTTACTGTAGTCCTTATACATGTAAGTCTTTTACACTTTGCCAAAGCGTTTTAACAGTAGCCAATAATAACTGCTACTGTAAATTCCAAAACCTGAGGAGTAGACTATGATATGGAAATATAAAGATGGAAATCACTGGGAGCGGGGTCCGGGCTGTAGGGTGGATGTTTAAACACCTCCCAGCAAATCTCCTGCAGAAGTTCGGCTGGGAGGTGTTTAAACATTCACTCTAAAGCCCGGACCTCGCTCCCAGTGATTTCCATCTTTCCCTACACCTCACGAAATGAAAAAAAAAAATTTACAGAGAGGCAAAGGTGGTTGTCACTCAGTGGTTCCAATCCCAGGCGGCAAACTTCTACGACACAGTTGGTATTCAAAAGTTGGTCCCAAATGTTTCAATTCCGGTGGCGAATATGCTGAAAAATAGCTGAACAGTTCCTGTAACTGTTGAAATAAATATTTCCTTGATATTTTGTTTTGTTTCTGTAAACGGCCCCAGGGAAACTTACTTTAGGATGGCCCTCGTAACAATAGATTTATACTAACTGTTTTGAAATCAATATTCAGATTTATTCTCGGTCCTTCATAAAAAATAACTTGTTTTTAAGTGTCACTGCATCTTTCTAGGTGACCACTGAGTTTCTTTAATGTTTCTATTAAATAGTATTTCTGTTTTGAAGTAGTCTTGTTGCTCTGTGATGTGTATTCACATTGAATGTTAATATTTATACAGGAATAATGTTTGTACTTCTTATGAAAAACGACAGGATAAGGGCTGCATGCAAAAAAAGGCTCTTTAGTAATATACAATTAAACGTTAAACCTGCAGATACAGTATATTGTCCTGTGCAGATATCGGATTTTGTGAAAACTTCGAATATTTTGAGCTGAAATAAACAAAGTTACATTATTTTTCTATTAATGACGGTATTGATATCATAAAGGTATTCGCATGTACATTCTTGTAACAAAAACACAGATAAAAATTCATAAAAATGTCAAGTGTACACAAAAAGAAATGGAATATCTCAAAACTATACTTTATGTAGATGTCGGCATTTGAAAAAACACTCTTCAATTGTGTCTCGCGCATTTAAGGCACTTTAAGCCACAGTGATACCATAATCTGCCACCATTAAGTCATTATTCATGAAAAATATTCGTACTGTCCAATATTCCGTTGGATGTGTATATGGGTTATGAGTGAATCGAATTACTCAATAATGAGAGCCTTGACTATTTGCTATTAAGTCATGAGGGCTTTAACTATACTCAACTTATACATTCAGTACACAGATTAGAGTAATAGTCGTAACAGTGAATTTAAAAAATATTTAACAGTGAACTGATTTTTAAATGGTAATTTACGAGTTAAATTTAATAATAATAATAATAATAATAATAAATGATTCAGTGGTAAGCACTGTGGATGAACAAGTGAACCTACGACACTCCTCGGATCTTAAAGCGTGTATTCTGAAAATAGTTATTTTGCCTCACGCTTTTCGACACCCTTTGCCTACTAGCACTTCAGCCCTTAAGTATACAGCATCTGCCCTGATAATAAAGGAGCTCCTGTCAAGAAAGTCGTCACCGGTACCGGAATCAGACCCGAACCATAGGTACTATAGATAGAGGAAGTATTGTGTTCGATCCTCAAATTCGAAGTTTACTTTTCAGGATAAACACACGTTTTGAGGTCGTCTGAATCCAAAAATAGGCCTACTATTTTCACAAACAAGTGTGTGTGTGTGAGTGAGTGAGAGAGAACAGCCTAGCTCCAGAATGGAAAATCTTATGAAAACAAAATTGTGTTTGGGTTATGTATCTTCTGGGGATGTGACTCGAAGACTGGCTACGACTTTCTCTTACTTTTAATGCCACTTTATATTATGAAAATTTCGTTTTTCAATATTTTCTCGAAAACGGATCGAACGAGTTTGTTTAAATTTTGTATGAGTTGCTTATACTAAGATCTGACATATTTATTTGAAACATTTTTCAGTCTTGTCCGGTTAACAATAAAGTTTTGCATCAGGTTGAAACAACTGAATACGTGCTCTTTGCAATATGGCCTCTTATTCTACGTGAAGTGAGAAAGGTGTATTGCCCATGCTTAGAGTAGAGTTGCGTGAAGTGCATTAATTCTTTTTCTATCCTTCATGGATGCCATGCGATATGATAACGGCATTCACTTCGTGTAAATTGGTTGTAAAAATGAAGATAATGTCGTTGCCACGCATCGCATCGCCGAAGGATACACAACCCAAGTAAAATCGTATTAATGCACATAATATAATGATTATACTAAGAGCAACACTTTTATTTGGGCAGAGGAAGTCATGTGTTTCACATCAGATTTTCTTTTCTGTGAATTCGGAACTACCAAAGAAGAGCTCATAGTATTTTAGAATACAGTGCCTAACTTCTGTATCCGCAGTTTCAGGTGCAGATTTTGGAATCCATGTGCATGCAGTGCCGGTACATTATAGCTTCAACATATTTCTTAATATCATTGGGGTGCACATGTATAACTTTTAATTGGTAGTCAAAGTAAGAATCCCAACGAGATCATACTTGTGTAATTGTCCAAGTTCAGCGAATTCTCTCTCTCCAAAAGAGGAGATTCAGACGCTGTACCCTGGAGATTAAACCACGCTCATTCATTTAGATTAAAGAACAGTGGAAAAGTTGGCCGAATATAAATCTCAGGTAAAGCAATGTTTCCTAAGCTGCAAAGGCGGTCGGGGGGGGGGGATTGGGGAGGCTAGAAACATTACTTATTAGCGAACTCTGTAAGCACGTCGCAGATTAAGTACTTCTTACACAACTTCTCAAAGATCTGCTGATAATACTTTTAGCGACCTTATCAGATATTTAGTTTCCTCGACTCGTTAGCCAACTTCCTATCACCCGAAAGTAGCATAGGCTTTGTTTCAAGAATGAATGTCCTCACTGGCCTAGCCAGCGGATGAGCCAGGTCTACCCCAAAAAATAAATAAATAAAAAATAAAAAAACTGTGACCACAAGTCTTCTGATTTCGTAAACTACAATACGCTGTGAGAATTATTTATATGGATCTTCAAATTACTTGTATGTGTTAAACGCAAACAAGGAACTTCTAGAATAAATGTCCCCTAGTGAAATCAATAAATGTTAAAACACGTACGAGGCCTATATTCTAAGTACAGTACATGAGTGTGGGTTTGACTTTCCAGGACCTACACAAAGTTTTACAAATTATAGATATTGATCTGTTTCATGACAACTGCATCCGCAGAAAGGATTTTTCTGCATTAGGACGAATAAAAATTTAAACTAGGACAATCATATCATGCACAAGGCTCTGTAATGTAGTAATTCTATCATTAGAGAGGGAGAAATGTTGGGATTTGTTGAAGAACCCGTCATTAGTGATCGACAGAATCTCGACGGCTCCAGTTCACCTTATGGAGCGTTTGTATATGTATGGCTTATCAGAATGTTTCTTTTTCCTTTCCATGGCGCTACATCTCTGAAGGGACTAGGCCTACCATCCGACCGCTGCGTCTTCTACCATAGGCAGATGGCAGGATTGGGGGCATGTGATCAGAGAACCAAAACAGTAACTTACAGCCCGGAATTTAGAATGGGCGAATGTGCCATGGAATAATTACATCTGTCAAATAATAACTGGAGACGAGCTGCTATAATGCAATTCCACACAAAGTTCGATGGTTATTTCGACACCGGGGTTAATTTTCAGAACTATGAATGCCAAATCCCACTTATCTTAAATTTACCGTTTGTCTGCTAACTTCATTAATCACCAATTTTCTAGTGAATCACTGCATTAAAAAACACGTGATTCATGAACGTGTACGAACTAATTCATCGCTCTACTTTCGTCGGACATATTTTTGGAGTTAAAATACAATTTTCAGTTTTTTAACAAAAATTACCTGTTTTCTCAAACAATCTGAACACCATTCACATTAACTGTTAATATTGCACAATGCAGGCCTAATATTGCATGTTCTTATTTTTGCTTCTGAACTGCCCCAAGAATACTCAATATCGAAATCAGGGTTTAGATGTGTTTATGAATAAGTATTTTGTCGAACATTACCTAGGTAGGCTACATTAGAAGATGGGACAGAGGGGGTAATGGAGGGAGATTTTTCTGCGCATTTTCCTGCGAAACATTTCTTAATACAAAACAAGTCGTCTATAATCACCAAATTTAGGCACTACTTTTTAAACTTTAAATTCACATTCGTCCTTTGTATGGAGTGGGTTTTAGGGCCTTTAGATAAATCTTCAGGTTAGGATGTTTGCACATACTGTACATCCGAATATCATGTTTGAAATATGTACTACGGCCTCATTTTAAATGCAATCTGCAAGAACATCCTCCAGTTTGGTTATCCGGAAAGTAGAGTAGTCGATAAACTCTAGGCACCTGTCAGGTAGGTAAACTTCGTAGAAACAAAATCGCAACACACCGGAGCTTCCTGGCCACCTGAATTTCATATTTGATGTCAATGCTTAATGTGCATAATAATACAGTTTAGATACAATCTGAATTGCATAAATTAATGTGATGGAAATTACACACCGGTATTCTGGTGGAAATTATATATATATATATATATATATATATATATTACGATTTAGCAGTGATTTCTGCTGGAGGTAGGGGTAGAAAAAACCCACTTCGCGGCTTAACAAGGACTACGGATCTACTGTCCATTTAAGAACCAGGTAGTGATACAAAAAAATTCCCGGGTAACAGGTGTGTCAATATTAGTTCGGACTTTTGGCCATCGTCACTCTGTGGCCTCCCTTAGCACTGTGTGAATGGAAGAAGCTTATCCAAATATTTTAATTATATAGAGACGGTTCTTCCATCCACACACTTCTGAGGAAGGCCACAGAGTGATGATGGACGAAAGCTCGAACTTAATACTATTGACATGGCTGATTACCTGAGAAGCCATCTTAAATAATCAGCGCCATGAAAGCTTCAACCGTATAACAAAAAACATATTAAAATTCCTGTCAGGGTAACTGGAAGATATGAGCCAATTTGGAAGTTATCTCGAGTTCATAGTAGAGGTCTTTCATATTGTTTTTAAGCAGTAGTCCTGTCTTAATGGAGATCTGAATATAATCTGACGACCTGAGCAATTTGCTTATATTACCATGCACAATCGGGTGGTTCCTCAGTGCGTCCTGCGTGTTTTCTTTTATGTCAAATTATGGGTACAAGACCAACAAGATCCATAGAGTAGCCTAACGAACAAGAAACGTGCCATTAACAATTTCATTACAAATTAAGTTAATATTATGGATGTAATATTTTGAAGAAGTATAGGCTATATACCATACTGTATTAATGGAGAGTATGAATTTTTGCTACCTCTACTGCATTTAATTAAAAATGCAGCTTTATAAAAGTTATGTACGGTGTATAGAAACGCTCCATCGGTCGCTGGATTTAATCCTGTTCAGGGATTTAATTGCCAATCTCCATATTATTGAAGAGGGGCTTATTAATATTCAGATTAACATTTCATGACAGTTACTAGGGATATAGAAAATCAGTTTAGCTTGGTGAAATAAAAACGTATATTTATCATGTCAACCTGAGGACTTGGTTCTAAAAATAAAAGTTTGGCGGTCCAGTGAACACTAAAGGCAAAGTAAATTAAAAGCAGGTAGAGGCGCGTTTGACAAGTGAACCAACCAATAATTGCGAAGCAGGTGAGCTGGTAGTGATAACGGCCAGCCAATCATCTCCTCGCACCCAATGACGCAACACCAAACAATGCCTCCATTGTTCCTCAAAAATCAATGTATCACCTACAATTCAATAATCAAAATGAAAAACACATAACAGTACTACCTCCGCATTGGATGGAACAATAAAACAAGACAGTAAACATTCCATTTGGACATGTTGGTCTCATGTTTATTTCACAAATTCTATTGGCTTTTCAATTGAAACATTCATTATTTCCGACCATAGTTTCATCTACTCCAACATGTTCTCGACAATCTATGTTCCTTGTACAGAGATGTAACATATGAAATGATCAAATGAACATTCTGATCCGCAAGTCCCGTTATTTCAGACTGGGTTTTCAACTCTGACCTGCAAAGAGAGTAAAATATCCAGCATTTCCTATTTCTCCTTCATGTTAACATTAACAATATTTTCTACATAACCTGTGAGTTTTAGGAATGAAAACTTGCTCGGTAAATATTAAATCCTAGGCTTGCACCTGGATCAATGAGATTTCTTCCAAGCTTTCGGCAATCCGTTCTAGAGTCATTATCAGAAGATTACCTAACGAAATATGAGGAAATTTCACATATTCACAATTGCCAAATTCAAATTTCTACAGCAATCTCCTGATGATAGCAATGGAGAGGGTTGCCAAAAGTTAATGTGGAAATCACTTTGACCAAGGTGTATGCTGCACAGTTAATTCCGAGTACACTGCCCTCTTTAGTTCAAAAAAATATTTCACTGTTGTTTCAATATGAGTAGACAGGATGTTAGTCACTAATAGGCAGTCAAAATTTTAAAACAAAAATGTTGAAAATAGACTGTCTAATAGACGCTATTTCTATTTTTTAAGTTATTGTGTTAAAAAGTTTATTCTTTTGGTAGGTTAATATAGGCTATGAAGAATGCAATATGTACGGAGGATAGACACAAGCCCAGTGTATTTTACAAAGTTCTTTTTCCTAGGCTATATTCATGTGTTCGCAGGCGAGTGAAAGAAAGGGATCAACAGCTTCATGGCACGGCTTCCTTTATATTATAAATATGGTTTTAGACAGTCGAAAAAAAAAAGTTTTTTTTTTACGGTAGATATTATAAAAAGAGAAAAAACCACTGAGTGATATAAAGTTATAATACTCCAGGGTGACCAACTTTGGTATCCATCGCATGGAAAACACTTTTAGTTTAAAAAGATATTTGCATACGATACGATGACTAAGCAGACCCAGTTTGATAAAAATTGAAAATGCTAAAATTCGTTAGGTTGCGTCTTTTTTAAATGTTACATTTCTCATGGGAGTCGCAAAAATAGTCATACTTGGTGGTTCGACTAAAATTCGTATGTTGGTAGCAGCGTCCTAGAAAATCAATAATGTCTGCACACTTGCATACTCGATGGCAGCACCGCGAACACAGCTAGAGGCTAGTACGTAATATTTATTAAAATAAATGTAATCTTTATTATTATTATTTCAAAAATATTAACGGCTGTCTAAAAAATAGTGTACGACATTCGTAGTAAAATTAATCACTTTGATGTTAACCATCCTAATATTAATACGTGAATAAGAAATTGTAAATATGTCTGTAACAAATAAAATAAATATGTCTATAACAAATTAGGCGTTCTGCCTAATATTAGTAATGCATCAATGTGATTTTACGTGAATTATGAGCTGGTATTTTAATGCCTCTTTCAACTATGTTAAGGGACAATTTATTTGCTTTGAACGAAGAATAATTTATTATTCTTAATTTGATTTCGAGCATAGGCAGACTTTTACTGTTATTATTATGAAGTATAAATGCAATATAGGTATAAAGAATAAATATAATAGATTATAGACTGAATATTACATATTAAAACAGCTCTCTGCAAACTAAAATCTCAGAATTGGTAGAAATCCTTATTTTTAAATATGGGATTCAGCTGGAACACATGAGTAAATTAACGAACGTATTTAGCTTGTTTGTTTACATGTTTTTAATAAGGAAAAATGGCGTCATTGCTATCAGGTTACTGACAAAATAGTTTACTATGTCTTTATAAAACTGAGGAGAGATTAATTTAGCAGGCTTGTTTTACTATTGATTTCCTAAGCATTTAACTCAAAGCGCGATTTTGATCAGGTAATAAATGACTGACATATCATCCTTAATCTGATTTACTGTATCTGACTACAAAAGTAGTCCCACGGGATAAAACAGGGCAAGGAAAGAAAGACAAATGAAGATGGAAATCACTTAGCCCGCTCTTGATCTCAATTCAAGAATGTTTCCTAGCACTCAACGCAGCCTGGAAGTGGTGCGATAATTTCGGAGTGCAAAGATGATGTATGTCATCTTCTTAGCTGAGACGGCAAAATATGTTTTCTTCACGAATAGCTCCAGTGAACAGAGAAAATGTGTATAGATAATGTGATTTTCATGGAAAATCCATAGCGAGAGCTCTCGGAGCGAAGCTTGTACCTGGCCTAATTTAATGAATATAGGCCTACATAAAACAAAAGGCAATTGCTGAGTCACATTCTACAGTTTAGGTAAGCAGTTCCGAATTATGTAAGTTATTTCACCACCTTTATAAAAATAATAAAATTACATCTAATCCGCTCTGGATAAGAACATCAAATGGTAGAGTTTAAATGAATCGTAAACACCTCCATTTACTGAACTTCGTGGTCGTAAATTTGATAATTACTAATACATAACTGGTATCTGCAATCATTAAACCAGAGCCTAACAGCCTACACAAGTTATTTACTGTATATTCGAAATAATAAACTTCTAACCTACACGAAAATAATTTCGTGGAAATAGCAGATACAATAATATTGAACCCAAAATAAAAAGGCATAGGTAGCCTATGCATGCAGAAGTAGACAAATTTCAGTAAATCGACCAGCTTCTCCACTCCCCCTTTTTTACTTTCTCGCATATACCGTAGTATAGAGAAAGTATTGTGATCGTGACAAAAAATCGAAATCGAGATAACAACGGGAAAGCATGTTTCACGCCTAGAAACCGAAAAAAGTGTTTTTGGAATGACGTCTGTCCGTCTGTCTGTGGACAAGCACAGCGGGTAAACGGTTCATTGTATTTACTTCATATTCTGAATTAAGGACTTTTTCGGAATTTTATCGAACCGCCCAGAATTTGAGTTTTATAACTGAAATATTAAGGGGACTTTTCATGAGAATGTTTGAAAAATTGGATCTAACGATTTTAATGAAAATGTTAAATTCGAAACTCTTATCTGTGACTAATAAAATGGCTATATCCGTTTTTTCTGCAAAAATGACTTAGGAGGTACTTTACTCGTATCCATTTTCAATTTTTCTAGATTATCTCCATTACAGAAGGCGATACTTGAAAACCTACCACAGTAAAGTTGTGGAGAGAATTAAAATGAACTTTTTTTTATTTGTTTAGTACATCTCTTTATGCAATTGATAGATATCAAGATAAAAACGAAATAAGTACGGTTTAAATGCGGATGTCAGAACACGTCAAATAAATATGAATTATTGCGAAATGCAGTCAGTTTAGCTCAGTCGTAATGAACACACCAAAACCAATTAATTACAGCGAGGTGGTATAGGGTAATAGGGAAGAGGTCCTAGGTTCAAATATAACCTCGTGCCGCCCAAATTGACTTGGGTTTTTCATGGTTTCCTCACTCGCAAAGGCTAATTCCGGGTTTGTAGGACTTTTTATTTTCCATAATTCATCGTCGCTATGTCAATGGATATTATAATCGTTTAAACTGAACAATAGAAACAGATGACGCGAATGAGTAGTTACAATAGACTACTGGTTCACGCAAACATTCTAAGCGCGTGATATGACCTATATGCAGTTAAAGCGTGCTATATAACCTAAGTAATAATAATGATGATGATGATTATAATAATAATAATAATAACAATCTGCGGTTTTGCAATTGCTGCTTCGTGTGCTTACACGATCTGTCTACGAACGATCATACGGTGCTGCCAACACCATTAATCGTCCGCCATGCCGGCAATGCAGCTCACTGTTATACTGGACTGTTATATTGACATTGTACCACAATGGGAGGTGTCACGTTAAAATTAATTCTTCAACTCACTTTCTTAAATAACACATTTTGCACAAATAGTCTAAATAATGCATAATACTATCCACACAGTTAAGCACGCGGAGCGGAGGCAAGTAACCGCAGCGGAGTGTTGTAGAATAATGTTAATCCACTCCGGCGGCCCGGGTTCGATTCTCGGCCGGGTTGGGGATTTTTCAGTAGTGAAAGATCCCCTCCCCGGGTCCATGACTGGGTAGGTTAAGATAATGCACATTGTGCGCGATTCCTTAATTATTATTAATAGTAAATCGAGTCATATAAGATGACCAACTAATTCTATCTCCAGTGGATACAAAATATAAAAGAAGGTATACCGGTAAAACACAAGTTACTACACTATAAGAAAAGTTGGCGATCTTGGTCATGTCAGACGATTTCACACTAGCCTACCGTTTCAGAGATATTTATTGTGGAATATTAATATTATCAAAATATTTCAAATTTTCTTGTGTAGGCCTGCATCCTTTGCTCAAGTAGAGTTTTTTCGGTATGGGCAGGTAATAAATTTTGTCAAATGCATGATTTACTTAGAAAAAGAAAATTTATTGACTGATTTTTTTTATTTTTATTAACACCACGGTTTTATAGCTACATGCTGACTGATGTGTACACCCACTCTAAATATTCATCCTCTGTCATTGGTTATTATTATTATTATTGTTATTGTTATCATTGTTATTAGTATTATTATTTCACGGTAAAAGCATTGAACACAAAGATCGGCCCTGATGCTTTCCGTTCTAGATAACTGTTAGTGTTATAAAAATATAATAAATAAAATTTAATTCCCTCTATGATTTACTTTTTCCTGTGCTAGCTTTCATGTATATGCGAGAATGGCATGGCAACTAGCCATACAAAATAATTTGAAGCACCCTTTCTCTAAGAATTCAGGAAAAGCGTTGTAAGAAAAATTACTAAACATTTTTTTTCAGCGACATCGAAATCTATCTTTTATAAACTCCGATGTGATGGTGATGATGAAGAAGAGGTCGATACTGAATGCATTTCCTGTGGTGGGCTGTTTTTTTAAGGACGAAAGTAATGTGGCAATGTCAGTGATTATGAACTTTACATGCGCTGGGTGCCTCATTAGTTAACCTGGGGAAATACAACACATGCATTAACAGATAGGATTTATGAGTATCCTTTATTAGGAAACAATTTTTCATTTTAGTGATTGATGACTTTTAAAGTTAATATAATTTAAAAGTTTCTTGTCATTCTTTTTAATTCATAATTGATATGTTAAATAACAATATTAATAATACGGTACAAGAAAAGATTTATGTCAAAAAAGATATTTATTGTGATTACTATAATTATTTTTTTTAAATATCCGAAATAAGAGTACTTTGTTCTAAGTATGGAAGAATCTTCGCTTAAAATTAAACCAGATTTTTAAACCTACATTCTCCTCTTCTCATTATAGAACAATATTTATTTTATGATAGTTTTTACCCTCAGGTCATAAGAGTAAAGATGCTTTCCACCAGTTACATTTAATTCAGTTATTTGGACAGTAAAACATTATACGATATTCTAGTTTGGAAGATTGTCATTTTTCTTAGCAATAAACGAATAAGAGTATAAGAAAGTTACTCAAAAATGTCCTACAGCGTTGTAACAAAACTCCCGGCGCGAGGAAAATGCTCCTGCAGACTAAGCTTATTCAAATTTGTTTACAACAGAATTTCGACGAAGCACTGTATGATTCCCAAGGTCGGACACCGAACTTGACAATCTTATCACAAGCAAGTGCAATGTACTCGTGTTAACATCCTTCTTGGTTTGCTTATTTTTAACGCCTACAGCTGCAAATTTTGAAACAAAGTCAACCGGCGGCAGAGAATGTATTCATGCAGTTCATTACACAGGAACGGGTGGATACTTTGCTAGCAAGTCAGGTGTATTACTTCATATGTGCACACAAGCAGAACCAAATGCGTCAAAACAAATAACGCTTTGGTTCGGAAAATAAGCATGAAGTGATAAAAGACCACGCTCTCCATCCCTGTGTGTAACGATCACCTAATCATGAACCGGAACAAATCTCTGAAAGCCACCACACACACCAGGGCATCACCCATTTCCTTCTTGGGGTTATCCCCTACATGTCGACCGTAAGCCACTTCTGGTAGTGCAGCAAACTGGGTCTCTAACTGCAGCTAGAGTTTACAGAATTTAGAATCCTCAATGGAATGTAAATATAATTATAAGCTATGCTCCTGGGGATCGGATTTTTCGCAAACTTTTGCTCACCAGCTCGAACTACATTCACTGAAAGTTTTTAAATATAACGGAATTCCGACAGTATAATGGATTCTATGCCAGTTATTTCCATCTACTATTCCTTTTAAACTGCAGAATATAAGTTTCTCGATCGATCGAACTTGGAGAGGTCTACGTTTATAGGAGAAAACGTTTCCAACTCTTATAATGAGGAAATTGTCAAATTTGACATAAATTTCTATCGAACTGCTACTTAGGCCTACGTATACCTCAGCGGTCCGTCCACTTCACTTGCCATTCGGGCGGCAGAGGTGAAATCCGGCTCGGGTCCGATCACACAACTGAATGAGACGCTGAATTATTTTCTCAGTCGATCACTTTTCACTCACCGTACTTATCGAACTTACGGCCTATGACCCAGTAATATACTGTAAAGCGCCCCCCCGAACAGAGTACGACTAAAAAAATACCTTACTAATATGAATTCTGATACAAGAATTCGTTGCTGATTTGTTACTCTTGAGGGGTGAGGGGGAAGAAGGTAAACGGGGGAAATTCTTAAAATAAAACAGTTACCTTTTACTGAGTTGACTGCATTGCCTGGAGAAAATAATCCTCTGAAATATTCATGGAATTGTTTACAAATTGGGCCCATTATTGAATTACGACAAAAATATACAGTACGAATTTATCGAAACTTATCTATGGACATGTGACGTGATAAATAGGCCTATACATTTCAAAATAATAAGGGGTCAGAAAAGGTACCATAAACTGAGCGGGTTTTTTTTATAAGAGTAAAAATGATAAAATTATATCACCCCCCCCCCCCCCATTTTTTAAAAACCGACTGGCATGTTATTCTTATTCAAAATGCGGCTGGTATTTAGATATAAAAAATAACGTTTCTGCCATTTTTTGCTCATAACTCGCGAACGAAAGCGAAAATTAAAAATTCGGCTTCGAAGTCCATCTATGTTAAAAATGTCAGATCTCCCACTGCCCTAGGCTGGGCATCGCGCATAGAACAAAATTCAATTGCTATATTGTTAAATAAAATTTCTTCTAACCTAACCTAATACATCTCATTAAATACAACAAATAACAAGTTCAATACATATGAAAGAACTGAAAGTATTTCATTAAATACCAGATATTAAGTTAGGTTAGAAGATAAAAATCTCCAATACTGCTTATGAACCAAATTTATTCCAATTAAGTCATCAATATCATTTTTACTTCCTCTGCCCGTACCATAGGTACTATAGGTAGAGGAAGTATTGTTTTCGACCCCAAAATTCGAAGTTGAGTTTTTAGCATATATATACACGTTTCAAGGCCCCCTGAATCCAAAAATACTATTTTTGGAAACATGTCTATGTGTCAGTGTGTGTGTGTCTGTCTGTCCGTGTGGAAGTTTGTGAACAGGCTAGCTCCGAAACGGAGAATCGTATGAAAACAAAATTTCGTATTTGGGTCAGGTACCTTCTGAAGATGTGATTCGTAGATTGGCGACAAATTTCCCTTGTTTTTAAGGGTACTTTACATGAAGAAATTTTCGTTTTTCGCGATTTTCTCGAAAACGGCTCTAACGATTTTCTTTAAATTTTGCACATGGGTTGCTTATACTAAGAGCTAAAACTTTTATTTGAAACATTTTTTCGAGAAAATTCTCTGAGGGTAGTTACAAGCCACCCACTGTTCACCCACTGTTTGTAGAAAGTTTGTCTTACGTGATGAACAACTGAATTCGCGCTCTTTCACGGCCTCTTATTCTATATAAGAATGTGAAGTGAGAAAGATGTGTTGTTGGCCATGCATAGAGTAAAGATGTATTTGAGGGAAATATTCGAAAATTTCGGAAATTATATTTTACGGCAGAAAGTTCAATAAACGTCTGCAGTCATTTGTTCTTTTTTTTTAAGTTTGTTATATAGACTGCGCTTTTAGTCGCATCATTGAAAGAAGAGGTATTTATAGGATAATCAGCGTAAAATTGTGTCTTGATATTCTGTACAAGGATATGTGAATACTGCTAACTTTTATTTGGGCAGAGGAAGTTATGTGACTTTCACATCAGATTTTTAGATAAGCAATTATTGATTTTCCATACATGTTTACTGCTATATACTGTTTTATGTCTGACACAACGTTAAAACTGTACAAGGAGTTAATTAAATTAAATTTGAACATTAGTAAACATTGATACTCCACTAGTAAGTTATTTTAAGAATAACCGAATACAGTATAAAATATAAGTTTAAATTACTTAAGATAATAAGATAGCAATTTTCAATCAAATATACTATTATCAGTGCTTTCAAAATGAACATATAATACTCCTAACAATCTTAATCGGATTCAAGCATATATGGTGTTCAAACAAACTACTAGTAGGCCTATATAGGTGGAACCTTTACCATAAATTGAATTATACTATACTAGTTGAAATTATCAAAGCTTCATAATGAAGTTTATTAATAATCGCACATAGAGACAAGCGCCGTGACATTTTGAAGGATTGGCTAGGTTAGGTTCTTCTTCCTTCACACTGCTTTACGAAAATCGACAAAAATCCCGAATATTCGGACTTTCATCTAAATTTCAATTACACATTACCGGTACTTCCTATGAGACGAAATTTTAATGATCATAGTTTGAAAGTTTTAAAAACTCCTGACGCCGTGTTTAGAATAATAGACTATACAGTTCGAATCATACATTTTTGTATGGTCTAAATAGAAGTAGAGCATAAGATAATGCGAGGCTTCATCGACATGGGATGCAAATTTCGGATGTTTACCAATTACAACGGAGTGATTAATGTTTCCGCGCAAAGTTACAAGAGATGTACCCAGTTTGGAGTAGCCTATCGGGGATTCAAACTTTTTTATTTCTGACTTTGGCTAAATAGTCATAAAATACGAGTAATTAATAGAATGATCGGTCATAAATTTTTTCAAGCCATGAACGAGTATCTTAAGACAACTTGCACAATTGTTGAGGAATGAACTACGGATTGTCAAGTAGACTATAATGGGGTAGCCTGAAGATGCGGAGGGGGCACTAACAGCGTATTTATATTATATTGATGTATGTGTTGTGTTTAGGAACAGTTGGTTGGCCAACCCTTCCTGCCATCAAATCAATAGCAGTCTGGCGGCAGCACACCCGGGCTTGTGGAGCCTGCACCTATCTCTACCAAGTAATTCCGATGCATGGCGAAATGATTATGTCACTATACCTGACATATCTTCCCATCTTGCATTGTTCACACTCAACATATGTCTCTGAATAGCAAGTCAATATATTGAAAACTCGCATTCAATACCCCAGCCCAACCATAAAGCAACATTTCAGAAAACCCGTCTCTTGCTGGCATCTCCCTTGCATACAAGCTCATCAAATTCACTCCAGCACAAAATACTGTAGGTTTCCAGGTTTCCTGGAAACAGTTTGCAAATGCTATTTTCATACGAACTACCTTCCATCTACATCTACAAGGTATTGCTTTTGTTTTCTCCAATAAAACACACTAATCAATAAGCTTATATGCATGCATCATGTTGAAATAAAGGCATGCAATGAGATACTTTTTAAAAATATCCATAAATACTCCTACTTCCTTATATTATATTTCCCCTTTGCAGAGAAAATATCACAACTTTTCATAAACAAAAAGTACCACCTCACTCAAGAATTAACACATCTATGAATACTGTTTTACATAAGCTTAGGCTATAAAAGGAAAGGGGCTCTTTTTAATGAAACCCATAGGGTGAAGTATCCTCAACGACGGATTGCAGCAAAACTGCCATCAGCTCCAAGCTACGCCAGCTGACAAAGGGCGTTTATGTGCGCTTTTTGTGACATAAAAAAACACGTCTTCACTTGAAAGGGACGTGGTTCTACGTTGTAGATCAGGCATGTCAACACGCGGCCCGCGGGTGGCATGCGGTCAGTGGCGCAGCCACGTCCCCCCCCCCCCCCCCAGATCAGAATGATTTTTCTTTAATGTACAATTTTCACTTAAGTTCAATTAGTGCAAGAATGCAAGATTGTTTTAAATATTTGATATACGTTTGAAATTGTTGATTGCGTTAATAAATAGTTTTCGCCGTACATAACAGAAATTCGATAACGATTTCAAATGCATTAGTTTTCAGCGTCGCTTTATATTCGCCACATCGAGTCCAAATCCCGCAAGGTTTGCTGCAAGATTCATAATAGCAGAATATGATAAAATCTTCTGTGAGAGCAATAATTTCAAGTCATCACGGAAGTACAAACAATTTAGTATGTTTAGTTCCGTATATTACTGCAATGTTAAATGTTCCGTCAATCCGTCATTCAATCGTCAATTGTTTACCTCTCGTTTGCTACAGCGCTTCACACGATCGCTTTTAAAAAACATGCGGAACCCAATACTATTGGCGAGCATATTCAATTGTGATTAGGCCTACTGGTACGGTAACTGTGAATTTCAAAAGTTAAATGAAATGCTTTGTACTGTGATGAGTTAAAAATATCAAACTTTTTATAAACAATAGGTCAGATGGAAATTTTTGATGATTATTATAACTTATAAGATTTGATGATAATAATAATGTTAGTGATGTTCGTAATACGATAACAACTTCATTGAATAAGTTGTAAAGAAAATTGAAAAATTAATTGAAACCAGCTTATAATAAATTATTATCATTATAATTTGTGCACCTGTGGCCTGCACAAAGGATACATAAACTGGCATAGATTTCTTTCGTTTTCATCCGGCAATTTTGGTGGTTTTGTTATCATCCTTCCTTATAAGTTTGAAAAAAACTTCAGAAAGTTTGCAACAAGGATTATGACAATGTTCGGTTTTACCTATGTGTGTGAACAATTATTTTCCTTCATGAAATCAACAAAACTTCTCCGAGATCAAGGCTGACTGATCAATATTTGTCATTTCTGATCGAAGTCGGAACTGAGGCCTAATGGCCTTAATTCCACCAGGTGAAATAAAACAATTCTAATTCTAATTCTAATTCTAACATACATTTCAGCTAGACGTAACAAAAATTGTCATTAAAAGGAAGTACCTAGTCTCAGGAGTAAACATAATAGTCGTCAATAAATATTCATTTTGAAATGTGATTTTTGTATAGGCCTAATGCATTTGTTGCTGTTGCCTACAAGACTACGTTGCCACGTAAACTTTCGTTTTGTTAACTACTTCAGTCTTTGAATTCATGAACATGGTTGTCCGCTAAACCATGTGTATGCACATTGTATTTTTCTAAGTAATAAAAATATTCTGCAATAATTTTCAGCTAGATTTGTGGCCCTCGTGACAAAACAAATTTGACGCATATGGCCCTTGGGGAACCTCAGTTTGGCATGCCTGTTATAGCTTTAGGCAGTCAAAGATATCACAAGCTACTCGGGCGGTCCACTAGGCAAAACGTAATCACTAGCCCGGAAGTTCTTGCATTTATTTTGGTTAAAATAAGCAGGAATAAAGGCACTTACAATACCAAAACTATGCAGTAATTTTAAAATAGGCATTTATTAGAGTCAAAACAGAGAGTAATCCCACTTTTTTATTCATGAAAATAGCGATATAAGATGCTTAATATAATTTATCACATACAGTTCTTACTCTTATTTTTATTGATTACTAGCAAGAAAAGTAAGGAGGTAAGATTGCGACTGCTTAAAAACTAATAAATGCATTTATAGAGAACAAGATCCTCAACAAATATGTATGTGACGTGAATGTGTCATTTCATTATTTGTGTAACTTTCAGCCATTTCATTATATGCGTAACTTTTTTTTCACTTTCGTGCATTGAAATCTTTTATGAGTTTTTAAAAAATGTGTAAATAATCACAGAAAAAACCACAACGAATCAAAGCAGGAAATAAAGGTTATAAACATTAAAGTAGGAAAAAAGGCAAAATAAAAAATGGCTCTACCGTCCCTAAATGTGCGGAGACATTTTCATCTATTCTTTGATATAACCACCCAACTAGAAAAGCCATTTTGCCTAACTGCCGGGTTCTAGTAATCAACTTTATGCCCAACCTATTCTTCCTTTCATCATGTGGGAACTATAGAACCTGTGCTGCTTAGTTAGTCTCCGGGACCGACGAGAAAAAGCAACAACCCGTAAGCCTACCACTTATTCACAGATATTAAGTTGACGTGTTGAAGTGAAGAAAATTACAGATTTTTTCCGGTAGGTATGAATATACATCTGAACAGAAAAAGAATCGAGTGTATAAAAAGTATCTATCTCGCGAAAAATAAATACATTCATTGATAAGTGATGACATAAAATGGAATCATTCTATCCTGATATAAAGGATAATTCAAAATTAGAGACGGGCAGGTCATCATCAAAGTAGTCTACATTCTTGCCAGCTGTTTCTAATCTTTAAGCATCGTGACCTTCTTAAATTAAGTTTTTGTTTTGTTGGATCCCACAAATCTTTTGCATAATTTGGGGCATTTTAACTAATAAAAATAATTCTCTAATAAAACACATATTGGCGTTTCATATCCATATCCAAAATGAACGCCTGATAATGTATTTTACATAACAAAACTTACACTAAAAAAAGCTTTCGATCTGAATGATGGGTTTGTTTCAAAGCTGTCATTTTCAAGAGATTTGGTTGAAAGACACTAGAACAGCAGAATTAAGCTACAAAAAAAACATATTTACGCTAACGTGGAAAACCATGAACATCGGAAGACATAAGAAATTAATCTTAATACACGAAAAAACTTACAACACAAGGAGCGCGAAAAATGGCATCCCATTTGTCCTTTTTATAATCAGAAAGTGGTGGATACATTAAAATAAAAGCATTACTTCTTGGAGAGGATTTGAAACATCACTACTCTGCATAACCAACCAGCTAACAATAGTTACCGGTACTTGTATATTCGTGACAGCCTGAGATAAAATGTCTAAGAAACTGTTAGGGAAAATGGTAAGGTATTTAGCCGACTTCAATGAAATTTACTTGTGAAATGTTACTTAAGGGGTTTATGAATATAAAGCTCACTGTATTATGAGTCAAGTAAACAAAAGAGAACACAGAGCTTCCCTGGACTCTTGGAACGATAATGTGAGTTTGAAACACATCTGCAGTTAACTGTGGGTGGATCACATATTGATTACCAAGTTGTAAGTCTATCCTCACTCCCCTGCGATACAGTACACCCACATCGGCATTCTGCAATTCTTACACTTCTGGACATTTCACATGCAAATACTACATGATGAAAATACGAAAGTGTTATAATTCTTTCTCTTCAGGAAAGTTTGCATGAACTTACTTTAGAAAAAATATTTTTTAATGACAAACACAAACCCTTTTAAATGTTGCACTACTATTCATTAACAATAGTCAGAAGAAAATGTAATTACCAAGGATGCGCACGATTATGGGAACAGTACTTTATACAAAAAGCATCTAACCAGAGGACATGTTCCATATTTAATTAATTCTACTGGACAATGCCAAACAAAATTAGAATCTACCAATAAACTGAAGCACTAGTGTCATATGCCTAATTCACAGAGGCATCTTCATTTTTTTAAATTAACCCTCATCAAAATCAGTTTTCTTCAGAATTCTACACAATTTTTTTTTTCAATAAATAGTACGAGATATATATATATATATATGAAAATATGCTCTCTTAAGCAGCAATGAAAATTACAGAAGGCTAAGCTAATATATTGATTGAACAAAATATTTCCTTGAACTATTTGGACACAGTCTATCTTCAATAATCTTAGTAATCCCTTCCCCCTTAGCTATATTCGGCTGAGCTAAGCTAAAGATACATTTAACAGATCCCCAAGGAAGCAATTTTCATGAAGATGGCTTCATGCGCGCGTATCAGTCGTTTTCCGCAGCATCTATCCAACTGGATGGGCTGTTGTAACGCAAATATTAATGAACACAATCTTACTTTCTCACCTCAAACACATTTTTCAACTTTCTTGTGATATTATAGATTGTGATAGTAATTAAAGGTGAAAAAATATTTAATTTAGACACATAAATAACATTGTAAATATCATAAGAGACCTTTGTAAATTGTAACCATTTTCAACAACACTTTGACGAAGGAAGAATGAATTTAAATACTGTATTAACTAATCCAATAATTTGTGCATTATTTTTAATCAGTACCGGTATGCATTGTCGTACTTGCTCAATGGCTGGGCAGGGCTTGGCTTAGCTTAGTATCCATTTCAAGTCACAGCACTACTTAGCTCGGCACTGGTTAGCATTGCATAGCATAATTTTCTCTATGTGGTAGCCACCTCATCACTACAGGAAGAGTTAATATCATTTCATCTAGGCAGTTAAGATAGTTTTCAGGTTATGTATGCAGCATTTTAGGCAATTGTCATAAATTTCTTCATTCCTCTTGTTATCCTCTCTTCAAAGATCCATCGGTATTGAAATATTCACTTCTGAATTCCATTGTATTTATTGTATTTTATTTCTTTATGTGAATGGTTCTGAGATGTAGCCTACATAATTTATGTTTAAATTCTGTTCTACAACTCAAAAAGAATGTTACATGACTTGCTTCAATTTATCTTGCTCCAGGTTGGCCTCAAGCATACCAGCCTCTGAATCAGAAGGCTGCATCTTCAAACCTGGCCGAGGCCAACTGATTTTTCAGGCAAACAAAAATTTGCATTCCAAGTCTTCCAGGAGACTATAAGCAGTGATCCCACACTGTAGATTTATAGTACGTCAAAGAACTCCAAGCCAAAATCAGAGCATTTGAACCAAATTTCCCAGCACTTTCATGCCAGAGTTTTCTACTAGATGGCCACCAATGGATTTATCACCTGGCACTAGGTCCTCTATTGGAAAATAGCTGCAACTAGATTAGTCTTCAATAAATGAAAGTCCAACATCAGTCCCTATGCTCCGCAACAAGAAGTGGAAAAGATTCAAATCTATCTTCGAGATGTTGCTAAATATTTCCCTTCTTCCACATCCTGCTTTTTCCAATAGTACTAAATATTCATTCCCCAGAAACTTCTTCCACTTTTACTATATTCTCACAACTAGGGATAACAACATATAGCAAGCTTCGCCATCTTCACTACCGTAACAGAATACCAGATACCACAATATAAATTAAACATCTTAATTCAGACCAAAAAGTCAGACACCACGTTTTACACCAGCTCCTCTTAGATATTCAATAGTACTATAGGTAGTATATTCCACCAATTTATTGTCTTCATGGCTCACTGATCTTCACTTACAGTATATATATATGCAACTAAACTCAATATTCATGTGCTAACGAACGAAGTTAAGGTTTCGTTGTACCAGTACAGAATTGACAGTTTGTTGATCATACAAAAGATAACAAAGGTTGCTATTTTAAGTAGATAAAACTGAACAGCATTACTCACTTGTTAAGAAAATACTGCCAAAAAGGCAAGGGCTTAAGAAAATTCCCTTGTGCTTGAGTAAACCAATTAATGTGTTTAAGTATGTCAACATGTTTGTGAAAATCAAAACTAAGCTAGAAGAAAATACAGAATTCCACAGCAAGTAAGCGCAGGATAAGCACCTCCTTGTGTACAAAATTTAAACAAAATCATTAGTTTTTTTTTTCAATGGTAAAATATGGAATTTTCTTCACATGAAGACAGTGGTTGTAAAAGTAAGAGAAAGATATCACCAGCCTTTGTGTCACATAGCGAGAAGTTACATAAACCAAATTAATTTCTTTTGTTATGATTTTTTGTGTTCCAGCTATGCTATTTACCAAGACACACAGAGGTACACTATTCTGAAAATTTGTTGCTATTGTTGCAGAACTTGATTTGGTTTGACTAGTCCCTCGTCCATTTCACGTGATGCAAACAGCCAACACTACAAGTTACCTAGCACTTCCCTTATCATGTATGCTTAGAACCAAGGGCATGATGTGAACATCTGAACTCCGAAGCATAAGTTTGTAAATGTGGATGTTCTGTCTAGCATACAGCAAAATTGTACAGTCAAACCTCTGTATAACGAAGATTAATATAAACCTCCATATAGCAATATTTTTATTTGGTCCCAGCGAATTTCCTATCTTAATAATGTTAACTATAACTCAATGTAACGATAAAGCTATTTTATAACACTACTTGGAGGTTGAATTGCTATTGCAGAAACCAGGAGCTTAGCCCTATGGATGGTAGCTAGTATCAGATCAGTATCCGACCCAGCCACCATTATTGTTTTCTGGGTGCCTGATATCTGTTACATTTTCCAGATATTCCAGAAAAGAAAGGTTCATGAGGGGAGGAAAGTAGGATCACTGAGGCTAAAATCATCCCTTATGTGTGCAAGAACATAGGTTGTTACTTCAACATGTACATAATGTGCAATTAACACACCATAAGGAGCAACTGTTTTAGTTTTGCCTTAGCTTTGTGGTGAATTTGCTTGTTTTTTCTACTCTCTTCCCACCAATCACGAGTTTGAAACTTTTGTCACATGACTAGGCTCAAAGTGTGCCCTGATTCGTGATGTTAAACTAGTCCGAACAGTAATTTTTTAGTGGGCAGGTGTAAAGTAGCTACGGTTACAATTCAAAGGAAGTCAGTAAGTTAAGTAACAAAATTAGTTCTACTTCTTTGCATGTCTGTTCCATGCAGGCCTCGGTTACACAGTTATCGGCATGCAGTCTTTCTAACATGTGGTAAATTACAACCCCTTAATATAACAAAAACCCGCATATAACATTACAATCAGCTAGGACCTACAAATATCGTTATACAGAGGTTTCACTGTATCAGTTTGATTCTCTGGCTATTTGATCCAAGAGCAAGTTGTGGACCACAAGTTGAAAACGTCTATAATGTTTGATTATGGGGAAGATTATGCTTTATGGCTGGATTTATCCCAGGATTCGATGTAAAATAAAATTCTGATGGTCTATCCCCATTCAATCCACTTCCAATCCTATTTCTTTGTCTTCTTTATTATTTTTGGTGCTAGTGGCGCTGTTTTGTCACTGTCACTTAATTCAAGATTCATATCGATTTGTAACTTAAAACTTAAAACACATACCATTCAATAGATTTATTTATTTAGCTGTAAAATAGTGTAAGGCATGTCCTGCCATCTACTGACAGAAAGCTATAACTAAAAGAAAGGAAAATGGTGGCTCAACATACATGTGGCAGCCATGAAGGTGTAAACGGACCTGTGCTATGCTCATGCCTCACAGCCATAATAGTAGGCTTAGGGGTTAAAATACAGTTTAAAACTGACAATAAGCACAACATAATGGGATAACTTCGCAGGACATTTAGTTAGTGAAATTAATTTAACTTTTTTATCTTGACAAATACAGTGTAAGAATTTGTTCAAAATCTACAATTCTCATAGCCAAACGTCCATATAGAAATATATGTGGGTCCTAGCAGAATTATATTGTTATGAGAGTTGTGATAAACCACATGGGCATTAGGAAGACTGCTTGCAGAATACTTTCTTATCAAGAGGCTAATTCAAGGGAAAAAGTACAAAGAAGCATAAAAAATTAGCCTATTCACAAATCCAAATCTTAAATGACATCTAACTTTGTTTCTAAACTGATTGAGTGGTAACCATAGCAAACTGACACTAACAGACTGGTTTAACATCACGGGTCACATCAAGCTTTGAGCCTAAGCACATGCTAGATATTTCAAACTCATAGAGGGTGGGAAGAGGTAAGTGAAATACAGCAAATTCACCACAGCTAAGGCAAAACTAAAATCATTTGCATGATAAGATGTATTAACTACACAGGCTGCGCATGTTGAAGTATCAACAGAACTCACTGTATGTTTTGCACACATAAGGAATGATTTTACCATCAATTACCCTTTTCTTCACCCATACTAAACCATACTCTTCTAGAATTTCTAAAAAGATGGGTATCAGTTATGGGACCTCCAGAAAACAAATGGTGACTGGAAGGACATCATCTGACTACCATTTACAGAACTGAGCAAAAGCAATTGAACATCAAAATATTATTGTAAAAAGATGTTTCTAAACTAGCTGCATCAATGTAGTAAGTTACATTATTAAGATCGAAAATTTTGCTGAACCAAAGAAAAATATTCCTGTGTGGGTTTATTTTGGCAAAAGATAAATGTAAGTTGGCCCTTATGCTCTGACCACTGCATTGCTATGGCAACTACACGCTTGTTATCTCGGCACTCCCGACCGTTCCTTCACTCGACACTCCCGACCATACCAAATACCAGCTACCAACCCTTGCACCAAATGACAACCCGCTAGCTCACTCGGCACTCCCGACCGTACCACAATCACCTCTGCATATAGTCTAAATAATGCATAACACTAACCACATAGTTAAGTGCGTGAAGCGGAGGCGGTAGCCAAAGCAAAGCGCCCTTGCATTTTCGAATAATGTACAATACACTGTTTGTAGCACATTATATCTTCCAGAGGTTTGTCAGCCTGTCACTTTTGTTTAGTGGTATGACGTCACACCACCAACTCCCAATCACGAGTTTCTTCATAATATGAGGACAGAAGAATTCACTAGATCATGGTATAAAAGAAAGTGCATCGCGAGGGTGTGGTGGGTGTGGTAGGTCCCAAGGTGCGACTTAAATTTATTTTGTCCCTTATAATTAATCAATCTTTGTTATACCGAGGTTTGACTATTTTCTTTTACGATTAACAAGCCCAATCTCTGTTATCTCTGAGCTGTTATCTTATCTTCCTTATTACTGATAAGTTCTTGGCGGTAAGCACAGGCCTACCAAGCTATTGGTAGCACACAATATTAAACCTATGAAATTAGTTAACCACAAAACAAAAATACAGGTATGCTACTTCAATAAATACCTGTCACACATGATTATCTGAATATTGAAAAAATCTTCAGACTTATTCTAGTGAAGTGGAATTTAAAAGTTGTCTTTTATTATGAGTAGGGACCGGATTCTTAGGTTTTTACCTATTTTTTTCCTTTCTTCCAAAACAAAAAGCGCTCATACACTTTTTCGAATCATGTCCATAGGATTCACCCACATCAATTCTGTGGCACCTAAAAATACCTAAATGGGGTATAAAAACCTAAATATACCTAACCAGGATATAAAACCTAAAATATCTAATTTAGGCTCCTTTTTTTGTATTTTTTGTTTGTCAGTTTAGAAATCGATATTTTGCGGGGAGAGAATAATTTTTGTCGGGTAGAAATTAATACCACCCACCAGCGTTTCTTTCAACCCATTGTAGTCTAGGATGGACAGTATCAAGAGAGGAAAAAGAGTACCGGCGTATTCCTTTTAAAACATTCGTACGAACAAGGATATAGATTTCTGTGTTTTAAAGAGTTTGTTTTTTGTTTGCCTTTAGTACTGTGAGTTTTAAGAAGACGTGTTAATTATGCCGAAACAAATGAAATCGTGTTTATTACGGCAGTGGATTGGCGACGATCTGAATTTCACTACAGATGGCAAAATAAAATTTTGTCAAGCCTGCCAGAAACACCTATTATTTAGTTTTCTAGAAAAGGAGGAAGTTTTCGTCCCTAGTTGATCTGTTGTGCGGTTAGCATGCATAACACCGAAAAAAGGAAAATAATCAGTTTCACATTATCCACATCCAACCATAAAGTATTTTACTCACTAAATTAGAAGCATCGGATTCGAATCCTGAGAAAGGTAGTGTCTAGATACAGCATTAACTATTAACTAAGAGATAACAGGAAGAACTTCACAGTTGAGAATCTTGAAAGATATTTAGTGATATACTGTAACCTGGAAATGTGAGGCAATCTTATTTTCACTGCTTCTTTTCATTGTTTATGCTTTCTTTCTTCAATTGTATAACATTGTCTTAAACAAGTTTACACAAATTTAAGTCAATTTTTTGAAGTTAAACTTTACAAGTATTAGGCCTATGTATTCAATCCTATGTAGCACATTCAAATTTATTACACCGATTATTCTACCCGAAAACGATATTTTGGACAAAAAACCTAAAAAAAAAACTATTTCACCTAATGGAAAACCTAAAACAGTGTTTTTAAAAACCTAAAAATCCGGTCCCGAATTATGAGATATTATTATTTATTTTATTTACATGACAGAAACAGTTGAGGAATAAGGCTTGTTTATCATACAAGAGCAATATTTATTAAAGACAATTCGTCTTCTATAAAGTTGGATGCCCAGCTACATATGATAAATATGGGCACGATTTTATGGTGAATAAAACTGGTGAACGTCGGTACCAAAGGTAGGCTCAAAGCTGCATACAAGCGGTGAAATAAATTGCTGAATATCACTGTACTAATTTAAATTTCAAATGCTTTGTTTATCCTGTCACTGAAATAACAAGCAAGCACGATTTCTAAGTTTTCTGCTATAAGATTAGTTCTTTTATCAGACAAAATATCATTCTATGTTGAAAGGACTCTTTTACAAACGAAACTGAAATGTACATCCACTGAAGATACTTAAAACCCAACTCGCTCTAAGTCACTTTCCCTTCAGGTAGATTTTGACAGTCTTTGCAGCTGCATGTAGAATTTAGCAAGATTGTGAACATGTACAACAGGTAGGGGGGGGAAGCGGACCTACTAAAATATCTAAGTTGCCGATATGAGCCACTACGCATGCCTAGAACCTGCTAGGTAAGCGCAGTGGCTCATATCGGCAACTTAGATAGATAGGTCTGCTTTTTTTTCCCCTACCTGTACATCATCAAGAAAGAGGGATTTTCAAATGTTGTGTCCTAAAGAAGAATTCACTACAGCCATTTTTAACTGTGACAACTGAAACAATGCTGAGACAGAATAAAAAACTTCACCTCCAAAATGTGTGAAAATATGAAATTATTATTGAACTTTACCTTTCATCTGGCTATGTTGCAGAAAATGAGGCAGAATCCTTTATACTTTCAAAATGAGGATTTTAGCATATCAGTTTCGCATAAATATTGCAATGAACTAGTTATTAATTATGGGGACAATAGCTACATAATGAATGCTGACACCTTTTTAATATGTTATGCTAACAAATTTAGAGTTATTGCGATCCACCAAAAAAATTGTGTCCCTAATGACAAATAGTTTGGTAAATCTAATACAAATAGAACGGAATACCAATACATGCCGATATAGGGTTCCATCTTCACAAGTATATTCTATTTTATCCGTAAAATAGCTGAAGTAAAGAAATCCATACTTTTGAACTTCCCTTGAAAAATATCCTTACAATGCTCAGTCAGTATGGCAATGGATTTCTGTTCCCAAGGCCACAGTTTAAATATGGCTCAGGTTGATGGCACTTAAATGTGACAGATCCAAGGCTGGGCTGGACCTTTGGGAGTCCAATGCTATGGGCCAATGCTATATGGGGCCGATTTATTTACTTCTTTTTTTAGTTATGATCTGCTTTACACATCCATTTCCAATCAGAAGTGATTCTGTACTATATAATCTGCACAGAGAATCCTGCATCACAATATCCATCAGGCAGTAAACAAGATCTACAATGGTAATGTTTTACATTTAAGGGCAAGAATATATTGCATAAAGCTCACTGTACCACTAGGTTCTTATATCAACTGAGGCCTACTTTTTAATCCGTATTTTTTCAATCTAGTTGGCCAAACTTGTTTCTTTAGGTTTAAAATATTGTATTCCCAGTCATGATTTTTAGAACCAGAAAACATGATGTAGGCCTACAATTATCTTCCTCGACTAAAAGTACACACCAGTCACCTTGAAAGTTAACATTCACTTATCCACATGGCCCAAGCAGAACGAAGGGGAAAATAATAGTATGCATAAGATCTGAAGCTTTCACGGCATAGGTTACATGTAGGCCTAGTGCTTATTTTTAATGTTATCGAATGAAAAATCGATCATTGGTAAAAATCTATCCTTAAGAATACAGCGTGTTGTCTTTGATTAGAGGGAATAAGGAGAAAACTATTTGGAATAAATTCACCCTCTTTGGTCAAATGATATTTATTAATTTGCATTTGTATGATTGCTACTTTTGAAATTTATTTCTACTAAAAATCTGATGTAAAACACTTGCAAGACTTCCTCTACTCTTCAGAACATAAGTAGACCTACATGGCTGAATTGCAGTAGGCCTACTGTGGTTTCAGTACCTTAGTACCTAATGAGGACCTCATTTAAAGTCTCAAGTCTCAAGATTCAGTCAAAACTTGACTTTGTGTATAGAATGAGTGGCTTTCAACTAGTCTTCAGAGAATTTACTTTTCAAAAAAGTTACAAATAGATGTTTTGCCATTTAGTAAAGGTATGCAATTTGTGTAGAATATTTAATAGAATCTGAGCAATTCCTGAGAAATTCACAAAAAAATTAATTACCTTTTTGTAAAATGTATGAGAAAGAGAAAGTAGTTTCCATGTTTTTGTGTGCATTCCCTTAGTTTATAGTTTATTTGGGGACGTGTTAATAAGTTCAGTTTGTTTATGGCAAATTGATTTGAAGATAATCTGATTAATACACATGTAACTTTCTCTACCCCGAGCATGAGCAATCCACCATTCTCTCTTCAAATTCTGATACAGAATAAGAAGTAACCGCAGGTTGTGTGCATTTTATTCAGTTGTTTCAGCCACAGGCAAAAGTGCTTTGACTGTATTGTTTGCCATGAAAGACCTAAGAGCCTGCGTGTGTCTAATGATGGCTGGTTATAACTACCCTTTAGACAATTTTTAAGAAAAAAATGTTTTAAATAAGTTATAGCTCTTAGTGTGAGGGTAAGTCAATAAGTATCCGCACTATTTGTTTAATCTTTTATAGGTTGGCTGTACCGCTTTGTGCTCATGCACATCGACCTGTTGTTCATTTAACTTATATCCACTTGTGGAACGTTTGACCATTATGACTCCACTGCATGTTGCGCTGTTGCACAATAAACATGGCTGCACCGCTCAGCATTTGCACCAAAGAACAGCAGCATTCAGTGATCTGTTTTTTGTTGTCTGAAGGTGTACCAGGAGCCGAAATCCATTGAAGACTTTCTGCACAATATGGGCACAATGTTTTACCATGGCAAAGTGTGTACGAATGGATTGAAAAATTAAAAAATGATTGGACAAGTGTGAAGGACGAGGAGAGAACAGGATGCCCATCCACATTCAGTAGTAACGCCAGTGGAATGGAAATACCCTGCACCTCCAATCAAAAAGAAATTCAAGAGTCAACCCTCCACAGGAAAAGTGATGATAGCAAAAGGGCCAATACTGCAACATAACTTGGAGGACTCAACAACAAACAGTGCATGTTACAGTGAGCTATTGAGCAACGAGCTGAAGCCTGCAATTTGAACCAAAGGTAGAGGCCTATAGTCGAAAGGAGTTATTTTGTTGCATGACAATGCATCTTTTTGGCCCACTTAAAGATGCCTTAAGGGGTCATCGATTCACCACAGACCAAGAACTAAGGAAACAGCACATACGTGCCTAGCTACTAACTCAAAAAAACTTTTCTGAGGTCATCAGCAAGCTTGTGCAATGATGAATCAAGTGCATTGAGAAGCAAGGGGACAAGAAGGCTGTCCTGACAATTCACAACTAGTAAAACACATGGATTCACTAAAAATTACACTAAGTCATCGCAACAAGTACACAGAATACAGCTGGCATGGGAGGACCAGAGGGCAAGGACAGGGGAGAAGCTACCATATCCCCCTTGTTTTCCCCAAGCGACCGATCTGGAGAAAATGTTGCATGTTGAGAAGGGGAATGGAGATGGAAGGAGAGACTAACCAGTGCAACTAAAATCATCCGGTAGGTATTGACCGTGCAAATAAGTGCCATGAAAAAAAGAAAGAAGAAGAAAAAAAAAAAATTCTTTCGCTTCCCAGTCAAGAAATGTAAATAAATTTCATTATTAAGTCAGTAAAAATGAATTACAAAATAAGTTTGGCATTCTGCAGCACGGTAGCACATACTGAGGAATTGCCCCTGGTTTCAGCTGCACTATTCTCAGTGTCATAATATACTACACAAATAGGCTACATTCTACAATCTTCTTTCAACAAAATCAACAAAGGAGCAGCTAAATGATTTAACACAGCTCATAACTTAGCAACAAAAGCTGAAGTGTGTTGCAAAAATATCAATGTGTTAGAATACGTTCTTACCTTTGCCGATCTTTTCCATGACACCATGATAATGTAGGTTAGCATGAAGATATTCCTGCTCCAAATACCCATGCCCTCTTAAGAATCACTACTCACCTAGAACACCACCATCGCTGCACAAATTTACTGTTTTATTAAAAGCCTTAAATGACTTAAACCAATGATGCATCTTCAAAAATCATTAATATCAGGCTAAATTTATATGTTTACGCATATGTGCTTTGTAAAAACTTTCTTTTAGGTTTTACCACTGAAGACACTTTTAATGTAAGCTTTCCAGTCAAGTTGAATCTGACATGATCTTATACTTCCAAAAGGTGTAATGATGGCATATTCTTGCACAGAATTACCCTGTCATTTCAGAAGTCTGTACTCATTTTCACTAGGCTTACCTAACTCAAGTAGGATCAAATACCTAAACATTTTGAATTCTAAGACAGATTTTCTTTCAGAAACTATATCTGTAGTAATCTACACACAAAAATAAGAGATAGGCTAGCTTCCCCAGAATTCAATAAATTCTGCTAAACTGGACAATTCAACAGCAATTGTGTCAGCCATGCCTTTCTGACTGCCACAGAGTTCAATCTCGCCAGCATCTGGATGACTGAATGGTAAAATGTTAAATTGTAAACTGAATGCTAGTGTAATTTATAATGGGGTAATACAACACAAGTAAAATACACCAGATTTTGGATTCAGAAAGGGGATGACAACTACGATTAATGCTACGAAGGAAATCATAAAAAACAGTAAAAACGGATTATTCAGTGATTATATAGCTTGCCGCTAAGTGTAATATATATGTATTATACTAGTAGCTTATCATTAGAAACAAGTATACAATAGGATATTCAGGGATCATCAGCTGACTGCCATAGGCCTATGCGATTACGTGCGTTCAAATTTTAGAAATACAGAAATGGCCAAATGGATGATCTAATGCTCTTTAGACACTGCAGAATTTATAAAATAAAACTAAATTTGTTTCTATAAAGTTGCAAAATACAATAAAAATCATGAATAAGTTGATAGAAATAAAACACAAAATGTAACCTGTAATGGAGTATATTTACAACAATCAACTGCCGGATACCAGAATTGCAGCAAAGATATTGGGGGGGGGGGGGGGGGGGGGGGGAGAGAGATGGGTGATAGGAACATAATAATATGAAAAGCAGGGCAAGAAACTTGGGAGACCAAATTGGTGATGGTGGTCTTGATGGCTCAATTTGCTTATCACTCCTCTCTTCTGAACTACCACCATGGTAGAAAAGAACTACCACCATGGTAGAAAAACATACTTCCACAAGATACAAAGGGTTTTCACACCCTCTTGCCATGGGCACTTCCAAAGAAGTTTGGCAAAACTACAATTTGTGTTGGAACTCTTCTGAATCCCCCTGTATTTTTAGAGTGGAAGGTTCTCTACAAACCCCAGCTGGGACAAACCAATGGACTCCCTTCTTCTTAGTAATTAAATGCAGTTATTGACTACAGTAATGCTATCCTTCACAAAGTTTCTCTGCTGGGGCAACCCCTCAATCCCTCTCCTTATTAATAGTTTAAGGGCCGATTGTATAAACATCACTGACTGGAGATCAATAATGATCTAAGTTCAGAAAATAATCTGAGTTCAGACTCGGGTCGTACTGTAGCCTACAACACTGATCTAAGATCAACTAACAGAAGTTCAATTTTGATCCTAGTTCATACACGAGCACTTGGCAACATCTCAGAAACAGCTGAGTATTGCAAAGCGAGAGCATTGTTACTCTGATTTCTTTCGTATTCAGACAGCTATTTTATTGAAGTTCTCTTAGGAGGATAAGAATGTCTGGTTGAAAATGTCTTGCGAAAATATACATTATAGAATCCAAAGAAACGGATGAGGTAACCTCCGTGCAAGAGCAAAATGCATTGGAAAATGTTCTGGTAATTTCAGTTCTGGCAATATAAATCAGCTTACATTTTTACTACTATTGACGTATAAATTTGTCTCAAAAACTGTATAAAAGCGGAGATGTAAGATTTTTAGAGTAATGCTTTATGTAAAACGTGAGGATTTTTGTTTATCTGTTACAAAATGTTTGTCATTCATGGAAACCAGGTATTCTACTGAAATTTTCCCTATCGATTTTAAATTTAAAAGCCAACTGAAGTTTTTACCTGATGACTGCCTTATTCCAATGTAAAATCTCAGTTCTGAAAGAGTTAATAGTTCACATAAAAAAGAGAACGAGGAAAGCATTTGCTCTAGACAAGGTAAAACACAACACAGGGAGTCCGACGAAATTAATCATTTTTATCATCGCGAGATATCTGAGAATGGGAATTGGTTGATAACGTAAGCAGTTCATAGAGGTTATGTTGTAGAATTATGTTACAATGCATTATAAGCAGCCTAGCATAGCCTATACGCACATCTACGGTAGTCTATAGCTAGATATGTATGAAGTTGTCTTTTGTGTATTTTCTTGATATTTATCGTAACCATACACTTAATATTATGTTTATAATGAGCTGATCTTGTGTCTCAAATAAGAAAACTCCTTGAACTGAGATCAACTAATTTGATCAGAATTGATCTCAGATTAATGTTTATACAACAGAAATTTTAGAGTTCAGCATGAACCGAGATCAGTTTAGTCTGATCCGAGATCAAACTGTTTATAAAATTGGCCCTAAAGCAATCACAGAGTAAAATTATTATTATTATTAGACAGTAAAGGGGAACATAACTATGCAATTTGTTTGAAAGCATGTGTATAAAAAACTGCTGGCAGCACTGGATAAGCCTGTGTGGAAAAACAAACTATATTATCAGAGATCTGTAGTCAACTCAATAAATTTGTGAATAATAATAATATAATGTAAGGTACTTTTTGGGATAGGCCTAATGAAGTTACCCAACTACAGATTAGGAAAGTGTTTACACAATAATTTAGCCCCTATATCGTGTCTTTTATAGTTACATTGCACAAGCATGAGAATAAGAAGATATTTCATTACTCACAAGGAAACACCACAGTCTGTACATCACCAATTTGAGGTACACTTGAGAGTAGCTTAAAGTGATATATGGTCTTGGGTGGCAAAATATTCATGAGTGTTTAACTCTGTGTTTGTCCTGTTCAATAGAAGCTGCTGTTATTGCAGCGAACTACAGTGCATTGCAGTAGCTATGGTAAGGTGCAGAGATACCTACTGTTTAGCAGTGAGCAGAAGGTAGAGTTGCTGGCATAGTGGGGGAAAGACAGAGACAGTTGCAAAGCATGTAAATGCAAGTGCATGGTAAGGTAGTGGGGGAACGCTAGCTCGGCCTTCAGCTCGCCGTTAGACAGTATTTGCAGACCCGGGTTCAAATTCCAATGGTCATAATTTGTTTAGGATCTATTATTATGTGAAGTATTAACAGTAAATTATTTATGACAACCTATTTACATTCCTTTTACTTTCTCGCATATACGTAGTATAGAGAAAGTATTGTGATCGTGATCAAAAATTAAAATTGAGATAACACCGGGAAAGCATGTTTCACGATGCCTAGAAACTGAAAAAATGTTTTTGGAATGATGTCTGTCCATCTGTCTGTGGACAAGCACAGCGGGTAAACGGTTCATTGCATTTACTTCATTTTTTGAATTAAGGACTTTTTTGGAATTTAGTTGAAACACCCAGAAATAGAGTTTTATAACTGAAATATTAAGGGGACTTTTCATGGAAGGTTTTTGAAAAAATTTGAGTTTTGAAAAACTGGCTCTAACGATTTTAACAAAAATTTAAAATTGGAAACTCTTATCTATGACTAACAAAATTACTATACCTGTTTTTCTGCAATAATGACTTAGAGGGTACTTTACTTGTATCTATTTTCAATTTTTCTAGGCTATTTCCATTACATTGGGCAATACATGGAAACTTAGTACAGCACAGTAAATGATGTCGTAGAGAAAATTAAAAAGTACATGTTTTGTTAAACACATTTCTTTATAAAATTAATAGGTATCAAGATAAAAACGAAAGAACACGACTTAAATGCTAATTTCTGAACAAACATTTTGATTAAAATATGAATATTCTTTTGTTGCCCATAGAAACAAGAATACTATAATCTAGATATTGTTGCGAAATATAGTCAGTTTACCACAGTCATAATGAACACACACCAAAATCAATTAGAGAGACGTGATGAAGGGTAATAGGGAAGAGGTCCTGGGTTCAAATCAAATTTCATGGCCACTGAAATTTACCAGTAAACTCTTGTAATAACTAATTCTTGCAGCATTTGCTTCTATTGTTCGGCTGTATCTCAATCTATCCTGCATTTTGGCCTTTGAGATTGAGGAAACCATGCAAACCCCAAGTTATTGTTGTTATTGTTATTATTATTACTATTATTTCACGGTAAAAGCATTGAACATAAAGATCGATCCTGATGCTTTCTGTTCTAGATACTTGTTAGTTTTATGAAAATGTAATAAATAAAATTTAATTGTCTCTATAATTTACTTTTTTCTGTGCTAGCCTTTAACACGTAGCCTATATGCGAGAAAGTTTGTGCAACATGTTTTTGCACTATTTATTTTTCTGGTTTTCATATTGGGCCCCCTAGGATCTTGCCCCTCCCCCATCATGGGGTCTGCGGGGCCTTCAATTACGCCACTGCTGCTACTATTGTTCAGGGCTATATTTAAGCATTCCATTGCATTGCATGGCGTATGTTGGTGCTATTGATCTGCAAGTGTCCGAATGGTGAAGTGAATAGTAATGCCATTTTATTAAAAATAGGCAAATAATGTAACCTATATATTGATTGGGTAAATTTTTAGTGTACTGATAGTTTATACTTTTAACTAGTTTTACTATGCCTACTCATTAACAATACTGGCAGTTTGTATATGATGTGCTGTACATATGGGCCTATTATGTGTATGAATTTTCATTTTACTCTGTAGCCTAATACTAATAATCTATATTAATAAAAGGAAGTGTCTGTCTTCCTTCTGTCTGTCTGCGATGCCTAGCGAAATCTACTCAATGCAGAGATCTGAAATTTTAAACATAGGTGGACTGAAGGGTTGAAAAATGCACCTCGAAGCCGGAATTTTAATTTTTGCTCACGTGAATTTTTTTTTGCGTTTTCGAAGCATCAGTTTTGAGTACTACATTTCAATGTCAAATCACTTACAGTTGGCTTTGGCTATTTTCATCATACCTTTGAAATAAAAGCATCGCGATCGCTTGAATGTTGTAAACTGAAGGCTGGTCGGTTCATTTGTTTATAATGTCAAGGCCCGTAGACATGTGAAATTTTCAACCTACACGGAAGAGGGATAATCAATATAGGCCTAAAATATGGTCAAACATTGTTCGATTTGGACAAAACTCACTATACAGGGGTTGGGAAAAAAATATATTGCGACTCACCCGAGTCCCCCACCACTACTCTCTAACGGGACCCGCGTGGAAAGTAGGGGTTTTGGGTGGGGAGATTCACCTAGCGGCGGCATTAGAACTACTAGCAGAGTAGCGACGGTGGCGGCATCTAGTATGGAACTGGTGAAAGAGAAAAATAATTTATTTCTCCTTTATTCTCTTCTTCTCTTTCTTTCCTCTCTTCCCCTTCACCCTACCTACCTATTCGAGACCTATTCCTAACAGTAAATTTTGGATCGAACGCAAGACCCTTAGCATCGTAGCCAAGAGATTTATCCGTTACGCCACGAATGACAGTGAGCACTGAAGGAAGTTCCGATATATTTTAGTTATTAAAGGCGTTAGCGAGTGTTAACGCAAGAATCGGGTTTTCTAATTTTGAGATGGTTTGTTTGTTATGAAAAGAGTAGTGTAGGTGCAAGGGAATTTTTCTGCATCAATTAAGCCATGTTTTATGTCATAACACGGCGTTTTTAAAATTGGGAAACATTATGTAAATTTCGATTTTTTATATATATAATTGTGAAATATCCTGGTGGCATGAAATATTATGTTTGTTGCAAGGGTTTTTGGCATTTTGTATTTTTTTTATCGTGAATTATTATTTTTTTATAATTTGTGAAATATTATGTATTGCAAGGGTATTTTGTTATTGTGAAGTATTATTTTATCTGTTTAAAGATCGTGAAATATGATGGGGAGATGTTTGGTACAAGGGTATTTTATAATTATTATTTTGTTTTTTATAATCGTTTTTAAAAATTGTGAAATATTATGTATGGTGCAAGGGTCTTTTGTTATTGTGAATTCTTTTTTCACATTGGTGTTTAAATATCGTGAAATATGATGTATGGTAAAAGGGTATTTTTTTAATTGTTCGACATTTTCTATAATTCGTGAAATTTCATTTCGTTTTTTATAATCGTTTTAAAAATTGTGAAATATTATGTATGGTGCAAGGGTCTTTTGTTATTGTGAATTTTTTTTTCTTTCTTTCAAATCGGTGTTTAAAGATCGTGAAATATGATGTTTGGTACATGGTAATTGCAATTACTAGAGCAAGCTGCGGGCTTAACACAGAAAGCTGCATTACCGGCGCTTAGTAGCGGCCGGCATGCGCTATAGCAGGGAAGATGCGCGGTAGGCGGTGAGGGGAAGCGAGCATGAAGCAGGCAGGCGGGGAAGGCGACCGCGCTGATGGAAAGGGGAGCAGGGGGAGTCGTAAAGTATAAACTTGCCCAGAGGTTTTCTGGGCCAAGGAACTCAAATCTGAGATCGCTTTTATGAGGCGAAGCTATCTAATCGTGGTATGTAATTCACGTGATTTAGGTGCTAACAAATATAATGATTTAACTATTATGCTCTTAATTTTTAATTTTTGAAATAATTATAGTGGGCGAAGCCACGGGCACATGCTAGTGAATAATAAAAACAACAGCGAAAGATAGCTTGAGGTCGTGCACCAGCAAAGCTCCGCACACTCTCGCCCCAGCTTCCGAGCCAATGCACACAACACTGTCTACTTCCCCTACTACTCCTATCCCAACTATGTACTTGCTCAATGCAGTCGCATAAAAATATAGCCTACAAAATCAAAGCATTACGAAAATAATCTTTACACCATATCAAAATACAAAATATACAATCACCAGAGCCTCTTCAGTTACTCAGGGTCTACCACACGACAGTACTTATATTTGGGAAGGAGACATTGCATTAGTTAGCAAAAAATTAGTCCTATGTAATTTGCTAACGTCACAGAAAACAGTTTTAGACTTGAATGGTAGGCCATCCATAAGATGACTATTAATGCAGCAAAAACAACCCTTGCACCAAAACAGTTAAAATGCTGCCACTAGATGTCTCACTGTTTCCCCACCCTAAACCTCTCCTTTCCAGGTGATGAGTTGATGGGAGGGGCATAGCCCATGACCTAAAACCATTTTCTCCTGAAAAATGATATGAATAGCAATCACATCATAAACAATCACAAAAGATTTACAAACATTGGGACCCAAACCCGGGTGCACAAATTGGTAGCTCCTTGCCTTACCAATGAGCTCCCAGTACCGCAACGCACTGTACTTTCTCAACTTCTCTTGAACAGGTCGACACGAGTTAAATATTGTGAATATTTTGAAAACAGGGGCTACTGGTAGGGCCTAAACCAGCCTACTTTCATTTCACCAAACCTCAAATCTATGATGTACAGAGTATGGGGTGTTCCTGTTTCTCTTTTCTTTCCCATGGCTCAGTACCAAATGGCTAGGCAGCAGAGCTGATCTGGCTGTCGAATTCTCCAGTTGTTACCTTAATTCACTTTTAACCATCCTCCTGTAATACCTTACCCACCTTATAATGCCTGCTCTTATCACAAAGATTGTTCTATTTGAAAACTACAAATTTTCATGACAAAATAATAGCCTATATCATAAACTTACTGCAAATAGCCTGTTTTAACCCTTTTAGAGCTGAATTTATATAACCTAAGCTGTCATGATTTGAAATCATGAATGGGCGCTAAGCTTAGAATTAATGAGAACAATTTTAGTAGAAGAGATGGTATCCGTGACTGGCAATCTTAAGAGGGGCAAAAAAAATCCTCAAATTTTACATAAAAAAATAGACCCTACTTAAAGGAGCATAAACTAAAAGATAATATAAGGTAAGCAAACTGGAATGCAAGGAAACTTGACAGGTATAGGACTTGTCATAATCATTTTTAATCATCAGAAAACACATCATCAGTTCACTGCCAGCCAGACTCGATGGAAATTTTGGAAAAAAATATGGGTTTTTGAATAAGAGGAAAGTAGTAGGGTCATCAGCTTTTGTATGGATTCTTTTGTTCGCTCACAGTTATAAATGAGGTTAGCACATATAGGTGGGAGGCTAACATGCCAAGTTCGGTTCGGTATGGGGAAGCCATTAAAGTGAGTATTCTGGTGGTGTGATGGTAGTGGTGGTGATATCCATTAGAGGGCATGGGGGTTGGTTGGAACCAGGAACTTGCTTCAGTTTTAATAAAAATAAACTTTTAATATTACTCTGTTGTAACACAAAGCACAAGAAGTTAATTACCCTTCATTCCAGCAGAAAAATAGTTAAGTTTTACTGCTGCAATATACGTAATTAACTTATTCTGGCATATTTCAAACATGTTAAATACAACAAACTTTATTTAATTGAACTTGAAACTTAACTGGTCACCGCGTGAAATGACTATAAATTTAAGTGCAGTGACCTCCAAGACAACATCACAACTACAAAGCCACTGGACCAACCAGGTTCAGCAAACATTAGACAAGCTGGGTGGTACAGGCAACTAGGAACAAACAAAGAATAGAGGACAAGCATAACAAAACAAAGTCATTGCAATTATTGGATCTGTAAAATGTTTCAATACCACAAGGTAACAATGACCAGTCAAAGTTAGGCACACATTTTTTCAGAACTTCGGAAACCCCGTAGGTAAACACTTGTATTATCTATTTCTAAGTAATAGGGGTAACGCAAGTGTAAGTCTTAACAGTGCTACTTTTGTAAACAAGTGAACACAATCCACAAGTCAATCTAAACAGTTTAGCCAACGGCTAAAACAGAAATATTAAAATTTGGAAAATTTAAGAGCACAAATGGAGTTACCCAATCGACACATGCCTCCTTGTAATTAAGCATTAAATTCATGGACGAAATACTACGCACTGGGTATTACACGTGGAAGATGTAAGACCTCTGACTTCATCCGGCATAGAGGCCATGAACTTGTTAGATTAACCTATTAAAATATGCAACTGCCTTATGTCTTCCACATGTTTGTCGCCCAACCACAGTGAAACGTCAACATTTTAACGAACCAGACTCTACAAAACAGTGATTTTCTATGTGAAAACAGGTGCTGTATTACCAAACAATACTGTGCGCACAGTATCAAATCAATCATGGCGTCAAAAGAAACCAGAACCGATACTGCATATGACTTTGTACGGGGATCTTTATGTTAAAATCACATAAATGGTTGAAGGAATAGTTATAAACATACCTTTATACACTCAGGATATAAAACTGGCAGGTCCAGGAATACCGGGATTGATTCTGGGGTGTTCAGGTCACAAATGAAGGAACACTATGGAGTGGCAGCAGGCTGGCAGCGATGTTCCAAGGACAAAGTGGCGACTCTATCGGAAAATGGCGCAGACCGTCTAGGTGACGCTGCCGAAATGAGTCCGGATATGACATTTTTGTCTACGCCTGCACAATAAAAATAAGAATTTAGCCATAATAAATATATCATTGTCTAATTTAATGTCATATAACTTTTATAATTGCTTTATTTATTACAAACACTGTCAACGTAGAGAACTATTTTCTCAATACTGTGGAACTATTTTCCACTCGTGAAGATTTAACTTCAAATAACTTCTTTTCATCTGGGATTTATGGAATATTTTCCATATTGTAGCCTACCATCTCTAAACTAATTTAAAATAAGTTTTTATTCCAAGCATCCTAGCTAAGATAATCGGTTTTTTAATATCATGAAAGCGCGAACAGTATAGACCTTGATTAACATTACACGCTCAGCTCTGGTAGGTCTGGAAGTTGCTGTAGCGAAGAGAGTAGCCAATAGGAATGTTCCAAGTAGAAAGCGTGGTAAGTCGGCATTAAATTTAAATAAAGAAATGTTTCAACATTGGAAAATATTGCATTTAATTTATTGTGTTCTGAATCAATCTCACGTGGTTGTTAAAAATATTCAAGTTTATTTTCCTCCATGGCCTACAAATTAATTATGGTTATAACAATAAAGCTGCATATTGTGTTTTTTACTTCATTATGGTAGCCTATTCTTAGCATTTATTTGTGTCATATTTCATTTACTTGAACACTTCCGAGATTGACCACAAAATAAAATAACTGAATTTAATACTGATAAATTCTTGTGCTAACACCCAGGGTGACCAGCGCTGAAAATATTATTATTAGCAAAATAAATTAAAATGGAGGACATTTCCTGAAAATGGAGGAAAATCAACATTAGGTTATTTAAGTTCTTGTGTAAGGGATCTGGCAAAAAAATTGAATCATAAGAAAATTAATTTTAACATTTTATTTTCTTATTAAACAGGGTAGGCCTATATTGTTTATTAACTTAAGTGTTTTTATATTAAGTCTAACTAGCATATTTCTCGCCACCTGAATTTTGTTTAATACTGTCAGTCTGTCCTTCATGTAATAAAAAAAAAATCAACACAAGACATATATTTGAAATTATACTTAACAAGCAACATATTACTGATATATATAGGAAAACATCTGTTTCGTTCTTCTGACCACTGAATCCATATCAAGGATAACACTATCTCGACACTAGAATTAGATCCAGAGAGAGAGAAGTAATACAAATTTCCAGGAGTTGAAAGCAATCCTGAGTCTTGCAATGTTGAACATGCTCACTCCATTGAGCATCCATTTCTTTGAAAAAGAAATCCTGTTCTGAATGGACAAAAATTCAAGCGTTGGTTTCTTACTAATAAGTTAATAATAGTAGAAACCTGAAAAACTTTAATATATTATGGACAAAACCATAATATATACGTTATGACTTCACTGTTTTCTTCCCAACATCAGTATCTATAAAAATACTTTGATGATGGTAATAATCATAACCAATAAAAAACATTGATCCAAAATGTCTGAAAATTTGGGAATTTTTTTAATGCCTGGAGGATGGGAGGACTGTGTTAAAAAGGAGGACATGTCCTCCAAATGCTGGATGCCTGGTCATCCTAGGTGGTACCATGCTATAAACTTTAGGGACTAGGAAGGTGTTTGCATTCACATTATGGGCTTTAATATCAAATCAGTCTTTAAGGGGATGGTCGCTAAGTAGGGTGGTCTTTAATACAGGCTTTACCATATATTATTTTGGGTCATGCAATAGAAGTACCTGATATTGTATCAAAATAAATATCATGGCAAGAAACTTTCATTAAGTTGAGCAATATGGTTTATTGTCACATAATTGTCAGCTCTTGTGTTATTACTGCCTTCCAGTGATCTTCCAGTGTCTCGCTAGAGTGGTGTGCCACATGTCTTCCAGCATCTAATTCAAATCTCGGTTGCCAGGCTTGATCTGACTTGCTTTCTGGCACAGAGGACATTGCTCTGGCTTTCGATAAAATATTTGATATACCTAGGTATATATACATATATGTATACACATAAAGGTCAAATATTGAAATAATACTGCACAAATAAACAAATAAACTGGTTTTCATGGAGTTAGAGGCAGTTAGGCAATGAGAAACCATTGTTATGATATTTACTCCAGAGAATTAGACCCTACATCAACAAAGAGACCAAACTCACACTTTTTAATTAAAAAGTAACTGGAGATATCCCTTTGCATAAAACCCCAATACATGAGCAAGAATTTCCATCTAGCTGCAATCTCCATGGTAGCAATAATATATAGAGGTGTAGACTTGAAAATATTACTAGGAGGACAAGGATGGGATTTTTAGACATAGGTTTTAAATATGATGAAAGTTAGAAAATGGGGGAGCAGAAAGTACTTTGCCCCTCCTCCAGAGTTGGTGCCTATGGCAGTGTGTATTGAGGCTTCTTCTTGGGATTGCTTGGATAGCTCTATATTAATACTACGCATTTCTTGATATCTAAGTATTTAGCACCATATTGTCTGGCATTAAAAGTTTGCATACCTAGCTGGCTTCCTTTTGTTAGGAGGAGAAGTTTGCCGACAGCTCAACCCATACTTTTTATTTTTACTGCACCAATCAGCCAATAACAATCCTAGAACGCCCGGTGATGGCTGTGACAGCTACTTGTCTACTCAGCGTGGAGTGAAATGCGCGGTTGCAAGAATACATTATGAATATGGAGCTCCACAGTTGTATACAGAAATCTGATGTGTTTCACTCACATACCTTTCTTCAGCCTAAGCAATGGCGATACAGTTCGTAAAAACAATGACTGTACCCTTCAGAAAATTTTTGTGAGAAAAAAAAATTTATATAAAAGTTTTAATGCCTAGTATAAAAGTTATTTGTGTACAAAATTTAAACAAAATCGTTAGAGCATGTTAGAGAAAATTATGAAAAATGAAGTGTTCTTCATATAAAGTGGTAGTAAAAGTATGAGAACACCATCACAATCTTTTGTGTCACATCCCCAGAAGATATATAACCCCAATACAAAATTTGGTTTTTGTACAGCTTTTCGTTCCCAAGACAATTGTGCTGCTTGAGTACAACTGGGGTGGGCACCAACTGCACCTTACCTGACCGATACCCCCACTCCATCTCCTCATACTAGCATTGCCTACATGTTCACTGGTTAATTCATTGTATGTGCGACTAGATAAAACTATTCAATCCGTGGTTGGAAAAGCACAGCCTACATTATGAAAACAGGAGGTCTGCATGGGACGAAGCCTATTGATATTGGACCAAATCAGTTAACTGATGCTGGGCACAAAACGGAAAAATACATTAAAATGTCCTAATTAGGAACAATTTTATCTGTATGTACCAGTTTAATTTTTTGAAAATTATGATTTTAAATGCCGAACGTGAGTGAGGCCTACTGTTGAGTCCCAAAGGATTTCTGCTTCTACTTTTCAAAAATAACAATTTTTTTCAAGAATAATCCGTTTCAGTTTAACTGATAAATTCCCTTTCACTGTTACACAACAGGACAATGCAGATAAAATAAACACATAAAACATAACTTAAGCTGTTTATTGACTTATAAGTAGGGCCCGGATTTGTATGTAAAAAAATGTTTTTTTCCTGATGCGTAAATTCCTAAAACAAAGTTTAGTATCCAAATCGAGGTCTGACAAACACAAATTCCAAATTTTATTTCACATAAAAACACATATTTTACAAAAAAAGTTATGTAAATAAATATTTTCGATTTTTCTCCATAAATACATATTTTAGTACTTTTCCGGATTTTTTTATGTAATTTTTTCCCCCTGATGCTCATATCAAGGTCCGACAACCGCAAATTCCAAATTTTATTTTACATAAAGACATATTTTTTACAAAAAAGTTATGTGAATAAATATTTTCTATATATTCTCCATAAATAAATATTTTAGTACTTTTCCTCATTCTCTCTTAACAATTTACAACAAAAATTTGTATCTTGAAAGAATTCAATACAAATGCTGCACTTGCAATGAGGTGAGAGTGATTCACTTGCACGGGAAGAACAGAACCCAATCTCAAGTGCCGTGTTGTATTATGCAGATCATTTTGAAGCATTTGCATCTGTAGTAAGTGAACTGGACAAAGACGACGCCTCTGCAATTGAGATTATTCAGAATTTAATATGTGATACTACTTTAAAATGTGACTTGGCTTTCATATCGGCTAATTTTGAATCGCTCAATAAAAAAACTAGAAACTTCTGTATATTTATTGAGTAATTCAGTTAAAGAAATACAATATGTTGAAAGGCAACTTAACACTATCTCAGGTTCGAAAATAGAAGTTCTAAGAACATAATTTAAAGGTATATTTGAGAAAAATGGTGGCTACCAAACCCTCTGCAAAGTAGCTCAAGTTTTGGAAGGCTAAAACATAAGTGAACTTGATCGTGTGTGTGTGTTAGTGATATGCCCCTCTACAAATATGCAAGGTTAACATCGTGTGAAGTAGAACGTTCCTTTTCTCAATATAAGGCATTATTCTCGGATAATAGGCAAGGATTTGTGACCCATAATCTGGAGATGACATTTGTTGTGCACTGCAACTCCAGTCAACATTTTACATCTGATGTTGGCAACTTTCAATATACCTAATTTATTCTAGTAAGTTACGAAAATTCTGGTGTTTTTTTTTCTTCTTTCTTTTTTCATATAAATTTTTTTATTTATTTTTAGTTTTAGCACATATTTTTTAAATTTTAGCACATATTTTTAACATTTTTAGCACATAAAAAATAAATATTTTTAAGTTTTTTAGCACATAAAAATCCGGGCCCTACTTATAAGTTATAACCAATTTTATATTAGAGTAAATTTAGAAAGTAAAAAATAAAACCTGATCGGCCAGACCCCCTTTGGGGCACAGGCCCCAGGGCTGCAGCCCTGGCTGCCCCTCCCTCTCATCGGGCTGGACATACATATTCAAAATGAAATGATTGATAATTAAAAAAGCTAAAATCTCGGTTTTGATTTGCATTTCACGATGAAAGTGCGATTCCTAGGGAAAAACCATCTCAGATTCGAGTTCCCTAGCCCAAAGAAAATCCTGCATAGTGCATTTCGTCCACATCATTCATTCCTCTTCTCTCCCCCCCTGGTTGCTATGGCATACTAAGCCAGGTCACCTTCAGTATTAATTTCACAATTGTAGGGCTCAGAGCCAAAGTGGCCTTTCTCCAACAGCAAAAATGTGGCAGTGACACTTTGCAGTAGTGCTTTGAATTGTGCATCTATTATTTAGTGATGTGGTCCATGTCCATGGGCCTCTTATTTATGTAATGTTGTGCAGGTATTGCAATATTGATGTATAAGTAATTAAATCATGGTATTCATTGAACTTTATTCCTTGGTTTCTCCTTTTTGAAAAATGGTGCATAGCCCTTAAATTATGTTAGATTATAGCAATTTAAGGTGGGCTGAGGGGTTAAAAATGAATGAAAGAAAAAACGCAGGATATTTAGAGGAGTCAAAATTTAACCTGGCCTCCATTTTCAAAGTTTGGAAGTGGCCACCTAGTTCATGGGTAAGAACTACATTATTACATTATTTCTAGCACTAAGTAGAAAAAATTATGCATTGCTATCATGACAGAATTCTATGATCTTTTTCATGTGAAAAGTAGTCCTCCAAACTTTAGTAGTACTTTCTTTACAGGAAATGATGTTCATCTATCCTTATTTGCAATAAAAATTTAACAAAACTTAAGTTATTATTAAATGAATTAATTCGTAAAGGAAGGGCATCAGTCACATTTTTAACCAGATTGAATTTAACACTGAATTTCCCACCTTCAATTAACATTCTTTCCCACCTTCAATAAACATCATTCTATAAAGAAAGGAAATCACTTCAATATTTCCTTCATTGTGATGTTGTGATCAGAATGTGAGCATTATGATTCTGGTGGTGTTACCATTTGGCAATCCTATTCCTGGAATGTACAACTGCCAGAGTAGAACACAGCTGTTGCGTGCTTAGCGCGTAAAACCAGCTCTAAGGGTTAAACTGTACTTTGCAAAAAATGATGCACATCTGAAAGTCTACCCATATCCTTTTTAAGGTTGCATGGGCTTGCTATATCACAATTCTATTGCTGTTGCTCTGTTCTCCTTCTGTCTGTCCATTAACAAAAGGACCCACCAGGTTATAATAAAACCTTAAACACTTTGCAGACACACATTTATGTTTCTGATGATATTGCATGCGAATATTAAGGAGCAAAATTTCTTTCACACTGGGTCTCAAACCAGGTCCTTTGGTTTTCCATGCTGATATTCTACCTACTTCTCAGGGCTTAATACACAGAGTCTGATGAATCTTTTTCTTATGATTCCCTTACTAATTGATCTCACTGAAAGGCATGTATGTCAAATATACAGTACTGTGAGGCAGTCTAATCTAGTGAAATAAATGTCTTGCAGTGAGATTGAACATTAAGGGTAATCATAGAAGAAATATTCTATCTCTCACTGTGTAAAAAATATTGGCTAGTTCAGTTGGTAGAGCATCACAAGGCCAAAGATTTGGGTTCAAGTTCCAGTTTTATAATAATAATTTTTCTTCTAAATATTATCATGTAATGGTGACAGAAACAATAATCCGTGGAACAAGAATTTATTTCTACATCTTATATGGTAGATACTATGCAATCAAAAGAGGAATTTCGGTCATGAAATCACTAAATTAGTGTGGATCATATTACTGTTGACACTGTAAGACATAAATGTCTTTCGTGAGGTTGCCCATTAAAATTATAGAAGAAATATTCCATCTGGCTATGTGTATTGAACTTGGAACTAAAGCCTGTCAACAATGAGATCATTTAAGCCTTACTTGTTAGTATAAAATATATTCTAAAGTGAGTAATTAGAATATACAGGGTAATAAACAATTCTGAGTAGTTTTAGTATGGAAGGCACATCATTGTCAAGGAACATTAGCACATGTGCCAAACTGTTTTAATTGAATATGGAAAATTATCAGACCACTAATATTCATCAAAAGTCTTGATTTGTACAAAATATGTGTAAAGAAAGCAATCATTCTTCAAGCCAACATAGCCATTGGAACGAGGTCATGTAAAGGTGTGAGCTCATAAGAAACAAGAAAAGACAGTTAAACTTAAATGTAAATAATAAAAAATAAAAATAAATAAAAATTAACAACGAAACCATTCGCCAGCAGTTTAGTCAACTGAGTGACACAATTTAGGTTGTACCTTTGAAGTCTTTTGCACATTTTTGTGTAGCTATTTCCCAGCTGTACAGAGCATAATTTTTATTAGGAATGTAAAAAATGTTATAATAGTCACAAATACTTCAAAAATAACATTATATAATAGGATAATACATACATTTCATCCTTGCATTGGTACCAGTAACATTAATATCTTTAAACAAAAGACAGTATTAAACATGAAAATATTAGTTCTGAAATTCCATACAGGACAAATTCAGAATCTTGGATTACAATATCTTCATTTACAAATTATAAAAAAAACAATAGTTAAAAGTTTTTTAAACATAGCCACAATGAAGGCAAAAGGAATTAGTTTCGAGGTACTGGTCTAAACCACATTTCAGGACCAAGCTGGTGGAAGCCTTCAAGAAGCATCTTAGGAGGTGGTTTCTGCCCCTTTGGAACAGCAAAAGTAAAATTCTGTAGCAGTCCTATCAGTATGAGCCACATGTTCTGGCGAGCAAATGTTTCTCCAGCACACATTCTCTTTCCTAAAAAACAGCAGAATTAGCAATTAATTACCTTTCATATCAATAAAAAGTGATATAATTAGTAAAGCTATTGAATCATTATTAAAAATGGTCAACTTATAAACACTCATAGCTCCACTTCCGTCTAATTTTTATGACAATAGACAATAAACAATAGCTATAGTGGACTAATTTGGGGGAAAACCATCATTGCCATCCTTGGCTAATGGTCGACTGGCATTCTCGCGGCTATGGCTGGTAATTCTTTCTCTGATGTCCTCTCTGTTTGTAATTGGTCATTCTGATGATGCCATTAACTGGAGAAATTTCAAAATTCATAATAATGAATTTTATCACTATAAAGATTTTTCCCCAAGTACGTATTGAGTTCCATTGGTCTTTTATCATGTTTGAGTAATCTGGTATCTTTTTTAATGTGGTGGTCATATGTCCAAGAATGATGTGCTGCTGCTGATTTATATGTCTGTATGAATTTTTTATTTCTCAGATGTTCTTTCATTCTAGTCTCCAAATTTCTCTTTGTCCAATGTAAATTTTATTGCAATCCATTTGTTAAATTTATGATAATTTCATAACTGGTGTGCTGTTTTTAAGTGGGTGATTAAGTAGATTCCTCAAATTATATTTGTTGTATGGTGCTAGTTTGATGTATTCATTAAATACTTTTTCAAATTTTTGGAACAAGTTAGGATGAAAAGAGAACTTGCTTGTAAATAGGTTGGGTTTTTTCTGTATTAACCAATGTAGTTATTTCTTTAATCTCTTTTTGTTTATCGTGTTTAGCAATCAACTTGTCAATGAAATTGAACTTGAAACCATTTGTCATAACCACTTCATTTATGTGTTGGTATTCAATATTATATTCTTCATTTCTTAGTGGTATGTGGGTCAGTCTAAGCTTATATGTTAAACTATTAAAAACTGCAAATTGGTGAGGTCTTGGATTGAATTTATTATATTTGATGTAATTGTCAACAAATTTCGAATTCCAATTTGTTTTGAGTCCTAATAATTTTCAAGTCTAAAAATGGTAACCATCCATCTGATAAAAGAATTTTCCTTTTCAAAGCAAAAATACATTTGAAATTTTATTCTAACAGGCATTCAGAAATTTATTTTTGTAGTTTACAGATATTATGATCACAGATACTTTTCAGACACAATTTATTTTTAGACTGTTTAATAGCAAAAGAAAAGAACTGTTAAGACAGGCTATGCCATGAAGTGGTGAGATTTGAAAGCTGGGGGCATAAAGTGGTTTTCTATTGAAGGTTGCTATCTAGCTTACTGCCTCTGTAGTATGAAGCAATACTTATAATATACTTTTATGTATGAATTTAATCAAAACATAGAACTGATATATCTTTTTGGTTCTGAACACCTCTTTTTGACAGGCATAACTTACTGTTATAATGAAAGAATGGAGCCTGTAGCGTCCCACGAAGGGCTTCTATCTAGAAGGCTAAGGTGGTGAGCTATTCCTTTTGAGTTTGCACATGTGTATTTTAATTCTTCCATACTTTGATCCTCTCTTGCACTGACTAATGATTCTTATATTTATGTATATTTAGTTTAGTTTTTCAAGTACATTTTCATTGTTTTTTGCTGTCTTAATTTTCTCTCACAATCTTTCCAAACATTTCTACACTGTCCCACACTGGACCACTGTGGCCCTACTAGCTGTTTGAAGTAGGCTGCCCATCTGATTCTTGGTCTGCCTCGGTTTCTTCTTCCAATATAGGGGTCCCACATATAGGAATTTTGTACCCATCTGTCATGGTGAAGCCTCGCAATATGTCCTGCCCAGTAGCGTACCAAGGGGGGTGCGAACGGGGCGGCCGCACCGGGCGCCGTAAAGAGGGGGGCGCCAAAATTGAAAAACATCTTTTTTTAGATTAAGAAAAAATATTTTTTTCAGGCAAAATATAAGGTTTTAATGGACAAATTTTCTTTATTACGTTGTTAAATACTGCAGTAATATTATTTAGAAATGAAATAAACGTTTCTTTTTAAACAATTTATAGACAATACGAAATAGGTGGTGGGCGCCGAGCACACAGGAAAAGTTTACGGTGTAATTTAGCAATTGTATCAATTGAACATGATGTGGATGCTACTATAGACTTCAACTGTATTATAGGCCTAAATAAGTTTGCATCCATCAAGGCTAGGAAGGCACATTTTAAAATTTTTGTTATGACTCTGAAACTTCTTTTCTCTTTATTTTTTTTTCAAACAAACTAACCTTATAATTAGGGGCGGATTTCTATGACCTAAATAATAGGATATATGCATGCATTTAAAACCTAAAAAACGTTAAAATATGACTTTACCGCTTACACACTGTGTATTTTTTTTAAAGTTTTATTACAATACATTTTATTAAAATAGAGTGTTAATTATTTAAAATATCTGTCTATACTGAAATATTTGCAGTCTATCACATTTCATCTCAGCTCATTATGGTTTGAATAAATGTATTTTCATATTAGAAATTCTCAGAAAGTATAATTATAATGCAAAACTTACAAAATATGATATGAAACTTCAAAATTTCTGTAATATTCACACAAATATGCCAAAAATATGACCTAATTATGCATATTTACACTAAATGGGCTACAATAGTTGAAAATTTCCTAAATATGCAGTTATATGCGCAATAAAAGCCGTTCCATTTTCACCAGGATGCTTGGAATCGGGTTTAAATTAGTCTGAAACCTGAAATAATGCAAAGGGGAAAAATATGACATGTCATAGAAACCCGCCCCCCACTTATAATACAGTTTTATTTCATTCATATTTTTCTCTTTATAATGTGTTAAAGTAACATGTTACTTATTAAAAATAAATAATTGTGAACAATAAACTGTGTTAAAATTAAACTCATTGAACCTTGAACCTTTTAGTGTTAGGGGGCGACTACCATCTAATTAGCCCTGGGCGCCAAGTAGCCTTGGTATGCCACTGGTCCTGCCCATTTCCATTTGATTCTTGCAGCATGCTGTGCAATGTTCTTGGATGACGTGATTTCTTGTAATCTCATTTTTGAAACTCTCTCATAGTGAACTGCTCAGGGTTTTCCTTTCCATCTTCCTTTTACAACTCTCTCATAGTGAACTGCTCAGGGTTTTCCTTTCCATCTTCCTTTTACAAATATCTAGTGAACTCTTAGGGACAAGACCTGGCTTGCATATAGTAATACTGGAGTGATAAATGTGTGTAGAGCTTTGATTCTGAGTTTCTTGTTTAAGTACTGTTATAAGCTTGGATGATTTAATTTGAAGAGTGATAGATTGTAAATCTATTTAGGAGTATTACTCTCCTACTAGGTCTTATATTCATTTAATGATAGTGGAATGCAATTCTACATAAATAAATAAGATTAATATTCCTCCAAGAAAAATTAAGTGAGGATATATGAAAATCAAAAACTTTTTGATAATATTTTTACTTTCAGGACCACTTACGAAAGGGCCTGGAACAATAATAAAATTTCAGCAAACAGCACACCACAGAAACAATGTATCTTTTTTTGTTCTGCATACCATAAATTCTCAGCTGATTAATTTTTACAATTACTATCTTTCAAGCAAAAGGCTCATATAAAGCCTGTATTAATCCGCATGTTGGCTTTACTTATTGCATAGTTACCTTTCCACTCATCAGATTTGTACAGTTTGATGTATCATAATACTGACCTGCACCAAAAGGCAATGTGGGATCCTTTTTCAGAAGGTTTCCAGATTCATCTAGGAACCTCTCAGGTCTGTAGACTTCTGGATCTCCCCACACCTCAGGGTCATGGTGGTAACTGTAGAGGCCAGTCATTACCATTGTATCCTGCAGAAAGTAACCTGTATTTAAATCTTTCATAAAATTTCACTATGTAAAACATAACTAAACATTTTCTCATCAATTTCCATGTGAGTTAACCCCTAAGCAATTGTGTGGCATTCTAAAATTGTAAATGGTTGTGCACATTCTTTTCAACTCTGTTATCGTGTGCAGCAGAAATAATATAATGCATGTTACATTAAACAATAAGTTCTTAAATTTAATTTACTATATGAGTTGTCTATACTAAATAAATTTAATTTACTATACACAAATTAAATTTACCATATGAGTTGACTATACACACTATTTCTATATTTCTAATAAGTTCTTATATTATGCCTCAAAACCATTGGATATTATTTTTAAAATATTTGTAAATAAAATAATGTTGTTGCAACTGACATAAGGTAAATTCAAATGTATGTGAGACATTTGAATTTATGAGTTCTTGCTCTGTGTTTGATATTATAGGCTACATCCTGTGTTTATGTGCTTTGTTTCCTATAAAAATTATGAACATTCTTGAAAATGCAATGATTTTGTTGAACACATTATATTCTTATGTTATAATATTTTATTATTTCCAGCAAACGTAAGAAAATAAAATAATAAATATAACTCAAGTATATGCACTTTTGAACTGTATATATGTTCCATATACACAATGTACCAACAGCTAGAAGGAAGGATGGTACAAAAATATTCTTGTACACCCAGATTTGGAAAGCTGGTCATGCATAATAATAACAATGCCCGGTAATATAATTATGTTTTAACAAGATACCTTACCTTCAATATTCTGCAAACAATATTTGAATAAATGAAAGTTTAATAACAACTTATTAAGACAGACACAAAAAAAGACATAATAATAAGCAAATAATTATGTGGCAAACCTTACACCATGATTAAGGATAAGCGATTTGGAATTTCTCAACATATGCAAATAGCAACATGGAATGTATGTGGGCTCACTGATAAAATCCATGAACTACAGAACGAACTCTCAGCCAGGGAAATTGACATAGCCGTTATCACTGAGACCAAAAAGAAAATGCAAGAAACGATAGATTTGGAAAAGTACACTATGATCTATGGAGGAGTCCCAATGAAACAAAGAGCATCAGCAGGTGTAGCTGTACTCATAAGCCCTATATGGGAGAAGAAAATTCACTCATATACATGGTATAGCGAACGAATAATCATATTGAGATTCAAAATAGATAGAGGGTATTTGACTATAGTTGGAGTATATGCCCCAGAAGATGGACGTAAAATAGAATCTGAAAAATTTTATATCCAATTACAACATATAATTGAAAAATGTAACAGGAATGACTATATAGCTTTGGTAGGAGACTTCAATGCTCGAATAGGAATTATACCAATCACCAATATAGTTGGTATTAATGGAGAACATACAATTAACCAAAATGGAGAAGCACTTCGAGACTTTGCATGTTTTAATAATTTACGTATTATGAATTCCTTCTTCCGACATAAAGAAATACATACATATACGTGGACAGCAAGGGGAAGCAGATCAATAATTGACTATTTCTTAGCTAACGAAAAGATGTGGAGTCTATTTGACGATGTAAGAGTTCGCAGAGGAGCAAATATTGGCACTGATCACTATTTAGTGTTAGCCAAGGTAAAACTGAAGACAAGGTGGGCTAAATGTCATAATAAGAAAACACCCCCAGAGAAATGCTGGAAAACTCATTTGCTATAAGAACCATCCATTAGAGAGCTATACTCCAAAAGACTTGCTCTACACACTAAAGAATGTAAAGGAAGTGATGATATCAATGAAGAATGGATAAATATTAAGAAATCCATAGAAAAGGCTGCAAACGAATGCCTAGGTACTAGAAATAAAAATAAGTATAAAAAGGGACTCTGCATATGGAATGACGAGCTTAAAGCTTTGATAGCGGAGAAGAAATTAGCATATTTGAAATGGTTACAGATAAAAAAGGAAGAAGATTTATTGATATATAAAGCGATTGCAGCTCAGACTAAAAAGAAAGTAAGAATAGCGCATAAAGAAAGCTGGGATAGATACGTCTCTAATATCGAACATGATATACATGGTCGACAAGAAAATGCATATAAAATAATAAAACAATTGTCTCAGCAAGAAAGAGATAAAGCAGACATAAATGTAATATCAGGAGAAGAGTGGATACGATATTTTAAAGAACAGTGGACAGATAAAACAAAAATCCTTAATGGAAAAGAATACCAGAATATGCCTATACATTTTTCAGAAGTTGATAATATCGAACTAAAGGAATTAGAAGAAGCCCTAGAGAGATCGAAAAATAAGAAATCCCCTGGTATGGATGGTGTTCAAATAGAATTGATAAAATATGCTCCAGTGGAGTGGAAAATTCGATTTTTGAAACTTCTAAATCAATGCTGGACTCAGAAGAAAATCCCAGTAGAATGGACAGTAGCAAGTATTATTCCCATCATCAAGAAAGGAGATCGAAGTAAATGTACCAATTACAGAGGAATTAGCCTTTTAAATGAAACATACAAAATCTATGCAAAAATAATAACAAAACGATTACAAGTCATTACTGAAACCATCCTCCTTGAAGAACAGTCGGGATTTCGAAAAGGACGATCATGTATCGATAATATATTCACAATAAAACAAATTATGGAAAAATCCAAAGAGTTTAATAAAGAACTCCATTTATTGTTTATAGATTATCAGAAGGCATTCGATAATATCAAAAGAGAAAAACTTTGGGAAATCATGGAATTAAGAGGCATTCCTAAACACTTAATCGAGATGATAAAAAATATGTATGAAAACTCCACCATATGCTATAAATCTAAAGAAGGAAAACTATACTATGAGAGAATAAATTTAGGAGTAAGACAGGGCTGCAGCTTGTTGCCTACACTTTTTAACCTTTATCTTGACGAAGCAATGAGGAAATTGAAATTACAGATGCAAAAGTTCAACATATCAGAAAATCTTAACAAAAGAAAATTTTTAATAAACCTCCTCTTTGCTGATGATCAAGCTATTTTAGCTAGTGACGAGGATACATTACAAAGGGGGCTATTTGAACAATATAAAATTACCAAAGAGATGAATTTAACCATTTCGAAAGAGAAAACAAAAGTAATGGCTTTTATAGGTAAAAGGGCTGTGAGATCAAAGGTGGTAGTAGAAGACTATATCATAGAACAAGTTAATACTTTTAACTTCCTTGGATGTCACTTATCCTACACCAGTGGCGGACGCAGAGGGGGGGATAGGGGTTTACATCCCCCCCGAAATTTGAAAAAAAGGCTATATATTATATATGTGATTTAATTAATTTTTTTTTAGTATTCTTTCTACCTATTCAAATCCCCCCCGGAAAAAAATTCTGCGTCCGCCACTGTCCTACACTCATCAAAAAGATATTGATATTAAAACTGCTAGATTTAATAACATGTGTGGGACTATTAGAAGAACACTCCATAATAAGACAAGAAAAGATACACAGATTAAATTATACAAAGTTATGGCAATACCAGCAGGCTTATATGCGAGTGAAACTTGGACCCTAAAGGAAAAGATAGAAGCAGATTACAGGCAGCCGAAATGAGATTTCTCCGAAGTGTAGCGGGAGTAACCCGACTGGATCACATCAGAAATGATGAAATAAGAAATAACCTAAAAGTTAACAGCCTGTTAGAAACTGTAGACCAATATAAACAGAATTGGTGGGAACACGTACAACATATGAACCAAGATAGAATCCCGAAAATAGCTGCTGAATATATAGCCTACCTACTGGGAAAAGAAGTATTGGCCGGCCACCAAAAAGATGGATTCAACAAATAAAGGAGCCGCAACAGGCTTAAGGCCTATAGCTTGAAGCAGAAGAAGAAGAAGAAGAAGACCTTACACCATACCACAGGGGGTTAAAGGGTCCCTTTTGTGAGCAAGTGGAAAGCTGACAACTGCAACTACTATAACTTACCTATAGCACAGGTAGAGAAAATATGAACGAGTACAAAACACAGCACAGTAGTAATCACTAATCAGTGCTCAACGAATGATAAAAACTAGATAAATCTACTTCTGAATCTCACCTGAATTGCTCCTTCCTATTATATTTTAGTATTTCTGTACCAACAAATTGTAATTTTCTCTAGATTCTGTCTCACCTTAGGAATGTTATATCCACCCAAGGTAGTGTCCTCAGTTGCTCGATGAGCAATACCCAGACTGAATACAGATGCTATCCTCATCAGTTCACGGAATGAAGCCTCAACATATGGCATACTATAACAAAAGCAAGTTTTAAAAAATATAGCATTGGAGTTTCTTTTTTAAGTAATCCATCATTGGTAGGCCTACAGAATAAGATCATGGCTCATAGAGTTAGCAGAAATACCTATAAAATTAATACTGATATTAGTAATGATTCTAATACCAGTACCTTATTTAGTGTATTCTTACTTGATAAATAAGGCCCAGACTTTTAGGTTCTTATATGTTAGATCCCATCAAGCTACAGCTAAATCACATGAAACTTACAACGGAACCCAACGAATTGTCACGTTGAAACCTACCTTCAAAGTTTGCATATCAATAAGGTCTTCATTACAGAGAGACACATGCAAACAATTAGCTGCTCATATGAACTGTAAGTGGGTGAAGATGTGTTTGTTTTGTTCCGTAAGGAAAGAATGGTGGGCACTTTTAGAGCTTGCTTGAGAAGCCCGCATGCTGGGTGTATAACGTGCGTTGACAGTGGACTGTAAAAACAATTAATTAAGGGTGATAAAGATTGAACACACGCTATACATTTCGATAGGATTTATGAGCAAACAATTATCACAAAATACAATATTTATCTTGAGGCTTCTTCGCTAACAAAGGTAGATCCTTTCTGAATGGTAGCGATGCGAAGACATCAGTAGTTTTCAAGACGTTTAATTAACTCTGGTGAATGATGAGGACCACTGACACTTCTGTCAGAACTTGAGGCGTATAAATAATCTTCATAGAATTCAATAATAGACATAAATGATTCTTTAGATAGTAGCTGCTGCTAGCTAAAAAATATATATCATTTGCATTTAATGTTAGCCACTGATTAATAAATCACTGCAAATGTCGTCGCAATGGCTAAATAACAAGCTATATTAAGCAATTCATTATTAATGAGATAATTGACTCACAGTTTTAATAAGTAATAATCTTCAAGCTTGTAATTATTCATATCACTATTCTTGAAGTCCAATTAAACCAGGAAAAGATAATCCCTCTGGAACAAATAGCGTTGACACAAGTATGCTTGAAAATCTTCTTAGAAATATTCCTTCAATGAGGAAAAATGCATGATAGCTTTAAAATCAAGTTAAGAAGCATTGACTTCTGAATGTAATAATAAATTGGGTGAACTGGCCCAATAAATTGCCACTAGAAATTGTGAAGGCAATTGCTAGACGTATTGAAGATGGTGACGAAACAAGAAGAATGATGTTCGAACAAGAAGAAAAGAAGAAAGCTAACAATATAAAAACATATTGTAGAGAAATTCAACTGTCCTTAAAAATAATGAGGAGAACGCAAGGCCCCCTGAAAACGGGCGAAAAGCAGAAAGAAATCAAACCAACCATCCATCATAAAATTAAACATTTAGCAATAAAAATATTAACAGCTAAAAAGATCACAACATAACTGAACACTGGGAACATAAGCAAAAGTGGGCAATGTAGTAGGTGGGAGGAGCTTCCATATTGTTACCCGTTGAATGTGTTTCACTAGATGATTTTTAGATAATCATTTCTTATGTAACCGATCAGTTCATATGGACTTATATAAAAAGAGGAATCAAATATAAGAAAATACATTTCACGGACAATATTTGAACTTCCCGCAACATTATCGACTACTAAAAAAACTACCATTACACCTAGACTATTACAATGACCATAAAACGAATTACATGACAAGACAGAGGACATTTACACGAACTATTTGATATACAACATGACCATCTGAATCAAAAGACATTACCAGCAATTACAAATAATTAATCAAACGATTAATTATTAACACGACAACATAGAAAATTACATCATTCAACGCATAATCAAGAAAGCTATACAACTACACTTATTGCAGACAATAGTGACAATTACTTTATGAATTATTAACTAAATAAGGGAATACAATGAAGTGAAGGCGTGGCTTTTTGTCTGAAGAAGTCCACTGTCGCCAGCTATTAAAGTCAAGTTGATGGATACGTTTCTCCCCCAACCTCAACCCACTTTAACGACAAATATTTCAAACACTAGCAGACGACTTAGCTAATTTCCAATCATAAGAGACAAAGCCTACTGACTGAACCAATGGAATGGCTAGAATATTTTAACACCGAAACATATTAACACGAACAGGAGCGACCAACAAGGACTTGAAGACATCTATTCAACAGCGACGGACGTAATTTTTATAGACTAAACCGGAGTTAGAAATATACAGTGAAACAGTAACAAGTACTAATATTAATTTTATACCGACTTTTAAATAATACGGTCGAGGATAAAGATATATATATCGGAATAAGACAAGATTATAGATATTATTTTTCGTATTGAAAAGTTAAACGAATAAATACCGCCATAAGATATATAACCTAAAATTCCTGCAATAAAACGTGCAGATGTTATAAGTATAATAATATTACCTAAAGTAATTTTGGCGACGACGAAGCAAATAGATAAAGACATTACTGTATTCTTCCTCCAGACATTTTAAGAAATTAACAAATTAAGTGAAAGATTTTCGGACAAAATAAACTTACAAATATTATTCAAGTTCATTATCAATAGACTTCATTTTTACGACCTATAATCCCTTCATCTTATATCCTATTTTAGTTTTCGTCGAGCACGACCCTGAAAGAGATCTCGCTCTACCAACTGAGTTAGAAATAGCCGGACATAATATATTCAACGACCCCTACTGACAATTATACATTGGCACCCAACAGTTATAAATTAGCACCCAACATTACGAACAGTTATAAATTGGCACCCATTTTGACGTTAATCATTTCATCACCCAACGAACAGTTATAAATTGGTCGCCCAACTCTAGGCCTATATATCCAGACCTACAAACGGTTATAAATTGGCGCTCATCTCGGTGCTAATCAAATACCCCCCCTACGAACAGGTATAAATTGGCTCCCATCTCAGGGCAGAATTTTCGAAACGAAATAGGATATAGGAATTAGGCCAACAAAAGTCGAAAATTTTTTTGAAACGACACGGGGATAGACGAAATTTATTAACAAATTAATTCTTCGAAATAAACAGTAATAGTGTATAGACTCCATGTGGATTACCAACAACATCAACATTCACCATCAACATTCACCATAAACCCTCCACTCAACTGAAAATCTACACCCCCGCCCCCCCAATTCTACAAGAGATCGACACCCCTCTTCAGCTTGTGACCTCCAGTCAGCTGATGGCCATTCCTAGGCTATTGACCGACAGACAGCTGCAACAACAGAAGGACTAGGGTATCGTTAAAATTTTTGCTTATACTTACAGAGTTCACAGAACAATCATATTTTTTCTCTTTAGTTTTTTTTGTAAAAGCTTAAAATAACTTTAAATTATATCCTTTCAAGAAGGAATGACTTTTTAGATTTATATTTCAGTAATTATTTTTCAATTTCACATTTTTCTATGCGTTTACGCAATAACAAAATTAAGATGTCTGTGAAAACTGTACAAGTAATAACATGTTCAAGTGACCCAGAACCACAGCATGAATCCCTACACCCAGTGTCAAATGATGAATCTAGTTTGCAAAGCAGTGAATTAGACAATAGAAATGTCAATGTAAGTGAGAATTTAACAGCAGGTGTAACATCACAGTCAGCTGTTCCAACAGATACTATGTCTTCTAACCCTGAAATAGCCACTGTAAATGTCAATGCATTACAACAAATTATGAATGCTATAACTTCTCTGGCCAGTCAAAATACTGCGCTAACTGAAACAATTAACTCATTGCAGACTGAAAGTAACAGTCAAAACACTACGCTAACTGAAACCATTAATTCAATGCAAACTGAATTAAACAGTCAAAACACTAATCTAACTACAACCATTAATGCATTACAGACTGAATTTAACAGTCAAAACACTACGCTAACTGAAACCATTAATTCAATGCAGACTGAATTTAAAACTGAACTTAATAATCAAATGAATTCATTGCAGACCGAATTTAACAATCAAAACACTAATCTAAACACAACAATTAACTCATTGCAGACGGAATTTAATAGTAAAATGCATTCAATGCAGACCGAATGTAACAATCAAAATACTAACCTCACTACAACAATTAATTCTTTGCAGAATGAATTTAATAGTCAGAATACTACTTTAACAACAACAATAAATTCAATGCAAACCGAACTTAATGAAAACTTGAATGCAGAGCTAACATCTCAAACTAGTAATCTTACTCAGTTAATGCAAAACCATAGACAACAGGTTGCTGAAGAATTGATACAAATCGATTCCCGAGTGACCCAGGTTGGTACCCAGGTGGAAGCTGTACAGACAGAGGTTCGTACCCAGGTAGATGGAATTCGAAATCATGTAAGTGCTGTAGAAAGAGAAGTTAGGAGTAACAACACTAGATTGGTATCCCTTAATTCGGAGTTGGACAGATTGCGTCATAGGTTACGGGATCAGGAAGATCGTACAGAGAGTACAGTCTTGGTCTCTGACCGGGGCGAAATTGCGTCAACTTCATCTGCTCTCCCAGACACGCCTACTGATACACCTACCATTCCCCCTCTACCCGCAAGCTTACCAAGATCCAATAACGGATTGAACCATCACACTGCAGGTAATTCAAATCCAAATAATAATAATAATCATCAAAATTTCAACCCCAGTAATCAGATTGGATTTACCCTTAGTCAAAGCGACTTGCCTCTTCCCACGTTTGAGGACAAACAGAAGACTAACCCCGTAAGATATTTGCGCGAATTAAAGACCTTTTTCAACTTAAGAAATGTACCTGAACAGTTAAAAATGATCATGGTATCCAGGTCATTAAAAGGTAGTGCAGCTCGATGGTTCAATGTGGTTAATGATACGCTGGAATTGAATATGCAGACATTCGAAGAGTCCTTTCTTCGAGAATTCTGGTCAATATCAGATCAAGAGAGATTAAAAGGTCAGATTTTTCATGGAAGTTTTGATCGTAATAGCGGCCAAACCTATATGGAACATTTTATTTCTTTATGTGATTCAAAACAGCTGTTAACCCCTAGTATCGAAGATGAAGTCTTCATCAAAGCCCTCTGCTTACACTATCCGTTTTCAATAAAGAACAGTTTAATTGTCGCGAGCCCCAAGACAATCCCTGACATGATAGCATTGTTGAAATCCCTACAGGAATCCCCATTTCCACCACAAAAGATAAATAAATCCCAAGTTACCAACACTAATCAAGGCCTAAAAAGAAACATTAATTATGTCCAAACCAAACCCAACCAAAACGCTTTTGGATGCGAGACGCGGACAGGATCTGCCCAGTTGTGTGAGGAACACCAACAAGTAAATGAAAACGAGACTAATGTAACCCAAGAAAATAGCTCGGATAGCCCAGGACAGTTCTGGAGAAATACGCCATATCAGAGAGGAAATAGGACTTCTTATTGGAGGAGTAGAAATTTCAGATATCGCCCTTATTATTTCAACAATGGCAGGAACTACTCAAGCTACAACAACGGTTTCAGAAACAACAATTCCCAAGACCAAAACTACAATAATAATTACAATAGCAATAATTATAATGGCTATACAAATAATAACAACTTCACAGGCTCAAATCAGAACAATAGGAATAACTATGGCAGAAGACCATACAATGGAACACCCCGATGGTTCCATAGAACTCAATACAATCAAGGATTTTTCCGACCAAGTTTTCGAGGTAGAAATAACTCACGCCGTGGACTAAACCGATATGCAAATAACAATGGACAGAATAATGAAAACCAACATAACACAACTAATAACAATCATGAAAATAGCAACAATGACCACCAGTCACCACCACCGACGGTTGTTTTAAACGACTAAGGGCACCATTGGAACCTCGCAAAAGGGGCCCTGCAGTTCTAAGGAACAATAATGGAGGTACAGCTAATAAAGTCATGAAACTATCAGATAAAGCACTCAGGTCAGCACCACACTCAGTACAAGACTCTAAAGCCTACAAACAAGCTTTGTCAACAACTGTTACACAACACAAACCCACTACACTTAGTAGAAAAGGATTTTCGAATGCCGCCGTGCATGCTGTAAGTAGCATGGTGTGCCCGAGCAATTCAGGATTTTCTGGTGCAAAACATAATAAAGTTGCAGTAAATAACCTGAATGACACTAATATTGATTCTGTTAACAATAAAAAGGAAAACCACAAAACAGGACATCACAACAATGCAATGATTCACAACAAAGAAATAGTTCGTGATAAAATTGCAACTATACATGACACTGCTATAACAGACACACTTTCTAAAACTAGCAACACAACACCCCACATTCTTACAGACAACAATGCAGTGGACAACAATACTGTCATTAACAATGACTATACAACAACTGATTTTCACAACAATACAGACATGATCACGCCCACAGATATTACTGTAGGCATCTTACAACGTAGTGAATTGTCTCAAGACCCAAATAAACCCCCTACTATTGAGGTATTGATAGGTGAAAATCCCTATCAAATTACTCTCGATACCGGATCAGATGCCCAAGTAATGTCGCAAAACACATTCTTGGAGTTGCAACGAACTAGAGCAATCACACAGATTTTACCTGTATACAATATGTCTGCACTTCTAGCGGCAGGCCGAACAAGATTTAGAATACGACACCAATGTTTCGTACCTTTAAACATAGCCGGTCATACGGTGGAAGTTCTATTCCTTGTGATAACAGGATTAAATTTACCATTGATTGTAGGCAGTGAAGTTTTTAGACAGCTAGAAGCTATCATTGACTTTAGAAATGAAAATTTCAATTTTATTGGAAATGACAGGCAGGAGCTTACTGTACCGTTCCGGAGGCCAGCCCCCCTTCCATTCACAGCAGGCGACTGTAACCCAGACCTGCAGGAAGAGACGTTCTTTGTTGAGGCTGTAAATACCTACCCCCAACCCCTCATACAGCTTACACAAGACGACCATTCACAACAACCACTCACTCCACTTCTGTCTTCTCAAACAGAACATAATATACAACACTTAACTTCAGAAGTGGATGTAAATATTCAACACATTATGACGAGTTCTGAGATAGATTCGCTTATATTGGCCAAGGTAAGCGAAACTCAGGGCTTAGATACACACGCTCAGCAAACTTTATTAGGTATACTGAGAAAACATAGAGATTTGTTTACCAATAAGATTGGAAAATGTAATCTCTATACACACCAAATAAACCGACGCTCTACCACTGTAATACGACATAAACCGAGACCCATCCCATTGAGTTTAAGAGCCAAAGTAACTGCTGTGATACAAAACATGTTGGATCAGGGAATCATCGAGGACTCAATGAGCAATCATAGTAATCCCCTCTGTATAGTAATAAAGCCCTCAGGAGATATTCGCTTAACAATTGATGCTCGGACCCTCAACAATGACTGCCAGGAGGACAACTATAAGCCGTTGACTTCTGATGAGTTATTATCTAGAGCAAAAGAAGGAGATTATTTCTCTTCAACCGACCTAAACTCAGCTTTTTGGCAAATCCCTTTAGACTCAGAATCACGCGATATGACCAGTTTTAATTATCAAGGACGGCATTTCAGATTTTGTCGCGTCCCGTTTGGCTGTCGCACGTCTTCAGCCGCACTGCTACGTGCGCTAGCACTAACTTTCAATTGGAGCAGCAACCCTTTCATAATCCCCTACCTCGACGACATTTTGATTGCGTCATATTCAATAGCAGATCACATGGATCACATAGACCAAACCTTAGACAAGCTAAGAACCGCAGGATTCACCCTTAATATCTCCAAGTGCCATTTCTTTCAGCGAGAGGTAAAATTTCTCGGATATATTATATCCGGGAAAGATTTCCGTATCGACGACGAAAAGGTGGCAGCCATCTTGCAAATCCCAGCCCCTAAGAATCAGAAACAATTACGATCTTTCCTTGGTGTATGCCAATATCAGGCCAGATTTGTACAAAATTATGCCCAAGAAATTTTTCCCCTAAAGCCTCTTTTGCGGAAGGCCCAGAAATGGAAATGGACAACGGAACATGATGCGGCCTTCAATAAGGTTAAGCAGCTGTTCGCGGAGTCCATCCGACTGCAAAAGCCAGACGATTCGATTCCATATTTTATAGCCACAGATGCCAGTGCCCGTGGGATCGGAAGCATTTTATTCCAGGTTAAAGACGGCGAAAAACGCCTAATAGCCACCGCAAGCAAAGGCTTGAACACCACACAGTCCAGGATGTACCCTACCGAATTGGAAGTATACGCAGTTCATGAAGCCTTAAATAAATACAAACATTACATTTATAATTGCAAAGTAACAGTATTGTGCGACCACATGAGTCTGAGTTTTATCAATCAGTGCAAACTGAGCAACTCCAGAGTATCCAGGTTTATCAGCGCCATATCCCGATATAACATAGAAATACAGCACATAAAAGGATCTGATAACAAACTTCCCGATATTCTTTCTCGTTTGCCTAGCCATCCAGGCATAGCCAGTATGGAAGGACAGGTTGAGAAGGAAGTCAAGATCATGGGAATCACTGTCAATGACAAATATAAGCTCAACAATAAATTAGCAAATTTAGTGACACTTCAGAACGACGACGAATACCTTTCATCTATTCGGCCTAAGCTGCAGGGCATCCCCGATTCAAATTCCAATCCGGCATGCGGCCATGATAACCAGAAAACCATTGCATTACACAATAATGTGATATACAAACTATGCGGACTGGAAACCCCTACTTGGAAACCATACGTACCGAAAGCGTTGGAACATGACATAATTGCAAGCTACCACGAGAACTTAGCTCACAGCGGTACTGATCGAATGATAAATGCAATCAGTGACCATTTTTTCATTAAACAGTTAGGACGAAAAGTGAGACTGTATGTCAGTACCTGTCACTTATGTCAGACTGGAAAGAATAAAAACACCGCCTACGCCACTGAGATACATTCTGTAGAATCAACAGCACCAAATCAATTAATATGCGGAGATATATTGGGACCCCTCATACGCACTAACTTCGGTAATCAATATGTTTTTGTTTTGGTTGATGTATTCAGCAAATTAGTAGCCTTGTATCCCATAAGAGATTTATCAACAAAGATTTGCTTAATGAAGATGCAAGAATATGTCAATACGTTCGGACAGGTATCCAGTTGTCTGACAGATAACGCCTCAATTTTCGCAAGCCGGAAATGGACAGATGGCTTAAGTAGGATAGGAATCAAGACATTACATTCATCTAATTATAACCCACAAAGCAACATTTCCGAACGATATATCAAACAGGTTATATCTTATCTACGCTTACTCACACACAGACAACACAAAAATTGGTTTCGTTACTTAAAACCTATACAGGCCATATTGAATGAAACGAGACACCAGGTCACAAAAGAAATTCCTTTGGAAGTAGTAAAGCAATGTAAAGTTGGACCCCTCTTTTCAAACACCCCACCTGTTTTGAACACTTGTGAGAAATCTGACATTGAAGTGTGTCAAGCCATTCTTCAAAGGTTACAAAAGCGATGGTTGAAAAGAAAAGAAAAGCCACGCAAGAAAAGAAAGAAATGGGAACCCAAATTAGGAGACTATGTACTACTAAGACAACATGTGTTATCCAACAGACTTCAAAACAAACAACGTAAGTTTTCTTTAATCTTTAGAGGACCATTAGTAATAAATGCAAAATTTAGTACCGATACCTTTGAGTTAAAAGAAGCCAAGAAACCCCATAAAATTGTTGGCAGATATCGTAAACAATTATTGAGACCATATCATGTGATGTCACGGATTGTATGAGAATCAAAGCATACGAGGTAAATTTTGCTCTTAATCAATGAACTGGAAACGAAAAAGGACTACGAGAATGGAATGTAAAATATTTTTGCGTGAACCCTCTCAGATCTATGTTTCATTTTTACGTTAACACAACGAATGTATTAATTTAAGGTAAAACGATGAAGCCATCATTTTATAAGTAAACACTGAAAGACAATAACGATACAAGAATTACCTCATATAATGAAGTGATTTTTGCAGTGTTTCCTTGAAGACGAAGAGATGTGTGTACAGCCTTTCTTCGACTAAAATTGTATATATATTTAAGAAGTGATGTGCAGATTCCCCTCTGAATTATACTGAAGGAAATGAAACATCGATTTGACTTAGGATAATCACACTAGTATTTGATTTAAATATATAAGAAAATTTTAATTACACTTATTGAAAATATTGAATTAAGTTTTATAATTACACATTACACTTTGGTTAAAGAATTAAGATTTATAAATGAATAAGTATTTCACTATCATGCATATTCAATTTAGTATCCTCCCTACAACCTCACACCAATCAAATATAAGGTATAAAATGAAAATCAAAGAGATAAATAATGAGTTATGAAAAGTGAATTTATGAGTGTGCAAAGATTATGAATAATTAAAGGTAAGAAATGAGTCGACGATGAAAAATGAGAAAAGTATGACAAGGAAGGAATCCACTGTCAAAAGAGTGAAAAAGATCACTAATGAGAAAGAAAATAATAAAATGAAGGTAAGGCATGCACTTATAATAATCATGCTAGAAAAAGCAGATTGACATTTAAGAATGATATTATTGATTGTGTAGGAGTAAGAATGCATAAATTTGTAGTAAACTTGAACATGATATTACGAAATAAGCAAAATAAATTTATTTGAATAAAAAGGATACCTGAAGAACAGAAGAAAGAAAATAATACGTTTTTAGATTGTGTAATTAAAAAAATAAAGTGTGAAGTGTATAAGTAATCAAATCCCATTGTGTGTTAAATAAAATTTTATGTATTTAACGGTAAGTAATTAAGTGTAATTAGTAAAATTGTTTCATTAGGTGAAGAACAGTGATGTACCAGAAATGAGTTACAACCAGTCAAGATGACTATTATCAAGTAATTCAATGTAACAAAGATTTCATTTTATTAGGTGAAAAGGAAAGAGAAGCGTACTACAAGTGAGTACAATGAAGTAAAGAAAGGAAGATTATCAGCTGATTCAATGTAACAAGTGTATGATTTAACAATGTTTATATTTTAAGAATATTAATGTGAAAACTATATTTTTATTCAGTCGACGAGGAAGAACACAGATAAAAGATAACAGATAATAAATTACAAAATATTCATCATTACAAAATCAAAATAACTAATTGATATACGAACTGAACGAGAAATTTTGGATGCGAGACTAACGAAAAATTTTTAAAATTATTTATAAAACTATTTTCCAAATACCAATTACTTCATAATTTTAATAATTATAGCGTTCGGACATTTGTAACCGATCAGTTCATATGGACTTATATAAAAAGAGGAATCAAATATAAGAAAATACATTTCACGGACAATATTTGAACTTCCCGCAACATTATCGACTACTAAAAAAACTACCATTACACCTAGACTATTACAATGACCATAAAACGAATTACATGACAAGACAGAGGACATTTACACGAACTATTTGATATACAACATGACCATCTGAATCAAAAGACATTACCAGCAATTACAAATAATTAATCAAACGATTAATTATTAACACGACAACATAGAAAATTACATCATTCAACGCATAATCAAGAAAGCTATACAACTACACTTATTGCAGACAATAGTGACAATTACTTTATGAATTATTAACTAAATAAGGGAATACAATGAAGTGAAGGCGTGGCTTTTTGTCTGAAGAAGTCCACTGTCGCCAGCTATTAAAGTCAAGTTGATGGATACGTTTCTCCCCCAACCTCAACCCACTTTAACGACAAATATTTCAAACACTAGCAGACGACTTAGCTAATTTCCAATCATAAGAGACAAAGCCTACTGACTGAACCAATGGAATGGCTAGAATATTTTAACACCGAAACATATTAACACGAACAGGAGCGACCAACAAGGACTTGAAGACATCTATTCAACAGCGACGGACGTAATTTTTATAGACTAAACCGGAGTTAGAAATATACAGTGAAACAGTAACAAGTACTAATATTAATTTTATACCGACTTTTAAATAATACGGTCGAGGATAAAGATATATATATCGGAATAAGACAAGATTATAGATATTATTTTTCGTATTGAAAAGTTAAACGAATAAATACCGCCATAAGATATATAACCTAAAATTCCTGCAATAAAACGTGCAGATGTTATAAGTATAATAATATTACCTAAAGTAATTTTGGCGACGACGAAGCAAATAGATAAAGACATTACTGTATTCTTCCTCCAGACATTTTAAGAAATTAACAAATTAAGTGAAAGATTTTCGGACAAAATAAACTTACAAATATTATTCAAGTTCATTATCAATAGACTTCATTTTTACGACCTATAATCCCTTCATCTTATATCCTATTTTAGTTTTCGTCGAGCACGACCCTGAAAGAGATCTCGCTCTACCAACTGAGTTAGAAATAGCCGGACATAATATATTCAACGACCCCTACTGACAATTATACATTGGCACCCAACAGTTATAAATTAGCACCCAACATTACGAACAGTTATAAATTGGCACCCATTTTGACGTTAATCATTTCATCACCCAACGAACAGTTATAAATTGGTCGCCCAACTCTAGGCCTATATATCCAGACCTACAAACGGTTATAAATTGGCGCTCATCTCGGTGCTAATCAAATACCCCCCCTACGAACAGGTATACTTATCACTTCCACTTCCATGTAGACATTGAGGGGTTAGTTATGATTGTTAGGTGTTACAGAAGTGTGACCACTCGATTTGCATGATTAAAAGAAAGGTATTTCCCATGCACAGCACTTCAATCTACTTGTTCTCAATGTTATAGTTAACATTTATTGTTCACACAAAACTCTTTAAGTATTAAGAATTCGGCTCTAACCGAAATGAGTACCAGGAGTTTTCCTGGGAGTAAAAAGTGGCCGGTGCATATGACTGACAACCTTACCACCTTCCTGTGCCAATGTCTCAATCTGGGAGCCTCAACCTTCCAGAAACCCTAAGGAACTTCATGGCCCATAGAGGGATCATTTTACCTTTTACCTTTGACATGACAACCTGTATGGTTCCCTTGTTAGTTACTGGAAGAGGTGAAAAAGTGAAAATCAATGAAGCACTCAAGAGTTGAACCTTTGACACTTAGTGTTTGTAAAGCACTATAATTTGGTCCATAAGATTTAAGAACCTAAAAATCCGGCAAACCTACAAGTAATTACAATTTTATTTCAGAATTTGTAATATAAAATTCTCCTTTTTTTACAGTAGAAAATAATACTCACTTTTGTCTGTCATTTAGATGAGGCAGTCGATCACGTCCCACTACAGTGTCAATTTCTTTCTGTATTTTGAGCTGCACTTCAGGATGGTGTATCATGTGTATTACGTACATCACCATTGTTGCTGTTATAGTTGTCACAGATGACACCATTAAGTCCCATCCAAGGAAAAGCAGCTGCTCCTCTATAAAAATATGCAGGTAAGAACATCAAGCTTGTATACCGTACAACAGTTCAGTGAGTAAGCAGTATTGATATGCAGTTAATCTGAAATCTTGACATGAAACTTTATGAGGTATCTTGATTGGCTATGGAATAGTTAACCATAATGTTCGTGTCATTTTAAGAAGGCTTCGTCCCAAACCATCATCTATTTGCAAAAGAATATAATAATATTGTTCCCTAATCCGAAAATCTGCACAGACACTGACACCGACAAAGAACAGGTGCTCTTGTAGTCGCATGGGTTTCCTCAGTGATGCTGCTGCTATTCACCACTTTTCAGATGAAGTAAACTTGATATGCCAGTAGTCAGAGACCCTGCTATTTCATAAGATGTTTGTTTAAACATTTTGAGAAGCCATCACCATTTAAATAACTAATTTACTAATAATTTTAATTATTTTAAATGGTAAAACTTGCTTCCATATTATTTACCTGTAAATGGGGATCCTTCAGGATTATTCGCGTTTTCTTTTATTTCTTTTAGATAGACATCAATGAAGTCTCTTGTGAAGTCATCAGAATATGTGCGTTTATGCTCTTCAATGGCTTTCTAAAAAGAAAAGAAGATTACTATTACATATAGAACTTCTTTTTATTGTCATTGCTGATATCATTGTTATACAGTGAAGTGTTACTATTAACTATGAAAGTTTGTCAAAATTATAAATGAGTCATTCTTAAGAATGCTTTTGAATCCATTGTTCCAATCACCAGCTTATTCTCAAGTAGTCAAAATATGGAAAATTATATTTTAAAATAGCTTTACCATCTTGGATCTTAAAAGAAAAAAGGACACCATAGAGACGGTGGTTATAAATGTTACTTTGGTCATTATTTTTGTTATTAATTATTGGTTACATTGATATAAAAAATAGTTTTTTCAAGGCTACAATCATTATACATACGTGAGGTCTATATGTCTATAATTTTATGACATAAACAAACAAAAAAATATATATATATACAGGATTTACACATATTACTTTAAGGAAAAGCTTTTCCAATATTAAGAAAGATGCTAATAACAGATAATGGTAACTATTTATTAGGAACATGTAAAAATGTGTATAACGCACTGTAGTCATCTATTGTAGCACTTTCAGCCCCATCTTGATTTTCCCATGCATATTTCACTGGAGATTTGCACCTTTCTTATCCATTTGTAGCATTCAAAATAGGGTTGAGCAGTAGATTTTGATGGTGCATTAGATTCAAATGAAAATCCATTCCATAGTTGGATGGTAATTTTGATTACTTATGTAATAATGCCTTGCTGTAATTCTCAACTTCGTTACATTTATCATTAGCTTATTACTGGTATGCACAAATGCAGGCTAAAGGTAACTTGTTATTTTGACACTCTTTTTCTGAAAGGTAGAGGAGTTTCATGTGGTGGTATCTATTGTCTCGTACTCTCCTCCCTAAACTGTTATACCGACTTTTGTTCATTGGCATTCACAAATTCATTGTATTTAAAATGAAATACTAAGATAAAATAACAAATAAAATATCTAAAATAACATAAAATATCTTACCAATTCAATTCAATTTATTTATTCACCATATAAATTATACAAATTTTTGGCTTCGTCAATAAACATATAATACAGTCCTAAATAGGGCCTATATCAGGAACATATATACATAATATACAGGTAAGGAGATAGATACAGTTCTACCCTAAATAAATAAGTATACAATTTACACATCTCTTTGATGCTTATTGCCTTTATCAACAAGGTCTTTTTAATATTTTACGTTTTAAAATTGGGGTCGTGTTAGATTCGATGGCACATTAAATTTTAGTAAGTATGGTGTATTATGCTAATATCCCTTCATATAAATGCTCCTTTCATGTTTCAACTACTCAGACTTGTTTCATCCACTATATTCATTTTACTTTTACCTTTTACTTTTGAAAATCTTTTACACTAAGGTCTAAATGACCTTGTTCTGATAGACCTTTAAACCAACCTACTTGGCATACGGCAATTTTTCGTGATTGGTTTATCATGCACATTATCGTATCGGTTCTGTATTAAAAGTAATACTTACACGGATGATATTAACAATCTGTTGATTAGTTTCCCTGATGGCTTTGAAGCCCGATGTCTCTGGTATGATGTGCCTGAGCCATGGAGTGAGCACAAGAGCACCCCCTGTGGGAGTTGAAGCTCCCACAAAGTTGATTCCTTGTTGTGCAATGTAACGAGTATATGTGTGGTCTTTGTGTGAGAATTTGTCTCCGGCAAACATTGACCAGATGGCATTGAGCAGGATATGAAAAAACAGATCTGGCACCTTGGCAACACCATTCTTATAGATACCCTGTAGTTCAAGGAAAAGAAAACACATTAGAAAAGACATGTAACAAAATTAATATTAGCAAACTTATTTATCTTACAAGAGAATGGAATGTATATTGTGTCCATTGTGTATATTGTGTGCTTATTTCAAGCTCTGTACGGAACTACTTATAGTGGCCTATCTTGAACTACTAACTTTGTGTAACATTTACCTGATGGGGAAGAGGAATGCTAGATGCAGTAGCATACAATGGATATCGAGACAGGAAAAGTGGGGAGGGTTTTTTAGAAAATTTTTCCTAATTAGTGGAATTTGGTGGCACTTTCTTACTGAGTGTAATAATGTCATTGATGCTAACAAGGTCAGTCTTGTTTTGTTTTGTTATTTTGGGTATGTAAAAACATTTCTAGACTGTTACTTTGTCCTGCAACCATTGCTGGGGTACTGAAAATTATCTCACAAGAATAAAATATAATATTATTATTACACAATTTTCATTTATAAACAGGAAGGAATTGACAGTATAAGTTAACAGTATGTAGTACTACAAATTTTGTCTTGCTTTTAAAAACAGAAATTTAATTAAAAGTTAAGAGAAGAAAAATTATATTAGTTACCATTACCAGTAATATTCATGAAAAACTTCAGTCATTTAACCCTCTACTCATAAAACAAATCAGAGTTGCGCTAACCATAACATCAGTCTGTCCATTTTAAAACTAAATATCTTGGTTTCTCTATGATACCAACGAATTTTCTTTATTGTTAAAATAGTTTAATATATTTTATTGATATATGATAAATACCATAATGACAGAACAATACAAATGGCAAAAATATGTAAACCAGTGAAATTCTTATACATGAAATTTATTAATGATTTCCCGGTAAGATAGTGTATGTTAGTGCAATAGTCATATTCAATTCTTATAGATTACTAGTAATGTACAAAATAATTTGACTCCTCTACTCCTCACCTTGTCTTCTTTCTTGCCATTGAGAACATCAACCACATCCTGGATCTCCTGTTCTATCATACTTTCTAATTTGGCTGAACGAGTACCAAAACCAAAATCTCTCATGTATCTCAAGGTGTAACGTCTCTGGTGAGCCCATAAAGGTCCATCAGCCAGAATGATTCCTAAGAAAGGATGGAATCATGACTATTAGGCTAAATAAGTATTTATAATGCATTAAAAAAGCTGGACTAGGAGGATGAATTATTAAGAGGCGATACTGTGAAATTTTTTTATGGAATAAAAACATTTATTATTTAATTTGGTTTTTGGAGAAGAGCAAATAGGAGTTCTAGGTTGGAAATAATTATAAATGAAGAAATTTGGGAACAAATGGAAGTACAACACACTATAATAGATGAAATTATGGAAAAGCAAAAATGGGACAGTAAATAATATATAACAGTACTTTAAAATAGTAATTTTAAAATTGTTAGAAGCTCAAAATAAAAATGGAAATAAATTAACCCCTAGAGACAGTTTTACATGCTAAGCACACAGTGCATATACAGTGGAACCCCAATTTAACAGAACCTCTATTTAACATTTTCCTGCATTTTACATCAATTTTTCAGACAGGGGCATATCCAAGATATTTTTTTAAGAGGGGTTATATTAGTCTAACACCATTATCACTAGGGCCCGGAAGTTTATGAAATCATATTTTTAATAATGCAAACCATTACATGCTAATGTTGAAACGTACAAGGTATCAAAGAAATAACAAGAAATTGATGGTATAATTTTGCATATTTGGTTAGCTTTGCAATAATGCATCATATTTGCTTGACATTAAAATAGTTGTGAATATTAAAAAAAATTTCTCACATTTCTAACGGCATATTATGTCCGATTTTAAATATTATGCACATCTCTGTTAATTCAAACATTTTCAGCTATTTGGTTAAGTGAATGTTTTGGGAACTGACTATACAATTTGTTGATAGCACATAGCCTAATTTTTTTTAACCGATTATATAATATTAAAGTAACTTCTTATTCATTAGTTTTCAATTCACAAAAATGTATTGCAATAACCTTGTTTTAATTTTAATTTTGATTATGTTATTTATACAACTTACCGGTTAACTATTTTTTTAAAAATTCATTATGTAATTCAGCCAACAAAAGAACTTTTATTATTAAAATTAATTAAATTTTGTAAATTCTTGGACAAAGTAGTAATGACATTTCTACTTCATGACTCAGGTGTGCAAATAAACTGTCTATTATTTGTCAAATTAAAATATCCTTATGTGCAACATTTAGCATTACTGCAGCCCCTCAGCCCCCTCTGAATACGCCCCTGTTTTCAGAACTCCTAATATTATCACATATAACCAACGTATTAATATTTTCAATTTAAAGATATTCCTTGTAATATAAAATCTCCATTTAATGTTAAAATAAACTCTGGAATTAAAAATTTTATAGCAAAAATCTTATTTTACAATAATACTGACAGCTCTATAACTTGTAATTTACTGCGATCTAACAACGGGAAGTGCTTGCTGTCCCTTCTCTTCACCAAGAGTCAGTTTCTTAGTAATGATCTTTGTTAATCTTGATTGGGTGCTGGCAGTTATGAATCTTGGAAAGTTAGCATGCAAATTATTGTAGCTTTTGAACCATTTACATATTGCTTTTTTGTTTTAACTGGAATTCAGAACTTTCAGTGATGACACCCCAACCGGTACCAATAAATTTTCCTACTCGCACAAAGCGACCGATCTCCTCTTGTGATAGTACAATTTCTAATGAGACTTCTGGTACGATCCATGAATCTGACTCCAATAGGTCATTAAAAGTGCAAGAGTCGTCATCTGATGATGATATCTTGAAACCTCTTAACAAGCCAACGACAAAGAAACTGAAGGCATCAGCAAAAACTCAATCTTTGTGTGAAGACCTTTTACCTGTTAAAACACATTATTGAGGACAATCCTGAAGAATATGTACTGAAATTTATCCAACTTGTCAGTTTCTATGAAAATGCCTCTGGAGCCAATGACGTCGCGATATGACTTTTTAGTTAAAGCGACTTTAATATGAATAAAAAATAAAATAAAAATAAAAAATTAAACAGAGAGGTAACACTTTCTGAAATGAAAAAGTGCATGAAGTTCAAATAATATCCAGTTAAACTACTGGATACGACTAGACACCTAGACCACAAATCAGCAGATACCATAATATTTCATGCTACAAAAGTTTTTATCAAAGTTATAGTTTTCAAATAAAGCAGTAAATAAAATAAATTTCTGCGTAAACTAAGTTTTATTGCTTAAAAATAACAAAACCTCCATTTAAAGTTAAGTACAGTAAAATATTCTGGATCCCCAGAAAAACGTTAAATTGAGGTTCCACTGTATTCCATTGCTGCGTCATTGCTGGGTAATATAAAATTGCTACAATTTCAAATTCAGGTTATTTAGAATGTGCCATCTATCATGTAGTATGCCAAAGCATGAAATGTTCATTTGAAGATTAGAGCAGAAATGAAAACTGTTTGACTTCTGAATAATGAAACTAGGATAGTTCTCTATAATTTTTTTTTTATGAAAACAAAAATAAGATTTTTTAGAAGAAATGTTTCATGTTTTTCTTTGGTCCTTTGCCTTAATTATATGATGACTTGAACCTCATTACTTTACCTAGTAGTTTTCCCAACCCACGCTCTCTTGCAACAATTGTGTCCATTCTCCCTAGAAATTCTGGCCGTGTTTCAATCTCCTTGATGGTCTCAATGTCACAGGCAATGACAGTGGGGACGTTTCCTAGGTAGAAGCCGATAATTTTTGTCTTGTACCAGCGCCTCATGTTTTCAATAGCTTTGTGGACATGATTCCAATTGCTGAGCAGAAGCAGCCAATGTGCACCATAAACTGGCAAACTTGGAGGTCCTACAAGAAGACAATAGAGTATAGTATGTTTATAAATATCTGCTTGTCACTTCCCTAGTGAAGTGCAGATAATAAAACTTCCTGAAATGAAAGGAAATAAGTAATGATAGCTGTAATATGGGAGCACTGTAATTTTGTTCAAAATTAACCTGGAAAATTTTAATGTGTTCAGTATATATTAGATTACATTAAATTTGTTTATTCACCATTTGTTTAAATGATACATGGCTTCACATAAGAAATGCTTGGGAAACGGAAAGAAAATTATACCAAGTACTTAAGTCTTGTCACTTGTCCAGATTCATTTAATTTCAATGAAACAGGAAGTGGTAAAAATTATAAAGCCTCATTTTTCAAGCTTATAACTGATGGAATTCAACCAGTTTTAGTAGGCCTATTATTTTCTTTTTGATTCCTCTGATCCAACGTAATATTAATGACGACTACTTGTAATCCTGATCCAATTTGTTCTCTTTTCAAGACTGACACAATAAACTCACTAATTCTAGTACTGGTATTATATTTATTTAATTCTCAAGATACTTCATTCAATGCCATTTATCTTCCAGTATAATATTGTATATATAATAAAATGTATGTACCTCCCTACCTAAAAAAACTCTGAGGGAGTTTCCAGATCCATGGTCATGCTAACAATAAATTATTGAACCACAGAGGCAGTTAAGGGACATTAGGGGTGAGTTTTGAAAGTTCCACATTTATCAACAGATTTCTCTGAAATTTTAACTATATACTAATAGTGATAAGAGTAAGTAATGTTTCCAATTTGAGATTAATTGGATCGAAATATTTTGAGTTATAATTTATTTAAATTCAACTTTAGTTTTATATGGATTTTCATCCACTTCCCATATTATATTCTGTTCAAGCATTAGTGTTCTCCATAACTGAAAACTTTCAATGAAGGAAACATTGTTGCGTTTTTAATATAGAACAGGTAAAACTTCATCTTCATCTCTTTTAACATGAATTTTAAAATCATGACTATGCATTTCTTATTCTGAAAACTGTGACAAATCTTTCTCCTATGATTTCGTGTCACCAGCACCTCTCTTACTTCTCTGTGACAGCGCTGGGCTGCAGAGACTGACTGCCAGCCATTTTATATTCAAATCTTGTCTTGTGATTTTGTGAAATCAAGAAATGAATACTTCTTTGACATTGTTATATATTGATTACGTATCAATCAACTGTATTTTATGAACATCTCAATATCTCAATATCTCAATATTATGTAATAGTGCAGTAGGCTAAGTACAAATGAGGGTTACTTTAAATGTTTTTTGCACGATGTAACTAATTAGTGGTACTTACGAATATTGTTGCTGTGGATCGTAACTTGACATTCTCGCACGCAATCTGGTTGCTATGAAAACAAAAGAAATCTCCGTGTGGTAAAAATGACAAAAAGCACAAGTGCCGTAAGTAAAATCATCATAATACAAGCCTTTATGGAAGACCGGAACCAAGGCTCCCTAGTTTGTGGCGACTTTAACAGGACAAATATTCAGTCCCCATAACAACCAACACATGCGAATCACTTTCTGAAATAAACATCTATCTTCAATAATGTATATACATAATATTTTCAGCTAATATCTCAATTAATATAATTAAATTGATATAAATAATCATTGTGCAAAAAATAGCATGCAATACTCGTGCCGTAAGCGCATAACGGATCTTGGAAATTGAAAAAACTAGGCGCAAGTGCTTCTTTGTTTCAAACTCTTTCCTCGATCCATATGCACTGCGTATGGCACTTGTATCACAATATACTATTTAAATTGTACAAGTATATTACTAAGTCCTAGAGTACCAGTAACTTAAATATAAAACAGAAAAATGCAGAACTGAGTTACATATAAAGATTCATTTACAATGTATGTAAGATTCATTTACAGTGTTCACTTTAAACAATATAGTAAAAGTAAACAAACAAAAAAGGAAAAAATGCAAAGGAACCAAACTTTTCTTATACCACACTAACAGAAAGCAAAAGATCACTACGCAGGAAGAAACAAAATATTAGTTATAAAAAAACACATAATTATATGGAAAGTTATACAAAATAAATATTTTAGATTCATGATATTACTTTTGGTATTTTTCACAGGAGTGCTTGAATTGATTTTCATACATATGAAATAAGCAATATTTTTATATAAGGCCTATGTAACTTCTTGTAAAAGTGCATTGGCAAATAAGTGAACTAATATATGCTTTCATGCTTGTTATTAGTAGTTTATATAGCTCACCTGGTGGAAAATTTTTTGGCCTGTAAGTTGCTGTCCGGTAAAGGTACAGCACAAGCAGCAGCACTGCTGCCAATACCAGTAACGGATTCATCAATCTGACCTCTCTGTGCAGTTACTGCTCAGAGTCTGTAAGAAGACATTTCAATAGGATTAATATAATATAGCAGCAAAATTATCTTGAAAATGATAAAATAATGTGCTTGTCACTTGAACTTTTATCAGTTACTGGTGTTTCTTAGACAATTAACCTTAATAATCGCAACAGATCTATAAGCATGGGCCAAGGAGCAAGGCCAAGCTTCTTCATTGCAAAAAAAAAGGAGAGGAAGAGAGATTAGCAGCAACACTCATAATAATTGTTTCAGTGATAGAGAATTTAATTTATCTTTACAATGAATCTGTCTGGTGTGAGTTGACTTGAGCGCTGCATATTACATAGGCCTACCACTTATGAAACTAACTTGACCCGTGATAAAGAAAGTAAGAACTTATTTCTGGGGGGTGGAGGTTTGAAAATTGTTGCAAAATTAGCATTTTATAATATGTTAAAAATGAAAACGATTAAATTTTATTACTTCAAAAGGTAATAAAAGCTTCTTTTACTTCTTTATAATATATTCTGTAAACATAGGCGTAACCAGGCCGACCATATGGGGGGGGGGGTTATAACATATGAGGGGTCTGGGGGGTATGGAATACCCCCGGAAAATTTTAAAAATTAAGATGCACAATAACGAGTTTTAAGCTTCCCATGCTTTATACTCGTATTAAGTAATTTATAATCAGACTTAAAAAATTGTACAATTTTACTTTTTTTAATCAATGGGGGGGGGGGGTTTCAAACCCCCCTCGTTACGCCTCTGTCTGTAAATATTTATCGGTTATATATAATTATGTTCAAAATGAGTCGTAGAGGGTGGCAAGTGAAGGATAATTTAGGCTACCTATGTAATTGATCATTAAAAGGATTTTGCACCTCACCAGGAGAGAAAATCTTTCTCCCCCCCAAAAAAACAAACAAACAAACAAACAAACAAAATGGATATCATGATGAAAAGTATTCTGAAACCTTGTGAAGTGATAGATGGCTCATGAATTTTTAAGCAGAGAACGGAGAAATGATATTAATTATTGAAACTAATTATAGGCACCTAAATGAGTTATCAAGAAATTATTATTGGATAATGGCTGGAAAAAAATAAATCTGCACCACAGATCCTACTACTGCACAACTTTACACTGGGTCTATAAAAAGAGCTGACATTATAATCATCGACAGACCAAACAACAAAAGATATGTCATCGATCCAACAGTGAGATTTGAGAAAGGAGATAAGCAAGCTGCGGAGGTGAATAGAGAAAAAAAACAACACTATGAACTTTGTTATGGTTATTTTGCCAATGAAGAAAACATCCATCAATGGGAAGTCATTGGCCTACTCTTTGGTGCTCGAGGTAGCCTACTGCTATGCAATTTTCAGTGGGTATCTTCAGGCACTTTGGGTTCCACACAAATATAAATTCTAGTGGACATTTCTCTACAAATCTTGTGGATTCTTTAACAATAGTCCACAACCATCTGTAGGGCCTACTCAATAATATAATTTCAATAAACTTTTAAATGATGGTTATGGCTGTCTCTGTCCAAAAGGTATGTTAATGATTATCATTCTAATTTTCAATTAACGTGATTTTTCTATGCCGTCTCAATTGTTACCGGTATGTATATATGCAATTTTTGTTGTTTTAAAACCCTTAGATAATGTATTTGTAAAATTGTCTTTAAAGACTGATCTAGCTAGGCTGTATCTTCTGGTAACCTCGGACAGGGCAGCTATAATTATTATTATATTCTCTCTATAAAAATTAATAATCAATGGTCATGTATTCGACCTGATATTACTACAGCTGACTTAACCTAAATGTAGAGATTTGTAGCTAACCATTGAGATGGTTACACGCTTTTTCTAAAAATGTTATTTTCGGGCTCAGGGAACCTCAAAATACATAATTATTTTTAAAACTTGACATCCGATTTCAAATTTTCATAGAATTCTTCTTCAAGAAAGTAAATTAAAGAAACCTTATGTGAAACAAATAACTTCCTCTACCCTTAACATAAAAGTCACATAAGGCCTATTCACGAGACAAGAATTTGTGTGTGAAGCGAGTGGCTTATAAATACCCTTAAGAGATTTTATTGGGAAAATGTACTGAATAAAAATTTTAGCTCTTAGTATAGCCTGCCACATTTTACTATAATATATTATGGAAATTGCATTCCCGAAGTATATACAATCCAAAGCAAATCTAATAAAATGGACTCATATAACTTCATTTACCTTAAGCATGGGCAATACTATTACTTCAATTCACATTCTTATATGGCACAAGAGGCGATTTTCCAAGGAGTCTGTATTTAGTTGTCTCATCCTGTACCAAAACTGTTTGCCATGCAAAGCAGAGCCTGAGTTTCTACAAATGGTGGCTGACTTAGAACTACCCTTCAGTTAATTGAAAAAAAAAAGAGTGCGTGGAACGCCACGCGACAGAAGTAAAACTTTATTTTATTTTTTTATTTTTTCAATTTTTTATTATTGGATTTTTTCAATTTTGCATTATTGGACTTTTTAATATTGGGTTTTGGACTTTTTTAATTTTGGATTTTGGACTTTTTTATTTTGTATCTTTGAATTTTTAATTTTGTATCTTTGAATATTTAATTTTGGATTTTTTAAATTTTCGATCTTTAAATTGTTTATTGTTTGATTTTTTAAATTTTTTATTTTTTTATTTTTAAATTTTTTATTTTATTATTTATTAAATTTTGGATTTTTGGATGTTATAATTTTTAATTTTGTTTTTTCAAATTTTGGAAATTTGTATTTTTTAATTTTGGATTTTTAATTTTGGATTTGTGCGGTAATGAACCTCCGGGTTCCATAAAATAGATAATATACCTTTAGATTGCTTAGAAATTGTCTATTGCTACTGAGGAAGTAAGGTCTGAAAAATTTCCTTTGATTACTCCTAATCATTGAGTTGATTGTTTTCTGTGCAGTCCGCACCAAAACAAGTAAGTAATTTCGTTCGGTTTTGAGTGTGACTGATTTCGTGACGGTTTTAGTGTGACTGATTGTGACTGATTTCGTGACGGTTTTAGTGTGACTGATTTTCCCAATTTACCCTCTACCATCACTAAAGAAGTTTTACTTCAAAAAAAAGTTTCACATACAAATGCTCGTATTATAAGCACCTCATGCACAAAGTTAAAACAAAATCGTTTCCAAGAAGATTGCAAGAAATGAAATTTCCTTCATATAAAGCAGTAGTAAAAGTAAAAGAAAGTCGTCGTTAATCACATCCCCAGAAGATATCTAAATACAACATTTTATTTTAATATGATTTTTCATTCTCGAGCTATGCTGATCACAGACACACACAGACATGTTTCTAAAAATAGCATTTTTGGATTCAGGGATCTCAAAACATGCATTTATGGAGGTACCTATCAATAGATAATGTGAAAACTAAGAACTATGATAAATTTAAAGTCTTTAGCTTGCTTCTTGTGGAGAAAAATGTCAATAACAGATAGACAGATGCATGAGTTGCATCCAGGGGTGTATTTTTTGGTCGACCGGGCTACCATCAGTCCAATAAAAGTGTATACCAGGAGGGCGGTTAAGTAGAGTGAGTTATGTCTAGAAAAATATTTCACAAGTGATTCTCATTGTGGAAGCCTATGCACTCATGTAATAAACGTTAGTTTCTAATAACCGTTATTCTTTAAATATTTTTATGATTATACTTCCATCTATCAATATTTCTTGTTTGACTTGCCTGTAAGAAAAACAGATTATTTGGCATGTGACTGCATACGATAACTAAAGACAAAGGTTCAATGTAGACAGGTGGATAAATAAATAGATAGGTAGATAAGATAACAAATTCTAGCGAATACCGGTATAATTTCATTGGCCATATCATATGTTTGTTTATTGTTTATAGTAGTTCAAAGTAGCTAACTACATGATTGGATGTTTTGATTTGTATTTTCTATAATTGCTTAATAAAATTTCAGGAGATCCTTTCAAGCTCTTGGTGTATATAAAATATTTCTAGTAGTATTGTCTCATAATTTTTGCGTGCTATTGGATAGCAGGCTAATGGATACAGTTTCTGACTATTTATTACATTGGAGTTCTAGGGTTCAAATCCTGGTCAAGTGTAATGTGTTTTCTTAAGCAGATAAACTTATCCTTCACTAGCGATTCCAGGGCCATAGTGCCATCAGAGGGATTAGGCAAATTGAAAAGTGCCAATGACCTCATCTTTATTTAGCTTGCAATATAGTATGACTGATGTAAATGTTATAATACAACTTATTTTTGTGCAAAGCAAAATACTGTTACTGGTTCTTTCATTTCAAAATGACATTTACATAATAAATTTCTGTGTATAAGCTCTTTCTGATTATCAGCTTTAGCCATTTCTACCTTTGAATAAATTTATATTCCAAGCGAGGACTACTTCATGATGGGGCAACAGGTAACATTCCAAAAAATTTTGCCAAATTCTGTCGTGAATTTAATTTCACCACGGACTTCCTAAGAGAAATAGCCATATCAACATCAAAGGGCTCCTTATTAATTTTATGCCATCATTTATATGACCCAAAATGACTAACTGATTTGATATTACTAAACATCTAAAGGTACTGTCTCTATCAAATTTTGTATTTTCGTATTCTGTGCATTATAGCCAAAGATAGTCTAAATAAATAAATGAATAAATAAATAAATAAATAATAATAAAGAAGAAGAAGAAGAAGAAGAAGAAGAAGAAAGAGACATCAGTACTCCATAAAGCTGTAGTATCAGCAGATGATAAATTAACACCACTAAATCTATATGACACTGAGGGAGATGTAATGGATAAAACAAGAACTGTGGCTGAGAAGAAAGCACAGTGGATGCAAGCTGTGCTGCACGGAAGACATCCCTACGAACTTGAGTAGGACCATGTAGACAAAGAAGCATCGAGTAAATGGCTGAGCACTGGGAACCTATTCAGTGAAACAGAAGGTTTTATGCTTGCTATACAAGATCAAGTAGTGTTCACTAAAAATTATCAAAAGTTTATAGTGAAAGACCCCGATCTCACAACAGATAAATGCAGGAAATGTCATCAGCGGTCAGAGACTATAGATCACATTATAGCCGGTTGCACCATTCTGACTCAAACGGAATATACCTCTCGATATAATCAAGTAGCAAATATAATTCACCAAAAGCTGGCATACAACATGGAAATGCTACAAGAAGAAGTACCCTACTACCTGTACAAACCGGAGCCAGTCATGGAGAATCAGAAGTACAAGCTCTACTATGACAGAGGTATCCTGACTGACCACACAGTGCCACAGAACTGGCCTGACGTCGTCATCGTGGACAAGAAACAGCACTCTGCAATGATAGTTGATGTAGCTGTACCAAACAGCCGGAACATAATGGAAACTTCCAAGGAAAAGAAGCAGAAATATATAGAGTTGGCTGAAGAAGTAAAATACCTGTGGAAAGTAAAGAAGGTGCAGATTATCCCTAATATAATATACACTACAGGAGTTGTTCCTCATGAGCTACTCAGGAACCTAGAACAACTTGGTTTGTCGACAAACACCTTTATCTAGATGCAAAAATCAGCAATTCTCTCTACATGCAGGATAGTTCGTCAGTTTCTAGGAGTTGTGGAATAATGTGTACCATCAGCCTTCACTTGGAAAACTGTCCCGTGAAAGCTATTAATCCCAGAATGTATATTTCTGTTTAGAGGTCATTGCATTCATTTAAACCACCCGGCGAAGACACTCCTTTTGTATAAAAGAACTCAACATTCCTTTCTTTTTCGCATTGAATACCTGGCTTCCAGCTGCCCTCATTTTACAATTGTGACAAGTGAAGTGATGTAGAATCTGTGCTAAAATTTGTAACTGTCTTATCGTTTACAGCACCTTGTGTATAACTATGGTATTCCCGCATATTTACCATAATTTAAATTGTTTAGTGTACTTCGGACTCACCCAACATTTAAGGCTCTGTTTTCAAGATAAAAAAATGTGTCTTATGGTCCGTAAAATATGGTATACATCGACATTAATTGCCGGTAGTTACTGTCCAACTGTGCAAAATATTTGGCACCAAGTTTTAATATTTTGATAAGATATATTTTGGTTGCCAAGTGTATTTGAAAATTGGAAACTAGATACCAGTAACCCTGAAATGTATGTTATCAAGTCAGTCTAAAGCAATATATCATTTCATACCCACTTGAAAGAGACTAGAGGAGTCTAAATTCCAAAACCGCACACAAGTATCACCACTCTGAACATAAGTACTTCATGTCATTACGCAGTGAAGTGTTTATTCTATACTTTAACCTTGTTTGCATGCTTCTCTGTGTTGACTGTTGATATCAAATTGTGATGGTACACATAGATTAAAGAATAACTATTTTTGTTTTTATTATGGTTGTATCAACTTTCATCATATTAAAAGTCCATTTCTTAGCTTGTATATCAGGCTGTTGGATTCACAACAGTGTACTGCATAAAGTAGTTAGATTTGCTTTGAATTTGACCAGACAATGGACTTATGGACATGAAGCAAAGCTATTAACGTCAAACATTTCATAATGAATCAGTTTTACCCCTGAGTACATAGACTGTGGTCCACAGGCTTTTATAAAACACATCTGAAAAATTAATTTTATAATCAGAGGATCTATGTATCATTTTTCTGAATAACCTAAATAATGGACATTTCGTATTCTCACTGTAAAACAAGAATTATAGCAATTAGGAACTTAATATACATAATTTTGACAAAACCTCTTTTCTCATGCATAATAAAAAACAAACACATCAACATGACCCTTTCTAACTTTCTTCATTTTAACTAAATTGCATCCTCACTTCTGTAATAGTGATGAAAATTTGAGAGGTTGCTCAGACTAATTTAATACAACCTGTCACCCCAGACATAATTATGCTATTTAGTCTACTCTCCCAGTTGCATGAAATTTTAAACTCACTTTTTGTTAACTAGTACAGTGAGTCCCACGCAAGAGTTGGGCAATGATGCGGGTTTCTGCGACGTGGCGGGCACAGCTCCAACTCCCGAGCGATCGGGTGAAATATCTACTCAAATAAAGCCACGAACGGTGTGATGATTCAGGTTCTCACATTTACAGTTAAAATTACAATGAAAATAGCCATGTACCTCATCACAAGAGATGTTGGAAATGTTCTCCTCTTGCATCCACACAATACTGGCACCTTTTTAGGAAATTTTTCTTTAATGTGAATAAGTTCAGCTTCCGAGATAGAGTTGGAAGTTGGAGCTGTGCCTGCTGCGACGTAGAAACCCGCATCATTGGCCAACTCTTGCATGGGACTCACTGTACATAAAATTGCTTCATAATATGCAAATATTACTTAATTGGTTATTCTGTGAGCAATAGAACTCATGTAAAAAAAGAAAACTAATATCTGTACTCTGTACTTCGAATGGAATGAAATAATAAAAATCCTTACACATACTTTGTTTTTGATGACATTAATGCCAACTTGGAGGAAAATCGAACAAATTGATTTGATCATGACTGCATAACATACAAATCTGCAGACAAACAGATGAAATAACAGTAAACCATTAGAGTTAAGTAAAAAATGTAATGGGACAAAGTTGTAAAAAATTTTATACCTGAGAGTGGAAGTATTACCGAATTACCTGAGCCATAGGGTATATCTCCGGTCCAACAACCAATTTTGCATTTGTTCTAAGATCGTCACGTCACTTTCTCTTGTTTATTGAACACAGGGAAAATGTTGGATGAATTGACTTTGGCATTTTATTCAGTTAACTTTACTCTTGTTCATCTGTCTATTGTCATGGGGACGTGTCCCCGATCTGGTATTCACCTTATAGAGTGAGGGAAACCTCGCGAAAACCTCACTCAGATTGGTTGCTGCGAGGTTATCCCGCAGCTTCCGAGGCAAGTCTTGGGCAATTTGCCATATCAGTCCTGCTCAGTATGGCCCCCAGGGATCTGAGCATTCCCCCAAGGCGTATTTGTCTCATATTTGGTATATCTTAGGCATAGTGGAAGTAGTCTTCAGATTTTTATAGCATGAACCGTTTGGCTACATTCATTAACAGAAGTTTAAAATTGCATGAAAAAGATCCATTAAAAAGATCACCATCTTGAAACGAAATAAAACAAATAAAAATCCTTACATATACATAGTATTTAATGACCTCAAGAAACATTCATGCCAAACTGGAAGAAAATCAAACATATTTAGTCATGAATACATAAGAAAGAAATTTACAGACAAACAGATGAAATGCTGAAGGACAAGTTAAAACAGGACCTCATTTTGCTTGGTCAATAATAAAATACCTAAGAAATCTTTTCAAATTAGTTTCCAGAAAAAGTTTTGTCATTAAACTTTCTGATATAAAACATCACTAGCTTTTAAATGAAGGATAAGACCTTATACTAATCAAGAATATATCTTTAAATATTCACTCAATTAAAAAAATAAAATAAAACTTGTCAGAAATATTACTTCTTTCAAAATTTTGTAATATTTAATTTTTAAATTGGTATTGTGCAAGCATTTTTTTATCTTTCCATACCCTTATAAAGCCCCATGTTATTGCTATACAAATTATTTACAGACTAAAATATTTCCAGAAGTGATTAAATCCATAATATGAATCTATTATATAAAATGTGTTGTCCGAAGACCCAAAGCATATTGATTGGCTCTCGAAGGCAGCCAATCAGCAGTCAGCTGCCACAAACCAGTAGATGAATTACACTTTGAAAGCAAATGCTGGCTCATTACATATGTGTAGAATAGAATAGAATAGAATTTTATTTACATGCTTTTACATACTTAGTTATCTACATCCACTTTAAACATCTCTTATCTATAAGTCTAGCACTACCCACTAAGAATCCCCTCATACTATAACCCCTGGGTTTACATATGTGTAAGGTATCGATCGAAAGATTTTTTTTTGCTCTGGTTTAATCAAGTTTCATACCGTTGAGTTAATGCGTATCTTGGAGAAAATATTAAAATTAAACTGTTATATTTTAAAGTCAGTTCAATTCAATTCATTGAAAAATTCATAACAATGAAACAAAATGATAAATGCTATTATGATAAATGCGATTATGCTCAGCTTTGAAGGTAAAATTATTAAAGTTTAATGTACATTAAATTTTTATGTGAGTAGCCTACATTTCATTTTAAACACTCCTTACTTTTTTTATGTGCCAGTATTAATTTATTAACTGACTGATTGTTTAGTGTTTGAAGGCAGTTTCACTGTCTTATTATAACTTGTATGGCTGTGCTAAAGGTACAATTAACCGACGCGTTCAGTGAATCGTATTCAAACATTGATTACCAGTGCATTCTGTGAAATCCGCATCCCCTATAAGTTACAGGTAACAAGCCTCAGTTTTGATACAGGACGGGTTCATATCAATTTGAGCAAATATTATAATAAGTTACTGTGCATTCTATTGAAATATATGGCTGCTGGTTACCTTATCTACATTTTACTTTTAATGTGAGTATTTTTCACTTTAAACACTCCTTGCAAGTAACAGGCCTAAAATAATTTCTGATGAATTGTTTTTAGATTGAATGTAGTTTTGCTGTAATCATGTGAAATGTTCAAAAATGTTAAGCATTTCTTATGTCAGTATATACAACTGTTAAGAAAGTTAATAAAAAATACAGTGCTTTAGGGAAGCAATGTTGACTCTTCGGGTTTGTTCCATGCATGAGCTGATTGATATATAATAATTTCAATGTAAAAACAAACATGTCGAGAAATAATATTATTACAATATCTACCGGTACTAAGTTATAATTAATATAATTTTTACATGAATCTAGCTAAATGTTAGCTAGCATGAATTGCTAGTTTTGGTTAATGTATGGTAGCCCTTTAAGTTTGATTGAGACACTGTGAGACAGATATGGTAGTTGAAAATCTTACAAATGGTTATCAAATCTTCTGACACAGTCAAATTAATAATATCACAATTCAATAATCCGATAATTTATAATTTAATAATTTCCTCAAAAAATGATCAAGAAACGGATGTACAAACTCTACTATTTTACTTATATAAAATAAGAAAATAATGTGTTGGCATGCTATGTAGTTCATAATACTGATACTACAACCATAGCTCATGAGCAACTGTGTCTGCAGAACTTACCATTCACATGAAGTTATACCAAAAGACTAAACGAGGTGAGGTTTTGTACATGCACACTGCCTCAGGAATAAAAAAATAATGAAACAAAAGTGCCAAAGGCTATCACATGGAAGGATCATGACAACTTAAGAAGGTCACCTAAAAGCTCTTTTTAACTCCCTATTACATGTGTTGTATATTATCTGTATGAATACTAAATATGTTGATGCTCTTATGTATAATTATCTTCCACTTCTTGCTTAGTGACATGGAACATTCCATGATACCATTAAGCAATCACAGGCTTCTTGTACATAACTGAACCCATGAGAATAATTTGCACAATAAATTTTTCAGACTGTATTACATCATCCAAATGGAATCTCACATCTTAAGAAGTTTTCATTCAGCTCTTTTTTATTTTCTTACTGCTGATGACTTTCTCTTATTTTTACTACCATTAAATATGAAAAAAATTGTTTTTTAGATTTAAAAAGAAAATGGTTTTAAAAATTAAAAACAGGAGACCTTATTCAACACAGACATATTCAGGCTAAAAGGAGGTATTCCTCAGGTTCGCGAGTGACCCCTGGTGATCTCAGCGGATTTGTGACCGGAATGTGCCAGTCCCCTACCTGCTTAAATCTAAGGACACACACACACCCAGTCCTAAACCCGGGAAAGGAATTTTTCACTACTGAAAAATCCCCAACCCAACCGAACCCGGGCCACTGGAGTGGAAGGCAGGCATGCTACCGACTCACCCACGGCAGCGACAAGTTAAGAACTTCAAATGTTTTCAGAAAGACATAGGGAACAGGGGGAAAAAAAAAAAAAACTGGAGTCAAATGGTCAGATGAAAGGAAATGTGTTGATTAAATTCAGAGTAAAAGTATTCTACACATGAAATACATTACTTGCCCAAGAACTTCAGGAAACACAGTAGCATTCAGAACAAGGAACAAAATACAGTACTTAACAGAATACAACCAACAAAGAACACACAACACTGAAACAGGGATACAGTATTTTAAGAATTTAAAAATCAAACATCGTGATCATAGCCTATATTATTATCATGTCATAACAGAAACCCAAATATTGTATGTTAAGCTACCAAACAATCTACTGAGATAAAATAGAATAGAATAGAATACCGTACTTTATCTATTGTTAGACAACACATGTTGCAATAGATCAAGACAGATACAGATACAATAGATACAGAAGATAATAAAAGTATCCAATTATGATACCATATACAATTTACAAACTAATAACATTCAGTAGCAAAATACAAAGTTAAATATATGTAAACATTAAGGTATCACAGTTAAAATATAATTTCTTGAAAGCATAGTACTAGGTTATATATATAGAGTAAGTTAAGTAACACCAACTATTACATCTTGAAATTCTGTAATATCATAAATTACATTGCTCCGGAGTATGTTTTTAATTTGGTTTTATAAGATTACATCGAAAGAGAAAAGTTATGAAAATTACGTGAAACACAAAACTAAACTCTGCTAGAAATTTGAACTTACTATAGTAAGCTTCTGGAATTCTTTTTACTAGCCTATAGTTATATGAAACAGGCCTCTGTTTATGAATAGGCCTGCATGCAGTCTTAAGAGTATTTTCCACAGGGGCATAATTTTATATAACAAAATCCCAGATAAGCTAAAAACCTATCAAACAAGTCAATTCAAAAAGGCAGTTAAAAAAATGCTCCTGCATCATATGCCGTACACTGTTGATGAATTCCTGAACCTTGAACTCATTAACTAGGTAAGTGTAACATCTTACCTTGTTACTGAGTTATATGATACAACCCTAATATTGTACTTAATCTTACCTTCATTCTGTATTAGTTACAGTTAGTTATAAGAATTGTTAGTTATTAGATTTAGATTTAGTTCCCTGACGAAGCCAATATTTCTGTGTAGAAATTTACGGTGAATAAATATATTATTATTATTATTATTATTATTATTATTATTGTTATTATTATTATTATTATTATTATTATTCTTATTATTCTTCTTCTTATTATTATTATTATTATTATTCTACTATGATCACAAGATGACTAAAAGTTAGCCATTTTATAAGCTAGGGAGAGAAGTTTTAAATTTACATTTTTATCAAAATTGTTTGAGTCACTCTTTTTAAATCAAAATTTGGGAACAAATTTCCATGAAAACTACTGGTAGGCCTACTCTTAATATCTTAGTTCAATAAAACAAATTCTAGGGCATGCAATATGAGTGAAACAAAGTTAATAAACAATAATTTTATTCCAATACAACACACCCTTTATTGCAAAAGACCTGCAGAAACAAAAGAAATGGGAAAAATAAACGTCGTTCTGAAATAAAGTTTAGGAATGAAGTTTTTTTGACAGTGAAACTATACTATACTAAACTATAGATAAGATGATCAATAGACACACAAAGTGGAACAAAATCAAAGAAATTAGTACATTAGAAAACCTAGAAACAACAAAAAAAGTTTTAAAGAAGTTCAATTACCACCCCAAATTGTTTCACAAATTTGAAAAAGTTTTTAAGGATTACAATATTAAATTAGCACCACAAAACAAATACACCATTAGGAATCTACTAAACCATCCATTGAAAAACAAAAAACTGAACTCTCAGGCATATACCAAATAGAATGCAATGACTGCCCCAGGTATATGTTGGACAAACTAAGAGAAAGTTAGAGACAAGATTGAAGGAGCATCTAAGAAACGTGAGACTAATGCAAACTGAAAAATCCGCAGTTGCTCACCACTGCTGGACAGAAAACCACCATGTTAAGAAAGATATAAAACTGTTAAAACATGTGAAAAAAACATCCGAATTGAATGTATGGGAAAAAATCTTCATCATCAAGAATGAAGACCATGCCATGAACTTCGAGATCCCGTAGTGATGACGTAGTGAGACTCACCACAAACAAAACAGATGGCAGCACACAGAACTTCACACAACACAGTCGCCAGAACGCCAGTCGACCGCTAGCCGACGATGGGAGGGTACTTACCTCTTGAAACATGTCCTAGTAATGGTACCTAAGTGAGCTAAAAGTGTCGTTCTGAAAACTTCTAGGAATCATGAAACATGTTTTTCCAGTTTGTTTAACCTCACTTTCAATTTATTCCATGCCCACTTACATTCTCTATACTACGTAACTTGTACATGAGAAAGTAAACTGCATAAAATTACAATTAAAAAGAAGTGGTAATTTGCCAAGTCCTCGTGATGATGAATCTACTCCTAGAGTAGGTGGTGTCAGATGTAGAATTGAAAAGAAAGGTATAAATAATAAAAGCATTATTGAAAAAAGTTCCAGTTTTCAGCTTTCTTAGAGCCAACATTTTCCATGAATCAATTACAGCATGTAATCTTTTATTTCTCACAATAAAGAAATTACTTTTCTTGAAACTAATTTTTCAACTGAAATGTGCAGGGAAACTGAAAAGTATGAAAGATCAGGCTGCCATAGGGAAACTGTACTGAAAATTAAATACCAGTACTTAAAATAAAATATTATAATAATATACTGTATTTACAAGGACTGTACAGGTTGTCATGTTGAAATTCCACTGGAAATAAGATCTGTAAAAAACTTAAATAGTTTCAAAAAAAAGTTGAAGATTTTTCTATTAAATGATTAAGTGAACAATATTTCTATTATATTTACTGTGTATACTTATTTGTGTAAATTATTGTAACAATTTTATTATAATAACTTTGAATTTTGTCATCCTTGTAATACTGTCCCTTAATGTGAGCAATTGGCTCGTTGGGACCTTTTGTTAAATAAATAAATAATTAAATAAATAACCTACCTTCAAATTTTGCATATCGATAGCTGTTCATTACAGATGGACACATGCAAAAAATTAGCTGCTCATATTAAAATGTGGGTGAAAACCTCTTTATATTGTTGCATAAAGGAACAATGGTGGGCATTTGTACAGCCTGCATGCTGGGAACATAAGCGACAGTGGGAAAAGTGTTGGAGGTACCATGTTACTCCTTGAATATGATTCGCCTATTTGCTTTAGAGAACCACATCTTTTTAGACATTAAGGGGTCTGTTTTAATTGTTGGTCTCTGTGGGTGTTAATAGAAGTGTGACCACTCAGGCACTCAGTTTGCATGATTAATACAATGCACACTGAATTTTTCGTCATGTACACTGAACCAAAACATTAGCGCTTCAATCAGCCTGTTCTTAATGTTGGCATTCCTTGTCCAGACAAAACTCTTAGGTTTTAAGAATGCTAACTTACATAGGCCTACTACATGTACATCATTATAGGCCAAAGTAAGAAAAATGAATTAATTAAAACCACATATGAGATTCCCTTTGCTAATCCTAAACACTAATTACTTCACAAGAGGTACTGAAATACAAGCATCAGAGGAGGTTGTTGGTCATTACTCATTATTACAATAGTCATTCCCTCCCTTAGAGATAAAGAAAGGAAGATATAAGGAAAACTACACATAGGCCTATATGGGGTATCTTGCCTTGCAATACTGGGACAGACGGCATGCGGTGGGTAGGAAGACATGCAACTCCCTCCCTTATATTAGTGTGAGGATACTCAATATTTTGAATTTACGAGATTTACAATTAATTTTTGCCCACCTAGTTAATATGAGCAGGTAATTTTTTGCATGTGTCTATCTGCAGTGAAAACCTACAGATACGCTAAAATTGAGGGTAGGTTTCAACATAACAGCCCATACAGTTCCTTTGTTTGCTTGGTTTCTCTACCCCTAAAAAAACAAATGAAACAGAATAGCACTGGAAAACTTAAATAAGCTTCTCCAGTTTACGGTACTTATTTATTGGCTTTGTATTTTTGTCTTCTTTAACTATGAACTATCCTTTATTACAGTTCTTTTTCGCAAAAGGATTCTGAAGTCTGATTCTAACCGAATGCTTTACTAATAACAGTAAGCCATTCATATGATTGGAAGTCCTAAAGATACAGCTGTATATAATATTGTGACCTCAGTAGGCCTACATGTACCGGTAACAAAAAGCAATATGGGATCAAGAGTCAACAGTCAAAGAAAACATAAGAATTAAGATTCCTCTGAGTTTAGCAGTAGCGTAGCTTGGCATTGTGTTCTGGGTAAACTATGTTTTAAAAATTAAATTTATAATGATTGTTTAAATGACACACGAATCCTCAAATATTAGTAGTGCTGTAAATAACAAAATACTGGGATTCAATTTGATATAGGCCTATATCTTTATAAAGTATTACTATAGGTATTATTATTATTATTATTATTTACATTTTATATTCCTTCAACACTCCATCCTTTTCCCCGCCAAATAGTAAATACACTATTTATGGTAGTAACTCCAGTTAACTAATTAAATTTACTGTACCAGGACAGGATGTGTAAAATGTTTTACACATTTAAAATGGTTATTTTCATGCAGGACAATGTCAAGCTCGGGAGTTGGTAATTTACCTTAGTTTCACACGTTTTTTCATAAGACAGAACCGAAAACAGGGTTTTTAATAGGTGATAAACTCTATCGGTGGAATTGTTTATGCTTGTAAAACGATTAAACATGCAACACTGAAACATTATCAACCACACAGTTTAGGCCTAAAACACTGCACTCAGCAATGACAATGTAATGTTTGTGTTACCCCGGGTATCTGAACGATGAGACTACGACCCCAATAAAACTTTCTAGTCTCTGCGGTGGTGCCATATGTTGCTCTTGCGCAAGGAATTAGCCTGCCTTCTCTCAACGAGGTTGATATTTAGTGGGAAAAGTCATATAACTCACACTTGAAGAGACTACAACTTGGCTGACCACAAACACAAGTTGACGCATAATAACAGTAGGAGTTGGGTGTGCAGCTGCGAAAAATATTTTAACGATAGTACTAATGGGTTTACAATGATTAATGACTTGGTTTATTTATTTATTTATTTATTTATTTGTTTATGATTCCACTTATTTTCTTAGAACACTATGTAGTTAGACTCAGTCTCAAAGTCTCCCCTCACGCTACGCCACTGGAGTTTAGATATGAATTTGTTTTGTTTTCATGACATTGCAAAATTGAAGCAGCTAGATTTTACCAGATCACTGATACCATTTCTTGCTCTTTTTTTGTTGTTGTGCAAAATCAAACACAACTAGATTATACTGGTAACATAATGTCATTTCATCATGTCAAGTTTATACTTAACTGATAAAGAAATGACATATGTCCAGATAACTCATGGTATAAAAACAGCAGCAGTCTTAAGCAACACAATTACAATACTTAGACTTCATTTGTGTGGAAGTATAGGTCTGTAAATAAAGCTGTTTGTATAATTGGTCGGGGAGGAGTTTCAATAACTATTCTTTGCCACTAATTTTCTTCCAAAAACATATTATTAAAATTTTTCAATCTAATCTTCTTGTCTAACTGCCTAAATTGACATTTTATAAAATTAATGTAATATAGTGTCTATCAAATTTATAAATATATTTTATTAACTTACATTCACAGACATTCAAACTTTAGATGTAATCCCCATGCATACCACATAAGACGAAACCAAACAAATCCTTTAATTGAACCTAAATGTTTCCCATCTGCAGATTTAAACACACTTCTAGTTTTGGTCACAGATTATACAATTCCATTGTTAAAAATAACCCTCAGTTAATTAATCTGAAAAATTACAAATTTAAATTTATTATATAAATATTTATTTTTTATATTTCTTCTTTTTAAAAATTTCCTTCCTCTTATTGTTGTGGTTCAGTGTAATTGATTGTATTTTTAATTAAGATACATAGTATTAGCTATTACTAGTTTTCAGCTAAACTTCTAAATCTTAATCACTGGGATAAAAGTTAATAGACCTTATGTCAAGTTGAGAGCATCAATATTTTTTGCGATAGAGAATAAGATTGCATTTTGGCAAATTGTTATTAAGTGTGTGTGGTGGACGAAAAAATGTCTGTCCGTCTGTCTGTCCGTCTGTCCGTCTGTCCGTCCGTCTGTCTGTCTGTCCGTGTGTCTGTACGCACCATAACTCAAATACGCTTTTTCGGATTTTCATTAAACTTGGAAAACACATTTATAATGTCCATGGAAAGAACCCTATTGATATTGAACCAAATCGGTTCACCGGTACCGGAGTAATGCCCAATTTAGTGCCTATTTTAATAGATTATGGCGCCTTTCTAATAGCAAGGCGCCATCACTCAAATATGCTGTATCGGATTTCCATGAAACTTGGTATACCCATTTATGACGTCCATGAGAAGTGCCCTATTGAATTTGAACCTAATCTGTTGACCGGTACCGGAGTAAAACCAAATTTAGTGTCTACTTTAAAGGCGCAATAACTCAAATACGCTTTATCGGATATTTATGAAACTTCGTATACGCATTTATAATGTCCATGGGAAGACGTTTATTGATATTGGACCAAATCGGTTGGCCAGTACCGGAATAATGCCCAATTTAGTGTTTTTTATGTTAATATATATAAGAAGTCGCGATAACTCAAATATGCTTTATTGGATTTTCCTGAAATTTTGTATACCCATTTATAATGTACGTGGAAAGACGTCTACTGATATTGGACCAAATCGGTAGACCGGTACCGGAGTAAAACCCAATTTAGTGTATATTTTAAAGACGCGGTAACTCAAATACGCTTTACCGGATTTTTATGAAACTAGGTATACACATTTATAATGTCCATGGGAAGACGTCTATTCATAATGGATAAAATCGGTTGACCTGTTTCGGAGTAATGCTCAATTTAGTGCCTATTTTATGGTAATATACGTATTCGAAAGAATTTATTAAAAAAATGAAAATCAGTTATCTTGACAGCATAGCCTATTGTTTTACTGTGATCTTATAAGGCCTTGGAAATTAAAATACAGGTAGCTATGACAAAAAAAACATATTGATTTACATGCGCTTATCCAACTAGACCGTTAAAATGACCCAGGTGGCCGAGATGGTAGACCTTTCTTCTTCCGTAAGCCCTGCTTAATGAATAAATCTGGAGCTTAACTTGGAAATCAATTTAAAAAAAACATATTCTGCATATCATAATTGCAGTCATAACTGATTAAAGAAAAACATACTGGCACTTTGTTACATTAGTTTACCTGATTTTATTAATGCCTAAAGTGATCCTTTACAAACTTGTTCCTAACGAAATCAAGTTATAACTTTATGTGATCTTGTAGGCTTCCATGGGTGGATACTATAATATCTTGGCTTTCTGGGTGGCATCGCATATTAAAATTTAAAACCAATGTATTGTTTACCTTGTAGTGACCTTGTTTTGGGTTGGTTTTTAGAAGACTGAACTCCTAAGTTAATTAATTTTTTTATTTTAAATTTAGTGCTTTCATAGATAAGCAATTTATGATAAAGTAATCCCAAAAAATTACACTTTAGGAACTTGTATGATATAATTCCTAAAGTAATGAGAAAGAAAAACACACTTCAGAGACTTGATCGTAGATAATATTTTATGTCTGTTGCAGACCCAAAATAAAAAGTAGAAGAATAAAAAAAAAGAAAAAAGAAAAAAAGAAAAAAAAAAAGAAGAAGATATTTTGAATGCTTTAATAATGTACGAAAATGTGATGGAAGGCTTAGGAAACTACAAATGAATATTTTAACAGTTGAGGTTTTTTAAATTTGTTTTTATTTTTATTTAAGTTATACTCCTTTCAGCATCAAGATCATATTAGGAGTTCTAGGAGTTCAAGACCTATTCCAGTAGGTCATGCAACTATTGATGTGCAATTGTTTCTCTATTGTTTACGGTGTCTGTTAAATTTAAACTCGTATATTAATTTTAATGACTATCATACCGGATGAAATAGCAGGGATGATTCATGGTGAGTAAATATCCAAATTGGGTATTTACCTTTATGACTGAGGAAACCTTGAAAAAACACAAGTCAAATTGACCGACTATGGGATTTGAATCCGGGAACCCCCAAATGTGAGTCTAAGATGTTACCATCTCAACCATTTCTATTAACCTTTGTTATTGACTTTGCAAAAAATATGAAACAAGAAATGCAGAGCTCATGCTAATCTATAATCTAAAAACGTTAATCAATGAGCCTACCCGAATAACTGCCCACTCCCAAACTACAATTGACCAATGTATCGTCAACAAGCCAAACTTAATCTACCAAGCATCTGTCTTTGATGCTGGGCTGTCAGATCACTCTGCACAATCAATAAGTATATTCAATCCCCATCCGAAAGCCACCAAAAATTCCAAACATCCACTTATCAAATACAAATACGGCAGGAAATACAACGAATCCAACCTATGTAATTTAAATCAACTCCTAGAACAAGAAACATGGGATAGAGTATATCAGCCTCAATCAGTCAATCTTGCTTGCAAAGAGCTCCTAAACATCCTAAATCACAACATGGACATTGCAATCCCAATTACCAAGTTAATGACTCACCAACGAACGAAACCATGGATAACAACAGGAATAAAAATCTCCAGTAAAAATCTAAAACGCCTCTCTAAACTTTCAAAAACTACCCAAGATCCTAGAATACTAAATTACACCAAAATATACAAAAAAACATTCAATAAAGTAATTAAAGCAGCAAAAAAATTGAGTAATGATAATTACATAAACAAAGCTAACAACAAGTCTAAAGCAATGTGGACTATAATTAATGATGAGATCTCTATTAAAAATAAGGATGACCCTATATCAATAACAATAAAAAATCCCAATTTAATATCCGACCCTAAACAAGTTGCTTCAATCTTCAATAACCACTACAGCTCCGTAGCCAAAAAAATTATTCACAAAAAACAAGCAACTAATCCAACAGCTCACCAAGTTAGACCCAACTTTAACAAAAATGACAATACTATCTTTCTTTATCCTGTAGAAAGAAATGAACTATTGAATATTATTAACAACCTTGCCAGTAAAAACTCAGTAGGAATAGATGGAATCCCCACTTCTCTAATAAAATCATGTAAAGAACATCTTATAGATCCTCTTTGTCACCTAGCAAACTTATCTCTCTCAACAGGCCAGTTTCCAGATATATTAAAAACAGCAATTATAAAGCCCATATATAAAAAAGGCCCAAAAGACAACGTGGAGAACTACCGACCAATATCCCTCCTATCACCTATATCCAAAATCTTAGAGAAAATTATGTATAATCGACTGTCATCATTTCTGACTCACTGTGAAATAATAACAGAACACCAACATGGCTTCATAAAAGGAAAATCAATTGAAACAGCAGTCTATAAATTCATTGAGCACGTTAGATTCATACTCGATTCAGGACAAAGTTGCATTGCTTTATTCCTAGATTTATCTAAAGCCTTCGACATATTAGATCATGATCTACTACTAATGAAATTAGAAAACTATGGGATAAGAGGGGCAGCCTTAAACTGGTTAAAATCATACATCTATAATCGTAACCACGTAGTTGAAATTTCTTATCCAAACAAAAAAAAACCGTACTCTTGAAAAATACATGTCTGGAAAGAAAACATCACAATATGGAGTCCCTCAAGGCTCAGTCCTTGCTCCCCTTCTTTTCATACTTTTTATCAATGACCTACCACTAAATAACGATTCTGAACTCACCACCCTGTTTGCGGATGACACAAACATTCTGCTAACTGGCAAAAATCAAATCCACCTTAAGAGCAGTATCGAAACAGTGACACAGCAACTCTTAAATTGGTTCAGTATAAATGGCCTCATACTTAATGTAAGCAAATCAATAGCAATATCCTTTCACCATAAAAGGAATAAAAATCCCTCAAAGCCAACCATTACATTTGAAAATTCCATTACCTATGCTCCGTCAACAAAATTCCTGGGCATAATTATAGACGAACACCTGACCTGGAGCCCCCATATCGAAGAAATAAGTAAGAAATTAGGAAAATTCATATATGCAATCTACCACATCAAAAAAGTCACAAATCCATCCACAACCAGATCTCTTTACTTTGCACACATACATAGCATTATCAGATACGGGATCATTTTTTGGGGTAATAGCACCAAAAGCGCATCAATATTTAGGCTTCAGAAAAGAATAGTTAGAATCATACATGGAGCAAATAGAACTGACTCATGCAAGCCTATCTTCAAAGCCTTACAAATTATGCCTGTACCAACTATTTATATATTTGAACTATTATTATTCATTAAAAAACACATAAACGACTACACCAGAATCGAAAGCGTTCATAACCACAACACTAGAAATAAATCCGACCTATCTATCCCCCCTCACAGTACATCTTTATTCCAGAAAGGACCAACATATAACGGAATTCACCTATTTAACCAACTACCGCAATATCTGAAAGACTTAAAATGTGCAAACAAATTTAAAACCACACTAAAGAAATACTTGCTTGAATCATGCTTTTATAGTATTGAGGAATATTACAACTTCAGCTCCATTCCTACATCAATAAGCTAAGATTGATCCCAGAAGGTATCTAAGTCACCGATATCTGTTTGTAAATATCCTGTAATTAGAACTCTTAGTCTTCTCTTTTTATAATCTTTCTATACTGTATATATAACTATATGTTCACCTGTCTCATATCATCTTGTATGATCAAAAGACATAAATAAACAAATGTATAGTATAATATTACAATTATACACACATCCAATCATAATATAATTCTTTAATTCATTTTGTTTTCTCGGCATATTATTGGATGCATCTTTGTCTTATGTTTTAATATAGGTACTTCAATATTGTATTATTATTTTATTTTTAGAATTTTGTATTATGTATGATATCTATTGTATTTGTTTTCTGTAAATTCCTTTTAATGTATTTTGTCTTTATCCTGGTTGAGTGGAAGATAAGGCCTTATGGCCTTAACTCTGCCAGGCAAAATAAAACATTATTATTATTATTATTATTATCACTTTTAAATCTGATAATAATTTTCTCAAGTGATAACTTTTAGTTTATTTTAACTAGATATTACAGATGGCAAAGAATACGTAAATGGATTTAGCATGAAAAACAAAATCTGCACCGACTTCACCACCACTGAGTTACAAAGAACAAACTAAAGGAAATGGTATCCAAACAATAAGAAATTATAGGATATTTAGCCTGGGAAAACATCCTATATTACCAGCACCAGGAAAAAATTATCTAAAATGTTAGAACAAATTTACAAGTTTATTCAAATTAACAAAATAGGTAGGTTACTGTAACTTATAAGTTGTAAACAATAACTACAGAGTAGGCCTACTTTATAGTAACAAATTTTATTAAGAAAGAAACAACACCACCTAAAGAGAGCACATCCCAGTCTACAAGATACAATCACTTATGATCTAGGGACTGGACGAAACCAGACCTGAGGTCCCAGTTGGTGGAAACCATGCACTGTTTTCAGTTCAGGAGGTCTGTGCCCCTTTGGCACAGTGAATGTGAAGTTCTGTAGCAATCCAGTCAATATCAACCACATGTTCTGACGTCCAAATGTTTCCCCAACACAAACTCTCTTACCTGCCAAAAAACAAACACATCTTTTCAATACTTCATCAAGAGGATACATATACCATGCTCAAAAATAAGTAGTCCCGATCGGTATTTGAGAACAAGTTTTGGTCTTGATCAAGATAAGCTCACAAAGTTATAAAGGGAATGTGATCAAATCTCACTAAACACTGAATTTGCTGTTAAGTAACATTGACTATGATTGTAGTTCTTGTAATATTAAAGGGAGATTGCGAGCTTCTGTTGATATTTTATATGACCACCATGATTCAGCAGTTGTAATAGTTAGCTTTTAGATCTGGTGAACGAGATTCAGTTGCTAGATTAGATTAGATTTTATTTAGTTCATCTGAACATGGTACATGTCATGGGATATGTCAAAACATTATATAATTAAAGTAGGCCTATGTGATTGTTTTTTAAAAGATGACTAAACAGTATACTGGTACTTATTAAGAGCAACATACTATATTTTTAATTTTTCTATCACCACAAATATGAATATTATAGTCATAAGTAGGATAGGCTATAGTTATAAGCAGAGCTTTTTTTACTAGGCCTATAGGAATATGGTTATTTCATGTCTCCTTCAGGTCAGGTCTACCAATCAGAAGAGATTTGTACATGTTCTTGTACAGCAGCACCCCACTAGTCCAAACGCCGCTAGTCTGAAAACCCAGATATTCCGAACCCAAAAATTGTCTGCAACCCAACTGAACTCAGAACAAAGATAACTTAACAGATTGAGTCCTCAAACTTTACTTCCAGGAAGATGAAGAAAGGTGAATGACTTTCATGAGCTTGCTTTCAACAACAGTGTTGGTGTCACAAAAATAACACTACACGTTACAACAACCAAGTACAATAATTAACTTGTAGACTTCATAATATATAAGCCTGTGCCTAGTTATGTAATTATAAATTAATCGTGTTAATCCAAATTTTTGCCAATCCAAACAGGCTCCGTCCCAATTAGTTGGGACTAGCAAGGTTCTGCTGTAGGCCTACTTATCACTATATTACATTCAGGGATTGTAACAACATGTTCCCAATCTTGCCATCTACCACTGAAGAATCAGATAGATTATACACCAGATGGTACACCTTGAGCCCACACAGACTAGTATTATGGAGTTTGGTTTTGTTTTAGCATTTTGTGTAGTATAAACAACTTTGTACAAAACTTTTAAATGTATGAAACTCTAAAATCATAATAGCCTGTTATTACAATTTAACATCTTATTCTAACTATTCACAAACTTAATAAAACTTAATAAAAAAAGTAAGTCATGATCCCAGAGACCAAACAACTTCCAGAAATATATGCTTGAATTTTCATAACTGACATCATTCCTGTCTTCTCAAATGTGTGTGGCAAATATGTTTAAACTTAATTTGCATGCACATGGCTCTATGTTGAGAAGTGCTAGAATTTTTATAACTGACGTCATTCCTGTCTTCTCAAATGTGTGTGGCAAATATGTTTACACTTAATTTGCATGCACGTGGTTCTATGTTATTTAGAAAGCATCCAAAGTCAAGGACAAATGTTCAGCCATGTTCTGTTGTGCTACTAGTACTTAATGTTAATTTTAATAAGTGACACTAAGCTTATTTGCAAACATAAGAAAAGTATACATCTTACAAAGGAGAGAACTGCACATTATAGACCAGGGAAGTTTACTTTCTTTTTAATATTGTACATTTTAAGGATGTATCTGTTCAATAATTAAATTGTATTGGAAGTAACACAGTGGAGTTATATAACATAATAATTATATATGAGTTGAAACTTTTACACTAGACTTCACTTCTGGTATAGTTTTACCTGTACATGTTTCGGCGCCTTTGCAACCATTTTCAACAGTCATACTTCAACTGCCGTGCTACCCTCTTGTGGACGTGGAATAAATCTCAAGATGAGGTCGTCATTGGTTGGAATGTCGAAGTTCATCAGCCGGTCCCCCCTCTTGTGTATGAAAATTCTTTCCCAAATAGAAAGCTCCCTGTGGCCTTGGACACATTTTAATAATTCTAGTTCTCTGATAATTTCATGTCCATCGTTCCAAAAGTGCACGGCTACTGCAGATTTGTTTCTTGCACTTTTTTATTTTCTTCTCGATAAGCTCTCTACTAAACCCATTGTGTTCTGCCGTGGAGATGACAAATCTCTGTCGTGGAGATGACAAATCTCTGCCGTGGAGAAACATGTACAGGTAAAACTATACCAGAAGTGAAGTCTAGTGTAAAAGTTTCAACTCATATATAATTATTATGTATCTGTTCAGTTTATTCTTCATAATGAATGCAGAATATCATAAATACAATGAATCCTTAAGGATATTAGAATGCTCATAGTAATAGTAATATGAGGCAGTGAGACCATTTTCTCTACTTCAAGCGTTGATCTAGTAGTTTTCTTGCTTCACACTTTGGAAAACAATTAGCTCGAGTGTACACTTTGCTACCTCTTCTCTTATGCAATGCAGATTTGATCACAAAAAGAGACTTAGCACTGGTATAGTGACTGAAATGGCTGGCTTGTAACTACTCATCAAATGATATTAAAATTTAACATTTACAATGTATGATAATAAAAAAGTTTCAAATAATATGGCCTATATAGGCCTACTGTTGCTAGAGTATATCTAAAGTAAGTTTGATTCTGTTCAAAACAAAGTATATCTAAAGTAAGTTTGATTCTGTTAAAAAAAAAGGGGAGGAGAACTCACAGAGAGTTCGTGGAAAATTCGCATCATGTGACAAAGCGTGATTGGTTAAAAATGTCATTAGCATGCGCCATTACCTGGGTGTGGCTTGCTAGTGGAGAAGTAGTGTTTGTTAGTTCATGCAACAATAATATCGACATTTAAACTTGAAATAAACTCTTGTTGGCATCGTCATCATTATAGTATATCGATTAGCAAACAAAACATAAAGGATTCATTGTCCACGACGACCCTGCAGGTGAGTTGTACTGAGAATAAACAAACTACCATTATCATGGTGATGACATGCGTTCTCATGTGAGGACTATGACAGCCACGCCTCTTTGTTTTGAACAGGATCATTCTTACTTGGGATATAATATAGTGAATAAATTTTAAACAAAACCATGAGAGCCATTTTTAAAAAAGAATGTACTTAAATGTAGAATGGCAATGACAGAGTTGTTATCAATCCTATGTGGCAACTGTATTCAATTCAATAACACTTGTGTAGCAAATTTGTAATAAGTATTCACCTTATTCCCTCATATTAATTAAAATTGCTTAAATAAATATAATGTTGGTTCTCTTTCAAGCCATGCGCTATATTTATTTAAGCAATTTAAGTAATGTAAGGGAATAAGGTGAATATTTATTATAAATTTGCTACACATTAAGACGCAAACAACACAAAGACAATATGAAGATTTAGTAAAATGCATTACACACGCAGTGGAGAACTCCAAAATCTCAAACAAAAAGGAACAAAAGCTGAACAAGCTTAAGAAAGAGACCCAGGAAATGATAGCAAGGAGGGAACAGTTAAAAACGAGTATGAAGGACAACCCACAGAAAAAACAAGAATATGCAACAATAAACAAGAACACAAAAAAGGAGATAAGAAAGGACCTGAGAGATTACAAGTTAAAGATAATCCAGAATATCGTAGATTCCTCCAAAGTAACCTCGATAAAGAAGATAAGAAAACAGATGTCAGAAGGCAAGCACTGGATGCTGGGGGTGAAGGATTCAGAAGGAAGAAGCCAGACAACCAGAGGAGACATATCAGCTCAAGCCACCAAATTCTACAGAAAACTATATACTAGCACTCTGAAAGACAGCACACCAGACCAATACTCTGCAACCGCAACCTCAGAAATTGAAGAAATCCCACCAATCATACCCAGTGAAATCAGATCAATAATCAAGGAATTAAAAAATGAAAAATGCCCAGGTGACGACGAAATCTATAACGAATACATCAAAATGGGAGGAGAAACCTTAATACCAACCATCACAGAATTGTTTAATGCAATAATCCAAACCGAAGAAATCCCCAAGGAATGGCTAAAAAGCACCATCATTCTGTTACACAAAAAAGGCAAGAAAGATGACATAAACAACTATAGGCCAATCAGCCTCATGCCAATCATATACAAAATGTTTATGAAAGTTCTCACAAAAAGAATGACCAACAGATTGGATGAATGCCAACCAGTGGAACAGGCAGGCTTCAGAACAGGCTATAGCACAGCAGACCATCTACAGACACTCAACCAAGTAATCGAAAAAGTACAGGAATTTAATCAAGGAATCTATATCACCTTTGTTGACTTCCATAAAGCCTTTGATTCAGTGGAGCACAAATGCGTACTTCGAGCGCTGACGAACCAGGGAGTTCCAACCACTTACATCAACATCCTAGCCCAAATGTACAGAACAAGCCAAGCGAGAGTGAGGACAGAAAGAGACAGGGAGTGGTTCCGACCAGCAAGAGGAGTCAAACAAGGCGACCCTCTATCCCCAAAACTTTTCACTAGCCTATTAGAGAACCAATTTGCAAAGCTCAACTGGGACGACAAGTACGGTATCAACATCAATGGTGTCAGGTTGACAAACCTCAGGTTCGCAGATGATATTATCCTGCTAGCAGAATCAGCAAAAGATCTAGAAGAAATGCTAAAAGACCTGGAGGCTACCAGCAAAGAGGCAGGATTGCACATGAACCCCACAAAAACTCAAGTGATGACCAACAAAGAAGAAACCCCCATCCACATCGGCACTACACATCTAAAGTACACCCAAGAGTACATATATCTAGGACAAATGATCTTGTTTGGTAACTGTATGGAAAAAGAAATCAAAAGACGGATCGGCTTGGCGTGGAAGAAGTTTTGGTCATTGAAGTTCTTACTGGCTGACAAAAGACTGAAGACAGCAATGAAGTCTGCAGTCCTAGAGAAATGTGTGGTTCCAGTACTGCTCTATGGGTGCCAAACATGGGCGCTTACTGCAAAATAGCGGCAAGCATTACAGGTATGCCAGTGCAAAATGGAGCGATTTATCCTCCACATCTCATTAAAGGACAAAATCCGCAACACAGAAATCAGGAAAAGAACAGGTATGAAGGATGTGGCAAATACAGCGGAACAGTTGAAATGGAGGTGGGGAGGCCATGTGATGCGAATGAACCAACGAAAATGGGCACAAAAAGCTACAATATGGGACCCCAGAACAGGCTGGAGAAGTGTGGGGAGGCAAAAGACCAGATGGGAGAACAACTTCATCAAATCATCAGGAAGACTATGGTCTCGAGTAGCGAGGAATAGAAAAGAGTGGAAGAAAATGGGAGAAACCTCCACTCCAAGTGACTAGTAGAAATACAGAAGCAATCCAACCATGCACAAAAACTCTCGCTAGGATTAGCTCACCTAACGAGAAGTATATGAGCTTGCCCTGCAATCCGCAGGAGGCCATTGCCCTTTGGGATGTCTAGGCTAATTTTATTTTATTTTATTTATTTTATAATTACCCTCATAGATTCATCATGAAATTTGTCAATCAGTAACACTTGCTGAAAGCGAAATCCCATGGGACCAGCTTTTCATCTATCTTAAGACAAGATTCTGTGTTATGAAAATCAAACACATTGTACATAAAAGGAATCTTAAAATGCAGAATTATTTTCAAATTGGACACATTTCCACCTTGTTCATGTTCTGCTATAACTTGAGTTGTATTATTTGCAACATATAGGTTCTCATGGACCTTTTTCTAAAAATTCAATATTAAATTTCTGGTCAAGATATTATTTTCTTCTGCCATAGATGTGGATCAGAAAAGTAAACCACACATATGTAAATAAATGTAGTTTTATATTATATTTTAACCACATTGTCAAAGAAAAGTTACAATTTATATTTACTAACCTGCACCGAAAGGCAGAGACATATCTTTCTTGAGCTGTCCCTTGTCATCAAGGAATCTCTCTGGACGGTACACTTCTGGATCTCCCCAAACTTCTGGGTCATGATGATAACTGTATAGGCCTGTCAATACCATGGAATTCTGTTCACAAGAAAATAATAAATTATATGTTAGTTTCATAGTTCCTTGTAGATATGAACTACTATTTTGTCAGTATAAGTGTTGTTTGAAGGTTTGTAAAATTAGTTGCAAAAGAAGCTTACCTTTGGTACATTATATCCACACAGTTTGGTATCCTCAGTAGCTCGATGAGCAATTCCTAAACTGAAAATGGAAGCTATCCTCATTAACTCCCGCATTGATGCCTCCATGTATGGCATCCTGTAAAGATGTAAATAAAATTGGTTTTAGAAATGACAGTAGGCATCCAACATTCTGTTTATTCCAAGACATTCCCAATGTTTATCTAAGACTAACTTGCCCTGATTTGGAGCAAATATTCAAACAGAAAGTTCTAATGCTGTTGTTTACTTTTATATAGCCTAATCTATTAATATGTACATTACATTTACTCTGACTTCACATCAACTCATTTACGTTGATCATTTACCTTCTCAACACAATCATCTTCATGATGATGATAATACTTACCGGTATTTTATTTATTTAATAAACTTCATGAACTTGATAACCTTAAAAAAAGTGTTCCCTATTACAGGCCATGGAGGCCCAGAGGGTTCCAGGAGGTTGAGGCTCCCAGATTTTTAGACATCGGCACATGAAGGTGGTAAGGTTGTCAGCCTTACGCACCGGCCGCCTTTACCCCCAGGATTGCTCCTGGTACTCATTTCTGTTAGAGGCTGAGTCGACCCCAGGGCCATAGTGCCACCAGAAGGATTAGGCCAATTGAAAAATTCCAACGACCTCATCGGGGATCGAACCCGCGACCTTCCGGTTTGTAGCGCAGCGCCTCAACCACTAGGCTACGGCGTACCCCCTGATAACCTTAAAAAAATGATTATTATTTCTATTAATATTATTACCGGTACTTTAAGGGAGATAACATGGATTTTTTTTTTCAGTCTATACTAGTAGTAGGCCTACTGCTACTGTGAACTGTAGACCTCACGTCTGGAAAAAAATCTTAGACCTGCTGTTCATCTTAAATGGAATAAAATAGTAATAATTCTTACACATACGTCGTTTTTAATGAGTTCAAAGAACCTTCATGTCAAACTGGAAAGAAATAGAACAACTCTTTTGGTTGTGACTGCATAACACAAATTTACAGACAAATAGGTGAAAAGTCAGGAAACCATTAGAGTTACATCAAGTATATACTAGAACAAAGTTGTATAAAATAGGGAAACCTTTTTAAGGTTAAACTTTGATTTAAATAAACAGTTAAGATTATAGTCTAAAGACTGATTCCTTTTGTTGACTGATGTTGGTGAATGATGATAGAGCAAGGATCATGCAACATCTAGACAATGTCAGGCAACTGACCAATAGTTCAATAGTTCCATAATTCTTTATTGTCACATGAGCATTTACGTTAAACAGCAATGATGGTAAACAGGTGACTCATCAAAGTTAATTTAAGAAAACAAATATCAAATCAAATACATTTTGTATTTTAAAAACAATTTCTATGGTACCCTCCATTTATAGACCTATATATATATATATATATATATTCATTTCCAGAATAGTAGGCCTTTGATATAAATAAATATTTGGTCTTTTTAAATGTGTTATTTGTGAGATTTTTAATTAAAGGAAATAATTTATTGTATGCTTTGATGCCCATATAAAATGGTGTTTTTTCTAGCAACTGATGTAATGAATATTTCAACTATATTGATTCACTGTAATTTCTCAATGCAGTATTCAGGGTTACTTGATTGGGCCATAGGAGTAAAGTGAAATATAGGCTTACCTAACTAATTAGTAACAAGATGCATTTAAAAGTATGAGTAGGCTATTAATTAACTCATTACTGGAGCAGGTCTATATCACATAAGGTGTCGACTTACTTTGGTCTGTCATTGAGGTGTGGTAATCTATTACGGCCTACCACAGCATCAATCTCACTCTGTATCTTCTGTTGGACATGGGGATGAGTCATCATGTATAACACATACATAACAAGCGTTGCTGTCAATGTAGTAGCTGTTGATACCAGTAGATCCCATCCTAGGAACAGTAGCTGATCCTCTGAAACATTCACAGCTAATTACTACACAACCTATTTTATCATTTAACACTATCACTTAACACCAGTTAATAATAGTCTATAAGCAATAAAGAAATGTTAATTTGCACTGATCAGAAAACCATCATATGGTAGTTCAGGGGTTTTCAAACTATTTTGGTCCACAGCTCCCTGGACCTACAAGACTTCAGACACAAAATATGGGAGTATAAACTTAAGTTTTGAAAAAAACTACATTATCTATTAATATAACACATCTTAACCAACTAAACGTTGGCATCTTATTCTTGTGCTGAAATCAATTGGAAGGATGAGCTTGCACCTTCATAATCAGTTCTTCAAATCTGGGCACAAGATTTGAGTTTCTTTCTCGAAGATCAATCATGATCTATTTGGTTTTAATGGCTTCCAATGCTGAAAATCCTTCCTTGCATAAGTAGGATGTCTCAAAATGAATGAAAATTCATATGGCCTTGTTATTTACTTGTAGATTCTCAAGTTCCAAAACTCAAGCAATGTTGAGAAAACGAACTTCTATTTCAATGTGGAGTCTGGATATCACTTTTATTGCTCAATGTTAAGTGTTGAAGGAAGTTCTCTACCGAAGAGATCTCTGGCCTGGTTGTGCTAGTTGACCTCTTCTGGACAGTAATTAACACTTAGCTCATTTAAAACGGTCCACAAACACAGACGTCCATTCTCCACTATCTTTAAGACATTGTGTTTTAAATTTGTGTACAGATATAATATATTACGTTGGCTGCGGTGGTCTAGAGGTAGCATGCCCGCCTCTAGATCTGAAGGTCGCAGGATCAAACCCGGCCGCAGTTGATGGGTTTTTCAGGACGTAAAAATCCTGGGCACGGAGTCCTCTGGGAGGGACTTTAAGCTGGGGGGCCCATGTTGTAGAACTAAAAGCCTAAATTAGAGCCTCTGGACAAAATTTCTCGGCCCTTTCACGTCCAATTAATACTTTAGTTTCGGGAGGGGGTTAAGGGGCGATGGGCTTACCACCTGTCCCTCTGCCCTCTCTGGGAAAATAAGCATAACAAAATTCACAGCGGTAAACAGAAACCTCCACTTGGAGGCCCTTCACCCCAACATGGGGGCATAAGATTCGAGATAATATATTATATTATGTACATACATATATATATATTTGTTTATATTTGATCAATTGTATATATTTTATATTTTTATCATCCATATTTTTTTCTCCACAATAACTTAGTGATATCTTTCTGAAGGCTGAATTTTGTCTGACAGTTGGAAACTGTTGACCTCATTATGTTGAAAGGGCACATAATTAACTGAGTTTCTCAAAATATCCCAAAGATATAATAGCATTAAAACAAAAGCATTGTATACAAACTTCTGTGAACTCAATTTTTTTTTTTAAGAAGGTGCCAGTACCTAGTTCCTTACACCAGTGTTGGTCACAGGCCTAAATTGCAGTGTACACCTGCATCATTATTTAGCCATAAAACCAACCAACCAAAAGGTACATATATTTTTAGTTAAAGGAAGACAGTTGTGATGATGAATAAAAAATTTGACATTTGAATTATTACAATCTCATATTACTTGCTGGTTACTTGATAAAATGGCAATTAGTTAATGAAAATGAGATTATTTACCATTTGGAATGTGCTGCCATATCTCCTTTTTAACTTTTCACCAATAAATATTTGAACCTGAGCCAATAAATACTATCTGCTATAAGAATGTGTAAATGTTATCTTGGGAGATAGCAGAGGTATTATTTTATTTACATTCACTCTATAATCATGTATGTTTATAACAGCATACATTTTGTAAAAGTACCCCTGATCTCTCTTGTTACAACACTGCACAGTCAGACAAAATTATTTCACATATTCAGCATCACAAAACACAATAATTCTATAGAATAACGAGGGTTAGAAGTTTTATGATTACATCACCTTATTACTGAAGCTATATTTATCAGATTTCTTTCATTAATTGAGGGACACCTTGAATATTTTATGGAAGTAATTTTTAGATAAGAATGTAGGCCTACAGCTTATTAAATCCCACTACTTACAATATGTAGGCCTATCAGTTTAAGTCTTGAATGTGAAAAATCAAATAATTAATAGACCTACTGGACACATTTTTATTTTAAATCAACACACACATCTCACTATATCTTCAAGCTTTTCTTATCTTGGAAAAAACAAGGTTGTTGTTTACAGAAATGGAAAACTTTCCAGCATTGAATCACTAACTATAGATTTAATATTTTTTTAAAACATTTTTCTGGTGATCATAACTTTAAAAACTGCTTTTTAAGACTTAAGGTTAAGGAATTTGTATAAAATTTTAAATTGAGGGGCAGAAAGATAAATACAAAGACTGTCCCCAGGATACAGGGACAGCTGATAACCTTAACTAGTGTAAGAAACTACAGGAAATTAAAAGAACCAATTGTTTCACCGAAATGAGTTGCATAGCATGGTATTGCTCTCAAATGAGGAAGTTATATATAACCACAGTGGCTCACGAACCGCATGTGGCTCTTCAAATATTCTCACGTGGCTCTTAAAAAATTCTGAAACTAAACTGAAAATTATTTAGTTTTTCTGGCCAAGGTGATTTAAATTTTCGTAAGAGTCATTATATTCAACGATAAGGTTCATTAAATCTAAGGATGGAGCAGTTCTGACTGATGTACATTTAACTGAATTTGTGATAACCAATTTAACTGGCCACCTATCACATTTCAAGCAATTAGCAAGTAATGTGGACAGTAGAAAAAGTTCATGCTAACAAAAGTCTTGTAATTTGTGGAAGTTCAATGTTTATTGGTGTGCTACATTAATAATGAGAAGTAAGTTTGTGGATAAATATAATGTTTGCTGTTGTTTTGAAATTAAATATCCATATTTGGCCTTCAAAAAATTCACATTTAACCTTAAAAAATATGTGTGGCTCTTTCCAAACCCTTCCCTTAAAAGGAGGTTCCCAACACACTATTAGCTGACCACACCTGTTATATAACATGGTACATTACCAGAGAAAGGAGATCCCTCTGCCATGTTTTCTTCTGACTTCATCTCCTTAAGGTAGACATCAATGAAATCTCTCATGTGATCATCAGAATATGTTGCCTTATGATCTTCAATTGTTTTCTGAAAAAGTTAAAGTCTATTCTAACCAAGAACCATGATCTTATCTGTTCAAGGTGAAATATTTTTCCACCCTGACTGTTGAGTGTAAGGTAAGATGGCCAAGATCAAACATGTTTAAAAACCTAAATACAATCAAAACTATTCACTAATGATTTACTCATGATTTTATAACTGAGTTTTTAATCTTCACCTCTACCACTATAGGGGAAAAATATAGTGAAATAATAGTTTTGCTTACCCTTATAGTCTCTACAAGTCTCTTGTTTGTTTCCCTAATTGTTTTGAATCCTGTCTTTTCTGGCATGAGATATCTGAGCCATGGAGTGAGGACCACAGCCCCTCCTGTAGGACCAGTATTTTGAATGAAGTCAATACCTTGCTGGGCGATGAAGCGAGTGTATGTGTGGTCATTGTGCGAGAATTTATCTCCTGCATACATTGACCATATTGCATTTAGTAGCACATGGTAGAATAGATCAGGGACCTTGGCAAGACCATCCTTGTAGATACCCTGAGAAGAAAATTATTTATAAGCAATTTATATAAATTTGGAGGATGTAACCTAGTTTCATTTTAATACATTTAGGAGTTGGGAATTTAAAGTTTACCGCGTCCTCTTTCTTGCCATTGAGAACTTCTACCACATCTTGGATCTCGTGTTCCATCAAACACTCTAACTTGGCTGAGCGAGTACCAAATCCGAAATCCCTCATGTATCTCAACATGTAACGCCTTTGATGAGCCCATATTGGACCATCATTCAAAATCAGACCTGTGAAAAAGGAACTTCATTACAACTTGGTAATCAATACCAATATGTTAAAAATATGTGTTATATCATATTTTACGGACCATAAAACACACTTTTTTACCTTGAAAACAGAGCCTTAAAAGTTGTGTGCGTTTAATGGTCAGAAGTACATTAAAAAAAATATGGTAAATATTGCTGGAATACCACAGTTATACACCAGGTGTTGTAAACAAAAAGACAGTTACAAATTTTAGCACAGACTGTACATCACTGCACTTGTCACAATCGTAAAATGAAAGTAGATGGAAGCCAGGTATACAATGTGAAAAGAAATGAACATTGAGTTCTTTTATACAAAAAGGAGTGTCTTTGCCGGGTGGTTTAAATGAATACAGTGACCTCTGAACAGCCTTGTCCCATTACACTTACCGTATGTTGAATTGAGGGTTAGAGGGTGTAAAAGTATTTTCAGTCTTTAATGAGAAATCAGTTTGGTTGTGAAAATTTACGCAATGCCACCTGTACAGAAGAGATTTTCGTACATTGCAGGTTTTAAGTTAGAAGTGATTTACACAGATTCCATTGTACAAGATTATAATTTGCTTATGTAATGAAGTATAATATTCCCTTTAAAATATTTAATTTAGAATCACATTAAATTTATTTTCCTTTAAATTTCCATGCTAAAATGAAGGTGCGTCTTATGTTCCGGAGCATCTTATGGTCCATAAAATACAATAATAAATAAATAAATGAATCTAGTATCAAGTAGGCTACAATATTAAGGTAAAGGGCATATCATTTTGAAGATAAATTCCCCCTTATTATAAATAGCTTATTCATTGAAGATGATAGACCCACGAAAGTTCTTCATTGCGATTTAAAAAAAATGTTATGTACCTATAATGGCTGAAGATCATGTATGGCCAGAATGGCTGAACACTCTGTGGCATGAACTCTCATATTTTCAGGTTGTTACTAACTTCATATTATTATATAGTTCACCTCCATTTTAAGTTACTTTATAAAAATATAGTTATACACTCAGGGACAAAAAAATAACCGGACACTTAAATTTCACATTGTAAATCTGTCTTAAATAAACATTAAACCATTTCAATTGAGAATAACCTTACATTTTAAACAAAGCATTACATCAACATAAAAAACGATTGCCTTTATTAAAAATTCACAATTAACTCTTTTATATTCTCTGCAATTAATTGTCTGTGCAGTTAACCATTATCCAGTTATTTGTCCCAGTACTATTAGCAACCAAGGGGGACCATGAAAAATTTTAGATTGACCCGTCATCATTCATGAGGTAATTTACCTACCAAGCAGTTTTCCCAGTCCTCTTTCTCTAGCAACCACAGTGTCCATCCTTCCTAGGAATTCTGGCCGTGTTTCAACTTCCTTGATGCTTTCATAGTCACAAGCAATGACAGTGGGGACATTTCCCAGATAGAATCCAAGAATTTTGGTCTTGTATCTGCGCCTCATGTTTTCAACGGCTTTGTGTATGTAGGTCCAGTTACTGAGAAGAAGAAACCAATAGGCACCATAGATTGGCAAACTAGGAGGACCTGTGTATCAGTAAAAAGTATATTTCATTTAAAATGTTTGATAGTAAGTTATTAATACTAGTATTCTCTAATGTAAAAAGTATGCTGTGGTCATTGCATGATTTTTGTATGAAGGCTTTTTCCCATGATATAACAATAAACCAAAAATAAAAATTTCTTTAATCTCTTTAAATTATTTAGGCCTATACATTTTATTTAGGTATGATATCTTCTCTGCAATTAAAAAAGTAATCAGTTTATAATTATCTTACAATGCTTGATGTTTAATAAATTTTTCTACGATTGTGTTTTCTCATCCATTTCCCGTTCAAGGTGTCATGGTGAAAACTCCATTCAGTGTCGGTAAACCTAACCTACTTGCATCTTTAGACTACTTACCGCATATGTGCATCATTCTATCAAAGCCTGTAACTTTTGATACATCTAATATTACTGACATGTCATATAATCATATTAACTACTTGGAGTTAACAATTTCAATCTTATTAAGATTTAATTCACACAATTAACTACGATGCCACAACTTGTGCATGTATAAAATAATCAATAGATAGTTAACTATTATTACTGAATTATTATTATCATCATAATCATCATCATCATCTTTATTGTAGGGCCTACTTATTCGTATTATTACTATTACTATCGTCATTATCATTAACAAAATTGGTGACTAACATTTTTGAATCTCTGATGTTGTTAAGATACGATTTGGACAAAAATAGAGATGTATATTATTTCTCTCAATTCCACAGCTCACCATTGTTCAGCATTCTTCTTATCCAGTATGACAGCTCTTTGGTTTTATATTAAGCAGTACTTTATATTATGAGGCCCTTCGAGATATTGAATCAATGATTTTGGTATTATTCCTGTTCCCAAAAGAACTTTTGCAACAATTTTGACACCTTTGAGTGGGTTTCAAGAGCTGTTGTTGTTGTTACTGTATTATTATTATTATTATTATTATTATTATTATTATTATTATTATTATTATTAATTATTATTATTATTATTATTATTATTATTATTATTATTATTATTATTATTAATTATTATTATTATTATTATTATTATTATTATTATTATTATTATTATTATTATTATTATTATTATTATTATATATGTTCACCTGTCTCATATCATCTTGTATGATCAAAAGACATAAATAAATAAATAAGTTATTAAAGTGCCAGAATGGTACTTTATGAGATTGTGTGGTGGATAGGAAAATGTCTGTCCATCTGTCTGTCTGTACGTGCCATAACTCAAATATACTTTATTGGATTTTAATGAAACTTCGTATACACATTAATAACCTTCATGGGAAGAAGCCTATTGATATTGGACCAAATCGGTTAATCGGTACCAGAGTATTGCCCAATTTAGTGCCTATTTAATGGTAATAAATTAGAAAGAATTTATCAAATGCAAATCAGTTCTCATGACAACATATTGTTTTACAGTGTTCACATATGCCTTTGGAAGTTTCAATACAGTCAGCTATGTCAAATAACACTACCCACATATTCCTTCACATATGCTTATCAAACTAGACCTTTGTCCTTCCGTAAACCCTGCTTAATGAATCAATCTGGAGCTTAACTCAGAAATCGATAACAGAAATAACTTATTTTCTGAATATTATAATTGCAATTATCACCGATTAAACAAAAGCATTCTGGCACTTTGTTACATCAGTTTAAGTGATTTTATTATTATTAATATTGGTATTATTATTACAGATATTACTGATTTAATAATATTTTTTTTTAGACTAGGGACTAGCTTCACATCTGAAACATAAAACTCGTTATAAATATATAAAAGTTGAATTTTACACAAAAACTTCACTTTTGGTGTAATTTACCTGTACTAGTTTTGATGCCTTCGCTACCATTGTCAACAGCTATACTTCAACTGCCCGGTTGAAGTATAGGTAGTGAAACTGCCAAAACTAGTACAAGTAGGCCTATACCAAAAGTGATGTTTTTGTGTAAAATTCAACTCTCATATAATAATTATATTATATAACTTCACTGTGTTAACTTCGTACAATTTAATATTAATAAAACTCGTTACCTATGTGTAACATGAGTTGATATATCTACCACCATAAAATATTATCATAACTCACCGATATTTGAACTTAGGTTGTCTGAATGGCATTTATGTTCACATAGATAAAACTAGCACTAAAATGGATATTAAAGGACTCAAATTAATATGTTGAAGTTTAAAAACCTAATAACACTAATATTTTTTCTTTAGCTCCAATAAAGTAAAATTAAAAACAAGATTACTGAAAAGCACTGGTATTTATCTATGAAAATAACACATTACAACAATAAAACTTAATTATTACAACAACAACAAAATAATTTTATATAACACAGCACGGTTGCTACCTGTACTTCAAAATATTGTTGTAATATTAAACTTTTCTGTTATATTTTTGGTTCACAGTTGCATATTATGAAAACATATTATAATTGTACTGTATTTAATGATCTTGGTCCACATTATTATACAGGTTATTATACTTTTACAATATTCACTCAAATACGGACAATGTTATCAGATCTTACATTTCAAGCAATATGTTTCTATTCTTCTTTAGTACATATAATTAATGTCTCTATTCCTAGCATGCTGTAAAAATTTTGTATCATGTTATTGCTCATTTCTTATTTTACAAATTCTAATTCACCTGGAGGGAAATTTGGATGTCTCCATGTTGCTGTGCGGTAGATGTAAATGAGGAACAGCAAGACTGATGCGATCACAAGAAGGGGCCACATTTTGAATAGCCACACTCTACTGATGTCATCTCAACTCAGTCCTTCTTTATATACACTCCTAGCACTAATACCTGTAATAAGGATCAAAACTTGAACTGAAACATACTGTAGGCAAACACTATTGTTTGCAAATATGCTTTACAGCAAAGGTAGTCGTGGCTTTCTGTGTGCACTTATTTGCCAGTATTTGCAGAGAGGTTTGTTTTCTTAGTGAATATATAACTTCAAGAGAAACAGTTGCTAGGTGGATATAAGATATTTTACTGCTGTAAGGAATGGACTATGGTAGAATCCTTCTGAGATGACTTTTTGTAAATTAAGCATAAAAACATGTAATTAACATAATAAAATTAATGTAAAGTACATAAAATACCTCTTAAAACTTTTAACTTTGTTTCCATTTATAAATTTTACATATGGTACTGTTCAAGAACAAGTGCGCCACTGGTTTTACTGTACAGTCGGTCAAATAAAAAACGTCGGGACTCGTATGCAGTTAAAATTAAAGTTTTAACGCATTAGTTCACAAGTTTCCTATAAAAAAAACATAAAATACAAGTCATTTTCGGAACTTATGAGGCCATGCGACAGGAGGGAAAAAATGAACAACGAGGGAAAATGAAAAACGCGGAAAGCGCAACACACAATATTCAACTTAATGTATTGTCATAATTCATTTTGCTTTGTCATCGCACCACATATAAATGCTAGCTTGAGAGAAAGTGTAGTTAGGGCTGTAATTGACCTGCATTTTTCGGCCTCTGAAGCAGCGAGAAGGTTCCATATTTCTTAAAGAGGTGGGTACTTCACTATAATGCGACCGGAAGTTTTCATAGGAATCGTGGATCTGGCCGGCGTATTTCGATGCTATTAGATTGGTGGCAGAAGTTGAACGTAAGTAATTGATTTGGCACTAGAAGTACCGGTATTATAAAATAAAAGCTTTAAAAAATGCTCCTTGAATAAACATATTCCTCGCGAATCCATTAATTATTAATATTATAAAAATTTGCAACCAAGAATATGGCGGATTTGAGGCATATAGCCACAGCCTTCTATACATGTTTGTTTTGGAACAAAACTGACTAAATAATCAAGAAAATACATGGATAGACAAGAGGAGTGTGTGAACCTAACCTTAAGTCTTCCTGTACATGCGCATATGCTCGTTCGTGATACTTAATCAAATACCGCCCGACGTTTTTTATTTGACCGACTGTACTTCAAATTGAATCCCTAAATTCAAGGAATTGAGTCGCAATATGCTGAAGAGCCCAGTGATATTATAATTTTATATAAACACCCATATTTCCTTATCCACTCTTGCAATTTCCTTCTCCTCATTTCATTGAAACAAAACCTTGTTGCTCTTGACTCATGAAGCAGGACTCAACTTTTGTTTGTAGAAGGGATGGTTAGCTTATAACTACCCTTCAGAAAATGAGTATGGAAGAATGTTTTAACAGAAGTTTAAGATCTTAGCATTAGCAATTGGTGTTTAAAAATTATTCAAAACCATTAGTCATTTGCTAGAAAATCATGCAAAATTTAAAAAAATTCTCACATACCTAGGTAAAGTGCTTCTTGTCACATCAGCAAAAAATTCAGAATTCAAGAATAAAATCTAGTTTTTATACAATTTTTTGTTCAATGTCAAACAAGCCTATCTTGAAAATTTAGATCCTAAATTTAAATATCTTCATTTTTACAATTTAATATTTATCAAAAGTAAAAAGTAAAGTGATCCCTATACAGGCCATGGAGGCCCAGAGGGTTCCAGGAGGTTCAGGCTCCCAGATTTTGGACATTCGGCACATGAAGGTGGTGAGGTTGTCAGCCTTACGCACCGGCCCCCTTTACCCCCAGGATTGCTCCTGGTACTCATTTCTGTTAGAGACTCAGTCGACCCCAGGGCCATAGTGCCACCAGAAGGATTAGGCCAATTGAAAAATCTCAATGACCTCATCGGGAATCGAACCCGCGACCTTCCAGTTTGTAGCGCAGCGCCTCAACCACTACGCTACGGCGTACCCCATTATTTAACAATGCTGCAGTAAATTCCTGGCCATCATCACTTGCTTCCATATGGATTATTGTGTTGATATTACAGAGTATATTGTTTCAAGCACGTTGCATGGCATGTGATCTACCTGTGATATAACAGATTATGTACTCTGTAATTCCTTTCATAAATAGAAGAACGTGTTCATACTAATTGTCTGGAAGTGAATATTACAATGCTAAACAAACAAAATCTAGTGTTGTGTTCAAGCTTTACATAACATGTATTCAGCATAATCACAAAATTACAAATATTCAAATAGTATTTGAGCTTGATGTTTACACATAAAAAGTATTCAGGAATCAACAAAGGAAGTGAATTTTATACTAGAGCTACTATACATCCGGTTTTCTTCTTCTAAGGGTCTGAACCTTATGTCTGAGCGGATTTTTTAAAAGCTATAATAATGTTTGGGATTTTGGCTTATTTGTTTCTTCATTTTTCTTATAAAGTTACTATCTTATTTTCTCCATGAATTTCATTATGATAACATAATTCAAGTAGTTCCTTAAAATTCCGGCACAAATTCTTGTACCTATGGATACCGAACTCATAAAAAGCAAACTAAGTCCACTGCATTGCAGGATTGGACTACTAATTTACCTGTAAATATTTTACTCTTAAAATGAATAAACAAATTTAAAAAAATTAAAAAAATAAAATAAAATTAAAAAAATTAAAAACTGTTATGTGATGTAACAAACTAACATTTAATTTAATAAATGAACATTTAATAAATTTTAACAATTTAGACACTAATTGCGTCAATTTTATATGTAAATTCTATAAAGGCTTTTATACACAAAATATCCACTCAACTGCTAATTGAATTCAGTCACATTATTACAGCTCTTGATTTGCATTAAAGTCACAACTATGCTCTGATCATTAATATACCCCTTCATATAAGTGTGCAGTAGTCTGCCACCACAATTTGTAAGTAGTTTATAACTTTACTGCTTACTTTTCAACTTCTTGCAGCTGTTAAAAACTGAATCCATGTAATTTATAATTCTCCATCACAGAAAGGTGTCTTACTTACTAACTTACTTACTTTCTTACTCAATGGCAATGACAATTCCTAAGCAAGCTAAAGGAATATTATCTATTTTATGGAACCCGAAGGTTCATTGCCGCCCTTATCTGAGTCCGCCATTCAACCCTATTCTGTGCTAACTCCATCCAATCATCTCTCGCAAATCCTACTTCCCTTAAATCTATTCTAAGATTGTCCTCCCACCTACGTCTAGGTCTTCCACGTGGTCTTTTCCCTTCGGGTCTCCCAGTCAATAATTTTAAGATATGTCTTTCCTCCTCCATGCATGCAACATGTCCAGCCCATTTCATCCTTCGCGATTTAATTACCCTTACTATACCCGGTGAAGTGTACAGGTCCTGAAGCTCATCATTATGCAATTTTCTCCTGTCCCCATTTTCATACCTCTTGGGCCCAAATATTTTTCTAAGAACCCTGTTTTTAACACTCTCAGACTCATGCCGAGGAAATCAACAGAGTTAGCAATCTGCAAAGTAGTCGACTGGATTCAAGGAGTATACTCCAAAAAACAGATTGGGGTATTAATTTCATTGGACATTTGACCACGCCTGGTGGCCTAAAATTCTGTACCAATTAAAGCATAAACGCTGTCCCAGAAACTTATACAAAATTGTTAAAAATTATTTTGAAGCATGGAAAAGTCAGCTTACCATCAATGACGAGACGATTATAAAGGAAATTACTCGCGGGTGTCCACAAGGCTCAATCTGCAGCCCAGGATTTTGGGTGTTATTATATGATGACTTATTGCAACAAAGACTCCCAGCAGGATGTGCATTGTACACATATGCTGATGATGCCCTTCTGCTAGCTAAGTCAAATACAACTCAGCATTTGCAAACAATAGCAAATGAAGCTCTCGAAACTATACATAATTGGGGGAAATCAAACAAGCTCGATTTTAACGCTAGCAAAACGATGGCAATGTTGACTACAAGAAGGACAAAACTCGAACCAATAACTGTCCTCATGGACGACAAAACTATCACAATGGTCGACAAACTAAGATATTTGGGAGTTGTTCTAGACAAACGACTGACCTTTCGGCCTCATCTTGAACACATTGCTGAGAGAGCCAATAAATTACTACTGGCACTGACTGCTGTCACCAGACCCACTTGGGGTCTAAACTCTAAACTACTTAAGGTAATATACCGGGGTGCAGTTGAACCTACGATACTCTACTGTGCAGCAGTACTTGAAGATACATTACATAAGCGATGGGCACAGGAGAAACTTTCACAAATTCAACGTGGATACCTGTTAAGGATTATACGTGGATACCGTACTACATCTACTGCAGCTTCACAAATCATAGCTGGCATCGAACCACTATTTCTCACTGGTTTATACAAGGCAAGTTTAAGTAATATGAAGCAAGGACGGAAATCTCCCAAATATATCTCACATTTGCAATTAGAAGTTCCGATGCATCCTCTTAGTGCAGAACATCCATCTCTTCACATACCTAACTTTAATGAAATATGTACTGTAAAATTCCACCGCTATTCCATCTATACCGATGGGTCACGACTAGAGGAACAACCAGATAGAACAGCCAATGTAGGGTGTGCCTCTGTGGTCTACAAGGAACATACAGAATTATCTTCAACCATATATAAACTTGCTCCAGAATGCTCAGTTTTCCAGGCAGAGCTGATCGCAATAAAAGAAGCAGTGAAGTGGTGCGATAGCAACAATCACAGTGTGTGTATTCATAGTGACTCAAAGTCAGCATTGTTTGCTATCAATAATAAATATAATTATAATCCCATAGCTTCAAAAATAAGAAATCTAATCCTAAACTGTACTGCTCATGTTTGTTTTTCATGGGTCAAAGGTCACATTGGTATTGACGGAAACGAGAAAGCAGACGAATTGGCAAAGCTAGCTGCAAATTCAGACCATCCACACTGTTATAATTTATGCCCTGTCTCACATGTTAAATTAATTATGAAAGATGATATCATTCAGAAATAAAATGAACAAGGGCGGAACAATGATAAAGGTGTTCTGACAAAAGAACTGTATTTTCCTACGGTTTTTGATAGATTGAAGTGCAAATTGCTGACACCCAATTTTGTTTTGACTCAGTTTTTGACTGGACATAGTGGTTTTACAGAATATCTACATAGATTCCATCTTAAACCTAGCCCGGAATGCATCTGTGGAGAAGATACCCAAAATGTCACACATATACTATTCGACTGTCCACTATTTCATAGTGAGAGAAACGAACTTAGATTGCTGTTGGAATCTGTGGACTGTACACTTTCTAAGCCACTCACAGATGTTTTAGTAAACCGTAAATCATATAAATACTTTATATCATTTTTAAATACAATATTTCCAAAGATAAAATTGTACCAGTAGTTAAGTTCTATAGTTAGAAATGTATATCAGATATTGTATCAGCAACTAAGTTAACTATTAGCGTATGTTGTAAGCCATTTCATACACTATTTCTAAATTTATATATTTGTTAAAACTAGACTTTAACCAAATAGTGTTAGTCATCTCATGTTAAATTGTTAGCCATCTCATGACTCAATACTCTTGTACATATATTACTTTAATATTTAGATATGTTAAGTGATTGTTAATAACTATAACCTTAATACACCTTCGGGTAAAATAAGGTTAAAACTTGGATAATAATAAAAAAATAAAAAATAAAAAAAATAAAAACACTCTCAGACTATAATCTTCCTGATCAGTTAGCGGCCATGTGAAACAGAAGACTATTTCTGGACAGAAAACGAGAAGATAAGAGTTTCTGAACTGCATAAAAACAAGCATTTCCTGATTTGAGTCTACATTTAACTTCTGCCTTAATATTAACAGAAAGATGTCTATATATTTTAAATATCAGTCTTTCTATTTTAATTTTGCAAGCTTGTAGGCTTAATTTTAATGTTGTCAGAAAGAAGGTCCAAAATAATTTATTAACGGTGCAGAAGATATGTTACGGAGAAAGTTATCAGTTTGTTGACAATGCTGACAACAAAACTACAGTAGTTAAGTTACTGTTTCCGGTCCACGTGCAATACTTAGTAGCTCAAGGTATGGATATTGAGATTCTACGTCATCAAGCTCCAAATAATTATAATTCTGCTTCAGTGGTTTGAAATTCTAGGCCCCCTCCCCTAGCTCTCAAGGAAAGGAAAAAATGTGTATTAATAATTATAGTCAGGTGTTTTTCTTTTTTCTTTCTATAGTCAGGACAATAATTATTTATATGTGAATAGAGACATAAAAAGTTTGCAGAAGTTTTACCAAATCCACAACATGGAAGTAGAATCCACAGTGGATTATAAAAGGGGGCTCCAGGGTGTCCAAACCCCTAAAACTCAAAATCTAAAATTATTTTTTTGTATTAAAAAGTATTAAATTAAACAAGTTTTGTTGGTGTGTCAAATATGATACAGCAGCTATTTTGTTTTCATAGCATTATGAGTAGGCTATTATTTCCATTGTTCCATGTGTTATTTAACTTTTCTTATAAATAGTATTAAGTATTATAACTTAGGTAACAATTTCTTGTTTATGCTGGCATGTCTTAGAGTATGGTAAACAAATTTGCTAACTAGTTTTTCAGTGTTAAAATAGCGTAAAATGTGATTTTCATGAGATCAATTAAACATTTTCCGGGGGTGGACTCCTAACTTAGGTAATGATTTCTTGTTTAAGTTGGCACGTCTTAAGGTATGGTAAACAAATTTGCTAACTAATTTTTCAGTGCTAAAATAGTGTAAAATGTTATTTTCGTTAGTTCGTTATTTAAAAATTTTCTGGGGGGCGGCCCCCTGGCCCCCCTTTGTTGGGTGGCATTCCATACCTCCAAACCCCCCAGCACTTTCGATCCTCCCGAAATTATTTTCTGGCTATGTCATTGTTGCACTTATATTATTAATATAATGATACAAAGTGGCCCAAGAGGTTAAAATGACAAAAAATAAATTACTTTACAAAATTGGCCCCCCTCTAGAAAATATCAAATGAACAGTATAAACGAAAATTCTGCAAAACATTTGTTTATTGATGATAGCTTCCTACATTCACCTATGCGACCTTGACTTCTGCAATGGTTAAATATTTATTTACTGAAACGCAAATGCTTATGTGCTAGTTATTTACAATTGCATCATTCTTTTTAACATGCATCATTATTATCTAAAAAATAAATAAGTATTGGGAAGCAGATCAGATGATGGAAGCATACAAAGGTCTGACGTCTACAATGTTATCATACAATGGCAGTTTAAGGTTCATCCGATAATTCCACGATAAAAGGATTAATTAATAAAAAACTACTAATTACTGTTAAGTTCTTTGAGGAGTGCCAGTCCTTTTAACAAATTAGTTAACATATAATGACAGCTATCATAGTGAATTAACATTATATTATCAATAATTTTTTAGGCAATTAACACCAGTCTTTGTCCTAAGTTTGGAACATTTTTAAGATTACTTTATGGAACAGTGAAACGATGATAGAATCGAATGCTAATATCAAACAGAAGGTTGTGTGGGTCACTTCTCCAATGAGAACTTTGGGACTGTTCTAATATTTCTGGTACAGTTAACCCTCGATATAATGCCACCATCCACTCTCTAACATTTAGTGGCACAAAGCGAGGGTGGCACTAAAACAAAATTTAATTAAAAAAAATAATAATTGCACAATACAATATTTCCTATGCATCTCCGACTAACAGTTCCTCCCCACAACAATGAAAAATGTCATGCAATAGCCTGCTGGCTAGACTATGGAAATCTTTCACTGTATTCACAAACTTCTCGTTTCTCTTGAAGTGTAAGAACATCTCTCTTCATTTTAACAATCTTACGAGTAACTGTAGTGTGTTGTTTAATAGCTAAATGGACACTGAATTTATAGAAATGAAAGTTTGAAATGTCTCATTGTATGAAGGGCTCTTTCTACCTGCTCCACCCTCACACAGGCTGTCTGTCCGACTTCTTAACATGGCTTCCTCATTACACCGCACTACATTTGCAGTTAGTGGCAGGGAAACACTCACTTCTTGGAAATACAGTACAGTATGTTTCTTAAATAAACTTCCTAACATTCACACCAGTTTTAAAAAAATTCTGCAACTGAAAAAAATCACTGCAAACTGTATCTTGTAAAACTCTTGTCTTATATTCACTGGCACTAAATGAATCGGCACAGTAACAAGGTTTCTTATGTATTTTATATGGGAGAAGATCCGTTCACTTGAATTTATTGGCACAGTGTGAGGGTGGCACTGTACTTATATTGAGGGTTGACTATAGTACTATGGCACTGGGATTGACTCAGCCTTTAACAGAAATGAACACCAAGAACAATTAACCATAAGGTGTATAAGACAGACTATACCTCAGTGATCCTCCTCCAAATTAAATATGCTAACTGCATGCAATTCATAGGATGAATAATATTATAAATATGATGTAAATAGCTCAAAAAACCTGACACCCTTAAAACAACTTCCAATGAAAGAAAATTATCAACAGAATTATAATAAATATATGAACTTGTTTCCATTATAATTTCCATTATGCTAATATATGTATGGTATAAAATTAAAAATACTAATTGAAAAATAATAAATACCTGGAGGAAAGTTCTTTGGACGATTTGTAGCTGTGCGATACAAGTATATTACAAGCAGTAAAACTGCAGCAATCACCAACAAAATATTCATGAATGCTTCTTGTTAAGGACTGTTCAACACTGACAAATTTTAATCAACTTCAAATTACTTGGGAGTTGTTCTCTGCAAGCTGTAAATGTTAATCACTGAATGAAATATTAATAGCCTGAGAGTCCTTTAAAAATAAAATTCTTGTTGGCTATTCATCCTTAAGTGTAAACAGTGATTTGCAAGAGTGATATGCCTGAAGCAATAATTGCAACTAATGTCATGATTTTTAACTCTGACTCTTATCAGACTCTCAGGAGGCACACAAGCTAGGGGAATAAGCAGCAATGATGAAATATAAGAAATTCATCATGACTAAGTATCTTTGATTAGAAATGAGTAGAGATTTGGAAAATTCTTCCATCATAGGTGATTCAAATACAACACTTAAATAACATACTGCATTGCACAGTGAAGTCAGTGTAAATTAGGAAATTATGTCTGCCAGGTAAAATTATTTGTTTAATTTTAATTGTTTTATTTTATGCTGAGGAAATTGGAACATTTGCAGTAGTCTTCTGAATTTCCAATAGAATTGTCCCCTCAACTCTGGTGTTTTCAGTTTACAACAACATCTCTACAGTTTGGTGGGGCATATCTCTTCATTTGGAAAGGTGTACTTTTTGTGAGACAGTCGTGTTGTGTTGTGTTGTGTTGCTATTCCAAATGCTACAATAGCTTTAATGAAGTTAATGGCAAAAGGGGCAAAGTAATGAAAAATTCAACATTTTCAGCATTAAAAATACCTCATTTAAGTGTAATTGAATCATGGAGCTGTACAATGGGACAAGCACCAACTTGAGTAAAGCTGAAATTTTCAGGGGTACATCGAGATTTAGGCTTCTATTGTGTCTCAGGGTCTGTTTAATTGAAAAGCCACTGAAAGTCATATTATTTTCTAGTGGAACAATAGGACACATTTGTTTATGCCTTTTTCTTGTCTTTTATTCAGGTCATTCTTGTTCATCCTGTTCCATGGCAAGGTATGTTGGGTAGAGTGAAACTATCACCAAGTGATGCAAGGCTTAACCTTCAGAATGGATTTTAAAATGCAGCTTAACTGTGAACAAACGGTCTATGTTACATTTTGCGAGTTTTGAGAATCTAATCAATACTATACACCAAGTGATACAAGTTTCCATAGGTGACCTGCACTCTCCATTCCACACTCCAACCTTGATATCATTATCAGTACAGTTACTAAATTGAGAATTACTGCTTTTGGGAAGCTTTGAGACCACACCATTAACCCAGATAACGCTGACGTCCTTCCAGAAGGATGCGAACAGCAGTAGGTAACATACGAAAAAATAATATTGAGACAGATACATACACTGCTTCCCTTATTTTAATTACTAACCTGAACCCAGGTTTCGGTGAGCCTTCCCACCATGTTCACCAGTTATACTCCATCTGACTGTTGGTCTTCATCAGCATCCTCTCGTGGGCTTTTGATGAACTTCTTGACGAGGTCATTTTCCGAGGGAATCTCGAAATTCATTAGATGGTTCTTATTTTTGTGGATGTAGATTTTCTCCCAAACCGTAAGTTGTCTGTGTCCCTGAATACATTTTTTCAATTCTGGTTCCAATCCTATTTGGTGACCAGTTTCCAAAACATGTGCTGCTACTGCCGATTTATCCCCTTGAGCATATTTAATGTGTCTAAGATGTTCCTTTGTTCTAGTTCCCAAATTTCTTTTTGTTTTGCCTATGTATTTCAAGTTGCAGTTGTTACAATTGAACTGGTAAATTCCGCATTTTTGTTCCTGTGGGATTTTGTCCAGGTGCGTGGATTGTATCAAATTCTTAATACTGAATCTATTTACTGGTGCCAAGGTGATGTTGTATTCCCCAAATATTTTCTTTAGTTTCCTGTCAGCAATTGGATGATATGTTATTTTTCTGTAGGTTAAATTTTCTTTCTCTGTTTTTAGGGTGGTTGTTTCATTGATTAATTTCTGTTTTTTACATTTTCTTACCTTCTTTATGACTAGGTTTTTGTCAAATCCATTGCTTTCAGCTATACACATTATATTCTTGTATTCTGTTTCATATTCTATTTTATTGAGTGGGATGTTAATCAGTCGGTGTATTAGACTATTTAGTATTGCTTGTTGGTGCCCAATTGGATTGAAGCTGTTTGCCTTAATATAACAATCTGAATGTGTCGGTTTCCTGTAAATGCCAAATTCTATTTTTGTGCCCATGTTTAATAATTTTAGATCCAGGAACGGTAGAAAGTTGTCCGTTTGTTCTTCTATTGTGAAGTTTATGGATTTGTCTTGAATATTTAGGAGTTTTAGCGAGTCTTGGATGTGTTTTTGGTTTACTACGGCCACTATGTCATCGACATACCTATGCCATATTTTGAACATATATGGAAAGGCAGATGTCACATGAGTTTCCAAAAAACTCATATAAAGATCAGCTAGGAATGGCGATAAGGGATTTCCCATTGCCAGACCTGAACTTTGTTGGTAATACTTTCCATTGAATATGAAGTAGGTTTGTTCTATACATAGGGCTGTTAGAGTGCAATATTCTGCTATCTTGTTGTTACCGAAGCCAATGGATTGTAACCATTTTTCCATGTATATTAATAGTTTATCCTTAGGGATACTCGGGAACAATGCCACTACATCGAAGGAAAGTTCTTCAATTACTCGCCCGAATGCAGCATCATATTTCGTAACTAGAAACTGCACGCTTTAATTTTTATGTTATTTTAGTCTTCGTTGTTGAGAGGTTAGTAGTGATATTTAGCTGTGAAGTTACGTTTCTAACAAAATGGAATATGTCAAAGACCTTCGGATAGATGGGTCTGTGTTCTATGTTTCTTCTTATTCTTTTGTTGCAAATTGTTATTCATTTATTGCCTTAAATATCTTCTTTACCATAGTGATTCACCAAACAAACATTACGAACAATATTGTAGGCCCACAGCCGCCTTTCGTAACGCTTCCTTCCAGAAGGACGTCAGCGTAATGGGAGCCTAAAAATTTGTTTGTGAAATTCTTTTGAAGAATAAAACCTGGTGTTTCATTATTGTAAAAAATATCTGTAAGTGAATATTAATGGGAAGATGACGTAAATATATCTTTCTTTGTGTTATACTAACAGTCCCATGAGTTTTTTTTTGATGATGACGTGGTAAATTTGCTGGTGACATTTACAAATCAGTACGCCGCAAAAAGAAATAGGCTTGGAGACCATTCTAAAGAAGAGATGAAGTGTTTCATAGCTTTTATTGAGTGGTTATGTCGACCTGCCACAGAAAGATAACATATATTGGGAAAAGTCACCAAATGCCCATAACATATTGATTTCCGAAACTATGGCAAGGGATCGATTCCGATTTATAATGTGGAACTACCTTTAGGTGATCGATTTGCTAAAGTACGGCCACTAATAGATAAAATAAATGAGAAATGTGTAGAGTACAGTTCACATATTCAAAACCACTCTGTAGATGAGAGGATGGTACCTTACTTTGGTAAACATAGGCCTAGTGCAAAACAATTCATCCATGGAAAGCCAATTAGGTATGGCTATGAGTTCTGGTGTGGTGGACCTAGTTTTGGGTACCATATCAAGAAGCTGGTACATTACCTGATAAATATGCTGAAAAAAGACTGATATGCTGACTTATATTCATAAGCTGGAACAATTGCCCTATAGAGTGTATTTTGGCAATTTCTTTACCTCAATACCTTTACTTAGGGATCTGCATAAGAGAGGAATTGAAGCCACAGGGGCAATAAGAGCCAATAGAATTGGGAAAGAGTGCGATATGACCAACAGTGATGAAGAAAACACCACGGGGTACATATGACTTCAGGTCTGATGACACAAGCAACGTCCTCGTTACTAGATGGAATGATGATAGTGTGGTGAATGTGGCTACTAACTTTGATAAAGTTTTACCAACTCGCCAGGTGTCTCGCTACTCACAAAAGCAAAAAAGCGAATTAGTGTCGATCAACCACAGTCATCCACAACTATAATACACACATGGGAGGCTTTGACAGCGCTGACCAAAACATTTCTTTGCACCTTGTATCAATCAGAGGCAAGAAATGGTATTTCCCTAACGTTGCACTGTTGCTGAACAAAATGTGTGGCAACTTTACCGGCAAGATGGCGGTAAATTAGATCATCTATACTTTCGCCTAAGACTAGTCACTACTATTTTGGAGTCAAATAGAAGAGTGGTTTCAAGAGGACGGCCATTGGGTTCATCAAAGGCTCATCCTCGGTTAGAAAAATTGGAGCATTATGTTGCCGACCTACAACCAGACAGTGTTACAGGAAAGAAAAACATCTCCATTGCTGACAATGCCACAAGAAAGCTACAAATCAGTGCGTGAAATGTGTTTTGTCACTTCGTGTAACATGTTTCGTTGCTTATCAGACAAAGCAAAGTGAATAACAACAATAACATACTCCAAGAAGTGTATTTAATTATTTTCTGTGATAGGTAAATTTCAATGTGCATTACGCTGATGTCCTTCCAGGAGCATGGGCATTATTTCAGGAAGTATGTCAGTTACAAGAATAAATCGCATTACTGTATGAATCTTTAGTTAAAATGAAGTGTTTTATGCAATTTAATAAAAGAAAACGTGTTAAAAATAATTCCGCGCTATCTGGGTTAAGATTCAATAGGTCATCTCATCTAATACTAAAAAGTAAAGTAAAGTAATCCCTATACAGGATGCGGAGGGCCTCAGGGTTCTAGAAGGTCGAGGCTCCGAAACTTCTGGACATAAGGCATGTGGAGATGGTAAGATAGTCAGCTTTATGTACTGGCTGTTTTACCCCCCAGGATAGCACCTTGTAATCAGTTCTGTTGTGACTTTAATGAAGATTAGAGAATTACTTATACTCAACTCAGTCTCTTCTTTCAGTCTGCAAAGTCGACATTGAGCTCTTATCTCATACCAGAGTTTAGTAAATAAAATGGACTTTTCAGTTAAAGTGACAAAATCCTACTCCAAACTTAACCCATACCCATGATGATAATGGGGAAGGATAACAATTAATTCATATTGACAGATCCTGAAGTTGTATCTATTATGATATTAATTACTAGCAGGTGTCCATGGCATTGCCTGCAATAATTAAAAATTTAAAAACTAATCACAAAATAATTAAAACATATTTATTAACACTCACTCATGAATCATTAGTAAATTCATAGTTACATAAACAGCTAGAAATCTGGCTTTGAAGTGCATTCCAATATTAGAGAGCACCAGCTGGGAAAAAAATACCTGAGATTAGAGTTCGCTGGCCCTAGCAACCCCTGCATAATGAGTTCTCCCCAAATCATATAATGTTTTCCATTTAGGCCTACATTCATTATCCATCTTCCCTCAATCTATGTTAAAAATTTCAGATCTCTGCATGCTGCAGATTTCGTGCCTAGACAAACAGACAGACAAACACTGCCTCTTATTGTACACTCACCGGCAAAGAAAACCAATCACTTAAAGAAATTAAAAAAAATTAAGTTTAAATAAAAATTATGTAGTAGGCCTAGTGCTTGAAATAAAATTACTGCAATTGTATACGTTTTTAAGATTAAAATTTAATGACACATTTCACACTTAATTCCCCATTTTTCCTCTTGTACCGTGGTGAATGGTGAGCCTAAGGTTGCAGGGGCATAACGGAGGCTACATCCATCATCAATTTTAGCAACAGCTTTGGCAAAGTCTTCAGGACTGAGAGACATTAATTTCAACTAAACTTACTGACAGAATCACTGCGGTGCGAAGGGAGACAGTTTCCGTTTAGTTTGGAAGGAAATGACGCAATACAACAATGAAACACCTAGCAATGTGTACGACAAGCTAGTGCTTATAATCATATTGGAATCACCGTATTGCGATGTTTTTTTTGTTTTGTTTGGTGATAAAGTGAAGATATGAAGAAAGCAGATATGCTGTATCTATAGCTAATGATCCATTAAAAATAATAATTCATCCTCAGCAAAAACAATGTATAAACATCCAATCAAAATTATGTTTAATTTCAAAAGTACAACAAATTTTACAGTGATCGGTTTTTTTTGCCGGTCAGTGTATGTACATATGTAGATATTCCTGGTCACTGTGTGAATGTTAAGTTTTGTATATATATATATATATATATATATATATATATATATTAGTAGTGCTTATTCCTATTTTAGTTATGGTCCAGCACTAGGCCTATTGTTTGTTATTTATCCTAGTGGCAATTTCCTTATGGGGAAAGTCCAAATAGATAAATAAAATCAGGTAAGTTAAACTGATGTAACAAAGTGCCAGAATGCTTTTGTTTAATCAGTTATGATTGCAATTATGACATGGAGAAAGTAGGATTTAAAAAAAATTGATTTCCCAGTTAAGCTCCAGATTGATTCATTAAGCAGGACTTTTAATCAGATTAAAATCCTCCAGCATCAGCAGAACTATGCAGATTTGTGATAACTTGACAATCGCACACTCGTATAAAAATAAAAATAAAAACAATGTCAAATTAGATGGCTATGGGATTTGAACCAAGGACTTCCAGAATGGGAGTCCAAGACATTACCATCTCGGCCACCTCGCTCAGTTTAACAGTCTAGTTTGATAGGCATATGTGAAGGAATAGTGTTATTTGTCATAGCTAATTCTATTGCAATTTCCAAAGCCGTATATGAACAGTGTAAAACAATATGTTGTCATGATAACTGATTTCCATCTGATAAATTATTTCTAATACATCACCATAAAATAGGTACTAAATTGGGGATTACTCCAGTACCAATCAACCAATTAGGTCCAAATTCAATAGGCTTCTTCCCTTGGACATTATAAATCCGTATACCAAGTTTCATGAAAATCCATTAAAGCGTATTTGAGTTATTGTGCCTTTCTAATATATTCTCATGAAAATAGGCATTAAATTGGGCATTAGCCCGGTACTAGTCAACCGATTTGGTCCAATATTGATAGGCTTCTTCCCAAGAACATTATAAATGTGTATACCAAGTGATGAAAATAAAGTGTATTTGAGTTATCGCACGTACAGAAAGACATTCATAAGCCACACCATTAACTAAGGCCAAATTAAAATTTACACAGAAAAAAGTTCAACAGACCTTAAAAAACTTGTGTTTGAAAGGTGTCATATTCTACAATAAATTTCCCATGTATATATATGTATATATTAGGGATATATTAGGGATGGGTTGATACTGGCGGCAACATAGAAAAGAGAAAAGTCTTGAAAAAATGTCTCATTGTTGGAAGAAAGGTTAAATTCTTTAGAGTTTGCGATTGTGAGAGTTTTATTTCCGCACTTTCAAGTTGAAGCAGTTGTATAACTCAAAAAAGAGGACATTTCTCCATTTTCCTAAAAATCTGCCTGGACCATTTTTAGGGTCCAAAAAAAGAGGACATGTCCGGGTAAAAGAGGACGTCTGGTAACCCTATGTTTGCTGAAACTAGTGCTCCTCACAAACCCTTAAATTACACAGGGGGTATGGGAATTCCCTGCTCATATCTAGGAATGATTGTGTTGATTGCCTTCCTGCTTGAACAAGCAGGATGTTTATATTTTCTTTCATCTGGAGGGATTCTATTGCAGACAAATGAATTCTTGCACTTCTTAATAACAAATTGCGACATCTGGCCCATGTAATTGAACATTCATTAGGTTGGATGGAGGTTTGTTAAAAAAAAAATCTTTAAAAAGGCTGCTTTTATGTCATTTATGGATGGGATATCAATATTGATATTTTGTTTAAGATACCAGATATTTTAAAAATAATATTCCAGTTCTGGTAATATTGTGATAATATTGATATTGCTCTTCGACAAAATGGACTTTCGACAATAATATTTATAAAAATGGGCAAAATAAACGTTTTAAGCAATATTGATTTGCAAATTTATAAAATTAAAACATTAGTTAAACATATTGACTGATGGTTATTAACGTTTAATTACATTTATTTTCAGTATTTCTGGTCTGCAATTTCAGTTTGCAAGGGCATCTCATTTACACTTGCTTGTCAGAAATAACAGCAAGCAGCGATGCTAAACCGTTCCTTAAATCGCTATAGGATATAAATTTGTGTTAAATGACATTATTTTAGTAAAACTTTAGGTGGCTCTAGCTGCAGCATCATAACCACTGTAACATCACTTGGTTTCTCAAAGTGTTTCACAATAAGATTGATTCTGTTCACAGTTCGACCGTTCCTCCATCTTCCCCATGTCATGATCACCTGTCAAATCTTGTGAATAACCAGTACGAATGACACCATTTTAGGTTAAATAAGTGTCCACTTCCTCACGATTTTTCTTTGATTTTGCTTATTCTTAAAACAAACTGAGTTTATGGAAGAATACTATAGGTTCTAAAGAACATTACAATCTCAAATATGTGCCTTTTTTTAGTTTCTAAAACAAAAAGCAGAGAGTTGAAGAATCCCCATTACATTTTTTTTTGCACTCCTTAGCTAGTAAGTGTTACTTACGAAAGTTGTTTACATGGATCGTAACTTGACATTACCACACGCAATCTTGTTGCTAGGGGCGACGGGCAGAAAGTGACTTGTTGCTAGGGGCGACGGGCGGAAAGTTACTTTACCGCCCGCAAATGCTTATTTGCGAGCAGAAATGACCGGTTGCCATAAACAATAACAAATGCGAATCCCTTTCTGAAATAAGCACCATTCTTCAAGACTGTATATACATAATATTTTCAGGTAATATCACAATTAATATAATTAAATTGATATAAGTAACCGTCGTGCAAAAAATAGCATGCAACACACGGACCGTAAAGGCATTTACGGGTCTCGAAAACTTAAAAACCCGAGGCTGCACCTCGGGTTTTCAATCTGTTTCCTCGACCCGTAAACATGCCTTTCCGCCCTTGTGTCGCAATATACTATTACATCTGAACAAACCTCAACCTTATTGGGAATCAACTTGGGCCACCGGATAGGAAGGCAGACCACTGACAACTCACCCTTGGTGATAGGACAATAAATTCACTAGGCTACTGGTATGTAACTAGTAGGGCTCGGATTCTTAGTTACTGGTAAATACATATTTTGAGTCATAATACAAACTTGAAACTGAGTTTAAAGTTCTGGATATTCACACTGAAGCATATGTTTTAGATTTTATTTCACATATAAATACGTGTTTTCTTATTTTTTTATGTAAATAAATATTTTTGGATATTCACATTAGGGATGGGACATTGGAAGAAAAATATTGATATTGATATGAATATCGGTTACTAATATTGATAACTGTATAATATCAGTAAGAAAATATTGACATAAAATAAAATAACCTAAGGTAACCTCACCTAACCTGTCACAAACATAGAACAAATTTCTTAAACTGCTTGAATAATACATCACTGCTTCTAACTATGCCCCCACTACCATGGCTATGGGTCGACACAGCATTGCATGATTGGGATTTTTGTTTTGGAAGTAAATAAATTCTTGTCGGGTATTTACAAACATTTTTTCACAATTTAAAATAACTTAATAGCTTTGTCCACTTTAGGATGCAAGGTGTGTTAATTCTTCAGGTACTCTGTAAAGCATAAAATTGTGTATTTGGGATGAGTTTGCTATATCTTGCATAGAGATGGGGTAACATCCAAAAATAAAAGTAAAATAACGTAAAATTTGACCTATTTGACTGTAGGTCTGGTGAGACTCTGGTGAGATTTCACTGCACACTATTGGAAAACACTATTTTGAAGCTATTTCAACATTTCCTAACACGCCAACTAACCTACAATGTTTCCCACTTTCCTACTGCAAGAGTCTATTGATTCTTCCATATTATCCTTTCTTTTTCTTCTTTAATTTTCTTCGTTCTTTATTTCTTTACTTCTTAATTAATCCTTGTTTTCAATCATTCTTCACTTCTCCCTCCTTTCTTTCTTTCTTTCTTTCTTTCTTTCTTTCTTTCTTTCTTTCTTTCTTTCTTTCTTTCTTTTTCTTTCTTTCAGAAGAGGAAGCTGCTTCACCTAAAATATGAATGTGAATCATTCTGATAATATATGTTTACTAAATATAGCATTATCTGAAAGAGATCTATATTTAAAACGATATTCCATATTTTTAACAGAATAGAATTTCCCTGTTGATCCTTCATATCACAGTATCTAACTAGCAATATCTGCCTTGCAGAATTTCTCTAAACACCTGTGTCAATTCCCATGTTGCGCAAATATTGAGATTAAAGACAATGATTAGCTGAAAACAAACAATCATGGCTACAGTTTGGTTACAGATGATGAAGTCACTGTGAATCAGAAAACGAGGAAGGATGGAACTGGAAAAGGTGATATCTCAGACTGAGGTGCAGAGCAGTTGGAAAAAGTTATGGCTTATTATGAAATTGATACATGGTTTTAAAACAACACTGCACACAAACGTTATAATATGAAACCGCCACGAAAAAATATGGACAGTGCTTGAATGTAAAAAGTGTTCTATAATTTGACTTGTATCTAAATAAGTGACAAGTTGTGAGATATAGGCCTACAGCATATAATTTGTATTAGTGTATAGAATGTCTTAACTTCCGGATTATCTGGATTTTCAATAATCCGGATGACTTCTGGTGCCAGTTAGTTTGGATAAAAGATGTTACAGTGTGAGTAGAAATGCTGAAAATACAAATATGAGCACCATACAGTACCACAACACAAGAGGCAGTCTGGCAGGTGATTAGGTTACAGCAAAGAGTTAGAGCTCTATGGTTTACTTATTTTGGCTGGAAGTTTAAAGAAGATCCTTTACCTGAAGAAGTAGTTGCAAGTAGGGTTCCCAGATTACCGGGTGCTGACCAGAGTGCCCGTTTTGTGAATCCATCTGTGAACATCAGAAAACTTTTGCCCTGGGAATTTGCTTTTTGAAATTTAAATTAACTTACAAGGATATCGAAACCTACCCTCAAGTTTTGCACATCGATAGGTCTTCATTATACATGGACACAAGAAAAAAATTAGCTGCTCATACAACTATAAGTGGACGAAAAAGGGTTTGTTATATTCCATATGTACACAACAGCAGCACTTGTAGCACTCGCTTTAGTAGCCTGCATGCTGGGTTCACGTGATAGTGAGGTCGGGGTGTGGGATAGAGGGAAGGAGCTGCCTTTTTACTCGGGGGATGTGTTTCACTAAACAACTTAAATATAATCATTTGTTTTTATCATTGCCGCATTTTATCATGCCTATAATATGTATAGAGATTGAGGGGTTACTTATGATTGTTAGTGTGTAGGTGTTATAAAAGTGTGACCACTCAATTTGCGTGATATTTGAAGATATTTCCCATGCACAACAAATCACAATACTAGTGCTTCAATCAAATTATTCTCTATGTTGACATTTATTGTCCAGAATAAGGTATTTATGTATTAAGAACTTGAACCAACATACTAGGTAATAATTGTACTCTATATTATAAGCCAAAGTAAAAAATTAACTAATGTAAACAGCACATGAAATTCACTTAGCTAATCCTAAAAATTAAGCAGGTAATAATTACTTCACGACAACTACCGGAATACAAACATGTGTGTCAGAAGAGGATAATTCTCCCTCCTGTAGTGATAAGGAAAGGGAGTGATAAGGCAGAATGTACATAGGCATAAATCTTATGCAAAATTTGGTAATACTGTGACAGCTGATGCCAAGTATGCGCTAGATAAGGAAGGTCGCTACCCCTTCCTGCCGACAGCTGTAAGAGGCTACTCAATATTTTGAATTTACAAGATTCACAATTAATTTTCACCCACTAAAGTTTATACGAGCAGCTAATTTTTGGCAAGTGTCTAAGTGCAATGAAGACCTACCAATGTTCTAAATTTGAGGGAAGGTTTCCTTGTTAGTAATAGATTGAACATTTAGGCTTGTCATTAGTTGCAATAGCAATGTGTCTCTCCATCAGATGCCTTTGACATATTATAGTGTGAAACATCATCATTCATACAATTTGAAAGATTATGGTAATATACTTTACTCTCATGATTTTATTGACTCTTCAGTAGCAACAGAAGTAGTGAAAACAAAAGTTTGTATGAAAATAATGTAAACTGTGGTCTGTGAGGAAACCTACAAATCAGCCCTGGAAAACAAGAAACTTTGAGAATGTGCAACAAGCTCCTAGAAATACAAATTTTAAGCTATAGAAGTTAGGACTGATCGTTTTCTGAAATAGAAAATTAAATAATAATAACTATAACAACATTAACAGCTACAACAAAAACAACAACAACAACAACAACAACAATAATAATAATAATAATAATAATAATAATGAGATAATATATCTGCGCAAATATCCACAACCTGTAATGGATTTCTCTGAAGGTAAGACTGGAATACCACTTTCAATGATCATGTTCGGGGCTGAACTCGAACCCAGAAATCTTTGGGAAATACAACAAGGCCATTCACTGGGGCTAAGTCAGGAATAGGTCCCACAAAGCTGAAATTCTGGAGCACAGCTGCCATGATGAGGAACATATTCTGTCTCGAGAACGTCTCACCAGCACACAATCTTTTGCCTGAAACAAACTCAGAGATGTAGAAACCTCAAATCATGGGATGATTGCAAGTTTGCTGTAGGTTTGTTCCAGCAGCATTCAGAAACTGTCATCAAATGCCCAATGGCACACATTTTCAGTTCATTGAATAAAACTATTCCAGCAGCAGTTCAAATATGTGATTCTGGCTATTGATCAGAATTTCCTGCAAGATTTCTCAGCAGTTATTTTTTACCAGAAAAGTTAGTGGATTGCAGCATGAACTACCAATCAGACATGTTCTGTGAGCATAGTAGTGAAATTTTCCTGTTTAATGCCATTCACCTTAGAGCCTGATGTGTTACCACACAAATTAAAATAATTCTGATAATAGCTCATGGATGTACTCGTATTTATTAAATTCTATTTATACCATTAACGGTGCACTTGTGATATAATTATAATGGAAGACAAAAGAAATTTACCAAATTATAGGATATATATTACTGATTACGAATTTGTCATGACAAAATATATTGCCATATATGGCAATATATTTCCTTATATAGTATATTAAATATTTATATATGTTTTAAGATCATTTAGGCCTAATACATGTTGGAAAAATAATTTTGTAATGATTAAAAATATAATTATTCATGTTGGAAAAATAATATTGTATTGATTAAAAATATAATTATTCATGTTTTATTTTGTAATATCAATGCCATCTATATATATGAGTGATGGGTCATAAGTCATGGAAATTTTTTTATTTTTTGAAAATGTGGTATCATTGTGAAATTTTGAATTATAAAAATGAAAGGGAAGGGTATGGAATATATGTATGATGCGGATTACAGGTAGTAGATGTAGGATAGAGTATGGAGCAGACACCAATAAACTTGCCTTCACAATGGCACCATGCCATTCGACTGTATTGATGTAGTTGAAAGCATGAAAGCATGCATAGTCCAACCTATAAAACCCTCGAAGTTGGGTACTGAAGGTCCTTATTCCTAAAGCTTCTATCAGCTTCTGCCTTCTTGCAGCATTCTCTGGCATTTTCACTCTAAGAAAAAGCTATTCTTGTCTCATCCATTCTGCATGGTGGTTGACTTACTCCCTCTGTGCATTATAAAAATGCCATTGAATTACTTGTCTTTATGAATAGAATGGATGTGAACAGTGTTCTTATGTCAGAATAGCTTTCTTCAGAGTGAAAATGCCAGAGAATGCACAGGGAACTGATGGAAACTTTGGGAATAAGGACCTTCCACACCGAACATCAAGGGCTTTAGAGAATGGGCTATGCGTGCTTTCATGCTTTCAACCACTGCAATACAGTAGAGTATACATGTTTATGGATGTCTGCTCCCTACTCTATCCTACACCAGGGGTGCCCACGGGGGGGGGGGGCAAAATATTAGCGTTTTATGAATTTTCTGGGGGGGGGTTTAAAATTGTTGCAAAATTAGCGTTTTATATGCTAAAATTAAAAACTTCCAAGCTAACTAGTTTTTGAGTGTTAAATAGCGTAAAATGTGATTTTCATCAGTTCCATATTTAAAAATTTCCCGGCGGTGGACATCCGACTTAAGTAACAATTTCTTGTTTACATTGGTATGTCTTAGAGTTTGGTAAACAAATTTCCTAATTAGTTTTTGAGTGCTAAAATAGCGTAAAATGTGATTTTCATTAGTTCCATATTTAAAAATTTCTCGGCGGTGGACACCCGACTTAAGTAACAATTTCTTGTTTACATTGGTATGTCTTAGAGTATGGTAAACAAATTTCCTAATTAGTTTTTGAGTGCTAAAATAGCGTAAAATGTGATTTTCATTAGTTCAGTATTTAAAAATTTTCCGGGGGTGAACCCCCCACTTAGGCAGGCCTATTGATTTCTTATTTACATTGGCATGTCTTAGAGTATGGTAAAAAAATTTCCTAACTAGTTTTTCTGTGCTAAAATATCATAACATGTGATTTTCATTAGTTCAATATTTAAAAATTTTCTGAGGATGGAACCCCGACCTCCCGGCAGTTTCGACCCTCCCTGCAATTAATTTCTGGTTACGTCATTGTTGCACTTATTATTTTATTAATATAATGTTACAAAGTGGCCCAAGAAGTTAAAGAGAAAAAAATTAATTAATTAAAAAAATTGCCCCACTAGAAAATATCATATGGGCGCCCTTGTCGACAGCCAATCAGGTTGGGGGGGGGGTGAGCAATGAAGTTGGGGGTGAGTCATGAAGTTTGGGGGGGGGCACCCCTGCCTACACCTAGTATTCATATTCTGTATCATATGTGCATTCCATATCCGGGGTGCGCGGGCAAAGAGAGTTAAGTCCACCATCCTAAAAAATTGAGATATGTCCATAAAGTTATAGATGAAAATGTCCTAGACTTTTGTGTTAAGTCCAGTAAGTCATATTCAAAGTTGTACGGTTGTTATGGATGTGTGCCTCATAGGTTTATCCATCTCTAAAGCTATGTTGGGCTGGTATAGTGTGTTAAGTCGCTCTAATTCTCAGTAACAAGAAAGTGGACTTAACTCTCTTTGCCCGCGCACCCCGGATATGCTGCCCTTACATTTGTATATTTCAAAATTTCAAAATGTACCAACATTTTCAAAACATTAAAAAAAGTTCTCATGATGTATGCCCCTTCCCTCACATAATTATATTGACATAAAGAATGGTTCATTTGTTATCATGCCACTAAGTGTCAGATATCATTAAGAAACTCATATATTTATTCCACATACTATTATTAGTATATGCAGGGATTGAGTAATTCCAAAGATGCAGCAGCTGGATCTGGTTCAACCTTTTTGGAGAGTGGCTTGGTTGATTCTCAACACCCATTGCTAAGGATTGTTAAGGCTGGAGAATCTACATCAACCTTTCCTGTTCTAAATTCTAATTGTTCTAATTGTTAGAACATGTCCTATAACAGTCCCTGTTTGTTTGCTGGAATAAACCTTGTATCGTATGGAAAATACCTACCTCCTCCAAATGGGAACGTCATGTCTTTTACTAGATATTTCCCTGTTTCATCTAGGAATCTTTCAGGACGGAATACTTTAGGATCTTTCCACACTTCAGGGTCATTGTTGTATGTGTAAAGTCCTGCTAGAACCATGGAATCCTGAAGACAGAAGAAGTAATTTTAAATAAGAAGAAGCAATAATTTGAGAAGATACCCTACCCGTATTTCAATTTTGGTTCTCTCTACTGTTATTGAAAATAGAACTTGATAAAACACTTTAAGCAGAAAATTCTAAATAAAAGATTATACAGGCATCTTACTGTCAACATCACTCCCGGATCAGACCGGCAATAATTTATGCTATTAAAGGCAATGTGATTAGTGAAGTTATCTCAATGATAACAACATTAATGCTGAAAGCAGGTGAAATGCCTGCATATCTGAAAATAGAAAGGAAAATATTGCTGTATAAAGGTGGTGTCACCGGTTATCTGTACACCTGTATCCACCCATCACTAGCTGCTCAGTCTTCTGCTATTGGTTCAATGTTATTTAAATTGTAAATTTTAAGAGGAAAATAATATCAGTTTGCTTGTGCTCAGAATAATAATAAAAAAAACTTTTTCGTAATTTTGTATGGCTGTTTGACTGGAAACAATTTGTTTAGAAACATATAACATATGAAAACAAATTAACGTAGCTTCTACATTTGCTGCAAGTACTAAATCGTGATGTATTTGTATACTTACTTAATCAATGATAATAGACAATTCCTAAGCAAGCTAAAGAATATTATCTATTTTATGGAACCCCGAGGTTCATTTTCATCCTTACCTGAGCCCATTCAACCTTATTCTGTGCTAACTCCATCCAACCATCTCCCACAAATCATATTATCCTTAAATCTATCCTAATATTGTCCTTCCAACTCCCACCTTTGGGTTTCCCAGTCAATATTCTTGAGATGTGTCCTTTCTCCCCAATGCACGCAACATGTCCAGCCCTTTCATCTTCTGTGATTTAATTACCCTTACTATATCCAGTGAAGAGTTATAGTTATGAAGCCCATCATTATGCAGTTTTCTCCAGGCCCAATTTTCATCTCACTTAGACCCAAATATTTTCCTAAGCACCTTGTTTTCCAACAATCTCAGATTATGTTCTTCCCGAAGATTAAATGACCATGTCTCACATCTATATAATACAACCAGCAGGATAACTGTCTTATAAATTTTTACTTTTAGATTTGTGGACAGAAGAAAAGATGATAGGCGTTTCTAAAATGCATTAAAAACAAGTATTTCCTGATTTCCGTCTATACTTAACTTCTACCTTAATATTATTTTTATCTGTAATTATTGTTCCCAGATATTTGAATTTCTCCACTTGTTCAAACGATTTACTAGTTATTCAAATGTTTTGTAGTGCATTATTTTGAAGTTTCATGACCATATACTTAGTTTTTTCTGTATTAATTTCCAATACCACATTTTTGCAGGCATCAAAAAGACTTTCTGCATTCTCTTGATTGTGTTTTATATCAATGACCAACAAGCAAATGTCATCTGCATAAGCTAAAATTGGGTGATTGCCATTTAATTCTACCTTTTTTTCTAATGGCATATTCCAAAGCGAAATAAAAAAGTAAAGGCAATAGTGCATCGCCCTGTTTCAAGCTGCTTTTAATGGCAAACCTATCTGATATAAGTTTCCCTACTTTGACTCTGCAATAGGTTTAATTACACTAATTTTGATCAGCCTAACCAACTTCTTTGGTATCCCAAACTCAATGATTTATAAGCCTTGCTAATTAAATTTCCTATATGTGTATTCCAGTTCAATTCCTTATTAAGAGTTATTCCTAAATAATTGCACGATTCTACTCTCATAATTTCATTTTCCATTTCGTAATTGTATCAAAATTTTACTCTTTTGTTGGTGAAAGATAATTTTTTTTAGTTTTGCATGCATTTATTGTCATCTTATTTTCAGAAACCCATTTTTCTGTGCAATTTAAGTCCTCTTGCTGTAACTCAGCATCGTACACATTACAAATTTCCCTATATATAATGCAGTCATCTGCAAACAATCTAATAGAAGATTAGATCAATTTTGGTAAGTCATTTATAAATAATATAAAGAGTAGTGAATCGATTAATGCTTCCTGAATACCTTAATCCGGGGTGATCATAAACAAGAACAAAGAAACAGCTATGAAATAATGTTCATGACTGTGAAAACATTTAAAGAAATTAGATTAGAAGTAAATCCAAGTAAATATGTGGGTCATTGCATTGAAAAAGGAAAAATTATTTAAGCGATACTGAGAGAATGAGAATTATAATTTTAGAGCAAGGAAACATGGAAAAACAATAAAATATCTTAGTATCATATTTATTAATTTCATGGGTTTTGATTCAAACTATGCAATTCAATATGAATTTGTTTATATTGCTGTTTTGGCTTTGCAGCAAGATGCTGAAGTGTTATTTCTTCATAAAATGTTTAAATGAGCTAGATATTACAATATTTATTAAAGTTTGTATACTTGCCTTCGGCACAAAGTACCCACACAGTTCTGTATCCTCCATGGCTCTGCGTGCTACACCAAGAGGAAGTATAGGTTTGTATCTCATGACTTCTCGCATTGTAGCTTCCAAGAAAGGCAGCCTTGAAAATTAAAAAAATTGCAGAGTACTCTTATAAGATGAGTTTGGAAAACCAACCGACATGGAAAACAACCTTAAGAGGCTCTATAAACTATTGGAAATTTTTCAATGTTTTAAGCATGTAAAAAAATACTTCCTGCAGACAGAATTCTGACACACCAGTGACTGTCTTGAGTTTAAGTAGCAGTGCCACATCCATAATTAAATCGCTACAATAATTAATCAACCAACCATTTTCAAGTACTATTTGTATGATTTCATTAACACCCATACAATGTCATCTGTTGTTAGAATTACAACACTGAAGTTTAATGGGGAAATTAATTTGATTGTAAAAAATGCATGATTTCTTAATAATTACTTGGGAGGTGAAAAATTTCACAAACTTTTATTTTTGGTACAGACTATTTTGAATATGGTTTGCAGACCTTCTCTCCATCCTCAGGTATGTTTTAACTGCTGGCTGGATGATCCATGCTGCCTCTTGTGGAATTTTGGTATATTTTGAGGTTAAATCATCACTGGTTGGGATATCCAAGTTCATCGGTCAGTTCATATTCATATAAAATAAACTTTCCTCATATAAAATAACTTTCATTCTGAAAATCCCCTATGACTAAGATAAGATAAGATAATATAAATAAATTTTATTGTCATTAAGCATACATAGTTGCAATAGACAAAGTCAAAATCTTACATCTAATAGTTTATCACAGTGTTATCTGTTTCACTTACATCTAATAGTTATAAGCATTTCAAATTTCAAATTAAAGATGTAATAATTATATTATCTAATATACAAAATCTATCGTAATAATACAATAAAACACATAATAAACCTATTATGACAAGAACATAATAACTAAGCACACACTTCAATAATTCTGTATCTTGATCAACTTCATGAACTCCATCTCAATTCTGAATTTTTTCTGGGCATTAATGGGTTATAAGAAGACATTATTAGAAGTGTGTGGAATATCAGAAATAAGAAGAATCCACAATATGGAGGCAAAGGAAAAGAAGTATCAATTTTATCTGCTAAAGGATAATTTTTGCCATGTTCTACTTACTTTATTCTGTCATCTAGAGTAGGTAACCGGTCTCTACCAACGACGGTGTCCAGTTCTTTTTGCATTTTCACCTGCACATAAGGGTGGCATAGTAGGCATTGAATGGCAAAGCCCAATGTAGCATTCACTGTTGTTAATGTAGGCAATAGAAGGTCTAGACCCACTACAAGTAGCTGTTCCACTGTAAGAGAGTGTAATATTTGTTACTTCTGAAGAACTCCAAATAGAATGCATGAAACATAGTAACTTACAGAAGATATTTAAAAAAATGATATAGGCCTGTACTGAAAATGTTTGGGTGGATAATTCCATTATTATTAGTCAGTTAGGCTGTATTAAATATTTGCATTGTCGGCTATTATTGTAATAAAACATGAGAGATTGTAGCTTTGCTACATTTTAAGTGTTGTGATTTTTGTCAGTGTGACTCTTAATATGAAGAGTATGAATGTACAATTAACTCCTAATCTTCGTGGCACTTCATCCCTGAAAGGACTATGCCTACCATATTACTGCTGCATCATCTACCATAGGCATATGGCAGAACTGGATTAATATTCTGAATTAAAGATTAATCATTAAAGGTTAATCATTAAAGATTAATATTCTAAAATGATTATGTTCTCGCAACGAATCTAGAGGCTTGTAGCCATATCCACCATAGTGAAAAATAGTGAGGCGCAGGGGTGGGGAGTGGGCATAATAGAGACAGTTTAGAATTCCCTTACCAACTTGGACCACAGCACATTATATCAGAAAGTTTTTGTTCACTCCATTGTACATAACTTCTCATTCTGTGATTCAACTATATTGTTAAAATAATTGTAATTGTTGTCTTAACTAGATTGTTAAAACAGGCAAGACAAAATTATATTTTTCAATATGACATCCATTTGAGTAGCACCTGTACTCTTAATCATGGCTTCACAGGTCATCAGCCAAATAAGAATTGTAAAGCTCATGCTTTTGGTCATCCTTAATTTATTCTGTGGCTTTCGTCAGGATATGATGGAATGGATGGCGAAAACCTCAAGCTTTATTCTGATACGGCTGATAACTCATAAAGCCGTAATTACAAACCAGCACAATGGAAGCTTCAAGTCCTTCCCGTTACCTATACTTCAACTTTTGTTATTTGCAATAAATCATCTCATTTGAACTTCTGTAATTGTATTCATTTCATTGATAGTATCGATACTTAAATAAAGATCATTTAGAAATGTTTTCTTTCAATATTAAATTGTATTAGAAGTTAACACAGCTAAGTTATATAACATAATGAAATCAGATAAACTGATGTGACAAAGTGCCAGAATGCTTTTGTTTAATCAGTGATAATTGGAATTATGATATGCATAAAATAAGTTATTTTTTTAAACGATTTCAGAGTTAAGCTCTAGATCGATTCATTAGGCAGGGCTTATGGAAGAACAAAGGTCTAGTTTGACAATCATATTTGAAGGAATATGTGGGTAGTGTTATTTGTCAAAGCAAACTGTATTGCAACTTCCAAAGCCGTATATGAACACTGTAAAACAATATGTTGTCATGAGAAGTGATTTTCATTTGATAAATTCTGTGTAATATATTACCATAAAGTTGGCACTAAATTGGGCATTGGCCAAACGATATGGGCCAATATCAATAGGCTTCTTCCCATCATGTTATAAATGCGTACAACAAATTTCATAAAAATCTGATAAGGTGTATTTGAGTTATCGTGCATACAGACAGACAGACAGACAAACAAACAAAACAGACAGACAGACAAAAAGATGAACAGACATTTTCCCATCCCCCACACAATCTCATAAAGTACCATTCTGGCACTTCACCTCACTTTTGGTGTAGTTTACCAGAAATAGTTTTGGTGCCATCGCTACTATTTTCAACAGCTATGAAAATGGTCGAGATGGTGCATAAACTAGTTTAAGTAAACTATAACAATTATGAAGGTTAGTGTTAATTTCAATTCCCTACATATTTATTAAGTTTACTTTATTTTTGTAAATTCAGTAATCTGTAATTGACTCACAGTGTACACATGAAAGAAGCTTAGTCTAGAGATCAGATAGTGAAAAATGTAGATTTGTCATTTATAAATCTATATTGGTAATTTGTAATTTACCTGTGAAGTCTGTAGTTTCTCCATTCTTCTCAGCTTCTTTCATTTCTCTGATGAATACATCTATGAAGTCCCTCATGTCATCCTCAGAGTAAGTAGAAAGATGTTCATCAAGTGATTTCTACATCAAATAATAATAATAATTAACACAATTTGTAAAATTACAAGAATGTGATAGCAGGGTGTTCAAAATTAAATTCCTAGCATTTTCTTGTCATATGACAGTGGCGGCTCATAGCTGGGAAGTTAGGTGAAGAGCTAGTAGGAAAGAAAGAAAAGACATATACACATGCTTATACAATTTAAAACTTCCTTCTTACCCTCGCCTTTCCAATTTGAAAATGGTGTTTCTGATAAAACACACACTATAGCACAAGCAGATTTCATATTCCAAACATCAAAGCACTGAACGCAATAAAGAAGGAAGCAAGCTCTATCTGCTTCACATGCTGGAAAAAGTCAGTGTAAAGAATCTCGTCTACTTCTCTACAGACAGACTGAAGCGGGTGATGTCACAGTTGTAACAGCAACTATCAATAACATTGTCGAGGCTGTCAAGGGGAGGCGCTACGTCCAACCATCCAGTTAAGCTCTGCCCTGATGGTAGGAGAGCATGGAGGGAGAACAACTCTTCATCAAGTTGGCCGGCCTGATCACACGCTTGCTGCCATAACACAGTAACCCGCAGTATGGGAATAGGAGAGTGTGGATTGTATAGGGAGAAGTAGGGAAACTACTCTTCACCAAGTTGGCTGGCCTGATCTCGTGCTTGCTGCCACAGTGAAATACAAAAATAGAAAATGCATTTAAAGTAAAAACCAACATACGTGGTAAGGAAAATAAACTTTAAAAATAAATCTAGTAAGCTAAGAATATTTAAGTGTTACTTCATCTACTTCCCCTGAATAGCCACCCCTGTCATATAAGAGATTGATTTTCATATACAGCAAACAATAACAATATCAATTTGTTGTTACGGTGATTGCGATATTGAAGTTAAATCTGAAGAACATAGTAGCGACCTGTTTATACACAGTCTAAGACTGGGGCATCATTGAATTAAGAATCATTCATCTTATTGTCATGAATTTTGTTTTCCTTATAAGTGAAAATTTAAATGTGAATGATTTTAATGAAATTATTAGTCCTATAATGCAGGAAGTAATACAATAACCTTCGTTTATGACAAAAAGGGTCATAGTAATATTTCAAATAAATACTCTTGGTTTCAGTAAAAAGAGAATCGAAGCATAATGTTACAGTTTTATAAACATTGAGTTCATTGGAGAACAAAGGTCTATGATCAACCTATGCACTTATTTTACCTTACAATAATAAATGACATCAATATGCAGAAAATTATGGAGCGAAATGTGCTTTGACATTCACAGAACAAGGATCTATGCTGAACATTAAAAAGTAAATGTGCTTTGACATTCACAGAACAAGGATCTAAGCTGAACATTAAAAAGTAATGTGCCTGCTTTCTTTTCACCAGGGTACCACAATCACATTTTACATCTAATTTTCAATATGCTGCCAGTAATATTCTGTGTTTTATTGTTTTTTCCTCTACCAGTATTAACTTTTGTATTTAAAAAAATATTGTTTTGAGAAACAGTATATTAACTTTTATGGAACATGTTGCATTATATTAGGCATCTCGACTTAGCAAGCAAGCAAGCAACAATGGCTTTGGAGTGCATTTATTCCAAATTTTCAAAATGCAGCATACACCCTCGTTCATAGTTATGCTTTAATTTATAAAAAGACCAAATCATTTAGAACCATTTCAGAGAAAATGGTAAAAAGTGAAATTTTAAGCAATATGATAGTTAGGAAAAGAGAAAATAATCAACAAGCCTTTAATCAAATTTCAGAGGTCTAAATTAAATAGAAAATATTGTATAAAGATGATATTTTGTTTAATTATATCATTATAGACACTGACAAAAGACACAAACTCAGACCTTATGTATAGACTATAGACAGAGACACAAACACACAGACTTTACAATAATTAAACTTTCAGTAAATCAACCAGTAAACACACTTCTGCTGAATGCTTCATATTTCAGTCAAACAGCATAAATGGTTCCTCTACCATTATTTTGATAATAGAAAATAAACATGAATAAAAATTGCCCAGAAAGCTAGAGGAGAAAGCTGTGTACAATATTTGTATAATATGATGACAGGAAAAGCATATTCTTTAGTTTGCATTTTGCAATTTGTTCTAAAGCAGCTAAAATATGTAAATGCATTACCTGTAAACATTCCAACATATAGTTATTAGCGAACTGCATTCCCTTGTAGCCTGACTTGTCAGGGGCTAAGTATCTGAGCCAGGGAGTGATACCCAGAGCTCCACCAACAACATCGGTGTTGCGGTGGAAGTGGAAGCCACGGTGCACAAGAAGATGAGATAAGGAATGGTTGTTGTGTGTGTAGGCATCTCCACAGAACATATCCCAAAGGGAGTTGAGGAAGATGTGACAGAATAAATCTGGCACTAGAGCGTAACCATCTCTGAACACTTCCTGCAATTCATGTCAAAACGTGCCATTAGTAAAAACAGGATTACAAGAAGACTGTCTACTGTCCTCCAATATCACAACTTATAAAAATACAACTCTTGGTACAGTCTTCAATATAGGGTAGGTGGTGCTATTGTTGGATGTTTCAAATTGAAATAATTACAGGGGCTGTACCAAGTATTGTATCAGGACTGGTGATGACTCATCGTGTAGGAAGAATCTTCTAAAATCCTAATGTATGTGTATTGCAGGAATGCTTCAGTTTAATTGCAGCTATAAAATATATTATAAGGGTGGTGTAAAATGTCCGGAAATAGGAAAATAATACCTATTCCTTGACAGTACCTTACTTTAATGTATGTATTTCCGGACTCCATATTTCAATCCATTTGTAAGTAATTATACAATTATTAAAGCTGTAATGAACAGTCAATTTAGATTGCTCATTTCATAATTTGCATAAATGCCTTTATAGGCTTGTTACAGAATGTACTATTTCAATAGCTAATATTGCAAAAGCATTTAATTGACCATACAGGTAAGGAAAGACTATGATTTTGTTTTAAAATGAATTCTCCATTCATGTATAATATACAGTTCAATAACTTATTCTATATTGTTTTCGACGCTCCTTTGAAACGTTTCTATTTTTAATGTGATCTTTTAAATTGTTCTTTATAATTCCATCACTTCCAAGAAAACACCATTACTTAGTGACTCAGATGTTCTGTCATGTCCTCCGAAAAACAAATTACAAGCTCCACAGAGTATTAGGCCACATTATGCTGATAGAATTTCATGGTTTTTTGTTACCATTTCATTGTAGATCCTGATGGAGTACACATATGCAATGAGCAATGTTACCTCCACTTAGATAAAAATAGCTGACGTTGTTTGTTTTGTGTTTGGTACAAAGTTCCTTTTTTAAATTTAATTTTTAGATGTTTTAAAATTTAAATCACACTATTTGATTTAACCTCATTATTACTATCACTGAAAAGAAAAACAAAACAGTAGAAAGGATTGGTTCCTTCACAACCACTTTTCACAAACTTTTCTGTCAAACTTTTTAAATAAGCTGCTCTTCCTTTACCGTCTTGGTTGTGTTGGCAGAGTATTTAAATGATAGGTTGGCCTATCCATTTCGTTTATGTGAACTTTGTACCTTAAATTGAATAAACTAAAACTTAATACAGTACTTTTAACATATGAACTCTCATCTTTCACATAAAAAAATTTTGTGTCCTATTCTTTTCCAGGGGAAACAAGAGTCTGGAAATGTGTGGTGCTCTGAGATTACACATCATGGTCAACTCTCACTCCGTCATAACTTCATTGATGTTTATTGGTAAGTTATTTGATTCATTCTTTGTCACATACATTTCATTCAATTACCATTCACGACAATATTCCTTTAAAGAAATGGCATTAGTTTAAAAATGAAACACTTTAAAAATTTTATAAGATAAAAAATACCCTTAAAACTTTAATTTTAAAGATGTTCCTCCAAACATCCGCCGTGACAATATGGTCTTGAGGCAGATAGACCCAGTCCAATCATCCTCCATGACATGGGCTGAAGACAGGGCAGCCCAAGCAGCCACAGTTGTGATTACTAGGGACCGGATTATTAGGTTTTTAAAAACACTGTTTTAGGTTTTTCATTAGGTGAAATAGTTTTTTTTAGGTTTTTTTTTTCAAAATATCGTTTTCGGGTAGAATAATTGGTTTAATGAATTTGAATTTGCTACGTAGGATTCAATACATAATACTCGTAAAGTTTAACTTAACAAAATTGACTTAAATTTGTGTTAACTTGCTTTAGGACAATATTACACAATTGAAGAGAGAAAGCATAAATAATCAAAAGAAGCAGTGAAATTAACATTGCCTCACATTTCCTGGTTACAGTATAAATCACTAAATATCTTTCAAGATTTTCAACTGTGAGTTGTATTGAATGACAACGTCTGTCATATACAGCAGGAGCAACTTGGAAAACAACAGAGCAGACGTAGAAACTCGCGGGGTTCAACGTCGTAAAATAACCCTAGAAGAAGAAGAAGAAGAAGTTTATGTCTTCGCCAATCCACTGCCGTAATAAACTCCATTCCATTTGTTTCGGCATAATTAACACGTCTTCTTAGAACTCACAGTGTGACCACTCAGTATGAATAACAGGGAAGTACTAAAGGCAAACAAGCGCTTTAAAACACAGAAATATATATCCTTGTTGATACACGGCAACAATGGTTGTTCGTACGAATATTTTAAGAGGAATACGCTGGTACTTTACACTTCCTCTCTTGATACTGTCCATCCTAGACGACAATGGGTTGAATGAAACGCTGATGGTATTAATTTCAACTCGTCAAAAATTATTGTCTCTCCGGAAAATATCGATTTCTCAACTGACAAACAACAAAGACAAAAAAGTAGCCCAAATTAGATATTTTAGGTTTTATATCCCATTTAGGTATATTTAGGTTTTTATACCCCATTTAGGTATTTTTAGGTGCCACAGAATTAATGTGGGTGAATCCTACCGACATGATTCGAAAAAGTGTATGAGCGCTTTTTGTTTTGGAAGTAAGGAAAAAAATAGGTAAAAACCTAAGAATCCGGTCCCTAGTGATTACTGTCACCAGGCAAGGGCACATGCCTGTATTAACTGGCTAAAGCTCTTAAGCAGGCTAATCTCCTCAAACTGCAGCCCCCAATGCTGCGTTTCACGTTCTACACTGAATTCAGTGGCAATAAAATGAATATTGAATGTTTCTCTTTTAATATTATTATTAATTCAGGAAGTTCTGCATCTCGATACATAGGCCTATTAGTAACAAAATCACGATGACCATGAATAAATAATTAAATATATAGATCTTTATTAATGGGTGCAGTAAATAATAATAATAATAATAATTATTATTATTATTATTAATCCCTCAGTTTCGTAAAATATAACCCCCCCCCCCAACTTCGTACCACACCAACTTCATGTAAAGTATCCCCCTTACAAATAGTGCAATAACAGTAGGCCTACTCTGAAACTTCTTCCCAGGAATAACTACAATGACATTAAACTCATGAGTCTTTCTTTAAATTTATAATTTAAAAAAATGTCTTTTGCCTCCCCAAAGTCTGCGCCTATGTTGCAAGACAAATTGATGAATTATTGTATGTTTTAACTGGTTACAAGTAAACGTGTTTCGCTAACAATGATTACAACCTCAGGTCTACTAGTTGTACGGTGTATTATTTTATTCACCTTTGAAAAATTAGAAGAGATTTTTATCTTTTGAAGTTATAAAGCTTCGCCTATTTTATTTTTAACATATAAAAAGCTAATTTTGCAACAATTTTCACCCTCCCTAGCAATTTCAACGACGCGCTCTGTGTTTTAATCCGTTCTTGTGGGCATCCTGAATAATAATACATTTTATTTATTTAATGCTATATTTATGCAGGAGGGCATTCCTAAGTCCTCTCAATACCCGCCAGTGATATTATTACATATTATTTTATAGTAGAATGAAAAAGAGGGTCTAGTAAATAAATCAATAAACAAGTAAATACATAAATAAAATGCCTACACGGATCTTGCTTCATGTAAAAGACAAGACATGTTCAATATCTTCGTAAATCATTTACACATGTATATGATACTACTTTATAATATTATTTTTTCCTAAAAAGTAAATTCTCCCAATTAATTCTAACTTTTGTGTTTTTTTACCGGCAACTGAAGATGAAGACAGATAATTATAAAGCACTTAGAAAATGTTGATGTTTTTGAAATGAATGTCTTACCTTGTCAATCTTCTTGCCATGAAGAACATCCAATATATCTTGGATCTGAGTCTGCACTAGACTTTCTTGCCGTGCATTTCGGCAACCAAACCCGAAGTCTCTCATGTGACGCAGCGCAAATCTACGCTGATATTTCCACAGAGGTCCATCAATGAGAAAGAACCCTAGAATGAATTGCAATGTAACTATATAAATAATAATATTTGTTTCTTTATTTGGTTTTACCCCATAAGGAGATAGGAGATTGCCTCAAGTACAAAGTTTAACAAATAGATGTACTGAACTATAAATAAAATTGAATTAAAAACACGAACGTATATACGAGGGCCGTCCATAAAATAAGTTTCCCAGAGGCTTTTTACAGAAACAAAACGCAATTCCATGGAAATGTTTATTGCAACATTTAAAGCAAGTGTTTAGCTATTTTTCAACATATTCGCCACCAGAATTGAGGCATTTTTCATTCTGTGAGACCAACCTTTGAATACCTGTTTCGGAGAAGTCTGCCGTCTGGGCTTTGAACCATTGTGTGGTGACCATGTCCGCCTCTTTGTCATTTCTTGAGGTGTAGGAAAAGATGGAAATCAATGGGAGCGAGATCCGGGCTGTAGGGTGGATTTTTAAACACTTCCCAGCAAGTCTCCTGCAGAAGTTCGACTGGAAGGTGTTTAAGCATTCACCTTACAGCCCGGAGCTCGCTCCCAGTGATTTCCACCTTTTCCTAAACCTCAAGTAATGACAGAGTGACAAAAAGGCGGTCCCACGGAATGAAAAATGTCTCAATTCCGGTGGCGAATATGTTGAAAAGTAACTGAACACTTGCTGTATCTGTTGCAAGAAACATTTCCAGGAAATTGTTTTTTATTTCTGTAAACGGTTCCAGGGAAAGTTACTTGAAGGACGGCTCTCGTACAAAACAATGTAGATACAGTGACCTGAAATATAGTTAATATATATACCATACTAAGTACAACTCCAACAGCTTATTCGGGATGAATCAGAAATCTACCCAGAAATCATCACAAATTGTTTAGGGGTGTTTTAGAGTGTTTTGATATAAGGAACCCATATCTCCGATGGCTCATTACCGAGTAATTTCTCTGCTCTCGTTTTTAACCTAATTACCTTTGTATCTTTTTACTCGGAATATGATTGTTTCCAAACAAACACAACCTTTCACTGCTGAAGTAGAGTGTAGTAGAGCGTGTTTACATTACGGTCCGCCACCAATGAAAATACTCATCACCTCCTGACAATTGAAATTATTTATTTTTAAGGACAGTTAACCAAAATAAAGGATGGGGTTTCTTTAGTCCTATGGCTTCCCACAGTTGTACATGTTTCGGTATGGTACCTCATGCCCCTTAATCATTCCGTGGACAGAGATGTTTTCAAGATTATATTTACTCTTGTAAGTCACGGTAGGATGGCAGATAGATTTTTTTGATGTCTGCTTCCTCTGGCTGATCACTGTCAGACTTGAAACAAACAGTTAGGCCTTCTGTACTAGTTGGTTTAATTCACAACACATTACTATTTGGTAAATCACGTAGCTGAAGAAAGGTAGATATGTACTATGAGTGAAATATAGATTGCTATATATAATTTTGATGTGAAAACCTTATAAAAAGAACAGTGAAAAAACCAAAGAGTGAGGCTGAAATTAAAAAAAAAACGAGTTTCTTAAAAGGAAATTAGAAATAGGGAAAAGGTGGAGAACTTTTATTTCTGCGATGGTAAACTCTCGAGTCTAACTTTTGCCAACGCTTGTTCAGTGAAAGATTTATTTGCTCTTTAAAACAAAAATAATAATTACTGGTACTGACCTATCGCTTTCCCGAACTGTCTTGCCCGTACCACAAAAGAATCCACTCTTCCTTGGAACTCAGGTCTCGTGAGGACTTGTCGAATGCTCTCCTGGTCACAAGCCACCACCGTGGCATAAGGCCCTAGATAGAAGCCTAGAACTTTGGCACGGTACTTGCGGGCCATGTAATCTATTGCTTTGTGGATATAATTCCAGTTTACTAGTAGTAGCAGCCAATGCGCTCCATAGATCGGCAAACTCGGTGGTCCTAAAAAGAGACAAGCTTTATTTAGAGAATGAAAAGGAGTCAAATTTTTTAAGTTAAGTTTGCGCTGCAGTTCATATGCAATGTAATAAGTAAAATAACATAATATATTATCTATCAACTCTTGAAATAATAAAAATATTAGACACAATATGCGAGGGATGGTTGAGCGCCGTCTTGGGGGGGGGGGGAAGGTACTTTCTGCCCCAACATGTAAGTTTTTATCATATAAGGCCTAAGGATAACTACTAAAAATCCAATTGTTGCCCCCCCCCAACAGGTTTCCAAGTCGGCGACTCTGATCATGGCCTACTATTTTTTTCCCTCAAAGTAAGGCAATGGTACCACAAGATGTTGTACGTCATGGAAGAGTGTGGAATCTCTATTATATGAACACATCATTTGGTAGCACTGTGACGTACGGTTATATGAATAGAGGCGATGGTAATTTAGTTGAGAGTCAGCCGCCGTGCAGCTAGATATGACAAGATATGAACAATATTGTTACGTAAAAATAGTCACTATCCGAGGGAGAAATGCCAGAGAAAACCCCAAGGAGCTGACGGAAGTTTTGGGGAATAATGCCTGTCCATACCGAACTCTCAGGCATCATGGGCTGGATACGTGTGCTTTCATGCTTCCAGCTACCGCAATACATTAGGGTACACGATGAGTCGCATATATATGTTTATGGGAGTCTGTTTCCTTCACTACCCCTAAATCTAATATCCACAATTTGCATTGCACAAACATTCCATAACCTGATCTTTCATTCGAATATTTCAAAATTTTAAAATGGCCCCACATTTTCAAAAGAAAAAAAAATAGTTGCCAGGACTCATGCCCCAACCCTCGAATACAATGGCCTACATTACAAAAATCTTCAAATATAACTAATAAGGCCTATATCCTTGATTTTAAAATGAACTGAAGGCATTAATACAATACTATTATATTTAGAGGCAAAGTGATCCCTATATAATCCGTGAAAGCCCTGATGGTTCCGCTTGAGGCTCCCAGATTTTCGGATGTTCGACACATTAGGCGGTAAGGATTGAACTTTATCGCCGTTTACGAAGCTTTTATCCCCCAAGAATTATTGTAATGATACCGAGGAAAAGAAAGAGCATTGTCATATAAACCCTGTAGACAAAAGACGGAAGGCTATATAAGGGCCTAGAGTTTAAAAATCGGAAATAAACTACTCCATAAGTTTACTTCGAAGTACAAGTAAAATACGAAACCCGGGCGATGTCGGGTATTTAAGGTAGTCCAAAATATTAGTAAACTATTCATTGTTTACCTATAAGTTAGTAGACCCACGCAAATGAACCGACAGGCATCACTTCAAAAATACCCTTTTCTACTACAATTCAATTTTACGCACTACAGAAGACCACAGACAGACAGACATACAAACAGACAGACAGACAGACATTCCAAAAATACTTTTTTCGGTTTTAGGCATCGTGAAATATGCTTTTCCGGTATTATCTCGAGTTAATTATTTTTGTCACGATCACAATACCGGCACTACCACGTAGCCCACGAGTATAATTATGTGCGAAAGCAAAACGGTCAAAAAGAAAAAAAATCAACTGATGTCCTTCAGCATAGATTCTTTATGCCCCCAAATGAAGTTAATGGAATGATAAATTTATGCTGAAAATTTCTACTCGTTATTTTATAATAATTTAGGAGTTACTAAACTGTCGACATCACAAACTTAGTGAATAATCATTTTCGAGAAAACCAAAGTAGAAATTGAAAGAAAATGCCACACAAATTTACGGGAAGAATTATAAGTAAACAAAACATATTTAAAAATTAAATTATCTTACTTGACCGGCCTAAACTGCTTAAATTTATCATTTTGATAAGGAGATATCTAGAAAACCTTTTTTGCCCTAAAAACTTCTCCTTAACAAGTATTATCTTAAACAGCCTCACTATTAATAAAAAGTGGAACTCCACAGTTCCAACTTTATCGCCCTTTTGACGGCGTCCCAGTTTCTCGTAAGTGTAAACCTTTTTGTATATCCCATATTAATTGAAGAAATAAAATATTTTAACCTATTAGTAGACCTAAATTTTAACTCCATTTTCTTGTACACACGTTCATAATAACGCTGATATCCATCCGATGTGTCTTTTGATAATTTTTTTTTGCATTTTCGTTACACCTGCCAATCATGAAGACGGATTCGATTGCCATCACCAAAATACTCTACAAGGAACTCAGATCCCTCGAAACAAGATCTTCGCAGAATCCAGTTACTTCTGCATTTCTGTAAGGATTTTAGACTTACAGCACTCGCCAATAGCTATCCTTATAAAACACAAGGTTATATGCGCTGATAAAAGAAAAGAAAACGGTTTTAATGAAAAGCTATCATTATTTTAGCAATAGAAGTAAACTTACCTGGTGGGAAATTAGGGGGTCGTTTGGTGGCGACTTTGATGAGATAGAGCACCAGAAGGATAACAGCAATCACCACTAGCACAGGATTCATTTTTCACTCCTACTGAAGCTTGTCTCCGGCGCCTGGACGGTACTATTGGCTGTTCTCGTTTTCTTCGACCGTTGAACCACCACCAAGTTATCTCAGATCTTACTTCCGCCTGACCCGAATAACCAATAAACCATTTTTATTAATAAGAATAACATGGATGACTTACAAAATAAATAATAATCCATGGTCAGATAACACTAAAAATTAAGAGTATTTTTTATTAATAAACAACACATGGATGACTTAGAAAATAATTGTCCATGGTCAGATAACGCTAAACACGCAGATGCAAGACAGCTTCCCTCCACCAAGAAAATCACTTAGCCTATATTGAAGGATCGCCTACGTAGTTTTGAGATTTATTCGTTATAAGGTTTGTTACTCAGAAGGCGGCATTTTACATAGGTTATCAGAATGCTGGGCTTAGAAAACTTAAAAAAAAAAAAAAATTGTCCCATACATCCTGACAGCAGATCGCGAGCACCTTATGCTGGAAAGTTAAAAATTTGTATAGCAAAATAACACAGGATTCTTAAAAGAAAATGCATAACACAGAAGATGACAAGGATTATTCTGAGAGATTCATAAAATAATGGGTTGAAATACGAAAATCAACAGAGACTTCAATCGAATTAAGTTATTCAACTTTTACTGATGATGATGAAAAACGCGGAGATGGTATTGTAAAATAACTTGAGAAAAATTCGGAATCAGGATTTATTTTCTTACAGCTTATTTATACGACTAATTTGTATGACCTTTTATAAGGTGTGATGCGTCACAAATGGGCTTGAGTGCATTTTAAAATATTTGTTTTAGGGCAGTCATTTAGGATACATGAAGACTATGTAAAATTAAGCCTAAAAAAACGGCATTGCATAACTGGTAGAAACACTGGTACACCATCTTCCGCAGAAGTGATGCTCTTGTACATTATTTTATTGATATTATCTGGGCAAGTTGTGTTCGAGGAAGGATTCATGTAAAATAGGGCCCATGTCTAAATATAATAATGACACCATTATTGTCAACTGCCCGTAATAGTTATATTTTCTCTGTTCTCTTGAGACTGGTTAGTCACCACCCTTACGATCATTCCATCAGTGGTTAGAATAATACATGTACATAATTATGACAAATAATTAGGTATTAAGCCTATGAATAAGAGGAAGAAAATTTTTATTGGATGAGGGTTGATTTTATGTAGTCACATGATGAAACCCTTTTTGTTTTGCTAAGTCTAGAAATGTAAAGTGGTTGTATGCAATTGGATGGAGTGTGAATCGATATGAATAAAGCCAGTCCGTCCAGTCCCATTGGACTCTTCATTACATTGAGTGACATTTCATATCGACATGACCATCCAGGTTCTAATTATAATCCTCGGTAGGGCCAGTCTCTGATTTCATTTGTATCCCAATTTCAAGTCTGCTTATTTTCACCTACCTAGTTACAAAATTGGGATTTGGATGAATTCGAAGCAGTGATTAAACGCGTAACTCCATGGAATAAGAAAAACATGCAGACGGACCGTGATCTGAAAGATAAACAGAGTGAATTTGGATTACATCGATATCTCGAAACAAAACCATGTTATGAAGCTATTATTCTAGGTGTGAACATTTGCTACGCATACACTCATTGTTCAGTGCTTAGTCGTGTGAATCCTTCTACTACAGGATGAACTTGTTTATCATAGTTAGTCCCATAATGATGCATGTATGTGATGCTTTCGCCTTTACTTTTTAATTTCGCCTGGAATATGCTATTAGAAAAGTTCAGGAAAACAAGATAGGCCTAGAAATAAACGGCAGTCACTCGATTTTAGCTTATGCAGATGACGTTTGTCTGCGATGACAATCACAATCGATAGAATTAAGAATTCATTTCGATGCCTGCAGGAATGTTGGATTGAAATTATTACAAGAAACTACTAAATAAATGGTCATGAAACGTCAAAATAATGCGCGACAAATATTAGATTAGACGATAAATCGTTCGAACAAGTGGAGAAATTAAATATCTGGGAGCAATAATTACAGATACAAATAATGTTAAGGTGGAAGACTCAAATCAGGAAATGCCTATTTTTATGCAGTTCAGGAACTCTTATCTTCTTCTCTTCTGTCCAGAAATCTAAACATACAAATTTATAAGACAAGTATCCTGCCGGTTGTATCATATGGATGCGAGACATGGTCGTTTACTTTTCGGGAAGAACATAATCTGAGAGTGTTCGAAGGACAGCAATCCATGGCTTCCATCACCGCATATGCACCCAGACCAGATACCATGAACCCACAGATGAATGCAGATGTACTATGTGTGGCCTTCTATGTGACAGATACCATACACTCAACTGTGAGAAAAGAACTTTACCGCTGTCACAGTACGGAGACTGAGCCAACTCTATATTAATGGGCCACTGGACTATTATTCTGAATTATATATAAACTGGTCTAAACTAACTTGTATGTACACATTGTGTTTAATAAATATATTCAAAACAGGGTGCATGGAGAAGGTGCATGGGGAAGGAAAGTCATATCTAAAAAATATTGATGGGGAAACCCGAAGGAAGACCTAGACGCAGATGGGGGGACAATATCAGCATAAATTTAAGCTCAGAATAGGGTTAAATGGTGGGCTTAGGTAAGCGCGGCAATGAACCTTCGGGTTCCATAATATAGATAATTTAGCTTACTAAGGAATTGTTAATTGTCATTGAGAAAGTAAGTAGGCAACATAATATAATACCCCGTCCTGGTAATTACTTTTCACCTAACCGTGTAAAATGTTAATATTGACAAAATTAGATTCTTTATGAGAAAGTGGTAATGCCAATATAAATGTTATAATCCTGATTAATTAAAATCGGAATTGTTTTGAAGGCATAGACTAAGCCGCCTCAGCACCTCTAGTATTGCAAATTATATCACAAACAAGCAAAGTTGTTGTCTGAGAAAGTTAACGTTGCCTGCATGTAATCATTTTAATTTCACCCTAATGAATAAAGTTTTAAATTACATCAGAGCTGCCAACACACAAAGTTACAAAGTAATCTTGCGTCAGGGGATCGATGCTATTTTGTTTTAAATGTCATGAGGCTGTGGCTCAGAATGTGGTTGAAGCCACATCAACAAAACAACTTTAGAATGGATAACCTCCTTTTCCATTTTACCTCCTATAATGCTAAAACGTTCTTTGTTTGTGAATAGTCATACTCAACTGAAACAAAACTTGGACTGCTTCATCAGTCACTAGATGTCTTTAGTAATAAATTATTTCAGTTCAGTTAAATGCATCAAGGGATAACAGATTCCAAAATTTGGATTGCATTATATGAATTGAATGGAAGTTTCTATTTAATATAAAAAAAACTTTCATACATATTAATAGTAAAGCAGTCAATAGAAAAGCAGTAAAAGTAAAATTATTAATACTCAGCAGATCTGGGTTCGATCCACGGTACCACCTCGGATTTTTCTGAAGTAGGGAGGTCTGAAAAGGGGTGCACTCAGCCTCGTGACACCAACTGAAGGGCTACTTGATAAAGAAATAGAGGCTCCGGTTCAGTAAGCCATCATTAACGGTCGTGGGAGGCGGCATTCTGGTCACATGCCCCCAATTCCTGCCATCTGCTTACGGTAGATGTCGTATTATAGGTTTGTAGACCTAACTTCTAAGGGATTTAACGCCATGGATTTAACTTTTAACATTTTAGGAGACTAAATGAAAACTAGGCCCGCCATATATGTGTACGGTAACTGAGCGTTTATAATTCTGTATAGCTTTTTGAGGGCATACAAGAAACGAGTTATCAGTTTTTGGCCAATTGTTCGCAAGCGATGTACATTCAATTATTGGGACTTTAAAAAAAAGTGCGCAAATTACAAATTACAAATTTTTCTTAAGCCAATAAACACCCAAAGGTGTAATAGGCCGAGTCAAGTAAATAATAAGGTTAAATATATAATTAAAAACTAAAATATTAAAAAGATTACAATTAACAAAATCATTCACATTATAATATGGGTCAAATGTCGAGAATTGCGTGTAAAAGCTGATGTTGAATTAAGTCAAAATCTCTTTCAGTTAATGGAGACAATGGACTTAGTATGTAAGGCATGACTTATGTTTTCATGGTTGTACAGCTCAAATCGAATAATATTGCGGAATAAGACACGCAATTAAAAACTAGAAGAAAAAAACATCGACTTTCGGGATTTCTTTTTCATCACCATTGCACCCATGAGGTGTGCTAGATTTGCTTAGTGCTGCACTACTAAGAGTGCATGTTTTTTTTTATTTTTATTTCCCAAAAATAGTATTTTAGGCATTCATGGTAAACATTCTTTGTAGAAAATGTTTAATCGTGATTCAATTTACAGCACATGAAAAGTCATGATGCCTATCCAATCCAATTAAGTACAATGCCGTATGATGTTTTAAACTATTACTGAATAATTTGTAATAGTAAAAAATGTTAATTCGACCAAACGAATTTTTTACCCTCTACGTTGCATCACAACCCGGCCGCGGTCGATGGGTTTTTCAGGCAGTAAAAATCCTGGGCACGGACTTTAAGCAGGGGGGGGGGGCGTGTCATAGATTTACGGCACGTAAAAGAACTCCAAGCCTAAATTAGAGCCTCTGGACAAAATTTCTTGGCCCTTTCACGTCCACGTAATACCTTAGTTTCCTGAGGGGGTTGAGAAGCGATGGGCTTACCACCTGTCCCTTTGCCCTCTCTCGGAAAATAACCGTAACAAAATTCATATAGGTAACAGAAACCTCCACTTGGAGGCCCCTTCGCCCCAACGTAGGGGGCTATAGGGTTCCAGACAGACAGACAGACAGAAAGACGTTGCATGACAGACAAAACCAATATCTAGAATATTTACCCATTTCACATAGTTCCTACATTACAAAGCACGGACCCAGTAACAAATTGTTAAACAACAAAAGTTGTATTAAAATTAAATGAAAATTTAACTTTATGAACATATTTCAGAAAGAAATAATAAGCTAATTCGAGATGTCACAAATTAACTTCCTTTTTATGAAAATACTAATTTGTTTTATACAGAGGAATGAAAATGTGGAAAGTCATTAAGGGAACTTCTTGAGTGCCGGTAAGTGATATCGACAGGACAGAAGGAACAATGCATTCCTTGGAGTGTTACAGTATAATTACAGGCTAGGAAGTCAAGTGTTTAGAACAAAGGCACCTCCTACACTCATGTAAGTGCAAAACCGGTCTAAGCGACTTATTGATCCTCACAACTTAAACGAGAACTTCTGGATTGTGGTCCAGTTTCAGAGGTTTCTGCTATTGTTCCTTAGAGTTAAACATGAAGTGAGTATGGAGAACTAAGTTTTGTTTTTAAGAAAGTTAAAAATGTAAGGAACTTGCGCAGAATCCATCTAGCATGCACTAACCACGAGGAACTACCGCTTTGATCAACCTATTCGGTTAGAATTAATTTAATAGGTATTTTACTTGACAGAAACCACATTACTTATAATCCTTTGTTTAAGTTGCATGATCCACATTTCAAAAACTTACACCTATAAAATGTGATTGAAATATCAACTTTAATAGCTACACCTCTAATTCTGACAGTCATCTCACCTGCCTCATAAAATTCCATTAATTTCACTAAATAAAATTGCATAATTAGACGTTTGATTACTGTCCAATACCCATTACACTGTATTCTACCTATGCCAAACGCTGTTTGTTTAAAATGTGGTAACTCTGCCATGTCAACATATAATGTTGTAAAATGTAAAAGAAAGAATCAAATATATTTCGACCATCTTGTGGCCATCTACAGTAAATATTTTTTACCCAAATTATTCAATATTTTTAAACTAAATTATTTACTGAAGATGACCACAAGTTGGTCGAAATATATTTTATTTTTAACATTTTACAACATTTTATATTGAAAAGGCGGAGTTACTGCATTTTAAAGTCAAATAAAAGTTTATATGGCTCTATTTTACCAACATTGCAACCCTGTATATATTTCTTCAGTTAATTACACCATTTGATCCTGATCATCGTTGGCCTGGCCTGATAGATTGTTCCAATGTACCCTTTTATGGTCTACTAAGTGCATTATATTGTGATTAAATATAATTTGTTTCATACATTGCTTAGGCCTAATGGGTTCCAGAGTCTGCTGTAGATTAAAATCTATCGTAATCTAACATAATTAATATTTTTTTCATTTCAAAAGTAAATACTGATTCCTATAATAAATATCATCTTTATATAATGCACTCCATCTATATAATAAATGTCTTAAAATGGACTACATGTATATATTATGGAAAATTATTTAAGAAGCGATGTACCATAATTACTCACTTTGAATGTCTAAATTTTATAAACGGTAATCGAGAAAGCGTATTGTAATTTCTTCTTTCATATAGTCGTCTTTCCTTAACTATTATACTGTGCTTTTTGTGTGTAGAGATCTCTTCCTCTTGTTCAAGAACTTTTTGTACCGAGTATGGTTTCTGTATAAGTATTGACAACTGTATTGTTGTAAACGTTTGGTGTTTTGAACATTGCAACATTGCAATTTTGAAATACGGCTATGTCTGATATGTTCTTAGGAAAAATAAAACCAGGTAAACTGTTATGACAAAGTGCCAGAATGCTTTTGTTTAATCACTAATAATTGCAATTATGATATGCAGAAAGTAAGTTATTTTTGTAATCGATTTCCGATTAAGCTCCAGATCGATTCATTAAGCAGGGATTACGGAAGAACAAATGTATACATTTTGATTAGCAAATGTGAAGGAATATGTGGGCAGTGTTATTTGTCAAAAACTGTATTGGAACTTCCAAAACCGTATAAGAACCTGTAAAACAATATGTTGTCATGAGAACTGATTTGCATTTGATAAATTCTATCTAATATAATTACCATAAAATAGGCACTAAATTGGGCATTACTCCGTTACCAGTCAACCGATTTGGTCCAAAATCCGATAAAGTAGACTTGAGTTATTGCGCGTACAGACAGACAGACGAGCAGACATTTTCCCATCCCCTACACAATCTCATAAAGTACCATATGTTAGTAAAAAATTATCACTGCAAATAAGTCCACTTAAATGCATGTACCAAAAGCCCGTTATCAGTTCAGTTAATTTATGTAAATCGTACATTTGAGTAAAGGTACTACTTTGTGTTATTATATATCTTCAAACTTCAAATTTGTGGTAGCGTTTGGACTCTCATTCGAGAGATCCTGTGTTCAAACCTCGTGGTCTATTTATAGTTTCTTTAATGCTATCGTATGCATGGGAAAGTTAATTATAAGACATTTAGTATTACAAGCCAGATAATATAAACAGGCGGTCGCGGGTTCGATCCCGGATGAGGTCGTTGGAGATTTTCCATTGTCCAAATCCTTCTGGTGGCACTATGGCCCTGGGGTCGACTCAGCCTCTAATAGAATTGAGTACCAAGAGATCCTGGGGGTAAAGTCGGCCGGTGCGTAAGGCTGACAATCTTACGAACTTCACGTTCCGATTGTCTAAAAATCTGGGAGCCTCATCCTCATGGAACTCTCTGGGCCTCCATGGCCTGTAATAGGGAACACTTAAATGCTGATTCCACAGAATGCACTGGAAATTAATGCTGATTGCATTATTATTCAATGAACATAATTATAGGTTATACCATATCTTTAACAGTGCGATACAGGTTATAATAAGACAGCACAGCAAAACCACCTTCAAGCTGTGAACAATTCATAAGCGAATACTTTAATAATTATTAATTACACATAAATAAGTAAGGAATGTTTAAAATGAAATGTAGGCTACTTATATTAAAGTTTGGTGTAGCCTCTATATATATATATACAGTATATATATATATAATTAATTTTAGCTTCAAAGTTGACCATAATCGCTAGCATTTATCTTTTGTTTCATTGTTATGAACTGTTCATTCAATGAATCGCTTATAAGGCTTTGAATCGATATATCGAAACCAAACGTTCTGTTAGACTTTAAAATATAATATTTTTAATTTAATATTTTAGCCAAAATACTTATCAACTCAACTTAAACTTATTTACTTCGATTGATACTTTACATTATGTAATGACCTAGTATTCGCTTTAAAAAGTGTGATTCGTTTATCGGCGGCAGCTCGGCTGCTCATAGGCTGTCTTCGACACCCAATAAAAATGCTTCAGGGCACCGAATATCTGAAAATATAATATAGATAGTATAATTTTTATACGGGTTGAATGTTTAGGCATTAATAAGAAATTGTTTGAAAATATTTATTTTTCCCTAAAAGGAGAAGATGATATTTTTAAAGTATTTCCTATTTGCTGTAAAGTATTAGTTTTTGTATATAAAAAGCTCATAGATAGGGTCTATAGTAATATAATCAAACAAAAAATAATAAATTTGGGGACCCAAACGTTCAAGACAATGTGCACAAAACAGGATTTTACTAAAATCAATATACCTAAAACAATTTTAAATATAAACTAAAGTGTTTTTTTTTTAAAGGATTGTACTTGTAAAAGCATGATCTACAAATAGTTCACAAAGGATTTTTTATATTGGTCCTTACATTTGTAAAATAAACAATTTAGATTTAAGAACACTTTTTCACTTCCTTTTTTAAAAACACAATTTTTAAAATGAAATAAAAAATAGCATTATTCTGTTAAAAATAAAAGCTTCATAATGGTTTAGAGTAGTGGTTTGGCGGGCGCACCCTATTAGCGTTTAATATTCTTAAGGGGCGCAGAACGTTTTGGAATTAATTTTCTATATAAGGTCGAAAAAATTGTACAATTATTATTTTGAAACCATAGAATTGAAATGCGATTCAAAAGCAAAAGATAATTTCAAAAATTCAGGTCTGTGGGACTTTTGGATAAATCATCTTGTTTGTTCTCATTTTGTTCTCAAATAGCGTTGCGATGACCGTAATTGTGTTTTTTCGTCTACATATTTATGAGCTCAACTTGGACTGTAATTAAAACAAAACAGTGTTATCGACTATATGTTGTGAGTGAAATGTCAAATTTGAAACCAAACATGCGAGGTCTAATCAAAACAAAACAGTGTAAACCGTAGCATTGACGCAATAATAGCGACTTAATTACTAAACTGGTTCATTAAAAATGTGAATTAATCAATCATTACTTTCGCTAGTTGTTTTAATACCCTATTATGTTTGTAAAAAATTTTTTTTATTTAAGAATGTTGTGCTTGTTGTCTTAGTTTACATTCTTCCTTTCACGATATTGAAAAAAGGTAGGGGCGTAGTGACTTGCCACATCTAAAACAAGACGCCGTCAGAAGGATAAGACTGGGAACCTCTGGTTTAGAGAATGTGTGTTACAATTTTCATCTATGTGTTTAATAGTTCAGAAAATAGGTCAAATTTATTCTGGAAAAAAGTTGTAAAAATAAATTAAGTTACAGAAAACAGGAATCAAAATGTTTCAAACATTTCAGGAATCTTGCATCGAGTCTTCTGTGAACGATGGGTAGTGAGTGGAAAATGGTAAGTAATTCTATCCCCTCACACCTTTTACATCGCTGTTGCCTTGAGAGAAAGGAATGTTAACAACGGAAATTATATATGTTAGCATTAAAAACTCTCTTTGTTATTTTCTGTACACATTTCGTAAGGTACTTAATTTAGACAACCCAACAAAATACCACATTATTTCTGGGCTGGGGGAGGAGGGACTGAATGTTTACTGATTATCTAATATTTACCATTTTATCTCTTTTGCTTTGAATATACAGTTGGTATATGCAAAATATTTCTCTAATTGCAGATGTTGTCGAAGCCATCTTGGAGTACCTAGCATCGATGTGGAGTTTTACTGTATCGGTGTTTATCGGTGTATATTGTGACGTGTGTACACACTTTCCTATATCAAGAAACAAGAAGACTAGAAGATAGTGAGTGTTTGTGTTTTTACTTAGTGTCTGTAACATCAAGAAAAGAACTTTTCTATATCAAGAACAAGCTGATGAAGACATCACTAAGATTCGGATTTTCACTTCGTAATTATGTGCTTTATGGAAGTTTAGTCTGTGTATGCTCCATTTCTAATACTGCTGGACACCTCAAGGTATTAACGAAAGTAGTACTTAGAAAGGAGCATGGATAGGGGCCTCTTTTTAGAGGTGAAGAGCGGTCTTGGTGCAGACCGAGGCCACTGAACACCAGAAGACCAGCAATTCTTTCATCGCAAAAAGGTAATGAATATGTATACTAAGCATGATTTTAATAGCATGGTCCATTGAAAACTAGTTAATTCTGAATGCAATTTAGCCTCAGAGTGATTAGGTTTACGGTAGGTGCGAGAGGCACTATTCCTGAATTTTTTGTCAGTTCCAAAGAAGAATTTAAAATTTCGTTCCACATTGTTAACCCGCGATCGCTCGCGCTATTAGATCGAACTAACAACTGTGAAAAAATTTAATAACTCGCGTATATTTTGAAAGAGAATGTTTTTCTAGCAGTACCTTCCTCGACGTGTGTGCTTAATAATTTCCAAGAGTCAGCTGTAACATGTCACATACGTGTCAGCAGCAGTATTATTAACAAAGCGGCGCATTCATCCTGTGTGTAAGAAGTAATTTGATGATATAGCTCTCGAATAATATTATTTTGATTCTCTGCTTCGTTTTCACTTTTATGACATAATAATATTATAATAAAATCAGATAAACTGAGTGCCAGAATGCTTTTGTTTAATCAGTTATAATTGCAATTATGATATGCAGAAAATTAAGTTAATTTTAACCAATTTCCGGGTTGAGCTCCAGATTGATTCATAAAGCAGGACTTAAGGAAGGAAAAAAAAGGTCTAGTTAAAAAAATTACATTAACATCGTCCAGCATCAGCAGAACTATATAGATTTGTGATATCTTGACAATCGCACACGCACATATAAATACAAAAATAAGTCAAATTGGCTGGCTACGGAATGTGAACCAGGGACCTCCAGAATGCGAGTCCAAGACGTTACCATCTCGGCCACATCACTCAGTTTAACGGCTGAGTTTGATAAGCATATGTGAAGTAATAGTGTTATTTGTCAAAGCTAAATGTATTTCAATATCCAAAGTTGTTTATGAATACTCTAAAATATTATTTTGTCATGATAACCGATTTGCATTTGATAAATTCTTTCAAATATGTATTACCATAAAATAGGCATTAAATTGGGCTTTACTCCGGTACCGGTCAACCGATAAGGTTCCCATGGGCGTTGTAAATGCGTATACCATGTTTCATGAAAATCCGAGGAAGTATATTTGAGTTATCGCGCATACAGACACCTGGATGGACGGACAGACATTTTCCCGTCCCCACACAATTTTATAAAGTACCATTCTGGCACTTAATAAATAAATCAATAAAAGAAGGAATGAGACATCAGAATTTGGGGTTTAGTAGGGTAAAACAATTATTAAAATATTCTGTTTCTATAATTTTTTCGTAAAAACGTGCTTGTTGTCAGTGTTCAGCTTACATATTTAATCCTTTGGATTGATTTTCCTTACGTATATTTAGCTATCCAATCTTGATGATTTGAGTGTCAAATGTGCCTATAATGCTGTAGGCTACTTAATTAGTTTACTTTTTCTGGTACAATGTATATCTGAGAAAGGCTATAACAAAAATTGGATAATTGCTCCAAAGACAGACACGTGAAGTCAGAATGAAAAATTCAATGCCATAGCCGGGATTTGAACCAGGATCTTCGGCTCTCCGTGCCGATGCTCTAACCAACTGAGCCACCATGGCAAAGACACCTCTCTTTAATCTTGCAGTTAAATTAAAGCTACCTTTAACTAATTAATGTATCGTAATATAATAAAGAGTGATAACGTCTAAGACGAGGACAAATTACTACATAAGGAGTCATCTCCTTCCCTTGCAAAAGGAGTGTTTTAATAACGAAATGGTTATCAAAGGCTTTCTGTTATTTCTTGTAATGATCCTGCGAGCTGAGTTTGTCCTTACAATAAGGGAAGACTGACTAACATGTAAACATATCCTGCAATAAACAAAATGTTATCAAATAATAGGTTGAGGCTTGTAAATAAAGATAATACAAGTACACAATAATACAAGTACAAGTCTCAATAATAATAATAATAATAATAATAATAATGACAAGTACAACAATATTAAACACTAACTATTACAAAAAGAAAAATTCAAAACGCAGGCAAGGTAAAAAATCTGATGTAAAATTAACATAATTTCCCCTGCCCAAATAAAAGTTAGTCTCTCAGTATAAAATAATTATTATGTAAAATAATTATTATTATGTATGACATTCATGAAGATAATGTCGTTTGCCACACCACATCGCATCGCATCGCATCGCATCCCCGAGGATACATAACCCAAATAAAATCTGATTAATTTACTCTCGTAACTTTCTTTACTTAAGCATGGCCAATATACTTTTCCTTTTCATGAGCTATGCTATTCAGAGACACACAGACACACACACGCAAAGACATACACACACCCACACGCACATAGGGGCTTCTAAATATGTTGAAAACTCGAAATTCAAGGTCGAACATAATACTGCCTCTAGCTATAGCACGGAAAGAAAAGCAGTAACCAATACTTCATGTTAAATTCCTTCAAACTTCTTGAAAATTACAGTATAACTACATTACATTACTGACAGCTGCATCAGCAATTGTACAGTAAATGTTTCTTAAGGTCGATTCAGCACCTCCATTATTTAGAAGGTGGGGAGTTTAGAGGGTAATATGTCAACAGTAGGGGGGAGTGTGGAGGGATGACACATAGGAAGGATGTGACAAAACCTATGTTTGAAATTCCCTCCAAATTGGTCTAAGAAGTTTGCAATAGTCATATTCTGCCATTTTAGAAATCATGGTGGTCGTAGCTTTCAGAATAAACGAACTCCTTTCATTTTGGTAAATAAATTAAAATTTTTCGGAATTTATTTGTGTTTTTTAAAGTTTTACAACTACCATAAATATTTTGTTAGTGATGAAAATGTCAAATGTTTCAGTAATGTTGAGCAATCCAAAGCAAGGCATAGGCCTAGGTCTGGTAGTTTGGGTATTATAAGTTAAAATTATTTGCTCGCTAACTTACAATGCAGGAAGGATGGGACATTTATATGCATCAGAAAGGGACACAATTTCAATGACAAACGGTGCATCCCATACTTCCTGCAAATATATTTTAAAGCGATTTCTTTCTTTTTCATAGTGAGATGTGCCGATCCTGGATATGAGGGTTAGAATCAAAGACATACTGTGTTTTGAGCTCGGTCTTGCTACCTTCAACATTTTTATGAGAGAAGTGTTTTCTGGGTCATCTATTATAGCTCTTTTGTTGTTCTACTGTATTCATATGTATTGAAAATAAGCGTTTTAAAGCTATATTTACATGATCGTCGAGGATCAAAAAGCTCTGTCCCATACCTCCTTGTACAGTGTCCCGTGTCACCTATCAAGTAGACCTTTCCCGATATTTTCCCTACATCTGACACTGATCTACTTGAAGTTTGCGAAACTGCGCTTTACATCAATCAACCTCATTTCTGCACAGGTAAAAGAATAACAATGAGACATTCGATAACTTAAAAAAAGTTTTATTTATTTGTTACCTAAATGAATTGTATGGTCTTTTATATAACACATCACCAGAAGCTAGCAGTTTTCAGAAAAGTGATTAGTTGTTGCCTACGTTAAAAAAGTAAAAGTAAAGTAAAAAATGTTCCATTTCTCCAAAATCTCCTCTACACTTTTGGGAAGCTTGCCCCCATCGCAGGTGTTGGCTGTATTTCAATTCATAGACTAACTCCTAGATTTTCTCAGCCATGTTCAAAATGTTTCTAATTAAATTATTCTTCTAAATACATTAAAATAGCCACTTGAACGATAAGATTTTTTGTTATGGCCGCTTTAAGGCACCTTCTCCCTATTTTATTTGTATATCTGTTCTCTCTGTTTGAAGGGAAGCATTTTAATAAAGTGATTCGTATATCAAAGACTCCACTTTATTTAGCGTAACATTTATATTTGAAATGTAATTAAAAATGAGGGACAACAACGTGAGCTTGTGTAATTGTTTAAATTTGTTTTGCATGTCGCATGCATGTGATTACGTCGACGTCACTGGAGCATGCAAAAAAGGCACCAAAACATTTGGAGATTGAAAGTGCTCTCCTCCAAGCAAGCTGTAGTGGGGCAAAAAGGAACAAGTCTCACATGACATAAATCCTGTGGAGTATGACCTTATTTGAAATATCATTATTACTTAGTGTTATCTTATTTAATTACGTTTACTATATAATAATAATACTAATAATAATAAATAATAATAATATAATCAACAACGATTTCTTATATTTCTTAAAAAGAGTAATAGGAAACACTCACCGATCACTGATTTTAAAGGGACCTAGTTGGAAAACAGGGGCAAACATTTTACATTCGTGCATATACATAGAATAGGGAATGTATAGTGATAATAACAAAAATTGAAATCTATATAACAACGGGAAAATATGTTTCGCGATTTCTAGAAGCCGAAAAGAAAAGTATTTTATGGAATGATGTCTTGTCTATTCGTTTATTCATCAGTCTGTGTGTGATGACTAATTGGACTTGTGTTTTTCACGATTTCTTGATTCAAAAAGGCAAACGCCGGATTGTAGTCTATGCTTACTTCCTAAGGCATAATTGTTCACCACTATGCTCCAGCATCATAAACATTTCAAACTTCATTTCAGTAAAGAAGAACTCACGGAATAATAGAAATAGTAAATTTCTGCACATTTTTTATTTTCCATTATAATTATATTACCCAAGGATCCTAAGTACGCGAAATGACATATACGGTTAAAGCGTGCAAAACAAGCTAAGCAGTAATAATATAAATAATAATGAAATAATGAAATAATAATAATAATAATAAAATGTTAATAGTAATGATAAGAATAATCGTTAACATTATTAAACCTAATTTACAAAGCACAGAAATTAATTGCCGCACGTAACATTAACCACAAGTAATAGATGTACCTACACTAGTACAGTGTTCATGTTTCCGCTTTTTACAACATAAATAAAATGTAAAAATCTTTTAACATTCTTAATTAAATAATCTGCCGTCATATATAAAAAATATGGCTTATTTAAGCAATTTAAATAAATATAATTTTAACACTATGGAAAAAGGAATACAATATTTATAAAACAAAAAAAAAAAAAGGAAAAAGAAAAATTAACCTCGTCTCATGATTTTCTTTTTTGCATGAAGAGTGTAGTGTGAAAATATCTTACTACTGGCTCTCTGAAGCCAATGAAACATATATTGTAACTCGATTAATTTCTGGTGCAGGTCTACTTTACCAATTTATTTGTAAGAAGCATTAGCATGTTACAAAGAGATGTGCCGTTTGATGTTAGACGTTTTTAATAAGATGAACATGAAAAATTCACTAATCCATAACACTCAGCAAAGAACTGTTCCGTTCACGAGATATTAAATGGGGTGGTAAATCTTGACTTTCGAGTCGAATACTGCAGTAATGAGATGGCTGATTTGCATTAACACGAGATGTGGAACAAATAACTGGATAATGGTTAACCGCACAGAAAAGTATTCGCTGAGAAATAATACCTGTAGTTAACTGTTATCTGGACACCTAGTTAATTGGATGTTAGTTGTATTTTTATGTCGATTAACCAAAGATAAGACAATTAACTACAGTTAATTCTTATTCTCTAAGCCTACGAACTGTACACTTCCCTGTGTTTGTCATGCGGACAATACCACTTAAATAGTAGCCTAAAAGTAGGCACATGATTGCTCATCCACGTTAAAATAAGCCGAATTGTTTTCAACAACCTTCTTTCACTGGAACTGATAATTTAGGCTGTAACCTATTTTCCATCAACTAAACTATCTTTCAACAGTTAATACGAATATTACAAATAAGTGAATTATTGGGTAAACATACGCCATTATTCAGTAACCTGATTAACTGCTGTTAATTGGATAACTATTTTTTTTTAGTTTAAACTCCCCCGTTGTAGAGATATTTAAGCGGCCCACGATGCCCGGGCCTTAGAGGACCGCGATCTGTCGGAAAAGGGTTCTTTTCGATCACACATATCCTTTTTTGACCACACAATCACCATGGAGAGCCTCCCCGATGGGTAATCTGCCCAATGCCGGGGCCACCTCCGAGACAACACGATCACATAAGATAAGAGACACAATCGCACACACACCCGTGCCGAACAAGTCGCCGATGGGATGATGATAACGACGGTCAGAAGATATCCTAGAATCACAAGGGCTTAAAAGTTACCCGACATTCGCCTCCCAGGTGAGGAAAAACCCCACCTAGGTAACTTGTCAAGACCGGAAATCAAACCCAGGTCCGATGAGTGAGGCGAGAGAATGCATCCCTTGTGTCATAAGGCTATTATTAATAATAATGTGATTTGTATTATTATGTTAGTATTTATGCTACAATTATTCTAATATTTGAAATGTCGAATATAAGGCAAACACAATAGAAAGAATACATTCCCGCTAATGAGCAAGGAGTTACCTCAGTGTCGTACGCAACTACAACAGAGATGAGTAAGTCTGTTGCTAACTTCATTTCAATTTAAGAATGAGTTCTCAATTTTAGAATCAGTTCTCAATTTTAGTAACAGTTTCAGTACAGCATATTTCAGTAATGCAAATATCAATTGTCATTACTAGTTTTGAAGTGAACTTATAGGCCTACTATTTTACGTTTATTGATGCGTAAATGTCTCATCGTTTCATTTTTTACGAGGGCTGTCCACAAAGTAAGTTTTCCTGGGGCCGTTTACAGAAACAATACACAATTTCATGGAAATATTTATCGCAACAGATACAGCAAGTGTTCAACTATTTTAAAACTTATTCGCCACTGGAATTGAGACATTTGTCATACTGTGGGACCAACTTTGGGCATATGGGTCGTAGAAGTCTGCCGCCTGGGATTTGAATCACTGTGTTATAGCCATCTCTGCTCCTCTGTCATTCTCTGTCATTTCGTGAGGTGTAAGAAATGATGAAAATCACTGGGAGCGAGGTGCAGGCTACAGTGTGGATGTTGAAACACCTCCCAGCCGAACTTTTGCAGGAGACATGCTGGGAAGTGTTTAAACATCACCCCTACGGACCGGACCTCACTCCCAGTGATTTTCATCTTTCCCTACCCCTCAGGAAATGACAGAGAATGACAGAGAAATGGAGGTGGTTGTCACACAGTAGTTCAGATCGCAGGCGCCAGACTTCTACAACACATTTGTTCAAAAGTTGGTCCCGCGGTATGACAGATCCACCTCCGGTGGCGAATATGTTGAAAAATAACTGAACCCTTGCTGTATCTGTTGCAGTAAATATTTCCATGAAATTGTGTTTTGTTTCTGTAAACGGCCCTAGGGAAACTTACTTTGTGGATGTCCCTAGTATTAATAATTGATGGAACAATTTTATTATTATAGTTAGTTATTACCTTCCAGAATTGAGATTCAGTTAACTGACATATTTTGTATCTGAAAGTGATGAGCACGCTGTACTTGGTTAGAAAGAGAGGTGCAAAGGGTACTAAAGTTATCTCTGTTTTTTGTGTCGGGGGCACGGCAGCACATAAGACCAATTTTTTTCTGAACGTGAAATTGTCTAGATAGCGTTATCGCATCAGTTGAGTGCGAAAACTTAACAGAGGCTATCTTAATCTGACACTTTAGCGTGTTGTTATAATTATTAGAAGTATGGTGCTTATGTAATGAACATTAAATTACGACTTCTACAAATTTAATGATATAGCGTTGTAAATTGATATTATTCTTGATAGTTGCCACGTCCTTCATATCTTCTAATAGGCCTATAGGCTAACTACAATCAAATGCGAATAATTCTTGAGAATGACTCTTCACTTCAGCCTATACTTACTTACTTACTCACTGGCAATAGACAATTCCTAAGCAAGCTAAAGGAATATTATCTATTTTATGGAACCCAAAGGTTCATTGCCGCGCATACCTGAGCCCGCCATTCAACCCTATTCTGTGCTAACTCCATCCAACCAAAATCCCTCGCAAATCCTACTTCTCTTAAATCTACCCTAATATTGTCCTCCCACCTTCCAAGTGGTCTTTTCCCTTCGGGTCTCCCAGTAAATATTTTGTAGATATGTCTTTCCTCCCCCATGCTCGCAACGTGTCCAGCCCATTTCATCCTCCGTGATTTAATTACCCTTACTATATCCGGTGACGAGTACAGATTATGAAGCTCGTCGTTATGCAGTTTTCTCCAGTCTCCATTTTCATCTCTCTTAGGCTCAAATATTTTCCTAAGCACCCTGTTTTCGAATACTTTCAGCTTATGTTCTTTCCGAAGAGTAAGCGACCATGCTTTACATCCATATTATACAACCGACAGGATAATTGTCTTATACATTTTTATTTTTAGATTTCTGGACACTTCAGCCCTTGGGCTTTTTTTCTTTTTACTATACGTGAGTCCAAAAATACAATTTTTCCATTGTACATTAACAGCCAAGTTCGCAAACGAAATATGTATCGAAACGAGATTTTATATTTGGGCGAACAGGAAAATTCAATTTGTATTCTATTGAACAGTAAACTTTTCAATTAAAAAAACACTGAAGTTTTCTCATATTCTCCGGAACAAACATTTATTTCTAAAGAAAAGAGCCACTCAGGAAATTTTCGGACAGCCCGGGTCTACAGTTATAAAATCTAACTGGCTCACAAAAGCCATGAAAGTGAAATAAACGGAAAACTAATGTTCACGTTGTGGAAGCATATGTGAAAACTGTTACTGTAATAACATTGATGCAATCAAATCACATGTTGTTTGATAACTGTTAGCACTAAACATATGTCAGCAACATCTGTGTTAGTTTCAACACAAGCGGTGTATGCTTACCCATCATAGAACACACACCAAATCATGTAAATCGTTGGAACAATATTTTGATTACTATTGGCACTGAATATGAATTTTTAAAACACATACAGTAGTCGTGAAGAGTTTTTAATACAATTAGAATTACTGACACTATCCATACTGTGCAATTAATATTGCAAACCTGTCTGCCTCAGCGTACAGCCGGGTCAAAATGAACAGTCAGCCTTTACAGGCCTTCTTACTTGATATATGGATTTTCAAGTATTGCTACGATTTCACGGTAATTATATCACTGTAGAAACGTCCAATAGGCCCATGACTCCTATTTTAACGCGAAGATAAATGACAGGATAGCTTACAAGAGTAGCATTAAATATTTAAATGTTTCCACAGTAGAAAAAGTTTATGAAAACACTGTATGGAATGCTTTATCTGAATATTAACTAATACTTTACAGCGAATGCACATGATATAGGCCTATTGTATCTTACATTATTTATAGGATGCACATTTCTCAATATAGGCCTAATCTTTTTTATAGTTGGGCACATTAGAATAATACGAAAGTTTTACCAAACACTGTACACTAGAGAAGTTTCTCCTGAGTAATTTTTATGAAGCTCTTTTAATTCTTTTGGTGCTACGCGGCCATTATAATGCTCCCACTGGCCAATTTAATGTCCATCGAGTTCAGAGCCCAGTATATATTGTATTTCGAAAGCCAAAAATACCCTTGCAAGGAATTATTTATACTTTCTGTATCTAGCAGAAAATACTTTTGGGAACGACAAATTCATTTTTTTGTGAATTTTTATTTGAAAATTTTAATCAAAAATTGAATTTTCATAGTGCAGTGGATGAAATCACCATGCTCAAGGAAATAGATTTATAATCATACTACTGAAGCCACTTATTCTCAGACATGTTCTCTGCACAACAGTAAGCTTACTTTTCTTTCAAAACGAAAAAATTAATTGTGAATAACTAGTTCAGAAATATTTTAGTTAAAAAAATTGTCTGCCTTTTTCAGTTTTCAAAGATTAGTCTAACACCATACCAATAAACATATTTGAATGTTGCTGGTATCTGTCAATCGAGCACATATGTAGAAATTAGTTTCCGGGGGGGGGGGGATCCTAAATCGATTACCACAAATTGCTGACATCTTGCCTTCCTGTGTGGTACAAAACATTGTTTTTTTTTTAAACTAATGATTTAAAATCTCATAGTTTGGGGATTCCGGATCTCCAGGACCACCCAGTTAAATACGTCCTTACTGTCAACGTATATGATTTTTTCAACAGCTTTTTAATTATACAAATTTAGCTTTAAATTTTCGATTAGCATTCCCTCAGAAGTTGGCATTAAAAACGATTCAATTATAAATTAAAATAACAACAGAATAATAATTAGAAAGTTTGAGTCAGACTGAAAAATGCAATCCAAAGCGGGATACTGTGGTTCAAATTCCGGCTATGGCGTTGAATTTTTCAGTCTGACTCTACCTTTCCACCTTAGCCTTACACACGGCCAGTGTGAAAGAATTATCATTCCACAGCAATAATAATATTGTGGATATTCGTTTAGTAACTACCTATTCACTACTCTATTAAAGAATTTCTAACCGCTATATTAAAATCTAATAGCCTTTTAAAGAATTATAATAGCTGACCATTCAAAATTATTTTTAATATTCCAAGATTTTCATATGTATTACAAGTACAAGACCTTATTTGCACGACTGCGTAATACGGAAGCAAAATATATTTTGCAGATGTTTTGTTTTATTGCATGTGCAGGTTTCCCTGGACATTTGAACTTAGTTCATCCAAGCTGTATAATCATGAAAGTGTAAACATAAACAGCACAATATCGAAATGAAAATACAATAACAAGAAATTATAACACATCTATATCTAGGCTATACACATTTTTCAACAGGTTTAGAAGGACAAACTCAATTTCAACTCAATTTACACTCTAAAAAGAATACGTATTTTGTAGATTTTAAATTCATCGCTCACTAACTTCGTCAGTAGAGTACAAAATATTAAGCTTTGTTTGTTAAAGTTTTAATGAACACAGTCTCCACGTACAGTACTTACCTGCAATATAGCTGTACTCAGAAGATATTCACTACTCCACTTCGTACAAGAGTTGTCGTAACAAAGTAGTCTCCTCTTTCGTGTACGGGACACAAAGCAAACTGCATTAATTGAGGTTATTAAACTAGCGGAATTGTGCAATTATATTCAAAGCAAGGAAATTATTGGCAAGTGCAGGAACTAACTCATTATTGTTGAATTCAATACAATAGACATGGTTATTTTCCAAAATTAACAGAACACGTGGCCTACTGAAATAGTGTTTATTGTCACATGCTAATAGGTGAAAGGACTCTGAAGAGGGGCTAAACATTAACAGAAGGTAAGAACGATAGTCTTACACCGAATGATGTGAAATTATTTGGTAATCTGAAGTAGCGCACAACCACTTAAAAAAAAAAAAAAAAAACTTTAAAGTAGGGTGGCCCACAACAATATGGGAAAATGTGAAGAAGGCCATGTGCTGTACACTAGGACACCCTCTCAAAATGTTAGACCTATAAGATTATAGAAAACATTTCTGGTAATGTTTCAGCTCTCTACTACTAAATTCTCTACTAAATTCAAAGTGATGCTCAACAGATCCCAAGTGTTCAATAAAAAATAACTTTTTATGTAAGGAAAAGAGTTAATAAACACAATAAAATCACAACCAAATATATCAATTTAATTTTAAACACCAATATATGAATTTCCATTAACAACAAGAAATTCGTGCATTGAAATATGTTTAAAAAAGAATTCCGATACTTTGAAATAGCGTTAAGAATAAGTGTTTTGTTGAGGTTCATGGAATTGATTTCCTATTTACCTCAATTCCTTGTAGCAAAATTGTGTTTCTTTGTCTTCATTTGATAATATTTTGAAATTCTGAAACAATTCAACTCCTCTCTTACAACACCATTGGTAACTTTTTTTCCCCCTCATATGTACTCTATGTACTCTTTGAAGCTCCTCTAGTTTGTTTCTCATTCTACATTTTCAGCTGGAGATATTTTTCAGAGAAGAGAACCTACTAAGTCATCTGATAGATACCAGAAATAACGTAGTAGGACTTCTTGGGAAGCTTTTGACTTAACTCTGAATAGATGGATTCACTTTTTTCATACTTCTTCTAAGTAGTAAATCATTAACAGGAGCATTTGTTGACAGTGGAGCTCCAATCCGTGCCTTAGCATACAAAAGTTCCCCAAACTTCACAAATCGTTCAAGGGGAGATTCTTCTCTCTTAGTAAGTTTGAAAACATCCCTCTGCCTACAAGACTTCGAGATTTTGATAGCATAAACCAGTTTGGCCGTCCGTCTTGAATTCTGAATTTGGCCTGGTGCTCGCCAATGTTTCTTTGCTGGTGTTTCTCCCAATATGATTAATGAAAGTTCAATAAGTTCACGATAATCATCTCTAGGTCATTGGTCCAAAGCAGACAAAACTTGTAAGTGTTGAAACCTTACATTAAAGATTCTGGTCTCCTATCTATTCTCTTCTATAAGTTCCAGGAGCAATTATGGGGGTTAAAGGCGTTATCATATTCATGAGCCGAATATCTGAAAGTTTGGGAGTTTCAACCTCCGGGAAGGGTTGAAGGCGGTTGGTGCGTAAGGCTGCCAACATTACCACATTTTTGAGCCGAATATATGAAACTCTGGGAGTTTGAACCTCCTGGAACCTTTTGGATGTTCACGACCTGTATAGCGATAGCTTTATTTTACTTTACATTTTAATGGCTACGGAGTCTGAAAGGAACTGCCTAAGACGAATGTAGCCAAACGCATGCGTACTATTCAATTATTATTATTAGTATGATATCTAAAGAGATTCGTTCAAATTAGTTGCAGTGAATAGTCGTGATATACCTGCATAACTTCCTAACATATCACTAGTACCTGAACGAAGAAAAGAAAGAGGATTAAATTTAATAATACCAGTCTCTCTCTCTACAATATACATGCTAGCAAAAAGCACGGGGATGATATTTTCTGAATAAGCCATTCAATTTCGCAGGCAATTCTGAAGCATAAATAAAGCATTATCCTCGATGCGAGATCAGACTATTTTACAGTGAAAGCGGAAATGTCTGCTTGGACAGTGTCTGACGCTAAGCTCGCAAAAAGCTGAAATATTATGCATCCCATTTCTTTTGTTCTGTGCCGGTAATCCGGCGCAAGTCCTCATATTTACAAGAGCAGGTCTGTCTGTAAGCACACCCCAGCATCCATGTTAATCCCAAGTCTATCTGGACGCCAGATTTTACCCCACGCTATTATTTTTGTTCCGGAAAAGGTGAAGAGAAGATATAAAAACTCGCCAAGAAAAGAAAGAAAATAAAAAACATATAAAACTACAGAAAATTTTGTTCTGGACAATATAAATGGCGTAGCATACAAGTATTAAATATGTTAATATTCTAATTTATCTTTTTCAGAACTACTGCGTACAAAAGAATAAAAGTTACTAACTTTTTAAAAGACAAATAATCCAGTTTTTTTCCAGAAACTACGCAAAGGGAGCTGCTGATGTAAATTATAATATATGTGTCATTCTTGTAATACTCGCTTGTATATTTACACTAACGATATACAAAAGGAGATGATGAGGACATAAGTTATAGAACTAATTATTTTGAGTAGTAAGCTAATGATTCATTCAATTTCCACAACTATATGACTACCAAAGAACAAAACAATACTTATGAAATAAAACGTAATAATTTTTATCGATTCAAGACGGAATAGGTTGTAGCGTTAGGTGGTAGATTGATACGTTTTTATAGGCCTAACAAATTAAGAAAACTAAGAAAAATTGGTTAGCTAAATAGACAAAGGCTTCAAATAAACTAGGAACGTGATATTTTAAATATTTGGGCAAGTCAAACAAAAATGGGAAATCATCTATATTAATAAAAGGAAGTGTCTGTCCTCCTCCGTCTGTCTGTCTGTCCGCGATGCCCAGCGAAATCTACTCAACGCAGAGATCTGAAATTTTATACATAGGCGGACTAAAGGGTCGGAATGTGCACCTCGAAGCCGGAATTTTAATTTTAGCTTTCGTTCGTTCGTTATGAGTGAAAAACGGGCAGAAAAAGTGTATTTATTGCGTTTTCGAAGCATGAGTTTTCAGTAATACAAATCAATTACACTAGGCTTTGGCTATTTTTGTCATTCCTTCGACATAAAAGCATCGCGATCTCTTGAATGTTGTAGCTCACGCTGGTCGATTCATTTGTTTTTAATGTCAAGGCACGCAAACATAATATGAAATTTTCAACCTACACCGAAGAGGATTATTATTATTATTATTATTATTATTATTATTATTATTACAGGGATAATCAATATTAGCCTAAATATGGTCAAACGTTGTTCGATTTGGACGAAACTCACTATACAGGGGTTTTCTGGGCCAAGGAACTCGAATCTGAGGTCGCTTTTACCAGGGGACGCTATATAATCGTGGAATGCACTCCACGTGATTTAGGTGTTAATAAATATAATGATTTAACTATTATGCTCTTAATTTTTAGTTTTTAATTTTTTAAATAATTATCGCGGGGTAAGCCGCGGGCACATGCTATCTTAAAATAATAAAAGGACGTGTTTGTCTGTCTGTCCACGATGCCCAGCGAAATCTACTGAACGCAGAGATCTGAAATTTTAAACACAGATGGGCTGAAAGGTGGGCGAATGCGCATCGAAGCCGGATTATTAATTTTAGCTTTCGTTCGCGAGATGTGAGTGAAAAACTGGCAGAAAACGTGATTTTAGCGCTGTCGAAGCATCAGATTTCAGTAATACATTTCAATGTTAAATCAATTGCTGTTGGCTTTGGCTATTTTTGTCATACCGTGGTAATAAAAGAATCGCGATCGCTAGAATGTTGTAAGCCCACGCTGGTAGATTTATTTGTTTAGAATGTCAAGGCCCGTAGACATATGAAATTTTCAACCTACACGGAAGAGGGATAATCAACATAGACCTAAATATGGTTAAACATCGTTCGATTTGGACGAAGCTCACTATACAGGGATTTTCTGGGCCAAGGAACTCGAATCTGAGATCGCTTTTACCAGGCGACGCTATCTAATCGTGACATGTCCACGTGATTTAGGTGTTAATAAATATAATGATTTAACTATTATGCTCTTAATTTTTAATTCTTAAAATAATTATCGCGGGCGATCGCTTGATTTTGTAAGTCCATCCTGGACGATTAATTTGTTTAGAATATCAAGGCCCGAAGACACATTAAATTTTCAACCTACACGGAAGAGGGATAATCATTATAGGCCTAAATATGGTCAAACACTGTTCGATTTGGACGAAACTCACTGTACAGGGGTATTCTGGGCCAAAGAACTCGAATCTGAGGTCGCGTTTACCAGGGGACGCTACCTAATCGTGGAATGCACTCCACGTGATTTAGGTGTTAATAATTATAATGATTTAACTAAGCTCTTAATTTTTAGTTTTTAATTTTTGAAATAATTATCGCGGGGGAAGCCGGGGGCACATGCTGTTTGTCTGTCTGTCCACGATGCCCATCGAAATCTACTGAACGCAGAGATCTGAAAGTTTAAAGATAGATGGATTGAAAGGTGGGCGAATGCACCTCGAAGCCGAATTTTTAATTTTAGCTTTTGTTCGCGAGTTATGAGTGAAAAACTGGCAGAAAACGTGATTTTAGCGCTGTCGAAGCATCAGATTTCAGTAATACATTTTAATGTCAAATCAATTGCAGTTGGCTTTGGCTATTTTTATCATACCGTCGAAATAAAAGCATCGCGATCGCTTGAATGTTGTAAGTCCACGCTGGTCGATTCATTTGTTTAGAATGTCAAGGCCCGTAGACATATGAAATTTTCAACCTACACGGAAGAGGGATAATCAATATAGGCCTAAATATGGTCATACATTGTTCGATTTGGACGAAACTCACTGTACAGGGGTATTCTGGGCCAAGGAACTCGAATCTGAGGTCGCATTTACCAGGCGACGCTATCTAATCGTGGTATGTAGTCCACGTGATTTAGGTGTTAATAAAAAATGTATAACGTGCGTAGACAGTGGACTGTAAAAACAATTAAATTAATTAAGGGTGATAAAGATTGTACACACGCTATACATTTCGCTTAGAATGAACGATAACAAGGTTATAAGCTAAATAAACCATAGGTGAGATAACACTGACACTTTGATCTTCTTGAATCACAAACACTCGTTGGAAATTTCATCGACGTCTTGAAGTCTTCTTATAAGCAGGGATGATTGATTCCGCCAGTAAATGAAAGAGCTTGCTGATTTAAAAATATATTTAATAACAATTCCGGAGGACCTTTGGAGTCAATATTCCAAATAAAATTATGTGAATGACAATGAAATACACACATGTACCAATTATATGCCGTATTAAGGTTCACAGTCAATCTTGTGATATTTGAATTCACCAAATAATACGCAATAATAATGTTACTGAATTTATATTGCGTGTTAAAGTAGATACAGCTACGTTGCAATAAAATCAATTTAATATTATTAGCTGTATGAAATAATTTTAGAGCTTTAATGCACTCACTAGGTAATAAGATTCCTTTCGTAGCTAATATTACCTCAAAAATAGTCCTGAAGTCCAAATCAGGTCATAATCAAGATAGTCAATTCATGTAGAAATGCCTGGTGGAAGCACTAAACGAATCCAGCCTTTTCTGAGACGAATAAATGTGAAAAATTGCTTCTGTGCAATTAATATCAATTATAAATAAGCCTTAACTTGCAGGAAGCGAAGAATAAGGAATTATGACGTTAAAAAACCACTGCTAGTTAAGTCCAGATATGGACAATGATCCTTTAAGAGGATTTAAAAATGGCGAAGACGAAGAAGGAATGTTTGAAACAAGAAGAAAAGAAGAAAGCTAACAATATAAAAAACATATTGTAGAGAAATTCAACTGTCCTTAAAAATAATGAAGAGAATGCAAGGCCCCCTGAAAACGGGCGAAAAGCAGAAAGAAATCAAACCAACCATCCATCATAATAAAATTAAACATTTAGCAATAAAAATATTAACAGCTAAAAAGATCACAACATAACTGAACATATTGCCCGCGATTATTCACTAGGGAATAATCAAACAGAAATGCGAAGTTATGTTGGATCTTCAAAAACACCAATAAATCCTAAAAGTTGAGAAATAAAAGTAACTAAACAAAGAAAAAATGAACGACTGCTTTAGTCGTGAGAGTCATAAATGGGAATTGGGGCTAGTTTAATGATGGGTCGTTTCAGATAACTTGTAGAAGTCCTGACTGTGACAACCCTCACAAGACCGTCTGGGCCTGGGTGAGTTTGAGTTATGATGCCAGCAACCCATTTTAAGGGAGGCATATTGTCATCCATGATTAAAACTGGCGTACCTATGGTAACATTAGGCATAGCCTTCAACCAGTTTGAACGTCTCTGCAAGGAAGAAAGATTTGAAGAAGAAGATCCTCTTGAAATAAGATCTGCATGATTTTCCTTAGAGGCGACATGAGAACAAGAATCAATAGATGCAGTCTCCTGAATATCAGCGGCTCTATTGGCTACAAGAGTTTTCAAAGTCGTGGGTGAATGAGTAAGCTGATTACTGATACCCTCATCAGACGTAATGAAGGCTGAGCAATTCACAGAAGACTCAGTAGAATTAAAGGGTTTACCTGATGAAGGCCTATTCAAGTCAGAACATCTCCCACGACGCATCGGAGGCATATTGTGATGCTTAAGAGGGGACGAAGGCAACCTGCCAGAGAAGTACCAGCCTAGTTGGGAGTTCTGTATAGTAGGCAAGTTGGGAGCAGATATCTGTCCAGATACCAAGATTTGAGAACATATCTCAACTCCCAATAGCAAATCAATAGGCTTAGGAGAATTAAAGCTGGGATCTGCTAAGGGTAAGTTAGGAGGAATGTTCCAACCGCTAGTACTAATAAAGTGTTTAGGGAAATTAGAAGCAGAGATCTCAGGAACTATAATGGCCTTTGTATTGTAGCACCAATTCGTAACCTGAGATCTTATGGAGACTTCTGTAAGCCTTGAGACGCTTGCATTGGTAGAAAGGATACCAGCGAGAGAAGTACGCTGAGATAATGGCGACAAACCAAGCTGCTTGAACAACCTGTCAGTAATTAGATTACAGTCTGATCCAGTATCAAGAAGAGCTGTGGCCTGTACGGCACTGCCATCGTTACTTAAAATTATCACGCTAGCAGTAGGTAAAAGACATTTCTGCCGTGACTGGCTGGCAGACATGATATTGGCCGTATTTATGGCTTGAGAATTGCTTGGCCGTGAAGGGTCATGCAATAAGTTGCTGTGCCTGCCTTGACATTGTCTACATCTAAAAGTGTTACAGCTCGAAGTGTGACCATTTGAGCTAAGGCAAACACGACAAAGTTTGTGATTTTTCACGAATTGATCGCGGGATGAATAATTCAGCGATCTAAAGGCGTCACAATAAATGATAGTGTGATTCGATTTACTACAATAATTGCATTTCGCTCTAGGAGCGGAGAGGTTAGCCTTGACAGAAAGAGCAGATGAGGGCTTGACGGACTGACCTTTCAGAACCGATTCTGTCATCTGCAGCACCCTAACCCTAGACTCCAAAAAACTGAATAATTCCTGCAACTTGGGAAGTTTTCCTAACTTAATTGAAGATTCCCATTCTTTAATTAATTCTACTGGGAGCTTATCCACAATGATACGTGAAATAATTAAGTCAGACAGAGGAACATCAGTATTTAGTACGTTCAATGCATGAACCGTACTTGTAAAATGATCTAAGTATTGTTGCAATGAGCTTGCAGAATCTCCTTTAAGGGGCGGTGGAGAAAAAAGGTTATCCAAATGCGTGTTGGCAATTAACCTGTCATTATCGAATCTTTCAGCTAAAGTCTTCCAAGCTACATCAAAGGTGGCATTGGAGACCGGGATATTTTGAATTACAGTCATTACCTCCGGGGATAAACAAGATTTTAGATATTGAAATTTATCCATGTTGGATATATGACTGTGCTGAACAATTAATGAGTTAAATGTATCCCTGAATTCAAGCCAAGCTCTAGGATCGCCTAAAAAACTTGGTAGCTTAATTTCAGGCAATTTAGGTAAGTTCGGTAAAGGTGCAGACAAAGAAGAGTTGTGATTAGAGCTCTGCTCTTGATTCGGCTCATATAACAGTTTTGCATCTGCAATTGAAGAATTGATATAAGCTAAAGCCCTTGAACATTCTGACTGAAGCTGGCGCTCTTGAAACTCAGCCTCTTCATCGTAAATGTTACGATGCTGAAGACTTTCAACCTTATACCTATTAAACAATTCTTCTAGCACCGACTTAAGAACAATGGCCTCTTGATAGGATATTTTGTCCAGAATTTCAAATTCAGATACTGTTTGAATTTGAATCATGAATTGATTTTTTAGAAGATTAAAAATAGCTTCGGCTTTGGCCTTGGCTCTAGCTTCGGCTTCTTCAGCTTTAGCCATAGCTCTAGCTTCAGCTTCTTCAGCCTTAGCTATAGCTCTAGCTTCAGCTTCTTCAGCCTTAGCTTTAGCTTCAGCCGCTTCAGCTCTAGCTTCGGCCTTGGCTTCAGCCGCTCGAGACTTATTGAAAGCATTAATCTGCTTGCTAATATGAGAGATGGCCTTTTGTATGGTTTTCTCAACTTCTGCCATATAGGCATCTTCGGATTCAGAAAAGGCTAGTTCATTGATCTCGGACTGGACTCTGTTATATTCAGATTCAAGCTTGCTTAAATCAATCTTAAGCTCAAGAAGGTCTTGAGGAGAGGTTTCCTCATTGATAACGCAGTCTAGAATGTAATTAACTTTGCGAGTGATTCTCGACTTAATAGGCGTCCTTTTTGCCTTTAAAGTCTTAAGGGTGCCTTCTACGTCAGTCATGATTTGACAATTGATTGTTCAAATAGTATTCGACTTAACGTGATTCACTGTTTATGACTTAAATTGACCGCACTGAGAGCTTATTGAGCACTAAAGTTAGTTGCCCGCGGTTAGACAAAATGTGACAATAATGTGTGTGTACATGGATTCACAAAGGTGAGTGCAATTATGTAAATAATATCAAACCCTTTTAATAAATTAGTTTGAAGAGCTGTTGTCTGAATATTAGGCCTCACACGTGCAGATTAAGACACGGAGGCAGAAGCACTTAATATGAGATTAAAATTACCTTTTCAATAAGAAACTTCAAACTGACTTAAGTCAGGAATGTCAATTGTGCTTCAAATAAGTCAATTATTTGCTTGAATGATATTTGTGTTCAAACAGCATGAATTGCGGAACACCAACAGCTTGAATTATCTCAATAATGTTTACTACGGGCGGAATAGAACGAGTGTAGGTTTACAATGCGTGTTACAATATTGTGGTTCTATCCGGCCTCGGAGGTACCAAAAAATGTATAACGTGCGTAGACAGTGGACTGTAAAAACAATTAAATTAATTAAGGGTGATAAAGATTGTACACACGCTATACATTTCGCTTAGAATGAACGATAACAAGGTTATAAGCTAAATAAACCATAGGTGAGATAACACTGACACTTTGATCTTCTTGAATCACAAACACTCGTTGGAAATTTCATCGACGTCTTGAAGTCTTCTTATAAGCAGGGATGATTGATTCCGCCAGTAAATGAAAGAGCTTGCTGATTTAAAAATATATTTAATAACAATTCCGGAGGACCTTTGGAGTCAATATTCCAAATAAAATTATGTGAATGACAATGAAATACACACATGTACCAATTATATGCCGTATTAAGGTTCACAGTCAATCTTGTGATATTTGAATTCACCAAATAATACGCAATAATAATGTTACTGAATTTATATTGCGTGTTAAAGTAGATACAGCTACGTTGCAATAAAATCAATTTAATATTATTAGCTGTATGAAATAATTTTAGAGCTTTAATGCACTCACTAGGTAATAAGATTCCTTTCGTAGCTAATATTACCTCAAAAATAGTCCTGAAGTCCAAATCAGGTCATAATCAAGATAGTCAATTCATGTAGAAATGCCTGGTGGAAGCACTAAACGAATCCAGCCTTTTCTGAGACGAATAAATGTGAAAAATTGCTTCTGTGCAATTAATATCAATTATAAATAAGCCTTAACTTGCAGGAAGCGAAGAATAAGGAATTATGACGTTAAAAAACCACTGCTAGTTAAGTCCAGATATGGACAATGATCCTTTAAGAGGATTTAAAAATGGCGAAGACGAAGAAGGAATGTTTGAAACAAGAAGAAAAGAAGAAAGCTAACAATATAAAAAACATATTGTAGAGAAATTCAACTGTCCTTAAAAATAATGAAGAGAATGCAAGGCCCCCTGAAAACGGGCGAAAAGCAGAAAGAAATCAAACCAACCATCCATCATAATAAAATTAAACATTTAGCAATAAAAATATTAACAGCTAAAAAGATCACAACATAACTGAACAAATATAATGATTTAACTATTATGCTCTTAATTTTTAATTTTTGAAATAATTATCGCGGGCGAAGCCGCGGGGACATGCTAGTTAGTTATATAAATCCTTTTTAAGGGTGGACATGGAACCGTCAAGAAAAGAGAGGGCTATTGAACTAATATATTTATTCGTTAGTCCAAACTTCCTGTAAAATGTTACCAAGGTTCGAAGTATTGTTCCTTTATCTCCGATGTAGAGACCGATTATTTCAAATTTCGTTGGTTAGTATTTGCTTATTTGTGTATTTTTCAAGATGCACCTCAATAGATTTGTTTTCATAAACCTCTGTTCTAATTCCAAAGGACGTGAGTGCATTTACTGAAGCTCAGTTCAGTTCAGTTCTTTATTGCATCTTTCAGTCAAGAGGGTACATTGTATCCTCGGACATCAGAATTGTCAAAGTACAAATCTAACTTATACAAATAATTTTACATATTTACAAGTACTAAAATTTAGAACAATTACAAAAACTTAAAAGGAATAAATATACATAAATTAAAAATACAACATGGACCTAACTAACCTACAACAAACAATATCACATATTTACAAAGCAAAAAAATAAGAAATACATAGATATGATAAATAATTAACAACCCTTAACAAAAAAATTTACATATTTACTAGTACAAAATGAAGAGCAAATACAAATCATTATCACTTAGTAATATATTATCAATCTGTATTTGAAAAGAATTCATCGAGCGAGTAAAAGCTTTTATTAATTAGATATTGTTTTAACTCTTTTTTGAATGTCTTAAGGTTAGGTAGATTTTTTATTTGGGATGGCAATTTGTTAAATAGTTTTATTCCCTGATAGTTTGTTCCTTTCTGATACAATATAGTACCATGCGAGTTGATATGGAAGTTACTACAGTGGCGAGTACTATGAGAATGGATATCTTTATTTAGAGGGTAGCATGACTTGTTTTTGAACATAAGGATTAATACTTCAAAAATATAGATGCTAGGTAAGGTCAATATTTTCAATTTAACAAAAAATTGTTTACAGCTGCTATCTTTCTCGATCCCCATTATAATTCTTATGATTTGCTTTTGTTTAATAAACAAGTGCCGACTATAATTATTACTGCCCCAGATGACGATACCATATTTCAAAATAGAGTGAACATATGCAAAATATAAGACCATTAATGTGTTGAAACTGACTATGTTTTTCAAAGCTCGAAATGCATAGCTAATTTGTGAAATTTTTTTAATAGCAAAATCAATGTGCTCTTTGAACTTAATATTATGGTCTACTTGTAAGCCTAGGAATTTAGTAAGTATTTGAGGAGTAAGAGTATGGTTGTTTAAAGTGAGTTGAGGATATACAGGGTCTGTCCGATTGCTATTTCTAAATGGGATGTACGCTGTTTTTTGAGCATTTATTACAAGTCTGTTAGAGTGGAACCATTTTTCAATGCTTTTAATAACTTGCGATGACTTAACCTTTAGTTCAAGATGGTTAGGGGCATTTATTAATATGCTGGTATCATCTGCAAACAACACAACTTTTGCTGTGGGACAATTATCCGGAAAATCATTCATGTATAATAGAAACAAAAGAGGTCCAAGAATAGAACCTTGCGGTACACCTAGTGAAACCTCCTGTACATTTGAGTAGTATTTTCTTTCATAGTTGGTTTTTGGGTCTTCATGGGTGATTTCCACAATTTGCTTTCTCATAGATAAGTACGATTTAAACCATTCATTTGCCAAACCTCTAATTCCATAAACATTTAATTTTTCAAGAAGAATTGTATGGTTTACAATATCGAAAGCTTTGGATAGGTCAATAAATAATCCCAATGCATATTCTTTTTTATCAAGAGATTCAATGACACTAGATATGTAATCATGCATGGCAGTTTCCGTTGATAACTTATTACGAAAACCATGTTGGCAAGCCGTTAATATTTTTTCTTTGTCCAGAATTTTTTTTAGTCTAATGTACATTACAAGTTCGAGTATTTTGGAGAACACAGAAAGAAGCGAGATCGGCCTGTAATTCTGTAAGTTCGTTCTGTCACCTTTTTTAAACAGTGGCTTGATTTTGGCGGTTTTAAAGCTATTAGGGAAAATGCCTGATGTCATAGAAGCATTACATAAATGTGCTAATGGTGCCTCCACATAGTTAACAATTTGTTTAAGTAGCGTATCAGAAATTAGATCGAAACCCGTTGATTGTTTATTTTTTCTACTAATTAAGATTTCCTTTATTTCATATGCTGTTACAGGACTTAGGAAGATTGATTTTTGAACTTTAGAGTTAATTCTAGGATAGGCATCAGAATTTGGTTTAAGATCGTTGGGGAATAGGTTACTTGTTGCATCTTTAAAGTAGTTGTTAAATTTGTTTGCAATAATTATGGGATCGGTAATAGTGAACTGGTTATCTTGGATACTGATATTTTCAGTTGGCCTGAGATTTTTCCTTAATTGACTTTTCACTAGTTTCCACATTGACTTGGATTTATTATCAGAGTTTACGATAAAATGGTCATTATGCAGTCTTTTGGCAGTTAATATAACATTCTGAAGTATTTGCTTATATTTAGTAAAATATTGTTTAAATTCTATTGAGTTATCATATTTGGCTATTAAAGACAAATTTTTCTGGTTCTCTATTGAGGTAGCTATGCCCTTAGTAATCCATTTTGGAGACTGGTGGCCTAGATTAATCTTTACTTTCTTTAATGGAAAGGCACAATTGAAATAATACTTTACAGATTCTATGAATCGTTCAAATTTAAGGTTCGTATCAGTTTCTTGATACACATCTGACCAATCTTCCTTACAAAGAAATTGTTTAAATTGCTGAACGGTAATGTTATTTATAAGGTGTTTATTTACAAATTTGAAGTATTGTTGTTTCTTTCTTAAGTTCATGGTCTTAATCTTGGCAAGTTGAGCATAATGATCGGATATTCCCGTGTTTATTACTTCTGTTGTAATTTCAAAAATGTCAGTGTTACAAATCATTTGATCTATAAGAGATTCACTATTTATTGTAACTCTTGTAGCAGATTTGATCAATGGTGATAGGTTATAAGATTTCAGTAGAGAATCTAAGTTGTTTCTCTCGCTGCTATGTTTCAGGAAGTTAATATTAAAATCTCCACATATTAATATATTAGCTTTTCTTTTGAAAAATAATTCGAGCACACTTTCTAACTTTTCTAGGAAGCTATTAAAGTTGCTACTAGGCGATCTATAAATACACAAGATAGTAATTCTAGGCGAGCATATGTCGACTGCTACACACTCAAAGACTTTATCTTCCTGATATATACTCACAGCATTTACAGGTTTGACACTAGTATTAGTTTTAGTAAAAATGCTAACTCCACCATTTTTCGACTCAGATCTACAGGAGATAGCAGAGCACACATAACCGGGTATGTTTATATATTCAACCTGATCCTGTTTGACCCAGTGTTCCGTAAAGCACAGAATATCTGGGAGTTTTAGATTAAATTTAGTCAAGTATTCAATATAGTGAAGTTTGTTAGCGATGCTTTGAATATTTTGGTGGAAGACAGTAAACATGTTCTTTTGACTAGGTCTATTTTGAGTGTGAGCTCGAGGTTCTTTAATAGGCAAGCCCAATTCTATGGTATTTACTAGTTCAGTACTAAAGTCGTAAGACGTAATGCGAAAAAAGGTTTAAAACAGCAGACGAACATAACAGAACTAGAGAATTCCCGTAATTTTATAACGCGTACACAAACAGACTAACGTTAACAACTTCCATTCATTTGCAGACTGTACTTACAGAGAAAATGAATTGCTAAATAAATTTACGAGGGTTTTTCATAAGGTAACTTCCATTTATTTTCTTTAATGTGAATAAAGTTACAGAATGTGTTTTACAATAATTTAAAACTACACACTCAAATTTATTTTTCCACATAGTTTCTAGCCACATTGAGACATTTGTCATAGCTTATGACTAGCTTTGAAATTTCGCAGTCGTAGAATTCGACCGTCTGCGACTGAAGCCAATCCATCAAGTGAAATCCATCGCCAACTTTGTGAAGTTTACGGACCAAACGTAATGGGTGAAGGTGGTGTAAGATAGTCTAGTGGTCGTGGACGAACCAATGTCCATGATGAAGCGAGTAGTCGACCGAGTACCGTGAATGCAGATCTGATTTAGATGATTGAAGAAAGGGTTAGAGAAAATCGCAGATTCACCATCTCGGAGCTTTCTGATCATTTTCCACAGATTTGTCGTACTCTTCTGTAAAAGTGATCACCGAAGACTTGAGCGCTTTGACGGTGACGAAGAATTGAAAACCAAAGTCGTAGGTTGACTTCAGTCACAGGCGGCCGAATTCTACGAGTGCGAAATTTCAAAGCTAGTCGAATGCTATGACAAATGTCTTATTGTGGCTAGAAACTATGTACAAAAATAAATCGGAGTGTGTAGTTTTAAAGTATTGTAAAACAAATTCTGTAACTTTATCCACATTGAAGAAAATAAATGTAAGTTACTTTATGAAAAACCCTCATACTATTAAAATAGCGGTAATTTACATTTCCTTATTTAGACTGAAAACAAAATAAAATGCATTAAATAGATCTCTATAAAGTACTTACGTACGCTTAGGGCTTCTGGATGATGAGCCTTCCAGATTGTTTGACAATCAGTTAATGAAGATGTTACCAGCCGTACACAATGGTCGTTTTTACCCCGAGATTACACCAGGTACTACTTATTGGTAAGTTTTGTTTGTTTACGGCAAACAGATTTAAGGGCATTAATTACCTATTATTATGTTAAGGCTGAATCGACCACTAAATCTTACGACTGCAAGTTGGATAATCTCCTTACCCTCATTCAGACGAACCTGTGGTCAGGATTCTAAGCTTAAGTACGATTTAAAAGTGGTAACGATACAATAAAAAGCCAGAATTGGAGTTAGTTGCAACCGTAGGTGAGTTAAAATCTAGAATCTTAAGTTGTCTAGAGGGAGATTTTGGAAAGCCTCGGATAGTTTCTGGGTAAGGTTTAATTGTAGAATGTATCTAAGTGGAAGCATGAATAATAAGTAATTTGAGAAAATAACTACACATTTCTAAACATTATTACATTTATCCTACTTCCTCCTCCTCTGCCTCCTTTTCTTCTTCTTCTTCTTCTTCTTCTTCTTGATCATCATCTTCTTTCACTTAGTTTAACTTTTGTAATGACGTTACCCTAATTCCAAACTTTAAAATCCAATTTAAAGAGACGTCAGCTTTTTTTTAGTATGTATGTATATAAAGGAGATGCGGCCACAAATGCTCATTTCGACGCACATCCTAGATAGAAAGTAAATGCACTGGACTCGAGTAATTAGATTGTGGAGCGTAACACCGGTTGCTAGGGTCTGCGGATATGCCATGCGTCACAACACACCAAATGAATGTGAAGAGAGAGAGAATGTAATCTCATTGCGGCTACTCAGAGTTTATTTGAACAGATAAATATATTAATAACTACATGTATTTTTTTGCGTAATACAAGCATAGGCAGCTTTCAGTTACTGGCTTCCATAAATAGTTTTTTTTTATTTATTTTTTATTTTTTTAACCGCAAACATGGTAGGTTGGTTAGTTGGTTGGTTTACAAATGCCTGTGAACCGCAAACTGTTTACAGTATTGAGGAGTAAAAAAAGTTCGGCCCAGCAGAAGCATCGCTTCCAGATCGAAGACGAACGGAATATAAACACGTTTATGAAGAACTGGATTCTCGACGACATGTATCACCCACATGCCTATATATAATTAACTAAGACCAATGGTTAGATATAGACGGTTATTAAAGATATGCAGGTCTACATGACTTCATATCCTGGTAAGAGTGCAGCAGGAAAACATATATACGTTATAAGATAAAGAAATAGATGGATAAATCATTCATACGTTATAACTTATAAGATACAAAAATAGATGGAGACTTTTTCTTTTTCTTTGTTTAACCTCTCCCTTTGTAAGGACGTTTAGACGGCCAACGCCACCCTTGCCTTATAGGATCACGCCCTGTCGGGAAAGGGATTATCATAGGATCACATAAGTACTTTCTGACGAAATAAGGACATGGAGGGCTTCCAAGGACGTGTGTTCAGCCCAATGCCGAGGCCACCACCTAATGCCGAACAAGACGCGGATGGGGTGAAGGTGATAATGATGGGCAGACGATTTCCGGGGACCACAAGGGCTTGAAGTTTCCAGATATTCGTCTCACATGTTGGTAAAAGCCCCAGCTAAGAAACTTGGCCCGACTAGGAATCGAACACGGGCCCGCTGCGTGAGAGCAAACGCATCCCTTACGCAACAGAGATAGACAGAGACAAAAACAAATAGATGGAGTGAAAACCTGAAAATCTGAATGAATAAAATCACCTGTATATACGCGAGATTTTTAGCCTCATTGTTTGTTTAGTTGTTATCAAGGTTCTAGTCACACCGAATATGCTACATGTAAATTTTATCGAGCTCTACCGGGAAGATTTTAGGATATAAGTCTGTAGGCTACAACAGTGAATACCAAAGGGCTTGTAAATGATCATAAAGTAAAAATAGAAATATTACCTCAAATTTAATTTCACAAAAAGTGATGCATCATACTAGTAACCTAGATTAATATTTCCGGTAAGTATTATTCTTTACCAAGTGTCAATAACTAGAAGTCTTTCTCCCAGTTGTCAAAGAACATTTTAGAAACTTTTCATAAAAAATAATATAACGTTAGGCTACTATCTTTACCATAAACTTGAGTAATACAACTTTCTCATTAAAATTCTGACATAGTTAGGAAAACAGGCCATATTTCAGGGAGGGTTGTTTCAGCCTCATGCAAAGATGAAGCCTATCGCTCGCCACGCAAGACTTAATGCCTGAGTTTGTATAAATGACAGAAGGTTTATAACTACCCTTCAGAAATGATTTAAGATAGCATGTTTCAAATAAAAACTTTAGCTCTTAGTATTAAATCTTTACAGCACTTTTCAAGAAAATCATGAAAAAGAAGCTTTCTTCATGTATACTGGTGATATATGTACTAGAAAGTCATCACCAACCTTCGAATCGTATCATCAGAAAATATCTAACCTGAAAATAAAACACTGGTTTTCTACTATTTCTCTTTCTCGTGGTATGGTGTTCACAGACACATAGGTAGAAACACATAAAGCCATTGCCTACTTCCTAAAATTGAAGTTTTAGGTTCAGAGAACGTCAAAACGTATATTTATGCTGAAAACTCAACATCGAATTTCAGGGTCAAGCACAATACGAGTACTTTGTCTGCTTGTAGTACCTATAGTAAGGTTAGAGAGAGAAAAAATAACGATTTTTTGAGACAACGGGCACCGATAAACGTTTGCTTAGTAAGTAAGAAATATTTTACTAAATGTTTAAGTAATTATTGTAAGTTCTGTTAAGTTCCGTTACTATGTTAGTTATGTGACACATAGCAATAATCATTATACTAATACATCGCATGAAATCCTAAGAAACGGGGGTACTTATGCCAGCACTTCTTAAAATTCGGGTTTGTTGAATTCCTACAGAAGTTGCTGTTTGTAGGATCTTGATAGGCATACGTGAATTCCTAGAATTTGATACATAAATTCCTACAAAGAAAAGTTATGTAAAGACAAAATTTTCCCTCCCACTTAACACAAACTTGGGACTGAGCAACTTTAATACAGGCTGGTGTGGTTAAATATTGTATCTTTGCTCATTGTTTAAAATTATAGGCCCCATCACTGTAAAAATTATACAATATAATCATACACTGTGAAAATTAGGCATTAAATCCTTCATTTAAATACAGTTTAACAGTTTAAATAAATTAATAAAGAAACGAATATGTCATTTTTTTTTATTTCTGTATGTCACTTTCTTCACGTAATCAAATCTTGTGATGGGCCCGTTCATCGCCTTTCTTGTTTCTTTCTTCAATGCTTTTCTTTTTTAATTTTCAGTTAAGGCATTATTTACTGCACTGCGTGGATTTACGCACGGGTGTGTTTTATTTATTTATTTATTTATTTTGCATTCTCTTCATCACCTCTCAAAATTTTAATATATGAGGATGGTGATTATAAAAACTAGCATTAAGATCTGCGTGGAAAGCTTAACAAGTTATTGGTACTGTGAAAATAAATTATAGTAATTACACGTCGTTTTCAGATATTGTACTAATACACATATCCTTATTTACCAAAACCATTTACCTCCTACGATTTTGTAGGAATTCACAGCAACACTTAAATTTAACAATTGTTCACATTATAGCCTACCTATCCTTCCTCCCACAAAATTTGTTCAGGTAAGAGAAGTTTGACAGTTCCAAATGCTGGACTAGACTTAACATCCTGCTTGGGGCTGGACTAGACTTAACATCCTGCTTGGGTTACAACTTCCAAGTTTAGTTAAGTAGTGAACACGTACCGCAACGTTTTCTTTTACATTGTTTGAGTTAAATTTATTCTCTATGTATAAAATAGCACATGAAAGTTATGTAATTTTCAAACTTATGCCTGAAATGACATTGTGGAAATGGTAGCGTATTGTTTTACTAATTCAGAAGTTCATACCGTGAGCTCTTCCACACACCTGGGTCCTACTCTTAGGACAAGTTTTCTAGGCATCTATAACAAAAGTAAATTTGGTTCGTTACCTGCAAGAAGCCCCTTATTACTAAACTCCCGACTTGTATGGAATATCATCCGAATATATGTATGTAAAAATTCCTAAAAATATAATAGGTCTATAATTAATTAGTTTCATTTTTCCTGTGGTATAGTTGAATATATAGTAGTTTTGTAAAATCCGCCTATATACCACAAAATATAACAATAAGCTGAAATTTATATGAGAGAGACGAAAAATAATTGAATAAACTATGAAATAATGTGGGTTTATTAAGTTATGTTAAAAGGTAAGTATTGTATATTAAGTATATCAATTAAATCTAAAATATTAAAATATCATTGAGCTCAATGAATAGTCAAATTGGATAAAAAAAATTGTTATTCTCTTAGTGAATAATATTGTACTTATGAAGTAAATCTAGTCACTTATTGGATTAAAATGTAACTGGATTAAAATGTAAGCATATTTGAATTAAAACATTAAAATATTACAATATTACAATATACTTCATAACTATAATATTATTCACTAAGAGAATAACAATTTTTTTTTTATCCAATTTGTCTATTCATTGAGCTCAATGATATTTTAATATTTTAGATTTAATTGATATACTTAATATACAATACTTACCTTTTAAAATAACTTAATAAACCCACATTATTTCATAGTTTATTCAATTATTTTTCCTCTCTCTCATATAAACTTCAGCTTATTGTTATATTTTGTGGTATATAGGAGGATTTTACAAAACTACCATGTAATAGGTCTATATTAAATACGTAATATGAGAATCGCATAAGGAATTCTGTACTCTTATTGCAGAAAAATGTATTTTTTGTTAAGATAAATGACGAAATTAATTTTATACATGCACATGTGAACATGACCAGATAAATATTAGGCTATACCTTGGCGACCCCATCCTGAATTATTGGGCCACTAATATTTTAAATTTTATAAATGCTACACTAATTTGATTTCATTCTAGTTCTTGGTAAAATATTGATGTAATACCTACAATCAAGTTTAATACAGCAATCAACATTTTCATTACATTACGTTTAAATAAACAGTATCACTGTCACTAATAACATTTTATGGAAGAAATGAGCTTTAACTTTGTGATACAAACCGTAAAGAAAACGGACGTTGTGCAGTTAATATTCGAAGTTTAATCAAATCGCTTTGGCAATCTTTGGAGTAATCTCAGTTCTTTTTCTTTCAAGCGAAGTAGTCACGAGAGAAACAAAACATAATCACAAACGCATACACAAACCCATTTACAAAATACACACCTTTTTGGAAATAATACTTTAGAGTAGCATGTCTCAAGGCATAGGCATATTTGTAATGAAAAAGTGAAACTATTTTTTCGTGTTATAACTTAATCCCTATAGCACCTCGGTATTCAACTGCAACCAATATAAAAGGGCAGGAGAAGCAGAAGAAAAAAACACGAGTATGGGGAAATGTGAATTATTTAAGAGCGAGAGAAATGGTGCGTGACAGGTAAATTTCTCTCAATAATGCTGGCTCTATTTACTGGCAACAAAAGAAACTCGCTGTTGCGTTTATTGGTTTCATGTATGCGGCTGCCTGAGTGGCCACCGGATGAACAAACCCGGCTTGTGGCCACTAGAGTAGACCACAAAAATCTCACCGCTTCTGGATTATTTTCCATGGAACTCTGTTATATGTTTCAGTTCAATTAAATAACTCAATTTTAAATGTAAAATGGAATATAGTGTATGCATTAGGCTACTAGCATGTATTGGAATATAACAGTGGGAAATGTGTTTTTATAGAATCCAGTAAAATTTATAAAAATAACGATACAAAGACGATTTTTTCCATTTCCGAGATTCTGTTATACATTTCGTGTACACGTATTTCTTACTCTTCGGCCCTACAACTCATGAACAGCCTTGGCCTCCTTTACAACTTTTGTCCATTAATTTCTGTCCTGAGCCTTTCTTCTCCAGCAGGTACATGAAGCTTCTTCAGGCAGTCCTATAGGTCATCAAACCATCTTTTACAGGGTCTTCCTATCAGTCTTCTGTAACCTGGGTTTCCCATGAAAACCTTTGAACCAAATTCGGCATCCATTCTCTCGACATGTCCAGCCCATCATATTCGCATGCATTTTATTCCTGAGGCTAAAGTGGGTTCTTGATATAAGTAAGCCAGTTCTTGATATAAGTAAGCCAGTTCTTGATAAGTTCTTATTCTCCATACTCCTCAGTAATCTGTTGCCCCATATATCCTCCTTAAGATTTTACGTTCCCAGGTATACAATATTCTCTCATCTTTGGTAGTGAGAATCCACGTTTCGGCTCCATACAGAACTACTGATATTTTATTGTCTTATAGATTCTTAAATTAGACTTCCTGGAGAATAGGGAGTCTTAGGCAGTGGGAGAAGGTATAGATGTATTGCATTGTTATTTTTATACGATATGGACAGTTAAATAACTAAGGTATACCAATTAATCGATTAAACATTTAATCGTCGATCAATTACATTTTCCGATTAATCGGTTTAGTCGAATTCAGAAAAACGTTTTTCGAGAAATGGTTCAAATGACCAAACTCCTTTCTCTCGCTTCTCCGGCCTTGGCACATCATGTGTCATTCAGCCTATTGTGTCCAAACAATTCCAGTTATTCAGAAACCTGAAGGGTAGTTTAGTTTTGCAAGTCTTGGCTGAAAAAGTAATCGGAAATGTAAGTTTTGTATATATTTTTTCACTAATTAACTAATAATGGTATTCATTAATTCAGGATTTCTTCTGATTATCTGTAGTGTAGTAGTTATTAAACGTGTAAAACAATATTAAATGTACACTTTGGTTTCGTTTAGAATACCGACCTGTTTGTCGATTAATCGATTAAAGTCAAGCGTTAATTCGATTAGAAATTTTAATCGATTTTCAGCCCTGTAAATAACACTTACGAGAAAAATAATTAAATAGGCTACAGACAGCTGCTCGAGCTGGTGGTCATATTCCAAGGGCAAGAATCTTACAGAATTAGAGATTATTTTAATCTTGGTGGCATCGACACGTTGATTACGTTACGCACGCATAACTAATCGGGCTATACTTAGCTGCTAATTGCTATGAATGAAATCGCTCAAGTACGAAGTATGAAATAAAATAGAATTAGGCCTACGACACAGGTAAGAATGAAACGTTAAAATTCAACTAGCAAATAATATGGTTCCATTCCATGTCCGCAATAATGAGTAGGCCTACTAGTAGATGAATAGCTAAACTGTTAAAGGCTTACGACGCACTTTTTGCTCCTAAGAAGACAAAAGACGCAAGTTACCGACACCGGGTGCAGGAAGTTTGAGTTTCCTCATGATAGTATGAACGGGAAATGGATGAAAAAAAAAAACACTATCGTAGGAAACGTTATTTAAAAGTTCGCGAATATGGGCTTAAAATGAAAATAGTCAACACTGAATGTCAAGAGTACATAAATGAAGAGTGTTTAATGAAGACCTTTGGCTAACTACATCAGAATTTTCAGTTTTAGTTGAGAACTCGTCTGATTACTTGGGTGGTTACTTAAAGCATTCCTTGTACAACCCTGAATGAGCTCTAAATCCCGTCCTCTCCAGCTTCCCCTCCGTAGATATATCATACCCTCCACTACCCCCACCCAGGTTCGATTAAACGAATCCCACGATACAAAAAAGTCACCGGATTTTTATGTCGGTTTAAAAAATAGAAAACCTTTGGTAGAGCTGTGAAATATGGAGTACAGTTAAACGTATGAACACCAAGAATCTGGATTAAACGAGAAGTTTGTAAAACAAACGCGTTTAAACCTTCATGTTAAATTTTAAAAATATGGTTATTAACTTCTTTCCAAGTTCCTCTAAACGTATAGCTGGAGTATATTGAAGAACTTAAAACTAAACCAGAGCGCATAACATGTAGAATGTGAGAGGTCAACTGCCCTGAAAAAACCGTCGTGAAAATATTTAAAACGTTCGATACTGAAAAGACATCAGAATCAAGGCTACAGTATATAATCTATAGATGACGAAGTAAATATAGTAACAAGTCAATTGAAAATAGGTTATTTAGGAAAGACGTTCATGTTTAATCAATTGCGTGACTGATAAGTATAGTGATAAAAATTAATGATAATTAATAATAGGGATGGGTCGATACCAGATTTTCTCGATACTCGATACCGATACATGATTTTCCCTCGATACCTTCAACATTTCCAGTTTCAATAAATAGGTACATTAAAAATTAAAGTTTGAGAACTGTGTAATACCAACTAAATTAATTAAGTCTGCATATTTAATGAGACAAAATTATTTTTTTTAAGCAGTCCACTTACAAGTTTTTGTTAAAAAATACTAGCATTCTCACTTAATTGCAGAATTGCTGAATTACAAAAGTATCGAAAAAGTATCGAGCGAGTTTTCTGAAGTATCGTTCGATGCCGATACCATGCAAGTATCGAGAGTATCGAGGTATCGAAAGTATCGAGGACCCATCCCTAATTATTAATAATAATAATAACAATATTTATTGTGAAGCATAATTTTGCATGCCTTAGTATTCACATCCCTGATGTAGCGTAGGCTATTTACAAGGAAGTTAATACGTCTAAAAAATACATGTTACACTAAAACTTTATTTGAAGCTCATTTCCCAATAAGGAGTGGATCTCTGAGAAAGTTGGCTAACCCAAAAATCTAGGAAAAATGAGTTTGAAGCTGTTTGTGGTTATTTACGCCATCGCTGATGTTGTCCGTAAAACTCGTAATTGTGGGATAGCCTGTTCAGGTGTAATAAACATTTTGAAATAGCATATAATGAACTCTGAGTCAATTTATCGTGAGAGTGGGTTCCATCCCACACTACATTGCCTTCAAATTATTCTACCATCACCACCATTATTATAATTATAATTATTATTATTATTATTATTATTATTATTATTATTATTATTATTACCGTTATCATCATTATAATAATCATGGTTATTCATTATTATAATTATTTACTATTATGAATTATCATTCATTATTATTATTATTATTATTATTATTATTATTGACATTACCATTATTATCATCAACATTATTGTTATTATTATTATTATTATTATTATTATTATTATTATCATCATCATCATCATTATTATTCTCTACTATTGAAATGGTCACTTCAAGTTCTAGTCCAAATTTTCATTGAAACCTGTTATCCAAATGATTACATATGTACTAGTCAGAGGCGCAACGAGGGGGGGGGTTTGGGGGTTTGAACCCCCCCATTGATTAAAAAAAGGAAAATTGTACAATTTTTTTAAGTCTGCTTATAAATTACTTAATATGAGTGTAAAGCGTGGGAAGCTTAAAACTCGTTATTGTGCATCTTAATTTTTAAAATTTTCCGGGGGAGGACCCACGAACCCCCCCTCTCGCTGGGGGGTATTCCATGCCCCCAGATGTTATAACCTCCCCTTATGGTCGGCCTGGTTACGCCCATGGTACTAGCATTAATGTGTTTTAATGTGTGTTGTAATATTCTTACTTTTCTGACATTAAAACATGAGCAATTTTTAATGCTCAATTATATTTTCGTAAATGTAGAGGAGTATACGGATTTTAAAGGAAGATTTAAAAAGAGCTATTACAATAGGGCAAATATTTAAAATAGGATTCTAAATACAGTATACATTTTTCTCCATTTCACTTCACTCACTCGCTTGGGGAATCAATCAATTTTGAGAAGTGCAGTTAAAAGCCAATCAATTAATTCACTCATTAAGTCTTGTCTTTGGATGACGCTGAGACAACTGAATGCGCACTACTGTAATGGAGCCTTTACTCTATGCAAGAATATATGAAGGATGTGAGTGTCCCTCATCAAATTTTTAACTTCTTACTGTAGGAGCTGTTCCTACACAAAATTACTTATAGCATGTACATAGGAGTAACCAGGCCGACCATATGGGGGGGTTATAACATCCGGGGGGTGTGGGGGTATGGAATACCCCGCAGGGAGAGGGGGGTTCGGGGGTCCTCCCCCGGAAAATTTTAAAAATTAAGATGCACAATAACGAGTTTTAAACTTCCCACGCTTTATACTCGTATTAAGTAATTTATAAGCAGACTTAAAAAATTGTACAATTTTCCTTTTTTTAATCAATGGGGGGGGGGGTTCAAACCCCCCAAAACCCCCCACGTTACGCCACTGAGCATGTGCAGTATTACTTGTCGACTTTTTTCTCTGAGCAATTTTAGAAAAATAGCATTTTATGGATTACATGAAAATAGGTTATTCAGTATTAAATTGTGCACTATGATTTCAAATATTTAAATGAATGATAGAGAGACGAGCACAATGCTGCTGCCATTATCAATAACGTTTAGCATATTCAAATAAAATGAATATTTCATGTTCCTGAAGAGTACTGCATCTATTCTATTCGCGACCGCATGCCACTCTGCACGTAGAAGCTCCTTTTGTTCTCATTTCACTTCATTGTTTTATCGGTTTGTAGTCAGGGAATATTCTGAGCTGCGGCGCCATATATAGGTCGAATGTTAAAAAAAAGATTAAAAATTTATAGTGTCCATACAATTGCGCGTAATATTTGTGTTTGGTTGAGTCTTTCCATGATCGTCAAAGATTTGTTCGTAATAAACTTATTTATTCCCAGTATTTAAATTATCAACACGGATATTCTTGTCCTCTGTCATTATGCAACTAAACCTCGTTCATATTAAATAGCATCAAACATAGTTAAAGCTTTGCCTTACATTTCGCTTGTTTCGCTGCTGAATTTTTACGGCGGTATCGGCTCACGGGTACTAAAGAATGAATGTCCAACGTGGAGCTGAGGAAGCAAACCTACAAGTCAGTTAACAAATATATAAATACGTAAGAATTAAAAACTCTGTGATGTAAAACATATAAATCACACCAATTAGACCTATTCCTTTATATTGGTCTACTTCAAAATCTTACAATAATTTGTAACTTCTTCATAACTTCTTCCTCTTGTAATATTATGACGAGATTCTGCTCTTATTATATAAATTAATTATTTACCACAGGAAAAATGTATCACACGAATGATGTAAATTATACAATGTTTACAAGTGTCCTATTTATCTTATGCACCTCATAACTTTTGTATTTGCACTGGTATTAAATAAAGTGACTTTGAAGTTATTTTACAACACGGGGTTGGAGGTTTGGCTCATATGCTTGCAGTATTGAACAAGATATAAGTAACATCATTTTTTGCAAATCACTTTTTTGTTTGCACTGATATTAAAATATTTTTCTTGGATGTTATTTTAAAACAAGGGCCGACATAGGCATAGAGGCCTAGAGGCCTAGATTATTGTAAATGACAGAAATGTCATCAATTTTTAAAGAAGCATTTTAAAGAAGAATTTAACCATATCCACTTGCTTTAAGACGAATTAAAAAAATATAGCTTAAGTTGTTTTTAATTAAGGAATTACTTACTTCTAAAGAGATAACTACTGAAGTATTGTAGAATCGTGTGCACGGAACTTTCCGTCAAGCCCCTCCTTTCCGTATTGTTTCAGATCATCCACGTTATTTTTAACATGTTCACTGAATTACACTCTATACGGAGTTGAAAATGTATCATATTGCTATCATCCGAAACAATAAAAATAACACAAGGAAAGATGTAAAAATAGGTACTGTGCTTTTAAAGCATCAGGCTTCAGTTCTCTTATTTTCAAGGAAATTGCAGGTAGGCCGTTGGATGACTTGAAACAATTAAACGGCAAGGAGATGTTTTATGATATTTTTCTTGTTGCTTAAAGCGGCAACTGATTTGATATCATTCATGGTTAGAAATTCACAGTGCAGTATGCTGTGCATAAGACTTCAGTTAATTTAGGATTAACGCTTTGGAAGTATGACTTTTCTTAATTAATCTACATGTTTTAGCTGGTCTTGAAGAGGGTAATTAATTGGACTTGGTTAAATTACATGGCGCTATTTTAAAAATGATGACACTTGTATCTTTTACAATAATGGAGGAACGTATTATTAGGCCTATTATTATTAAAAAATAAAAAACCCAAGACTAGGTTAGCCCCTTCTTGTAAAATAACTTCCAAGAAATGTATTTTCAATACCAGTGCAAACACAAAAGTTATTTGAGATGCACACGATAAATGGGACACACTGTATAATTTATACAGTAAACGGAAATAGCTGGAATGGCTTGTCGAACGGATTTATACATTTAGATCATACTGTGTAAAATGCGCATGGTAGACACAATGTAGGAACAAACTAGTCTAAGATAAGTTGAAAGTGTTAGAGGAAGAATGAGAAGAATCGTTCTAGAGATTGATGACCCTAGAGAGAGAGATTCAAGTCCAATGTGTCTCGAGAGAATTGAAGCTTACATCTTCGAGCTACATTTAACTTTGCCGCGATAATTATTGATAGACACAACACTGTGTAAAGATTCACATTATCTCTGCGTTAATTACAATCTTACAATGCCATGATAAATATCACACCATGCAATATCTTAGCTGACGTATTTTGTTGCACACAACAGTCCTTGACTTGTGTGTAAAAGCTTCTTAGCCTCGTAATAAATCATGATAAGACGGCATTTTTAAGCATCCATCACTGATAAAGACAGGATTTCAAATCTCAAATGCAATTTTTATATAACGAGAACATGCTCTTTGTGTTTCCTGTTGCTGTGCAACTGAAGGAGCTATCTCGCTGAAATCACATTAAGCGAAAATCCAGCAAATGCTGGTTTTGATAATGTATACAGTTGTGCATTTCACATTACACTGTTACAGTAAGTCCTCACTTAACTTTGGGGTTGGCTTTTTCAGAATTGCAATGTTAACTGAAATGGCGTTAAGCTTGACAATTTTTCTCATTAAGGCCATGTAGGCGGAGCAACGATGAACGAACACAGAAGCAACGCAGTTTCCCCAAGAGAATGGTAGCATTGATTAACACTGAGGTGTTCATGCTAGAGCAAAGATAAAAAGGTCGATGAAAGATAAGAGCGGCGAAAATGAAATAATTTTCTTCACTTATCTCATAGATCGAAATGCAAGCATATACAATTAATCTATTGCAGGGGTGGCCACAACGAGGCTCGCGAGCCGCATGCGGCTCTTTAAACAATCTCGTGCGGCTCTTGAAAGCTAGCTAATAGTAAATATGATACAGATTTTAATAAGTATATAGTTAATATACTTTAATTAAAACATATTACGAGGAAGTGAAAAACTCATTTCTGATTTAGCGCAGAGTGTATTTAGGTTTCAGAGCAAATTAAGACTCTTTCGGAAAGACATTGAGACTAAAATATTCGCTCATTTCAAATGTTTGAAGAAAATTACTGAAAGCTTTCCTGACGTTCAGGTGTAAACAGAATATTATAGGGTACATCTGGAGTAGAGTTGAACCTACTAGAACTGCAAGAGGACGAAAGACTAAAAGAACTTAAACGAAGTGGTGTTTCAGCCATAGAATTTTGGAATAACTTTCCAGAAGAAAATACCTACTAACAAAAAAGTGTCCTAAGAGACTTATCTCGATATTTGGGACTACTTATGCATGTGAATCTCTGTACTGAACGCTTTAAGTTCATTAAATTAAATATCGATCTGAACTAATTGATGAACATTTAAATGAACTCGTGCGAACTGCGCTTACCAATTATCAGCCAGATTTCAAACAACTAACAGCAAAAAAAAGCACTTCTCAAAAGTAAAATCTTATTTATTGTTGTGTGATTGAACAATAATGTTTATGTGTATAGTAAAAACAATGTGGTTCGCTTCGAACAGCTTCATAAATTTGCGGTTCCCGAAATTAAGGTTTAGTGGCCACCCCTGATCTATTGCATGGTCTCCATACAATACACGAAATCATAAAATATTTAATAATGATATTCCACAATAAACAACAGAGTCATCGACGAGTTAATTTTATATGCACTCGGAACAATTCATTGTCCTGAAGAAATAAAAGTGTATTCCTTGTGATTGGTCTAAGCTCGGAGATGAGGTATTGGACGGATTATCGAACTCATCGTTTAATTTTCAGCAGTTCATCTCATGAATACGACTCCGATCGTATATTAAATTTGAGAACCCGTATAGTTCCCTTGTTAGTTGTATGGCTTACTGTCGAACCGATCACTTTCTGGTTTATCACTTCCTTCTTCGCATTCCTTCGAGCGGTGTTCAATTTAGTTGCTCTCATAACACTACTTTTATACCAAGTAATCCGAAATTCCGACACGGATCTTTGGTGGGTTCTATTTGACTCCTCACTCCTCACTCGTAGCTCGATTATATCATTTCTAATTTATGCCAAAAAGTACGGCCTAATCGTAAAATGCCTTTACTGACCCCTTATTCAACTTTAAATATTATTTGTAGATCCTGGGCAAAAGAATAAAAAAAATAAGTAAACTTTGCCGGACTTGAATTTTGTAGATTCTTTTGTATAGTTTTCGCCCTTGGAGATGGTATGGCCGGATACAGACTTAATGCACGTTTGGAAGTCTGTGAAAGTAGCTGAAATACAAGTAATATACCGAAATACCGAAATAGAGATTTTACGATGCTATGAAGCAAGTTCTCAAATACATGTTCGCATATGATGTTACCGTCCGGAGTGTAGGTAAGTTGTGAAATGTTGAAGAAACTTTCAGTGGAACATGCAAGCAGTTCGTATCTGATAACGCCTTCTGACGCGGTCTGTGCATTTCAAGTCGAACTACGAGAAGAGATGTGCGCCATCTGCGAACAAATTAATTTATCACACCGGAAGTAGATAGCAGTCTCCTCACGCAGAAGCGAACATCATCTCTTCATATACATACGGGCTCTTACTAATAATATGTTCTCAAGATACCTATGTTTCTCTTAAACTTTATTTGTCAGAATGTATAATTTCTAAATCATTGCCGATTAATGAAAATACATTAAAATATGCATCTAATTGTAAGTTGGTAGGTATTCGATTAGTCCATCAGAAAATGAAAATTTTAAATCCTATCATTAAGAAAAGAAAATGTCTATAGCCCATGTATAGGCTATTGCATATGGCCTTCTATGTTCAAACATAGAAGAAGAAATAAGAACTGAATTTTATATGTTCAAACATAGAAGAAGAAATAAGAACTGAATTTTAAAGAGTTTTTATGAAGATTTTAAGTTTTAAGAATTTTAATTATATCCCAAAGTATTATCATTCTATTTTGAAAACTGAGCTCATCGCGTGAATCTTAGATACGTTTGTACAGTTGGGCGTGGCACTTAAGGCGAACACATTTTTACTTCCTTTGCCCATACCATTGATACTATAGGTTCGATCTCTAAATTCCCTAAATTCGAAGTTGAGTGTTTAACATAAATAAACGTTTTGAGGTTTCCTGAATCCAAAAATAATATTTTCAGAAAAATGTCTGTCTGTCTGCCTAGCTCCAGAACGGAAAATCGTATGAAAACAAAATTTTGTGTTTGGGTTAGGTACCTTCTGAGGATGTGATAGAAATTTGGCTACGACTTTCTCTTATTTCGGTATTCGCGATTTTTTCGAAAACGGCTCTAACGATCTTCTTTAAATTTTGCACATGGGTTGCATATATTAAGAGCTAAAACTTTTGCTTGAAACTTTTTTCGAAAAAATCTCCGTTGTTTGTAGAAATTCGGTCTTGCCTGGTGAGCAATATAGTTTTGCATCAGGTTGAATCAACTGAATACACGATCTTTGCAATATGGATTCTAATTCCATATCAGAATGTGAAGTGAGAAAGATGTATTGGCCATTCTTAGAGTAAAGAAGTTACGCCAGTGCATTAATCATATTTTATTTGGATTAAGTTTTATCATTCGGGGATGCGATACGATGTGATAACGACTTTTCTTCATTTTTACAATCAACTTACGTGAAGCTAATTTCATTCATAATATTATATTATACTAACAAGTAAGAGGCAAACTTTCATTTAAGCAGAGGAAGTTATACGAGTTTCACATCATATTTTTATTTACCGGTAATTCATTTTAAAATTATCGACAAAGTAATCCAAATAAAAGAGCACTCAACCTTTAAAATATATAAATCATTAGAATAAATATATAAATCTTTAGAATGGCATTTTATTTTTTTATTCATAGTCGTGCTTTTAAAGCTAAAATGCTCTTATGAACTATTAGTGAACTCTACAATATAAGCTATATTAAATCTACAATGCAGAAATTTTTTTCAGATAATATGGTTTCTTCCACCAGAACTTGTAAGAAAGATAAGTAACTTTAAGTCTATAAAAGAAAACAATTAAACGTTATCCTTTAATTTGATAAATTATTTTTAGGAACCTTCTTTATTGGATATGAAAATTCAAATGAATTGATTTAAATTGTAAATTTAAGTATTACTGGTCAGTCTTTTGAAAGAATCGTATGTATAGAAATGAGAATATTCTCATATTCTTAAAACAAGGAGTCACAATGATATCATAAGCGTAAGGTACCGAGTAAGTGATAGCCAATCCTAATTTTTAAAAATATATCATATCAAAAATATTGTATTTATAATTTCTAAATTATTGCGGTAATTGATTAGTAAGTATATAATTGCAGCAATTGTTTTGTTATAAATATTTATTTTCCTATGTAGAACATTTCTACTTTCAATGGAAGGAATTGGAAATTCCGATGGTGTAACATAAAACGCAAAATATAAATGTTCCAAGTGAAATGGAACAATTCTGAAATGAAGTGGAGAAGTTCCATACGGATTCTCCTTTAGTGCTCCACGAAGAATTATGTGGTATACGATACAGCCGAAACCCTTATGACATTGCAAGCGGTATCTTAAACATTCTGAGGTGAACTTCTTTCACTAAAAAAGGGAATTGGAAATTATTTATTTATCGCTAGGGTACACATAGAATCTAGAAAAGGAAATGTAAATAAAAGCATTGTTGTTCCCTCAGAGGTATAAATAATAAATTAAATATAATCAGCTTAGGTTGAATTCAGCAAGGGAAATATATCGTCTTCAAGTTGGCACAGACGAGAAGATAAACTCGCATCTATAATTCAGTCGTCAGTTAACGAGGAGATGGATGTGAAGGAAGGAGGCTACACTCACAGCTTTGCGGGAGACCATACACTTATCACATTGTGTAAATAGACTGCCAGGGATGAGGGAATTCAGTACAAGTGTAACTTAGGAATATTTTTGGTGTTGAACTCTACACTAAGGGCTATCATGCCTCTTGAAGAACGAGGCCCTTAGTTACGACAAAATGTCTAGTGAATTCTTTTACAGGTAAATTTGCTTGAAATACAAAAATATAAATTAACGTTGGAACAAAGAATTGAAGCTGCAGAGGAGATAAAACAGTTATTTGGACACATGATTATTATCAGAAGTTAGCTTTGATATAACGATGCCACATAAGTGCTGCAAAAAAAGAAAAGGGCAGATAGGTTAGGTTACCAGCACTGAGAGATGGAAGTTCAAGTTTTCACCATGAATGGGAAATGGATAAAAAAAACACTACCATAGAAAAAATATAATCAAGTCTTTTTACTCGCTATATCCATACATATACATTTATAGGTAAGTGGAGGCAGTATTGTATTCGATGCTAAAATAAAATGTCAATTTTCAAATATAAATATAGGCGTATATTTTGTGATCTCACATGTCCAATAAAGCCATTATTTGAAGAAGAAAATTTACTGAAGTTAATTGCCATTTGAGAATGAGACATGGAGCATGTTGACATGTCAGATATGCAACACTAAAAACTTTAGAAGACCTACTGCATCTCTCATGGGTGGGTAGGCAACAGTTTTATCGTAATGTTAATCAATAAACTCGGAATATCCCTGCTTGCATTAAATGAAGTCAGGTCATTGTTGAAATACATATTCTATTGTATCGTTGAGTTCGATCAGAAAATTTAATTAAAACCAGTACCAATAAGCCTATATTTTTAAATTGCTACCTAGATCTTTATTTAATAATCTGCAGGGGATCTAGTATGTTGAATTTATTACTTTCGAAAATTAAAATCAATAAAAATATTTAAAAGCCTTCTTGAGCATATTGGTGTAATAATTTTTTTAAATGTTCAGCGGTACTGGTATTGTTTTATTTAGGTTTCAAGGGATGTGTCACATCAGATTTTGAATTCTATCGTACGTGTAAAAATAAAACGTAAATAATTTTAATGCATTTTTCGTGCCCGTTGTGATGCAAATGAATATTGCATATCATACTACTGACCTCTAGTTACTGGAAAATGCGACAAAAGAAGTTGACAAGTTGATGCACTCCCGTCAATTAACTAAGAATACAAGACAAAGCTTTCACATTATTTAAATATAGGCTACCGTATAACTTATTCACCAATCATGTTTCTTTTGAATAATTAACTGATTAAAATAAGTAACTACTATGCATTCCAACTTTAGAACGATAAAGTAATATTTAAACATACTACAAAATATACTTTATATTGATTTATGTATGGTAGATAAAATACAATACAGAGTATTGCCTACAGAGCAATGCAGATATCAGGTTGTATGAAAGACATAATTTGGAGAAACAAATACATGGCGATAGACAGTAAAGTGCGCATTTATAAAACAATATTAAGACCAATCTTAACATATGCAGCAGAAACGAGAGCAGACACTAACAAAACTAAACAGATATTAAGCTCATGTGAAATGAAGGTGCTAAGAACAATTCAGGGTAAAACTTTATTAGATAAGATACACAATACAGAAATTAGGGACAAATGCCAAATTCAGGACATAACTAAATTTACCAATGACAGAAGAAAATTTTGGAAAGAACACGTTGATAGAATGGAAAACAATCGCCTAGCAAAAAAGGCTCAAGAAAGCAGACCAGACGGAAAAAGATTAAGAGGAAGACCTGCTACGAGATGGAAAGACAGTACACATGACTCATCTGAGGAATAATGGGGAAATAAACAGGATGCCATCCTACATCAGAAGAATAATAATAAGAAGAAGATAAAATACAAATACTTTTAAAGTTCAGCACAGTGGTGAAGCAAATCAGTAACTTCTGTTTTCAAGTTCACGGTTTCAATTCTGGTTAAAATCGATCGCTTTTATGTATGAGTAATTGAGATTTCTGTAGGTTTACGATCATGTAAAATCAGTGGCGAAGCGTGCGAATTTTCATCTGAGGATAACGAATCTAAGAAATAACGAAAACCCTGTCCTTTTATTCGAAAAACGTAACATTTTCCTTCAAGTATTCAAGAGCATTAATAGATTATATGGTAGACAATCTGTCTCGAAACATTCATAAATTACATGAAGTGAAATTATGCATAATGTTACGTGTTACACAGCGCATAGAAAACACGTGGTGAACGGTTAACGGCGCTGTTATAACTGAAATATAAATTAAACTACGTTAAAAATAAAATACCTCTGAAAAGGGCAGCCTTCACTGCCAAATGAGAATAATTCTTTGTTCTCGTTATACATGATCCTTTAACCATAACAAAATAACTGTCTTAAATGCAAATGTAATCTGGTAAACTTCTTTTTGGCAATGAAGTACCACAGTTTCTTGCATATTTTATATTTACTTTTAAAACCTCGTATCTTAAATTAGAACACTGGAATGAATTTATTTTCTGCTTCACACCCAAACTGTTCCATCTTCTTTCAACGTCACTCCGAGAGTGATGAGCCGCCCTCTTAAAATGATAGTATGGAAGTTTAAAAATCCCTTTAGGCAGGCCTACAGGCGGAGGTAGATTTCGAAGTGCTTTTGGTTTAATTTATTGTCGCTGCATAGCACTCTTCTTCTTTAGCCTTGGCATGGCAAACCTGCAGTAAAGAGGAAGAGCCTACAATCAATTGTTTTGACAACAATAATAGGATATAATATTCTGGGAGGCCGTGCGCAAGATCAGCAATGAATAAAATTAGCAAAGCCGCTAAACAAGACAAAATTATAATATTATAATAATTCTTTCAAGTGTTATTATTTTCAAACATTAAAATCTCGCGTCATATGAGAGCTATCAAGAAACTATTTATTGATTTGTAGAGTACTCATCAAGAGCTTTTCAACGATACCCCACAAGACGTGGTTTCAAAAGTTTCGAATTTTCATCCCCCACCCCCACCCCCACCCCCACCCTCACTCGAACCCCCGAATCGTTGGTGTCACTGTGAACTCCATAGGGAGTACTCTAATTTATTCAAACAATGTTTCCCTCTATACTTCATAGGGGCCGAGATATACATTTTTAAAAATTTCAACCCCCTCCCCCGACCACCCCCTTGGGCCAATTTTGCTCATTAACGAACTTGTCCGAACTATTGGGCCTAGAAATAACATATTAAAATTTGGTTCAAATATCTTCAAAATTACGGCCGCTATCGTGTAAAGATATATATATATATATATATATATAAATATATATATATATATATAAATATATATATATAAATATATATATATATAAATATATATATATATATAAATATATATATATATATAAATATATATATATATATAAATATATATATATATATAAATATATATATATATAAATATATATATATATATAAATATATATATAAATATCACAAACATTTTTTTTGAACGGGCGGTGGTTTCGTACTTAGGGGAGCATGAAACGTAAAGATATGAAAGAATTTTTCGAAAATCATAAAGTGGTATCCATTGCAATAGGTAGATTTTCTTCGAAATCTACCTAAAAATCGGCTGCGCTGCTTACTTCCTGACATAACTAGGAAAACTTAGAACTTTACGGTGCGGAGAGAATATTTGCATCGCAGATGTCATAGTGACTACATAGTGAGTCGTAAAGATGTACTTTCATAAGCAGCAAACGGCATTCAGCTGTACTTCCTTCACAGAATTTATTAACGTACCCTATTTTCTATTGTATTTTAAATTTTTCAATGAATATGCTTTGAGGACATTCTTGAGGGGTAATCCTTGATAGTGGTTAAACACACTATGTAAGACGTACTGAAATATGTGAACACTGATCCTTGTACATTCTTAGAATGTACTTTGTGCCACTATAGCAGACATATTTTGTGTAGCGTCTCTAACTTCGGAATTAGAGTCTTGCAGCCACGGCCTCAGTCTTTAATTAAGTATTTACAGCAATGAAATGTTTTCTATGCCGTCCTCAGCAGCCGCCTGAAGACGCCTTTTACGGGTTTTAGGTTCCTCGGCAAATGCACAGGCTAAAGACGCTAATCATCACGTAGCCTTCACGGCTAGTGTTTTCAACAGGGTGTTAATAAAAATGTTTCACGGTTAGACTACGTGTGCCGTCCTGAAAGACTGGGACCATGGAGATTAATGGATCGATACACTAGAGCGTCCCTTGCCACCCTGTGAATTTAATTCCAATGAAATATGTAAAAATGTGAGAATAATTAGCGAAAAAATTAATCTTACTCTGGGAGTCCTGAATTAAATCTTCAGCTCCCGAATTACAGTCCCGATATGAGTTGTCTTTAGTTTCGGGGGTGATATATGAAAGAATATGAAGAACTGAGGTACAAGTTCGTGTTGCCATCAACCCCACAATACGATGCCCTACTACAGGAATTAAAAGGAAAGAAGAATCAGATTCCGCTTGAATTCTATTCGACTGAGGCTATGACCAACAAGGAATGGACAAACACCAACTATGAGCTGAGACACACAGTGACACGATTTGCGATTCATGGTTTCCATCATAAGGTGTGCACTGAAAAGACGTATCACGACCCGGGTCCTGAATGTGAATGTGCATGGTGTGGGGGTTGGTGCAGTAAATACCATGCACTGACTTGCTCAAAGAGAGCGGTATCAATAGTACATTTATGTAGTGACTAAGTGATCAGTGACAGTGCTCTTCTTTAATGCCCATTGGGCGCATTTCATTATTTATTAATATATGAAAGAATATGTATAATACAAAAATCGAATAGGGCTTAAATTTCGACCAGATTGTGTAAATGCTATTCAATTCGAGTTTCTTAAGGCAATCCATATTCGCCGCGCCGTCCTAATTTTGTTGAAAGGCGCCATTGACCAGCGATTATTATATTTTAGAAACTGACAAATAGAGGGATGAAGCTGCTCGTACAGATTCAGGTTCAATTTAGGCCGTCAGAAATTGGAATCTTTTATACTTAAATCTTTTGAAAATAAAAGTTTTAGAAAACCTGAATCATGATGACATTATTAATGATGCAGCATAAAAGAGTGCACTGTTGAAATCTTGTTTGGTTGTTTAACGTAAATATACACTTTAGTATTCACTACGCTTTAATGATTTCTAAAACAAATCTGGCGTTTTAATCATTACACTATACGGTTTCACTAACGAGTTCGTAATTTTGATCAGCAGAGCCTAAAGAAATTGGAAAACGTTACAGGCACTTAAGAAATTTTACTATGAAAGTACTCAAATAAGTACAAAAATGTCACGTATATTTTTTTCTTGCAGTTACATGTTAACATGGTTGAAAACATTAATCGACCTATTAAAAACACTTATTTTGCCACTTTGATTCGCGCCAAAAGAAGTAGAATAGTAGCAGAGTTAGATTGGAATGGGCGAGGGATTTTTAGTGGGGGGAAGAGGCGCCGGTGTTCTCTGGATATGTCAGAACAGAATTTTATTCCCAATCCGACCCTATCCATAGCCTATTTTTCCATGGGCTCCCTATATTCACTTATGGCGTCTAAATATCTTGAGTAGGACACTTATTATACATTAACGTGAAAGTCCTTTTTTTCGGAAACATGCACAATAAATGACAGGATTTACCACAGGTTTTAATATAAGAAAATCCTGCGTCACTGTAGAAGCCATACCTTATCACCAGCAACGTCCAATACAAGTTGTACTGGGAAAGAAGTTCATCTAAACTTGATTTGCATGAGAATAGAGAAGGCTGTAATAGCCATTTACAAAGATCCAGTTAACTGGAGTTTTAGAGATTCATGCGGCGCTGTAATGAAATTTCAGAGGGCTCTCCACTGGTAGTCGCAATCACTACAAAACCATAGGCTCTCTTTCCTCTGGTACATATTCATGTAGTGTGGTTCAAAGGTAAGGTATTACATTGAGCTTGTAAAAAATGTTACATTTAAAAAAAATTAAATAAAAACCTTGTATTTCGTTCATAAGTACAAATACAACTTTGACTTCGGTATCCGTGAATAATAAAAAAAATAATAGCCTACTAATAGTTCTGAAAAATATTGCCTGAAAATCTATATACTTGATGGATAAACAAAAAAAGAACACGTTTATCATAGGTAATCTTACGACAGAATACAAGATTACGAGTCTGTCTGATGAAACTCGTAATCTTGCGTGGGATTTATTAAGACCATTCGATGAATAAAATAAAACGGATTATGTAAACAATAATTACTTTTTTAGTACACGCTCTCTAAAAACAGCTGCTTGTCGTACTGGTAACACGCCGAAAAATCGCATTTTAGCAACCAAGGCCACTAAAATTGCATAATAGTGCATTCAAACTGCATTCAAAATGCAGTTTTATCGGCCTTGTACTTAGTTGTCATGGCAATCTATAAAAAAAAAACTCAGATGACAATGACCAGTCACACCAACTTTAACATGGATTTAAGCATATAAAAGGTAATAAAACAACAAATTTAAGCCAACACGTTTCTATATGATAATCAGAAACTTTACCAGGGTTTTTTTTTTCGCAAAACAGGGTTGCCTTCTTCATCTTATAACAACATATATAAGCAAACAACTTTTCACATCTTGGGTCACAAGAGAATCATTGTTTGCCATAGATTGCTTGCAATATATCCCTTCTCATAGTCTACTGTTGCCGTCATGTTGCTGGCACCAGCTCTAATTCAATGTTTCTAGCTTGGGGAAAATAAAAAAAAACAGGGCGCACCTTGGGATAGTGGTATCCCGCCCGACCCACCCAAAATGGTGCACTTTCTTATATACCACGATCTAGCGAATTCTTCTGTCCTCGTATTATGTAGAAACTCGTGATTGGGTGTAGGAGGTGTGACGTCATATCGCTAGACGACTGGAGACAGGCTGACAAACCTCGCGGGAAGTATAATTACAGTGTACAAGGTAAGTTGGTACAAGGCACTTGCGACAATATACAAGGACAGTTGGTCATCCTTTTTCGCTAAGAAACAAAATACATTACACAGTCCGTGCAAATGTGAACATCGAATGAGCGGAGCTTAAGGGGCCAACAGTCATTGGCACTTTTATTATACGAAAGATAAAGACTAGCCGAATTAAATAATGCAAAGGTCTCATTCTTGCAAGAAATTGACATTGGCTCTTTTAGAACCAAGCCACAGATATATCCTGTGGGCTATCGGTCAGAAAGGAAATTATATCCCTTTACAGTACAGCCAGCTCCGCCTGTTAAGAACGACTAGACTACGTGCAATACTCAGTTATCGGAGAAGTTGCCGCAGAGCCGAGGAGTGCAGCGGTCTCCGCCTGTTAAGAAGCAGTAGACTACGTGCAATACTCAACTGTCGGAGAAATTGCCGCATAACCGAGGAGTGTATGAAGTTTCGAAAAGGTTTGCCATTATTTCTTTAATGTTGATACCTACCTGAAGCAATCTCCAAACATATTAGTATCTGTCATTTCTCCTTCTGTGTTAAGGATATTTTTTATAAAAAAAACCTACAATTTCATCTTTCGTTAAAGCTTTAGAAACTAAAATAAAAATCATCTATCATACCTTACTTATAAGACTCATACCATGCAGGAAAACAGCTAAATTACGCATGCAACTATGCACTAAAACCTCAGCAATAATAGTTAACCACTTAAATATCTTTAAAAAGAAATAACCTCACTATGGAATGCTTTAAATGAATTTTACAGGATAAATTCACTTTGAATTATACCTTCACCTTTCAAAACGTTATGAAAAGGAAAATTTAAAAAATATTAATATTATTACACACGAGAGATACAGTCGAATCTGAGATCGTTTCCCCAGGCGGCGCTTTCTAATCGTGGAATGTACTCTTAAAGCCGGAATTTTAGCTGTTTCATTAATAATTAATGGCTTAGTTTACGAATGATTCGCGTGCAAGTGTTAATAAATATAATGCTTTAATAATTATTATACTCTTAATTTTTAATTTTTCAATTAATTATCGTGGGCGAAGCCGCGGGCACATGCTAGTTGTTTACAAAAAGCGACTCATAATGCATTTCGTATTGCTACGTGCGGTTCATTGTTGTTTTGCGATTTAGGTGGCTGTGGGAATGAGTTTAACAAATGGCTGACTACCATTCATTATAATTATTTATAAGGAATTTTTGTTTCATTTAATTCAATTTAGAGAGCTTTTACTAAAAAAATATTTTATGCACCACGTACGCAAAAGCTTTAGCGGACTCATCCAGTATTTCAGCCTCGGCTTTCGCCTCGGCCGCTATACTAGATTCGTCCGCTAAAGCGTTATTTTGCGTACTTGATACATAAATAGCTATTTTCTTACTATAGTGTTGTTTAAAATCACGGCCCAAAGCGTGTCGTGGAGACGGGGGTAGATGACGCAGGAGTCGGATGGTAGGTCCTGTCGCACCTTGGAATGTAGCGTCACTCAAAGAAAAAGAAAGAGATAGAGAGAGAAAGAGAGTGTGTGTATGTGTGTGTGTGAGAGAGAGAGAGAGAGAGAGAGAGAGAGAGAGAGAGAGAGAGAGAGTGAGAGGAGGAGCCATACATGATGAATAAATATTGCTATTTTAACCAAAAAAGCTATAATTATTATCAAATAAAATAAATTATTATAACCATAGAAGTTATCCAATAAAGCAAAGCTAAAAATCCTATCAACGTTATAAATATATTTAAAAATACCCACCATCATAGGTAAAGATGCCAACAAAGTATAAAACAATATGCAAATACCTCCCTGTAATAGAAGGGGAATATTGTTATTATTTTTTGCACTGATTTCCTTTGAATTTATTGATTCTGAGGGGGGTAATTTATGGTTTCTTGAACAAAAGGTATCGAAAGTTGATATGCGCCGTCTAAATATGTTCATATATTCAGGATTATAAAGTATTTTAACTAGATTTATTTATTTCTATTTTTTATTGAATTAATATGTTTTAAGATTTATTTTCCTTTAAATTACGGTATTTAAGTTATTTTAATGCTAGAAAAAACGATTTAGTACGAGAAAATAGGAGAAATGACTAGAAATAATGCGAACGGAATAGAGAGAGGGTGGGAGAGAGAGAGAGAGAGAGAGAGAGAGAGAGAGAAACAGAGAGAGAATACGAATCCTGCTTGTAACTTACATAAAATATAGCACATAGGCTAGTATTTTCATCAGATTACTCTGGTCAACTGGTCAATAATGGAACTAAATGTGCAGTGAGGCAGAGATTGATGTGCTAATTTGAAATCTGTTTTCACTCTTTTCCTAACACATATAATTTTCTATTTATTCGTTATCTATTTATTATCCACTCTGTTTTGGTGATTATCCTCAAATGGCTATTTTTTAAATAGCATTGAATCGTCACGGTCTCTCTTAGCCGTTAATCAATAATTATAACTGCTAAAATGTGGACATCACCTTAGCATAGGCTTTCATACCTAATGATTGAAGCATGCAGAAAAATGTTATCTAAAATAAAAAAAAACGATGATTTTCCAAATATATGTTCATAAAATTACAAATACATTTTTCCCCATCCCTGGCTTATAGTATGCGTTGCAGTAAGATATAAAATACAGCTCGCAAATAACTTCTCTCAACCTTATCACTGCGTCTTTCTGGCCAGATGACGCAATCGTCTCGGAATATTCCGGGGTTTGAGAGGCTCTGGATGCCTATGGAATCGAGGTGAGAGGCCCAGGTAAAATAAGCGTTGGTTGGCACGCCTGGAAGATGATGGAGACAGGAGGAGACTCTCGGAATAAGATATTTTACTCTTTAGTATTTTAATAAAATATCCATTAAGCTTTTCTTGATGCAATTTGGAAAGATTCGCCCTGTATTAGTTGGGCCGCGGGAATCAAACTGACTATGGGCTCACGGCCAGCTGATTCTGCCCAACCCTGCGGACGGAATCATAACTCGAAGCTAGGCCATGACTTTTTTTGGATTGTACATTATTTAATCCAGTTCTATGAATTTGGAAAGATTCGCCCTGTATTAGTTGGGCCGCGAGAATCAAACTGGCTATGGGCTCACGGCCAGCTGATTCTGCCCAACCCTGCGGACGGAATCGTAACTCGAAGCTAGGCCATGAATTTTTATGATTATACATTATTTAATCCACTTCTATGAATTTGGAAAGATTCGCCCTGTATTAGTTGGGCCGCGGGAATCAAACTGGCTATGGGCTCACGGCCGGCTGATTCTGCCCAACCCTGCGGACGGAATCATAACTCGAAGCTAGGCCATGAATTTTTATGATTATACATTATTTACTCCACTTCTATGAATTTTGACAGATTCGCAATGTAGGCCTATTAGGTGGGCCGCAGGATTCCAGTTAGCCTAGTTTAATATGCGTGAAAATTTGCACAAAAACAAATCGTACACTAATACACAAGGTAGTGCATTGGATATTGTTGGATGCTATGTCGCGATGACTCAGAAAAAGTGCATAAAAACAATCATCTGCTAAGCACTTCTAGCTTCCAGTTCTGTTCACAAATGTATTTTTAGTTATCATTATATTATATTCTTCTTCTTCTTTTGCCTTTCACATATTTGGCCTATCGACTTGTACTGATCTCAGTACCATCTTTTAACTGAACGTCCTAGACTTGTATTTAAGACCATCTTTGGAATCCTTGTTTCTTCCATTCGTACTAGACGTTCCTTCCATTTTTGTTGATGTTCCATTTTATCATTTACTGCAAAAATATTCAGTTGTCTAATGCTTTCATTAGGAATCCTTTCAAACTTAGTGCAAACTTTGGCAGCTCATAAGAATTTCATTTCAGTCGCCTCAACATAGCTCGAATCTTTTCTGTTCATAACCTTGGATTCACTACCGTCTAGTGGAACAGGAACAGCCATCACCTTATAGAATTTCATTTTTGTGTTTCTTCGCGTATTTTTTAACGTACTACTTATAGTACCACATATACTCTGATATATCTATAATTTAATATTTACATCCTTATCTTTGTTGAAAGTAATATAGCTCCATAGGTAGTTGTAGTGCTGAACTTTTTCCAGAATCTGATCTACAATTAAAATTTTGTTTCGTATTTCTCACGGAATGCCGTTGTCTTAGTTTTATTTATTGCTCTCTTAAAATTATAAAACTTTCCAATTGAATGTAATAGATGAGTTGTTTTTTGTAGTTCGTCTTGAGAATTTGTCAATAATATGTCGTCAGCATCTAATAGTATGTTCATATATTTATTCTTGTTTATATGAATCCCTTCTGGCGCTCTTTCTCTCCATTTTCGGATGGTATCGTCTATATAAATACTCAACAGGGTGGGCGATAAAATGCACCCTTGTCTGACACCTTGGTTTATTATAATCTTTTCCCCTGTGTAATTGGGGTCATCAAGCGTCATATAAGTTCCATTATACAGAGACTTGATGCAGTTTATTAAATGATTTGGGTATATACGTTTTCTCATCATTTCCCACAAGCTCTATCTATCCACCCTGTGAAATGCTTTTTCAAAATCTATGAAAGCCAGGTAAGTTGGTAATTTACATTCTCTTCTTTTCTGTATTATTTTTCGCACAGTAAAATCATTGTCACTACATGACCTTCCTCTCCTGGCGTCGCTTTGTTCTTCTAGAATTAACACTTCTGTAATAGTCTTTAGCCTGTTATTTAATACACCTGAATACATTTTGTAGGTTGTGTTTAAAATATTAATACCTCTATAATTTGAAGTTTTACTGCGATCCCCTTTTTTAAACAGTGACAACACTTTTGCTGTAAGCCAATGTTCTGAAATGTTAGTGTTTAGCCAACAGGTATTGATTACATGTAAAATTCTAAACTTAAGCAATAATCCGCCATGTTTGATCAACTCTATATTATTCCTGTCAGTTCCTGGGCATTTCTTACATTTTTGTTTTTGAATTATTTCTTCCATTTTTTGCTAGGTGATTAGATCTGCGTTAACATAATCAGTTATATTTTCATAATGACTACTTGCCTTTGGATTATACCACAGATTCTTGTAATGTTCTTTCCATTGTTCCTGACTTATTGTGCTACATCTTTCTCAGATCTATTTAAGTGTCGTAATATTTTTAAAAGGAAAATCTTGTCTGCCATGTACATCATGTTCTATATCTGCTACTAATTTATCCCATCTATCTCGATGAGACTTTCTTATTAGCGATTTTGCTTTATTTCTAATCAGTCTGTAATTTTCTCTTGTTTGATAGTTAGGAGATTGCAGAAAACATCCGTAAGATCTTTGTTTTTCTTTAATTACTTCTTCAATTCGTTCATTCCAAATTCTAAGCCTTTTCTTCCTCTGCCATTTAAATTGCTTTCCTACGGCTTTACCTGTTGGTTTATTTATACAGTAAATATATATATATACACAATACAACATACAACGTATATATTATGTCATAAATAGTACTATGCATAATTCGTCTTTCTTTGTGAAATAAGTGTATTGTTGCATTGAACAAACTGAAATTGTAAATGTATTATTATGAAGTTAATATATTATGTGTAAAGTAAAATCTGTACGTGGTATGAAAAGCCGGAAGGTATATCCATTATCTAGATGAAAAGTTGGTCTAGAAAAGTATAATTTTATCTGCGGCGATTCAAATTAGTTTTACTTTGTAGACCAGTGTTACCTTCCAGTGTAACCTTGAATACTAGGTTTTAGTACCTAGGTAGAATACTAGCAGACAGAAATTCAGGTGCTCGAATGGACGGTAGATATCAGTTTATATTTCTATTTGCTGAGACCTGAGTAAATGGTAAGATATTCATAGCTTTGACGCCGAGGGCAATAATTAAGCGACGAGATGAAAATATTTGCTGCGAGAGCTCTGGATTAATTAATGGCATTTAAAAAATGAGAAACTTGAATTAAAAATATGTTCCCTTGATATCCTGGTGAAACCACCGTCCCACTTTAAAGAGCGAGGATTCAAGGGAAAAAAACATGGAATTAAATTTATTCTAATTGCAGGGATTATTAGATTTGCACTTTATAATTGCACCAGGAAAATTTTCATGACCTATACTTCTAGAGGAATAATTGCGTGACCTTTAAAGTAACTTCTCAGCCACCGAGTATGACATTTTCGCATCGCCGTGAGAAATTTCTAAGTTATTTTAAAAAGCGTAGCGAATTCATATCATCTACCGTTAAAAGTGCAACTTTTACCTACGACTGAGTAAAAAAGTATATTTATAAATTTGATAGACACTATGTACGATAAATTCGGAAGATATTAATTTAGACGGATAGTCGAGAGGTTTAGATACACAAATTTACATAATAAATAAATTCCTTTATGGCAACCAATGGTCAGAGTGTGAGGAATGGAGCTCTGGTGGAATGATATATGGCAGGGGAAACAGAAACACCCCGAGAAAACTATCCCCGACCCCATTTTGTTCCCCACAAGTCCCACATGGATCTACCGAGATTCGATCCCGGGTCCCAGCGGTGGAAGGCAAGCGGTCTAACCACTTACGTTTTTTAAAGCAAAATTAAGAAAAAAAGAATGGTTTTCAAAACTACTCCCCATCAAAATATGCCATGCGTGATATAGTAGTTTCAATAAGCGTTCTTTTAAATTAACTTGGTTGGTTAGAATATATTGCACGATACTAGTGTTCGAGCCTGGACCGTAAACATCCATTGTAGAACCCAAACGAAGCGTTCACATATGCAGAGTTAACACTGATGATGCAAGTTGTCGACATATCCTTTGTTATTATCCGCTATCCGCTATCCGCTATCTAATCCCATGAGGTATAATAATAAAACTAATAATTATAAAACTAATAAAACAAATAATAATAAAACCAATAATAATAATAATAATAATAATAATAATAATAATAATAATAATAATAATAATAATAATAATAACAATAATAATAATAATAATGAAAGCTGTGACGTGCGAGGTAAGTTTGGAGGCTAGCGGAACAAACAATTTTCTGGTGATGGAAATAGGAGCCTCCAAGTCTCAACTTAGAAGTTTGTGAGAAGTCACAACTCGGAACTGGTATTGACATGTGTCAACACAAAGAACTAAACTGCTACTTTTCTCATGATTGTCTTCTTTTCAATAGGAGAAGCAGCACAAATCAAACTTGCGTCGGGAGATGTCTGCGATAGTAATATTTTATTTAAGGATCTATTACATAAGCTGTTATAACATTAAAAGGCACGAGGAGTTTCTTATTACATAGAAAACTTTCACATTTTTTTTTACAGGTAATAGGGATACTGCACACAAGAAAAGTGTATGCCAATATAAGAAAGATTAATGAAATTTTTTCTCTCTAGTTTTTTTGAAAGTCTCTTAGATATTTGTACATCACTCAGGCATTTCTCGATGTCGATCTTAAATTATTATTAAAAATATTACAAAAATATTTTTTAAATCCAATTGAAACCGGAAATAAAAACATTAGCACAGCTATTCATTTGAAGTAAGCATCACTACAGCTTTTCCCAATTTTACTGATGTTTTGCCTTCTAGAGATAAAGGAAAGCTATCATCCTTAAGAAATTTTACATGTTACATTGTATTCTATCGAGGGAGATTTGTTCATGGCGGGAATGAATCCGGTTTCCAGTTTTGTACGATGGTGTCTAGAACACTAGGACTAGGCTATCGTTAACAACTACCAATGTAAGTTTGGTTAGTTCAAAAGCTTATTAGCACAAGCATCAGATCCAGAACCTGTGAAAGTCATCCTACCATCTTCCTATGATAGATGACGAAGCGATCTTATGGTAGATATAGTGTTTTCAAGAATTCGAGGTAGCTAAAATGTTAATGAATATATTATCGTTCGATAAAAGGCAAGAGAAAGTGCTGTAGGCGTCGGACTACGAGATTTCTCGTCAAGACGTATACTTGGCAACTTCAAGAGGCGATATAAGATCAAAAGCTTAAAAAAAATTACACCATTCGAAGACTCAGACGAGAACAATTTAGTTGTACGCGATTCATGGCGATTATTCATCCATCGTCATTTAAATGACTGCCCAGAGAGACTCATTGAAGTACTTATTCCAGGAGGAGCTACAATAGAACATTAACAACTAGATATTTTTCATTTCAAACGATGGAAGACTTTTTGTAAGGTTGTCGTGTAACAGTGTTATATAAAAGTATAATGTAAAGACACTTTTGTAATACATTTATTTTAGGAAATTTCAAGTAATATTTTGTGACGATTGAATGTTAAAGTTAATGTAACTGAGTCAGTTTTGCACGCATTGATAAGTATGCGAGTAACTTCCTAGTGTCTCATATGGCCAGGAAAGCGGATGCAATACCATGCACAATATCACATTACAGCAGACCCGATTCATCAATTCTTTTAGTAATGTCATTTTTAAGACAATAATACTAATTATACAAGCAGTTTTATTGCTGATATGAAGGTTAATCTTCTCCCATTTCTCTAACAAAGTAGGAAATACTATGTCATCAATGACGTATTATTTTGTATAAAAACTCTGGATTTTTGTTATTCAGGGGGCACAATGTAACTTGAACGTCGACAGTTGACTACTGTCAAATCTTCATTACTGTATACTTTGATTGGAATAAACTATAGAACTTATGTTATTCATCACGTCAATACTTCGTATTTATTTTAGTAATTAATTATTCTCCTCATCTAGACTTCAATGCTTCAGATAAACAACTAGACTACATCTACAAGGAAGGCTGATATTCAAGAGCTTAGCTTTTCTCAAGGGGAAAGCCGAATTCACAGAAGAAATAAATATTTGACGTAGAAGAAATTAATATTAGCGGTATCGTACTATCACTACCAGTACGATTACACGTCAAGGTATACAGGTAAACGATTACGTTCAAATAAAATACACGAATACATGAATTTAAACAGTCAGGCATGGATTCAAACAGTGAGCGCACATCCTAAAAAATAGCTATAATTCACTATAGGTCACCCCATGGTTGAGTGGATAAACCACTCGTCTGCTAGGACGCGGATCGAATCTCCACGGATCCATGTAGAATTTGTGATCTTGGGTGATCCTTTTTACCCTAACCTGTAACATTCCATCATTGCACTATTCATCATATAGTATGATCATTCGGTTGAAATAAGAAAATTTTTAATAATTCACCATAACACTTAAACAGCAATGTTCTTCTAATTATAAGAAAATGGGATATGTAATTCTTAATAAATTCAGTACTGATGCTAAGGAAGATTTAGTTTTTTTTTACTTCTTGTGTAATATAAATGAGGTAGCAGGTGCGCGGCTTTCCCCGAGATTATTTACTTAACTGGTAGATGTTTTATTTAAATAATATGTTTAAGAAAAAATTAAATATTGTTATTAACACTTACACCTTTTTACATAAATTGCATAAACTACATGATTTCAGTCTTAATTATATTGTTTTACGTAATAAATTTAAATAATTGAACGAAAAAACGAATCTTTTTCCGAAATATGGGCGTACAGATTCGATCAAAATGAAACGATTAAAGAGTACCACATATTCATGAATCTTACCCAAATCATTTATATACAATTAAAACGTGAGGTTTCAATCATTTTATATAAGAATGCTTGTACAGAATTAAATTTAAGTCACACAATTCCTTTTGAAAACGAGGAAAACCCCAAAATACCAACACGACCTAACGAATGTGGGTTCTGGACAGACCATATTGGTCATCTCACTGTAGGCCTATAGCTCAACTTGCACACCTGTGTAACTTATGTGTGTGTTTATGGCTGTGTGAGCATTGACCTACAAATAATGTCGTTTCCTGCAAACATTGTAACATTGTAACTGTAATTAAACTATAATATTCTCTCTTTTAATTATGAAACAAGAATTTCTAGACATTGCAAAGTTATGTAACTTATCGGTCAAGCTGCTAAGTATGGGGGGATGAGAGAAACAGAGCCTGTGACCACCGTTGGCTATTACGAAAGTGAAAACAGGCCTATTTGTAGGCTGTGCAGAGGGAAGAGCTGCGAGTGGACGATGGCAAGGATGCTGTTTTAAGAGGCTTAGCAAATAGTATGCCAGTAACGGAGTGTTTGGTGCTTAAATCTCGCTTCCAAGTCAGCTAAAAGTGTTTACCTAAAGGCCTACTTCTCTCATGTAACATAACTTAATGCCGCCTTGCATTTAAATTGATGTTTACATATTACGTTGTGTATATCGTTACAAGGATCTTCCTGCATTCATCACCAGAGATCTACAACAGGTTCCTGGAGATAGGATACTTTCCCGATAGATGGAAAAAAAGTAGTTATCGTTCCGATTGTTAGGCCAGGGAAAGAACACTCAAGAGAAGCGATAAAATTTATACCAATAAGCTTATTAGATGTAGGGGAAAAGTGCTGGAGAAAGCATTAATTGACTGAATGATGCACCATAGGCGTACCGAGAGGGGGGTTTTGGGGGTTTGAACCCCCCCCCCCATTGATTAAAAAAAGGAAAATTACATATCTGTTGAAAATGACGAAAAATGCAAAATAAAGCAAAGAAGATGCAAAAAACCAAATTGCCCTTATTTAATCAATTATTTCATGATACGCATTTATATATACTCGAGCTATCTTTTAATCTTTATATAAAGAAGATGCAAAATCATCAAATGCCTTGCCCTAATAATTATAGTCTAGACTTTAAAGTGGATTATCAACACATTAGATAATCTATATTGGTAATATGTAGAAATTTAATCAGAGAACGAGCGATATAAATTAATGTGACAGTGAGATAGGCAGCACATAACTCCACACTAATGCTACGCGTTCGTGAGAATACAACGGCTGTTATGCAGATACGCGCACAATGACGTCATACTCATTATCATAGCATTATTATTCACAACGCCAATTAATTATACGTCGTGGCTTTGTTTTAATTACGTCACTCCTGTATGTAAAAGAATGACCAATTCTCTATTAATCCAGATGTTTTAAATTATATTTGGTTTTATTAATTTCGTAGCTAATAAGGGGAAGGTTTCTCCACGAGGCACCAGTCTCTTATAAAACATTGCTATACATAAGTGAATAATTAAACTCAGAATCAAATATAAAGTGTTTTAAAGTGGAGTACAATGAATTATAGAGACGATGGCAGACAATAAATATGTTGTTAATGCGTTAAGCAAAACATTGAACAGTATCTAAATAGCTATCTATCTATGTTCGGAATATTCGAGCTGAACGCTGCTTTCCGCAAGACTCCAGAGAGATTCACACCTTCAAATGCCCTCCTCAAATGAGGAGTGGACAAATCGTCGAAGAGGCAAGGAAGGAAGAGGTGGGAAGTAGGCCTAGTTCGATCTGTTATATCGTTCTGAAGTAATGAACACTAAATATAACAGAATTAAGTAGTTCACAAGTCAGAATTCTATGTGGACGAAAATGTTTCCGTTTGTGCGGACGAAAGTGGTACCGTGTGTGCGGGTCATACGCCTACCTTGGTTCGGTGCCAAGCATATAATTACATGCCAATTCTCTTGTTTTGCACTGAATAGAAAATGTATTACTCTACGAAAAATGTGAATGTAAAATAATTTTTTAATTACCTTGATTGTAACCAATTAATGATTGTACAGGTACCATGTGTTGGAAAGAAAAAAAATTCTTTTAATCAGTCTAACAATCGGTTACGTAGAAACAGTTGACAAATCTTGGACATACCTAGGTACTGTGTGTGAAACAGTAATGTGTTTTATCTTTAAAGAGATCTTTGACTTTCCATACAATATATATTATGTCTTTAGTCTGTAGGGTTTTATGAAAAAAATCGTAAAGACAATAGCGGTGTAGTGATAGGGAATATTTATTATTATTATTATTATATTTATAAAAAAGCAGAGTAGGCCTAATTGAATTTCAGAGAAATTGTTTCGAATTGTCAATTGAACAGTAACCCCAATTAAGTAGTCTGCTTTAACATTCAGACCTATCTCTCGTGTAAAGTACTGGTGGAATTACATCCTCCATTTTCACAGTGACAGAATGAGGCTCATGAAAGAGAAGCAGGAATTAATACGTGTACAAGAATTTCATGACTATTGAGTCGAGTAATGTCGAGTTTGTTGTCCTTTTTTTCCTCTATCAAATGCAAGGTGGTTTGGCAGGGTTGCTTTCAATTGTTTGTCAGCGAGGCGTGTGAGTGAATCAGAACAAGTGACTGCAGACGCCGGGAGCGCCATCCTTCCCCTCCACAACTTCCATCCAGTCCAACAGCTCGAACTTTTATAGCTTTCCCATTTAGATCCCTTAAAATGAAGTTAAATGAGACAACCTACAACTCTGAGAATGTGTTTTGTCCAACAGACAGTACAGAAAGTGTTAAGCCACAAGCGAATTTAAACAGACAATAAGATTTAGAACCAGTTGTGTTCTGAATGCAGCATGAATGACACTACCATCTCTTTTAAAGTTTTAAAGATACAAAACAGAACTAAAACATATGAATGGAGACCTGATAAACACCTTTTTTATTTACTACATTATATTTTAAAGTACAGTATATACAGTATATATATATATGCGAGAGAGAGAGCGAGCATTTTATTTTCATGGGCACTTAACCAGAAAATAATGGAAACAATGGGCCGTTTCATTTTCAAATACAACAACTTCTGTATACATTTGCAGATTGATTTGTTCCTTGGTTTCTAAAAATCTTAATGAATTCCTAAAAACATAAAGATATATCTGGATTCACCTTCAGATCTATCATCACTCTAGCAATACCAAGGGATCAGAGGCCCATAACTATTAGTTTTTATTGAATTTGGTCCTTTTGAAAAGATGTAACGATGCGAATTTATTTAAACATTAATTTTTTTAACTGACACTACTACTATTTGGTAATGTAAAGTACCGGTACCTCGTTGGAGTGCATTCAATAGCGTAGGCAGCCATCTTCAGCAACTTACTTCCATACTGCCAACGTTGTGGCCAGGAAGAAAATACAACATGAACAAATAAACAACTACAGTTCAAATCTCACGCAATGCATGACAAAATCGTACACAAATATCTTCCTGATCGTTCCGAAAGACTGCACAGTAAAAGATGACTTATATGGAATTAAATTTCATCGAACATAAAGGAGCGCGTATTTTGCCTTGAAAAGGAAACTAATGCCTACTTTCAGTGTAATCTCTCCTAGAAACAATAGAAACGTACCCACTAGAAGGAAATTGTCGTAACTTCTTTGCAGGTAATATCCACAAATTAAGGAATAAGTGTGTATCTTTAGTTACTTTCAAAGAAAAGGGTGCGCTTACCTTTATTTTTAATATACTCATATTCAACCTTTACTATGTTGAATTTATACAATAAAAAAGCAGCCGTCAAGTGAAATCATCAGTGGGCTCTAAGTTTGAAATCAATAGAGAGAATTGCAGTAAAATAACTAGTTTCTATTGATTACAGTCTTAACACGAGGATAAAAATTATAATTTTACATGTAGTTTTACATATTACATTTCTGCTTTTACAAAGTTTTTGAACGAACGAATTTATACGTCAGTAACAGTGAAAAACCGTCCCGTATTATATGGGACAGTACCTTTTTTCAAGGGTGTGTCCCGTTAAACTTATCACATTGGTCGGGATGTTTATAAGTTATATCCCGTATTTCAGCCATCCATCCCGCATTGTCCCGTTTGTTTGAATCGATTTCATCATGCCGCCTTATTATACAAATTTGGCAAATATAGACATCAGAGGTGTTTCAGAGTTTCTGTATACAACGTGAGAGAAATTTGGTATTACAACGGCTTTATCGTTGGCTGCATGCAGAAACAGGTCATTATCGCCGCGATGAAGAAGGTATTAGCAATCGGAGTTCCATTTAGTGATTTTGATTACCCTTTCATTATCAAACTGAGAAGTGATTTTAAAAAATGAACAAATTGTGACCCAAAGTAAAAATTCCAACTTCAAGTAGAATCTGTGAAAAGTCAAATGATTGTAAAATACAATTTTGAGTTGAATTGCCCAGAATTTTGTAACTATCTTAGTCTAAATGTTGCTCTTTTGACCATAATACATTCTATAGAAAAAATACTTGGTCTTAAGATTACGCATTTAGTGTAGTGTATGTTACTATATTCTTCAAGTTAATAAAGTTTAAGACTACATGCAGAAAAACGTGTGTGTCCCGTACTTAGACTTGGACAAAGTGGCCACTTTATCATATTGCATTTCATTCCTTAACCAATCACAGACTGGAAGTGGAGGGTTAAGGTAACAGATTGCAGCTAGTAATCCTCATTATATACCCCGTCTCTTGAGCTATATTATTAGAGATTAAATGGATTATGAAACCATACAGAAACAAACCCATGTAACTAAATGAAAATCATACAGCATCATGCTCGATTATATGAGCTTACGAATTTATCTTATAATATAGTTTGGGAAAGGGGTTGGGAAGTAATGTTACTACGGCAAAACAAGTTTGCTGGTATAAAATGGGTGGTGTTGAGGGTTTGTTAGCTTGCAAGGGCGGAGTTTCTCCTCCTTATTTCATTTCTAACTCAGCAAGTTACAGAGCTCTTCCGTCTCTTTTTCTCGCACCAATTTTTCCTCTTCATTTATAAGATTATGACTTGTCACAGGTCCCACTTTTCTTTTTTACGCTTCCCTCTGCATTTCTGACTTTCTTTTCTGTTTCTCCGCCCCAATGCTTGAGTGACTCCAATGCAAAAACGAGCTATGTCATAATTTCCTGAGATACTCACTTTGATGATTTGAATAGCAGGCAATGCTTCGAAATCGAATTCGGGAAAACATTTTTTTGTGTGATTTTTTAGCTGTGGATCACCCTTCCTCACTTGCAAATGCGTCCATATGTCCTGCAGAAATGTTTTCTACTATCTTATTTTCCACAGATCAATATTTCTCAGTAATTATTATTTACATTTATTCCAAAAGTCATATGAAAAAAAATAACTAAAACCTTTTTTTAAGTATCAATAGTATAAAATATTTTAAACTTAAATAAATGTTATGAAAAATTAACATTTCAGCATATTTTATTGCAAATATTACGAAAATAAGCGAAGTTTATCTTTTCTAGGCGTATGAAAGGTATGAAAGGGAAATAGGCAGTCAACGAACTTACGTGTAAAAGGGAATTTAAAACTTCTTCTGAATAAACTTGACCTTAATTATTGGTTTTCCTGAATTCCTCTCTCTGTTTATAAATGGACGTGCGGACTTTCAAGTGGTGAAACAAAGATAATAAGCACCAGGGTTCTTAACTTATCAGAAACATCATCATCATCCATAGCACTACAACCCTTCCTGGGTCCTGGCTGTCCAAATAAGTCTCCGCCATTCATCCCTATTCCTCGCAGCACTCATCCAGTTTTTCACTCCCATGGTTCTAGCATCGTCCGTAATATCATCCTCCCATCTGGCTCTCGGTCTTCCCCTCTGTCTCTGACCTCCTGGGTCAACTTGGAGTGCTCTGATAGCTGGTCTTGTTTCCTCCATTCTCGCTACGTGCCCAGCCCATCTTAGGCGACCCATTTTAATGAACCTGATTACATCAGGTTCTTTGAACAGTTCATACAGTTCCTGGTTGTAGCGGATCCTCCATTCATTATTCACTCTAGTTGGTCCATAGATGGCCCTTAGGATCTTCCTCTCAAAAATACTTAGTCTATTCATGTTCTTCTAATTTAGGGTTCACGCCTCCGAGGCATAGGTGAGAACCGGCCTGATCAGTGTTTTATAGATCGTGATCTTGCTTTGATGGGTCAGCAATTTAGATCTAAGGCATTTTGCAAGACCATAATAACATCTGTTAGCAAGGAGTATTCTCCTTCCAATTTCTGCACTCACATCATTATCCTGGCTGATCAGAGAGCCAAGATAGCTAAAAAAACTAACTCGTTCGAATTTATAACTTCCGACCTCAAGTTGTTTGCTTAAGTCACACGCCTTTACTGGGTTGCAGATCATGTATTTAGTTTTCTTTAGGGATGGGTCCTCGATACTTTCGATACCTCGATACTCTCGATACTTGCATGGTATCGGCATCGAACGATACTTCAGAAAACCCGCTCGATACTTTTTCGATACTTTTGTAATTCTGCAATTAAGTGAGAATGCTAGTATTTTTTAACAAAAACTTGTAAGTGGACTGTTTAAAAAACTAATTTTAGTTTTATTGTAGAGTTTAAAAATAATTATAGGCTACTGATGATCTTAAATTTTGTCTCATTAAATATGCAGACTTAATTAATTTAGTTGGTATTACACAGTTCTCTCTAATTTTAATTTTTAATGTACCTATTTATTGAAACTGGAAATGTTGAAGGTATCGAGTATCGAGGAAAATATCATGTATCGGTATCGAGTATCGAGAAAATCTGGTATCGACGCATCCCTAGTTACGTATCAAACTTTAGACCTTTGTTCTTCCTCAAGCCCTGCTTAATTAATTGATCTAAAGGTTAACTTGGATATAGATTACAAAAATAACTTATTTTCTGCAATTATTGCAATTATTGCAATTATCACTGATTAAAGAAAAGCAATCTGGTACTTTGTTACATAAGATTTTATTTATTTAGGTTTCTTTCAAGGTTGTAAACATAAACATTAATCATTCGTAATAAGACAGTCAAATGAAAACATTAGAGGGCTCTTAAGTTCAAAATAGACGAGAAAATTTTCAATGAAATTTCCTTGAATGACAAACTTGACACTTAAATGAAAATCCTCATGTTTCACTTAAAACGTAACTCCATTAATCTGATATTTCCTCTCTTACAGTTCTTGAGGCGTCCCACTTATACTGTACGTCAGTAGCAATGAACAGGTTAAAGTTTGTATTTCTTCAGTCTTGCGAATTCCCCCCCCCAAAAGTTAATGAAGAACTGCTGGGAAATTTGGCTTTAAGGCTTATTTCTTATTCTACCAGTATCTTACTAGAAGTACAACGTTTACATAGAGTTTCAGATTCCAATATTGTGCAAAAAGAATCATACTATTCAAATTTGCGTCCTCAATTCCTTAAACATAGTGGTAACATCAGGAATGACTAGGGCCTAAAATTGGCTCGGGAAGTATCAGCACATAACAACAATATTGATCATAACAATGATGATGATAATAATAATAATAATAATAATAATAATAATAATAATAATGACGATAATAATTATAATAAAAGTGAATGTACATAGGAGTATATTTACTACGGTCCATTCACGCTTATCCTGATCAATTGAAGTAAATATAAGAAACCCTTGTATAGGCTATTATAAAAATGAATTTTTATTTTTATTTTTTGTACGTTTTTTTTCTTGAGAACCACTCCCACTCTGATATTTATATTGTTTTTGTGCAATTTTTAGGTTTTAAGCATTACGCTAGGTACAGTAACATAGGGAATTTACAGTGTAGAATTTACTGAAGTAAGCCAAGAAATTCGACCGTAAAGAGCTTTCTTCGGTATCGCTACCTAAATCCGTGAAAGATACATATTAGGGGAATATGTAAAAAAAACATGTTCTCTGTGATACATCTGGGAAGATGAGGAAGAAGAAGCTATTTTAGTATTGGTGAGAATGTTTTTGGTACTTTGTGAAAAGTCTGAGAAGAAGAGGAGGAAGAAGCTATTTTAGCATTGGTGAGAATGTTTTTGGTACTTTGTTATATGTCTGAGAAGAAATGGAAGAAGATATTTTACTATGGGTCAGAATGTTTTTGGTACTTTGTGATACATCTAGGAAAAAGAGGAAGAAGAAGCTATTTTACTATTAGTGAGAAATTTTTGTTCTATTGGCATTACTATGACCTATAGAAGAGGAAGAATATATTTTACTATTGGCATTACTATGGTGTCTGGTTAAAGGTTTGAGGTGGTGCATATTATATATTGGAATTGGTGTTGAGGTGTAGATCGGTCAGTGAATTGTAACATACCGCCCAAACCATCCGGGTCATACCGGCCTTATATAGCAAATTTCAACAACCAATCACAGCTCATCTTACTTTAACCAATCAAACTGCTTTAAACTGCTACTGCGTTCAGCCAATCACAGAGAAGGTTTCATTTCCGTTTTGATAACCAATCAAATCTTTCCTTCTAAACTTATGACATCATGATTATATCAGTATTTTGTATTTATATTTTAATACAATTAACTATCAAAATATAATTTAATACTATATAAAAAACAAAGCGAATTAATTATTTCAGGCAATCACTACTATTAACTATTGCAATCCAAAACCATAACAGAAATAAGCTAACCCCGGTTTGGGCTTGACATGGTTGGTACCCTGATTCAAGTATCATAATTTAATAAATTCTAATTTAAACATCTCAATATACAGGAAATAAAGAATACTTCTTGAAAATTAATCTCAAATTCTCATTTAATCAGAAATGGATATTCAAATTATATAATTAAACCACAAGGCTTACGAACCTTCAACTATAGCATAAGATGTGTGTACTTCTACATTACATTTAAAATGTCCTATCATTTTGCATTAGCAAGGATAAGTTAAATTTATTCACAGATTAATTTTCAACGTGCAGAAAAAATGTAAATGTAAAATATTCAAACGTATAGGCCTAGTGCTAATGAAGTATAAAGTTATAAAAATGTAGCACGTTTAAAATATTGTAGGCCTAATATTCATTGTATATTCCATATTTTGTATTTAGAGGTTAATTTAGTAACTTTAAATTTTGATAATAAACGTTCTTGTATAATAACAAACACTGAACTGTGTAAGCAAATAAAACTAACAAACTAGCTAACAAAGCTGTATTATACTTTAAAAAAATGTTGCCTGAAGGAAAGTTAATATGAAACTACCAGAATGTTAATTTAACAGTTTGAATCAGATCCCATACAAACTATAATGTAGGCTTACATTGTACTCAACTTGTACTAGACTCATAACATAACCTCAAGCATGGCTGGTATTCCACATCATGTTTTCCGAAATTAAACGTTTAAGGATGGATAGGAATAGTATATACGAAACAAACATGATTACAGATTAACGAAGCACAGATTAGCTGTTTTTGGAAAGAGTCTGGGATAAAACTAACTTATACTATAAACTTCCCAATATATATAAAACCATTGAACGAATTAAATAGGTTATGAGAAAAAAAAACTTTTAAATTACCTTATAGAAAGATCATATTGATGAGTTCCTTAACGAACAGTAAATAGAGCACAAGACTGTAATGTAAATTATTATTTTAAATACGAACTCTACATTCAATAAAAAGTTACATCTTATATTTTTATTGTCAGATATACTGTAAGCTATTCTTTCTACTACAACTGCTTTTAACAATGAAAGTTGTATATTATACTGTATTTAAGAAATTTGTTAACTCTGTTTGTAGTAGTGAAACATAGGTACTTTGTAAATATAACTATATTTAAGTTTCTGTACACTCAGAATTATTGTAATTGTGGCTTCTTATATGTAAGTTAAATTACGCGTCCAATATCAGTCTTGTATTGATTTACGGACAAAATAAATCTAAATCTGAACTAGCCTAAATAAAATAAGGCATAATGTGGGTTGCTCTCGTTAAAAACCAAGACCTATCTAAATAACTTCGCTCATTTATATTGGAAAGTTTCCGGTTCCTTTACAAGATGAAAGTTCGTGTTTCCACTCAAGGACAAAATACAGTAAATCTAATTTGAACCAAAAACACTAAAAAAACAGGGTCTGAGACTCGGAATTCTAAGAAGAACAAAGTACTAACCACTATTGAACTACTTGAGAAGCGTTTGTTCGAAATACCTAGCGTAATAGTGATTACAAACCATAACATCTCAAAAATATAACACATATTGTAACCACTAGTCAGAAATTACCTTCAACTCCAGCTTAGAGGCACGGATTCGATCCTCCATGTGCAACTACCAATTTACAACTGATAGAAATGCGCCACTTTAACGGAAAAACGCGCCCTAACACCGATTGACGTCAACGTGACATCAACTAAAAGCAGTTGAGGTGTTTGTAGGCTTTAGTGCATTAGTGTCCCATGTGCCAGCGACATCATAATCGTCACTTAACTCGCGCAACCCGACGATAAAATGCCGGGTGCTAGTGATATCGTGGGTCTATGATGATACTTCATCTCGTAAGTAATCTCAAATGACCTCCCAGAAATATGATATATTGTAGATGTAGATACATTGTTTTGTGAACTTGTATAGGCCTATTTGAAAGAATTTATCAAATGCAAATCAGTTATCTTGACATACTGTTTTACACTGTTCATATACTGCTTTTGAAGTTGCAATACAGTTACCCACAACATATTCCTAAACATATGGTTATGACATTAATCAGATGTTTGTTTATTTCGTTGATCAAGTTGAAATGAATAGCCTACTACATTAATACTGTTATATACACAAGTTATATTAGGGTGAAATAATTAGGCCTATATACATTAAGCGGAGTTCTTTGCTAGTGTATTCTGTGAAATGTTGACATATTTTAAGAAATTCTTATATCAGTGCATACGAGTTTGAATTAAGGTTACGTATAGGGATGGGCTCTCGATACTCTCGATACTTGCATGGTATCGGCATCGAACGATACTTCAGAAAACTCGCTCGATACTTTTTCGATACTTTTGTAATTCTGCAATTAAGTGAGAATGCTAGTATTTTTTAACAAAAACTTGTAAGTGGACTGTTTAAAAAACTAATTTTAGTTTTATTGTAGAGTTTAAAAATAATTATAGGCTACTGATGATCTTAAATTTTGTCTCATTAAATATGCAGACTTAATTAATTTAGTTGGTATTACACAGTTCTCTCTAATTTTAATTTTTAATGTACCTATTTATTGAAACTGGAAATGTTGAAGGTATCGAGTATCGAGGAAAATATCATGTATCGGTATCGAGTATCGAGAAAATCTGGTATCGACCCATCCCTAGTTACGTATCAAACTTTAGACCTTTGTTCTTCCTCAAGCCCTGCTTAATTAATTGATCTAAAGGTTAACTTGGATATAGATTACAAAAATAACTTATTTTCTGCAATTATTGCAATTATTGCAATTATCACTGATTAAAGAAAAGCAATCTGGTACTTTGTTACATAAGATTTTATTTATTTAGGTTTCTTTCAAGGTTGTAAACATAAACATTAATCATTCGTAATAAGACAGTCAAATGAAAACATTAGAGGGCTCTTAAGTTCAAAATAGACGAGAAAATTTTCAATGAAATTTCCTTGAATGACAAACTTGACACTTAAATGAAAATCCTCATGTTTCACTTAAAACGTAACTCCATTAATCTGATATTTCCTCTCTTACAGTTCTTGAGGCGTCCCACTTATACTGTACGTCAGTAGCAATGAACAGGTTAAAGTTTGTATTTCTTCAGTCTTGCGAATTCCCCCCCCTCCCAAAAGTTAATGAAGAACTGCTGGGAAATTTGGCTTTAAGGCTTATTTCTTATTCTACCAGTATCTTACTAGAAGTACAACGTTTACATAGAGTTTCAGATTCCAATATTGTGCAAAAAGAATCATACTATTCAAATTTGCGTCCTCAATTCCTTAAACATAGTGGTAACATCAGGAATGACTAGGGCCTAAAATTGGCTCGGGAAGTATCAGCACATAACAACAATATTGATCATAACAATGATGATGATAATAATAATAATAATAATAATAATAATAATGACGATAATAATTATAATAAAAGTGAATGTACATAGGAGTATATTTACTACGGTCCATTCACGCTTATCCTGATCAATTGAAGTAAATATAAGAAACCCTTGTATAGGCTATTATAAAAATGAATTTTTATTTTTATTTTTTGTACGTTTTTTTTCTTGAGAACCACTCCCACTCTGATATTTATATTGTTTTTGTGCAATTTTTAGGTTTTAAGCATTACGCTAGGTACAGTAACATAGGGAATTTACAGTGTAGAATTTACTGAAGTAAGCCAAGAAATTCGACCGTAAAGAGCTTTCTTCGGTATCGCTACCTAAATCCGTGAAAGATACATATTAGGGGAATATGTAAAAAAAGCATGTTCTCTGTGATACATCTGGGAAGATGAGGAAGAAGAAGCTATTTTAGTATTGGTGAGAATGTTTTTGGTACTTTGTGAAAAGTCTGAGAAGAAGAGGAGGAAGAAGCTATTTTATCATTGGTGAGAATGTTTTTGGTACTTTGTTATATGTCTGAGAAGAAATGGAAGAAGATATTTTACTATGGGTCAGAATGTTTTTGGTACTTTGTGATACATCTAGGAAAAAGAGGAAGAAGAAGCTATTTTACTATTAGTGAGAAATTTTTGTTCTATTGGCATTACTATGACCTATAGAAGAGGAAGAATATATTTTACTATTGGCATTACTATGGTGTCTGGTTAAAGGTTTGAGGTGGTGCATATTATATATTGGAATTGGTGTTGAGGTGTAGATCGGTCAGTGAATTGTAACATACCGCCCAAACCATCCGGGTCATACCGGCCTTATATAGCAAATTTCAACAACCAATCACAGCTCATCTTACTTTAACCAATCAAACTGCTTTAAACTGCTACTGCGTTCAGCCAATCACAGAGAAGGTTTCATTTCCGTTTTGATAACCAATCAAATCTTTCCTTCTAAACTTATGACATCATGATTATTATATCAGTATTTTGTATTTATATTTTAATACAATTAACTATCAAAATATAATTTAATACTATATAAAAAACAAAGCGAATTAATTATTTCAGGCAATCACTACTATTAACTATTGCAATCCAAAACCATATCAGAAATAAGCTAACCCCGGTTTGGGCTTGACATGGTTGGTACCCTGATTCAAGTATCATAATTTAATAAATTCTAATTTAAACATCTCAATATACAGGAAATAAAGAATACTTCTTGAAAATTAATCTCAAATTCTCATTTAATCAGAAATGGATATTCAAATTATATAATTAAACCACAAGGCTTACGAACCTTCAACTATAGCATAAGATGTGTGTACTTCTACATTACATTTAAAATGTCCTATCATTTTGCATTAGCAAGGATAAGTTAAATTTATTCACAGATTAATTTTCAACGTGCAGAAAAAATGTAAATGTAAAATATTCAAACGTATAGGCCTAGTGCTAATGAAGTATAAAGTTATAAAAATGTAGCACGTTTAAAATATTGTAGGCCTAATATTCATTGTATATTCCATATTTTGTATTTAGAGGTTAATTTAGTAACTTTAAATTTTGATAATAAACGTTCTTGTATAATAACAAACACTGAACTGTGTAAGCAAATAAAACTAACAAACTAGCTAACAAAGCTGTATTATACTTTAAAAAAATGTTGCCTGAAGGAAAGTTAATATGAAACTACCAGAATGTTAATTTAACAGTTTGAATCAGATCCCATACAAACTATAATGTAGGCTTACATTGTACTCAACTTGTACTAGACTCATAACATAACCTCAAGCATGGCTGGTATTCCACATCATGTTTTCCGAAATTAAACGTTTAAGGATGGATAGGAATAGTATATACGAAACAAACATGATTACAGATTAACGAAGCACAGATTAGCTGTTTTTGGAAAGAGTCTGGGATAAAACTAACTTATACTATAAACTTCCCAATATATATAAAACCATTGAACGAATTAAATAGGTTATGAGAAAAAAAAAAACTTTTAAATTACCTTATAGAAAGATCATATTGATGAGTTCCTTAACGAACAGTAAATAGAGCACAAGACTGTAATGTAAATTATTATTTTAAATACGAACTCTACATTCAATAAAAAGTTACATCTTATATTTTTATTGTCAGATATACTGTAAGCTATTCTTTCTACTACAACTGCTTTTAACAATGAAAGTTGTATATTATACTGTATTTAAGAAATTTGTTAACTCTGTTTGTAGTAGTGAAACATAGGTACTTTGTAAATATAACTATATTTAAGTTTCTGTACACTCAGAATTATTGTAATTGTGGCTTCTTATATGTAAGTTAAATTACGCGTCCAATATCAGTCTTGTATTGATTTACGGACAAAATAAATCTAAATCTGAACTAGCCTAAATAAAATAAGGCATAATGTGGGTTGCTCTCGTTAAAAACCAAGACCTATCTAAATAACTTCGCTCATTTATATTGGAAAGTTTCCGGTTCCTTTACAAGATGAAAGTTCGTGTTTCCACTCAAGGACAAAATACAGTAAATCTAATTTGAACCAAAAACACTAAAAAAACAGGGTCTGAGACTCGGAATTCTAAGAAGAGCAAAGTACTAACCACTATTGAACTACTTGAGAAGCGTTTGTTCGAAATACCTAGCGTAATAGTGATTACAAACCATAACATCTCAAAAATATGACACATATTGTAACCACTAGTCAGAAATTACCTTCAACTCCAGCTTAGAGGCACGGATTCGATCCTCCATGTGCAACTACCAATTTACAACTGATAGAAATGCGCCACTTTAACGGAAAAACGCGCCCTAACACCGATTGACGTCAACGTGACATCAACTAAAAGCAGTTGAGGTGTTTGTAGGCTTGAGTGCATTAGTGTCCCATGTGCCAGCGACATCATAATCGTCACTTAACTCGCGCAACCCGACGATAAAATGCCGGGTGCTAGTGATATCGTGGGTCTATGATGATACTTCATCTCGTAAGTAATCTCAAATGACCTCCCAGAAATATGATGTATTGTAGATGTAGATACATTGTTTTGTGAACTTGTATAGGCCTATTTGAAAGAATTTATCAAATGCAAATCAGTTATCTTGACATACTGTTTTACACTGTTCATATACTGCTTTTGAAGTTGCAATACAGTTACCCACAACATATTCCTAAACATATGGTTATGACATTAATCAGATGTTTGTTTATTTCGTTGATCAAGTTGAAATGAATAGCCTACTACATTAATACTGTTATATACACAAGTTATATTAGGGTGAAATAATTAGGCCTATATACATTAAGCGGAGTTCTTTGCTAGTGTATTCTGTGAAATGTTGACATATTTTAAGAAATTCTTATATCAGTGCATACGAGTTTGAATTAAGGTTACGTATAGGGATGGGCTCTCGATACTCTCGATACTTGCATGGTATCGGCATCGAACGATACTTCAGAAAACTCGCTCGATACTTTTTCGATACTTTTGTAATTCTGCAATTAAGTGAGAATGCTAGTATTTTTTAACAAAAACTTGTAAGTGGACTGTTTAAAAAACTAATTTTAGTTTTATTGTAGAGTTTAAAAATAATTATAGGCTACTGATGATCTTAAATTTTGTCTCATTAAATATGCAGACTTAATTAATTTAGTTGGTATTACACAGTTCTCTCTAATTTTAATTTTTAATGTACCTATTTATTGAAACTGGAAATGTTGAAGGTATCGAGTATCGAGGAAAATATCATGTATCGGTATCGAGTATCGAGAAAATCTGGTATCGACGCATCCCTAGTTACGTATCAAACTTTAGACCTTTGTTCTTCCTCAAGCCCTGCTTAATTAATTGATCTAAAGGTTAACTTGGATATAGATTACAAAAATAACTTATTTTCTGCAATTATTGCAATTATTGCAATTATCACTGATTAAAGAAAAGCAATCTGGTACTTTGTTACATAAGATTTTATTTATTTAGGTTTCTTTCAAGGTTGTAAACATAAACATTAATCATTCGTAATAAGACAGTCAAATGAAAACATTAGAGGGCTCTTAAGTTCAAAATAGACGAGAAAATTTTCAATGAAATTTCCTTGAATGACAAACTTGACACTTAAATGAAAATCCTCATGTTTCACTTAAAACGTAACTCCATTAATCTGATATTTCCTCTCTTACAGTTCTTGAGGCGTCCCACTTATACTGTACGTCAGTAGCAATGAACAGGTTAAAGTTTGTATTTCTTCAGTCTTGCGAATTCCCCCCCCCCAAAAGTTAATGAAGAACTGCTGGGAAATTTGGCTTTAAGGCTTATTTCTTATTCTACCAGTATCTTACTAGAAGTACAACGTTTACATAGAGTTTCAGATTCCAATATTGTGCAAAAAGAATCATACTATTCAAATTTGCGTCCTCAATTCCTTAAACATAGTGGTAACATCAGGAATGACTAGGGCCTAAAATTGGCTCGGGAAGTATCAGCACATAACAACAATATTGATCATAACAATGATGATGATAATAATAATAATAATAATAATAATAATAATAATAATGACGATAATAATTATAATAAAAGTGAATGTACATAGGAGTATATTTACTACGGTCCATTCACGCTTATCCTGATCAATTGAAGTAAATATAAGAAACCCTTGTATAGGCTATTATAAAAATGAATTTTTATTTTTATTTTTTGTACGTTTTTTTTTTCTTGAGAACCACTCCCACTCTGATATTTATATTGTTTTTGTGCAATTTTTAGGTTTTAAGCATTACGCTAGGTACAGTAACATAGGGAATTTACAGTGTAGAATTTACTGAAGTAAGCCAAGAAATTCGACCGTAAAGAGCTTTCTTCGGTATCGCTACCTAAATCCGTGAAAGATACATATTAGGGGAATATGTAAAAAAAAACATGTTCTCTGTGATACATCTGGGAAGATGAGGAAGAAGAAGCTATTTTAGTATTGGTGAGAATGTTTTTGGTACTTTGTGAAAAGTCTGAGAAGAAGAGGAGGAAGAAGCTATTTTATCATTGGTGAGAATGTTTTTGGTACTTTGTTATATGTCTGAGAAGAAATGGAAGAAGATATTTTACTATTGGTTAGAATGTTTTTGGTACTTTGTGATACATCTAGGAAAAAGAGGAAGAAGAAGCTATTTTACTATTAGTGAGAAATTTTTGTTCTATTGGCATTACTATGACCTATAGAAGAGGAAGAATATATTTTACTATTGGCATTACTATGGTGTCTGGTTAAAGGTTTGAGGTGGTGCATATTATATATTGGAATTGGTGTTGAGGTGTAGATCGGTCAGTGAATTGTAACATACCGCCCAAACCATCCGGGTCATACCGGCCTTATATAGCAAATTTCAACAACCAATCACAGCTCATCTTACTTTAACCAATCAAACTGCTTTAAACTGCTACTGCGTTCAGCCAATCACAGAGAAGGTTTCATTTCCGTTTTGATAACCAATCAAATCTTTCCTTCTAAACTTATGACATCATGATTATTATATCAGTATTTTGTATTTATATTTTAATACAATTAACTATCAAAATATAATTTAATACTATATAAAAAAACAAAGCGAATTAATTATTTCAGGCAATCACTACTATTAACTATTGCATTCCAAAACCATATCAGAAATAAGCTAACCCCGGTTTGGGCTTGACATGGTTGGTACCCTGATTCAAGTATCATAATTTAATAAATTCTAATTTAAACATCTCAATATACAGGAAATAAAGAATACTTCTTGAAAATTAATCTCAAATTCTCATTTAATCAGAAATGGATATTCAAATTATATAATTAAACCACAAGGCTTACGAACCTTCAACTATAGCATAAGATGTGTGTACTTCTACATTACATTTAAAATGTCCTATCATTTTGCATTAGCAAGGATAAGTTAAATTTATTCACAGATTAATTTTCAACGTGCAGAAAAAATGTAAATGTAAAATATTCAAACGTATAGGCCTAGTGCTAATGAAGTATAAAGTTATAAAAATGTAGCACGTTTAAAATATTGTAGGCCTAATATTCATTGTATATTCCATATTTTGTATTTAGAGGTTAATTTAGTAACTTTAAATTTTGATAATAAACGTTCTTGTATAATAACAAACACTGAACTGTGTAAGCAAATAAAACTAACAAACTAGCTAACAAAGCTGTATTATACTTTAAAAAAATGTTGCCTGAAGGAAAGTTAATATGAAACTACCAGAATGTTAATTTAACAGTTTGAATCAGATCCCATACAAACTATAATGTAGGCTTACATTGTACTCAACTTGTACTAGACTCATAACATAACCTCAAGCATGGCTGGTATTCCACATCATGTTTTCCGAAATTAAACGTTTAAGGATGGATAGGAATAGTATATACGAAACAAACATGATTACAGATTAACGAAGCACAGATTAGCTGTTTTTGGAAAGAGTCTGGGATAAAACTAACTTATACTATAAACTTCCCAATATATATAAAACCATTGAACGAATTAAATAGGTTATGAGAAAAAAAAACTTTTAAATTACCTTATAGAAAGATCATATTGATGAGTTCCTTAACGAACAGTAAATAGAGCACAAGACTGTAATGTAAATTATTATTTTAAATACGAACTCTACATTCAATAAAAAGTTACATCTTATATTTTTATTGTCAGATATACTGTAAGCTATTCTTTCTACTACAACTGCTTTTAACAATGAAAGTTGTATATTATACTGTATTTAAGAAATTTGTTAACTCTGTTTGTAGTAGTGAAACATAGGTACTTTGTAAATATAACTATATTTAAGTTTCTGTACACTCAGAATTATTGTAATTGTGGCTTCTTATATGTAAGTTAAATTACGCGTCCAATATCAGTCTTGTATTGATTTACGGACAAAATAAATCTAAATCTGAACTAGCCTAAATAAAATAAGGCATAATGTGGGTTGCTCTCGTTAAAAACCAAGACCTATCTAAATCACTTCGCTCATTTATATTGGAAAGTTTCCGGTTCCTTTACAAGATGAAAGTTCGTGTTTCCACTCAAGGACAAAATACAGTAAATCTAATTTGAACCAAAAACACTAAAAAAACAGGGTCTGAGACTCGGAATTCTAAGAAGAACAAAGTACTAACCACTATTGAACTACTTGAGAAGCGTTTGTTCGAAATACCTAGCGTAATAGTGATTACAAACCATAACATCTCAAAAATATAACACATATTGTAACCACTAGTCAGAAATTACCTTCAACTCCAGCTTAGAGGCACGGATTCGATCCTCCATGTGCAACTACCAATTTACAACTGATAGAAATGCGCCACTTTAACGGAAAAACGCGCCCTAACCCGATTGACGTCAACGTGACATCAACTAAAAGCAGTTGAGGTGTTTGTAGGCTTTAGTGCATTAGTGTCCCATGTGCCAGCGACATCATAATCGTCACTTAACTCGCGCAACCCGACGATAAAATGCCGGGTGCTAGTGATATCGTGGGTCTATGATGATACTTCATCTCGTAAGTAATCTCAAATGACCTCCCAGAAATATGATATATTGTAGATGTAGATACATTGTTTTGTGAACTTGTATAGGCCTATTTGAAAGAATTTATCAAATGCAAATCAGTTATCTTGACATACTGTTTTACACTGTTCATATACTGCTTTTGAAGTTGCAATACAGTTACCCACAACATATTCCTAAACATATGGTTATGACATTAATCAGATGTTTGTTTATTTCGTTGATCAAGTTGAAATGAATAGCCTACACATTAATACTGTTATATACACAAGTTATATTAGGGTGAAATAATTAGGCCTATATACATTAAGCGGAGTTCTTTGCTAGTGTATTCTGTGAAATGTTGACATATTTTAAGAAATTCTTATATCAGTGCATACGAGTTTGAATTAAGGTTACGTATAGGGATGGGCTCTCGATACTCTCGATACTTGCATGGTATCGGCATCGAACGATACTTCAGAAAACTCGCTCGATACTTTTTCGATACTTTTGTAATTCTGCAATTAAGTGAGAATGCTAGTATTTTTTAACAAAAACTTGTAAGTGGACTGTTTAAAAAACTAATTTTAGTTTCATTGTAGAGTTTAAAAATAATTATAGGCTACTGATGATCTTAAATTTTGTCTCATTAAATATGCAGACTTAATTAGTTTAGTTGGTATTACACAATTCTCTCAAATTTTAATTTTTAATGTACCTATTTATTGAAACTGGAAATGTTGAAAGTATCGAAGTATCGAGTATCGAGGAAGAAATCATGTATCGGTATCGAGTATCGAGTATCGAGAAAATCTGGTATCGACCCATCCCTAGTTTTCTTTTCATTTATTTGCAGCCCCATCTTATTTGCTTGGTCCGCTAACGAGTTAAATGCTTCAATCATTGCTCTCCTTGATCTCGCGATTATGTCGATATCATCGGCAAAAGCCAGGAGCTGTACTGATTTGTAATATATAGTGTTAGTCGTTTGTATTCCGGAATCCCTTATTGCCTTTTCTAGGGCAATGTTAAATAATAAGCAAGCTAAAGCGTCCCCCTGCCTCAGTCCATTTGTGTACTCAAATTCAGCTGTCAGCGAGGATTGGATTTTAACCTGACACACAGTATTACTCATGGTCATCTGGGTCAGCCTAATCAGCTTATCCGGAATTTTTAATTCCTTCATAGCTAGATACAGTTGCTGTCTATTAATAGAGTCGTAGGCTGCCTTAAAATCCATGAATAGGTGATGTGTGGTTATCAGAAAGATAGTAATATCGAAATTAATTGATAACACAGCCCAACAAAAAATAACTTTTTGTTTCGTGTCTCAGATATTTTACCGGATTTTGGCTATACTTGGTGTGCTTATTCCAAATACATAGGTTGGTTTTTTAGTTTTGGCACCATAGTTATAACTGGATTAATAACTCAAAATAGATGGTTCCAAGTTTCATAGGCCCTCGATGTAGTCCCCACCGTTGCGTACAACGTGTTGCCAGCGATGCGGAAGTCGTTGGATCCCGTTGGCACTGCCCAATATATTGATGGTGCGAAGAGAGCGCTCGGCAGCCTGCTTAACGTCTTCAATGGTACGGAAGTGCTCTCCGCGCATTGTCATCTTCACCTTCGGGATGAGATCATAGTCGCAGGGACTGAAACAAACAGTTCGACCAACCCCCACCAATGTGAAGGTATTGTTGATTCTTGCCTATGATTGGGATGGTGTGATTATTCACCATACCGTTCCTCGAGGGCAAACCGTTAATGCGGCGTACTATTGTTCATTTCTGCAAGACCATCTCCGAGGATGGTTACACCGCCCATCGTTCTGCATGACAATGCTAGGCCACACCCAGCAGGCGTTGTGTCGGCATTGTTGGATCGCTGGGGCTGGGAGGTCCTCTATCACCCCCCCCCCCCATATTCTCCCGACATCAATCCCTGAGACTATGATCTCATCCTGAAGGTGAAGATGACAATGCGCGGAGAGCACTTCCGTACCATTGAAGAAGTTAAGCAGGCTGCCGAGCGCTCTCTTCGCACCATCAATATATTGGGCAGTGACAACGGGATCCAACGACTTCCGCATCGCTGGCAACACGTTGTACGCAACGGTGGGGACTACATCGAGGGCCTATGAAACTTGGAACCATCTATTTTGAGTTATTAATCTAGTTATAACTATGGTGCCAAAACTAAAAAACCAGTTTTTCTCTACCAGCTCGAATTTTATATAGATTTTATTCGTGAACTCTTAGTCTAGCGAAACAAAATCTTGCTTGATAATATAGCTAGTGAAGGTTCTTAACCATACTTTGGACACGTAAGACAAAAACTGTACGAAGTACAGAAAAACTAAAAGATGGATTATTTTTTGGCCCTCAAATTGACAGCTCATAAGTCATAAACGACCGTGCAATATAATATGATACCACTTTTTTGAAAGACCCCATGTTATATTGCTAATGTTAGTGTGTTGCTTTTTTCTTCACATGATTTAGAAGCTAAAAATATACACTGTTTTTTGTTTATATCAAACGTAAAATGGGATCATATGCATAATGGTAATACCATATCTCATAAAACTAAAGCTGATAGGGCAAAACTAATGGCACATTTGGCATCAGCGACATAAATATACCCAAGAATAAGTATAAATTCCAAGAACCAAAATGGTTGTTGGTCTGTGTAATAGGCCTAGTAGTTTATGTTAGTAGGACTGATCAGAGAAACGTTGGCAGACAGAGAACCTAGCCCTGGGAAGATGAACTCAGGAGTATGTACCTTCGGCCACAGATGGATTAAATGACTAAGAGAGAAAAATATGGAACCAACAAGGAGAGAGAGGCCCTTGTCCAATTGGGATGTTTACGGGCTTATTGTAATAACAATAAAATAGGACTTAAGATATGCACGACTGAATTAAATAAAATAAGCACTGTGTAATCAATATGGCATACTTCATGCTACAGAAACGAAATGTTATTAAGTGCGTTCCTGGCGCCACTCCTTTGTCTGAAAAGGAATTAAATTTCTTGTTGCGTTAATTGGGTACAGCTTGTGGCAAATCACAATGAAATTACTGAGTGTCCGCTCTGACATCAAACAGAATGCAGAATCTAGTTTGAGGGTGCGAGATTGGTTTGCAGTGTCCAGTCTCATGAAAATAATCCAACATACAGAGTGTTCAAGACTTTGCTACGTGTTTAGGTGAATTTTAACAACTTGTAAAACCTTGCCAAATTTAAACTTTCCTTGGCATTAGAGTGCATTGAATGTGCAGAATACAAACTGAATAATCAGTACACTTTGACTATGATGAGAACATGCAGATATGTCTGGTTTAAAAGTAATCTTAGAAAAATCGCAGTGAAAGTTAACGTTTGTAAGAATACTGAAACCCTAAGTTTTTTAAACGAGAGTTCCATGATTAAACAGACAAATAATATAAACGTAAACATTATATATGTACAATTGTAAATAAAGGGTACATAAGGAATATGCTAAAGATCTAAAAGTCACTTTCCTAAGGTACTAAGTAATAGTGATGGGCGGAAAGGAATGATTTTAAGAATCGAGTTACCTGTTCTCGAGTACCAAAGAATCGAATGATCATCAAATGATCATTCTCGTATGAAAGCAGAATCCTAGTATTCGCGATGCGAGAACTCTAGTCGGTATCCAGGAAGTGAGAACTACTAAAAACTGACTTGACTGGGAATTCAAATCGTTAGTCGAATGTTCAGTTCGGCAATTTCGTCATTTTACAAGATGTATTGCTATTGATTCCCGAAATGGTTGTGGCGTAATCGGTGTTTTAGTTTCACACAGCGCTTTCAGATATTGCGTTAATCTCATTGTACTACTAGCATTAACTGAGTAAAGATCCATAAGGTTAGTACGCTTTCCTGTCTGCCCTGGGATCCTCTGTAAAGAATCGGAAGTTTAGCAACATGGTAACAGTGCGTTCTTACATACCTTTGTTGCGTGCATGCAAAACTTATACCGCGTTAACGAAGATAACCGAAGTGATACGACTGGTGTAGGCCTACTCTAGAACTCGTCCTCAGTTCATTCTTCTTCTAGCTTCGAATACTTTTTGTACGATTCTTGATATCTCGAGAGCTTTCATGAATGAAACTTTTTAAAAACAAGGTAAACACAACAAATTTCAGTAAATTGAAAACTAATGAAACGTCGCTTTAATATTATACACTCAGTTCCAAAAATATTTGGGTCCTTAGGCCTATTGTCAATTATTGGTTCTCAAAACACTATCTTAGCAAAATATGCTGTAAATAATGAATTAATAGAGAGGTATACAATATTTAAAATCTGTCAGAAATATGCTGTTAAAAATGTGCAAATCAATAAAATAGGTACAAATATTTTAATATGAAGCAAATATGTTACACTACTGCCAAACTAACAAAATATGCAACAATATGCAAAATGAAACCGTCAATTGTCTGTTGTGTATTTTCATATCTAGTACACATTTTTAACACTATAATGTAATAAAGTACATTGTTAAAAATATGATATTTCATAAACTTCCGGGCCCTATTAATAACACTAGGCCTACTTTATAAATGTCTGACAGGAGAAGCCGCCTTTGGCAACTCCATAAAGTGATTTATATAAGAAGGCTCCAACTTTAAGAGGTCCGAGATGAAAAGGAAGTAAAATTAGGTTTCCTCCTTTCGATAACTATTTAAAAAGCCTTAAAGTAAAACACAAAGATTTTAATGTGAAATTTATGAATTTATGAAATAGGGAATGTAAACAATAGTATTACGAAATTAAAATTACACAACTTACTTAAAACTGTTTATTGATGATGTATTTTAACAAGACATACATTAAATTCGCGAGATGCAAGAAAAGGTATAGTCAACAGAAGAAAAATTAAGTTCTAAATTGTACCGGTGTGTTTTTTCGTGAGGTTATTAGGATATTTTAATTGAGATAAAGCTAACGAAGCCCCCTTTTATTTACAGTTTAAAAGATTTTAAATGATTCAGCAAACAAAGATTCCCTGAAGTTTCTGCATTCACGCCGAAAGGCCTAGGCCCAAATAACAATTATAAGCTGAGAAAGTAGGCATCAAAAAATTATTTTACCAAAGGTAAGTTCAAGTTAATCAACTCTTAGTTTGGAGTACTTCGAATTGTATCAGACTGTATAGGGTCTCTGAATCTCTGCTTTGTGAGTGGAGGAGATCTGAGTTGGAGTAACTTTTCACCTGGCGTCAGAAACACACTTTTCCGGATGTGTTGACATAGAGAGAGGATCCCTAATAAACTGGAAATGACAAATGGGCTCCCAGTTATGTAAGTACAGCACTTTCGCTGACATCTTGCCTATCGATCTAGATTCCGTTCCTTATCAGTGCAACAACGGCTGAACCCATATTGGAAGCTGCAATTCCTGCCGTTTTTAATGGACTTCAAATAGAATATTTTCAAATGATCCTTATATTTTTAAACTATGTTCACAGATTATTTCAGACTGACTGGACGAGTTTCAGTACATTTTTTAGCTGTACTGAGGATGGTGTCCCAGAGGTCCAACGTAATTTTTTTCTAAAATAAATTTAGAAGCCTTTCTCTGATCTTTACAAAAAATCATGAACTTGATCAAATGAATCTGTACGATCAATTCTGTAAAGGTTTGCCGATGTATATAAGAATAAAGATGCACCTTACCATACCATACCATACATTTTCGAACACTTAACAAATATTATTATTTTATGAACACAATAAACATAAGACAAGTTCAACTGTATTGTATTCACAAAGTTGGCAATGTAGTTGACCCTTCACAAAAATATCTAAGCGGCCTGTCACACTGAGCTTCGATCGATCAAGACCAGCCGACTGCCATCTTGCGCTCTCGACTAAATTTCTGTTCCTTGTCACACTGCATCGAGCGTCATCGATCAACGAAAATATTATAGGTTATGTACCTATATGATTTTACTAGGTCTACTCATCACTGTATATTAGAAGTAAAGTATATTACCTTATTAGGAATACGAATGCATATTTCCTGCACATTATCATACTACATGTGTTGGGATGTAAGGTTTAATATTATGCCTACTATATCAGGCTACATCTGTTTACTTCAAGCTTCCATCAGTCGGCCGAGCGAAGAGGTTTGTTGTTTGTTGTAGTTCGATCGCCCACCGCTAGGTGCTTACAACTCGATCTATTTTTGTGTTTTTAAAATTAAATTACATAAGAAGATATCGTTTTAAATGCCTTAAATGATTCGTGCAATTATATTTCATTCAAATATAAGTTTAAAACGACATTATTGTGTAAGTTAAATCTTCCAGCATCAATTCAAAAATTCAGGTGGGTACGAAGTTTGCCATCGACTGGCGATTGAAAAACGGACAGGTTTGATTTCACAGACCAGATGATCTCTCACCCTCGTTGTTGATCGCTGGCGATCGATGCTATGTGACTGGTACCACTGCTGTCTATAGGTTCATTATACCAGTCAGTCGGACGCTGTCCCTCGATCGATCCAGTGTGACAGCCCCTTTAGTCATACAGCTGTAATATTGGTAATGGCAATCAATCTTTCATTTCCAGAATATCGTTCGAAAATGTACCACAGTAGGTACAATTCTAAACACTAGTGGGTACTATTTCGAACAGTGGCATTTTCAACGAACGAATTGCTTTCTACCAAATATTATATTTTATTATTATTATTTATCAATAATATGAGCGTAATAATGAAGTGTCACGTTTTGAATAGGCAGATGACAGGTTTGGGGCATGTGGTCAGCATGCCGACTCCTACGTCAGTTATTGATGGCTTACTGAACCGGAGCCGCTACTTCTTTATGAATTAGCTCTTCGGTTGGTGTCAGGAGGCTGAATGCACCCCGTTCCAAATCGCCCAAACCTCAGAAAATTTCGAGGTACCGGGGATCGAACCCAGACTTGCGGGTCCGCAGTCAGCAACCACTAGACCATGCAGGCGGGTCTGCAATAACATCAAGAGCAATAATAAAAAATACTTAACTCCAGAACGATTTCTCTTTGCTATTCTGTATTGCATAACTGCTGAGATGTAATAACAATCCACAGGAAGTGTAATTCATAAATCTTCGTTAAAATAATACCACTGATGAAAGCTGTGTGAATGCCATCCTTTAAATATTTGACTGGCACAGTTAATAATAATAAACATGCAGAATGCTGTGATGGCTAAACAGCTTTTCCATGCAAGCGATCGCGGGTTAAAGTACTGTTCGAAATTGTACCTAAAATCAGTTCGTATTTGTACCTCGAGCTAGTTTTTGTAAATTATACATAGTTGCAAATTCCGCTCACGAATGACCATTGTTGTGCCAATGACTTACATATTAAAGACTATGCTATTTGTTGGTATGAGTTAAAAATTGGTCCTCAACAATGTATTCCAATAACACAACGTGGGATTATAAGCAATTTTATAACATGCCATTTGTCCAGCATGGAGTTCTTACCTTCGATTGGAAAATAATATTTTATGGCCGAATGAGTCAACTTAAAACAACATTCTCGCGGATACAGATCAACAAAACAATCAGTATGGACGCTATATAATTTAAGAAAGGTTGGCTAACATTTGAAACCCAAAAATGGATAAAAATCTTAGTCCGTTCAGAATTGTACCATGTTCGAAAATGTACCACCTTACCCTAGTGGGTTAAAGGGATGACAGCAAGATCACCTACGCCTTACTCTGTAGAGTCGTGCTTACTATTTAAGACTGAAATTAACCGATATAAAAGATGAGAATTAATTTCCAAATTTGAAGTTAGAGCACAAGTTCCTCCAACTGTAAAAACTGTCCCATTCTGCCTACTTACGGAGTTTCTTTTCCTCGATATTAATTTCTTTTTGAGATCAGCCGAGGATAACAAGTGATTGCAAGTGCACCTTAAAAATGTTTGAGATAGGATGAAGTGTGCTTTCATAAGTCAAAATAGGATGCCTATCATTATGGGTTTGTGAGGAGTAATATAGTAACTAACGCTATCTTTACTGCTTAAAACGCATAGGTGGAGAATCAGTGGAAATTTATAAAAGTGTACAATAAAAAATTATTTGAAGAGTAGAAAGTTGTCGCTAATAAAACTGAAAATGATACTTTACTTTAATACTTGAAGGTAACCTAATCACTTATTCAGTATCTATGTTTACGTACTTGTACACAACTCTAACACTTAACGAAGACATAAAAGCAACATCTGGTCTCGACTGTTATACTCGTATTTGTTGGTTCTTTTCTTCATCCTCAATCACTGCCTTCAGCGATACGGCTAACATAATATCAGATGTATCGGCATAATTTGAGCTTACTCGATTTGGGAAATAAGCGGTGGTAAGTTACTGAGTGTATTCAAAATTATTTCTTCCCAACATAGATTAATTAGTACTATATTTTATTAGGGATAATATTTCAGCTCAGTTTAATGTAGAAGGGATAACTGTTATCCAATAATGCGGCTGAAAGGTGACCGGGGGAAATATTTTGTTTTAATAGTGGCGACACAACTACAGAATCTAACAGAAATAGAGGAAGTTTTTATCACTACAGACAGAAAGAGAGTTTACCGACACTTAATTTCCTACAGAATCTTATAATCTAATTAGACAATTTGTTTAACTATACCCTAAAATATTTTTATAGAATAAATTACCTTTAGATTGGAATAAAATAACTATAATGATGTGTTTCTTTTATTTAGAATATGCAAATTGCAATCCAAAACTAGACATCAAAGTGCTTCTCATTTCTGCATTATCTCGTTAAGATCAAACTCTTAAACGATGTTTACACCGTATAGGATTATAGATGATTAACTACCACAGAGTTAGGAAAGAGAAATAAATGCGTGAGTGTATTTTTTTTTTTTTTTTTTTTTTTTTTTTTTTTTTTTTTTTTTTTTTTTTTTTTTTTTTGTGTGACATGACCGTTGGTTACATGAGAGACCGGACGGCTGGATGATTGGATAGAAGAGCGGAGCACAAAAACAATATGACAAAGTCTGGTCTGCCAACTCCACTAAAGGTGCTGCCCTAGGGAATTTCAGAGCAAATGAAAAAGAAACAAAACTCCCAGGCCCATTGTTTTCATCTCCCAACACAAAAACGCTCTTGTCTAGCTGCAAAGCGTTTTCCAATGCAATCGCTCTCGCTTATTGTCTTAGCAAACTTGAAGAATCTTACTCTGATCCCCTTGACCCTACTTCAGCATCTCATGTGTCACCTCGAAAAACAACTTGTGAAGTATATGAAAGAAACAAGCCGCCCTACCTAACAGATTTTTTTGAGGACGATTCTGGGATTCTAAACAGAAAACGGCGAGATTAAAATTTTTAAGGACTCATCTTTAAACCGGGGTACTCCGTGGCGAAGTTTGTTGAGGCACAGCGCTACATTCCGAAAGGTCGCGGGTTTGATTCCCGATGCGGTAATTTTTTTTTCAATTGTCCCAGGTCAATTCTGGTCCTGAGGTCGACTCAGCCTCTAACAGAAATTGGTACCAGGAGCAATCCGGGGATAAAGGCGGTCAGTGAGAAAGGATGACAACCTGACACCCTGTATATGCTGAATGCCTATTAAAAAAAATCCGGGAGCCCCAACAAAAACAAATAAAAACAAGACGAAAACAATAAATTAGCAGAAAAGGCATTGAAAAATAAAACAAACTCTGAAAACAGATGAATCTGTACAGTTTCCCAGGAGAAATGGATCAAAAAGGAATTCAGAAATAGGTACGGTATGTACGAAAATAGAAACTTAGCCTATATATTGTAATAAGTAAGACAGACAATAATAAAAATAAAGAAAATGCAAGTAAAATAAAAATAGAACAAAGAAAAACAGAAAGAGGGGAAAACACCGAGAGAAGTTATGAATGTAATCAGTCAAGGAAGAAAGAACTTGCCTTTTTATAAAGGCAAAGAGGAATTCAGCTCCCTAGTGTGAAAACTAAAATCCAGTTGAAAGCTCACGACTCCAGTACCAATACAAGCTGGAATTTCCGAACAAATCAATATAGAATTTATTTAAACTCTTTATTAAATATTGTCTTTGAACGCGATATTTCATTTTCAATCCCTTTTTATTCTAGTTCCTTTGAAGCGTACATATGTAGCACATCAATCGCAACCTTTGAGCTTCTTTTAATTAAAACAAATAAAGGAAAGGCTACCACGCAAAAATAATATATTGACATAGATATATAAGCATTCATGAGCCACAGATTATTGTCTCTGTTGGACACTACATGAGAATCTTATAGGAGAAAAATTCCTCCGGCACTGGGACTTGAACCCAGGACCTTTGGCTATTCGCGCCAATACTCTACCAACTGAGCTAAGCCGGAGCTCAATTCACAGCGCCAGATGGAACTTCTCTCCTATGACTGATTGCCCTAATGGTCTACCTCACAGACAGACAAGTTATGTCATATGCAGTACTGTGAGGCACACTAAGTAGTGATTTTTTTGTGACCGGGCTCCCACAGTTATTGTACAGTTAACATTCAAGATAGATATATAAGCATTCATGAGCCACAGATTATTGTCTCTGTTGGACACTACATGAGAATCTTATAGGAGAAAAATTCCTCCGGCACTGGGACTTGAACCCAGGACCTTTGGCTATTCGCGCCAATACTCTACCAACTGAGCTAAGCCGGAGCTCAATTCACAGCGCCAGATGGAACTTCTCTCCTATGACTGATTGCCCTAATGGTCTACCTCACAGACAGACAAGTTATGTCATATGCAGTACTGTGAGGCACACTAAGTAGTGATTTTTTTGTGACCGGGCTCCCACAGTTATTGTACAGTTAACATTCAAGATAGATATATAAGCATTCATGAGCCACAGATTATTGTCTCTGTTGGACACTACATGAGAATCTTATAGGAGAAAAATTCCTCCGGCACTGGGACTTGAACCCAGGACCTTTGGCTATTCGCGCCAATACTCTACCAACTGAGCTAAGCCGGAGCTCAATTCACAGCGCCAGATGGAACTTCTCTCCTATGACTGATTGCCCTAACTTGTCTGTCTGTGAGGTAGACCATTAGGGCAATCAGTCATAGGAGAGAAGTTCCATCTGGCGCTGTGAATTGAGCTCCGGCTTAGCTCAGTTGGTAGAGTATTGGCGCGAATAGCCAAAGGTCCTGGGTTCAAGTCCCAGTGCCGGAGGAATTTTTCTCCTATAAGATTCTCATGTAGTGTCCAACAGAGACAATAATCTGTGGCTCATGAATGCTTATATATCTATCTTGAATGTTAACTGTACAATAACTGTGGGAGCCCGGTCACAAAAAAATCACTACTTAGTGTGCCTCACAGTACTGCATATGACATAACTTGTCTGTCTGTGAGGTAGACCATTAGGGCAATCAGTCATAGGAGAGAAGTTCCATCTGGCGCTGTGAATTGAGCTCCGGCTTAGCTCAGTTGGTAGAGTATTGGCGCGAATAGCCAAAGGTCCTGGGTTCAAGTCCCAGTGCCGGAGGAATTTTTCTCCTATAAGATTCTCATGTAGTGTCCAACAGAGACAATAATCTGTGGCTCATGAATGCTTATATATCTATCTTGAATGTTAACTGTACAATAACTGTGGGAGCCCGGTCAAAAAAATCACTACTTAGTGTGCCTCACAGTACTGCATATGACATAACTTGTCTGTCTGTGAGGTAGACCATTAGGGCAATCAGTCATAGGAGAGAAGTTCCATCTGGCGCTGTGAATTGAGCTCCGGCTTAGCTCAGTTGGTAGAGTATTGGCGCGAATAGCCAAAGGTCCTGGGTTCAAGTCCCAGTGCCGGAGGAATTTTTCTCCTATAAGATTCTAATATATTGACAGCTTCATGTGTGGCAGTCATGAATAAGTTTAGTAATTCGTTCAGCTCAAACCCTGGGTTTACCACTTTTAACTATATATTACAGAAGATGGTTATGCTACAAAATATGCAAACATGAGATTTATTCACTTTCTTAAAGCTATTTACAACTTTTGTTTACTACGAGCTTCATAACCTGTACTCTTCACCGAATATAGTAAGGGTGGCGTGCACCAAACTCATGCCATTTACTCTTTTAGTAAACCTTACTTCTTTAGTTCTAACTACTTTAGTAAGCTACTATTTTAGTAACCGTACTCTTTTAGTAAGGACGGCGTGCACCAACCAGGAGTAAACTAAACTCGGCGGCTTTCAACATAGAGGATTGTACTAAAGAAGTAAAAATTTTATTTACTCCCAGAGTAAATGAACTTACTCCACAAGTGGTGGAGAGCACCAACACGGAGTACGTTACTAATGTAGTAAGTTGTGGAGTAAATAAGGCCAATATTTACTCCTACTCAGGGGGTGGAGTAAAGTTGTGTAGTAAGTGTGTTCTGTGGCATTTGCGTGAGTTATGAGTTACATATCACATTAAATGGATTACATAGTTCAAACTGAGGATAAGTTATTGAGATGAAGAAGGTGGTATACCAAAAATGAGAGTTGTGGCAGGTGATTTAATAAATATTAAGCGAACCACACCTAGTAGGGCATTTAATAACGTAAATAATTAAGCTCATAAATCCATACATGAAATTTTGGCGTTTGGAAGAAACGATGTCAGATTCTTACTACATCCATGTGATTTCAGCCAGTCAAATGTGGAAATATCATTGCGGAGAGCGATCCAACTAGGAAGACGTCCACCAAAGGTGAGGGGGAGAGTGAGTGGAAGGGTCGTTTGCATTGCACGGTATAAGGAGCGCATGTGCTCTCAAATATCTTCCTAGCTGGATCGGTCTTTAGATGCTGCAGTTCTCCCTAACTTTGGGTTAGAAAACGACGATGTATTTCAAGCTAATCCTATGGATACAGATATCGGCGAGGTATAGTATATTTCAATAAATGAAAGCCTCCGTTCTTGGAGCTACCCAGAAAACACTTCCCCCTGCTACTTAACCATAGAGATTACTAAACAATAGGTGATTCTCATTGTTAAACGATTTAATGTAATTATTGTAAATTAATTTTATTGCATTACACTTCTATAGCTTAACTTAAAGCACAACATTGCGAATGCCAGAATTATAATAATAATTATAAGAGCTAAAAGTTCAATAGTTGCACCCGCAGTGTTAATTAATAATATGTCCTTTTTTCTGACCCAGGTGTAAAAATGTCCAAACAGGCCACGTCGGAAGAAAATTTGGCTGACTCTGGGATTAGCGTACATTGAGAAGGGGACACATTGTAAAACCATTCCTTAAAGACTCCCCAAGTCTCGAATGGTGGAGTGAGACGAGACTTTCATGTTTGGGAATAAACTATAGCAGATGCTGCAGGTCTATAGTATGCTGCTAACTATTTTAATTAACCCTGTGGGCAGGAAAGTGAGAAGCATTATAAACTATATAGAAAAAAATGCCAACATGAGTGCCGAAAATTTTTTTTAAGAAGGGAGGTTGAAGCTGCACAGGATCTAGAGAAGTAGTCACTGAAATTATTTTTAAACACACAACCATCTACATAATTATTATTGGAGTTCATAGCTTCCGGAATATTGTTCCGCCATTTTTTGTTTAAATATTACATTTCTCAGTTGTAATATTATTATTTTTATAAGGTAATATTTTTTAAGTAAATGTTCTGTGCATTTGAAAAATGACAGAAACATAATGCCCCTTATTAGTTTTGTTATCCTTTTTATCCCCCTCTTTTTCATGATTTTGTGTAATACTTCTTATTAATATTGTTAAACAGTCAATAAGTGTTAATAATTCATTATAGTGAGATTTATGATAAACAACTGTAGAATAATTGATTTATCGTTTTTGGGGAAGAATATGTAACTTTAGGAAGTATAAATATTTTAATATATTTTAGAACTTTATTATTATTATGAGAGAAATAATTATAATATTGACAGTGAATCAATTATGAAAATCAGCTGGAAATTCCAATTGTTTGCATTATAATACAGAAATAGTTTGCAAAAAAATTGTAATCACAGTACCCTAACGTAGGCTACTAAACTGAAAATATTCAATTGAAGGAATTAAAATTAGTAATGAATAAAACATTACTATTAGATCTATTTTAAAACATGAAGATTGTCATTAGTAATATTTGGAACAACCCAAATTCATATTCATTGTTTCAGCGAACCTTTCCTTTTCATTATCTGGCACTTGAATAATACTGGCAATTGAAATGCACGTGTTCTGCTGCGCTGCACTAACGTTTCTGCTCTGTTCTGCGCAGAATTCGACTACTTCTTTAGTAAAAATCGTTTACTACTTTAGTTACAACTAAAGAAGTAACTATCAATTGAGCTCTCCAACACCAACTAAAAGAGTAAGTTACTAAAAGAGAAGCACTTAAGTAGTAAATCTAAGACGGGAACCTGACGCAACAAAAACCGGTTTGTCTGTCTCACTCTAGCATATTACTCGTATGACTTAAAGAGTGAGACAGATGTACTGGTTCTTGTATACTTTAGGTCTCCGTCTTAAATTTACTACTTTAGTTTGGTTTACTCCTGGATTGTGCACGCCACCCTAAGAGTAATTAAATCACGAAGTATGAAATGGGCTGGACGTGTTGCGCGCATGGGCGAGGAAATTACATAGGCTATTTAAAAATATACAGTATATTGGCTGGGAGACCCGAAGGGAAAAGACTGTTTGGAAAACCTAGACGTAAGGCAATATCAGAACAGATTTAAAGAAAACAAGTTTTTCGAAGTGCAGTTGCAAGGAGTTAGCACAGAATAGGGTTGAAAGACGAGGCTCATATACGCAATGAACCTCTGGGTTCCATAAAATATATAATATTCCTTCAGCTTGCTTAGGGGTTGTCTATTGTCATTGTGAAGGAGTATAAGTAATTACACGAGGTAACTATCAGCTTATTGAAAAAAAAAAAAAACCTTCTCTATTATTGATCCCATTCTAGTTTGATCCTAGTCAAAACAAAGGGGAGGAGAACTCACAGAGAGTTCGCGGAATATTCGTATCATGTGACAAAACGTGATTGGTTAATGTCATTAGCATGCGCCATTAGCAGGGTGTGGCTAACGAGTGTTCCTAAGTTCATGCAACAATAATATCAACATTTACACGTGAAATAACAAACTCTCACTGGCATCGTCATCATTATAGTATATCAATTAGCAAACAAAACAAAGGATTCATTGTTCACGACGACCCTGCGGGTCAGTTGTACTGAGAATAAACAAACTAACATAAACACGGTGAACACGTGCGGGCTATGACAGCCACGCGTCTTTGTTTTGAACAGGATCGTTCTTAAATGGGATAGAGAATAGCAAGAAAGTTTCTTTAAATTCTTAGGATTGCTTTTTCAGTTTCTTAATTTTATGGAGTTTCGGTGAAGTGGTATAGACCCCTCAATTGACTACTGGAAAAAGAAACCTCTTTCTTTATTCTTTAAATTCCTGGATTATATTTAACTTTGTAAAATAATTTCTGTGTCCTCCTTAGTATTAAAAAATTCCGGATGCGTTTATAGGACAAAACTCCATAGCTAAGCCTATACACACTTACATTGAACGATGCATAATACGTACAGAATACTTGGCAAATCAGCGTACGGATGTGGTTACTATTTTTGTCAGTAAACATTCCCTGCACCATAAAACCACAAAAGAAATAGAATAAACCACAGAGTAAAGAAACACTATCCTTTAAATAATTAAATAAAACTGCCTATCTTATGATGGTATTCCTAATTTGACCTCAAATTTTGTTCCCCTGATAAAATATGTCGTTGGGAATAAGAATTTATTTATAATTGACTGTAAAATTGTTTTATATACAACCTTAGCTATTAAGCGTGTTTTTAAAACTGTAAAACACCTATAATAAACTTTCTGTTCTACATGATTGTGTAAGAGAAATGTGTATTGACTTTGAATAATACTGAAAGAAGAGATTTAGAATAGGAGTGTTGACATCAGGTTATTTCAAAGAATTAAGCCTACATGTATTAACTATTGTTTTCTCCAGAAAGAAATTTCAATACGTTAATTGCACACTGTGCAATACTTTGCTCAAACTTAATTATATATATATACACATTGATACATATGATTTTATTTTGAAACAAGATGTATTAATGAAAATTTTCCAAGGTTTTGAGGAAAGATATGAAGACTAAGAACCCCGATTCAGGGTTGAGTTTTGGAGCCGAATATTAGCAATATTGGCTACATTATTTAAAAGAAATATCCAACGAAAGTGATTTGTTTATTCACCAATAAAATAAAAGCGATATAATAATATATAATGCTATTTGTTCAAATTAATACAGAATTATTATGAAAATTGCTATAGCCTATTGGTCAATTCAGTTATTATTGTTGTTGTTGCTAGGACGTCGCCAGTCAGGAATTTTAATAAGGGGGAGAAACTCAACGTAATTCCAAACACAACTATTCTTACTTATTAGGCTAAACTATACAGTAGTCTACAATATTAAGAATTTATTACTATTATAAACAATAATAGTGATATTACGGCAGTAAATTAAACAACTGTACTGTGAATTAGATTCTCAATGAGGTTAATCCAAATTCAAGCGGTCAGTTATGAGGCAGGTATCATTGTTTTACTATCAATAATTGAAAATAAATTTCAAATAACTAAATACATAAATATTCAAATAGTTTCCCGATCCCTACTTTTGAACACCAGCTGTATTCGACGAGGCTGCAAAGATTTCAAATTAAAATTATGTCCTTCTGAGCAACAGCTTCGGTGAAAGATTGCTATAAATCATAAGAGTTATAATTGTATACTTGCTAAACTCAGTACATTTTTTTTATTCTCCCACCAACAACTTCAGTTTGACAGAGACAAAGAGTAGGCCTACCGAAAGAATTAATGAGGCCAGAGAGCATTCCAGAGGGGGATACTGCCCCCTTGCCCCCCATGCGTACGCCCATGATTAGGGTTAGGGCAAAAACACTTAATATAAAGTATCTTTTGCTACATTTATGATATGGCGATATTTTGGCTACTTTTTGTTCTGAAACGGGCTACATTGGTGTGGGAAAACCTGGCAACCCTGCCCCGATCTATATTTAAAGGAATTTGAGCAAATATTTTATTCAGTGAGAAGGCGATTTGACTACTCATAATTATCCAGAATAAATTCATTTGAATGGCTTAAATTAATATTGAAGGGACTCAGGCCAAGAACACAATCGACTTTTCGAGTTAAGAATTAATATAAAATTGGCAAGCAACACTTGAATCACTTGGTACTAGCGCGGTCTTGTGATCGAACGAGTCCATTCTTGGCACACTACACAGGGGTACAAGGCTTTGTGGTTGGTTGCAGAGATCCTCACATAAACAATCTCTTCACTAGGGGAAGGATGCCATACTAAAGGGGCACGAAAGAAGAATTAATAATTCTGAAGGGCATTACTAACAAGTAATACTTGTGTACAGAAAAAAGATTTTCAGTATGTTCGATCCTCATGCCAATCAATGAATTTAAGCATGTACAATATACAAAAGTGGAAAACAGAGTAACATGAAAATATTGTTCACCTTCTGAAGCGTATATAGCTCTCCAAATTAATAACTATGCCTGATTTGAGGGCAGGCGCGTACTTACGTCACGTGTATAGGTAGAGCGTCATTCCTCAGCTGATAAGACCGCATTTAAAATCTGATGTTGATAGCATGAGGCAAATCCTCTCCAGCGCATATTTGTCGCAATTTAGAGATGCATAAAATGACGTCTGTAATAAAAGAAACATAGCTTCAAAGAACTGATGTAGAATAGGGCTTGCCAAACAATGGCCCGGGGGGCAGAAACAAGCGCGCGGTGTTGAGTTGTTAATGGGTCAGTGAATTGTAACATGCTGCCCAACCATCCGCGTCATACCGCGCTCATATAGCAAATTTCAACCAATTGAATTGTGAATCTACTGCTTTTAGCCAATCACAGAGAGGTTTGCATTTCCGTTAGGTAACCGATTAAATCTAATCTTCCATATGACATCGGGAATAATAATCAGTACTGTATTCCTACTGTAATGTAACTATCGTATGATAATTTAATAAAATGAGAACAAAGATAATTAACGAACTCATGATATAAACAATAACAACTAAAGCAATCCATAGGCATAACAGGAATAGCCATCTTGGGCTTCACGTGATTTGTATTCATGATTTTAGTAGTCTAGTGTTTATAAATTGTAATCTTAAAAATATAATATATAGATAATAAAGCTTTATTAATGCGTAAAGTTAATCTCAAAAGTTCATTTAATTAGAATTCGACAATATTATACAGTTATAAAACACAAAAACTTCCCAACAAGGCTGACCAACCTACAACTATAGCCAAAGGTTCGTAATTTGTATATTTATTTATTAAATTCATTTCCACATTTTATATTTGCAAGAATAGGTTATTCGCTGATTAATTTTCAATGTAAATCTAAAATACCAAGTGTAAGGTTATAAAACTGTAGAATGTTTAAAATTCTGTGCTTATTCTAGGCTATAAAGCATTTATTGTACTTAAAGGGTAATTTACTACATTTAAATGTATTAAGCATTTAAGAATTGTTAATATATGTAATGACCCTATACGTTAACCCAGAAATATGGTTAATGAACATCCCATCCGTTACCCCAGAAATAGTATTAACTTTACATAACCCTAACCTGCACACATTTACAATAGTAAAAGAAAGTCAAAAACCCTATGAAATGCTTGTTTGTAATATTGAAACAAAAAACTAGATCAACATTGAAACTAAAACTAACCAAAAAAGAAATCATAGGTATGTATTACATGACTCAACTATAGATCAAAACTTAATGACGCTGAAAAACGAATGTACAGCGGAAGGCTGTAAAATATATAAGACAGAATCGGATTTACTAAAATTTCCAAGACCTTAAAACATACCTGGAAATAAAGTAGTTAAACCATCTTGGTAACAGCACCACAGACACACCCACTTAAAATTGAACACCACAGAGAATTACTTGACGACAAACGGCCGTGATGGAAAAAAAAAAAAAAAGACTATGAAATTAAAAGGGTGTGTTCAGAAAGCATATGGCAATATTTGAAAAGAGAAAAGGCGAAACACATGCAACATTATAGCCACGTGTAAGCAAAGTGAAAACCATAAATAAACAAAATAAACCAAAACACAAGTAAACCGAATTAGCCAAACAAAACGCTTGGAAATACAGATAGGCCTAACTAAAGAAAATTAATTAACAAAGAGAACTGACCAGGAGTCGTTTAATGGATGACTCATAACCAAGAACTATTTAATGTCACAATGCTCTTTTACGTATATTGGAGAGTTTCGTGACGACTTGAAAACAAACCGGTTCCTTTGTCAGGTGAAAGTTTGATTATGCATCTTAAGCACAAACAGAAATTTAATTTGTATCAAAAAGCAAAAGAAATTTAGCATTGAGTATAGTGATTATAAAGCATAACATCTCAAATATATAACATAGCCTAACGTAGGTGTATATATATTTATATATGTGTATATATATGTGTGTATATATATGTATGTATATATGTATATATATATATATAATAGAGTCTGCTTGTCTTTATTACGTATAATGAGCATTCCAAATGAATGAGTAATCATAAGTATTTAATTATGATGTTAACCTGAAAAAACGCTTTTTTTAGCCAGTTCTTTTTCTGTATTGAATGCAGCAAGAGTGCTTTGTGCCACACGCAACATAAGGGCTGTCCAATCCAACCAGCAGCTATTTCTAAAATTTTACTGCCGTATGACATATGCCTCGAAGCTCTATTCGACGGATTTCAATAGAAATAGGAAGCTACTATACTGCACCTATAATTTCTGCATCTTAAATTTAAAAATGGGTTTGAAATCCAGGCTTTTAATATTATCCTTATCACACAAGTTTAAGAAGATAACGTATAACAGTACCTGAGTGCTAAGTAAGTTGCCTGTTTTCAGTTGCCTGGTATGCTTCCAGTTACAAATCAGCTTCTTAAATTAGTAGCAGGCTATAAAAGCTAATTTGTATGTATGCAATCTTTTATACTTAGAACATGCACAGATAAACAAATTCTTATAGTAATTAAAAATTAACTTACCTTGCTGCTCTTCTCTGACAGGGGTATCTATACACTGAAAGAAAATTTAAATAAAAACTTGTACAAGAAAATAATAATTCTACGTAACAATTTATTGCTAGTCCCGCCACCAATATATTATAGCCTTCCACCTTGCACTTAAAAAATCTACCCTTCACCTCAAACCCTATAGCAAATATCTCCAGACAAGAACAACGTACTCTTGAATTATATGTATACATATGAAAGCACAGTTCAAATATAGAAAGTTCATAAAATTGAAAATAATTATTGATTTTTCTGCCGCGGTACTGATATAAAATAGAATATTCAAAAGTTATGTCCACTGTTGAACTTTAGCCTACACAGAGTCTATAAGACTTCCATTTCAATAATTTAGAAAGGGCGGTATGCTCACGTTTTTAATATAACGTTCTTCAAGAACCTTGGAGTATCTTTGTAGCTGATAATCGACACGAAATGAACGCTAATTTTTCAGGCTTCAATTTAAAGGAGAAGTTATTCACGTCAAAGGCTACTTTCAGGATTTCTCAAATCATTAATTTATTTTCTTTACTCTAGATGACATAATTATTTTATAGCAAATTTTCTCTTCTAGTACGTATTTTTAACGGACGAAATTAATATTATAGTTGAACCATCAAGAAAATTAACAGTAATAAAATTAAACTAAACTCCCCGGCTGTATATCCCTTGAGGGAGTAGGCCTACCATCCCACAGCTGCGTAATCAACCGTTAAGTAGACGGCAAGATTATAGGGCGTTAGTAATGGTTTCCGTGACCGGAAACATTACTTCTCAATCAAGGAGTTGTTGTCACGAGGCTAAGTGCACCCCATTCCAAGCCTTCTTACCTCAGATAGGTGCGAGGAAGTACTGGGGATCGAAACCGGACCTGCTGATCCGTAGCTAGCGATGATAACCACGAGACCACACAGGCAGTCTTAACAGCAATAAACATAATATAAAACAAAGTATGGGTAAAGTATAAACATTCTAACGGCTGATAATCTACAGTTCGAAATGATTACCTCATGACATTTCTGTAGAAAATTTTAAATATATATATATTTCTCAGAATGGCTTCGTAACTCAATTTTATAAAGGGATTCCGTTTTGCAGGAATTCTGTTAAGTATCTATTACTTCTGTCAGTAAAATTTAGACAATTTTCTTACAGAAAAACAGATTTGTTGATAGCCCATTACAATGCTTTCATCTAAATATTTTTTTACCAAAATTTCATCGGAGGACCTCTTGTTTTTAACAGCAGTAAACAAATAATCGCTTCTTGGATAATTAATATGATGCGCATATTTAGGAGACACTGATTTAGTCTAAATATGTTTGAAAATAATGATTGTTGCAATAAAAAATAACAAGCAAAAATCTGATCCATTCATAAATAACAATGACGATGAATTTATTTTTATTCCTGAGTAGGCCTAAGTCTGGAAATAATTGCCAGAGAAGGTATTTTTGTCATACCTTAAAGTAAAAATAATCTTGAGAAACGCTGTTGTATCCTTGTTTACTTCAGTTCCATCACATGCAACTGACGTTCTAAGTTATACCAATCTTGTGTTGTTGTTTATAATTTGTGGTGCAGATAGTTGTTTCTTTCCAGATTGAAGTGCTCGAACAAATTTCACTGTATTCACACGGGATGTAAAAGCGAGTTTATAACCTGCGGGTACCTGAATTAACGACCTCACTACTTGGTTTTGGCTAGAGAAATAACTTTTTAACGAGTTTTTCGTCTTTGGATATTAATTACACGAATTGAGGGAAGTTTCACTGAAATATGTCTGTTTCGTTTATGGCAGTTAGATGGATGTTTCGGCATGAATTATAGGTCTCTGTATGCAATATTTACAAGAATGGTTGAGTGTTCGTGGTGTGAATGGATGATAATAAAGTTTGCTGGCTTGAATATCCTCTCACAAAAGTTTTTCTTTCTAAATATAAAGCTCGGCTGATTCTCAGGTCTATTTGAAGTTTATATTCACGAATTGAGCGAAGTTTAATCAAAATATTCTTATTCATTAGTCATTACAAACTGGACTTCTCCACTGTATTTGAAAGAAGTGACGCACTGGATTTTCAGTACTGTTACTTTCTGTATGTATGGAAAGTTCAGTTGAATGCACTTTTCAAGAGTTGAGTGAAGTGGTACCGATATTAACAGCTTGGCTGTTGTCTCCACTCTGTATTGAGAAATGTCTATATGAAATATATTCTTGTGGGAGTGGTTGATCCCGTTTGTTGGCGGCGCGCTGTTTCTTGAGCTTGAGGTACCCCAACACGGACACTAACACTATGAACACTACGAATCCCATACAACTTCCCACAATCAATCCCAATCTCCTTGTGAGGATGGAGCCTTCCGGCACTCCGTCGGCGATGGCAGGTGCCTCAAGAGTCCGCACTTCCGTACAGCGAGTGGATGGAGAGTCGTTCAGCAGAGGATGGGTGGTGTTTCCCCCCATTGCCCAGTTGCCCAGCCCCACAACACAGATGAGGTAGCGAGTGTCCGGGGATAGCTTTCCCAACTTGACTGTGCGAGCGCCTCGCTCCAGAAGTTTTCCACGAACCTGCAATTTAAACAATTTGCTAATGACACTGTTATAATTTTGATTTCGGTACTTTTTAAAAATAGTTATAGGGACATCTGGAATTATTTGTTTATTTGAAATTATGTATTGTGCTAACATATTTTGTGTATTTTGTTCATTTGACTTGAGCAACAGTTCGAATTTAAAATATGTGACATGCTTTATCACAGAAACAATTATCATATGAAATAGATTACAGCCCCATAGAAATATTTCACTTAAACTGAGAATATTATAGTTAATTTTCCTTTCAACCTAAAATCTCATGCCTGACGTCAGAACAACATTTATAACTTACTTTCACATTAGATTTCCATGTTTCGAAGTTGCTTCAAATAAAATTACATTAATTCCAAGATATAATTTATTATTAATTTACTAATGTTTGTTCACGTCATTCCCTTGATGGCCTTATCAAAAAAACACAAAGAACAATTGAACGAAAACTTCGCTATTAGGTCTTAAAGTGTTAAGCTGAAACCTATGCAACTTACATTTATTATTAAAGTGTCTATGTGTAAGTTTCATACATATTATGTTTTTCTCATAAGGTTTCTTTAACAATTTTGCTTAACAATAATATGTACTTTACAGATCAAGACTAAATACATATCCTGATTATGGAATAATAACTCTGGAAGGTTTCAACGAAAGAAAAAATAGTGGACTGAAAGTAATATTATATAATATTTAAATTAATGCAATTTTACTATTGATAAATTCTCACATAAATATAGTAATTACTGGAAATTTGGGACAAGTTATGCTTCTAAAATTTACTTACATTCTTGTCGAATAAACTAATCTTCTGGAAAATTTGGCAGCTATAGTGATTTTTTAATGTACGCTGAGATTAATGAATTAATCATGAGAATTGGTTTATAGTTCGAACATGTCGCCATCAGAAATTGTGAATGTCGGTAATTAATTAGACTATAAATTGTCAATATGTAAGTATAGGAAATTGGATATAGGTATACCTATAATGAACTGCTGATATTATTTATTACACATGTAAGGACCAAAGACTTTAGTATTTTCATAAAGTAAGACACTTACCGCATCATTCCTGTCGAGCGCGTGATAGGCAACACGGTATCCATGCAAGCCTGAGTGGTTGCGGCTCTGCCAGGAGACAATCACGCTGAACGGTTGTATGTCTTGAATGGCGAGCTTGAGCACTAGAGGTGTGGAGCAGAACCTAGGAGGTTCCAGATCCAGAAAGAGCAGTCCTCTGAGTTCTGGCGGCTGTTCACACCGGAGCCCACGAGTGGTGAGACCCACCAGCTTCTGATGGTCCCTCAACCACTCCCAAAGCTCCTGAGAGTCACAACTACAGTGAAGTGGGTTTTCCTCAGTGCGAAGACTCCGGATCTGAGTCTCTAGAGGACGGAAAGCGCTAAGTGGCAATTTCTCCAGGTAGTTTCTACTCAGATCCAAAAGCCTTAACTTTTTAAGAGGTCTAAATGCATCATTCGCCACTGAGGAAATCCAATTACCGTACAAATGCAGTTCTGCAAGGTTCTCCAGATACCTAAATGTCCATTTGGCCACACGAGTCACCTGATTGAATGACAGATCCAAGATCTGCAAGGCTTTGAGATCTTGTGGAAATTCTTCCAGTTCTTTGAGCTTGTTGTGTGTAAGGTTCAGTAACCTCAAGTGACTTAGACCTTGCAGTCTTTCCTGTGGAAGAAGTTCTAGTTCATTCACCCCCAGATCCAGTGTCAAGAGATTCGGAAGACTCCTAAAGGCTCCCGGAGAAACCCTAGAGATCCTATTCTGATCCAGGAACAGATGAAGAAGCGCTGGGAATGCTTCGAAGTCTTTGCTGGTGACGATGGTGAGGTTGGTGCCGCTGATGTGGATTTCTTGAAGGCTAGGGTACAACCGGACGGATGACAAATCGTGAATTCTTGACAGTGGATTTCCGGTGAGGTTCAGCCAACTAAGACCTGGGAGATTGAGAGCTGCTGTAGGTATTTGTCTGAACTTGTTCTTGGCGAGGTCCAGTCTTCGCAAGGAATGTGACAAATGGAAGAAATTTGCTGGAAGTGCTGCAAGCGCATTACCACTCAAATCCACGCTCAGTAGTTGAGAAATGTTTGCTGAAGCGAAACCGGACAAAGAAGATATGGAGTTTGCACTGAGGTCTAGTTCACGCAGGCGTGATAGTCCGCCTAATTTGGAGATGTCGACAGAAGCCAACATATTTCCTGAAAGCGACAACACTTCTAACGAGCTTACATTCCCCAAAGATGAGTAAGGTACTTCCAGGAAGGAGTTGCGACCAAGGCGCAATTCTCTCAGTGACTTAAGATTTGAGAACACTTCGCGGCTGAGAGTCTTGAGTCTGTTGTCGCACAGCTCCAGGTGAGCCAAGTCTTTGTTGGAACTGAGTAGAGCACGTGGTAGCTTTGTGATTTGCGCATTGTTGAGGGCCAGATACTGTAGGGACGGTAGGCCTTCTAATGCGTTGCCTTGCACAGCACTCAAGTTGTTACCAGACACTCTGAGCACACGTAGACCTGGGATGTCCAGTTGGCGCAACGAGGAAGCACTCAGTTTGTTTGACTCAAGGTTCAACTCGTTCAGATTGTTCAGACCTCTGAAAGCACCGCTGTCTATTCGAGTCACTGAACAATTCCTTAAGTTCAACAGCCTGATAGGAAGCCCTTCCTGTAACACAAAACAAAATTAAGAGAGTCTATGCATGCACGAAATAGACGCATCTAAAACGCTATTTCTATAACTTTAAAAGTGAAGGAATCTGAATTAAGAACAAGTAATCTTTTGTTAAGCCAAAAGTAGGTACATAGGTTAGAATAGGGATAGATATGCAGATAAGAAGTTAGAACAGGCAAGCAGGTAAATGAGGCAGGCTTGAAGAACGCGTAAAATGTTGAACCTATGGCTCGTTTAGTTTGGATCATTTTATGTGGAAAACAGCCGTCTTCTCATGAGTGAAAAGAAAATCCTACTTATGCGGTAAGTTACCAAACATGTGATATTGCAGTAACTGGAACATGTGGGCTTCCCGTATGTTTCACATAACGAAACAATATGACTGTATATATATATTAGTATCTTTCATTCTGAAATCAGATTTGAATATTTAAATAGAATGAAAAATTATATAAAACTGAAAAAGGAAGAATGAGGCGATAAATGTATATAGACACACCCACTGATATAGTGAAAAGAAATCTATTTCATGTGAATTTTATAATAAACCTTGCCAATGTGTTTTATAAATACAAAACTGGAAGAAAAATAAAATGAAATATTTTTTCCTCCAGAAATATACCGATAATTAAAAATTATCCTGAATAGTTTAAGACTTAAAGAATTAAATAAAATAGCACATTATGCAAGAAGGCTAAGATACGAGTATGTTTATGAAACGAGCAATGCGAAATGTTTAAGTTTTGAGAATTTAGATTCACTTAAACAAACAGTCACTCTTCAGCGCGCCATTACGTTCGTATTATTTGGTTGTAGTTCTTGTCTTCTGCAACAGATGGCAGCTCATGTCATCGGTAAAATTGAAGTTTCCTTTTGGTCATTTTCTTGAAATGAACGTATTTTGACAACACAAAATTAATTAATTTCAGTATGATACTAAAATTAAAACCAACAGAATTTATTTTATTTTAAATACAGGCTATTTATTGCGTAGTTTTCAGCTGTTACCCTCAAGATCTCGAGATCTTTCTGTGTTCGATAATAATCGATACCCCACCGAAGTCATAATGAAGATCAGTTTCGAAATGAGTATAATTGTTACACCGTTACGTTATATGTATGGTCGAACTTTCGAAATCCTAACAATACATCATCCCATTAACATCTTAGACGCCATGAAAACATAAATCAGTTGATAACTTATGGTATACTTTAAGAGTTTCGTACCTAAGCTGTTTGACACAGTAAAAAAAAAAAAAAAAAAAAAAAAATGAAAATTTCGATCTTCTAACATAATCTTAATGATAAAATATATTAAATTATGAATCAGTTTGAATCGTATGTTAATCAATACACTTGTTTATCAGTCATTGATTTATATAATTTATCTGAAACAGAAATAAGGTTTCTATAAGAAAAACAATACTGATATCTGACACGTGTATTACAAGCTCCATTCTTTGCATCCAGTTGCTTGCAATGGAGATGCGAGAAGTAAGTATTAATATTCATGAGGCTAAGAAATCGAGAGTTGGCGTATCGATATTTCAGCAGCCAGTAATAAGAACCATGTCCAAAGTTAATTTGAATTTACAGCCCGAAGGGAAGAATGGAAACTTCGCTACTGTGAATAAAGTAAATAACAAGTCGTGTGAATGCACAAGGAAAGAAGAGAAACGAATAATTTCATTACGTTATTTCCGATGCTAGTAGAAGAAGTGTATGCGAATAAGTGAAAGAACGCATGAACAACCAAATAAATGTGAAGCTAAAAAAGTATGTACTGGTACGAGAGAGAACTGAAAAGAATTTGTATCAATAAGATACAATTGAAGGGGCTAGTTCCATAAGGGCGTAAGGCACAACAGCAAAGTTGTGAGAAATCTTAATGTTTCTAAGCAATGCTACCACTTAGAAAGCACAGGTCTTTTCTTATGACTGAGCAGAGGTTTAAGGCACAAGTATAAATTGTTCACTGAGTATTTAAGATATATGAGGAGAAGGCATAAATGTTAAAAGCTCAGAATTCAAGATGTGCCTTACGCCCTTATGGAACTAGCCCCTTCAATTCTTTTGTTCATTGAGTTGAAGAAGAAAGTTACAGTGTGACAGTTACTCAATAATACAATCTTTACACTTTTTACGGTAGTGCTGTTTTTAACTTTCCCATTATCACTGTTTATCAATGAAGTTATATGTAGCTACTTTATCACTGGTTACGAAACACTCCATTTGGCACTAAGTAAGAAATCTAGAAATTGAAAATGGAGGTACAATCAAAATCTAAAATTACTCCGTGTAATTAATTAAATAGCAAAGCTTCGAAGGGTATCTAATGTGTCCAGAATGCTGATTACTCTTCTTATTTGAAAATAGCAAATCAATAATCTCCTAATCATTTTATAATTAATGGCTCCACAACTCTCAGAGGGATAATAGAAATAAACGTTGCACGCTAGAACATAATCATTAGGGCTGTACCGATTAATCGATTAAGCATTTAATCGTCGATCAATTACATTTTCCGATTAATCGGTTTAGTCGAATTCTGAAAAACGTTTTTCGAGAAATGGGTCAAATGGCCAAACGCCTTTCTCTCTCTTCTCCGGCCTTGGCACATCATGTGCCATTCAGCCTGTTGTGTCCAAATAATTCCCGTTATTCAGAAAGCTGAAGGGTAGTTTAGTTTAGCAAGGTTTACCGTGATACTAAATATTCAGTATGCTAAAGGGAATAAAGTTATCTTACTGGAATCTAGCAGATTTTGCTGCACACACAGTTTTTGTATACTTTTTTCACTAGTTAACTAATAATGGTAGTCATTAATTCAGGATTTCTTCTGATTATCTGTAGTGTAGTAGTTATTAAACGTGTAAAACAATATTAAATGTACACTTTGGTTTCGTTTAAAATACCGACCTGTTTGTCGATTAGTCAGTCGATTAATCGGTCGATTAGCCGATTAAAAGTCAAGCGTTTACTCGATTAGAAATTTTAATCGATTTTCAGCCCTAATAATAATTTCAAGAAACCCCTTCCTGTTTAAAAATCGAAACAATATCGCAATACTTTCTGTACTTGAGAAAACAATTTTCTACAATATTCTCTTTACTTTAAAACAATAAAAAGAAATTGTAGAAGATTTCATTCTATACTGTAAAATATGAATTTTTCGTATTTAAATATCATGAAAGGAAGAATTAATGTAAGGAAGAGAAAATGAAAGTAGAGATCAGGAAGAAGAAAGATAAAAAGCTTCCTTAAAATAAATAAATATAGTAGAACCATGGTTATCCAAGACAATGTAGAATAGAATTACCTCGTCTAGCCTAATTAATACTTGAATAAAGCGGACGATTGCTGTTTCATTCAATTGACATTAATAGACCTAATTGTATTGTTCATTACTGCATGTAAAGGCAACCCTAACTTCTTAATAAGTACAGATGAAATACCAATGGAATTTGAAAAATAATATTAATACTCTTTACTTTTCTTTGAACCCTTTCATTGCTGAATTTATATTAATATAAGCATTCATCAAGTCATATCAGCGGGTTCATAAGTTTGAAACCAATGAAGAAAATATTTGGTTTCCATGAACGGCAATCCTTAAGCCTTGATAAAATTCCTCATATTGTTTCATAAAGCCTTACTCTATTTTATATCTCTGCATTGTAAAGGTTAATAAGGGTTTTTGATTCACGCTCAATTTTCAATTAAAATACTTTTACTATAAAAATTGTATCAGTATTACTGTATGAAGATGGCTACCTCTGATATTAGGAGCTCTAAAACCAAGGCACAATACGAAAGGCGAATTAAGTTACCCAAAAGTAGGGATGTATGTTGGGACTTGTTTACTACTATTGTCCTAAGCGCAGTTAATGGTACTGGTTCTATTCAAGTTTCAGCTGTGAATCCCTTCCCTTTTCCTCACATTTCACCACTTCTGCTGGAATTCATACATATAGTAGTAAATTGGTTTCGAAATCCATCCCTACAAAAAAACATGTTTTTTTTAATGAATATACCTTGTTCTGAAGTGTTAGATCATGACCTAGGACTCTATTAGCTAAAGATTTTTTTTGTAATATTAATTTACGCTGCATGTAACACCGAAGTGAACTTTTATCATTAAAGGAACTAGCTGAAGGTTAAGCACAGAATTCCACAAAATTAACAACAAAACTCATAATATAGGCTATTCAAACATAAAACTGCACATTTGAGCTCTATTAAGATATTAAAAAAGAAGTTAGTTTCGATGCAATATTATAGGCATATAAGCAATTATCAAGTGAAACCATCAATGGATTATAAGATTGAAATCAATTCGAAACGATTCAGTGGAATATCTGGTTTTCTTGCGGGACAACCATAAAACACAAATGAAAATCATCTTATATTAACATAAATCATTACTTTATTAATCTTATAATTCTGCTTTTATGAATTTTTCTGTGGTGACGAATTTTTTAAATCAGTAGCAGTGAAAAGGTTTCCAATAATAATTAATTTTTGCGTGGATGATGTTCTATGAACATACTGTCTCTACGAGTAGTCTAGACACTGCGTCGCTACATCCGAAGAAATGACAGGGCTTACCTTCCGACCGCTGAGACAATCATACATTTATTATTATTATTATTATTATTATTATTATTATTATTATTATTATTATTATTATTATTATTATTATTATTTTTATTTTTATTTTTATTTTTATTTTTATTATTGTGCCACGTCCTATGTGGACAAAGCATTGGGCTGATTACTCGTAGGCCCTTCGTGTCCTTGTCTGATCAGAAAGGTATTTCTATGATCCAAAGATAATTCCTTTCCCCATAGGTCGCAGTCCTGTACGGATCGGGCGGCGTGGGTCTCATAAACAACCCTACAACTGGAAAGGTTTACTACGAGAAAAAGAGTGAAAGAGAACTATTATTATTGGTTGCTGTTGATTGGTTTCCAACTAATAACGAAATTTTGCCATTCACTTACCCAAATGCTGTTTATTTTCAACTATTTTTGCAACACACTATAACTGTTAAAAAAACACGATATTAAGGGGCGCCGAGATGGGTTTCTTATGTTTAAAGTAAAAAGACAACAAAAATGAAATAAGAAGTATTCAAAATTTCTACATGATTGGACTAATTGAGTTATGCACATTTGCACTAAAATTTAAATGTTCATCGTATCAATGTGCATTTAATAATTTCCATATTTTTGTTCCACACATATTCGGAATAATGCAGAATTTCGTGATCCAATTCCGGGGTGCGCGGGCAAAGAGAGTTAAGTCCACCATCCTCAAAAATTGAGATGTGTCCATAGAGTTATAAATAAAAATGTTCTCTACATTTGTGTTAAGTCCAGTAAGTCATTTTCAGAAACGTATGGTAGTTATGGATGTGTGCCTCATGGGTCCATCCAGCTCTAAAGCTATGTTGGTCTGGTATAGTGTATTAAGTCACTCTATTTCTCAGTAACAAGAAAGTGGACTTAACTCTCTTTGCCCGCGCACCCCGGAATTATTCCTATAATATAAAGCTATTCTAAAAAAGCATTCTGGTTTAATAATATTGGCTGGAGTAACAAAGTACAAGAACTGGAGGTAGGGGCTATTACGTGTATTTAATATAGTAATAATGTTAATGGATATAATGTTGATTGATTTACGTTTCAGGATGCATATTAGATTTAATATCAATGGATAATTCGAGAGATACTTTTATGTTAATAACGTTCAACATTCTTCAACAACGTGAAATTACGAGTACAGACGAGGACCAAAAAAAAAAGCCAAGAGCTGCGCATGCCTAGTGGATCATAAGTTGATATATACTGCTTCACCTTGTTCATTCCCAATGTACGAGGGTAAGTCAACAAGTATCCGCCTCTCTTTTTTAAAAAAATTATTGCAACAATACAAAACTTTCAATTACCTCATTTTTCAACATAGTCCCCTAGCTTCTCAAAGCACTTGATTTATCCTTGCACAAGCTTCCGATGCCCTCACAAAAAAAAAGTTTTTCGGCTGAGTAGCAAGCCACGTATGCACCGCTTCCTTCATATGGTTGCATATGGTTCCTAGCTTATGGTTTGCCACTTCAAAGACAGTCACTCTTCGGTTTGTCTGAATCATGATAAGGGCTTGCTCAATGTTGGCGTCACTAGTGAATGTGGATGGGCGTCCTGTTCTTCCCTCGTCCTTCGTACTTGTCCACCCATTTTTGAACTTCCTTCACACTTGTCCGCTCATTTTTGAACTTTTAAATTCATTTGTACACCGTACAAAAACTGTGTAGTAAAACTGTGCGGAAAGTCTTCGATGGATTTCGGCTTCTGGTAGACATTCAGACGTCAAAAAAGGATCACTGCATGATGTTCTTCTTTGGTGCAAACGCTCAATGGTGTAGTCATGTTTAATGTGCAACAGCGCAACACACAGTGGAATCACAACGGTCAAAAATTCCATAAGCGGAAGTAAATGAACTTGTCGAAAAGCGCGAGCGCAAGGCGGTACAAACAACCTACAAAAGATTAAACAAAAAGTGCGGATACTTACTGACTTACCCTCGTAAGAAATACCGGCGAAAAACAGAACACAGGTAGCATTGCATGTTACATAGCTGTAGGAAGTTTTCCCTATCAAACTTACCTGGAAGATGGCGTCGTGGAGTACAGCGAGACTGTTATCGCTGAGATCGAGCGTACGCAGCTTCTTTAGTGAAGTCAGGGCTCTGGGCTCTATGGTCTCCAACCCGTTACCCGCCAGGTACAATTCCTCCAGCTCATGTAGTTCAGCAAATGTGTGACCCGTCACATACTTCAGCCTGCCAAAAGCAATAATATTTCTTACATGTAATTTGCTTGGATTTATTATATTTTGTAATTAACGAAATAACTGTTCCATGTGGACAGACTTGTGACAAAAACAAACTAACCATGAGTTAAGTATGTTGGCAAATTGTTACGAGTGAGGCCCGCAGTTACTGCTCTATCAGAAGACGAAATATGAATGCAAGTATGCCCTAAAATTTGTTAAATATGCTCCGGAATCAATTAAGTAGGCCTATGTTCCATCACTTAAGTAATTTATATACTTTACGTTCTCTTGTTAGCTGAATTATATTATAAATTACATAAAATAGCAGAAGTTGTATAGATTAGAATAATAACTTTCTAAAAAAAAAGTCAATGCAATAAATTCTAGTAAATTGAAAACTAATTAAGTAAAACGTCGCTTTAATACTACACAATCAGTCCCAAAAACAATAGGCTATGTACTGTAAATTTATTACAGTCAGTTTTCAAAACATTCACTCAACCAAATATGCTGTAAATGTTAGAATTAACTGACATTGCAAAATATTTAAAAATTTGTCACAAATTTGCCGTTCAAAAGGTGAAACATTAATAAAATATGCACAAATATTTCATTATCAAGCAAACATGATGCATTATTGCAAAACTAACAAAATATGCAACAATATGAAAAGTGAAACCATAGATTTCTATAATTTATTTCATGTCTTGTAACATTATGTCTTTGACATTATCATGTAATAGAGTGCATAATTAAAAAACACGATTTTTCATAAACTTCCGGGTCCTAGTTATGAGTAATCCAGAAATAACTTTTTACAAATATAATTACCTGACACATTTAGCTACTATTTTTGATCTAGCATGAAAGAAAGAAAAATAAGAGTAAAAGGTGCAAAAAGAATTATAAAATAAATAAACTGCAGACAATTTATAGAATATGAGAATATACATGGTCTCATACATAAATGAACTCGGTTTTTAATTGATCTGTATATATATTAGAGACAGCGAAGTTGTGGATGGTAGTAATTAATAGGAGCGCCTGACCTGCCCTCCTGATTGTGATATTTTCATTGTGTGGAGCAGATTTAATAGCTGTGAGATTCATTAAGTTTGCAAGCCACAAGAGTGCTGAGAATGCAGAGAGTTTGTTCCACTCTCATTACTGTGGAACTCGATCTCACGGGAAACTCACTTCATGCTACTGTATCAAAAGTAACAATGTTAATTATTCAGCCTTTCACGTGCTCAAACAATGCTCCTCTTCAAAATGTTAGAAGTCAAATACCAAATAACAGCCCATTTATTTATTGCGGTTGTATATTCATTTAAAATAGGTTAGTTTACCTTATTAGTACAGTACAGGATAATTACATAAGTTAACGATGTTATAAAACAACTTTCTCTCAAGTAAAATTGTATGTTCGGTGCCTTGCATTTCTCAAATCAACAAAATTACTTTATGAACAAACTTTAAAAAAACAAACAAACAAACAAACAAACAAACAAAAAACACTTAACTACCAATAATTTACACGCATTTGTACTAAAAACAGTTCCAACTTATAATTTAACTTCCAACTAAATGAGTGTTAATTGTATTCTCATGAATATATTTCAAAATATATTTATAAAATCCTAAATTAACATTTTTATGGCCCTCTCCTCTATTAGGCTACGACCACATGTTTCATTATCGGAGGAGCCAGAAGCATCATACTTCGCCTTCCCGTGAACTTTTGTTGGAAGTATGACTTAAAGAACATTCTTATACATGAAATTTCCGTAGCTGCAATTAAAGTTTCACTATCAAACTTAAAAAAATAAAAAAATAAATAAATAAAAAAACTGCCACAAAATTTAAACATTCAGTGAATTTAATATATTTGATTTCTATGCCAATTCCACTATCCCTTCACATTAAGTTGTATGTGAAGTTCATATTTATATTGTCTTTTCTTCGTATTATCGTTGTTGTATCACTATTCTTTGTTTTTCTTAGTGGAAAGTCCCGTCTGTCGGGAAAGCTAAAACAAGATTTTCTTTCGAAATTAAAGCTTGCCACTTGTTTTGGGTAAGGTGCCATCTACAACAAAGCACCGCACCCAGAAACGTCCTTTACACCACACAGGACTTGGCACTGATGTGACCACATCGAAATACCACCCAAACTCTGTCGATCTTTGTGGACTTGCGGTTCTGATTATCAGCAGTTCTCACGCTGTAGTCTTTAAAATTAAGATTTTTTTCTCCTTAAATGTAATTTAAATAAGTGGTATATACCTACTTACTTACTCAATAGCTATAGATAATTCTTAAGCAAGCTAAAGGAATATAATCTATTTTATGGAACCCGGAGGTTCATTGCACGTAAGCCCGCTATTTAACCCTATTTTGTGCTAATTCCAACCAGCCATCTTTCGCAAAACCTACTTCCCTTACATCTACCACAATATTGTCCTCCCACCTACGTCTAGGTCTTCAAAATGGTCTCTTCTCTTCGGTCTCCCAGTGATACATTGCTCGTGAAAATGAAGAGAATCCATTAAACAAAAACTAGTAACACAGGGCCAACGCAATTCTGACTTCTTTTTACTGCTTTTGTTCCACAAATGGGTTCTAGCAAATAATTCAAAGGTGAATTTATATTTACTCATGAATAAAGATGACTACGATCACACACTTTCATCACCAAATAATGCAAAGAACTAAATGCAAACCTAAAAGAACTTCAAGCTCTCTTTTTACGGTGCATATGTTACGGTTTAAATCCGGGTGTTCAGTTGTGGCTTCAGCCATTTGACAATTTGCCCCATTTTACAATTAGGTGCGTTGCGAGTGTGAAGGGTGTGGCATTTCTTGTGGACAAGGAAATAGCTTATGTAACAGTTTTCGAAACGTGAATAACGAAGTACATTCATCTAAGCTAAAAGCCATATTTTTTCTTTAGACAGTTATTAGTTCGTAGTTTGCAAGCGTTACATACAGAGAAAGTCTCCGTCTGAAAAGTGCTGCTAAAGCAAACTGTTTCAAATGGCTTAGTCATTCGTCCTGTGAAAGAATAATTCATTTTCGAAAGGTTATTTTTGAATAAATATAATTGGGTGATGGGATTAATTTTTATTAAATTTCACTATGATTATGCAATATTCTAATAAAAAATTAGGCTCAGTAAAGAAATAGCCCTAATTTAAATCAGCGTGATTAGTCTATTACAGAACCCTTTTTACTTTCTCGCTTATACGGAGTATAGAGAAAGTATTGTGATCGTGACAAAAAATCGAAGTTGAGTTAACACCGGGAGAGCACGTTTCATGAAGCCTAGAAACCGAAAAAAGTATTTTTGGAATGACGTCTGTCCGTCTGTCCGTCTGTCCGTCTGTCCGTCTGTCCGTCTGTCCGTCTGTCCGTCTGTCCGTCTGTCCGTCTGTCCGTGGACAAGCACAGCGGGTAAACGGCTCGTTGTATTTACTTCATTTTTTGAAATAAGAACTTTTTCGAAATTTTGTCGAACCGCCCAGAAATTTAACTTTACAACTGAAATATTAAGGGGACTTTTCATGAAAACTTTTTTAAAATTTTTGATTTTTGAAAAAATGGCTCTAACGATTTTAATAAAAATTTAAAATTGGAAACTCTTATCTATGAGTAATAAAATGGCTATATCTGTATTTCTGCAAAAATGACTTAAGGGGTACTTTATTCGTATCCATTTTCAGTTTTTCTAGATTATATCCATTACAGTAAGTGATACATGAAACCCTACCACAGTAAAGTTGTAGAGAAAATTAAAATGAACATTTTTTGTTTAAAACATTTCTTTATACAATTAATAGATATCAAGATAAAAACGAAATAGGTACAGCTTAAATGCGAATTTCAGAACATACAATATATCAATTAAAATATGAATGGCATTTTGTTGCCACTAGCAACAAGAAAACTATAGGCCTAATGTACTTATTGTTGTGAAATGCAATCAGTTTAGCTCAGTCGCATTGAACACACTAAACCAATTACAGCGATGTGGTAGGCCTATGGGCTAACAGGGAAGAGGTCCTGAGTTCAAATCAAACCTCGTGGCCGCCCAAATTGACTTGGGGTTTTCATGGTTTCTTCATTCGCAAAGGCAAACGCCGGGTTTGTAGGACTTGCTTATTTTCCATAACTCATCGCCGCTACGTCACTGGATATTATAATCGTTTAAACTGAATGCCACATACGAAGACATCACTAAACATAGAAACAGATGACGCGAATGAGTTGTTACAATAGACTAATAGTTCACGCAAACGTACTAAACACATTACATGACCTACAATGCAGTTAAAGCTTGCAATATAACCTAAGTAGTAATAGCAGTAGGACCGCCGGCGTGGTCTTGTGGTTAGCGTCAGATCCGTCGGTCCGGGTTCGATCCCCGGTACATCCTTGGATTTTTCTGAGGTTGAGGGGTCTGGTAGGGGTACACTTCCTCGTGATTCAAATTGAGGAGCTACTTGATAGAGAAGTATCGGCTCCGGTCATGGAAACCACCATTAACGGTCGTGGGAGTCGGCATGCTGACCACATGCCCCAACCCTGCCATCTGCCTGTGGTAGATGACACACCGGTCGGTTGGTAGACCAAATCCTTAAAGGAATGTAGTGCCACGGAGTTTAGTTTTAGTTTCAGTATAGCGAAATTCAAATATAAGTCGCCCCTTAAGCTCCGTCCATTCGATATTCACATTTGCATTTACTGTGTGATGTATTTTGTTTCTGAGCGAAGCAGAGTGACCAACTGTCCTTGTATTGGTGGGTGGGTTGGGTGGGGCCGATTTATCCCAAGGTGCGACTTATATTTTAATTTTCCCGTAGTAATACTAGTAGTACTAATAATATGCAGTTTTACTGTCATTCATTATTATTATTATTATTATTATTATTATTATTATTATTATTATTATTTCACGGTAAAACCATTAAACATGAAGATCGACTCTGATGGTTTCCGTTCTAGATACTTCTTAGTTTTATGAAAATGTAATAAATAAAATTTAATTGTCTCTTTAATTTAATTTTTTCTGTGCTAGCCTTTAACACGTATATGCGAGAAAGTTTGTGCAACGTATTTTTGCACCATTTATTTAATTACTCTTTGAATACAAGCAATCAGTAGATAAGAGACAACTTTAGAATTTCTGTGTGAATATACTGTGAGTAACAGTTGATTTATTACGTATTTCGTCAGGACACACCCTGGTGGCGTGATAACAATTAATATCACATACACTAATATGCATTGCGTGCAATTTTCCACCGTCATAGCAAACTGAAAATGTGAGGTGAGAGAGTGTTGTGTGAAAGTAATGCCATTTTTATCTTTTTGTGTAGGAACAACAGTAAACAGCAAACATAGTGAAAAGCTAAAAATCGCAGACGTGTCTTGAAATATGTATAAGAATAGTAAATAAGTCAGAAAATCAATCGCCGTCATTGCATCGAGACAGAAACTTTCTCATATTCTTGGCTACTGTCATAAAGGGAGAGCTGCTCAGAGATAGACACCATAAAGTAAGAACTGTTTTTTGCAGAGCTTTCAGGAAGACAGGAGATTATGAAGTATTTGAAGAGGTGGTAAGCCAGTCGATAGAAAGCTCCATCAAACTTGTAAATACTGTTGTAATCAACAGAGAGAATAACTATGGATTTGTCACTGACCAGACAATACATTGAGAAGGATAGAGACTATGTAAAGGAAGTTGGCATGGGAAAGAAACGTATTTATCAGCTATGCTGCCAACACTTAAAGAAAAATGTAATATTGGAACATGGAAGGTGGTTGGATTGCTATTTTGGGCGAGTGGAATGATTTCGAAATTTTATCAGTATTTTCTAGCTTTCGATATACATTACAAGAATGAACCATAAACATTCTTCAGGACTCTCTCTATATCGTTTCTAACCATTTGTATTCTGAAATTTTAATTAAACAGAAAGGAAATCCTTCAGTGATAGTTGCTTTATTAAAAAAATGTGATCTAAAAAAATATGTAAAATAGAAACTTAAGTTAAAGATATCAACTTAAAAATAAAGTTCTTAGAAACTATTTTATTTTGACTGTGTTCAATTAGCACCCTTAACTTAAGGGTGTTAGATATCCTGTTAGGATTTCCTCTGCTTCTAATTCATGAATTAGAAAGTAGAATATGTAAATATTGAGATCTTCATTCACATAACTATATTTGTTCAATGCAAGAGAGTTCTTTCAATTTCTAAAGACATTTATATATGTTTATAAAAAAAATCGAATATGTAGTAAGGTGAACTTACCTGTTAAGACTGAGGTCGAGGAATTTGAGGGCCTGCATGGGTTCGAATGCCCGGTCCTCTATGTGGGAAATGCTGTTGTTTGTAAGGTACACTCTCTGAATGAGCAGGAGATCACTGAAAAGGGCTTTGTCTACTCGAGTAAGTCTGTTGTGTCCTAGCCACATGATCTGCACGGAGGACTGTCCCCGGAGGGAGTCATTATGCAGAGATACCAGACTGTTCGAATCCAGCTGGATGGATACCAGTGATGAAGACTCGTGGAGGAACACGTCTCCAAGTGCTGCTAGCAGGTTACCCTGTAATTAAATTATGTTTGCGTTATCCACCGTGGAGGTGTCCGACGTGAAGAACTGTCAAACCTTCTGAAACCAAAAGAACTCGTGTTTTTATTCCATTAGATCAGGCATGTGAAGCTCAACTTTTAGTAAGGGCCAACTTGACTTGATCAATAAAAGTCCAGGGGCCGAATGCCGAAATGAAAATATAATCGTTCGTTCTTATAAAAATTAAGCATGTTTTTATATTTTGTAAAAAGCAACCACCCAACGTCTAAATTTTAACACCACATAACATTTTTGCCATTTAATTTGTGTGTTTGTCTTACAATCAATACATTTTAAACACAGTGTACAAAAAACGTGTCGATAACCAAAATAACAAAACTTTAACATAGAAATTACTTACAAATTTTAGGCGTACTCTCATTATTCATTAATAGTTTTATGTTGCAAGCATAATGCCTGAAATCAGAAGCAATGTAAAGGGTGCGGCAAAACATCCTCCCTATTTTAAATTTCAAATAAAAAACAAATGGATCAAAATAAAGAAACTGTTTTAATATTAATGATATCTACACAGTGGGAATTTAGGGTTTTCAGTATATTACATTAGTTCACCTCACTGCTAAGTGCAAATAGACCTTAATACTGTCTCCGTGCTCTTATAGCAAGTTCACCATATCAATTGCGTCAACGTGATTATGAAAATCGTATGAGGTCATGTGCAAACATCCTAGAAGCTATACCAGAAGATGCTGTGGTCCCTTTTAATAATGAAGCACATTTTCACTTATCTGGATGTGTTAATAAACAAAATTTCGGTTATTGGAGTGGACAGAATCCTCGTGAGCTTCATGAAGAACCTCTGCATAGCGACCGTGTTACTGTATGGTGCGCAGTTGGAAGAATCGGGATAATTGGTCTTTACTTTTTTTAAGAGGATGGTGCTACTGTGACAATAAACTCTGAAAGATACACTCACATGATCAACACATTTTTTTCGCCAAGACCCAATGCACTGTGGACTGAAGAGGTATGGTTTCAGCAGGACGGAGCCACCGCTCACACAGCTTGGATTTCTCTCCAAGTGCTGAGACAGATGTTTCCCGGACGCTTAATTTCTTTACATGGCGACATTCCCTGGCCAGCACGATCACCAGACCTTACACCCTGCGATTACTTTCTGTGGGAATATCTTAAGGCTGAGGTGTTTAAACATCGGCCGAGGATTTTGCCAGCCCTAAGAAACGCAATACAGGAAGAGATTGGTCTTATTCCTCAAGAAATGTTGGTTAGAAAGATGGAAAATTTCCGAAGTAGCATTCAACAATACACTGATAGTGAAGGACACCACTTGAGTGACATTATTGTTCAAAACATGAAACTTCCCACAGTGTAGAAACATTCATGTTAATACAGCTTCTTTATTTTGATCCATCTGTTTTTTATTTGAACTTTAAAATAGGGAGGATGTTTTGCCGAACCCTGTATGAATGTTGAGAATCCTGGTAGATATGATAGCTGCTGTTTACCACTTACTAACTCTTCCCCAGGCCTAGCTTTAATTTTAAAGGCTTAATGTTGTTGTGAACATAGTGCACAGGCACTGCACTATACCATTATTTTATAAGGCATTCTTGTCTCCTGTGCTGATAGAAAATCGGTTTTTAGCAAATTTGAACGTACATTAATTTCTTTGGCATATATATTTATGCATTTTACGTAAAAGTTTAGCGGGCCAAACTTCGTAACTGCGGAGGCAGCCTTTGGCCCACGGGCCGCATGTTGGCATACCTGCTTTAGACGGATGTCTACACTTGGAGACGTTTCAGAGACAGTATTATTTTTTCACCATTTTAATCTCTATGCTATTTGATCTTGAAGGAACTTCTATTTCAAGGCAGTCTTAACTTCATTACGAAGAAAATTTGGTAATATTAAAAGGTGCAAGCGAACTTATATGGTGTTATGAGATTACGACTGTGCTTGTTTGTGCTATCGGAGAATAAAATCTTGCGCCAGTTAGTGTGGGACTTTCCTATATGAAGAAGATAGATTATCCAGTTTAAAATTAAGTCTCGAGAATATGCTTAGGCCTACTCCATTCATGCTTCAAGTTTCTAGTTTCTAAGCACAAGACGATATACTTAGGAAATGTACAAAGAATAAAAATATTATGAAAAGTACAAAGAATAAAACAAATATCGAATTGCAGCCATACAAACAAATGATTTGAAAAACCTATGTTTACTGAAACCTTTTTGCTTCTACCACCGTGCATTTTAACAGTAAGTTATAGTTTCTCCTACTAATTCTAATTCAGGCGAAGCTTGCATGTAAAAGCGGCACAAGTATCTGAAAAGGATTACGTCATGTATATGTATTTTATATTTAACAAAAATTATAGTCCAATTATTCTTTGCATGCCCAGGCGGCTTCCTATTGTTAGGAGGAAAAGTTTGGCGACAGCTCAGCCCATGCTCTCTATTTTTACCACACAAATCAGCTAGCTACCTCAGTGAATCAAAATCTAAGAATGTCCTGTGACGGTGGGGACAACTACTCGTCTACTCCGCGTGGAGTGAAACGCGGGGTTGCAAGATCTAGTTATAGTAAATACTAACACGTGTGAATTGATTAAAGCGAGGGAAGAACCCACGTCTACTATCTCTTCTCTATATATAAAAGGCTTTGTCCTGACTGACTGAATGAATGACTGACTGACTGATTGACTGAATGACAGGAATCAACGTACAGCCTAAACTATAACAGGTAGAGACTTGGAATTTTGACAGTACCTTCGTTTTATAATGTAGGTGCCCACTAAGAAAGGATTTTGAAAAATTCTGATTGTAAATGCCAAAAATTAAATGTTTTTGAAAATACTTAATCCCTTTTAACATAGAATTATCAATTCCAAATCACAGAATATATTGTTGCCAAATGGTATCAGGTGGGCTTGGAAGAAACAAATGAAATGCACTTTTGACAAATAAGAGAAGTTATCAAAATAATTCATGTTATAAATAAATATTACAGAATGAAATCCACTAAAATAATGGAATCACATAACTTTCTTTACCCTGGACATAGATAAAACAAAACGAGGTATGGTAATGTGTATATTATTATATTATATCGCAGGTTTTTGGAGAGAAAAGTATGAAGGCTTTATGGTAACATAAGAGTGGGAAATTTCCCGCCTCGATATTACAATTTTATGTTACAGGAATTTCTGTTTCTTCTTATTTAAACCTCTACCAGGCTTGCTGTGCATTGTACAAGCGATGGGATGCAAAATTCTAGATCCTCTATGAGCCATAAAAAAACTATATCAAGCGTTTTCTGAGGGAATAGTTTGAGTGTAATAAGTCGTTCTTCCTATTTCAAATTATAAATGCCTATATAAGGACCTAGAATTTAAAATTGAAAATCCTTCATAAGCTAATTTCCAATTACAAAATACAAAACCCGGGCGACGCCGGGTCTTTTAAGCTAGTATCTAATAAGCAACATGATTATTCCCGTCTGAAGGGTGAATTTAAAGGACAATTTTATTTTGCGCATGTACTGCATGTAGTGATATAATAATGTTGCCTCAATGGCAAATCTGCAAAAATGGAAATAAAATTGTCACCCAAGTTCAGTTCTGAAAATTTTCCAGCACGATTATTTTTAAGCGTAAATACGACAAAAGGTTTCAACAATGTAAGTGACAGTGACAGGCAAAATATTGGTTAGGAAAAATTTTAATCAAGCAAGTAAAATAAAAATGAATTTTTAAGGAAACAGTTGCACATTTCAATAGAGTTTCGAACATAATATATTCCACATTAATTTTCCTCCGGTAGATTTGATGCCTGCCTTAACGTGCACTGGTAGCAATTGGATAAATTTGTTTTTGGCAAGTTTGTGAAGAAATTTTTATTTATTTGTTTTATTAATCTAACCTGGCGGAGTTAAGACCTTCTCTACCACTCAGGCAGGGGAAAACATGAATTACAACTAGTTATGAACAGTTAACAAATTATTTAAATATATAAAAGAAAAAGAAAAAAACTAAATCATATATGAAATTACAATAAATGAATACAATATTAACTATGAATGATGAAAACATGCCATATGCTAAAATGATATTTTTTATAACTTGCTAAGTGTTCCTATATAACTTGATTAAATTTAGCTTGAATTGTGATATCGTTTGGCAGCTTCTGAGATAGCTAGGCAATGAGTTCAAGAAGCGAACGGCTGTTGCTGCAAAAGAATACGAATAGGTGTAAAGTTTTGTATAGAGGCATGGGTAGTAAGGGATTAAGCCGAGAATGCGTACCCAAGTTATGGTAAGATGATAAGGTGTGGTAATGAAAATTAGCCAGGTTTGAGGTATGCAGAATTGTATAGAGCGGAATGACACAGTGGAAATATCTTCTTTCGCGAAGGCATACCCATTGAAGAAGTTCTAGTGACGGAGTTATGTGCTCGAATTTACGAATGTTTCATACATATCTGAGACACGCATTACGAACACGATGTAGTTTTGCGTCAGGTTATGGTTGAAAGTCAAATTTATTTTGCCGTGATGTGCTGAAAAACTAAGCTTCATATAAGGGAATAATGATTAGTAAGTTTTGAACAATGGTACCTTTAATAGTTATATATTTTGTTAGAGGGATAGCTTATAACGAGAGTAGACTTACCTATTGTTAGTGAAATACTAGGACTGTATTATGCACTGAGTCTGGTGTCCGTGGGGACTTGGCCGTTGTGCCGAGTGCCTGGGGACAGGGGGGTGTGACTGGTGATTATGGAGCGCAAACACATCATATGCTCATCTGCCTAATTACTCCAAGCCCTTCCAGCATAACTATAGAGCTCTGGGCTTATGTAGTTTTTCCTTCTGCCACGTGAGCGCGCTGCTCTCCACATTCAGATATTGTCAACTTCCGGTTTCCTCATCATTGTATGTTTTCAATATGAGTTCGGGACGGTTCGCCAATTTTACAGTGAAGGAGTTAAAAAGGATGTTATTCGAAGATGGTGCAACAAATATTTCATAGTTAACAAAGCAAGAGTTGATTGCAAGGTGAGAAATCAAAGCTACCTGTCTTCTGAAACGTTCACTAACTGTTCTAATATGGTGAAATATGCCTGCGGTCTCAAATATTTTTGTATACTGTTGCATGATTTATTTTCATGTTTTTTTTACAAATATGCATGAACTTTCTCGTAACATAACTTATTGAACACACAGTCTAACATACGACGTTGTTTGTTTTGGTTGCAGGTTGCTCAGGCGAGAGAAAAATCCGGATAGGAACTTTGCCTTATTCGAAGTTGAGGTCATAGAATCAGACAAATTTCTTCAAGATAAATTCATTCAAGAAAGAACGGTTTAAACTTTTTGACGAAGACTCCATAACCACTTGGTTCGAAAAGTGTAGGGCAGGCAGCAGTATGAAAGCTGGCCGGACTCTAGCAATTAGAAAATTCATCAAGTTCGAGTTAGTAAATAAGAAATATTATGCACAAGTACAGGCAGAGGCGCTGACTTGGTAATATTTCTGGGGGGGGGGCAAGAACTGGATTTTCAGTAGCTATACATAGGCCTTACATGATAAAATCTTAAGTCTTTGGGGGGGCAGAAAGTACCTTGCCCCCCCTAAGTCGGCGCCTATGAGTACAGGGACAGATGTTACTGACTGATATTCACAGGTGTGACTTTGTTATTTGTAGGGGGCGGATTTCTATGACCTAAAAAATAGGATATATGCATGCATTTATGACTTAAAAACCATTAAAATATGAACAATAAAATTTAAAATATGACTTTACCACTTACACATTATGTATATATTTTTTAAGTTTCATTACAATTCATTTCATTAAAACATAATGTTAATTTGATTTTGTTAATATATACTCCACCTATGCTCAGTATGTATTAAAATTTTAAGACATCTAACCTATTTTAAAACATAATTTATCCCTTTACATTTACCTTGTTTAAAAGTAGTATAAGCTACTGGTCTATAAATAAATAAAATACTTATGTACATAAAATACAATAGTCAAAATCTTATTAAAATTCTTAACTCATTTAGAAAATGTTTAAAGTCCTTAAAATGTTTCAAGTCTTGTGTTAAAATGGAGATGTCTTCTTACACGACGCGTTTCGACGTTAATTTCGTCATCTTCAGGTGTTTTGAGTAATTCGTGCAGACAATACAGCTGCAAGTCACATCTCCATCCGTGGGTAGTTGATTAGTTGCACAATTGCTATTGTCTTTTGATTTGTTTTAAATAAAAATAGCTGAACCACCATGCTTTTTATGACTCCGACAAAAATAATAGGCTACTTTAAAATTTTGAGTATCTGACAAATTTATATTTTCTGGGCTCAGCCAGTGTTCCGCCATCCCAATTACCTCCAAACTATTGTCTGATGACATAATACATGACATATCTGATTTACGTAGAAAACCTTGAATGTTAAGAAACATGACATTTACAAAATTAGTGTTATAATTAACTATAGTCCTATTATGATTACATTTTTCTTTATCAGGTTTTGATCTACTTGTCACAAGAGTTTCTATTGCAGGCATACAACAAATCTGGACATTTTCAGATACATTTAAGCTATCCTTAGGCCTAGGCCCACATTCTACTCTAAAAAATCATCAAGCTCGGACCCATGTTTTCCTAAAAATTTGTATGTAGTTTGTTTTTTTAATCAATTACAATACAAAATGACCATTTTTTCGGTTACGGGAGAAATTTCGATTGACATTGACATTCTTAAATGACAAAATAAATGACCAAATAAATTGGCAACAAAAATTACACTGAAAAAATTAAATACTAATTTTACATGGAAATGAAACTTGATTATGAGCCTAAACGAAGTTAAGTTGGTCAGGTATACTTATTATTTCATAGGCTTATATATTTTTCTCAACATCTACTATATCAAAAATATCTTAATTACTCTAACATAACATGAAATACTCGCCAAAACTGCTCAAAGGAACATTAAAATCATCTTCTGTGAAGTGGCAGCTGCAAACACTAGAATACTGGGCAGGTGTTTTTCCATGGCGTAATTTTACCATCCATTCTTGAAAAATAGCCCTTTCTGTTGGAAAACTAAGTCCTAAATTTTTGTTTGCAACGGCTGAACAGCCGAAAACATAGCAGTTAATCGGCATAATTACTTCCAAAACAAGACACAAGCACAGAACTGTATTGTAAACACAGACCTCTGAGATAACCGGAAGTGGATAATACCTCATTCTCGGCGGCCATCTTAAAAGCGCAGAGCTCTATAAACAGAACATCATCCCTTCGGAGTGCCCACCATATTAAACTTAAAAATAAAATTGGATATAAAATTATTATATTCTGAATGTTTTCTGCAAAGAGATTGGTCTCCAGAATGATCTCAATATTACGGCAACCTTGTAATCTCAGTTATAATTTCGCTAATACGATAGGCCTACATGGGTTACGGAACGCATGAGTAAATAGTACATTTCAAAACAGTTGACTTACTTGCTTTAAAATTATTTAAAGTTAACCGATTTTCGTATGAATATCGTAGTTTAAACGTAACTTATATACTTTTTAAATTCAGTCGATAATTTAATTATTATGTGTCTTCTTTTTGTTCTTTAACTTTTTTATTCCCCGTTCGAAGGTCCCACAATCCTATGTCTACAGGGAAAGGGACAAATATATGGCCCATATATATTAAGCTAGGAGCTAGGAGATGGTGTTATCAGATCAGCACATCGGAGCAATCCTGTAAACGGTAACACAAACATGAACAGACGACCGACAGGTAATGTTCGTGGTAGGTTTTAAGCCAATTAAACCCGAAATAGTCTTTGCTTGAGGGGCAAGCCCCGAGAACACACGCTGAGATTTGCCATGGGATTGGAAGCCGCGACCTTACGAATGCATGTTCACTTGTTACTAACTGTAGTATTATTATTTAGCTTGGCACTACATCTCTTTGTAAAACTGGGCCTATCACCATTATCTTCATCAGTAAAGGCAGATGGCAGGATTAAGTGCATTTGGTCAGCATGCCGACTCCCACGGCCAGTACTGATGTTTTCTGTGGCTGGAACAGCTATTTCTTTATCAATTAGCTCCTCAGTTGCTAGACAGTAAGCATGTCTTAATTATAATTTTTAACGAATATATTGTGTATATAATTATGGTCCTATTAATCAAATTAAGAAAACTAAATAACTTTATTTTACGATGAATATAAACTTCAGTTGTTTGAATTAGGAAAATCACAATAATGTAAACGCACTTACTAGTGGACTTATCGGTACCCGAATGTTTCTTACACTAAGACTAAAACAGGAATAGGCCTACGATTGCTCGGATATTTCTTTGGCCGACTGTACATGAGAGAAAGCCATAGTGTCAAATGCAAAGGCATTTCTGGATCGCCATACAGTTCTGTGTTCATGTAGAATATGAGAATATTGCATGAAACACTCGCTGCAACGTTGGCAAATACGTGTGGGTAAACAAGCATGGTTAAATAATTACCTAATCAACCAGAGGTGACAATACAAAATCTACCTCAATCATAATTCAGCAAATATTAATATTTTGAACACTGCTTGCATATCTACCAATAAATGATGTAAAATTCCACTCTCTCTGTTTTCAATTTCTCACCTAGTAGATTATTCGCAGAAAACTAATCGAGCTATGAAATAACCCATTGTTATGAACCATAAAATTTGACGCGAAACTCTCATGTGACTTTTTCTACCAACCATATCCCAACACGGAGTAAGTGGCTGATTTGCGGAAGTGCGCATTCAGATTTCTAAACCTCAGCCATTTCATTCTTGAGGCTAGTATTCTGCAAATCAAAACCTGGGATTGTGGATGAGATGAGTATCTTATATCTACTCATCCCAGAACTTATTGGGAAAAAGTTTCAAATGAAAGTTTTAGCGCTTAATGTATGCAGTGTTTAGGCATGTACAACATTTTAACAAAATCGTTTGAACAGTTTTTTTTTAGAAAATAGCAAAAACATGAAATGTTCTTCAGGCAAACTGGTTGTAAAAGTAAGAGAAAGTTATCTCCACAAGAATGTGACATCCCCGAATGATTTTTAATCCAAATACAAATTTCGTTTTTACAATAAGATATTTTTCCTCCTCACGCTGTTCACAGATTCTTAAGACATGCTTCTGAAAACTGTATTTTTTAAATAAAGGGTCCTCAAAACGTGTAGGCCTATTCATGCTGACAACTCGACACAGATTTTCAGGGTAGAACACAGTACTCCCTCTAGGCTACTGGGTTATATAGTAGGTCTATGGGTAAAGAAAGTAAACATATGGAAAACTATTCTTTATTTTGTTCTTAATTATGCTAGAGTCCACCGCTGTGGCGCAGGGGGCCCGGGTTCGATTCCTGGTCGGGACAAGTTACCTAGGTGGGGTTTTTCCTCACCTGTGAGACAAATGTCAGGTAACTTTAGGCCCTTTTGGTCCCCGGATATCATCTGGCCGGCATTATCATCTTTATCCCATCCTCGCCTTGTTTAGAGTGAGTGTGTGTGTATGAATGGTGTGTCTCGTCCTATGTGTACGTGTTGTCTCGGAGGTGGCCCCGAAATTGAGCTGATCACTCATCTGGGGAGGCCCTCCATGTCCTTGTCTGGTCAAAAAAGCATGTCTGTGATATGTGATCCATAGTTCATTCCTCTCCCGACAGGTCGTTGCTGGGTAAGGCCAGGGCGGCACGGGCCGCATAAAAGTCCCTATAATGGAGAGGTGAAATTAAGAAAGAGAAAAAAAATGCTAGAAATAAAGTATTTATAATGAGGTAATATTAGCCTTGGTTTCGTTTTATTTTATTTTTTAACAGCATAAATGAAAAAGATAAAACATTTCAATCTTAATAAAGTTACAACAAATATACTTAATTTAATTATTGTCGAACAAAAGCAGTTCTTATGCAACTTGCCTATGTTGGTAATTAAGATATTTTTGTGGAAATTATATAACTAGCGTTGCTCATTTCATAAACATACTCGAATCTTAATAAATGCCATTATAGGCACGTTTCTAAACGTAAGTTACTATTACAATATTTTAGTTTTTAATATCTTAGTATTGTAAGTTATTCTAAATGCATAAATTAACTACTGTCTATGCATTGTACAAAAACTATGTAGGCATATAATATAATGTAATATAATATCCTAACTTTGCATGTAATGTAAATAAATAGTGTATAAACTTTTTATTTGTATAAGGTAATAATTCTGTAGCCTACCAGGGTAAGGCTGTGATTGAAAAAATAATAATAATACAAAATACATGTTTGTGACAGAGAAAGCCATATTTTGGTGTTTTACATAAGAATTTTTATACACGTAACTCAGTATTATTTTTGTTCGAGGTTGGGTGTATCTCTTTTTTCACCTGTGCATTAATCGAGGTATTACATAAAGCTAATTACTGGACCGTAGCGCCGATCTTCTCAAATCTACCTGGTTTTATTCGGATCGCATTTTTTTTTCATGGGAAGAAAGGGAAATTTACGCCACATGCAGATTATCGATAAAACGCTATAAATGTTTCGAATATTGGATTCATTACATACATTAACAGCTTGACAAGTACTAAATTTTAAAAACACAGGGAATAGAAGAGGGTAAATCTGATGAAGTAATAAATCTAGCTTTTGTTAAGTTGGATCGGAGTGAATCTGTGGTTTGTTAATTTCGCTATAACAGGAATTCCTGGTGGAACAATGAGCATACCGCTGTATCAACTGTTTTTGACCCAATCAATGCTAATGACAATCCACAGTTACCCCTCTGCCCCCACAATCACATATGGCAATATGGCCACTTTTATTCTCTGCACTCTACCCCACTCACAACCAGCTGTACCTAACCAGTGGAATCCACTCAGCAATGCACTATGATAACTAACTTTAGGAATAGACTATTTGTTCAAACAGAAGAGGCCTACTCAGCGGCATGGAGTATGTACAGTTACATACTAATTTAATTAAAAACCCGTTTGCATACCTATCAAGGCCAGCTCCAGGTTTAAATCTACCTATGTTTAATTAGTTATCAGAGCTGAAACTATAACAATTTACCAGATAACTGGTTAATAACATCATGTTAACCTATAGTCTAATTATGTGTGGTTATCCAATTAACTTTAAAAGGAGAATATATATGTGTGCGTATTTTTAGCCAATGGCAAGTGCAACCTGAAACATGGTTCCAGGGCTAGAAGATTGTTGAAAGCATTTCGTTATGTTTTGGAGTGGATGGCTAAGCTTATGGCTATTTCTGTCTGTGTATGTGGTAGCCTATTATCACATGGAAGCGCAGGACGGACAGAAAAGAGTACGGTACACAAACCCAGATAATTAGATTCAGTTATAATTAACTGTCCGTCTAGGTTAACCGTCATAAGACTCCAGATAAGCGCAAATAATATCCAATGTGCGTAAATTAACAGTTAACTGATTTACCTCAACTGTAATTGTCGCTGAAGTTAACAGTTATTAGCTATTATTGAAGTTATCCATTATTTGTCCAGCTCAACTAATTATGACCGCCGGCGTGGTCTTGTGGTTAGCGTCGCTGACTACAGATCCGTCGGCCCGGGTTCGGTCGCCGGTACCTCCTCGGATTTTTGTGAGGTAGGGAGATCTGAAACGGAGTGCACTCATCCTCGTGATTCAAATTAGCGACTCCATGGAAACCACCATTAACGGCCGTGGGTGTCGGCATGCTGACCACATGCCCCCAATCCTGCATCTGCCTATGGTAGATGACGCAGCGGTCGGGTGGTAAGCCTTGTCCCTTCAGGGTTGTTGCGCTCACGGAGTCAACTAATTATGCGAAATACGTGAGATATGCGTGATGGCATGGGCAACTGCCCCCCTGGAAAACCTCATGGATTAATTTTTTGGTACCCTTTGCCTGTCAACCTGCAGTTGTTGCATGCAAAATAAGATTACATAAATATTTTGTAATGAGTTTAGCAAGTATCAACTTACTGCCTCAATGTACTCATAATAATCCGCCACCAAAGCGGTTGCTCAAAAGAACGTAATCTGTTAGTTTAAAAACTTTGCATTCTCGTTAAATTCAGCTGGGGTTCAAAACTACGGGCCGGGAAACTACGAGCATAATAATGTATTTAGCCTAATCATTTAAAATTGAGGTCCTAAATGGATTTTCAGTCAGTCATAATAAAATAGCCAACCATTCTTATCACTTGTACGTGGATTAACTTAAATTAGGAATTAGCTCACAGTACACATATTTAATTTATTGTCGTAATACCACTCATTTTTCACGATAGTAAATTTATATTTATTATAGATTACTGTATAATTTAGTCTAATAAATAAGAATAAATGTTTGTAATTATGATGAGTTTGCCCCCTTAATAACATTCCTGGTGACGCCCCTGCGGGATGATACAAAAAAGATGCATTATGATTCAGTTTATTCGCTCTAATGTTAACCCACCATAACAGAAAAATTGGATAATACGGATTATTTCTGTTCATTTTAACTAAAAGTAAAATATGAACTCCGTGGAGTTATAACCATTGTGGGCCTGCCATACGACCGCTGCTTCATCTACCAGAGGCAGATAGCAGGATTGGGGCAAGGAGTTAGCATGCCGACACCCATGGCCGTTATTGATGGCTTTCGTGACCGGAGTTGCTATTTCTTTATGGAGCAACTCCTCAGTTAGTGTCAGGAGGCTGAGTGCACCCCTGCCAGACTTCCCTTCGTTAGAAAAACCCGAGGAAGTGCCGAGGATGGAATCCAGACATGTAGATCCGTAGTCAGAAGAACCAACCATCTGACCACACAGGAGTCACTTTATTACTAAAACAAGCGGGATATTGGGAAATAATTTTTTTCTTTTATGTTATATCGTTATTAGCTTATTATATCAAGAGGATGCTTTGGTTCAAGTTCCACAGATTTAGTTTCTAGTATGTTTATAGTGGCCACAGCAAGTGCCAAATACAGGGATTGCCGAGTTATTTCCGTTCTTTAAATATCGGAAAAGTGTCATAAAGCAAACCTGCTCAACAGTCGTATATTTTATTCATAAATCTAACGTAGCCGCGAATTTAAAAGCAGTCTGAAAATAAAAGTGATGTGATCGCAAGCATTCAGCGCTCTGTGGTTTCCTACACAATTCCACTCCACGTCTGTGACCGCCGCACTTTTATTGTAATATTCACAAACTGTTTAGCACCACAATGACAACCCAGCAAGAGCTTTGCAGTGGTACTGAACACAAATCTTGTTCCTATTTCGAATGACCAAGATAGCTGATTAAGCGATAGGCTAAAGCTGCGTATACATTTGCGCTCCTCTCGCGTTCCGCTCTGTCCGCGTACAGTACGCGAACAGTACGTTGAAATTATCCATAGGAAAGCGACGAACATATTGCGAACCACCAGCATCATTATTATTATTGTGTTATTTATATTTGTATTTGTAATAATTTGTATTTTTGTGATTTGTAATAACTAGAACATTTTGTAATAATAATAATAATAATAATAATAATAATAATAATAATAATAATAATAATTATTATTATTATTATTATTATTGTGATAAAAATCATATCACAGCCCAATAACCCTAATATAGGGCCCACAACATCTTTATATTAAAACTAGCTTCGCTGGGGGGCGGAGCCCCCAAACCTCCACTGAGGTTCTCGGGAGAGGTTTTTTAAAAGATCTATGGGAGATAGAGTGCGTGTATTTAATCTGTCAGAGCCCTATGTGAACACAGTTTGATAAAACCGTTCCCATGGAAACCAAGCCCTTTTTCGGGAGTTTTAGGGCTAAAAATAAAAAAAAAACTTTTTTGGAATTTTCCTGTAGTTTACAGCCTAAAAGCTATATGTGTACCAAATTTCAAGTTTCTAGCTCATCTGGAAGTGGGAAAACATTAATGTCGGTGAGTGAGCCTTTTTTCGGGGGTTTTTAGGGCTAAAAATAAAAAAAATAAACTTTTTGGAATCTTTCTGCAGTTTACAGCCTAAAAGCTATATGTATACCAAATTTCAAGTTTCTAGCTCATCTGGAAGTGGGCAAACATTAATGTCAGTGAGTGAGTGAGTGAGTGAGTCAACCAGCCATGTGGCTTTATATTATAGGGATTTAACTTAATAATAATAATGAAATTAATAACAATAATAATAATGATTAGGGCTCGGATTTGTATGTAATAAAAGGGTTTTTTTTTTCCTGATGCGTACATTCCTAAAACAAAGTTCAATATCCAAATCGAGGTCCGACAAACGCAAATTACAAATTTTATTTCGCATAAAAACACATATTTTACAAAAAAAAGTTATGTGAATAAATATTTTCGATATTTTCTCCATAAATATATATTTTAGTAGCCTACTTTTTCGGATTTTTATGTAATTTTTTTTTCTGATGCTCTTGTCAAGGTCCGACAACCGCAAATTCCTATTTTATTTTACATAAAAACACACGATTTACAAAAAAAAAGTTATGTGAATAAATATTTTCGCTATATTCTCCACAAATAAATATTTTAGTACTTTTCATCAATCTCTTTTAACATTTTACAACACAAATATCTATCTCGAAAGAATTCAACAGAAATTGCAATGAGGTGAAAGTGATTCACTTGCACTTGCTTGTCGGGGAAGAACAGAACTCAATCTCAACATTGCGTAATTCAGTTAAAGAAATACAATATGTTGAAAGGCAACTTAACACTATCTCAGGTTTGAAAATAAAAGTTCTAAGAACAAAATTTAAAGGTATGTTTGAGAAAAATGGTGGCTACCAAACCCTCTGCAAAGTCGCTCAAGTTTTGGAAGGTCAAATCATAAGTGAACTTGATCGTGTGTGTGTGTTAGTGATATACAGTACACCTCTTGAAATATACAAGGTTAACATCGTGTGATGTAGAACGTTCCTTTTCTCAAAGGCATTATTCTTGTATAATAGGCAAGGATTTGTGATCCATAATCAGGAGAGGACATTTGTTGTGCACTGCAACTCCAGTCAGCATTTTACATATGATATTTAGCTGCAATTGGTGATTTTCAGTATAATTTGTTCTAGTAAGTTACGAACATTCTGGTGTTTTTATTCCTTTTTCAGAAAAAAAATATATAGTTTTAGCACATATTTTTAAAATTTTACCATATATTTGTAACATTTTTAGCACATAAAAAATAAATATTTGTAAGTTTTTAAGCACATAAAAATCCGTGCACTAATGATATTAATATTGAACTTTGTATAAACATTGTGTGCACAGCTGCCGGATGTTATTGTTGCTGGTGTTCAAAATCAAAACAACATGCTTGAGCAGAGAGAGAGCAAGGAGGAAAATGACACGCGGACGGAGCGCAACTACCAAAAACACGTCCCAATATGAAATCAGAAATCCTTTGTGTTCGTCGAAAAAACCGACAGGAGACGGATCGCGGCGTACTGTCTGCGCTCTGTACGCGTGTCGTCACACGAACACCTCAAATGCCGTCCCAATCTGCGCTCTGTACGCGTACAGTACGCGTACAGAGCGCAAATGTATACGCACCTTTAAGCTTATTACATAAAAAGGTTTAGTTTTTAAAACATAGGAAAAGTTAATTCTTTCCCAGTAGTATCTAGCACGGATGTAAAGTTAACTAAAAAAAAAACATAAATCAACATGATTCATTATTTGTTGTAAAATTTATGCGACAAAACAGGAAAAGGCCACATCTAAAATGGAACAAATGAACTACACTGAAAAGACAGTACTGTTTACTAGCAAAAGGATAAAAAAAATCTATGAGGCACTCAGAAAACAAGTGGTCCAGGGATTGCAAAACTGTTAAACGAGAGTATAAATTTTTCATAAGCGAAAGTTGTTTTAAGAGACCTTCAACTATAAGATACATACGTTATTACGTACAAACATATTAAGATAGATTTGTTTGAAGCCAAATATCTCACATCCAGTTTCCATGGACTAAACCACTTGTATTCCGAGTGCCTCCTATATGCCAAAATATACGATAAAAAGGATAGAATTCATTAAAAAAAGGAAGGACTTCCTGTTAAAACACCACTTCGCCGTGCTATAGGCCTATTATAGGAAAAGGTACTGGTTTGTGGTAAATTATATATAATTAGGGGGCGGATTTCTATGACCTAAAAATAGGATATATGCATGCATTTATGACCTAAAAACGTTAAAATATGACCAATAAAATTAAAATATGACTTTACCACTATATATATGCCAAAAATATGACCTAAATATGCATATTCATACTAAATATGCTACAATAGTTGAAAATGTCCTAAATATGCAGTTATATGCACAATAAAAGCCGTTCTTTTTACACCAGGATACTTGGAATCGGATTTAAATTAGTCGGAAACCTGAAATAATGCAAAGGGGAAAAATATGACATGTCAAAGAAATCCGCCCCTATATATAATATATATATACATATTATATTAAGCTGCTTCAACTTTGATACATAAAAGCAACATTGTTAGAGCCGCTTTCGAGAAAATTGCAAAATGAGTATGCTTTTGTCTAAAGTGGTGGAAAAGTATGAGAAAGAAGTCGAAATGCTTCACGTCACAACCTCAGAAAATACTTAATTCCAATAAAAAATTTCGTTTTTGAGCTGTACTGTTCACAGACACTGTTTCCGAAAAATTGAATCTTTTGCCTCAAGCTACTACAAAACTTGCACAAATTCTGAAAACTTGACATAAAATTTCAGGATCGAGCATAATAATTTTTGTGTCCGTACGATAGGTACTATAAGTAGAAAAAATAATAAACTATATTTTCTTTTCCCTACATGTATCGGCCCAGAAATTCCAGGAATAATATACGATTTGAGGAGCCCTTAATTTAAATTCATAGAAATAAGTCTGTGTGAATGGCTGTGAACCCCATAGCTCGAAACGAATTATATAAATACGAGATTTTATATTTGGAGAAGGTTCAAGGATGTGACACAAAGCAGGGACACGACATCTTCTTCCTTTTACTACCAGTACCATTTTACAAGCAGGAAATACCCGTATTTTAAGAAATGCTATGTAACGATTTTGTTTAAATTTTGAATGCACACCATTGCTAAGAAAAACAAACTGGTGAGATGCTATGTTTGGAGTGTAGCTTTGTATGAAGCCGATGGTGCCATAGCGAAGGGGATTGCTGAGTGCAGGTGTTTTGCTTCAACATGATAATGCCCTTCCTCGTGCTGCTCGTGCAACCATGAAAACCGTCGATGATATTCGCCTCAAGTGCCTCCCACATCTGCCACACTCGCCAGATTTGTTACCATCAGATTTCCACATCTTTGGTCCATTAAAGGAGCACCTTGGAGGACAGAAGTTCAAGTCTGATGAAGACGTCCAATAGGCGGTGCACGAGTGGCTACAGCGTCAACCTAAATAATTTTTCTCACACGGTTTCTAAGCATTTCCTATCCGATGACGCAAGAGCATTGAACTGGGAGGGGGACTATGTGGAAAAATAATGTGCAAGCAATCATTCTTCCTGCAGTAAAATAGTGGAAAAAAATTAATTGTTGTTTTCATTTGATTCTCCCTCGTATAGGCTATGTTTGATCACAACTAACAGTATTAATTTCAAGTTTCTGTTTCCTTTCACTTAGCAAAGCTGTAGGGTGAAATTCTCTGAGCCGCTGTCAGAGGATAATGCAGTGACAGTAGATAAACTCGTCAGCTGAATTGGGGGGGTTTTCCCTGTAGGTAGCAATTGATTAAGGCATTATTACGCGAGTACAGGGCTCCCTAATCTGCTTATGGGAACCACTCTGCCACCTAGCGGGTCACTCTAACTAGATGTAGATCATGATGCAATCTGTGAGATATTTAATTACATACTCTATACCTGCCCGAATCCTTCCCTGCATGTAATCGTTAAAATGCGCTATTAAATTACGGCGGTCAAAATTTTGTAAACAACCAATTTTCAATAACCAGTGTCACCTGGATTTATTAACCAAGAGTGGAAATCGTATTGGCACGCGTATAGATAACGTTGAAATGTGAAAAATCATATAATCCAATTTTTACAGTTTTTCAGTATTCGAACGCACTATGATAAGGGGACCTTGGTCCTATTCTTTTTTGTCTCTTTTTCTGTTATTAACACTTCTGAATGCACACAATATTGTAGCTTTTATTTTCTTCCGATTTTATTAGCAATTTAGTTAGCATAGGCTAGTTTTTTCATGTAACTTATATTAAGTTATTATATTCTGTTGTTATCATATCAATGTGAAATGTATTGGCTGAACGGTGAAAGCCCAACGCTAGGATTCGTAAGTTCATGGAATTGGATTCTATCTCTACTCAACCATTTTGTACAAAAATAAATGTTTAGTGTACTGTCTATGAAATGTTAAATTAGTACTTTAAAGTCCAAATGTTTTAAAAATATATTAAGATTTTTTTTTTTAAATTTAAACATAAAAACTCAAAAGTTGATTAGTAAGAGCAGCAGGTACATGCTAAGTTGATTGTAGAGTTTTTTCCAAATAATAAGCGTAAATACTTATTTACAAACAAGACCACCATTATAGATATGATAAATAGGTAACATTTGATTTTATATTAAAGTCGTGTTATAGGTTTTCAAACGATTTATTTAATTATTTTTTCCGTAAAAATATTTAAAAGAGAGGCATTATTGTGACAATTGTTTAGAGTGTATATGTGGTAACATTCACAAACATTTCATAAATGGGCACCCGATGCACGAAAAGTGACTTCAAGTCGCTAAAAGACATTCTACACAAAAGAAAAAAGGATGGGTAATGGATGTAAAAATTGATTGATTGATTTGTCCCCTTAAGGGTGGAAGGCGGGTTGGGACGACCCTAAGCACTTCGGCCTTGCGGCCCATTGTGCCAACCTCCGGGAATGGAATGATGTGCAAGCCCAACGGCCCCTCGACAACAGACCCCACCGCGAGCACCCACGGAACTCCCCTACATCCAACAGATACCTCTACCATGCCACGTGTGCCACTGCCTCGGTACCGTTTACAGAACCCCCAGGTTGGCAGCACACCAGCCAGCAACTTCAGGACCACAAGCCACGGGAGGACGGGAGAGGCCCACAGTAGGTGCTGGGGGCGAGGGTAAACCGGAAACCGGAAAAGGAAACGGGATGATTATGAGGGGGAGTTTGAAGATGAAATGGAGAGTGTTGCTGGAATGAGAGGGGGAAACGGGAGGATCCCCGAGAAAAACCCCCAAAGGTCACGGCTTCGTCCACCACGAATGACACGCCCGCCAAACTTATATTAAGTTATAATATTCTGTTGTCATCAAATCAATGTGAACGGCTGAACGGTGAAAGCCCAACGCTAGGATTCGTAAGTTCATGGAATTAGATTCTATCTCTACTCAAACATTTTGTACAAGAATAAATGTTTAGTGTACTGTCTATGAAATGTTAAATTAGTACTTTAAAGTCCAAATGTTTTAAAAATATATTAAGATTTTTTTAAAAGTTAAACATAAAAACTCAAATGTTGATTAGTAAAACCAGCAGTTACATGCTAAGTTGATTGTAGAGTTTTTTTTCTTCAAGTAATAAGCTTAAATACTTATTTACAAAGAAGACCACCATTATAGATAGATAGGTAATATTTGATTTTATATTAAGGTCGTGTTATAGGTTTTCAAAACTATTTATTTAATTATTTCTTCCGTAAAAATATTTAAAAGAGAGGCATTATTGTGACAATTGTTTAGAGTGTATGTGTGGTAACATTCACAAAAATTTCATAAATGGGCACCCGACGCACGAAAAGTGACTTCAAGTCGCTAAAAGACATTCCACACGAGAGAAAATAGGATGGCTAATGGATGTAAAAATCGACTTTCATAAATTTTATCTTGCTCTTCTTTGAATAATGAACTAGAAGTAGTTTTATTATTTACGTCTAGATCGCATGAAATTTATAACTGTAACATTAGTTGTAATATATTCCTAAGTATACCTGTAGATTTATAAATTTTGTGTTTAAATGCTAAGATTATGTTCTTTTTTTAACTCACAAAAAATAATTCCCCAATAATCCAGCTTTAAGTTAAATTTCTCGCAACAGGTCACAAATTGAGTGCAGTAGTTTCATAATTACTTATTGCAGTCAGTTAAATGATTTTTGCAGTAAATGAACTTGAAAAGTTGCTGCATATTTCAAAAAAGTGCTTTAAAATTCATTTTCTTAAAGTGGTTGGTTAGCTATACATACCTCTCAATTCTGTCATTTGTTAGCAACTAGAAGTATGGCTTTCAAAAATGAGTAGTACTCACAGAAGGGGTGAATCATAACCATACATTAACAATTATTCCGCAAAGAGTTTTCAATCTCTTGTTTAATGGCACTATTTGCTTGTATTCTCGTGTACTTTTCCCAGATTCGTGTTGCGCTATCAATGATCTGATACATCCTCTGTATGAACGAACTTCATTTAACTGTAGGCTCAGTCAATAACAAGGTAGGAAGCGCATCTGAAATAGATTTATGCAGTCCATAGTGAAGTGTAACACCATAAATATTCAAGAGCTAAATGTGGATAATTATAGATAATTACTCTAAAATGCAAATGCGAACATGAAACCTACAATGTGCACAGAAATGTCAATAGTCTGTGCCAATCAAATATAATTCATTCTCAGAATAGAAACATATCGTGGTATTCAAGATTTAGGGCAATAATTCAAATGATGGTGGTAGTGGTCATGGTGATGATGGCGATGATAAATAACAACATAATACTTAAACGGAACATTCCACATAATGGTTACATTAAATATAATAATAATAATAATAATAATAATAATAATAATAATAATAATAATAATTACATACTTACTGACTTACTCATTGGCAATAGACAATTCCTACGTGAGCTATTATCTATTTTATGGAACCCGGAAGTTCATTGCCGCGCTTCCCTGTGCCCGCTATTCGACCCTACTCTGTGCTAACTCCATCCAACAATCCTTCTCAAATTCTACTTCCCTTAAATCGATCCTAATATTGTCCTCCCACCTTCATCTATGTCTTCCAGGAGGTCTTTTCCCTTCGGGTATCCCAGTCAATATTTTTGAAATATGTCTTTCCTGCCCCATACGCGCAGCATGTCCAGCACATTTCATCCTCTGTGATTTAATTACCCTTACTATATCCAGTACCGAGTACAGGTTATGAAGTTCGTCGCTACGCAGTTTTCTCCAGTCCCCATTTTCATATATCTTAGGCCTAAATATTTTCCTAAGCACCCTGTTTTAGAACACTCTTAGATTGTGTTCTTCCCGAAAAATAAAAGACCATTTCTCACATCCATATAATACAACCGGCAACTAATATACAACTTATAAATTTTTATTTTTAGATTTCTGGACAGAAGACGAGAGTTACCAAAAACAAGCATTTCCTGATATGAGTCTACACTTAACATCTACCTTGATATTATTTGCATCTATAATAATTGGTCCCATATATTTTAACTTCTTCACTTGTTCGAATGATTTACCGGCTATTCTAATATTTTGTTGCACATTATTTTTGACGCTTCATGAACATACATTTATTTTCTTCCGAATTAATCCAATCCAACATTCCTGCTGGCATCGAAAACACTTTCTACATTTCTCTCGATTGTTTTTATATCATCGCCCGTCAGACAAACGTCATGTGCGTGAGCTAAAAGCGGGCGAATGCCATTTAATTCGAGGCCTACCCTGTTTTCCTGAACTTTTCTAATGACATAAAAATCAGTATGAAGTCTTTTATATAGTAGAGCATGTTCAATTAAAATTAAAATTAGTCAAACATTAAAAACACTTCTTGCTCCACTTACGTTATTTACGTAGAACCGGTTTCCAGGGAAGCTTCTCCCTCATCCTCAGCTGATGGTTGACTGGCACCATCAGCTGAGGATGAGGGAGCTGCTTCCCTGGAAACCGGTTCTACGTAAATAACGTAAGTGGAGCAAGAAGTGTTTTTAATGTTTGACTAATTTTAATTTTAATTTTCTAATGACATAATTATTCCAAAGCGAAATTAAGTAAAAGCGATAGTGCATTTGCTTCCTTCAAGCCGCTTTTAATGGCGAACCTATCTGATATAAATTTCCTTACCCTGACTCTGCTATAGGTTTCATTTAGACACATTTTGATCAGCCTAACTAACTTTTTGGTATCACAAACTGAATGAGGATATTGTTCAAATTGTATCGCCTAAATGAATCATATGCTTTCTTAAAATCTATGTATAGCTGGTGAACAGACTTATTATAATCCCACTTTTTCTCCAAGATTTGGCGAATACAAAATATAATAATAATAACTATTTCCTGTAACCCCTATGGTGGGGCCTAGGACCTCCAAGTGGAGGTTTCAGTATCCAAATTCATTCTGTTACGCTTATTTTCTGAGAGAGGTGGTAAGTTCATCGCCTCACAAAGCCACCCTCCGGAAAATGTGGCATTATTTGAACGTTAAAGGGTCGAGGAATTTTGTCCACGGGTTCTAATTTAGGCCTGGAGTTATTTTATGTGCACTATATGTACGACGCCTCCCCCCCCCCCCAACTTAATGTCCGTCTCGGAGGACTCCGTGCCTAGGATTTTTACGTCCTGAAAAATTCACCGACCGCTGCCGGGTTTGATTCCGCGACCTTCGGATCTAGAGGCGGGCACACTACCTCTACACTCTCCGGAATAATAATAATAATAATAATAATAATAATAATAATAATAAAGCGATGGTTCTCGAAACTTTCGATACTCTACACTCTCCGGAATAATAATAATAATAATAATAATAATAATAATAATAATAATAATAAAGCGATGGTTCTCGAAACTTTCGATACCTCTGTCCTTGATACGAGGAGATATTTGTATCGAACGATAGTACTACAGGTAAACTTAAAGGTTTTTTCGACACTATGTTATTGGAATATTAAAATTTTAATGATTCATTTAGAGATTACAGCTTTTTTCACCGATACTCACTACTGTGGTGTGGCAATGTTAATTAAGATGAGTTGCTGAAGATGGCCGCGGTTGAAAGCCTTCCAACAAGGTAATTAACATTGCCATACCACAGTAGTGAGTGTCAGTGAAAAAAACTATATGCTCTAAATGAATAATTAAGTTATTACATCACTACAAAATGGACAAAACCCTAGAATTAAAATTTTAAAATAATTTTGTCAACTTGCCTGAAGTAGTAGGTTTTAAAGTGCAGTTAGCAAATAGCTGTGAAATATTTATGTATAGCCTAGCACGGCAGGACTCGTGTGTGACAGAAAAAGAAGTAGGCTCGACCCCGACAGAGTGAGATTGCTTGTATAGAATAAAACACTTATAACACTATTAAGCTATTGTTTTATCATTCACCTGATTTTTTAGTAGTGTTGAATACCTTTTTAACATTTGCTTTGTGAAAACATGCATAACTGACCACTAACTGGAACTACATACAACAATATGTTTTAATTTTCTTTACGTCTTAATTTTCTTTACAAGTATATAATTACCGAAATTTTAATATCAAAATCATTATAGTATTGAAAAAGCGAAACGAGGTCGTTTTAACTATACCTTTCGTATGTTTGTAGAACAATACGGCAAAATATCTTCTTCTAAAGAGCAAGAACCAAAGATCGTCTTTGGCAAAGATCATGAGAAACCCTAAGTGGCCAACGGGAACCGGAAGTCAGTTCTGTCTGCTCCAATTGACAGTTGTACGTGAGGATAGGGAGACTGTAAAGGTAGGAAACCTTTAAATCGCTTTCTAGATAGCACGCATACTTGGCATGACTTTATAGATTCCATCCTTAATCTCTTAAAAATAGTTACTGTAAAATAGAGGGAAAGCCGATGAAATGAACAAAGGAAAGAATATGCTTTAAGTCAGCTGCAAATCTTTAAGGACAAAATTGGTAAACAATATTTTGACGATCATTCTCTTGCCTCTTAAGGCTTCAATAACCTAATTAATAGAGCTTTGGCATAATGAATACATTTTTGTTACAAATAATATCGCATAAAATTGACCCGTTAATCTAAAAGTTACCATGAATATACGTCAAATCATGCAGACTCACCTGCAGGTTGACGTGCTGTAGGCTCTGCAAGCTCCTGAAGGCGCCCGATTCGATGCTACTGATAAGATTGTTCTGCAGGTGTAGCTCCAGTAATGATGGCAATGGATCAAAAACACCTCGTGAGATTCCGACGATTCTGTTGTTCTGCAGTCGCAATTCTCGGAGACTGTTCATGTTCCTAAAAGTCCCGGGTTCAAGACCTTCCAGGCGGTTACCATCCAGGCTTAGTGACGTGAGCTTAGCACTGGTAGTGAACCAATCCCTGGGAATGCTGCGGATGTAGTTCGAACTCATATGTAATTGCGCCAGATCCGGCAACGTCACTAGGGCTTCAGGGTCTACTCTCCTGATGGCATTTTGTTGCAAGTAAATAACTGTCAGTAATCCGGAGTCCGTAAAGGCGTCTCCCGGCACTTCCAAGATGTTGTTCTCGGAGAGGAACAGTTCGCGTAGTTCTGGGAGTCGAGCAAACACTCCACTGATGTAGTGGATGTGGTTGTGGCTTAAATCTACAGTTCGCAACTTTTTATTTGCCTGTGGAAAATAAATCTGTGTCAGTTATGACCAAAATATTCTGAATTATTTCTTAGCTAAATAAAAAGTAATGAATTACTCGTTTCTTTATTTTTCAAGTTCTTGTTCATGTTATTAATTCAAAAACAAATGCACAATTTAGTGAAATACATACATAGGGTGTTAATGAACTACACAGAAATATTTTATCTGTGTATAGAGGGGACAAAGACAAGCAACTTTTATTAGGAGATCATTGCTCACAGGCGTAAAATTTGTATCCTACAGGGCATTATAGTTATTACAATTAGGTGTACACAAGTCAATTATAAAGCGAAGTAGGGTTAAAATTTTCATTAAATTTACTTCACGCCTTCTTAATGATTGATAAAAACCTGATTTTTATCATTCATCAAGAGCTATATCATAATTTAGAGTATTCATAATCTGCCAAATTGATAGAATAATAGAATAACACCACTGCATTATTTTTTATTCATAAGTATTTCAGTGTTAATAACAAAGTTCCATTTGTTTCTTTTCAAGTGCTGCAAGTTTAGAGGTCGGGTCAGCTGTGAAAAAACGACGATCTGTCGTTTTTTCACAGCTGACCCGACCACTAAACTATATCCACTGTTCCTTTGTGTCGCATCATTTCAAATGTTAGAAGTCAGTGGCGGGCATACTCTTGAGAGATTTTATACTACAATAGGAAAAATTGAATCCATAGAGCTTAAATCCCCTAATAAAAGTAGTCTGTCTATTTCTCCTCTATATGCAGGAAAAATATTGTGGTATTGTTCATTAATAGGGAGCGGATTTCTATGACCTAAAAAATAGGATATATGCATGAATTTATGTCCTAAAACATTAAAATATGACCAAAAAGTTTAAAATATGACTTTACCACTTACATTGTGTATATTTTTTTAAGCTTCATTACAATACATTTTATTAAAAGAAAGTATTAATTATTTAAAATATCTGTAAATTCTCAAAAAGTATCATTTTAATGCAAAATCTGCAAAATATGATATGAAACTTCAAAATTTCTTTAATATGCACAAAAATAAGCAAAAATATGACCTAAATATGCACATTCATACTAAATATGCTACAATAGTTGAAAATGTCCTAAATATACAGTTATATGCACAATAACTGCATATGCATATGCACAACGTTCCATTTTCACCAGGATGCTTGGAATCGGGTTTAAATTAGTCGGAGACCTGAAATAATCCAAAGGGGAAAAATATGACATGTCATAGAAATATGCCCCCTGGTTATAATATTACATGGGACGATTGTCTAAAACTCAGGAATCCTTAACCTCCAGTGGACGTAAGGCCCTCCATGACCTACGTAAGAGTGAGAAATAGGGGACCATCCAAATCCAAATGTGAGGTGTTTACTTCCCCATGCAAGTTTATGGACTAGCGCCTTTGTGTAGCCTGGATACTGCACGCAGTACACCGGTGTCGAAGAAGTGTTCGTTCCTGTACGGCGCTTCCCTTCGTATAGTGGAGTTCATGCGAACAGCTTTGAGAAAATGACTCTCCAATTGGAATATGAATAGCATATTGTATTTCAATGCTTAATAATAATTTATTAACGTGGCTTAGCTTAATTTAAATTATTGTAGGAATTTTTTCAGGGGTTTTATACAGTATGTTTCCTTTCTCTACATGTACCAACATTGTGGTATCATGACTTCATTATTCACGATGGCTATACAGAGTGCTAATGAATAACACCGAGATATTTTACTTGTGCATAGAGGGGACATATACAAGCAACTTTTATTAGAAGATTTTTGTCTAAACATTCAATTTTTCCTGTTACAGCATAAAATCTCCAAGGGCATGGCCGTCACTGATTTCTAACATTTGAGAAAAAAAGCAAAACAAAAGAACTTCGTTGTAACACTAGAGTTATAAATAAAAAAAAAAACTAATTCTAACTAAAAACTAATAATATTCAGGACGTATATAAAACCAGAAAAGTGGGTACAGAATTTCAGGGTGGAGCATAGCGCTGCCATTAGTTATAATTAGGGGACGGATATCTATGACCTAAAAAATAGGATATATGCATGCATTTATGACCTAAAACATTAAAATATGACCAATAAAATTTAAAATATGACTTTACCACTTACACATTGTGTATATTTTTTTAAGTTTCATTACAATACATTTTATTAAAATATAGTGTTAATTATTTTAAATATCTGTAAATTCTCAAAAAGTATCATTTTAATGCAAAATCTGCAAAATATGACATGAAACTTCAAAATTTCTTTAATATGCACACAAATATGCAAAAAATACGACCTAAATATGCATGTTCATACTAAATATGCTACAATAGTTGAAAATCTCTTAAATATACAGTTATATGCACAATAAAAGCTGTTCCATTTTCACCAGGTTGCTTGGAATCGGGTTTAAACTAGTCGGAAACCAGAAATAATGCAAAGGGGGAAAATATGACATGTCATAGAAATCCGCCCCCTATTCATTAACATATTGTATATTGCTGAAAACAGTTAGAAGCTGGGAATTTATGGATATTACATGTACATATTTTTATACTGTGATTACTAAAACTTTAATTTGTAAGGAGCACAGGAAATTAAAATTTGAAGTCTCTCTCTTAACATTGTATTTATTAAAACGACACGTGAAAATATTAGAAAAATATTTCCTGTAAGGTTTATTCCTTACGAAATTTCAAGAGAATATTTAATATGTACGCGACTTGACCTCTCATAGCTTATATACTTACGTTCATTTTTTGCGGTTATCATGAACATTTTGAACTCTTTCCTTTTTCTGTCGAAAGCGGGCATCGGGCATCGGGCATCGGAAAACTCCTGAATAATGTACATACATGCCTACAATCTGAATAAAATATCTAAGAAATCTTTCCAAGCTTACTACTATAATAAATTTTGTCATTGGCAAACATCGGGGAAATGTCCTTTGGTAAATCATCACTAGCACCCGAACAGAGTATTTGCTAGTATTTCCATATAAAAACAGTTTTAGGTTTAAAAAAACGTTATTAAAGTGAAATAATTCAATATAGTTTCAATGATGTACCTACCTTCGTTCCATTAATGTGCCAATATAATATATGACTATAAGAAATATTCAAAGGCAAATGTCTGTTATTATGTATTACATATAAATTATACGCCTAACCAGGCCATTATACAACACAGCACATCAGAGGGATATAGCACCAGAATTGGCTAAGCGCTAATTTTTACATTTTAAGTGTAATTAATAGAAATCATCGTATTCTACATATTCCAAGCATGATTAACAGCCTCACTGTGTTTCCAACACTTGGAAGCAAGTTTGGCATAATAAAAACCATACATAAATAAACGCCAACATCGGAATCTAAATGTTCTGCTGTTAGCGTCGATGATAAGGCATTTTAAAAGTGAAAATAAAATATGGCCCTAACTAGAAACGCTCACTTTAACGTGCTGTATAACTTACATTCAGATGTGCACTGTTGTATTTTAGTTTTTTGAATTAACAAATTACTTATAAATTTAGAGAACGAATTACATAGTGCAACGAAACTGATAATGTACGCATGCGTCGTTGTGCTTTTAAGTACATGAATTGTTTTGGGGAACAAAACCTAATATTGAAGATTCACTACCGATATTCAGTAACATTCTCATATGGCGAAAATGCATTGCTTAAATTGTCAGAGAATAGAAAAAGTCATAAATAAGCAATTTTTTTGTAGTTTACTGGAGCAAACAAAGAAGAAAAACATGATGGCCTGAATGACCTGTGTACGTCCATATAGGTAGAAGTGTTGGATATTCTCATAACATATAATATCTGAACCAGAAATTTTCAGGGAACATTAAGTCACGAAATTCGGAAAAAGTCATAAGGAATTAACTTCAGTGGGTAAACTAAGTTAAATGGATACTTGATACCAGTTACTCAACATTATTTTATTTTACGCCTAGGCCTTTCGACATTCTTCTGTCATCTTCAGGCATCATGACAAGAATATAAGACACTGAAGTTCTAATGTTTATTTAATTATTAATACTCCTACATTAGCGTAAGAAGATTCTCTGAAGTTGACAAAAAAATATCGAAAGGGCTAGGCATGAAATAAAATATTGTTCAGTTGGTGTAGTTAGTATCCATTTTATTTATTTTATTGATCGAGCTCAACGGTACTACCGTACAATATGTATTTTAACTCTTAGGATAAAACAAAATAAAAAAGACGTAAAACAATTATAAAGTTGTAACCCCAGTCAGAATGACCAATTGAAGTTTCTAGTGTTCACGAGGAGTTGCTTTATAATGTGAAACATACCTGGAATGTGGCTCCATCCAGGAACACCACTTTATTGTGACTGAGGTCCACAGATTCTAGCTCCAGGAGAGACACGAAAGCATCGTGCTGGACGGTCTCAATGGAGTTGTAGTACAGAGACAAAGTCCTCAGAGCTGGCATGGGGCGGAAGCAATCGGACGGTATCGCCTCGAAGTTGTTAGAACTCAAGTCGAGGAACAGCAGCGCATCGAGCCGCGAGTACCCATCGTCTGCTATCACTCCGATCTCATTCCACGCCATGCGAAGAGAACGAAGATGTTCCAATCTGCGCAATGACGCCATGGGGAAGGTACCCAGCTTGTTCTCGGCCAGGTCTAGTTCTGTGAGAGATTCCTCCAGCCCTGCGAAAGCGTACTCGCTAGTTTTGAATAGTAGGTTGCCCTTGAGGTTTAATTTAGTGAGGTGTAGGCCGTAGAAACTGTAGCTGGGAAGGTCCGTGATCTCATTGGCCTGAAGAAGAAAGAAAGAAAAAAACACTTCAATATTATACTAATATGAACTCATAGTCAAATATTAATTTTAATATATTATTGTGTTGAATGCATCAACATTGATATTTTCGACCTGAACTTAGCAACTAAGCACTCTGGAACCCAAAATAAAAGGGGTTGTCCGATTTATTTTCAAATAAAAAAAACAGAGGTTCTCAGCGCGTAACCGCTTACTGAAATGGTAGAAACATTATTACGTAATGAAGTTGCTTTATGAAAATATAATTAACTTAATAACAATACTAATTTGCTATTATTAACGGTTTCGTTATGCTCAATTCAAAGCGACAGAAGATGGAACTAATTTAAGTGAATGCAGGAATTCCTCTGAAAAATGTGAATACTCATTATGTTCTGTTATTTATGATATGTGATAATTTTCGAGCAGAAATTTAAGTAATATCTTATTGTTAGTAAGTTTGAATAATATCTTAAAGAGTATGGATGCCATTAAGATACTGGTATGACACCTATAATAAGCTTATTATAGTATGGTCGAAAGAAGGTTTATACCGAGATAAAAGGGCCATCAGTGTGGATATAGAAACAGGTAGGATTTGTATTTTCTGCCACTCCTACTAGGCTAAAGCCCTATTGTTGCAGTTGCATCTGTATTATATTCGAATTAAATTGATTTCAATTATCTGTGATTTTATTATTTTTTACTGAAGAAATTAAATAATAGAAAAAAAACAGCGAACTTGAACAAGGTTGGATAGTTTTAGCAATTAGTTCTTTTTTCCAGTTTGGCATGTAAGATAGGCTTAACTTAATCCATTTGTTTTCATGAGAATTATAAATCGACCCAAAATCGACCGAATTATATTCAGTTTGAAATAACACTAATTGGAATTTATGTAGCAATATAAGTAATCCTTACGTAACTTCACCAGTGGACTCTAAGTTTGAAATAAATGAGGAAAATTTATATGGAATTACTGGTTTCCATGAACGACAATCCTAACTTGGGGATAAAAAATCCTCATATTTAGTATAAAGCAGTACTATACTGGTTTTATATATCTCCTTTTATACAATTCTTAAGGCCACGAATTTGTATATCAGTGAAAGGTTAACTAAATGGAATGTTCAAACAGGTTTTACATTTCAGAATTGTAAGATCCAAGATCCAGAGGAAGTTGATAATAACATGCTAGACTAAGGTACTTTGGCTTACCTCAAGATCTAGGGCACGGAGCTGGACGAGTCCGGAGAGAGCTTTCTGAGGGACATGTTGCAGACGACCAGAGACCAGGCTCAGAGACTCCAGCCCCATCCTCAGGATAGCGAGACTGTCGTCGGCTAGATCTGCTAAACTGGAATGTGAGATCTGGAGGTGTCGGATGACGGCGTCTTTAGGAAACATGTCGGCACGGAGTGTCGTCACCTGTCCGTCCAGATCATAGACGCTGAGCGACTGCACGGGGCCACCCACTTGCATGAGCACCTCGCGCAGGGTGCGCGCTGTGGCCCCGGGACACTCCAGGAACAAGCCGTCCTCAAAGTTGTAGCACGGACAGGGCGATGGCGGGGGCGGGCATGTTGCGCCGCCGCCCACCAACAGGGGCAGCCACAGCCACAAGAGAACATGAGTCATCTCACACCAGCCATGCTGCACCACAACAACCTGCAATAACAAGAGCATCCGTTAAATAATTTTTTAGTACACGCTCTCTAAAACAGCTGCTTATCGGACTGGTAACACGCCGAAAAGCTGCACTTTAAAGGACAAGTCCGCTAAAATTGCATAAAAGTGCATTCAAACTGCATTCAAAATGCAATTTTAGCGGCCTTGTCCTTTAAAGTCGTCATGGCAATCTATAAACAAAACCCAGACGGCATTGACCAGTCACACCAACTTTAACATGGATTTACGCATATAATTGGTCATAAAACAATACATTTAAGCCAACACGTTTCTTTATGATAATCAGAAACTTTACCAGGATTTTTCGCAAAACACGGTAGCCCACTTCATCACATGACAACAAATATAAGCCAACAACTTTTCACATTTTGGTTCACTTGAAAAACATTCCTTACCATGGACGAACAGCATTTAAATGCCGTAATAAATCCCTTTTCATAGCCTATTTCTGCCGTGAAGTTACTGGTAGCAGCTCCAATTCAATGTTTCTGGCTTGGATTGAAATTTCCTCGGTATTATCATTTATATTTTCACAAGCTTTTCATAAATACTAGTTGGTATGCAATATTGTTTACAAACAAGGGACTCATATATTATGCATCTATACTACCACATTTGTTATTGCTACGTACGGTCATTGTTGTTTTATGATCTAGATGGCCATGACAATATAACTTAAAGAAATGGCTGATTGCCTTTCATTATAATTAATTATACGGTATTTTTTGTTTTATTTCATATAATTTATAGAACTTTTACTAAAAAATATTGTATGCACCACGTACGCAAAAACGTTAGCGGACTCATCCAGTATTTCAGCCTCGGCTTTCGCCTCGGCCGCTATACTAGATTCGTCCGCTAAAGCGTTATTTTGCGTACTTGATACATAAATAGCTATTAATGAATGGAAGGAACAGCGCACCAACGTGCATAGTATGTTTCGTTTACAATGTACTGTATTCTTTTAGCGAGACAGTCGGTTTTTGCGACACATGCTAACAAGCTTAGCTGTACATGGCTACCACCACAAAATATGCAGAACAAAATATTATCATACCCCCGACAGTGATTGCGTGTGCTCCCTATGTGAATTGTATTGTGATAGATACCACAAAACAAAATGCAAAAACCGAACTGTCTCGCTAAATAGCTATTAATCTACAAGAGAAATACCTGCCATGCTATGCCACAACAATATGCAAAAAACAGCAAGAGCATCCATCAAAGAATGTGAATCTACAAGAGAAACACCAGCCATGATGAACCACAACAATATGCAATAACAGCAAGAGCATCCATCAAAGAATTTAAATCTATAGGAGAAATACCAGCAATGCTGCACCACAACAACCTGCAATAATAACAAGAGCATCAGTCAATGAATGTGAATCTGCAAGAGAAATACCAGTCATGCTGCACCACAACAACCTGCAACAACAACAAGATCATCGGTCAAAGAATACGAATATTCAAAAGAAACACCAGCCATGATGCACCACAACAACCTGCAATAACAAGAGCATCCGTTAAAGAATTTTAACCTACAAGAGAAACACCAGCCATGATGAACCACAACAATATGCAATAACAGCAAGAGCATTCATCAAAGAATGTGAATCTACAAGAGAAACACCAGCCATGATGAACCACAACAATATGCAATAACAGCAAGAGCATCCATCAAAGAATTTAAATCTATAGGAGAAATACCAGCAATGCTGCACCACAACAACCTGCAATAATAACAAGAGCATCAGTCAATGAATGTGAATCTGCAAGAGAAATACCAGTCATGCTGCACCACAACAACCTGCAACAACAACAAGATCATCGGTCAAAGAATACGAATATTCAAAAGAAACACCAGCCATGATGCACCACAACAACCTGCAATAACAAGAGCATCCGTTAAAGAATTTTAACCTACAAGAGAAACACCAGCCATGATGAACCACAACAATATGCAATAACAGCAAGAGCATTCATCAAAGAATTTTAATCTATAAGAGAAATACCAGCAATGCTACACCACAACAACCTTCAGGAACAACAAGAGAATCAGTCAAAGAATCTGGATTTCCAAGACAAACGCCAGCCACCCTGCACCACAACAATATGCAATAACAGCAAGAGCATCTGTCAAAGAATGTGAATCAGTATAAGATAAATACCAGTAATGCTACACCACAGTAAACTGGAAGAGCCCCATCACAAGCAGCATATTCCAGATTTTCTAGAGATATAAGAAAAGCACTGGTCATCACTCAGCACAACAAATTTCAACAATAATCAGGATCATCCACCATACATTCTGGGCCTTTCTGCATTTCCCAGATACAAAGCACTGCACTGAACTGCAGAATGGCAAACTGTAACAGTAATGCTATAGGTTTTCTCTAACTTATGTTATGAACAAGGGAGGATCATTGCATCTCATCAAATATCGTGCGATGTAACTATAGGGAGAAATAATTCCATACGGTATTTTATTTGTATGCGGAATCGCATTTTTTACGAAATAAAAGAGTCTCAATATCGGTTCTTCTGTAATACATTCAACAACACATGTAACAGATGTGATAACATCTGACATTTTTGGACTAACATTTTTGGACTATCAAGGAATCCAAAACATGCAGAGGTGTTCCCTAGACCACAGCTTCAGAGACCCCCAAAATAATAACCATATTCCAATTTAATATATTGAAATTTTGATGAATACTAATCATTACATTCCATTCCTAGGAAAGAAATATATATCGTTAGGCCTACCTTTCTTTCGTGCTTTTCATTTTCGCCATTATACCACAAGTCTTTGAACTATGGTAGTGTGCCTAATAAGAGAGTTATGCCTATGTAGCATCGAGGAAAATTATTCAGCTCCCACATGTAGTCACTATAAAACAGACTTGCAAAAGCAGATTTGCTGTAAGTAATCATTCGAACCACCATAATGACAGTAGAAAAAGAAGAAAGAGTGTAGACAAAATAATATGGTACTAGTTATTTTACTACGTACGAAAATTAAAATATACATTGCAAAAGCAACACAACATGAATTATATGAAAGTGTAAGCTCCATACTTTATTATCACTAGGGCCCGGATGTTTATGACCTAAAAATGTTAGAAATATGCAAGCCTTTATGACCTAAAATATGGCGAAATATGACTAATAATATGACCTAGAGACAATTTTTTTTTTCAAAATCTTGTCGGTTTTTTCAATTAAAATTTTATGAGAACACATTAATAAATAATAATATTAATTTTTCACTTATCGGACCCTTAGTTTTAGGCATGATAAACCAAGAGTATTGAGATTGCGATGAAGCACACCATGCAGCGAAATCTTTTCAATAACTGAGGGATGGTTGTTCCTTCCTATCATCCCTTCCCCTTGGCACCCCCAAGAAGAACTTCTACCTGCTCAAGTTATTTACATAAGCAGTTAGTTGACCTTGCTATGAAAACTGACAATAGCCATCCTAATATCTCCGTTCGCTTTCTTTGCATCTGTCCCTTTTTACGCATCTCTCTCTTTCTCCTAATTCTCAGAAATATACGCAGGCCAACGTATATTTTGTGAAAGTATTTTTAGAAAGAAAATACTGAGAAGTTACAAGCAACAATTCTGGGGTTTTCAAATCCCATCTCTGAGACGGCTGTAAGCAAATAAATGAAAATGGAATAAAAAAAACAAAAGCATGGGGAAAAATGAAAAATGATTGAAAATATGACCATAATATGAAAAAAGACGGAAAAATGACAAAAAATACTGAAAAAGCTAAAATATGACATTATATGACCAATGAAAATTGCATAATTCTGATCACATTAGATGATATCATGTTTAAATTATATTTGCTATGGTAACATCACAAAGGAAAAAAATATGACATGTCATAAACATCCTGGCCCTAATTATCACAATTCCATATATTTCACCTCATCTTTTTCCATCTAATCAATCTTCTTCGCCCGAAGCCTCCCACTCCATATCTACCATCTTTACAACGTCTGACGAGTCCAAGATTAGGGTAATGTGGAATGGAAGAAAGATTTATATCTCACTGCATTATTTTATCCATACAGACGTAATCCATGACCCGTCATCGAAACAAAAGAGTATAGTGACTTGATATCGCCAGAAGTAAAAACCATCATGTGATCATCTTTCCTTTTCAGTATGAGCCTAAATTTTGTGATTGGTGTATCGATCTGAATAAACCAATTGTTTTCTATGCTAAATTGAAAATTTTTACCTAAGGCTTAAATTTTCAATAGACTTTTGCAGAAAGGGGTTTATGCAGATTGAAATTTTGAGTTAAGAATTACTTCGAACTAACACACTGGCAAAAATAGTAATTTCTGTCCACATACTTAATGAGTGGAACTAAAAGAAGGTGATTTCATGAGTGGCAGTGCAATGATATTAATTCGTATTTCTCTGCGGCATATGGTTTCATTTTTAAAAATACGTATTAATTTCTCTGCTTAATTTTTATAATTAATTACAATTTTGCAATACACAATTTACTACAAAATTAATAGTGATGACATAAAATAATTAATATAAATAACATGAAAATTTACGAGAACCTTCGTATAAGCTACAGAAAATGGTTAGTAAATTTTTATTAAACATAATTAACAACAAAATATATGTAAATTTAAGCATATTATGTTTGTAGTGTTTGACAAGTTAAACAGCGTATGAACGTGAATTTTAATACTTTATTGTAACATTTAAATTTCACTTTGAAATAATTAATTGCTGAGTAATGTATATTTTGGGCGATTTTGGGGTACAATTACACCTTAGACTTAGGCATGTTGCAGTATAACTCTTTAGTTCAAATAGAGGGTCAAATTTATCGGCTTCTTGTAGCATAGATATCCATGACCACATGAGTTCATAATTACTATAACTTTAAAGATAACATTTTATTGGAGATAGAGGTACATTCATAAAATAATTTGTTTTATTTTTCAATATGTAATTCTTTATATTATTCCGGTAATAACATTCTCTTTAAAATATTTTATTATTCTTTCTGTGAATCCTTCCACATCCTAAAACTCCATATCGTAAAACAGAATGTAGTAAACCTAAGTAATAAAGTAAAGGTGAAGTGTTCCCTATACAGGCCATGGAGGACCAAAGGGTTCCAGAATGTTGAGGCTCCAAGATTTTAGACATTCGTAACGTGAAGGTCTTAAGGTTGTCAGCCTTCCGCACCGGCAGCCTTTACCCCCAGTATTGCTCCTGGTACTCATTTCTGTTAGAGGCTGAGTCGACCCCAGGGTCACCAGAAGGATTAGGTCAATTGAAAAACTCCGACACCATCCGGAATCGAACCCGTGACCTTCCCGTTTATAGCGCAGTGCCTCAACCACTACACCACGGCGTACCCCAAAGCTAAGTAATATGAACCTTAATTCTGTTTTGGCATAGAAGTCTTCATGTGGTACAGTCGAAAAGAGATACCTATTGGGGAACTATGTGTAAACATATTCCAAACATGAATTTGCTTATTGAACGGTTGTTGAATGACTGTTGAATCGTGCAGATGGAAACTAATATTTAAATAATTTATATATATATATATATATATATGTGTGTGTGTGTGTGTGTGTGTGTGTAATATATGTTATTATATAGCCCGTTATGAGTTCAGACTAACAAATTTTTAACTTGTGTTCTTAGTGGAAGTGGGAAAAATAGAGAGAAGTAAAGTAATAAACTTTAAAACCATTTGTTCTTATTCCAAGAATATAATTAAAAGCTTGAGAGATGAAAGTGTAATTTTCCCTGAAACATATGACGACTGTATTTCAAAATAACGCATGACGTCAAAATGAAATCGTACGGCGAAATGCAATTACGTGTATACATACACGACAAACAAGGCCGGGGAAAGAGAAAGAAAAAACTAATTTAAAACGTTGCATTATTATTCCTAGTGCAGCGGGTTGGCCATCAAAGAGAGAAACTACTTCAGTAGCAGAAAACCCGATGAATGTATACATATATAACACGATAATTCAGTAAAAATGAAGTTTTTGTCCAATAAAGTGAGTTCTGTACTTTTAAATACCACCATAGTACAAACTTCAATCAAATGATGCATACTACAGCATTCATCCTAAAAACTCGACTATGATTCTACTTATTTAACGAAGTTATCAGCAGAATTATTAACGATTTAGAATCAGTTGAAATATCGGAACATAAATGTCTTACAATAATTATGTTTATATTTACTATATTGTCTTCAGACACATATACAGGCATTTCATGGTTTATCAATAAAACACAAACAAGAAGGATTGCAATATAATTACAATTATTTTTAAGTTTAAAAAATAATCAAGAGTATAGAATATATTTCTTACTAACCATTCTTGGTATGTTTGAAAACCTTCATTTGTTGCAGATCTTAAAATCATCAGGTAACATATTACAACCTAAATATATATAATATATATTATATATATTTATGGGTAGCCTATACTATTTTGCTTAACCTAATTTTTGGATTGTTAATACAAGAATTTATCCTAGTGTTGTATCCATGTACATCTTTTAAAAAATTATACGTTTATAATCATTGATGGCGGTATGGAGTGTACTAAGATACCTAATAAAGAACGGTTTTATTATAAACCTTTTGTTAACAATTACAACAATAGTACACTAAAACTAAACTAAAACTAAACTCCTTGGCACAACATCCCTGAAGGGACAAGGCCCCTGTGTCATCTACCATAGGCAGATGTCAGAATTGGGGGGCATGTGGTCAGCATGCCGACACCCACGGTCGTTAATGGTGGTTTCTATGAACGGAACCGCTACTTCTCTATCAAGTAGTTGCTCAATTTGAATCACGAGGCTGAGTGCACCCCGTTCCAGACCTCCCTACGTCAGAAAAATCCAAGGAGATAGCGGAGAACGAACCCGGGCCTACGGATCTGTAGTCAGCGACCACAAGACCATTATAGTACACTACCTAACCTAATTTAATAAAAATGTATTGTAATATAAACTTGTCACATTTTAGTATTTAAATTATATAAAGCCATATAATGAATATAGGAGTATTCTAATATTCTACAATATTTTTAAATTGAGTGAATAAGTTCACAAAAAGTTTATATTTAAGTCTATCTTTTACAGATTATAATTGTACAAAATATTTAATATTTATTGTACGTATGCATTAACGACATCAAGGTATATATTGCAAACACTTTTATCACAAATTTAATAAATAATTTGACTTATTCAATCAAACTTATTTCGTTATATAACATGTAGATCACATTAGAACACCTAACCAAATTAATTGTTAACTGTTCCTTCCAACGTTACTTATCCGGGATTAATAAAATCTAATGGTGGTGTACTAAGCGAAACATTATCAATTCTGACAATATTCTACCATTGTAATACGAAATTCATCAACACTAACTTATATAAGTGTTAATATTTATTAAAGGAGCTAATTGAAGCCCTCTAAAGGCTGATGTAACCACAAGTTTCATGAAAATGAAAAGGAGTGAAGCCCAGAATTTCATCTCCAACGGTCTAAGATAAAACGAACCACTGAAACCGCTTAATACTTGCAGGAATGCGTGCTTCTTTGATGTCTCTCAGATTCACAGCTATTCCGGAAGAAATTAATTAAAAGTATGCTAGATATACTACTTAGAAATTACTAATTTCAATAGACATTGCTAAGTAAAAGATTGTATAACTTTCATCTGTTTTAAGTAGGGCTGTACCGATTAATCGATTAAATATTTAATCGTCGATCAATTACATTTTCCGATTAATCGGTTTAGAGGAATTCTGAAAAAACGTTTTTCGAGAAATGGGTCAAATGACCAAACTCCTTTATCTCGCTTCTCCGGCCTTGGCACACCATAGTCTCTTGTACATTCAAATGTCAACAAACTCGTGTCTCTCAAGTCTTGGCTGAAAAAGTAACCGGAAATATAAGTGTTATATATTTTTTTTCACTAGTTAACCAATAATGGTATTCATTAATTCAGGATTTCTTCTGATTATCTGTAGAGTAGTAGTTATTAAACGTGTAAAACAATATTAATTGTACACTTTGGTTTCGTTTAAAATACCAACCTTTTTGTCGATTAATCGATTAAAGTCAAGCGCTAACTCGATTAGCAATTTTAATCGATTTTCAGCCCTAGTTTTAAGCAGTCTCCCCCAATCTAACTGTTTTGTTAAACTAGCTATATAAAGTAGCATTTCTATACAATATTATTTAGGCTATGCACACGAGTGGGTTTTGGTCCAGTATACTGTCAGCTGTTCACCGGAAATTAAAATTGAGGAGGTCAATGTGTGAATGCACTTGCTTTATTTTCTGCTGAATCTGTTTTAATATTTTCCGGAGCAGTTCAACGTTAGCGTCTGTTAAATGGTTGCAGATACTACCGGTACTGTTGTAAAGTCTGTTCAAAGCCTGCTTTAGCGTCTGTTTCTGTTCTTCGCTCTGATTTTTCAATTTTTTCATAGTCGCAGCGCTGATATATAGCTGATAGCACAGAGAATCAGCTGTTCGGAGAGAGCTGCCGTGTTTCGTCATCATGCAGGTCACGCACCACTCACTGGATGATTTAATGTATGTATGAATGTATGTATGTATGTATGTATGTATGTATGTATTTATGTATGTATGTATGAAATGTATGTATGTATGAAATGTATGTATGTATATATGTATGTATGGATATATGTATGTATGGATATATGTATGTATGTATGTATTTTTTTTTTGTCCTTTATTTGCTGCATGCTCCATTACTTCTTGTAATATTACATGCATAAGTTACTTTACATACATGTTACAAATTATAATATTAATGGCAGTGTTGTTATTAGCATACTAATGCCTGCCAAGTGTTTAAAATGAATCAAGATCGATACTGTTTATGAATTTAACAAAGAGTGTCTTATGTTTCACAATAAGTTCATTATTGCTAATAGGCCACTTCCCTCCCACTTTCGTTATATCTCTTTCCAAAATCTGTCTTTGAGTCTTCAATTTTTCACATCTCCACAGAAGGTGGTCCACATTTTGAACTTCCTTATTACATACACAATTTGGGTTATCTGTAATTTTGAATGTATGTATGTATGTATGTATGTATGTATGTATGTATGTATGTATGTATGTATGTATGTATGTATGTATGTATGTATGTATGTATGTATGTATGTATGTATGTACGTATGTATGTATGTATGTATGTATGTATGTATGTAACTTATGTATGTATGTATGTATGTATGTATGTATGTATGTATGTATGTATGTATGTATATATGTATGTATATACATATATTTATATTGTAAAATAGACACTTTCGTGTTTCGTTCTGTCCAATAGAATTGAATGGAAAATATAGGATGAAATTCTGTGCAATGGCGTTCGTCAATGTCTCACGATCCAATTTGACGGTTTGTAGAAATTTACCGGTAATCATGAACTGCCTTAATCCGATATCATTACCCCTAATATTAAACTAATGTTGACTTTGGGATACGTATGTGCTAATTTGATATTAGACTCAATACTAGTTTAGCTGAATTAATTTCAATACCGGTACTTTTAAATTTAAATATTATGTTATAATTTGTACACTTGATTTAACCTTTACGCTACTACTGATGTATATATGCGTCACCGCAAAACATAATAGAAGCCGAGATATAAAATTAATGGAATAATGAGTTATGCTAAAATTTGATGAATTTTATTCTCGTGTTAGGATTACTGTTCAAGAAACCAGATGTTCCATTAAATGTTTTCATTGATTTTAAACTTATAAAACCACTCGTATCTTTGATGAATGATTATGTTAAGATAAAGAATTATTGCTTTTAGACAATGATATAGGCAGTAATCTGTAAATCTACAATTTTGTTTAACCATATTAGCTATAACCACCGAGGGCGAAGTAGAATTTAACATCTAGATGAATGAACCAGCAACGGAGATAAGAACTATAGCAAAACCTTAAGGTAAAGTGATTGGAAGTCTCTATGTATTTCCGTACACGATGAGCACCGAGATTAGTTCAGTGACTAACAAGTTTGTATACCCGAAAAAGTAGAGAATAATCTACAGCAGCATTTTAGCATTCGATGCCCTACATATTGCACACTGAGAATAATACGGCCACAACTAAGAAAAACTAACTTTTACAGGAGACCGTGTTAAAGTTCTGTATTCTGAAGAGAAAGGCTAGGATTGTATAAGGACATAAGTGCTCTCTGACGGAAATTAACAGAAGTACAGGTATGGCCATCTTACACCAAATAAATTTCATACAGACCATTAGAGAACAGCAAAAAACCCCAAAATTAATTATTTTTTAGATGTGGCCCTATCATGCTCAGTGTGCGATATAGACTTTAACATGGAGAACAGATAATTACGAGTCAACCACTGTCTATTCCAGATATCTTTGGAGAAAAAGATGCACATCGATAACCGTACGTATGCGACCTTAATTTTAATGCCTGTACCCTATTGGGCAGTGGCCAATTTACTTCAGACACACCCCCTGCAACCCTAAGCGCAACTCACATTATTTCGCTTCACAGGTCGACAGTTCCCTAGTGATTTGTGAATGCTTAAAATCGAAGACAGGTGAACGTAATTTTGAAAACATTATAAAATGCTTTGTCTGCATGGTATATTCAGCATTATCGTAACTAATTTAAAGGTAGCACTTTAGTGTTATTCATTTCTATAAATTTCAATGTGTGTTTTGCTAGCTGGTGAACCGCGCTTTTGTCCCGTTCTTTACTTCTTCCCAACACATCTGGAATGGACAGTAATTCAGATGAATCTCGGTATTTTAGTCTGTAAAATGGAGTACGAAAGTAGTGAAAGAAAACTTGCGGAAGACTTCAGATACCTATGTACTAGTGTTCCAGAATATAATTTATTAAAAAATCTACCTCCTACTAGCAAGAAAGTTATTATTATTACAACTATTACTGCTACTACTACTACTACTACTACTATTACTACTACTACTATTATAACTACTACTACTACTACCACCACCACCACCCCCACCACTGTTGTTGTGTCGAAGAAGCCAGAAGACTATACTCATAATAAATAGTTAATGCAAGGTAATTCAATAATTTTTTACAATGATCAATTTTTAAATGTATACCATTGTGACCAAAATTGTAAAAAGAGTTAATTCACAAAACAGCTGTTATACACAAGAGTACTATATTAAGAGCTAAAGAGATATTTATTGTCCAACAAAATATAAATTGCTTTTAAAAAATAACATAACAGTGGTACTAATTGCTGTCAATGTAATTAAATTATTACTAGGGATTTGCTGCAATTTGCATTAAACTTTAATTTAATATTAGCTCAATCAACACGGCAATTTAGGAAGTCAATAAAAATACACCCCCGGGATTAATTATTTAAAGCTATCTGTTAATAAGCTCGAAACTGGTTATTTTGTTATCTCAAAATATCAATTGTACGGTACATTTTAAAACTTTATTTTGTTTGCGGAAAGTTGTTAAAATACGAGCATCATCTTACACCTATACTGAATACAGTATAAGTTATGTTTCCATCAGTCATTTCTGAGCTGGTAAATTTTATTGCACTTGGGCTTATATTAGTTTTCGTTAGCTGGTTTGCCGTCCACCGCTGTGGCTCAGGGGATGCGTCCAATCCTCTCACGCAGCGGGCCCGGGTTCGATTCCTGGTCGGGACAAGTTACCTTGGTGAGGTTTTTTCCGGGGTTTTCCCTCACCTATGAGACAAATGTCAGGTAACTTTAGGCCCTTGTGGTACCCGGATATCATCTGGCCGTCATTATCATCTTCATCCTCATCCTCATCCTCGCCTTGTTCTGAGTGAGTGTGTGCGTGAATGGTGTGTATCGTCCTATGTGTTCGTGTTGTCTCGGAGGTGGCCCCGGCATTGGGCTGATCACTCATCCGGGGAGGCCCTCCATGTCCTTGTCTGGTCAAAAAAGTATGTATGTGATCCAAAGGTAATCCCTCTCCCGACAGGTCGCGGCCCTGTAAGGCCCGGGCGGCTTGGGTCGCTTAAATCCTAAAAAAGGGAGAGGTAAAAAACTACGAAAAAGAAAGAAAGAAAGCTGGTTTGCCAGCATCAACTGCAGAAAGCTGTATCAATACACGTTACAAGCTATAATAAGGAATCTTACCCATATTTACCTACCCTCAACTAAACTATAGGAATCGTATTAGAGTTTATGGGATGTAGGTTAGGTTAACGAAAGGAGCAGTGAATAAATTGTTCTTCCCGAGTGATAAAGGGAGGCTAAAAATAAATATACCCTTAACAACCATTAATGTAAACACATTTCTAACTGGCCATGGTCGAATTAACTCCTATTTTTATAAATTTAAAATTAATGACTGCCCTGAGTGACTCACATGTGGATTAGGTGACCAGACCGTACTGAATCTCTTATCCGCGTGTTCAAAACTGGACCGGCAAAGGACATTATTTAAGAACTCAATGTTAAGGAAATATGGAAAGTGGACTGAAAATGTGCAGAAATTAGTACATAACCATACAAAAGAATTTATAAAATAATTATATGAATTCAACAGAAGTAGACAGACTCTAGAGTGTTACTATAGAATAAGAAGTAGACATTAATTACATTAAACTAACTACATAAACATATATATACTCGTAATAAGCAGAAACATCAGCCATTGTATTACAGTTAAGCATAAGCATTTTAAATTCTAGAATATACAATTGTTAATGAGATGGTACCAGGGCATGTAGTATTACACACACACACACACACATATATATATAGCCTATATATAAGGGTAACAGCAGCACCTGAGAAGCCACGCTCAATCCCGCATTCTCCGGACCAGGATAGGCAGCCGAGATGGGACGGATCCGTTGAAACGGAGAATGCTTTGGTTTAGGGACGGGGCAATTTCATTATTCATTTTTAAATGTTCAGTAATACTTCTATAACTCATAATGTGTAATTAAGTTAGCAATGAAAGGGTTAAATAATATGCTGAAGTATCGTGTGAGCGAACATAGTGGTACTTACATACGTAAGTACAGCAAGGTGTGTGTGTTTTTTTTTTTGGGGGGGGGCGTCTTTTTAGCCAGATTGCATGAAAGTTAATCTGAGTTTACCTACCTAAACAAAATCATCGGGTTGAGTCAGACTGAGCTGAACAGTTGGTTAGGCACTGGCCTTCAGTTTCCAAGTTCGTGGGAACGATCCCAGCCCAGCTCGAAGCTTTTGATACTACTAGTATATAAATCGCAAGCGATCCTTCGTGATTCATGTGTGGATTTTCTCAGCAATTCGTTGCCAGCCAATGACATGTATGAGTGCTTAAATACGTTAGTTCCATGTCCGTAGATTCACATGCATGTAAAAGAACTAATGCGGGCATAATTCCGGCACACCGTCGACTGTTACAGGCTTAAGTCACAGTTCAAAACTATCGTTCAATAACCATAATAATCAAATCAAGAAACGCAATTTTAGCTACGGACGTTTGCTAAATTAAAAAGTAGGCTATACGTAAACACAGCAATAATGTAATATTGTCTGAAGAATTAAGTAAAACAGTTTCACTCACAGGACTATTCTAAGTGATTAGTTTTAAAAGTAAAAAGAAAAACACACACACACATACACAGTACTAAATCCCAAAATTAAAAGTGTTTCATACGTAATTACTGAAACTGTCCAACTTAAGTACCCCAATAATACCTCTTTTGCATGTATACAGTAATAAATCCCCTTTGTACAGACTGTAACCAGCATGAGGAATTTTGATTTCCAGCATTTCAGGATTTTTACATTTTGGTTATGTTTAATTTTTCGCTAGCTGGCGTATAATATATTATCTAAACTAAGATGTTGTCGGGGTGTGAAGGGTAAGATTATTTTCGCATAGAGAATCTTGTGGCTTTAAGTTATAAACTCCGTGGCGCTGCGTTTCTGAAAGGGATTAGGACTACCAACCGATTGCCTGCATTATCTACCATAGAAAGATGACAGGATTGGGGGCATTTGGTCAGCAAGCCGACACCCACGGTCGTTAATGATGGTTTCTGCAACCGGACTCTGTACTTCTTAATCAAGTTGCTCTTCAGTATGAATCACGAGGCTGAATGCACACCGTTTCAGACATATTTTTTTTCAGAAAAATCCGAGGTCGTACGCTAACCAAGAGACCACGCAGGTGACCAAATTCCAGACACGAAACTAAAACGAACTAATTTTGCACTGCTTACGTATGAGTTAATTTTAATTAGACTTTTATGAAGGAGGTACACTTCTTTTCTTTTCTTAGCATGTGATGTTATTACCAAACTATGTGTTACTAAATATTTTCAGCGCTCATCTGACCTGAACTAATATATACTTCGAGATTGCATCGGATGCAACATTTTATCAGGACAGTTACATTATAATTGTACATGTTTCCGCTCTTTCTTGAATCTGAATTATACATGGTCGCCAGACTTGTCATATCCATCTCTGGCTTTCATTACTTTTGCCCTTAGAATTTCTTTGTGTATGAAAAAGCAATACATAAACATTCCTTTGAAGCAAGCCAATTTCATTGTACCTCAGAGAGCATAGTAAAGTTCTTTTTTGTTTTCTCCCCTGTTTTCGATTCAGAGTTCGATTGTTGATACCTTTGAGCTGGCTGATTATCCTGCCGCAAACGCTCCAGTTACCAGTTCAACAAGCAGCTCCTCTTTCTGTCTCCCTCATCACCATATCGGCATTATGTAGATTTGATAACAACCGAATATGCTTAAAGAGTTAGAAGTTTGTTTTCAACGAACATAACATTTACATGAGTGTTATTTACTTTACAGAAAGCTCTGTTAAACCTACACATCTCCAGCATTTCAATAGAGTCAAAAGGAACGCAAGTAACAGTTTACACATATGTATAAAAATACAAAAACATTGGAAACTACATGATCAAATCTAATATAATATTGGAGAACAAGACCAGACTAATGTTAAAATATTCAGAGCAGAGAGGCAACTACCCTTGAATAGGCTATTAGTTCTGTAGAGTATTGTAAAGATCTCGCACGAAATTTGTGCCGATGAGATCGTTACTCTCTAGAGAGAGACATGCTATTGTGCGAGAGAGAGAGAGGTAGCTTGGCCTTTACAAATAGAAAGGGAGGTATTGTTCTGCGAGAGGGATCGGTAGCAGGCCAATCGACGCTACAGTCCCCACGAAAACGTAATGCAATGACTTACGCAATCGGAACAGATTTCGTGCGGGATCTTTAGAAGAAAAACCCCTCTGACACTGGGATTTGAACCCAGGACCTTTGACTTTTCATGCCACTGCTATACCAACTGAGCTAAGCCATAGTTCACTTCCCAGCGCCAGATGGAACCTCTCTCCTATGACTGATTGCCCTTGTCTACCTCACAGTAAATTGAACTCTGGCTTAGCTCAGTTGGTAGAGCAGTGGCACGGATAGCCAAAGATCCTGGGTTAATATCCCTGTGTCAGAGGATCTTTCTCCTATAATATTCTCATGTAATGTCCAACAGAGACAATAATCTGTGGTTCATGAATGAATGAATAGGCCTATATATATAGGCATATACCGTATATATATATATGCATTAGTTCTGTAGTCAGCAGCGTAGTGTTTCTTTCTTCGTTCTCGTCACATCCCCATACCTTATTAACTGCCTTGTTGAAATATTTCACAATTTTTTAACATCCATTTTCTGTCTCGTTTTATCAAGCATAAGCTTTTCCTTTCGTAAAAAGTGTGTTAACCCATTCCCAATGCCAAAAATTTATGTTTGCACATACCTTAAAATATCTTACTCATAAAATTGCACGTTTTTTTTACAGTGGAATTTAATTAATGATGGCAAGATATAATACTATCAGTACAAATAACCACACTATATTACGACATTTAATTAAATATGAACTAAAGATGCACAAGAATGAAGAATTCTGAAGGAGACTATAGGGCGTATTTGGCTGAAAGTAAACCCAGGGCGCTCGTGGCGGCGGAGTAATAAAATTTGAGAATGCAGCAGTGAGTTGAGAGCTTTTTGGCGGGGCTCATCCAGTTAAACTTATGGAGATGTAAAATCCATTACGGCCTCCATAAAAGCACACAGCCCTGTGAATAAAAACTATGTCAACATTGCTTTCTGCCTACTTTATACACAATTTATTGTTCCCACTGGCTGTATAAAAACTATGTCAACCCTCTATTATAAATGTGCCTTCTCAGTTTGCAAACGAGTGTTTTAATGCTCATTCTAACACACTGCTTTAAGTGTACAAAGTGCAAAAAAAATATAATTATTCTGAATTGAAGAATCCTCTATTTATACTTCTATAGCATCAGATATTATACACGTAATTCATGTAGATGTAATTATGTGCATGAGTTGTATGTAAAAGGAGGATGATTTATCTACAAGTTTGAAATTAAAAGCGAATCCAGTGAAAGAGAGTCACTTTAAATGTCCGGGTGAACAACCTAACAAACAAACAAAAATCCCTTTAGGCAGGCCTACAGGCTGAGGTAGATTTCGAAGTGCTTTTCGTTTAATTTATGGTCGCTGCGCAGCACTCTTCTTCTTTAAGTTAGCTTTGGCATGACAAACCCGCAATAATAACTGCAAAAAAAAAAAAGGAAAGATAATTTTTAAAAACATTCAAACTTTGCCTTATATGAGAACTGTCGAGAAACTAGTTATTGATTTGTAGAGTACTCATCAAGAGCTTTTCAACGATACCCCACAAGACGTGGTTTCAAAAAATTCGAAATTCCTTTCCCCACCCCCACCCCACTCGTACCCCCAAAACCCCAGAATCGTTGGTGCCACTGTGAACTCCATAGGGAGTACTCTAATTTATTCAAACAAAGTTTCCCTCTCTACTTCATAGGGGCCGAGATATAAATTTTTCGCAATTTCAACCCCCTCCCTCGGGCCAATTTTGCTCATTAACGAAATTGTCCGACCTATTGGGCCTAGAAAGAACATAATAACATTTGGTTCAAATATCTTCTAAATTACGGCCGCTAGCGTGTAAAAATATTTATATATATATATATATATATATATATATATATATCTTTATACGCTAACATAATAACATTTGGTTCGAATATCTTCAAAATTACGGCCGCTATATATATATAAAACAATTTTTTTTTGAACGGGCGGTGGTTTCGTACTTAGGGAGGCATGAAACGTAAAGAAATTAAAGAATTTTTCGAAAGTCATGACATGGTATTGATTGCAATAGGTACATTTTTCTTCGAAATCTACCTAAAAATCTTATGTGAACCACACAACTTCTTCTACCCTTGATATTCCTGTGTACACTACACGGATGTATTGCAGCAGTACGCAGTAAAAGTGGCATTATTCGTCAGGCAAGTTTATGCATGAAATTAGTAATTATAACTACCCTTTAGAGAGTTTTTACGAAAAAAAGTTTCAAATAAAAGTTTCAGCTCTTTGTATTAACACCTCTTATACAACATTTAAACAAAATCGTTCGAGCCATTTCAGAGAAAATCGCTAAAAACTAAATTTTCTTAATGTAAAGTGGCATTAAAAGTAAGAGAAAGTCGTCGGTAACCTTCGTGTCATATCCACACAAGGTTCCTAACCCAAATATAACATTTTGTTTTAATATGGATTTTCGATCTCGCGCTAGGCTGTTCACAGACATGGGGTGCTTATACAAAGAAATAAAACTTTTATTTGAAACTTTTTTAAGTACTGTGAAGGGCAGTTATAAACCACCCACTGTTTGTAGAAACTCAGTTTTGCCTGGTGAACAATAAAGCTATGCATCAGATTCAAACAAATGAATACGCACTCTTTGCAATATGACCTCTTATTCCATATCAGAATGTGGAGTGAGAAAGGTGTATTGGCCATGGTTAGAGTAAAGAAAGTTACCAGAGGGCATTAATAAGATTTTATTTGAGGTATATATCCTTCGGGGATGCGATACGATGTGGTAACGACATTCTCTTCATTTTTACAACCATTTTACATGAAGAGAATATTATACATAATATATTATATTAAGAAGCAAACTTTATTTGGCAGAGGAGATTATGTGAGTTTCACACAAGATTTCTTACTGTATCATATTGTATTTACTACTAAGGAATTTCATGTTTGGTCCAATGTGGGTTTCTTTATATTAAAATATATGAACAACCTTATATCTTCATTAATTAATAGCCAGAGAGTTGCCAAATAACTTGAGTACATAATTATGTATCTTTGGTAATAAGTATGCGTTATTTACAAGATCTTTCCCATAGTGGTATGAAATGCACTGTTCATTTCAACTATATCGTTAAATACAAAGGGAAATGTTACCCTGACAGACATAAGTATATATTACAGACTTATCAGTTTTTCTTTTTTTAAACTTTTATTAGTACGTTCTTATTGGCCTAACATAATCGTGTAGAGTTAAAATTAATTTAAATAATTGGATTTTAATCTAAAGCAAGTTTGACGATGCTCAAACCGTGAATGTAAATAAGTAAATTAATAAATAACAGTAATAGACCATGGGCTACCAATATGAAACCCTCCCCCCCCCCCCGTGGGAATTTCCGACACATATATTAGGTAGATTTTCGAAGAAAAATCTACCTATTGCAATGGATACCACTTTATGATTTTCGAAAAATTCTTTCATATCTTTACGTTTCATGCTCCCCTAAGTACGAAACCACCGCCCGTTCAAAAAAAAATTTTGTGATATTTATATATATATATATTTATATATATATATATATATTTATATATATATATATATATCTTTACACGATAGCGGCCGTAATTTTGAAGATATTTGAACCAAATTTTATTATGTTATTTCTAGGCCCAATAGTACGGACAAGTTCGTTAATGGGCAAAATTGGCCCAAGGGGGTGGTCGGGGGAGGGGGTTGAAATTTTGAAAACTTTATATCTCGGCCCCTATGAAGTATAGAGGGAAACTTTGTTTGAATAAATTAGAGTACTCCCTATGGAGTTCACAGTGACACCAACGATTCGGGGGTTCGAGTGAGGGTGGGGGTGGAGGTGGGGGTGGGGGATGAAAATTCGAAACTTTTGAAACCACGTCTTGTGGGGTATCGTTGAAAAGCTCTTGATGAGTACTCTACAAATCAATAAATAGTTTCTTGATAGCTCTCATATGACGCGAGATTTTAATGTTTGAAAATAATAACACTTAAAAGAATTATTATAATATCATAATTTTGTCTTGTTTAGCGGCTTTGCTAATTTTATTCATTGCTGATCTTGCGCACGGCCTCCCAGAATATTATATCCTATTCTTGTTGTCAAAACAAATGATTGTATGCTCTTCCTCTTTACCGAATTCAGTTCTTATTACTGTAGGTTTACCATGCCAAGGCTAAAGAAGAAGAGTGCTATGCAGCGACAATAAATTAAACCAAAAGCACTTCGAAATCTACCTCCGCCTGTAGGCCTGCCTAAAGGGATTTTTTTTTTGTTGGTATTGTCATCTACTTTAAGATTTTAGTTGTTTGCCCCTTATCAATTACAGCATTTAGCCGGAAACCCCGGAAAACCCCGGAAATTCGCAGAAAATGAATTTGTTTTAATTTTTCATTGTTCTTTGCTCCTAATATTCCCAGGGAATTTCTGACTCACACATTTTTGTTGGTATTGGCATCTAGTTTAATGTTCCAGTTGTTTGCCCCTTACAAATTACAACATATCCCCGGAAAACCACGTATATACGGAGAAAATTACTATGTTTTATTTTTTAAATCTTTGTTCTTTGCACCTAATATTCAAAGGGAATTTCTGACTTACATGCTTTTTTGTTGGCATTACCATTTAGATTAAGGTTTCAGTTGTTTGCCCCTTATCACTTACAGTATATCCCCGGAAAACACCGAAAACCACGGAAATCCGGAGAAAGGGACTTCGTTTTATTTTTTAAAAATCTTAGTTCTTTCCTCCTAGTATTCAAAGGGAATTGGTGAACCATATGTTTTTGTGTTGGTATTCCCATATAGATTAAGGTTCCATTTGTTTGCCCCTTACCAATTACAACATATCCCCGGAAACCCATGAAAACAACGTATACACGGAGAAAATTACTATGTATTATTTATTAAATCTTTGTTCTTTGCTCCTAATATTCAAAGGGAATTTCTGATTCGTATGTTTTTTTGTTGGTATTGCCATCTAGATTAAGGTTTCAGTTGTTTGCCCCTTATGAATTATAGCATATCTCCAGAAAACTCCGAAAACCACGGAAATCCGGAGGAATTGACTTTTTAAAAACTTTCTTTAAAATCTTTGTTCTTTGCTCCTAATATTCCCAGGGAATTTCTGACTCATATGTTTTTTTGTTGGTATTGCCATCTAGTTTAAGGTTTAAGTTGTTTTCCCCTTATCAATTACAGAATTTCCACGTAAACCCTGAAAACCACGAAAATCCGCAGAAAATGAGATTGTTTTAATTTTTTTTTTAATATTTGCTCTTTGATACTAATATTTCCAGGGAATTTCTGAATCACATAATTTTTGTTGCTATTGCCATATAGTTTAAGGTTTCAGTTGTTTTCCCCTTACCAATTACAGCATGACAAAGAATACTGGAAAAAATCCTGATGCTGAAGGAATGAAGGCGATTGGAAACCTGACAGAACACACTTCATATTGTAATTTGACATCTGTGAATGATAATTAATTTATCTTACCAAACCTTCCACAGTCACTACCAAACTTTCTTGACTGAAGTTAGAGAATGGACATTTGGTAAAACAGCACAATTTTGGAATGGCAATATGGACAAACTGTCATTGATTTTGAGATTTCAGCGAGCAACTAAAGAAAACAACTTTGACTTACACTTGGCATGTTTAGAAGATATGATTCCCCTTTTCTTTGCATGTGACCATCACAATTATGGCAGATATCTCGTAGTCCATATACTCACCTTTTGAACCTGCAAGGGACGCACTTGAAGCAGAAGAATTACTTCGCAATAACGGTTTCAGTGACCGTAGATCACAAGTTCCGAGTTCTAGAAATTCTGTGGATTAACGTGGTTTTCCGGGTTTTACGGGGATATGTTGTAATTGATAGTGGGCAAACAGCTGAAACCTTAATCTAGATTACAATGCCAACAAAAAAATATGTAAGTCAGAAGTTCCCTGGGAATATTAGGATCAAAGAACAAAGGTTTAAAAAAAATGAAAACGAACTCATTTTCTTCGGATTTTTAGGTTCCCGGAGTTTTCCGGGTATATGCTGTAATGATAAGGGGCAAACAACTGAAACCTTAATCTACATGGCAATACCAACACAAAACCATATGAGTCACCAATTCCCTTTGAATACTAGGAGCAAAGAACTAAGATTTAAAAAATTAAAACGAGCTTGAGTGGTTTTCGGAGTTTTCTGGGGATTTGCTGTAATTGATAAGGGGCAAACAACTGAAACCTTAATCTACATGGCAATACCAACACAAAACCATATGAGTCACCAATTCCCTTTGAATACTAGAAGTAAAAAACTAAGATTAAAAAAATTAAAACAAAGTCATTTTCTCCGGGTTTCCGTGGTTTTCGGAGTTTTCTGGGGATTTGCTGTAATTGATAAGGGGCAAACAACTGAAACCTTAATCTGGATGGCAATACCAACAAAAGAACATATGATTCAGAAATTCCCTTTGAATATTAGAAGCAAATAACAAAGATTTAAAAAATAAAACATTGTCATTTTCTCCGTATAAAAGTGGTTTTTCGGGTTTTCCGGGGATATGTTGTAATTTGTAAGGAGCAAACAACTGAAAACTTAAACTAGATGATAATACCAACAAAATATATGTGAGTCAGAAATTCCCTGGGCATATTAGGAGCAAAGAACAAAGAAAAATTAAATCAACTCATTTTCTCCAGATTTCCGTAGTTTTCCGGGGTTTCCGGGTAAATGCTGTAATTGATAAGGGGCAAACAACTGAAGACTTAAACTAGATGGTAATACCAACAAAAAATATGTGAGCCACAAATTCCCTGGGCATATTAGGAGCAAAGAACAAAGAAAAATTAAAACAAACTCATTTTCTCCGGATTTCCGGGGTTTCCGGGTAAATGCTGTAATTGATAAGGGGCAAACAACTGAAAACTGAAACTAGATGGGAATACGAACAAAAAAATATATGTGTCGGAAATTCCCACGGGGGGGGGGGGGTTGGGGGGTATACAGTAGCCTACGCTCTATAAACCGGTCCGAGGAAAAGTATTATTTTAAGGCTTGAAAAATGAAGTACTTTTTAGACCAGAAAAATGAACAAAAGGAAAATAATTATTTGGGATGCCATAGTTAAATTAAACGTAAATACAACAGTAAACATAAATATAAACATAAATATAACAATATATATGTAACAATATATACCGCATTCGAGAGGTCCCGTGGCCAGCCCAGCCAATTTGACTTGGATATTTTCATGGTTTCCCCAGTCGCAAAGGTAAATACGGAATTGGATATATACTTAAACATAAACTGATTGGACTGGCTATCCGGGTTGGGCCGCGTCGTGTTTTTAGTGTCTTCTAACGTTTCGGACATCGTATTGTGTCCTTCTGCGGAGAAAGATTCGCAGTATTCACTACTCGTCACTACTTTCGTAAAAGATTCGTCACTACTTTGTATATCTTATAAAATTATACCTATGCTATAGCATAGCTATTAAGATTTAGCACAGAACATAGTTAGACATAAGAATTTGAACAGGCTTATGTTAAACACGCGTACATTCTTCCGTCAAACATTTATTAGGTCTTCCGCCTGCAGCGATTGTTTAGAAAACCCGCAATACTCCGACGGAGAAGAAATTGCCGCGCTATCTAAGCTCCAGGCGTAAGTAAAAACATTTGTCTTCCGCCTGCAGCGATTGTTTAGAAAACCCGCAGTACACCGGCGGAGAAGAAATTGCCGAGCTATCTAAGCTCTAGGCGTAAGTAAAAACATTTATTAGGTCTTCCGCCTGCAACGATTGACTAGAAAACCCGCAATACACCGGCGGAGAAGAAATTACCGATCTATCAGAGCTCCAGGCGTAAGTAAAGATTATTCTTTCTTGTTCAATGTGACTTGATTTTTATTCCCATTGGTCCTATTTAGATGCAGAATCCAGCTAGGTGGGTCTTACTTCTTGGACTCGCATTCAGGAGGTCCCAGGTTGAAACCCCGTAGCCGTTCAATTTGACATGGGTTTTTTCACGGTTTCGCCAGCCGTAAATGCAAATTCTGAATTGGATATTTACATGAATCATCCATCCTGTATCGTATCCATTTAAATTAATATCACTTGAAATTTATTCCATAAAAATACACAAATAATAGAAACGATCAGTAGTTCCTTGGCCTACCCTGCTTTATAGACACACATCCCGAACTCATGATATGGCCTCGCAGCTAAAATGAGTATAAACACAGCCGATTAAAAAAAACAGAAGAATTTATTTTGCCATACAACAAAGAACTAATTTGGGTATATACTTACTTTGATTCATCTCCGCTAATTAATCCTGTATCGTATTCATTAAAATTAATATCAGTTCAAATTAACAGACGCCATAACCACGACAACAGTTGCACAAAAATAGTTACGTGGCCTATTCTGGTATGCCTACAGAACCTGAACTCCTGATATGACCTCGATGTTCAAAGGAGAATAAATAAGACTGAATTAAAAAATATATATATATAGGTCTTTTTATTATTTTTGGCCCTAAGACAGTTAGGGACCTTTGGTGTAGATAATTTTTTGTTGCTTATACCTGTGTTATAATAATGTAACAATTTCAAGTTAGCATTGGACAGGAAGGCTTTAACACCTGCTTTGTGAATCTTTACACGCAACATATCAGTCAGTGCCAACCTTATTTGGCCCCCTACGAAGATGAATATATCCCAAAACTTTATGATCCAATAACGAGTACAAGTCAGAAAAGCTGGCTGTAAATTGAAGGCAATATAATCACTGAGCTTGGATTTTCGTTACAGTGGAATTGGTTAATATCGAACAGTATATTAATAATAAGCTGAAGTGTCGTTATTTCGTGTGAGCGAGCATAGGGGTGGTAATTAGGGGTATATTGGGCGCCTATCGATTCAATTCGCATGTAGTGGCCCATGCGTCACCTCGGTTTCAATCAAGTTGCTCCAGCACTACATTATCGGGTACTGAGTTAACTAGGCCGTTACCTGTATAGCTTATTGGCAGATAATTAAAAATTGTAAGATTCAGTTTCTACATTTCAAGGGTCCGAGTATCGCATTTCAAAATCAAGCTTTCCGGACTCCTTTAGTTCTGGTAAAAGAAGAATAGTACGAGTATAATATGAAACAACCCTATAATAACATTTAATAAGACGCAAGTATGTTTATGAAGCAAGCGTAGCTTCTTAATTACCATCTATAGGCAAGTTGCATATGAATATATTTTTTTTTGCCGATCATAATTAAATGTCTAATTTCTCGGAAATTTCTTCTCCGCCGGTGTACTGCGGGTTTTCTAAACAATCGTTATATTTATTTGTATTTATTTTCTTACACTGCAAATGGGTCAACAACCCGGTGGCAGTGGTGCAATAAATACCAGCCGTACAGTACATATATACAAAAATGACACTACACATTAAATACATATACATTACACATTAAATAAATACCATCCATACATATATACAAAAATGACACACTATACATACACTTACACATTAAATATCGCAACATCTATCCACGTACCTGATATTAAAAAAATATATTTTTTTTTCCATTTAAAACTATAACATAAAAAATTGCATAATGTGAATATTTTAGAACAAAAAATTATACATTATCATATACCCTATTCAATATATTTTTAAAAATTTTGACGTTAGCAGGAAACGTTTCGAAGATTTCTGCAGGTAAATCATTCCAATCCTGAATCCCTCTATTTAAAAAAGAAAATTTGGCAATATTTGTTCTCTGAGATCTACCCCTTATTTTGTATTTGTGATCCTTCCTACTTTTGTAATCTGGTTCTTTAATTTTGCTATGAAGCTCTTCCCATGCCAGTTGTTTCGTGTATACACAATACATACATTTTAATCTATTTATTTTTCTTCTGGATTCTAAAGATTTCCACCCTAGTGTTTTTAACATAGCCGTAACGCTGTCAGTTTGTTGGTGCTTATTCATAACAAATCTTGCAGCTTTTCTCTGCACCATTTCTAACTGTGTTATTAGACCTGCCTGATACGGATCCCATACACTTACAGCATATTCCAAATTTGGTCTCACTAATGATTTATAAGCTAACTCTTTGGTTTTTAAGTTGCTACCCCTTAATGCTCGAAATACGAAGTGCAATGTTTTATATGCCTTGCTAATTAAATTTCCTATATGTGAATTCCAGTTCAATTCCTTATTGAGAGTTATTCCTAAATAATTGCACGATTCTACTCTCGTTATAATTTCATTTTCCATTTCATAATTATAGCAAAATTTTACCCTTTTGTTAGTGAAAGATATTGCTTTACTTTTGCGTGCGTTTATTGTCATCCTATTTTCAGAAACCCATTTTTCTGTGCGAACTAAGTCTTCTTGCAGTAACTTCGCATCTAATTCATTACAAATTTCCCTGTATATGATGCAGTCATCCGCAAACAATCTGATATGAGATTGGATCGATTTTGGTAAGTCATTTATATTGATAAAAAAAAAATCTCGGGGACCAGTAGTTTAATAATATTAATCGATAGTGGGAATAACAACAGTAGACCTACTATAAAGACTGGCAGCCATTTTATGTATAATAAATAGCCTATAATTAAGATACTGTTACATCACATATATTAAGCGTATGGTCGAAAAAGAATAATAATATTGAATAACATGCTCTTCGACATTTATTGTTCTTATCGTGACAAATTCAAGCAGTTCAAAGTTTGTATTGTGATATTGAGCGACAAACATAAATTATTTTGGCTCTGATGAACAACACTAAATTGGTTATAACAATCGTAGTAATCACCAATAATTTATTAAGCATACAGTATGATGGTGCAGAAGTATGATATGAGCTGAGAGGGTCTATTCCATTCATACTCCGCATGTTTGATATTGACCAATAACGTTTAGCAATTCCTGGGATATAGAACAATAACGATCGTTTATGCTTCCTCGGAGTATAGAGGGAAACCTTGTTTGAATAAACTAGAGTACTCCCTGAGGAGTTCACAGTGACACCAACGATTCGGGGGTACGAGTGAGGGTGGGGGAATGGAAATTCGAAATTTTTGAAACCATGTCTTGTGGGGTATCGTTCAAAAGCTCTCGATGAGTACTCTACAAATCAATAACTTTTCCAAACATTAAAATCTCGCCTTATATGAATAAGGCGAGATTTTAATGTTTGAAAAAGTGGTCTTTCCTCTTTTTTGCAGTTATTATTGCGGATTTGTCATGCCAAGGCTAAAGAAGAAGAGTGCTGCCCTGCGACAATAAATTAAACCTAAAGCACTTCGAAATCTACCTCAGCCTGTAGGCCTGCCTAAAGGAATTTTTCTATTTCTAACATTAAGAATATTACGAACTCACCTATACTAGTATACGCTTTTAACACAACTTCATAATAATAATAATAATAATAATAATAATAATAATAATAATAATTTTAGCACATATTGGAATAATTATTGTGATACGGAAAGGAACAATATTTTCTATTTTACAGAGTCGGAATGTTTGAAGATTGGTACTATGTAACATTCTTTAAATTATGCTTTACATTGAGTTTCTCAATAACCTGATTTGGAAAATAATTCATATTTGAAAACTGAAGATTAGATATTTTTTATAATCAGAAATTCAATATTTAAATGTTTAAATCATTATTACACATAAAAAGTAGTCTCAACATCTCTCCATTATAAAAACGTATGTAGAAAAATCTTATAGAATCGTACTTAATACGTTTTAAATTTAATTAAATTTATAGTTAATCTACTCTCAGCTCTTAATTTTAGTACAGTGTCCCGAATTAGTGTTCTATTCATATTTCTATTTTTAGGTATTTATTTTTATAACATTTCCTCTGTAATAGTATTTTCTTTTTTGTATTTTGTTTCTAAATGTAAGTAGTGAGGCATTTCATCCTGTACTGCAATATAAGAAAACACCATTTACAGCCGATTGCAGTGTGAGCGTTCTGTAATTTGAACAATCCCATGAATGACAAATTACCTCAGAGAGACGATTATTATAGGCATGGAATGAGGTATTGTTATCCATGTACGACGACACGGAACAGTTGAGTATCGATTCAGCGTCATCAGACTATGGCCCTTTCCATTTTGTTGATATGCCACACAAACTAGCTGCGTCATGCAGTGAATGTAATGTACAGGAGCTACCAAATTCTATTCTCTGATTAAATCTGCTATTGATTTCTTCTATTCATTTCTTTATTTATTTTCTTATTGATTTATTTTCTTATTTCATTTTTTCTGCCCTCCTATTCCCCTCCCCCCCAATGATATTCTATTTAGGAAATTATCGTTTAAATTTAAATCCTATCTTTTTACGTAGATTCTATTTCACATCATTTTCGCCTCTTCTTTCAATTTATTTCTGAAAGACCTCTAACATTCATTGAATTAAACCTATGGTTTTATTTATCTACTGAGTTCTTTGGTTCATCTACTGAGTTCATCTTATTTTATTTCCTCTTTCTTGACGTCTTCAGGTGATCAAATTATATTTTACTTTATACTTCACTTATTCGTATTTTTCGGTTCTTATTCTCTTTATATATTCCGTGTACTATGTTTCTTTGCTTTTATTCCTCTTCCTTTCTTCTAGAAACATATCGCACCCCTGGTGGAAGACTGCCACAAGTCAAAAATAACATTTGTTCAGGAGGAGCATTTAAAGATTTTGATGCAATATGAAAAACAGTAAATATTACTTTAACACAAAATTGCTGCCACTTCCGGACAAGAACACTGCATAATCTCGGGTTTACGGGCTTGCGTATGATAAAAAAACTGAGATATGGCAGTTTTCTGCTATTTGAAACATCAGATGCTAGTGAGAAGAAAAATCAATTATATGCTGTAGAATCCTTATCGTTACGATTTGGGTTGTGCCACTTTTCCAGGACATGGATATGATGACAAGCACTTATAAGTACTAGTTATCTCAAAATTCAATTTTTTTGACTTATGGCAGTCTTCCACCAGGGGTGCGATATATTTCTACCTCTAAGCCCCGTATGTAATTTTATTATTTTATTTTTTATTTTAATATTTTCTAAATTGAGCTTACAAAATCACCAAAATCTTAATGTTGTCAATTGAAAAAGACAGGCTACATTACACATCTATCCAAAATCAAGCAATACCTTAAATCCGAAAATTTTTACTAACATCAGACAAATCATAACTTCTTTTCCTTTAAAAATGAAAAAATAAAAACTGTCAACTTCACACGCGTTACTAAATGTTCTAACCATCAAGATGAGAGTAATATGTAAATTAAGTAATGTCTGCTATTAATAGTTATAATCTGAAAATGGCTCTAGCAAATAACTTATTTGCAAAAAGTATAAAAAGTAATTTAAACCATTTGAAGCTAGTATACGCTCGAGAATTACGATCTTGTTCGATTTTGCAACGGACTGTACTGTCCGCTTAAATTGTCACATCCTGATCATTTCCGCGCCATATCGGGAAAAGCAGCTTGGAAAGCTGAGTTTCTCGTGTTAAAAGCATCCCGGAATTAGATTCCCGTCGCCTTATTACACTCTCCCTTTCTGTCTTCCGCGAAATAAAAAGACAACTCATGAGACCTTCCAATAATACAGGAAGCTTTCCTCAGGCTCTTAGCCAAACTGGCTGCGATGTTCCTGTACACCATAGATTGGAATTCCACAAGCTGAGTTCAAAGAGGCTGACCTTGTTAATAAGAAAAAGTAGATTGCTGCTTAACTGTTTAGTACAGACTGGCATCTTTGTACATCTCGAAGTTCCAAAGAAAGCTAAAATTATCAAATGCTTATTTTTCAGCACACTGCATCCTTCTTTCCTGATACTTCATTCTTTCCTAAGAATGAAACTTACAGTAACGTAATATTTTTTTTCGGCAATACCATTATTTTTATAACATGAAAAGTAGGCTATTAGTGTTGGAGAAAAATAAGCAAGCTATACTCCCTCGTATCAGATACAGTGCTTCCGCGACTACATATGGCAGAAATGAGCAAAATGGTGCAAAATTAAAGCTGAAGAACCAAACTAGCTGGATAAAGAATATCTTAAAATTTATTTTGGGTCCTCTGGTTACCAGCCATGTTAATATTATAATTTATAACGTACAAGTTTATGGCTATCTTGATTCAGTGGAAATCCTCATTTATTTCATCCATTGCTCATATACTTTGAACAACATACATCTATTAATTATTGTATGCCTTCCTAAATCCTAATACAGTTGTATAATATTCTACAGGGATTCTGTAGTGCACTACACATTTTGAGAGGTTCATTATAGCTCCACTTTGACAAATCATTCAATTGGCGCAAAACATTGTTGCCGGTAATTATTAATTTCCTGTGTCCCGTACCAGAACATCGAAAGTCTTTACTATAGAAATGATGTTGCTCATTCTGTAATAATGAGTCTATAGAGGCCATTAAGTCTGTATCAAACTACTGCTCAACACAATTACTTAAAAATCAAAATACTTTAAATGTCTTTTTTGCACGACTTAACTAATTAGTGGTACTTACGAATATTGTTGCCGTGGATCGTAAGTTGACATTCCCACACGCAATCTTGTTGCTATGTGCGGTAAGAGTTTCCGTGCTGTTATGAATATTACGCCACTCCTCATAATACAAGCCTTTATGGACAAGGCCCCCAGCACAAATATTCGGTTCCCATAAACAACAACAAATGCGAATCACTTTCTGAAATAAACATCTATCACAAGAATGTATATACATAATATTTTCAGGTAATATCACATTTAATATAATTAAATTTATATAAATAATCATCGTGCAAAAAACAGCATGCAGTACTCGTGCCGTAAGCGCATAACGGATCTCGGAAGTTTGTCCTCGATCCGTATGCATGCCTTTCGGCACTTGTATCGCAATATACTATTGGGTTAATGCTTTCGGGTTTGCTATGAACATACCGAATAAGAAGCGTAATATATTGCCAAACTTATGCATGAAGTCTGTTTTAACAGAACCGAGAAGATTCTGTTACACAATTCACACAAGGTTGTGGTATATATTTTTTGTACGATAGGGAAACAACTTATGCGAAATAATAATTAAATACAAAAAATATATTTTCGAAAAGCTAGGTTCCAAGTGTGCCAACCTTAACACATTACAATTTTATGTCTGTGCACTGCTTTCTTGATCTCGTGCATGGTCAAGTAGATGGCTGCTGGTAGGGATCGATTACTTTCACCAGGCGTTTCTCACAAGTTGTTAATGCTCATTGTGTGTGTTCTTATTTTCGTTTGTTAGTAAAAATTTAGCAGGAGCAAGTAGTCGCATGTCGGCCGCGGTGACGTAGAGATGTGCCCGCCTCTAGGTCCGAAGGCCGCGGGATCAAACCCGGTCGCGGTCGATGGATTTTCAGGACGTAAAAATCATGGGCACGGAAAGCTCCGGGAGGGACTTTAAGCTGAGGGGCCCGTGTCGTAAAAGAACTCAAAGCCTAAATTAGAGCCTCCGGACAAATTTTCTCGGCCATTTCACGTCACGTCCAAGTTGGTTTCCTGAGGGTCAGTGAGGCGAAGGGCTTATACTACCTGTCCCTATGTCCTCTCTCGGAAAACAAGCGTAACAAAATTCCCATCGGTAGCAGTAACCTCACTTGGAGGGAATATACAGGACGATAGATAGATAGAAATAGTCGCAAGGCACTTAGCCCCTGCTCACTAATCTTGAATTTGTTGTAACAGCGCACCTGTGCGGTAATGAGTGCAATGAGTTAGATTGCCGAAACTGGGTACTGGAAATTCCACTTTTCACAGTGATAACCTGACCGAAAAATGGATCAAAAGAATCGGGTGCGTGGAACGCCATGCGACAGAAGTGAAACTTGGATTTTTTAAATTATTCTATTTTTCAATTTTGGAATATTGGATTCTTTCAATTTTGGATTGTTGGACATTTTAAATTTTGAGATTATGGCCTTTTTAAATTTTGGATTTTTTATTTTTAAAATTTTTGATCTTTGAATTTTTAATTTTGAAATATTTTATTTTCTAATTTTGGATTTATTTAAATTTTGGATCTTTGATTTTTTATTTTTTGGATTTTTAAATTTGGATTTTGGATTTTTTAATTTTGGAGTTTTAGATTTTTTTATTTTTAAATTTTGGATTTTTAGATGTTTTTATTTTGGATTTTTTATTTTTTTATTTTTTAATTTTAGATCTTTAAATTTTTTATTTTTTTTATTTTGGATTTTTTAAATTTTGGATCATTGCATTTTTTATTTTTTGGATTTTTTAATTTTCGATTTTTAATTTTGGGTTTTTAAATTTATTAAATTTTGCATTTCGCTTATTAATTTTGGAATTTTGGAATATTTCATTTTGTAATTTTGGATCTTTTAATTCTTTTATTTCATTGAGTTGATTGTTTTCTGTGCAGTCCGTCACAGACCCGCTACTTTTGGTGACGATTTTCTTCGTAACGCAACTTTGGGTTAGCTCTCGATTTACTCCTAGCGCGCCTAAAGAAGTTTCACTTCAAAAACTCTATAGAAGAGGAAAGAAGTTCACACATGAATAAGGCAGCACATTACGCCATTCCATAAATAGTGTACAGCGTAATCTGAATTGAATATTTTGAGGTCTCACTTCCAAACCAACTTATAACAAACATCACTTGTAGCACTTAATTTTATTGCATCCTGCATTGAATTCACACATTGGGTGGTTATTACTCTTCACACTCAAGATCTATTGTTAGAAAGTACAGACTAAATTACGTTATCTGTTAAAACGTATATAATTCTAATGTCGTTGGTTGTATAGATATTTCTCACAACGCAAACACAATAGAGGTAATTGTAGTTGAGCTGCAGAAATTGCTATCTCTACCTCACTCCTTCAATATTCGTACTCGCTCTCTCCCTCGCTCTCCTCTCTTCTCTTCTTCACTCATATTCGAATACACCATACACCGTTGTTAGCACACACATCCACAAAAACACAAACACACTCGTTTTCAGTGAATAGCTAGCTATTCATTGCTACATTTATTGAGTCTCGAACCCTGTTCGATATTGATTTACAAATCCAATACCTCAGCTGGTAGACCGTCTTTTTATTCGACAACTCTCCATCACCAATTTGTGCTCTAGAATTTCATTTACACACAGGATGTATTCTCCAGTTCCTAATTTCCATACAGTGGAAAAACACAAATCGGCAATCTACCGAATAAAATTAGAATCCCGTGTTTATTATGTTGGAAGTTAATAGTACTCTTGGGGGAAAATTATTTTTCTAGCAATGACTGCATTGCGTAACGCTAAATGCATATCCAAAGATGGCCTGGTTAGATCTTTTAGTAATGAATTCTACGTCTTGTTCCGATCAAGTCTAAGTTACTGAGGTATCTTCGTTACACAGCCTAGGTTAATTTATATTGTACAATATTTTATATCACTTAGCCTATATTGCCTAAATTTTTTAATTTCTTAGTTTTAGGTTCCAGTTTTAGTGTATATTATATTATTAAATTAGGATTATATAAACACACCCAATTACGAGTATATGTAATTCTTACTTCACTTTGTTTTCTCTTTTCATTATTGGACTCATTTTTTTCTTATGTTTTAATATTCTATTGCTAGCATTTCGTTACTATTATATATGGTATCTAGTGTATTTGTTTTTTGTAGGTATTCCTTTAATGTATTTTGTATTTATCCTGGTTGAGTTGAAGATAAGGCCCTATGGCCTTAACTCTGCCAGGCAAAATAAAACCTTATTATTATTATTATTATTATTATTATTATTATTATTATTATTATTATTATTATTATTATCAAGGGTATATTATCTTAATCGATCATCCATTAGGCACGCTTATAACCCTCCTACGTAAGACGGGACAGGTCGCTTTCTATTACAGACGATAATTGTACCCCAGTCCCCTCCCTCTTTCGCCGAGAATAAAAATTGCAAATGCCCCTCTCAGGAAAAAAGTAACAAGATCAAAAATATAAATCGATAATAAAGCATAAACCGATTATCGAATACAGCGTATAGGATTGGGAGCTACAGCTTTAAACAAAGATTGTAATTCTGATGTCACGAACGGAGAAGACTCAAGAAGAAGCAGGAAGTTAAAACTCGTGTCAGTGCTAATTTTTAATAAAACTTTTCGAATACCGGTACTTTAATTTTGAATTGCTAATGAATCGACGCTAGCACATCAAGATGCCCTGAAGATGACAAAAATGTCGAAAGGACAAGGCCGCATGTAATAAAGGTTGTTAAGGCATTATATTATAATTTCATTTTATTTTATCAAATTTAGAGGGAAAGGGTTGTATCCTTTAGTACCAAGATCTGGTTTTTAGTACCAAGATCTGGTTTTTGGGACAGAATCGTCGTTACACGGAAAAGACGCCTCATGCTTCTTGTCTCTGACTTGCATAAACATTTGGAGTTCCAGAGTCTTGTCTTTGATTCTGGACGTTAACGAGGAAATCAAACGGACTATACTTTATACTCCCTTTGATAATTAATATTACTTAAGATCACAGCATGAATTTCGACCTGGAAATGTGAATGCCGCTTTAATATGTGAATGTTCGTTTGGTGTAGTTTCAAAAATATATTTTTAAACACACATAATCGTTATTCCTGTATCTTCTTGAGAAGTAACTAAAATAACACACTTGGATAGCTTTGGATAAATGTTGTAAGACTTTTTCATTTAGCGGGATGTTTTCACAGCGATTTCTAAGTACGTATTCTCAAGAAAAATTTAATTGAGAAACCTGTATTCAAATTCTTTGTTGAAATAAGTATTATGATACATTCTAGCATTCTAACTTGATAACATAAACATCATAATTGTAAAGCAGGCCTCGTCACATACTTTATTCCAGCAGCCAGTTAAAATATTTTTTATTATGGAACTGTATTAGCATGATTATCAGAGTGCAATTTGCTGCATATCACTGCTTTAGGTTAAAGTTACGTTTATGTGAATTGCAAGTGAACATCTCTAGGCTAAGAAAAATAATTATTTCTTTCTTTCTTTCTCGTAGTTTTACCTCTCCCTTTTAGGATTTAAGCGACCCAAGCCGCCCGGACCTTACAGGGCCGCGACCTGTCGGGAGAGGGATTATCTTTGGATCACATACATACTTTTTTGACCAGACAAGGACATGGAGGGCCTCCCCGGATGAGTGATCAGCCCAATGCCATAGCCACCTACCGAGACAACACGAACACATAGGACGATACACACCATTCACACACACACTCACTCAGAACAAGGCGAGGATGGGGATGAAGATGATAATAATTCCTCTAATTGATACTAATAGCGAAAACAACAAATTAAAAAAAACTTATCGACATCAATGGCTCCTTAATAGCCTAATCCAAACTCAACCGAAATTATTTTAATTTAATTTATTTATTTAACCTGGTAGAGATAAAACCATCAGGTCTTCTCTTCCCCTCTACCAGGATTCCAGAACTACCATTTCAGTATAACTATTAAAAAATACAAGAAATATACAGTAAGAAAAAAGTATAGCATTAAAGATACTAAATGACAATATTAATAATAATAATAATAATAATAATTAAAATTATAGTAAACAAAATACAATAATATAAAATCATAAAAAGAAATCTTGCACCTTATAATTTTCTATGAACAAAGCGATATGCCTGGGTGAGTTAGGTAATCAAACAGTTTTCGTTTGATTTTTCTGGGATTTTGACAGTCCCTGACATTCACGGGCAGAGAGTTCCATAATCGTGTTGCGGATTAAAGAGTAAAGAGCTGTGCGTTGGGATGGTACTGATAGTGTTAAGTCATTATTTATGTTTATAGGTAATTTATATCCCTTTCAATGCTTCCGGATACCTTGAAAGTCCCACATGTACCCCAGGGTGCGCGTACCGCAGTTTGAGAATTGTAACCGATCAGTTCATATGGACTTATATAAAAAGAGGAATCAAATATAAGAAAATACATTTCACGGACAATATTTGAACTTCCCGCAACATTATCGACTACTAAAAAACTACCATTACACCTAGACTATTACAATGACCATAAAACGAATTACATGACAAGACAGAGGACATTTACACGAACAATTTGATATACAACATGACCATCTGAATCAAAAGACATTACCAGCAATTACAAATAATTAATCAAACGATTAATTATTAACACGACAACATAGAAAATTACATCATTCAACGCATAATCAAGAAAGCTATACAACTACACTTATTGCAGACAATAGTGACAATTACTTTATGAATTATTAACTAAATAAGGGAATACAATGAAGTGAAGGCGTGGCTTTTTGTCTGAAGAAGTCCACTGTCGCCAGCTATTAAAGTCAAGTTGATGGATACGTTTCTCCCCCAACCTCAACCCACTTTAACGACAAATATTTCAAACACTAGCAGACGACTTAGCTAATTTCCAATCATAAGAGACAAAGCCTACTGACTGAACCAATGGAATGGCTAGAATATTTTAACACCGAAACATATTAACACGAACAGGAGCGACCAACCAGGACTTGAAGACATCTATTCAACAGCGACGGACGTAATTTTTATAGACTAAACCGGAGTTAGAAATATACAGTGAAACAGTAACAAGTACTAATATTAATTTTATACCGACTTTTAAATAATACGGTCGAGGATAAAGATATATATATCGGAATAAGACAAGATTATAGATATTATTTTTCGTATTGAAAAGTTAAACGAATAAATACCGCCATAAGATATATAACCTAAAATTCCTGCAATAAAACGTGCAGATGTTATAAGTATAATAATATTACCTAAAGTAATTTTTGGCGACGACGAAGCAAATAGATAAAGACATTACTGTATTCTTCCTCCAGACATTTTAAGAAATTAACAAATTAAGTGAAAGATTATCGGACAAAATAAACTTACAAATATTATTCAAGTTCATTATCAATAGACTTCATTTTTACGACCTATAATCCCTTCATCTTATATCCTATTTTAGTTTTCGTCGAGCACGACCCTGAAAGAGATCTCGCTCTACCAACTGAGTTAGAAATAGCCGGACATAATATATTCAACGACCCCTACTGACAATTATACATTGGCACCCAACAGTTATAAATTAGCACCCAACATTACGAACAGTTATAAATTGGCACCCATTTTGACGTTAATCATTTCATCACCCAACGAACAGTTATAAATTGGTCGCCCAACTCTAGGCCTATATATCCAGACCTACAAACGGTTATAAATTGGCGCTCATCTCGGTGCTAATCAAATACTCCCCCTACGAACAGGTATAAATTGGCTCCCATCTCAGGGCAGAATTTTCGAAACGAAATAGGATATAGGAATTAGGCCAACAAAAGTCGAAAATTTTTTTGAAACGACACGGGGATAGACGAAATTTATTAACAAATTAATTCTTCGAAATAAACAGTAATAGTGTATAGACTCCATGTGGATTACCAACAACATCAACATTCACCATCAACATTCACCATAAACCCTCCACTCAACTGAAAATCTACACCCCCGCCCCCCCAATTCTACAAGAGATCGACACCCCTCTTCAGCTTGTGACCTCCAGTCAGCTGATGGCCATTCCTAGGCTATTGACCGACAGACAGCTGCAACAACAGAAGGACTAGGGTATCGTTAAAATTTTTGCTTATACTTACAGAGTTCACAGAACAATCATATTTTTTCTCTTTAGTTTTTTTTGTAAAAGCTTAAAATAACTTTAAATTATATCCTTTCAAGAAGGAATGACTTTTTAGATTTATATTTCAGTAATTATTTTTCAATTTCACATTTTTCTATGCGTTTACGCAATAACAAAATTAAGATGTCTGTGAAAACTGTACAAGTAATAACATGTTCAAGTGACCCAGAACCACAGCATGAATCCCTACACCCAGTGTCAAATGATGAATCTAGTTTGCAAAGCAGTGAATTAGACAATAGAAATGTCAATGTAAGTGAGAATTTAACAGCAGGTGTAACATCACAGTCAGCTGTTCCAACAGATACTATGTCTTCTAACCCTGAAATAGCCACTGTAAATGTCAATGCATTACAACAAATTATGAATGCTATAACTTCTCTGGCCAGTCAAAATACTGCGCTAACTGAAACAATTAACTCATTGCAGACTGAAAGTAACAGTCAAAACACTACGCTAACTGAAACCATTAATTCAATGCAAACTGAATTAAACAGTCAAAACACTAATCTAACTACAACCATTAATGCATTACAGACTGAATTTAACAGTCAAAACACTACGCTAACTGAAACCATTAATTCAATGCAGACTGAATTTAAAACTGAACTTAATAATCAAATGAATTCATTGCAGACCGAATTTAACAATCAAAACACTAATCTAAACACAACAATTAACTCATTGCAGACGGAATTTAATAGTAAAATGCATTCAATGCAGACCGAATGTAACAATCAAAATACTAACCTCACTACAACAATTAATTCTTTGCAGAATGAATTTAATAGTCAGAATACTACTTTAACAACAACAATAAATTCAATGCAAACCGAACTTAATGAAAACTTGAATGCAGAGCTAACATCTCAAACTAGTAATCTTACTCAGTTAATGCAAAACCATAGACAACAGGTTGCTGAAGAATTGATACAAATCGATTCCCGAGTGACCCAGGTTGGTACCCAGGTGGAAGCTGTACAGACAGAGGTTCGTACCCAGGTAGATGGAATTCGAAATCATGTAAGTGCTGTAGAAAGAGAAGTTAGGAGTAACAACACTAGATTGGTATCCCTTAATTCGGAGTTGGACAGATTGCGTCATAGGTTACGGGATCAGGAAGATCGTACAGAGAGTACAGTCTTGGTCTCTGACCGGGGCGAAATTGCGTCAACTTCATCTGCTCTCCCAGACACGCCTACTGATACACCTACCATTCCCCCTCTACCCGCAAGCTTACCAAGATCCAATAACGGATTGAACCATCACACTGCAGGTAATTCAAATCCAAATAATAATAATAATCATCAAAATTTCAACCCCAGTAATCAGATTGGATTTACCCTTAGTCAAAGCGACTTGCCTCTTCCCACGTTTGAGGACAAACAGAAGACTAACCCCGTAAGATATTTGCGCGAATTAAAGACCTTTTTCAACTTAAGAAATGTACCTGAACAGTTAAAAATGATCATGGTATCCAGGTCATTAAAAGGTAGTGCAGCTCGATGGTTCAATGTGGTTAATGATACGCTGGAATTGAATATGCAGACATTCGAAGAGTCCTTTCTTCGAGAATTCTGGTCAATATCAGATCAAGAGAGATTAAAAGGTCAGATTTTTCATGGAAGTTTTGATCGTAATAGCGGCCAAACCTATATGGAACATTTTATTTCTTTATGTGATTCAAAACAGCTGTTAACCCCTAGTATCGAAGATGAAGTCTTCATCAAAGCCCTCTGCTTACACTATCCGTTTTCAATAAAGAACAGTTTAATTGTCGCGAGCCCCAAGACAATCCCTGACATGATAGCATTGTTGAAATCCCTACAGGAATCCCCATTTCCACCACAAAAGATAAATAAATCCCAAGTTACCAACACTAATCAAGGCCTAAAAAGAAACATTAATTATGTCCAAACCAAACCCAACCAAAACGCTTTTGGATGCGAGACGCGGACAGGATCTGCCCAGTTGTGTGAGGAACACCAACAAGTAAATGAAAACGAGACTAATGTAACCCAAGAAAATAGCTCGGATAGCCCAGGACAGTTCTGGAGAAATACGCCATATCAGAGAGGAAATAGGACTTCTTATTGGAGGAGTAGAAATTTCAGATATCGCCCTTATTATTTCAACAATGGCAGGAACTACTCAAGCTACAACAACGGTTTCAGAAACAACAATTTTCGATACCAAAACTATAACAATAATTATAACAATAATCATAATGACTACCCACATGATAACTCCCCAGGCTCGAATCAGAATAACAGAAATAACTATGGCAGACGACCATACAATGGAACACCCCGCTGGTTCAATAGGACTCAGTACAACCAAGGATTTTTTAGACCAAGTTTTAGAGGTAGAAATAACTCACGTCGTGGACTAAACCGATATGCTAATATTAATGGACAAAATAACGATTACCAACATGACCCAATAAATAACAATCAGACAATGAATAGCACTATGAATAATCGTGACAATAACAATGGCAATCAGTCACCGACACCTACTGTTGAAGACTAAAGCAACTTAACGAAAGAAGCAAATAACCCCGATTCTTGACAAAACATATTCTTGTTTACCACAAACATTTCTTAAGAATTTTACCCAAACAACATATAGGTCATTCCCCCTTTTTTTTTTTTTTACGACCTTACGTAACACTGTTATTCCAGTCACCCCAATAAGGCACCATTTCTTATGAAGAAGTAAGCCAAACCCCCACAGAGTGACCCTCTTAAATTTATTTCTAAAGGAAGTGCATCCGCTTGTAAATAACTACCCAACTTTCACATTTCTACAGTGTATATACTAATTTAAAACTAACTTGTAGAATTGACAGCCCATACAAAAATTCCAACACGTACTGTAAATATTTGAGATTTATTTTAGAAAGAGAAAGTTCCAAGTCAGCAGGAAATGATTCAATAAATATTTTATACCACAAAACTATAAATGATAATAAAATCTACCAGCGAAGAACATTTACTAGAAAATCCAATCCAATCCAATTCACTATGCGCTGATATACGAATAAAACAAGAGGCCAAGAAACCCCATAAAATTGTGAAAAGTTCCGTAAATATTTATTGAAACCATATTATATCATGTCACTAATTTACTAAGAATCAAAACATCTACGAGGTACATTTTGCTTTTATTCAACGAACTGGAATCGAAAAAGGACTACGAGAATGGAATGTAAAATACTTTAGCGTGAACCTTCTCAATCTATGTTTCATTTTTACGTCAGCGCAACGAATGTATTAATTTAAGGTAAAACGATGAAGCCATCATTTTATAAGTAAACACTGAAAGACAATAACGATACAAGAATTACCTCATATAATGAAGTGATTTTTGCAGTGTTTCCTTGAAGACGAAGAGATGTGTGTACAGCCTTTCTTCGACTAAAATTGTATATATATTTAAGAAGTGATGTGCAGATTCCCCTCTGAATTATACTGAAGGAAATGAAACATCGATTTGACTTAGGATAATCACACTAGTATTTGATTTAAATATATAAGAAAATTTTAATTACACTTATTGAAAATATTGAATTAAGTTTTATAATTACACATTACACTTTGGTTAAAGAATTAAGATTTATAAATGAATAAGTATTTCACTATCATGCATATTCAATTTAGTATCCTCCCTACAACCTCACACCAATCAAATATAAGGTATAAAATGAAAATCAAAGAGATAAATAATGAGTTATGAAAAGTGAATTTATGAGTGTGCAAAGATTATGAATAATTAAAGGTAAGAAATGAGTCGACGATGAAAAATGAGAAAAGTATGACAAGGAAGGAATCCACTGTCAAAAGAGTGAAAAAGATCACTAATGAGAAAGAAAATAATAAAATGAAGGTAAGGCATGCACTTATAATAATCATGCTAGAAAAAGCAGATTGACATTTAAGAATGATATTATTGATTGTGTAGGAGTAAGAATGCATAAATTTGTAGTAAACTTGAACATGATATTACGAAATAAGCAAAATAAATTTATTTGAATAAAAAGGATACCTGAAGAACAGAAGAAAGAAAATAATACGTTTTTAGATTGTGTAATTAAAAAAATAAAGTGTGAAGTGTATAAGTAATCAAATCCCATTGTGTGTTAAATAAAATTTTATGTATTTAACGGTAAGTAATTAAGTGTAATTAGTAAAATTGTTTCATTAGGTGAAGAACAGTGATGTACCAGAAATGAGTTACAACCAGTCAAGATGACTATTATCAAGTAATTCAATGTAACAAAGATTTCATTTTATTAGGTGAAAAGGAAAGAGAAGCGTACTACAAGTGAGTACAATGAAGTAAAGAAAGGAAGATTATCAGCTGATTCAATGTAACAAGTGTATGATTTAACAATGTTTATATTTTAAGAATATTAATGTGAAAACTATATTTTTATTCAGTCGACGAGGAAGAACACAGATAAAAGATAACAGATAATAAATTACAAAATATTCATCATTACAAAATCAAAATAACTAATTGATATACGAACTGAACGAGAAATTTTGGATGCGAGACTAACGAAAAATTTTTAAAATTATTTATAAAACTATTTTCCAAATACCAATTACTTCATAATTTTAATAATTATAGCGTTCGGACATTTGTAACCGATCAGTTCATATGGACTTATATAAAAAGAGGAATCAAATATAAGAAAATACATTTCACGGACAATATTTGAACTTCCCGCAACATTATCGACTACTAAAAAACTACCATTACACCTAGACTATTACAATGACCATAAAACGAATTACATGACAAGACAGAGGACATTTACACGAACAATTTGATATACAACATGACCATCTGAATCAAAAGACATTACCAGCAATTACAAATAATTAATCAAACGATTAATTATTAACACGACAACATAGAAAATTACATCATTCAACGCATAATCAAGAAAGCTATACAACTACACTTATTGCAGACAATAGTGACAATTACTTTATGAATTATTAACTAAATAAGGGAATACAATGAAGTGAAGGCGTGGCTTTTTGTCTGAAGAAGTCCACTGTCGCCAGCTATTAAAGTCAAGTTGATGGATACGTTTCTCCCCCAACCTCAACCCACTTTAACGACAAATATTTCAAACACTAGCAGACGACTTAGCTAATTTCCAATCATAAGAGACAAAGCCTACTGACTGAACCAATGGAATGGCTAGAATATTTTAACACCGAAACATATTAACACGAACAGGAGCGACCAACCAGGACTTGAAGACATCTATTCAACAGCGACGGACGTAATTTTTATAGACTAAACCGGAGTTAGAAATATACAGTGAAACAGTAACAAGTACTAATATTAATTTTATACCGACTTTTAAATAATACGGTCGAGGATAAAGATATATATATCGGAATAAGACAAGATTATAGATATTATTTTTCGTATTGAAAAGTTAAACGAATAAATACCGCCATAAGATATATAACCTAAAATTCCTGCAATAAAACGTGCAGATGTTATAAGTATAATAATATTACCTAAAGTAATTTTTGGCGACGACGAAGCAAATAGATAAAGACATTACTGTATTCTTCCTCCAGACATTTTAAGAAATTAACAAATTAAGTGAAAGATTATCGGACAAAATAAACTTACAAATATTATTCAAGTTCATTATCAATAGACTTCATTTTTACGACCTATAATCCCTTCATCTTATATCCTATTTTAGTTTTCGTCGAGCACGACCCTGAAAGAGATCTCGCTCTACCAACTGAGTTAGAAATAGCCGGACATAATATATTCAACGACCCCTACTGACAATTATACATTGGCACCCAACAGTTATAAATTAGCACCCAACATTACGAACAGTTATAAATTGGCACCCATTTTGACGTTAATCATTTCATCACCCAACGAACAGTTATAAATTGGTCGCCCAACTCTAGGCCTATATATCCAGACCTACAAACGGTTATAAATTGGCGCTCATCTCGGTGCTAATCAAATACTCCCCCTACGAACAGGTATAGAATCAATACTGTAAACAAATTTTAAGAATAAATTCAAGAGATGGAAGGGTACATTAAAAGCCAGACAGTGATTCCATTATCAATATTTTGTAAAGAGAATGTTCAAGTAGCTAATAAGCTGCCAACAGCGGATAATTGTTTAATGCATTTCTTTCTGCGCGAGTACATAAAGAGGTTTCAGCTTGTCAGTAAAAGATCCCAGTTTCAGGTGGAAAAGAAGGTAGTCTATTACGATTATGTTGAGAAAATAGTAGTATAGACCTAAAACAGTGCAAAAACTTCGAACATTCAACCTTCTCATCCCTCAAATATGATTTAGATTTTTGTATTAGAAAGCCTATTACAAAGACTAAAGGTTGAGTAAGGTCATTAGATAGAATTTTTGACTGACTTCTGAAATACTCAGTTGAAGTTAAAACACATTTTTCGATATATATATATATATATATATATATATATGTAATATAGCAATAAAACAGTCTAATAGTTCATCGCTGTATTTTTTCGATTTATCGCAAAAATCACTACCTAAAAGAGCTGAAATTCAGTACGAACAAACAGTAGTTTTTAGTCCCGAAAAAGTTATAATACTATAGTCATTGAGTCATTTTCTGTATTGCACTTAATATCATAATCATTAAAATTCAGTATCAGTTAACATGATACGAAGCAAGATTACTTCCGCGTGATGTTATTCGGGTAAGGCTAAAATCCGTGCAAAATACATTTTCACCCTTAGGAAGGATGGGTAACCAGCTTGTGAGATATAACATTCCATTTCGCCTGTCTGCACTGTTTAGACTACCACGCACCACAAGGTTTTGCAGGTAGACGAATTAGATGAAACTTGCCAAATGCAACTTCTATTATTATCATAGGCTATAGCCTACTTATATTAATCTAATAGTTCATCTCTGTTCCTATTTGTCGCAAAATCTTTAACTGAAATTCTGCGCTGAATGGAGAGAGGCTATAAAAATGACTGCAAATGTTTGTGCGGTGCGTTCCCTGCCGGGTAGATCCCAGGACAACACCCTCTGTCGGCGCTGCCACAGAGAGCATGAAACCCTTGCCCATGTCCTGGGAGCCTGTCCCTACGGGGAGGTACTGCGAAATCATCGTCATCACACCATCAGACATATGATAGCCAACTCGATGAGAGATCATGGTTACTCGGTTTACGAAGAGGTTTCCGGTCTGGCCACTGATGGAAGTAATCGGCGTATAGACATGATTGCTTTTTTACCATCTAATAAAGCAGGATATATCCTGGATCCGACTATACGTTTCGAGACCCATAAGGGCCAACCCGAAGAAGTTGATGCCGAGAAGAAATCAATATATGAACCAAACATTGATTTCTATAAAACTAAATACAAACTAGAACGTATCTCTGTCCATGGGCTGATGATCGGTGCACGAGGTACAATTCCACAACACCTCGTCCAGGTCTGGGATTCCTTTGGCCTTAAAAGGATACGTCTTCAAGATATGGCCATATCTGCAATACGTGGTTCAATAGCAATCCTTCGTAACCATCTCTATACCAGTTGAATTTATTTATTTATTCATTAGTATATATATAATAATATTATCATGTTTATGTTTATGAATCGAATGTGTGTATCCATTAATTTGTTTTATGTGAATTTTTATTTTGTCATGTACTATGATTCTATTGTTATACTTTGTCGTCATGGCAGCCTCCTAATGGAGGAAGTTTCTCAAAATAAAACATAGCCTTTATATCTCGGAAAAGTGTAGGACTTTAGTCCTCAATTCATTCTCCATATTTCACTTAATACCTCAATCATATAAATTCAATATCATTTAACATGAACACTAGTCATGATACAACAACAACGCAAACAGATGAAGTTCAATCATTCACAGCCTACTGGTAAAACCAATACAAGGAGAAAAGTCTATTTGTTTACAGGACTTAACGCGAGTATTATATCGAAATAAATATCAAGAAACATTCATTAAGAGCAATAAGAAAAGCCTCTTTAAACGAACTTTTAAATTGAAAAGAAATATGTTAAACATTACCAAAATATCAGCAGAAAATTATCTTTTCCTCCAAAATAGTGAAAAGAAAAATCGTCTCTCTATTCCTTAATAGATATTTTCGCTCTGAGCATCCATGCCAAGCGAAAGCATAGGATGTAGGGCAAGATAGGGAGACGCGCCGCACTTTTGTGGAAATTCGTCTACCTCAAAACAGGATTGAATATTTTGAAAACTCTTTTTGAGATTCCAAGCTATGATCTTCCCTCCCTTTAGATATATAAGCATTCATGAGCCACAGATTATTGTCTCTGTTGGACACTATTCTAATATTCTAATATTCCCTCCCTTTATTTCAGCAACGAAAATATTTTTAAAATAATAATTAAATGTGTAAATACAATTATTAAATTGAAAGACAAAGCGGGAGAGATGCCGCGTTACAGGGTGCTATGCCGCACGTATGGGAGACATGCCGCATTCATAATAACAGTCTAAATTTACATCAAAGGCACGTATAAAACAAAAGAGAACCTATCTGCACAATCTCTGGACATGGGTGACTAGCCTTTTTTCATTTTCTGTACCAAATAATCCTTCAGGCCCAAGTGAGGGTTTTCTTAATTTCCTGTGTCCATGCGCCTACGAATAGTCTCCTCTAGCATAAGATAGCAACGTTCGGCTTCCCGAATGGAAATTTCCCATGCCTTAATTCGCCGAAAAGCTTCTTGTAGGTCATTGTCACTCCATAGGCCACGATGTTTAGCTCCTTCCCTTCCTCTATACCGAGTTGATATGTTTATTGTTGAAGAGAGCAGAAAAAATAATTTTGGGGGTAATTATACTGCAAGACATTGTGCGGCGTGTCACCCTTGAAAGCTATGCGGCATGTGACCCAAAACTCCGGGTCACGCACCGCACTCATCTGTAGAGCTTATTGTTATTGTTGTTATGGCGAACTTCACTCACAATATCTTTACAACCTCTAAATAGTCTATTAAAAGTAGTAAATGCAGAAAAATGGAGCGAATACAGATCAGGAAAGAATAAAGTAATGCGTCCAAAAAAGATTCGTAGTGAAACTAGTGCACTTACCTGATAAATACCGCTATAACAATGACATAAACACTACAAACAATGAACACACGCCATCCAATTACTCTAACGAGGGAACTGGAGATGGTTTCACGACAACTAGCGGTATCTAGCATCAAATGTTCGAGTTAGAGGGGGTGCGGCAACTCTCCCGGTGCGGCGCGTCACCCGGTCTTGCCCTACCTCATTACAACAACATACATGATGTGTTTAAAATTGATGAAGTGATCAGTTAATTTGCTTTGCCATTGTTTGATTAAGAATCCTGGATGGAGGCAGGGTTGCCATATGCCATGAATTCTGTAGTGTGTTTCTGTTTTGATGTTGCAACTTAAATTGCCAATCATAGTCGTCGTCGTCATCATCATCATCATCATCATCATTAGAGGCATCATTCTTAAACTCCGGAAGGATGTCAAGCTCATTAAAAAAAAAGTACGGTTACTTCCTCGTGATGTTTCTCATATAAGGGTAATGCCGGTTGTCGACCAAGAGCTAAGCTAACTTAGCTTAGTTTTTGCATGACTTAACTAATTAGTGGTACTTACGAATGTTGTTGCCGTGGATCGTAAGTTGACATTCCCACACGCAATCTTGTTGCTACGTGCGGTAAGTGTTTCCGTGCGGTTATGAATACAAGGCCCTTCATATGAATACAAGGCCCTTCATATGAATACAAGGCACTTCATAATACAAGCCTTTATGGACAAGGCCCCAGGACAAATATTCGGTTCGCATAACAACAAACACATGCGAATCACTTTCTGAAATAAACATCTATCTTCAAGAATGTATATACATAATATTTTCAGGTAATATCACAATTAATATAATTAAATTGATATAAATAATCATCGTGCAAAAAATAGCATACAATACTCGTCCAGGCAGGCGAAATGGAATTAGCTTAGCTTAGCTCACATACAGTGAGGGATTTCATATATAATTGCTAACTTAGCTTAGCTTAGCTCACATACAGTGAGGGATTTCATACATAATTGTGTCGGATTTTGTATGTAGTTTTGTCGGCACAACAAATCCCGCACTGTATGTAAGCTAAGCTAAACTAACTTAGCTTAGTTCTTGGTCGACAACCGGCATAAAAGCCGCGCAAAATAGTTTTCCACCTACACGAAGGACGGGTAAAAAGCTAGTATTGAATGTATGTATGTATGTATGTATGTATGTATGTATGTATGTATACTTATAACTAGGGGGCGGATTTCTATGACATGTCATATTTTTCCCCTTTGCATTATTTCAGGTTTCCGCCTAATTTAAACCCGATTCCAAGCATCATGATGAAAATGGAACGGCTTTTATTGTGCATATAAGTGCATATTTAGGATATTTTCAACTATTGTAGCATATTTAGTATGAATATGCATAATTAGGTAATATTTTTGGCATATTTGTGTGCATATTAAAGAAATTTTGAATCTTCATATCATATTTTGTAAATTTTGCATTATAATGATACTTTTTGAGAATTTACAGATATTTTAAATAACTGACATTATATTTTAATAAAATGAATTGTAATGATATTTTAAAAAAATATATACAACGTGTAAGTGGTGAAGTCATATTTTAAATTTTATTGGTCATATTTTAACCGTTTTTTAGGTCATAAATGCATGCATATATCCAATTTTTTAGGTCATTGAAATCCGCCCCTACTTATAACATATGACTTTATAATTGTTTCAAGACACACATAACGATGTATATTATTTATATTAATATTGTCAATTGCAATAGACATAGTCGCATGTAGTTAATTTTAGTTCTCAACTATCCATGTCGTATCATTAAGTAGGTCAGTATGAAGCGAGATGAGGAGAAGGTATCAGTGCAGGTACTTTGTAGGTTTCGCTCATTAAAGCAAACTTGCTACATCTCTTGCATATTCATGTAGGCTAGGGTTTGATTCCTGTGGGAGGAATGTGTCTCCATCTCTCTCAATCAACGAAGATAAACCGCATCGAAGACACGAGCTACTTAACGTTAACTAGAACTCATGTGCATTTCTGTGATAGTCGATAACTTATTATCATTATGGGGTCGTTAATAAGATTAAAAAATTGCTTTTAGGGTTGAAATTGACACTTTAACTGTTTGTGGTATCAATAATTAATCATACCATTGATTTCATAGGGTTTGTTGAAAATATTGAGCAATTAAAATGCGATTATATGAAAGAAATACCTGTATATTATTTAATAAAATCAGGTAAACTGATGTAACAAAGTGCCAGTATGTTTTTGTTTAAACAGTTATGACTGCAATTATGATATGCAGAATATGTTTTTTTTAAATTGATTTCCAAGTTAAGCTCCAGATTTATTCATTAAGCAGGGCTTACGGAAGAACAAAGGTCTAGTTTTTTTTTAATGAGATTAAAATCTTCCAGCATCACCTGAACTGTACAGATATGTGATATCATGACAATCGCCCTCACATAAAAATGTAAAAAAAAAAAAAAATCAAATTGGCCGGTTTCGGGTTTTGAACCATGGACTCCAGAATGTGAGGCCAAAGCGTTACCATCTCGGCCACCGGGGTCATTTTAACGGTTTAGTTGGATAAGCGCTTGTAAATCGATAGTGTTTTTTGTCATAGCTACCTGTATTTTAATTTCCAAGGCCTTATAAGATAGGCTAACAGTAAAACAATAGGCAGTGTTGTCAAGATAATTGATTTTCATTTTTTTTATAAATTCTTTCGAATACGTATATTACCATAAAATAGGCACTAAATTGAGCATTACTCCGAAACAGGTCAACCGATTTTATCTATTATAAATAGACGTATTCCCATGGACATTATAAATGCGTATACGAAGTTTCATAAATATACGATAAAGCGTATTTGAGTTATTGCGCCTTTAAAGTAGACATTAAATTGGGGTTTACTCCGGTACCGGTCAACAGATTAGGTTCAAATTCAATAGGGCACTTCTCATGAACGTCATAAATGAGTATACCATGTTTCATGGAAATCCGATACAGCGTATTTGAGTTATGGCGCCTTTCTATTAGAAAGGCGCCATAATCTATTAAAATAGGCACTAAATTGGGCATTACACCGGTACCGGTGAACCGATTTGGTTCAATATCAATAGGGTTCTTTCCATGGACATTATAAACGTGTATACCAAGTTTCATTAAAATTCGACAAAGCGTATTTGAGTTATCGCGCGTACAGACACACGGACGGACGGACGGACAGACAGACGGACAGACATTTTTCGTCCCCACACACAATCTCATAAAGTACCATACTGGCACTTAATAAAGAAAGCTGTTTGTCATTTACCTCCTGTAACGAAGTAAAAATACATATAGAATCACGATATACATCACGATTCAATATGTATGCATCCATTAATTTTCACGATTTCTTTCCTCATTTTCTCACATAGCTTACCAAACGAGATTTGCGCTCATTTTGTAGGAAACTGAAAACAAATTATAAACCCTAAAATGGATTACTTGCGATTTGCCTGTCTGAACAATAAATGAGCAGAAAGTAGAATGAACACTCACAAACAATATAGCAAACATAACAATTAAGTGAACAACACTGTCAACAGAATTTCAACCCTCCAACTGAAAGTGTTCTTGCCACTGGCTCTAGTTGGTGTATACAGGTTCTGCCTGGATCTTCTCTTCGAGGTCATATAATAGTTGAGTTCACCGTTTCTGTTCATTTCATATTGGTTAATGTCTTACTTATTTGAATTATTGTTCCTATCGACACAACGAAGAGAGGTCCTGTTTTATCTCGATTTTTATCTGTCTGTCCGTATGATTGTGTGTTACGCAGTTACTATCAAATGCATTGTTCGGTTTCTTCTAACTGGCATGAATGTTTCTTGAATGAATTAAATCGATGTAGGCTATGTGTAAGAACTTTAATTGTTTTATTCCATTTGAAGACGATGGCTGTTTTAATGATTCCGTTTTATCTAATGTTTAGCGTCTTTCAACTAGTTCAAGCTATAAAAAATCGAAAACTACTGGAAAGTTTTCTGTAATTGTTTTTAGTATACTTTTGACGTGGCTCTAATAGTTTACCGATGCTAATGCTTAGCGCGTGGGCCTGGCATGCAAGCGGTCCCGAGGAGGCGGGCGTGTCATTCGTGATGGAGGAAGCCGTGACGTTGGGTTGTTTTTTTCTCGGGGATCCTCCCGTTTCCCCCTTTCGTTCATTCCACCAACACTCAACACTCTCCACTTTAACTCCCTTCCCCCCTCATTATCATACCGTTCCTCTTTACTGATTTTCGGGCCAGCTCCTGCTGCAGACTCTGCTCCTGCCCCGTTGCTTGTGGTCCGAGAGTTGCTGGTGGTGCCTCTGGGGCTCTTGGTTTGAGGGACCCAGGGTATGTTTCGCACGTAAGGGCGTGCCGCGCCCATGGGACTCTTGTGTAAGAAGGATCCAGGGATGCGGTGCATGTGGAATGGTACCTTGTTGGATGTAGGGGAGCTCGTGGTGGAGACTGTTGACTGGGGGGTCTTAGGGCATGCTCATCATTCCGTTTCCTAATAAATGTAAGATTTCGGTGCATCGTAAATTTTGACATGAGTCAAACTGAAACTACGGATGATTTCATGTCAGAAAGGGAAGTGAAAAAAAAAAAAACCCTGAAGCTTAAGTTAAAAATGAACTTTCCTGCAAATTTCTTGCAAAACATGTTTAGTGTTATGTGATTTTGGTTGCTAAAGGAAAGAAATAAAATGCTTTCAAGGGAAGCTCTCAGTTCATTACTCACAGGGTTTTTTTTTATATATAATACAACTCCAAGTGTTTTCGTTGCATAGAAATTTTGACCTGTAGACAAACCGAACCTAACGCTAATATTTTCACAACAACGTAAATGATTTGCACATAGTGATTTCGTGCCAGCCTACCATCCCAGCGTGCCGTCATCTTGCGAATTAACAGGTAGAAAAGAGTTGAAGGTGGAACTTGTTTGAATAATGATATCATCTCTTTGCTCATGAAGTTTCTCAGTCGTCTTCAAAGGGCTATCTGAACTTCCTACCTCATAAATCTCAAGGAAGATTCCTGGAGTCCAATCCCATTCTCCGAATGCTAAAAACGCTAATACTAAGCCATATATGGGCAACGCCCGGCCCGCGGGCCGGATGTGGCCCGCCCCGACTTTTGATCCGGCCCGCGGAACATTTTAAAATCGCGCTCGAAAAACTAAATATTTTCGGTTCTCGCCAACAAGAGAGTGAGAGGGGGAAACAAAAACCTGAACTACGAGGGTGTTCCTTCAGGTCAGCTCTAGAAAAATGCTGCAATAGGCCTAAATCAAAGTATCGAACCAGACGTACAGATGAAAATTTTGAAAACACTCTGCGCTTGTGTATTAGTGGGATTGATTATCTTGTTTCTCAAATTCAAGCTCAAGCTTCTCATTAATTTATGCTGATTGTAAGTAAATGCCTAATCAGTTCGATATTGTTCTCATTCATGTAACTTTAGCATTATACTTTATAAGTATAAAAAACCGTATCATGATTATTTTTTCACAACTACCTATTATCTACGGCCCGCGACTTCATAGATATTATAAAGTTTAGCCCGCATCTTTCCAAAGGTTGCCCATACCTGTACTAAGCCATCAAATCAGATGTTTCTAATAATGTGTTTAATTTAAAATACGTCGTACTCGTAGTAATTAAACTGTTTATGGATTTATGCCAACATATTTTAAGATAAAATTATTTTACAACAAAGAACGGTTATTAAAATTTCAAAATACCTTTTACGTAACTTTATTAAAAATAAAAATATCACACTCTTTGATTAGTACCGAAAACGTATTACAAATTTATAGATAATGGTGTGTAATTTGAGGAGCAACTTCTGAGCGAACAAAACTAGCTGCAAACCTAGCTGTAAGTCTGCATAAACTCTATACGAAGTTCGCTGTAACCTAAGGCAAATGTTTCACATCTTCGCATCTTCTTACAGAAGAATTTCTTGTGTGTTTCTATATCAAAGCACATAAGGGATGCTTACATTGATAACCTTAATGTTGAACAAGCTGTTAATATTTTAGCAGTGTTGGTGTAACTTAAAACTTAGCGGATGCTAATATCGACTACAGCATCACAGCTTTTCCTAAACTAATATTTGCGGCACAAACCGCGATCCGAGGTGGGTTTGTTTTGAACATGGCGGCGTGCAGTAAATGTTTGAGTTTATAAAGGCCTATACGTTGTTCTTGCATTATCACTGCGAAATAAATGAAACACGCTTCCTGGATAATCCAAACCTCGCGCCGGATTAATTACAGCACTACAAACTGCTTCCTGTAACACATCGCTTATGCAGGTTAGTACCTTAATCGATAAGGAAAATATTCTTTAAGGTGTTGTTTTTCTTTGAGATAACAATAATAATAGTGATAACAATAACAACAATAATAATGATTATATTATTGCTTAGCTCATCATTCTGCAATATCCCCTTCCAGATGAATTTTGTAAATCATAAGTTTTGATTGATTTAGTGAAATCCTATATGATGTGAAGATTCTGAATTTTGGAAATACCCAACCTAATTTTCTTAATTCGCCTGGCGTGGTGTTATTAGGGGAATGTGAAGAAAATACTGCAGATTCTAACTAATTAATCTTTTTGAGACGTACCATTAATAAATAGTCTTATCTTCTCACAATAATTCAACTTCAAATAAAACAAAGAATGAATGGATAGATATAGAGAAGTGAAGATCTTTTAACGTAATAAATGAAATAAAATAATGGTTTCCAAGAATTCAGCGGGTATGAAAAACTTTCTTCCGAGTCCTAATGAAGATTTCGAGTTAAATAATTAATCTGTGTTTGTCAACATCAAGTCACAAAGCGAAATTAAATGGAGTACGAATGGAAAGTGGATTACAAGTTAATATCTTCCCCGATACACAATCTAGGCGGCACAACTTAGACATAGCAAATGTCAGATTACTTAGCAAAGATGGAACATTTTGATGACGGTTATTTTTCAAATTCTGGTGATGGTAACAGGTAGTAATTATTGCCTGACGACGACTCGTCAAGGAAATTGAATAGCGTTGCTATGACTACGGTTCCATGCGAGAGGCTGAGAATTAATTTCAGCGCATTTTCATTATCAAATTTCCATGCGGAATAGAGTGAAGAGACTTGAGGTTTTCCTCTTGCTGTTCCGGTACCATGCACGAGGGCGCGAATGGAATCTACTTCTTGAAAAGAGTGAAGCAATTGATTTGAAAATCATTCGTCAAATATGTAACAAAATGAGACCTGTTACTGGCAGTCATGGATAGAGTTTTGAAAGAAGAAGTGAAAAAACAAAAAGGAGCTTGTGATAATATATATATATATATTTTTTCATTTAGTTTCTAACTAATTTATATTGCTTACTTGTAACTATTATTTGAATTATAATTAGGAGCTTGATAAAACGGTTGATTTCGGTGCCAAATTCTTTCTATTTCAGTGGATATTTCGGGAAATAAAGTTATTTTATAGACTGCTAATTGGACGTTGGAGAATGTTAATATTTTATTTAGGCCTACACTAGTACCCAAATAAAGCGCACAGAAATACAACCAACCGTTTTAACGGTTTGCGGTAACACCTTCATTTTTCTTGTCGATATTATATAGCGTTGCTAAGTTACTACAAACAGCTGTTAAAACGATTGTTCTTTGTTTTTTTCAAAACAAAATCCCAGGAATGGGCGTACAGAGTCCATAAAAGTCAGAGCAATATCATCTGTACGAGAAAACAAGGCGACGACAGAAATTGGAATTAGATACTGCAAGGCTTGTTGCCCAGCGATCCAGCAGCAGAAGGAAAATCTTTATATAAACACACTATATAAAAAAACTGTATATTTTATATAAATCTATTCTTTAGCACGTTCTTCACACACTGTTCCTAAAAATCAAGACAACACAAAAATGTTAAATAGCCTAAATGAAATAAGAAAACTTGTACTGACATTTTTTCGAGGTGTTCGACCATACTATAATAGGCCTAAGCGTACTACGTGTGATGTAACGGTATTATAATGACATTCATTTCGAAACTGATTTTCATTATATTATTGGTATGGTATCGATTATTACCGAATACGGAACGATTTTGAAGCCTTGATAGTAACGTAATACCAACCTGCATTTAAAATAAAATCAATTATATTCAATAATTATACAATAATTTTTATATCACAATAGAATGAATTCATTTTGTGTTGTCAAAATCCGTTGGTTTCTAGAAAACTACCAAAAAGAAGGTTCTATTTGATCGGACGCCATGAGCGGCTTCTATCGCAGAAGGCAAGAATTACGAGAACAGCAGAAGATATTTTTTTCAAAACTAAACATGTCCAGCAGATTAAAATCTTTAGGAGAAGCTATTTTCTTTTTACTTATTTTACTGAATTAAAGATGACACCACTTTAAGTTATTTTATAGTTTTTAATGCGTTGAGTCAAATATAGCTACAGCAATTACAAAAAGCGCTTGGATATGTTTAGATTTGTTTTAAAAATTGGGGCATGTTGAGTTTCGGAAAAACATATAAAAAATAATTGAATTAAATTTGAACAAGTAATCAATGATAATGCAATTCAACATTTTGAAAAGTTCTGCAAGGTAAGTGGTTTGCTTCTGATTCTCCCACAATGTGATTCGTGGTCACCCAAACTTGAGATCAAACATCCTTTTTCTTCATGGCAAATTTCTTCGGTATTTTGTCACCACCTGTTTTCTCCTTAGGAATTCCTACAATATTTACTATTTTTTGCTACTCACAAGACTCTTGCCTTCGATAAACTCATCCCAACTCAGAGAAAATCCTTACAAACACAATCCATTCCATGTCTAGTAGTATGTAAATAATATTTAAGAAAAAAGTATTTCCTTTTGTTCCAATCCCTGGTCGCCACCGCTCACATGCTGATCACACGTTGAGTGTGAAATCACCTCCCTGCGCCGAGTAGGCTACAACTTATTACAGTTTTTCATCAAATCACTCAATGTTATTTACTTGCAACTCAAAGCATTACTGTTATGTGAGCATGGAATTTGTTTGCATATTATTTACTTCAAGATTAGGATCACCATATTTCTCGATTTTCTCTTCTGTGCTGCTAAAGACTTCGGTCCCCTCTATTTTCTAAAGCCACTGCTCATTTCTTCCAAAGAAGTATCCACTATAACACTTTTAATAAACTCAACAGTTCATTATGCAGATCAAATAGCTATTAATGTGATTGTAATTCGCAGAAACGTGGCGCCGCAGAACGCTGAAATAATTTTATTACTGTAGTCCATTGTTAGAAGGTTAAAATGCTCTAACATGGAATTCTTCATCAAGTGCCAACCATAAAAACGGGCGGAAAATTTAGATATGCAGATTGATTTGGACATGTGCCTTTTGCTTTAAAAAAGTAGCTTAAACAAATCTGAAGATATAGAAGATGTTTAGTTTTGAGAGAAAAAGAAAATTAAATAAAAGAACATATTCAGTTTCGTTAAAAAAATCCTATTGCAATACCTATGTGATGTGTTCACATTAAAAAAAATCCAGCTAGGTGACAGATTCCTCTATCAAAAAACGTACGAGGGAGAAACAAATGAGAACCGAAATTAATTTTTTTCCACAATTTACTGCAGGAAGAATGCTTGCTTGCACATTATTTTTCCACATAGTCCCCTCCCAGTTCAATAAACTTGCGCCATCGAATAGGAAGTACTTTTATACCGCGTGAGAAAAATTATTTTGGTTGACGCTGTAGCCACTCGTGCACCGCCTATTGGACGTCTTCATCAGACTTGAACTTCTAACCTCCAAGGTGCTCCTTTAATGGACCAAAGATGTGGAAATCTGATGGTGACAAAACTGGCGAGTATGGGGGATGTGGGAGGCACTTGAAGCGAATGTCATCGATGGTTTTCATGGTTGCACGAGCAGCATGAGAACGGGCATTATCATGTTGAAGCAAAACACCTACACTCAGCAATTCCCTTCGATTTGGCACCATCAGACTTCCACATCTTTGTTCCGTTAAAGGAGCACCTTGGATGGCAGAAGTTCAAGACTGATTAAGACGTCCAGTCGGAGGTGCACGAGTGGCTACAGAGTCAACCAAAATAATTTTTCTCACGCGGTATCGAAGCACTTCCTATCTGATGGCGTAAATGCATTGAACTGGGAGGGGAAAATTAATTGCGGTTTTAATTTCTTTCTTCCTCGTATTTTTATAAATGTTGGACATGTTCAGTTTTGAAAAAAAGCTCTTCTCATTGCGAAGGGCAGCGTGCCCGTTTGTTTGAGTGAATCTAAAACCTAAAAATGTAGACTAATCATGATCAAACAAAAATACTAGTAGACTATGCAACTTGCCTATAATGGTAATTAATGATAATTAATTAACTACCTTTGCTCGTTTCATAAACTTACTCGTAACTTAACAAATATCATTATAGGCTCGATGCATAATGTACTATTTTAGCCGTAAGAATGATAGGTTTTGCACAAATTTATTACGTAAGAACAATAACAGTGAAATACTGTAGTATGAGTGGGTGTTGAGCAAAAGCGTTCAAAATTGAAATAAGAGTAGGCCTACATGTATAATCCTCAGCAGTATCTGACTATAATGACAGAGAATAACGTTCCTCCTCAAAACTTACAATAATGGGATCCGCAAGCCTGTCCGCTTTAGGCTCTACCTGACACAAAGATGAATGAGGCTGGCAGAGTACGGAGCTGGCAACAAGTCAGCCTGTGAAGATGAAATCCGAGTCAGAGACGCAAACTAGAAGGATATAGAATTCCTGCTCTTCCATTATCAGTTAGATGCTATTCCATTCTTAAATAAGAGAGGTATCTACTTTCTAATATCCGAGTAACGTGACGCCTGTGTTCTAGAGTAGTTATCAAGCTCGTCGTACGCAACATTCCGATTAATTATCTATACAGAGTGCTTCATTAACAGTCACGCCGATTCGTGTATGTTATTGAGCCGCATCACACTAATTATTGTGTTTATACTGCAGCCTTCCTGTTCTTTTACATTTTTTTCATGCTTCTCTGAAAATACGGTAAACGTTTGAAAGAAAAGTTACTAAAGTCCGATCAATCTTCGACGTCTCGTTTACATCCAAATACTTCCATTGAACTCGCGCTGCCCTATTTACTGCCCAAAATGGCAGTATCGAAGGTAATGAGTGTTCACGTTATGCCATTTCATGTAGGCAGCATCAGAAGACAATTAGTGCTTTCATTTGACTCGGGTACAAAAAGCTGCCTTCGAAGGGAGCACAGGGCAGCAGAAATAGCAGTGGCAGTAGCAACACGAGTGAGATATTCACATACTCGCCTGCTCACTGCCCTGCACAATGTCCTGCCCTATTATATGTCTCAGGCTAGTTGATCCTGTTCAAAACAACGGGGAGGAGAACTCACACAGAGTTCGCGGAAAATTCGCATCATGTGACAAAACGTGATCGGTTAATGGCATTAGCTTGCGCCATTACCAGGGTGTGGCTTGCTAATGGAGAAGGAGTGTTCATAAGTTCATGCAACAATAATATAAACATTTATACACGTGAAATAACAAACTCTCACTGGCATAGTCATCACTATAGTATATCAAATAGCAAACAAAACATAACGAATTAATTGTTCAAGAAAGAGAGGAAGTGAGTTGTACTGAGAATAAACAAACTACCATTATCACGGTGATGACATGCGTTCTCATGTGCGGAGCTGTACAACAGTTGCGACTTCGATAGCCACACCTCTTTGTTTTGAACAGAATTAAACTTGCCTGAGACATATTTTAGTGGAATGAATGTAAACAGGGTATTAAGAACCGAAGCTAAAGTAAACTGTGAATATTGAAAACAAAATTTCATTACTATTTTCTAGAAGATACTCTGTAATTTCCCCAGGCACTGTCAAGTAATATGAGTACAAAATTGCGACATAAAAGGAAAACTGTGCTGTGAAAAGAGCAATTTGAATATGGATAAATATTGTTAAAAAGTTTCGAAAATAAAATAATTCCTCAATATTAGTACCGGTAACATTAAACTTATTTGTATTTTTTTAAACGCATACGAGGACATTCATTGGGCTGGTGAAGGACTTTCAGTAGGCAATGTTTATGATCCATAAGAACCCTTTCTCCCCTGACAAGCGCGTTCCTCTAAGGAACGGGTAGCGTGGGCCGCATAAACAACTCTTCAATGGGTGAGGTAAAACTCAAGGAAAGAAGAAAAATAACAACAAGGACTTTCAAACTTTCTTAGTAATTTATAGAAAATAAGGCAGAATCCATGAAGGACCAAAAGTCTGGGTGGTTTTAATCCGGAATGCTTTCTTTTCTTTTCTGACATTTTACCTTATTGTACATTAGACTGTCTCTTAGAAATCACCAATAGATTCTATACTACATTTTCTCTCTCCCAGTGAAGTCCTCGAGCTATAAAGGCAGTTTTTATTGGTACTACCTTCCCAACAACCGTCGATGCAGGTGGGGGAAGTGCGAACGATAGCATAAACCCAAATGGACAAAGGCTCACCAGCGCGTTTCACGAATTCGAAAGCTATTCGTGCAATGGGTAATAAAATTAACATAAAGTAAAGATAGTCTTAAGACAGAAAATCTGGTAACTGTCCACTGGTCAAGTTTTTATGTGTTCAATATGACCTTTTTTCCTGAATTTCGTCTCTAGTCTTCACAGACCCATAGCCGGGGTGGGCTAGAGGGGGCGTTGCCCCCCAAAATATTTTCTTGCCTCGCTCTAAATTTTTAGTATTTAAAATTTTAAAATCTATTCGAACAGTACTTCGGACATTTTCTTTAAATAATTTTTGAAATGTACAGAACATCAGCTTTTATTTGTGATATTTTATGAGGTAGACTACGACGATAAATACAGTATAATCAGAGATGTACATACTATATTGTTGAGACCAAGACTATAACACGTAACATAGGCCCTTGTTGTAGAACAGCTTATATTACAGTTTGCAAAATCAAAGTAAAGAAAGTTAGCTTTATAAGAATTACAGTTCTCTAGTCATAATTTTCAATGGTAAGTAAGTGTTTAATCCGTCCAAACTTATTTCAAAAGTAGATAGTTTGTCGTAATTTTCAAGTAACTTATCTTAACTTCAGTGTCTGTACTTCGTGTTAATAGATTATTTTATCCGGTGCAGAGGTTATCTCCTAACATATGAGTCAATTCACTTTGCTATGGGATGGTGACATATTAAACACACACACAAATATATAAATATATATATATAATGCTGCACCTGATAGCACCCTCTGAAATTTGACTTGCCCCCTCGAAAAGTTGACCCTGTCTAGAGCCTTCACACAGTTGACTGTAGAGGTTCACCACAAACTTCACCAGCATTATATTTCTTGTTTATTTAACTAATTCTTCTCCTCAGAAGTAAATGCTAATTTACTATTTATTGGTTTAAGAGGTCATTATTTATTTGCTTTCAGTCTCTGATGTTTTTATGCTTTTATGCAATCCTTTCAAAGGTCATATAAGCAATCATGAAATAAAATCAAGAATGGGTTCTACGTTTGAAATCAATTACGTATACATTTTTTTTTACCAATCGAATTTATTATTTCGTATTTTGTATCAGTACATTCTTATTTTATCTGATTTTTACTAATAAAAATGTCTTTATAACACTCCAATCTATAGTATAACATTTACCAATCTTTTGTTTCATAGAAACATTTGCTTAAGTGAAAAAATTAATAGGGTACAACTGACATAATCTTAGTTTCCGGAGAGGGTTGAGAGGTGACGGTGTCCCTCTGCCCTCTCTAAGAAAATAAGCGTAACAAAATTCACATAGGTACCAGAAACCTCCACTTGGAGACCCTTCGCCCCAATATAGGGGATATAGGAAATCATATCATATACGTATACTGACATAACAGTATTTCTCCCTTGTGTTCGACGAAGAAAAGCTGCTCTTCAAAAAAATAGTCTATACATTTTATTAATATTATTATGAGAGTAAATGTAAATTAAGGCTTGGTAAATTAGTTTTACTAAACTCAGACTGTTTATAAGAATGTAGAATAAGAAAATTAAAAAAGTAAAGTAAAGTGTTCCCTATTACAGGCCATGGAGGCCCAGAGGGTTCCAGGAGGTTGAGGCTCCCAGATTTTTATACATCGGCACATGAAGGTGGTAAGGTTGTCAGCCTTACGCACCGGCCGCCTTTACCCCCAGGATTGCTCCTGGTACTCATTTCTGTTAGAGGCTGAGTCGACCCCAGGGCCATAGTGCCAACAGAAGGATTAGGCCAATTGAAAAACTCCAACGACCTCATCGGGGATCGAACCCGCGACCTTCCGGTTTGTAGCGCAACATATAATAATACTTACGCAATGTGCAATATATTTGTGAGGTCCATAAATGGTTAGAAAGAATGTCCAATTTACTAAAATTTGAGCCCACTATCCATTTAGAATATGAAATAGTGAATTTCAATATCACTATACATTACATATTCCATATCAATTCTTGGACTGCATAGAAGTAGTTAGTATGAGACGTTATTAATAAAACTATTTAGTTTATATAAAAGTTGCGTATTATTTCACCTAGGCCTATATCAAAATGAGGCGGTAGCAATGTAAAACTAGGATATCATTTTTTAGATTTTAAAAGAATTACAGTTCATCAATCACATTTCTACACAAGGGCTTTATTCAAAATTAGATCGAAAAACACACTATTTTGATTCTAAAATAAAATCCTAATGATTTGGTTCCGGCTATATAATCAGAAACACTCCACAGAATACCAAAACTTCTTTTGATGGGTCCGATTAAGCCACTGCTTATAATACTTCATTGAATGGTGATGGGATTAGGGTCATGTGTTGAGCATGCAAAATACTAATATATTTTGGCTAAAGCAGACACTTGAATTAACTCCAGTTATGCTCCAGATACTGATACTTTCGAACCTAAGCTTTCGGCTTCGATCCGTAGACCCCGTACCTTCTCTGAGCTTTAAGAGACAGGGCTGGATGAAGAACTTCTTGAAGAAGAAGTAGCGTCTCCAGTCACGAAAGCCAATAACGGCATGCTGGCCACATGCCCCCAAATCCTGCCGTCAGTCAAATCTACCGATATCGAAGAATGCAGCGGTCCTGCCATAGCATGCGTGTGCCAAGGTTAGTTATTTAAGAGTCTGTGAAGTAAAAGTAAGAGATTTAAAAATTATTTCTTTAATAATAACGTGGACTTGAAGGTAATTATTGATTTGAGGATGTTAAAAATTATATGCTACGGTTTCTGAGTGTAGCATTGGAAAAATAAGAGAATCATTGTATCATTAAAAGCCATTCGAATGATGATTCTGAACCTTTATTTCTAATTTTCAGGTAAGTGGAGTTCGCTGATTACTGTTATGATCACGCCTAGGAGTTGTTTCGCTCCGTCCTGAGTAAGTAGCCACAACAAATTAACTTAGGGAAAAGAAGGGTGAAATATTGGTGATCAAAGAACTAAAATTTTCCAGAAATTTTAGAGTATGTGAAAATTAAAGCTGAAGTCAATAGTTACATGAAGTAGAGTTCGGATGATAGTCTTGTCCCTTCAAGAAATGTAGCGCCGAATTCTGTGGACTCTAATATATATAAATATTATTATTAGGGGCGGATTTCTATGACCTAAAAAATAGGATATATGCATTCATTTATGACCTAAAAAACATTAAAATATGACCAGTAAAATTTAAAATATATCTTTACCACTTACACATTGTGTATATTTTTTTAAGTTTCATTACAATACATTTTATTAAAATAGGGTGTTAATTATTTAAAATATCTGTAAATTCTCAAAAAGTATCATTATAATGCAAAATTTACAAAATATGATATGAAACTTCAAAATTTCTTTAATATCCACACAAATATGCCAAAAACATGACCTAAATATGCATATTCATACTAAATATCTACAATAGTTGAAAATTTCCTAAATATGCAGTTATATGCACAATAAAAGCCGTTCCATTTTCACCAGGATGCTTGGAATCGGGTTTAAATTAGTCGGAAACCTGAAATAATGCAAAGGGGAAAAATATGACATGTAATAGAAATCCGCCCCTAATTATTATTAATAATATTTATTTATTTTTACATACTCTTTCTTAAATCTTACAGATCCTAAACTCCATAAAGGATACTTCTTCCCTCTTTCACCTGGATCAAGTACTATGGCATTGTGATCCCAGTCTATTTTAAGGAAAAAAGCAGAGATTGTATTCTTCTTTATATGACAGAATATGCCCTTTGCCATTTTCGCTTGGTGTTGTAAAAGACAGGACTTGAATCAAATAGCGCAGAGTTCTCTGCTAAAGTCGCTTAAATTCCAGAGCAGTTCTGATGTGTCGTATTCACTTGATAAAAGTCTTTATAAAGACACGCATGTCTGCAGATGTATATGAGAAATATGTTTTAGATCGCTGGCGATGTTACGTGCAGAACCATTTGCTGAGGGGAGAGAGCATCGTTTAGAGGCGGGCCACGTATCAAACATATCATCTTTATGTGTGTGAGAGCGCTATCTAGCGTTAACAAATGAAAATCAAACAGCGCCACAATGTACGCTCTTCTATTCAATTAGATCCAATTTGTACGAAATAATAGGGAAGGATTTGAGATCAGAATTATAATATTACCTTTTGCTTTAAATGGAATTATAGTTGATCTCTGAAATACTGAAAATGTATCTAATGAAACAACTTTTGAATAATAATGAATATATATTCTGCTAAATAGTAAAAAATAGCGTAGAATTTGTACTGTGACATCCATTCTAACAGCTTTACACTTAATTAATACCTAAATGGCAATAAAAACAGTAAATATTTACCTATAGTGAATAACATGATAGAAAGTTTATAGAGGGTTATTGTAATAACACACTTTAAAATTGTTATAGATGAACGCTTAATTCTTTCCGGCTAAAACGATTATAGTGTTTTAATAGCCCAATTTAATCTCTATTGACAGCAAAACTTTTTACTCTCCAGTTGAACAACTACTACTTAATGAGTAAATAATGCATACGTATATTTAATACTTAACTACAGAAAGGACTACCTTAAACTGACCACATGTCCACTCTTCCTTGGAGGAAATTTACCCTCCTGTCTTTCGAGAGTCTGGGAGGACGCCTAAATGTCCTCCTTTGAGGAATATGGGGTTCAAATAGCCCACTTTTAGCAATATGACGTGATAAAAAATTATTTGATTAGTTTCCCTGCCTAATGAAATATGTAACTGTAGACAAGTAGATTTGTGGAATAGATCATTAGTTTATGCAGGCAAATATTGGACACAAATCTTTGTTCACTGCGCTGCTCTTTGTGCTGCGCAGAGGGTAATCTCAAAAATAAAAATCTGGACGTCATAAAAACCTCAGTTGCAAGTAGAAATGATGAAAGCAATAATGATGACAAAGTAAAATTTTCGACGAACTTATAGTGAATTTTTAAGTTTCCTAAAGTGTTGTCTACAATATTACGATATTTCATTACGATTTAGATTTACTTCGAATGACGAACGACGGCACAGAGCAATGTTTCTTCTAGATCCAGATTAGTGCCACACCCATTGATGGGTAGGGATATTATTGAAGATGCTAATAATTAAGGCGCTGAAATTAATCCTCAATCACAAGAAGAAATATGCATGCAAATGTGCTAAAAAAATTGGAAAATATGCTCCGGAAACAATGACGTATGCTCTACTATTGAAGTAATTTTAATATTTTATGTTCTCTTGTTAGCTGAACTACATTATAAACTGCAAAAAATAGTAGAATTTATATAAATAATATTACAAAATCTTATTAAAAAATAAGGCAATGCGAAAATGTTAGTAAATTGAAAACTAACGAAGTGAAACGTAGTTTTAGTATTGTACAATCAGTTCCGAAAAAGATAGGCTGTGTTCTGTCAATTATTGTACAATCAGTTTTCAAAACATTCACTTATCTCTAAATACTTGAATTAATAGAGATATGCATAATATTTTTAAAAATATCAAACATGCAGTTAAAATTATGATAAATTAATAAAATATGCCCTAATATTTTCATATGATACATTATCGCAAAACTAACAAAATATGCCAGAAAACTATCAATTTCCTGTTATTTCTTTCGTGTCTTGTACACATTTTAACACGTTGCCGGTCTCCTTAGCCGCGGTAGCTAAGGCGTGCTGCCTAGGAGCCGTGGGTAAGGAGACTGTGGGTTCAAGTCCCGCCTCGGGCATGGGTGTTTGTGTGTCATAAAGAAAATACGGAAAACAAGGAAAGAACAAAAAAACAAGGGAAAACAAAAAAAAAGAAAGAAAAAAAAAACACTAGCGTACAATAGAGTGCATTATAAAAATATGATTTTTCATAAACTTCCGGGCCCTACTAATCATTCTTTACATTTATTATGCTTCATTGGAAACTGCAACACTTTTTGTGAGATATCACACGTCATCTGCAGCAGAGATCCTGTTGTGTACAACTGATGCTGCCTATATCTCCTCTCCCGGCATCCACACAAGCATCTGGTTTTAATTGGAAATGCTGTCACGCAGAATCATATCTCTCACATATTGGTAGATTGGATCTGCGGAAAACAATCCCCCCAGAGACGAACTCTACTTACGGCCACACTCAATCATTCCACACCACGGAGATTATAGTTACTGTTTTTACGTTATAATCTCTTACACGTTTTTGAACAAATAATCCACTGGTATTATGTAAGTCTTTCCAGTTCAAAGTATTGAAAAGTGTGCTGTGTTTTGTATTAATTTGTTACAGACTTACTTGTCAGATATATTCTGTATTTTTTAAAGCCCTTACATCCCGAAGCCTATTTCAGGGAATGTGAGCGGAATCATGAGATATGGAGATCGCAACCATGATTTGATCCGGGACAGGTTACACTGTAGCTCAAGAGCTAATGTTGAGTTAATCGGGGATCTTAAACTGTGTATACATAAACCCATTGGTTTCATATTATAGTATTTTATTAAAGTAACCCTGACGCAGGCCCGACGAGAGGGAGGGGCAGCCGGGGCTACAGCCCCGGGGCCCGGGCCACAAATGGGGGCCCGGCCGACCAGGTTTTATTTTTTACTTTCTAAATTTACTCTAAAATAAAATTGGTTTTTAGTAAATAAACAACTTAAGTTGTGTTTATTTTATCTGCATTGTCCTGTCGTTAATCTGAAACGGATTATTCTTGAAGAAAAATTGCTATTTTTTAAAAGTAGAAGCAGAAATCCTTTTGGACTCAACAGTAGACCTCGCTAACGTTCGGCATTTAAAATCATACAGATAAAATTGTTCCTAATTGTAAAAATTCACTTCAACGTATTTTTACCTTTCGTGCCCGGCATCAATTGACCGATTCGGTCCTAAATCAATAGGCTTCGTCCCATGGCTGTTATAAATGGTATAGGCCTACCAAGTTTTATGAAAATTCGATAAAGCGTATTTGAGTTATTGCGCTTACAGACACACAGACAGTCAGACGGACAGGTATTTTCCTGTCTACCAGACAATCTCATAAAGTACCGGTACCATTCTGGCACTTAATAATTATGTAATATCATTACATAATCTTTTTGTTGCATACATTATAAAAGGCGAGTTGGGTAGTGAATTTAGTATTTAACGGGGGCCGGGAAAATTTGTCCCTGGGGCCCTTGCTTTCTTTCCACGGCCCTGCCCTGACGTTCCATTTTGTTTGATCCATTGAACGTAATGTGGACAGTTGCGACGAAGGGATTTTGTATGGTTTTACCAATTATTAAGTTTAATGCACGTCAAGAAAAACCAAATACACTACAATAGAGCTAAACGTAAGATCGCTGGTAGAAGTTTAATAATATCCACCGGCCTTACAAGTTAAACTGCGAGGGGTGGAGATAGGAAGGATGAGGAAGTTGATTTTATACTTAAAATCATTGCTGGAGGCTAGCGAAAGACTCAATTCCAGATCCTAACGGATTATCAGCAAGTTTTAATTAATTTTTTCTACTTTTCAAATCTACCTTTCGTTTTTCCAGTTCAGAAGTGGCGATCATTTTTACCTGAAAGGCAATTTCGCTTCTGAATTGTTAAATATGAAAGTTAGGCCTACATCCTTTTTTTTATTCAGATAATTGTGTTCAGTAAAGTTGAGATTATGGCAGCGAATAAGTCTGTTACGAACACGTAGGCTAAAAATTGTGCCTCTGATTGTTTGTTACTGTTTCGTCTCTCTGCAACACTATAATGTTCATGGTGTTTTGATGTAGGAATATATGTGCAATAAAGAGGGATGAGAAAAAGGCAAGAAATAAAGAGGAAAAAGAAAATATATAAAGGCAGAAAGAAAGATAACAAAGATAGAAGGAAGGAAAAAAGAAGTGAACAGAAAGACTGAGAGAGGGAGAAGGAGAGAGAGGGTGAAAGGGAGAAAGAGAGTGATATATTTAATATTATATGACCGTGTCAGGAAAACCTGACCATAAGTCAGAAAAATAAATTTTCTTAATAGAATGGGTTTAACTTCACCATACAATTCTGAGTTGAAAAATTGGTATTTTAAGACCTTTTGACCTCTCCTGTTTAAAAATTATGACTTATGGCTATTGGTCTTCAAAGATAAGGAACTTTTCCATGCTTTAAACATCAGTTTTACAATACTGTTATACCGTGCTCAAAGTCTGTCACAGACTAACATAATGTTGAATTACCGTACATTTCTACAGCAAGTGTTTATGTTACCCATATTTAACGCTATTTTCACAAAAGTAACAAAGAAAACATTAGGATCCATGTTAAAATTTACATTGCAATTTATGGGTTTGTAAAAGTGAATTTTTTTTTTTTTTTTTTTTTTTTTTTTTTTTTTAAATTGAAAATACTATGGCCGTCAATGCTGTCTTTATGTTTGTTGAGATCAGAAAATTCAGAACAACAACTACACCAATAGACAGCGTCAACAGCTATAAATCGATCAATTACACCTTAACCTCTGTTTTCTTCTGTTATGGGGAAACGTGTTTACCGAATTATGGTAGAGTTTCTCTGGTACGGTCACATACACATATAAGCATATTAAGATAATATAGTATATATAAATATAAAAAAAATATTTAAGTATATACAGGGTGTTAATGAATAACACAGAAATATTTATAGATAAGCAACATTTTTAAAGAGATTTTTGCTCTATGGATTCAATTTTTTCCTGTTATAGCATAAAATTCCCCAGGGCATGGCCGCCACTGACTTCTAACATTCGAAAAAATCCAAAACAAAGGAACTTCGTTGTTAACACTGGAGTTATGAATAAAATAACTAATGCAATGGTGGCCAGTCATATAGTGATTAGTCAGTAAATTTTGCAGATTATGAAAACTCTAAATCATGGTATAGCTCTTGATGAATGATTAAGAATCAGGTTTTTATCGATCACTAAGAAGGCATGAAGTCAATTGAATTTTTAACCATATTACGCTTCATTATTGACTTATGAGCACCAAAGTGTAATGATTTTAATGCACTGTAGCACACACAGTTTATGTCATAGAGCAAAAATCTCCTAATAAAAGCTGCTTGTCTATGTCCCCTCTATACATAGGTAAAATATATCGGTGTTTTTCATTAACACCCTGTATAAATATACAGGTATATATATATATATATATATATATAGAATTAGGAAAGTCTGCTAACCACATGAGTTCTCTTATTGTGCACTTTTCTGTATGGTTATGTAACAGTAACTCTTTACAACTTGCGTAGGTGTTGATGTAAGAACATAATGAGGAATGGTATAAAGAAGATACACAGGAAACCAAAGCCACGTAACCAGACTCGAACCCATACTACGCCATATTCACGACTGGAAACCACGAAAATGACTACAATAAAAAGGATATTGAAAACCATTAAACCTGATGCTGAAGAATGCCATGTTATGGCATTGTGTTCTTTAAGGTGTTAAAGGAAGATTTCTCTTACGCGTTGTTGATTCATCTGGCACGGAAATCTTTTAAAAGTCTGCTGACAGAGCAAGCAAAAAGGTCTTGGATAAAGCAACACATCACCTCTGAGTCGTAGGTCACTTAAGAAACTGGGAGGGCTTTTAAAGCACACACACACACACAAACACAAAGCGCCAGGTAAATGCGTTTTCCGCCCAGAAAAGTGCGCTGAAACAAGAGAAGAATGCTTCCCTCCTCTGCTCTTCCATGAACGCCATTCGGGTGGCGCCGCCTCCCACTCGCAGGGGGCCTGGGTCGAATCTCTCATCACACAGTGATATCAAGTTACTCGTGGCATGAATACGATAATGTGTGCTTCTGACCTCAATCCCCATCCCGACACGAGACAAAAGTTTCTATGGTTCTTCTGGAGACTGAATGCGTCTCTGGCTTATTTGCACAGCTAATATTGAATACCCTTATGTACATACAGTATACTTCCCCTCTATAGAAACGCCAAGGTTTTGTTTCGCTTAATACGTAGGGCGGAAATTAAATATTTATGCAGATTTTGAAAGTTCATTTATCAGGCTCGATGTAGGGTAACAAAACGCATACCGTACCGTATTAATTAAGTTTTCTTCAAAAAGTATGGATCTTTAGTTCTGTCCATATCAATCATAATAAGGAATAACCTTTTGTTTCAATTACCGTAAATTTCATGTAAAAATTGCTTTGATAATATTTTTTTTTAAATGTCTGTAGTGTGTAAAGTAAATCAGAAACATATGCCTGTTATCTGTGTTGGATAAGAAACACTTGTCTGTATCATTGACTGCAGGGAGGGCTTATCCATTTGGTAATGCATGATGATTTTGTTGGTATAAATATTTAAAAATGTTCATATCAATAAAATTTGGTTTGATATATTTGAAAGAATATTAGACAATAAATCTTATCAATATCAAATAATAAAATTTTATTCCGCTAGATTTTTAAATTAATGGCCAAAGAAGATGTAACACACCGAGCACAAGGCTTGGATTAAGACAAAAGATAGTATTTTTAACAAAATTGTAACATTCTTTATGCTTATATTTATCATTCTTTATGCTTATATTTATGCTTATTGTAAGTGAAATAGAACATTATTTATGAATACAATTTTTACCTTCTACCTTTCTAGCGAAAGAAGTCACAGAAGCTTGGTGATTGGAAGTAGCTAAAGCAAAGAAGGCAATTTGTTGGAAAACTGCTTTGTAAACATTTCGAGATATCCTGTGAAGAAGACACTGTTTAGGAAGTAAGCAGCACTTCCGGATTGGAATAGGGAAGAAGGAATTGATTTTCGAGGGGGATAGGGATGAGCGGAAGTGTTAGGGCGGGATTGCGAGGGTGTACAAACACTTAATCCACTGTTCTGATTGTTAACAATTGTCTCAAGTATTCAGGCGTCTTACAACGCTTCCTTCTTCATTACACTAGGTTAGAGGGCAATGAAAGTTGATGGCATTAGCTTCAGAGTGAGACAACTCTATATTACTCATAACAATCATTTCAAATTACAATGCAATTACTTGTCGGGGCAATCTACGAACGCTTTATTTTAATGCCGATTAGACAAGACAAATATCTCCGGATGACTCCTTCATTATTTAATTTTAGAGCTGTGATTTAAACAGTAATTTCTTTTGCGTGTGTGTGTTTCTGTCGACAAAGTTGCAGAGCTTGCACAATGATATGAACCCTCTGCCATTTCTGTTACCGGTACGGGAAAAACAGGAAAATGTAAATTGTAATTTCAAACTTTTAAGTACTTGATGATTTTTTTTTAGAAATAATACTCAATATAGGATACATTTTTATCTACGCATTGTAGGGCTGTCTTGATGCTTTGCTATGTTACGACAGATAACTATTAATATGGATCATGTTACTTAAATGACACTCGTTCCTACTAATAACATGCAGTATAGCGAAGACTAAACAAACATAAAACTAAGGCTCGGAATATGACCTGAAAAAGATCTATAAAATGACCTTAAATTTATGAAAATAGCACATGAAATATTGAAAAAAAAAAGACTTTATACGTCTAGCTATGTATTTGAAACCGTAATATACTAATAATAGTACATTATGCAACAAGCCTTAATACTTAATACTTAATACGTCTAGCTATGTATTTGAAACCGTACTATACTAATAATAGTACCTTATTCAACAAGCCTTTAATGGCATTTATTAAGATACGAGTAAGTTTATGAAACGAGCAACGCATGTTTAATAATTTTCATAACTTACGAGTATTTTAATTACTATTAAAGGCAAGCGGTTTTGTTCGACCATAATTAGTCTGAATGTTAAATTTTGGGATTCTAGATTCACTCAAAAAAACAGCAACCAGCCCGACATGACCTTCGCATCAGATGGCTGTCGTAGTTCTTGTCTTCTAGGAGAAATGGCAGCTCATGTCGTCGGTCAAATCTAAGCTTCCTTTTGGTCTGTTGAATGAAACGGATTTTGACAACACGAAATTAATTCATTGTAGTATGTTATTAAAATTAACACGAACAGAATTGATTTCATTTTAAAAGCAGGCTATTTATCACGGAGATTTCATCTACTACTGTCGGGGAAAAAAACATAGAGACTCGAGTTTGAAGTCTAATATCTCAAGAATGGCTCATCCGATTAAGTTAAAATAAAGTTTAAACTGAAGCTATTTTAAAGCCATTTTATCTGATATCAATACAAAAATTTTCGGTCAAGCGATAAAAATGTTAGGGATAAATATCCGTCAAAAGTACCGGTTTTCTTAAAGGTCCGGACTAAAAGTAAAGTTTAAACTTTTATTGTAAAAAAACCGCTAGTGCAATCGTTTTCAAATTTTAATAGGGCACGCACAGGTTTCTTTTAAACATAATCCTTGAATTTCATAATTTTATTTTGATTATTTTTTATGTTGTTGTCAATTTTCCGAACCTCTGCTAAAACCACTGTTTAAAGCCTAAAAATATAGTTCAAATCACCAATGTGATTGTCATTATTCAATTAATACTAATCAAATATAGTTTTAAACATTCCAAAGCAGTTGTTTTTAAAATTGATTTTTATTTGTCAACAAGTTTTAATCCCACGGCAGACATGAGACCACCGCTTCTCTGGCGAGCGGTTCGGGTGGGAGATGGCGCGACGTTGCCTAGTTAGAATTTATCTTCGCGCGCGATACTTATAGCCTACGTTGTTATTATTAGGGACCGGATTCTTAGGTTTTTACCTACTTTTTCTCTTACTACCAATACCAGAAACGCTCTCACACTTTCTCGAGGCATGTCCATAGGATTCATACACATTAATTTTGTAATAGCCTACCTAAAAACACCTAAATGGTACATGGAAACCTAAAATAACCTAATTTATTCCTAAATCTGCTTGAAAAATCGATAATTTACACAGACATACAAAAAATCCTCTTGTTACAAGTAAAACCACCTTTCGTAGGCTTATTATTATTCTTCTTCAACGCATTGGTGTCTGGAATGGACAAAGACAAGAGAAAAGGGGTTGAAGTAATATCACTAGCGTATTCTTTTTAAATAACAACCAGTTTCACATTATCCTCAGCCAACCATAAAGCATATTTTATTAATCCAATTAGAAGCATTGGGTTCGAATCCTGAAAAGGCTAGCGTTTAATAGATAGGCTACAGTGGGAATTAACTATTTTGGCCTCTTGCGCTTAACTTCTCCGGGGTTTTGAGGTTCATTTTTATTGGACAGGTGAAATGCGAGCAGAAGCCTCATTTGCGGTGCTGCATTTGATTGTTTAGGCTTTCTTACTTAAAATTCAGCAAATTTGGTTGAACTTTTCAGTTAATTTTTATAAGTAATATATGTGTGGAATTCTATGTAGCATTTTGAAGGTTCATTAAATCTATTATTGTAACCAAAAACGATAACTTGGAAAAAAAACAAAAAATCAATTAATGAAAACCCTAAAAAGTGTTTTATAAAACCTAAAAATCCAATTCCTAGTTATTATATCAGGATACAATAACGTAATGTATCTTTTCTTGTTGGTGTGTTTTACATTATTGTATCCTGATATAATAACTAGGAATTGGATTTTTAGGTTTTATAAAACACTTTTTAGGGTTTTCATTAATTGATTTTTTGTTTTTTTTTCCAAGTTATCGTTTTTGGTTACAATAATAGATTTAATGAACCTTCAAAATGCTACATAGAATTCCACACATATATTACTTATAAAAATTAACTGAAAAGTTCAACCAAATTTGCTGAATTTTAAGTAAGAAAGCCTAAACAATCAAATGCAGCACCGCAAATGAGGCTTCTGCTCGCATTTCACCTGTCCAATAAAAATGAACCTCAAAACCCCGGAGAAGTTAAGCGCAAGAGGCCAAAATAGTTAATTCCCACTGTAGCCTATCTATTAAACGCTAGCCTTTTCAGGATTCGAACCCAATGCTTCTAATTGGATTAATAAAATATGCTTTATGGTTGGCTGAGGATAATGTGAAACTGGTTGTTATTTAAAAAGAATACGCTAGTGATATTACTTCAACCCCTTTTCTCTTGTCTTTGTCCATTCCAGACACCAATGCGTTGAAGAAGAATAATAATAAGCCTACGAAAGGTGGTTTTACTTGTAACAAGAGGATTTTTTGTATGTCTGTGTAAATTATCGATTTTTCAAGCAGATTTAGGAATAAATTAGGTTATTTTAGGTTTCCATGTACCATTTAGGTGTTTTTAGGTAGGCTATTACAAAATTAATGTGTATGAAACCTATGGACATGCCTCGAGAAAGTGTGAGAGCGTTTCTGGTATTGGTAGTAAGAGAAAAAGTAGGTAAAAACCTAAGAATCCGGTCCCTAATAATAACAACGTAGGCTATAAGTATCGCGCGCGAAGATAAATTCTAACTAGGCAACGTCGCGCCATCTCCCACCCGAACCGCTCGCCAGAGAAGCGGTGGTCTCATGTCTGCCGTGGGATTAAAACTTGTTGACAAATAAAAATCAATTTTAAAAACAACTGCTTTGGAATGTTTAAAACTATATTTGATTAGTATTAATTGAATAATGACAATCACATTGGTGATTTGAACTATATTTTTAGGCTTTAAACAGTGGTTTTAGCAGAGGTTCGGAAAATTGACAACAACATAAAAAATAATCAAAATAAAATTATGAAATTCAAGGATTATGTTTAAAAGAAACCTGTGCGTGCCCTATTAAAATTTGAAAACGATTGCACTAGCGGTTTTTTTACAATAAAAGTTTAAACTTTACTTTTAGTCCGGACCTTTAAGAAAACCGGTACTTTTGACGGATATTTATCCCTAACATTTTTATCGCTTGACCGAAAATTTTTGTATTGATATCAGATAAAATGGCTTTAAAATAGCTTCAGTTTAAACTTTATTTTAACTTAATCGGATGAGCCATTCTTGAGATATTAGACTTCAAACTCGAGTCTCTATGTTTTTTTCCCCGACAGTAGTCTAAATGTTTCATGATCGTTCCGTGTTCGATAATAATCGATACCACACCGATGCCATAATGTAAATCGGTATCGTTATGGATATCTTTATGATACCGTTACGTCACACGTAATAAGCGTATTATAGTATAGTCGAGCAAAAATAATAATAATACTTTTATTATTATGTTTTCTATTACTATTGTTATGTTTGCTATATTTATTAAAGAATATCTCATAGCTAAGGAATTATTTATTTATTTATTTATTTATTTATTTATTTAACCTGGCGGAGTTAAGGCCATAAGGCCTTCTCTACCACTCAGCCAGGGCAAAAACATGAAATACATAATGATAATAATAATAATAATGATTAATAATAAAACATAGAACTGATATACATGAATACAAGAAACGAACATTAAATACAAAGAAAAAAAAAATAGAACATAAGTAATACAAATGACTAAAAATAAAGAAAAAAAAATGATGAAAGTCTAAACAAATACATTCTTAGTTATTACAAAATATAATGAAAATTAAAATATATTACTAATTAGCATCAATTCCTAAATGTTATTGTATACTAAATTTATTAAATGGCGCTTGAACTGTGAAGTCGTTTGGCAGCTCCTGAGATGGCTAGGCAGTGAATTCCAGTGACGAATAGCTGTTGTTGTAAACGAATTCGAATAATGTGTAGTTCTGTAAAGAGGCATGGATAGTAAGGGGTCAAGCTGAGAGCGCGTGCCCAAGTTATGGTAGGAAGAAAGGTAATTATGAGATCGCTTTGACTGTAATGTTGGAATAATCCTGAAGACAAAATAAGGAAAATATCACGAAAGAATGAAAATTTCCTAAAAAATGACCAGTAGAGAATAAAATGCCGAAAAGTGACAAATAATGCAAAATAAAAGTAAGCTGATTTTGTTCGTTTTGAGGTGAGATGAATTTATTCTACATCCTATATTGTCTATGATGTACTGATATCTCAGAAAAAAAAAATGACATTTCAACATCGGAGACCTAGTTATAATTTTTTTCTCATAGCGAGAAGTATTGAAATATTAATTTCTTTTATAGGTTTATTTATAATGTCAAACATCAGACTGATGTAAGTGCACAGGCCTATATGTTAAGCACCAGACAGAACGTTTGGTTCTGAATCTGTGTAGTTTGGACACCCGTACACCAGCCTCGCACATTCGCTGTCTCTAATATTTCATCTTAATCTCTGTCTCCCTACTTTCTCCTCGCTCTCGTTAATCTTTCATTTCCTCACATCACTCGCGTGGCCACAATTGCGTCCAGCAGATCCACTTCAACATGTGCATACGTGAGAACCCGCGAACAATCTCACCTCCTATCTGTTACCCTTCATTCCAGCTTTACTCTTCAGCGTTTAAACGTCTCTACGATATGTGAATTATTTGACTTACAAACATGAAAATATCCATATCGAACCTAACATCTCATTGAAGAAATTCCTGTTATCTTAGGTTAATTTGTTTTTCTGGTTCAACGGGGGCCAAAACCAATTTCAAGAATAGAATTTCAAATAATGTCCCTTTCTCTTCGGAAAGAACATAGGCCTAATCTGAGAGTGTTCGAAAACAGGTACAAATTTGGCTTACAAATTTTCTACCTGTTCACTAACATAGGCCTACTTGTTTTTTAATAGGCCTAGTTGGGCTGCTTGTTACATAAATTATGTAAAAATTGTTATATAATTTAGTATGACTGAACTGACCCCGAACACGAGCTATGTTCATGCGGGGTAAACAATACTCCATCTTGTAATTGTAATAATTATGTTTATAATATTTGTATCTGTATTCGTAATTATTTGTATTAAATAAATAAAATAAATACAATTTAAAAAAGGTAGCTTAGGAGAATGTTTGGACCTAAGAGAAGAAAACGGGGAATGGAGGAAACTGCCTAATGGCAAGCTTCGCCGAATAAATAAGGGTAATTAAATCATGGAGGGTGAAATGGATTGGACATGTTGGGCGCATGGAGGAGGGAAGACATATCTAAAAAGTATTGACTGGGAGACCCGAAGGGAAGAGACCAATTGGAAGACCTAGACGTAGGTGAGAGGACAATATTAGGATAGATCTAAGGGATATAAGATTTTCGAGGGTTGGTTGGATGGATTTAGCTCAGAATAGAGTTGAATGGCGGGCTCAGGTAAGCGCGACAATGAACCTCCGGGTTCCATAAAGTAGATAATATTCCTTAGCTTGCTTAGGAATTGTCTATTGCCATTGAGCAAGTAAGTAATTAAGTAAGTACCGCATATAATCTTGTGGAATTGGGAAACTTGAACTGAGAACACTGTCATTTTCAATGTTAATACATATATCTCACGTAATATTATATAAATTGAAACACTAACTTTCCTCTTCAAATTCTTGGTTTCTTCCGTAGCTGTGCCGTAAGAATATAGAGAAAGTGTGATGAATCCTAGGAAAAATCCACGGTTTAACGGTGGAAAGAGATATAAAAATAAACCTAAAAATCACTGAATCCCGAAGTTTCACAGTAGTTTAAAAATTGCGGAATTTTATTATTATATACATAGGAAATTTAACAGTAGGCAAAACAATTAAACTGACATTTTTTGCCTTGCTTATACGCCCTCATTCTTCTTATAATCTTTCCTATTTCTCAACACGACTTTTCAGGCATGTTATGTAATCATGTTTCGTTTTCTCAGAAACGCAAGAAAGCGCATGCGAAAGTTTCAACTGCATACATTATATGTTCTTCCCTCCCCTTTCCCTCTTTCTCTCTCTCTCTCTCTTTTTATTTATTTTGAAGGACATTTTATTTTAAAAGTAAAATAAATCGAAATGAGTTTCCAAGGGATTCAACCATGCTATTTTGCATTAAAATAGTATATTTCTTCACATAGCATAATCATTTTTTTAAAAAGAAATTCCTTAGTTAACAATTTCAGGACATGTTCTCTACAGCTCATATAACCTTCATGACGATTACCAACAGTTTATTACTTGCTAGAACTTATTTTACGTGCCCTACGTTTAGACCAGCGGTTCCCAAACTTTTTTGTCCTGGGACCCACCTTCACCTAGAATTTCTTTTTCGCGACCCACTACTACATAACGATAACCAATATAGGCTATATAAAGTACAGAAATTTTTTTCAGATGCCTTTCAATAGTTGTATTGTGTTCAAATGCCTTTTATTCCTTATATTGAAAACAAGTTTTCCCCGCCCTTTTCGCGACCCACCGAAATTACTCCCGCGACCCACCAGTGGGTCGCGACCCATAGTTTGTGAACCACTGGTTTAGACTACCATGTTACCTAGTTAATGTTCAATATGAAATGTTTTAATTATTTATCTAGTTATTCACATATTTGTTTATATAATTAGGCTAACCTATTTGGGGTAATTTATTTAGGGATTATTTTCTCTCATTACACATAGTTAACCCTAATTAAATAAATATGCAATAAATTACTATTTATTGGATATTTGCTAATTGGAGTCCAATTGTATATTTGCCTTTGCAATTAGGGAAATCTCACTCGGATTCACCTACCCTGAGATCGGAGTTCAGGACCTGCAGAAAGTGAATCCACCTCGTTCTGTGTAAGTAAACACGAGGAACACGAGGAACATACTATGGTTTGTGTTGTAATTACTTTTCCCGAAAGTGCTATCAACGTGCTACAGTGATTTATATCCTCCAAGTACGAGTACATAGAAGAGTTAAGGAACACGTTCTCATCCTTGCCAGCGGTAATGTAGTTTGCAGTGGACATAACACGTTTTTGCTTCCTACTTAACTTAATTCCGTCTGTCATGAGTAGTCTGTTCTGACAGTTTCAATTCCAGCTCTGCTGCGTGTTTTTGCTGACCAAGATCACATCACAATCAACACCACCACCTCACTGTTTTTTTCATCTGCTGTTCCCTCTTTACGGCATTACCTTCATAATATCACTTTGTGGGAAAAGTGGTCATTACGACACATGCCTCTTGGAATTAATACTCTCTGGAATAATGAAGTGACTGGAATTTCCACTTCTGAAGCCTCTATGCCCACTTTCATACTATGTGCTAAACCATTTCTGTCAGAAAATGAATTTTCAGATATTATATACTACTACAAATATGTATTTTCCTTGACTTTTCTCAAGATATTCTATCCCATTTGTCCTACTTAATGAACGTAAGCTTGAGTACACGGATTCGTTGAGAGAACATAGGCCTAATGATTTCAGATTAATCTTAACATTATTCTATAAGGGAAATAACTTTCAGTTTGCCATCCATGTCCTTTGTTCACTTCAAATTACAGTATGTTGGGTATTATAGAGCACACTATTTAAAAAGCAATTTCACCTAACCCTCTACCAAATGTTTGTTTTGTTTCCCAAATTCTTCCCCTGAATCTGAAATCGACCTGCGTTCATAAGTTAATATTTAAGTGACACACATTTGATAGTACACCAATACAGAGTGGGACTCATCCAAGAGCTGGTCACACCATTCGTTGTGACGGTTTCCAGCCCCTTTCATTGCTCACATCTGCTTGAGCGTTATTCGGACTTTAACTCAAATCAATAAGAGATCGGCTCATCCAGGCCTGGTGTGAAACACAAATGAGGAGATTCATTGCCATCATTAAATAAAGAAAAAAAAACACTAGAAGAAACCAGAAACATCGGAAAGTTTCCGTGTACCTAAGTACTCTAAAGTATCCGTAAAAAAAGTCAAGTTGTAATCTCTAGAAAAAAAGTTCACGCGATATTTCAATCATATAAAATACTCCTCTTCTTACCACGAGGCTCAGTTATATTTATTAGAACTACGATGATAATATTTAATGTTCAAAATATTATTTGAGAATTCATACGATTTTTCACTACACTAAACACGAATCTTGGATTTTGCCGCTTCACATTCCGACATAGAGTATGCATAACATAGACGTGCAAGAACTACGAGAACTGCTGATTGCGAAGGGCAGCATGCCCATTTGTTTGGAGTGAATCTAAAATCACAAAACTTTAACAGTTGTCGAACAAAAACAATTGTATGGAACTTGCCTATAATTGTATAAAAATTACGAAACTCCCTTTGCTCGTTTTATAATCATACTTTTATCTTAATAAATGTCATTATAGACTCGTTGAATAATGTACTATTCTGGTTGTAAAAGGAATGCGGAAGGGAACAACATAGATTTATTTACTTCCATCCAAAATGTGAGAACAATTTTATTTAAGGGACTCAAAACTGCGTCACAAAATGAGAAGAGTAAACTTAGTTCTTTCTGCATCAGGAATAGAGTTTCAACCCTATAACTGATGAAATTATATAATTAGTTATTTATTTCTATTGTTTTAATTCATCTTGACAACTTCTATCATACTGAATACAGAACCACTACTAACTATCCAAGGAAGTACGGGGGTAGAATCTAATGATCCCAAATACGACTTTATCACCTTTTATCTTAAATTCTACAGTGGAGAGGTGACCTGGATTCAGTCTAGTATGATCTGATGAGCTTTGCTTATATTTAATGTGATCTCAGAAATTCAAATAATGTCCAAAACGCCGGTTTTGAGTTATTAATTACACACTTTATATAATATAGAGAGACATGCTCTACTGCATCTGTGTGGAAAGCTAACTAACTCGCCGTATTGTCAGATTGTGACTTCACGTCTGACTAGTCAGAGGTTTGGCGTTGTCTTCTTTACGTAATAATACTCTCGCCAGAGGAGCGGTTGCATTTCGTTCCGCAAGATTGGCAACCCAGTTAGTTCCGGGAAGTTGGCGTCCCTGTGAAGATTGAGTTGCTATGAAGCTTGCCAGCTTTTGATGCGAGTCTTCGTAATCCAACTCTCCTAATAAACTCAGTTTCGTTACCTCAGAAATTTACCTGAAGTAGTTTCTTCGAGCATAACTAGGAGATAGCAAGTAATAAAATGAATGTAGCACAGATTCACGAACGAACAGATTTAGTTGCTATAGACTGGTTAATCAAATTAATATGATGCTAATATGGAAGAGCGCACATGGTTGATTCCAAGAGAATGACAAGGGCTACAGAAACAAAAGTTCATTTCTGAGTTTTACGTATCCTTGTGTTTTGCCACATCACACAAGCATTTTACAGTAGAGGTGGGAGAAATTCTGCATAGCTGTCTCTATAAAGAGTGTTAATGAATAATATTTAAGGACTTTAGGCCTGTGATCGTCGTCGGTGTGTTGGAATTTCATCTCTCAGGACTTCTCTTTGCATGCAAGTAAATCTACAGTGTATTTGTAGCCTATAGGATTTTTTTACAGCTTACGCCATTGTTTGCTGCAGCGACAATCTTATGTTTAATTGTTTGGCTGCAAGAATGACTAATCAGCAATTGTGCGACGCCCAGGTCAATCAGACCTCTAGCGCCTATATTTAAAGCTTTTTTTTTTTTTTCGTCAAATGCATTACAACGGCGCTTCTCGTTTCCCGCTGACACATAATAGCTGTGAAGAATGACAAATTTGATATTTGTTCAAACTTATCCAGTGATTTCAACGGCTTTCTGTCAAAATATAAACCTGTAGAACCCAAATCTGATGACTTGCGAAATTCATCGCCATCCACAATGAAAAGGAAACGATGTAAACCGTACAACAAAGAAAGAAAAAAACTGCAACAACATATATGGGAAATGCAACATTCCCCTTTATTTGAGTAAACATGCCCAAAATTATTTGCGATAGTTGCCTAGCCGGGGAAAACACAGAAGTGGTAATAGAGGACACTGAGTAACAGAACTGTGAAGAATGATTCGAAGCAAAAATATATTTTTGTAGCCTATTTTCATAGTTTGTATCATTATGTTTCTTTACGAATGTATCTGATATTTATGACATTTCAAATTACAAGCTGTATACCTTAAAACAACAATGTATTTTCTTTACACGTGTTGTCTACCAGGCATAGTATAGTCAACAGGAATAGTCAACACAAAATAACGTGTCCCCATTCCCAACATATTAAGCGTCCACTTGAACTGCATGCGGATGAAAATTTATGGTTTAAAGCAAAGCTGTTTACTTTATTAATCTTACACTGATTTGTGTATACGTACACCCATTCCAAACTATCTATAGTCCCCTTTAGACCTCATCTTATACAATGATCCACATGGGCTAAGTTATAGAAGGGAATGGTAATTATTTTTCCTTGGCTATGTGCAGGCTAAGCTGGAAAGGTAGATTCAGACTGAAAAGTTCAATGCCACAGCCACGATTTGAACCACAGGTGTGAGTCCAAATTGTTACCATGGTAGTTTAAGTGGCAGAGCAGCGGCACGGGGAGCTGAACATCTGTGGTTCAAGTCTCGGCTATAGCACTGAATTTTTCAGTCTGACTGTACTTTCCGAAGTTATAGAATGGACGAATGTCTTATGCATCTAAATAATACAATGCAAATCTCTGTTGTAAAGCATAGGGAAAATTTATAATTAAAATAGTGTTAATGTTTCAGTGCGATTTTAATGAAGTAAGAGCACCGACAAGAAAGATAAAAGTAAAGAAAGACAGAATTCCGTTTCCCCAGTAATTTAAGCAGAATTATAGATAACGTCTTGTTGAATAATTCAGGGCTAACTGGATTTAATTAGTAGGAAACTTGGTGCCTGTCACAATGGAAAACTTTTTCATTAACATGAAAGAAGTGTATTACAATAGAAGCACGTGCTAACCTCAAACTCCATTGTGCAGCCAGGTTTATCAAATTATATGGGGGAAATTCCTCGCCAAGTTATTGTCTTTCTTGTAATAAATGTACTTGCACTTTGCTAAGTGCGGTTAGTGTAACGTATTTTCAATGTAGAATCATCAAGACCTAAGAAAGTAAAGCTATATTGAGTGGCTAATATACATAAGTTCTATATTACGAATACACAATACTTTTTTGTTCGACCATACGCTTATCACATGTAACGTAACAGTTTCTTAATGACATCCATTAAAGTACAGGATTTCATTATAATACTGGTGTGGTATAGATTAATATCAAACAAGGAACAATCTTGAAACATTGAAAGCAGAAAATCACACAGTATTTAAAATTAAAATAAACTCTGTTCGTGTTAATTTTAATATTATACTAAATTGAGCTCATTTCGTGTATTCATGTTCCTTGGATTAAGGTTAAAACTACAAGAGAAGGTCCAATTTGGCCGCACGCCATCAGCTGCCATCTATCTCAAAAGATGAGAACGGCGATAGCTTACTAACAGCTGACTGCCGAGGTCAACCGTCTCGTTGAATCTAAAAACTCAAAACTTAAACAGGCAGAACAAAAACCGTCGTTTGCAACTTGCCTATAAGGTAAATTAAGACACTCGGTATTATTTATTATCGTCAAAACCACTATTTATTTCGATGCTTATTGCTACCTAAAGAGTAATTTTTATACGTAAAAGCGAATGAAAAATTAAATCCCCTTTTAAAGTTTTAAAATGCACTATGATACTTTATATCAATGTTCATAACACGTTATTTATGAAGGAAAATCTATCCTAAACATACGCAATACTTTCCACTTTACATTAAGATATAGAATAACTGGAAGTTTTGCAGAGAGTGCATATTTCGTTGTCTTAGCCTCATGCTAATGTGTATTGAAAACCTCGAAAGACTAAAGCCTAAGTTTATACAAAAGATTTCTTGCTTGTAACTATCCTTCAGAGAATTTTTGCAAAAAAAATAAAAAATAAAAAATAAAAGCTTAACTTTTACCATAACCACCTCGAGTAAAAATATTATAGAAAATCGTTTTGGGAAAAAAATGAGTCTCTTCATGTAAAGAAAAAGGAGAAAAAGAGAAAGTCGTCATCAATCTTCTTCTCACATCCTCAGACGATATGTAATCCATTTATAAAATGAATTTACTCGATTTTTCATTCTTTTTTTTAATTGTGCAGATATGCTGTTCACAGACAAACACATAGGCAGATATTTTCTGTATTTCTTTTTTAACTCAGAAAATCCAAAAGTGTATTAAAGTTTTAAACTAGACATCGAATTTCAGGGTTAAATGGAATACTTCCCCCATCTACAGTGCCTATAGTACAGATAGAGAAAGTAATAAAACAATATTTTTTAAACGTACTAATTCGGTAACAACAATAGAAAAAAAGACTAAATTGGTATGGACATCTACAAAGAATGCCGGAGAATAGGATACCAAAAGCTATAATGAATTGGCAACCAGAGGGGAGAAGGAAAAAGGGAAGGCCTGCTGGAAAATGGGATCAATGCGTTCGAGACTCCTTGCAAAATTTTGAGTTAAACCCAGAAGATGCAATGGACAGGGATAAGTGGTACCATGCAACACATTGAACATTCTTTGGAAATATGTTGATTTTATTAAAATATGTAAAAATTTGGGTAAATTGTAATTTAAAATTTGGTTAGAAATTACTGAACTTTTATACAAATGTTATTGTAATAGAGTTGTTGTGTTGGTGGAGTTTAACCTCAGAAATGAGGAAATCGCTCAATAAATAAAAAAACTAATTCGGTGGCGATAATGTAGCCTACTGTACATCACTAGTAATTTCTATGAACTAAAACTAAACCCTTTAAAACTTTAACCTCTTATCTTTCAACATCACTGGTAGATGACAAGATTGAACAGATTGATAACATCTACGTTCGTTATTTATGATCCTTTTTTTACCGGAACCGCTCCTTCTTTACCAAGCACCCCTTCCCAGATCTCTGAAACTAATAAAAACCGTAAGTATCGGGGATCGAACCCGGTCTTGTAGATACGTAGTCAATCACTCTGCTGTTAAACACGCAGGAAGTCATATTATAAACAGCTTACTTAGCAGAATTACGAAATAAAAACATTTTAAATAACAGTAATAGAAGATTACCTCAATACAAGAGACCATTAAATATATTGCTAACAAAGACTGCCGTCCACCAGTTCCTTCTTCAATCCCGCATATGACAGCAATAAATTGTTACTTAAAACGTTACAAATTTTGTTCTACATTATATTTCCGATTGAGTGTAGTGTTTTCCCCCTAGTCTTGAACTGTACGTAGATCAAAACATAAGTCTTTTAATAGATCAGCTATTGAGTATGGAATAATATCTCCTATCTGGCCGAACTACTGTTGTAGTTTACTTTGTGGGCTTTCAGTGGCATAGTTCTGGTCTTGTACAACGGAGTGTACATAAGTACTTGCGATTATGACTTAAATTATTATTTCGCTCCTCTTATCAACTTCCAAATGCTACAGTAATTTACGAACAGAATGTATATTTTCTGATGGAAGAACTTTGTTTCCTTGTCAGCCAATGAAAGTGTCTTAAACTTTTAAATACACCATTAACATATGAAAAAGAGTACCTATCCTGCCACAGTCTTTGCAGTTGGGTGAGTTGGTTATGCTATGATGAAATGACGAAATTTCTTCAATAGGCCTATCTTTCGAAATATACGCTTACGATATTCTTTTCATTGAGATTCTAATTTTTGTTCCCCATGCAAAAATAAATAAGCATTTTCCTATAAGAGAGTGTCTTCCGAGAAGTTAATAACGATACTGCATCCTCAGAATTCCTAATATGTTGAAAGGACCAAATATATTTTAATATAAAAAGCATAACTAACATTTTGACAAGTAAAACTGAATTTATTTGGTTTTTCTTTACTCATAATAGATCACGAAAATTGACGTAAAGAATAAATATAAAAAATCGATAGGCTGTATTTCAAAAAAACTTTAAAAAACCTTTTATTTACAATAATTTTAATTAAATAAAATACGTTGACAATGTATGACATGAGAGAGTAAATGGCTTCAATTTAATCGTGAAAATTATTTCCAGTTGTGAATACAATGTGGGAGATAGTTCTATAAACTGCTATTTTGCCCAACACATCAAGGTATTGTTTGTCTGGATAATAGATTCATGTTCTGTTCATAGTAAGTGTGTAATGTTTGACTGGAATATAAACGTACTAAGTCCTATTTCCCATTATGTGAGTAAATGGATAAATAACGTATCCACTATTAGATAAATAAATTAACTCTCCATTTAGTGTTAAATGTGCTGAATGTCTGTCAGGAACGCACACTATCTACCTAGGTATGGAATGTAATTTTACTTATTTATTTTCCCATTACCAGAACCTTTGGCCCGAAAAGTGCTGTGTTTGTGCTGCAGATACATCAGATTCAAAGTATGAGTTTAAATTTTGCGCTTCTTTCGGGGATAAAGCTATAGGTAGTAATTTAATGGTTTATGACTCAGTTACCTATATTAGAACAACAAACATTCACTGATTTGGTGACGCTGGCACTAACTGCTTGCATAGAGGCAATTTTTGTTGAAGTGGTCATTTCTTCCTTGACATTGAAGTGTCACGAAATCAGCGTACGTTTGTTTGTGGAAATGTAAGTAATTGAGTCTAAATCATTAACTTACTACCGCTTTATCACTGGCAAAAGAGGGAGATATAAACACTTATTTTGAATTTGTTGTACGTACAGTACGCAAAGGACATGTTTCCGTATAAGGGTTCTTATTCAAAACGTTATTTACTTACTCCTCTACGCAAGCCATAGAAGTTTGTTATGGAAATTTCCGAACATTCCTCATATAATAGTTTAGGGCTGAAGCTCATTACAAAATGAAATAAATTTCTTTACAATTTGATGCTTATTTTATTATTATAACATATTTGGTTTTCGATTACTATTTCTTTATTTTGATTGAATTCTAGTACTTTGAGATTTAGTCTTTATATTGATTTTTACATTTGACTTTAAAAAGCTCTTTGATTTTGGTATTTTATTGATGTCCAAATTGGTGTTATTGTGTTGATGTCCAAATTGGTGTCTTATTACTCACATATTATATTGTAAGTACTTATTGTTTTTAGGACATGATCTATTGTATGCAATGAATGCCTATTTACTATTATTTTATTATTTTTATTATTATTTTTATTATTATTATTTTACTATTTAATTTTTTTTACCGAGAAGTAAGAGTGGAATACCCATCTCGGAAAGGCAATCACTTAGCACTGCAAGGAGATAATTCCATTACAACATTTTTGTTGAGAGGTATACAGGTAACAAGGGGAAGGAGGAGGAGCTTGCGTGACAGGAACCTGGCGGGCTTTTAAGAGCTCAAATACGTCTCTTAAGGGTAAGGAGGAAGTGATGAGATTAAGTGATAAGGTGCCAAGGAGGGAAGAACATGAAATTACACCCCCAAACTTGGATTAATATTTCAAGCAAGGCTCTTTAGTGTGTTTAATACGTCTTCGCGTCAAATATAACAAGAAAACATAGGCTTACTCGAAGAGATGCCTAAATGCCAGAGGACCTACCTATAGCCTATACAGTATATATATTACCCTAAGTAATATGAGTTGGAAAGTAAATGGAGTAAGACTCAGTTCACATAAGCACGTTACTGATATACTTATTTCAATTCTTGAAGTAAACTTCAAAAATGTTTAATTTTATGAATTGAAGTTATAATAAATTCTCTTTTTTAATTTCTTAAAATTAAAGGTATTAGGCTATAAGAGGTAAGTTATTACAATAAATTGTGAAAAAATATTAGTACTTTCGTAAATCAGAGAGCAATGGATTCAGCGCTAATGTTCTGGATTTCGAATTCATTGTTCTGGATTCAAATGAATTGTAATTTAAAGAGTTTCTTATTTACACCTTTAACCTCTAAAATACGAAGTAACCACCAATAGCTTAATTATTGTCCAGTGTAGTGAAAAGTATTCACTTGTTTAACACATTTGGTGTACAAACATAAAAAACCACAAATACTTCTTAATTCTTCGTTCGAAAGTGTTATACAATCAAAATAATATTTTAAATTACTTAATTAATTACTTAAATAACTTAATATTATTAAGTTAAACAAAATGAAATTAATTTAAAACAATTTATCCAGTTGTCTGCGTAAAAAAATTCACATGATCGCCCTAAGAAATCGTATGAACTTCTACATCTAGACAACTGTACTTTGTTTTTTAAATTTTTATTTTCATGATATTTAACTTATTCTGTGATTCGTATTTTACAATATTTATGTAGAAGGACTTTGGGAAGGAAGAAATTCTGAGTCAACCTTAGACAGGATATGAAGGGACTCTCTGGTGATGGATGAACGCGATGCAGGACCCCTCCTAGGGTAATACACACACATAAGTCAAGGGACAGGTAGATACTAACCAAATTCCAAACCGGAATTCGCTTTTATGAGTGCTAAAAATCTCGAAAGAGCCATGCTCAGATTGTTAGACCATGGGGTATGAACCTGCGACTTTCTGAAGATGAGTTCACGAATTTAGGCGGTTATCTCATTCTTTGTTTCTCCAATATTAATATATTAAATTACGTTCAAGCAGCGCTCGGATATTTATCGGTAATTTTAAATTTAGTTGTCACCGTTGTAACGAAAATGCAATGTAATGTCAATTGAAACTTATAAAATAATACCTGTCTCATTGCCACTTGGTTCGTTGTGTTTATACGGCATTCACTTGCTCCGAGAGTGAAAGCATCACCAGGCAGAAGAAGAAAGTCATATTCATGCAGCTGAATATTTCGCTTTCCTATCTTCAGAGAGAGGCTGTTATTGAGATTTATGAGTTGAATTTATCACAGTTATCCTCTCGAGTGAGAAAAACCACCTTCTTGACTAAGTCCCATTTTATTCGAGAAGAATATTTTCTTTACGGTTTCCTTTTCAATTTTATCTCACGGGTGGAATCTCCGAACTAATATAATACTCCAGTAATAATGATATTTAATGGTTGAAACAAAAATCTTATCCTCGACACCAGATGGTAAAAGAGGACAGGATTAAGTAAGTAACAAAAATCTTTATTTTTGATGAAAGAGATCTCAAAAAAAAGGTTTGCATATAAATGCAGTTATAAAGCTTGGCGCAGACGTTACTTGACCCTTCCGAAGAACTGTTAAATAAGCATTCATTCTGGAGGAAATGATCGCCATTTGCAAAATATTCAGTCAATGTCAATCCCAGCAGACCTGCTACTAGAAGAAAAAGTAAATGCTTAAAAAATACGAAAATACCTCCCTATTCGAGTTGGAGAGAGGGACATTTACGAAAGGTACAGTCATTCAGAACTAATAGATCAGAAGCGCCACTGTATATGCGTGGGAACGAAGCTGGAAAATTACCCAAAACGGCCTCCTAAGGAAGGACTACTTCCGTACCGTCCGCAGACGACTTAGTCAAAAATGGATCGTTCCTGATTACTCAACATCTCAGTTCTATTCGGGACAGACTACTTCACAGCACACCTATTTAGGTGTAACTTACCTCTGCTACTGTGAAGACTGCGAGCCTGATAAAATGTACCATGCCTTCTATACATGCGCAAAATATAGAAAAGTATGTATTAGCTTAAGATAGGTAGCCAAACAGACAGGCGAAGTATGACCATCAGAACTTAGTTTCTGGACGACAAAGAGAGTAACACTGCTTTCAGAACATTCAAACGCCACGTGATAGAAAGCAGGAAAGATAAAAAACAAGGCGATGCTTAAGACAGCCCGAATTTGAGACGAATCCGACTTGAGAGAATGCTCAGATCATCCGGGGCTTTACCGAGCAAGACGGACATGGCAGATTCCCCACGATATGCCTCGGAAGCTGAGGGGTAGTCTAGCAGCAACCGATCTGAGTGATGTTTTCGCGGGGTTTCCCTCACTCCACCAAATGAATACCAGATCTGGGTCACGTCCCCCCCGACAAAAGACAGATGAAGAAGAATAAAATTAACCGAGTAAAATGTCAAAGTCAATTCATCAAACATTTTCTCTGCATTCTATAATCAAGAGAAGGTGACGCGACGATCTCAGAACAAATGCGAAATCGGTTGTTGAACTGGAGGTAATCCGGGGGTGGAAGGCGGGGCCAAAAAAATTATATATATATATAGTGTCATATCCTATGAAGGTCTGTATAGCAAATAATGTAAATTTATGAATGGTACAAAAAATAAAATATGCCTCAGTTAGACTGCAGAATAGCAGACATTCTGTACTTTGAAACGAAAATTTTTAAAATCATTACAGGGATTTGAAATTAAAAACTTTTTATGTAATACATTTATAGATTTTGCTTTTTAGTACTCTGCATAATTATAGTCACCTAAATTTTAAGCCGGGATAAATGAATAAAAATGTGAATTTCAAATAGCCTTTAAATGCTTATTGGAAAGAGTACATAAATTACTAAGTCAATTTGTGAATTTTATCAAGAAATTAGTTTTAGATACAGACTTTGATGATAGATCAAATCATCACTTGATCTTAAACCGATTGAGTTTACACAAAGTAAAAGGTGTGAACAACTCTGTTCATTTTTTTAAGAGTTCACTTCCAAGTGATAAAATCAAATTGATATCAGAACGATGATTTGACAAGGATAGATGGGTAATAGATTCGAATCTCTGAACGTCTCATCCGGGTTTATGGTATATCAGTAGAATACTTATTCTGTTTCCAGAATGTTCACAGATTTTCTCTCTCTCGATCTGCAGTTTCAAGAATATGTAACCATTTTATACGTGGTACAAGGCACTTAAACAGATACATGAGTTGAACAACGATCGAGCCTTGTATCACGGTTCATAAATATTAAACGCCCGAAGCTAGGCAACACATCTGCACATGTACATCAAACGGGATGCTTTTGCTGAAGGCGCGTTTCAACCTGATTAAATGAATAAGCAGAAACAATTCCACCAAACTTCACACCTGTGGAGCTGTTGGGCTAACCAGTTATTTCAATATTAATACAAACTTACCTAGGTATACAACAGTGAATTTGTAATGTAGCAATAATAATAATAATAATAATAATAATAATAATAATAATAATAATAATAATAACAATAATAATAATAATTGGCGAGTTTATCTACACCATACGGCGTCTCTCGCATCCACGTTTCCATCTTCTTCTATCACTCAAGTCCTCATCTGCCATTTGCCTATCTTCCATAGACTGTCTCACACAATCGTTCCACAATAGTCGCGGTCTTCCCCTTTTCTTTCGCCGAGAAGGCTGCCATTCATATAATTTGAATGGCCACCTCTCAGGTGTCATTCTTCTAAGGTGACCATACCAAGCTAGACGTCTTCCTTCAATTGAGTCGATTATATTTACTGCTGTCACTTGCATCTGCTCTCGTATAGTTTCGTTTCTAATTTTCTGAAGTTTGGAGACACAGCAACTTCTTCTCCAAGAGTCCATTTCCAAAACTTTTAATTTATTTTCATTCCTCTTTGAAACCTCCCATAATTCTGCACCATACAACACAATGCTTTTGACTATTGTTTTATAGATTCTTCTTTTTATATCCAAATGTATGGTATTGTTCCAAATTAGAGAATGTAATTGTCTTATGGCAACTCTTCCTTTTTGCAGTCTGTGTCTAATTTCCATTTCGCTACTTCCTTCGTTTGATATCATTGTTCCTAGGTACTTGTAAGTTTTACAGCATTTGATAGTAGATCCGTCTTCCAATATTAAGTCACTTCCTACACCTCCAACAACCATGTATTCAGTTTTATTTAAGTTTATTTCTAAGCCCCATTTTCCATATTCATCATGCAATTTTCTAAGCATATGGCTTATGTCATTTTCATCTTCAGCAAAAATAATTTGATCATATGCAAAACTAAGTGAATACAGTACATCATCATTTATCTGCACACCCATGGGGCCACATTTACTTCTCCAATTTTTTAGAGTCTCGGATAGCAAGATTTTAAACAATGTAGGTGCCATAATAATAATAATAATAATAATAATAATAATAATAATAATAATGACAATAATAGTAATAACAAGTTGGACTCTTGTCAATAATCCAGAAGATAGCTTCTGCCGTCTCTATCAACCAGGAGCCCATTCAATCTGAATTATAATGAAATTCAGTACCATAATGTGTGATTTGTATTACTAGTAGCCTATATGTTCCTAGCCCTTCTACCATGAATTTAAAGCAGCACAAAACTTGCTTTGTAAACCTTTAGAACAAAAATTTCTTTCTAAATTACCGAAGGGAAAGAAGGTTCATTCTGGGACCCTACTGCTTTGATTCTCTACTAGAACCTCGTATTTCCCGTTCAACGGTAGAACTAGTCCACCATGAAAGTTTATGTTTTTTTTTTTGCCTTTCCCATAATACAATTTTATCTTTAATTTCAAAATAGGAGACAATATGAGGTATAATTTACCATTAGGCCCATCGCTTTAATGTAGGCCTATACGTAAATGGCAAAAACATAACTCTACTTGCATAAATCTTTCGTAAGATTTTAATACTTAATTCTTAGATAGTTAAGCTCTTAAAAATTACCCACAGAAATAAAAAAGGAACTTATCGAAAACAAAATAATATTGGATTGATCCCAGAACCTTGGGAAACTCCACAAAAGTTACAACACTTAATTCCTCTGACAGTAGACAAACGGGGACAGACTGCTGCAACGCTCACCAATATATTCCAACTAGTCACAGTATAATGGTAATCAAAACGTATAATGAATACCCGAACAATCCTATACCTTACCTTATTTAAAAAGAAATAATATCATAGGTTAACTAGGAATCCATTCTATAGTGTACCGGTACAAGACTTTTTAAAATAATAATAATAATAATAATAATAATAATAATAATAATAATAATAATAATAATAATAATAACTTTATTGCTACAAATTAAAATATAATTTTTTTACAAATGTGAATTTTAAGATCTCCCGAAAAAGCAAATCTTATTTTCGGGGGCGATTCAGTTCAATACACTGAAATTATTTTCAGTAATACAGAAAAATGTCTCATAATTTCATATTAATCTGGTATTTTAATAAATTTCAATTGACTAATTCGATGTTAGTTTTAATTTATAGATTAGGCTATGTCCTAATTAATGCTTCCACAATAATTGTCACTGTTTTATTATATGATCATAATTAGAAAAGAAGTACGTATAGTCTATAATTACGAGACTCGGTCAACTGTATTGTAATGCTCAAAGGCTTGATAGTTTGATTTGATTTACTTGGTTATTAGTATGCATTAACTTCAGTAAAATCGAGTATACAAACCAAAAAGTAATTTTTGCGATAGCGCTTCAAGTTCCATTTTGCCCAGGTGTTGGTGCCTTTAATGCAAACTGCCTAAATAAATCAAGCTATCTCTTTATTCAATGTTACTCATTATACTCACCTGAAAATAAAATGAAGTTGGCGATCGCGGATGATCGTTACCATATGACCCAATAAATGCAATTGAACTTAGGTTTAGTCGCCCATGAAATCGTTATCTTACAAACTCTCTATTTTGCAAAATATTTACTGTAAATTTAAATATTTATTTACTGTAAATTTATCAATATTCTAGAAAAACAACATAGGATAAGAAGTACGGCCCTAAAGTACCGGTAATTATAACTCTACTCCCATTGCAAAACATAGAAACTTGTATTATAAATACACTGAATGGCAATCTGATGTGAAACACATAACTTCCTGTCAGTCATTACCCCGAAACCCGAAGGATACACAACCCAAATAAATTAATATTAAAGCACTCACATAACTTTCTTTACCATAAGCATGGGCAATACACCTTCCTCACAATAAATTCTAATTTAGACTAAGAGAACATATTGGAAAGAGCGCAAATTCAGTTGTTTCAAACTGATGAAAAGCTTCATTGTTCACCAGGCAAGACCGAGTTTCTACAAACAGTGGGTGGCTTATAACAACTCTTCAGAGAAATATCTATTCCAATAGGGAATAGATATTTCAAATAAGCATTTTATTTTTTGTGCAAATCTATATTAATAAAAGGAAGTGTCTGTCTGTCTGTCTGTCCGCGATGCCCAGCGAAATCTACTCAACGCAGAGGTCTGAAATTTTAAACATGGATGGACTGAAGGGTCGGAAAATGCACCTCGAAGCCGGAATTTTAATTTTCACTTTAGTTCGTGAGTTATGTGTAAAAAACGAGAAAAAAACGTGCATTTTTTGCGTTTTCGAACCATCAGTTTTCAGTAACTCATTTCAATGTCAAATCAATTAAGCTACAGTTGGCTTTGGCTATTTTTGTCATACCTTGGAAATAAAAGCATCGCGATCTCTTGATTTTGTAAGTCCATCCTGGACGATTCATTTGTTAATGTCCAAGGGCCGCAGACATATGAAATTTTCAACCTACACGGAAGAGGGATAGCCTAATCAGCATAGGCCTAAATATGGTCAAACATTGTTCGATTTGGACGAAACTCACTATACAGGGGTTTTCAGGGCCAAGGAACTCGAATCTGAAGTCGCTTTTACCATGCGACGCTATCTAATCGTGGTATGTACTATGTAATCCACGTGATTTAGGTGTTAATAAATATAATGATTTTACTATTATGCTCTTAATTTTATTTTTATTTTTTGAAATAATTATCGCGGGCGAAGCCGCGGGCACATGCTAGTTTAAAATAAAATCATTAGAGTCGTTTACGTTGAAATCAAGAAAAACAAAAAATTTATCCATGAAAAGTGGGATTAAAAGTAAGAAAAAGTCATCACCGATCTTCCCGATACATCCCCAGAAGGTGCCTAACCCAAATGCAAAATGTTTTAATATGATTTTTTGTTCTTGAATTAGGCATGTTTCTGAAAATATAATTTTTGGATTCAGGGGAACTTAAAACGTGTATTTATCTAAAAACTCAACTTCAAATTTAGGGGTCGAACGCAATACTTCCTGTACCTCTACTACCTATAGTACGGAAATAGGAAGTAGGCTAATAATATTTTTGATAACTGAAGTCTATAATATATCAAGTTACACTAATTGTTTCTATAGTTACGGATATTTAGTCAGGCATAGTCAAGCCCGCTTCCTTCAGGCTTGATCCATGGAGGACTGCAGTGCAGTGGACTTCTTCATAGAGTCCGTGTCGCTCTTCTTCAATTTAAAATTCCGTTTGGGGCTCGTTCATCATTCACTCCACCGTAACGCGACTTGTTTCCATTCCAGGCAGGTCCGCAGTCTGTGACCCGACACCTGCCTGTCGTCTCTACTATCACTCCATCAACCCAACCACGTGTCTATTCTACACTGTGCTTAGTTGGTAATATTAACTAATTTATTGCTATCATTACTACCGTAGTAAATTAACATTAGTTCTAGCTCTAGCCGTGCCAATTATTCACACGGAATACCCCATTCTCCGTTATGTAGTCCGAATAATTTATTTTATGTTTTTTTTTTATTTTCTAATGTTGATTGGAAATTGTCATAATAGAAAATTCTATTAAAACATTTTAAACATTTTTAAGCATTGTAAGTTAAATTCAACATATACAATAAGTATGGAATTATTAAAAATTCCAAATAACTAATAAGAATTTTAAAATCTTTGATAAAATTATGGACTGAACTTCTTTAACAAAAGATAATAATGCCCCTAAGAATCGAACTGTACTCCAATAGAATTTGAACAAATAAATAAGGTGTCTAAAATCATTATCACCTTCTCTCACCCACCTATCCCTTTCTCTCTCTCTCTTTCTTTCTCTCACACACACATACACACAAACCACACATATATAATAAATCGAGGTATGATCTCGTGCTAGCGTTTGTGCCTACGGTGAAAGCGGTTCCGGGTTCAAATCCTAATGAGGAACCAGTGGTGGATCCAGTAATTTTTGACGGGAGAGTCTGTGCCAGGTGAATCACCAGCACAAAAGTATTGGATGACAGACGTTTAATACAAAAGAAAATAAATGAATCTAATACATAAATTGCCACATAATTCTTAATAATATCATATTGGCTCATTAGTACATCCAAAATTTACACCATCAGGAATTTTTGAATCAAGCAATACATCTTTGAACATGGGCATTAAATGTCTACAACAGTATAAGTCAAGTTATGTTACGCGAAAAAGCAGCTATTTTATTATTCAGTTCTTGTGAACTCGTTAGTGCGAGAGTTTTAATGTTTTACTTGTAGAAAAAGGGTGAAATTTAAAAAAGTAAAATTATAATTTGTAGTATTTTCTGACAAAATGGTTCACGTTTCTGACATTGGTGACTCTTAGGCCAACCGACAGCAGACGACATAACTACCGAACAGTCTTCCTATTTGTTCTTCGATCATCTGACTGCGGCCTCCCTGCTGATAGGTCCCTTAAGCCGCGTTCACACCTGTGCAACGTTGCATGCGCACAAGAGGCTTGCGCCTGGCAGGTGGAGATGCAAGCCGGGGCATGCAACGGTGCAGGGTGAGGCATGCGTGGAATCTGTGCGCACGGACCTCCTTGCGCCGGTGGACGTAGGCGCAAGTAGCTCCCCATTTGAAACGGGGAGCTATGTGCAACAGTCGTGCGTCTTCCAAGGCTCTGCTCTGATTTTTCATTATGGAGGAGTGGTTTAATGAAAAGAATATTGAGTTCGTGGAGGATTATCGCTCGTATCCGTGTTTGTGGATGGCTAGCTCCCCGGACTACAAGGACAGGACAAAAAGGAGCGATTCCTTACAGTTTCTAAGGGACAAATACGCTTTGGGAACAACGAAAGCGGTGCTAAATAAAATAAAAAGCCTCCGATCATACTTTCGTAGAGTCCAGTAGAGTAGAGCAGTGGTATTATTTCAATGAATAGCCCTTTTTAGGCCTTTAAAACAAACGAGTTTAGCCGTCTTCATAAAACATAATAATGGACACTAATATGACACCGAAAATTGTTTATAATTTTGACAGAGTTATTCTAGTTCTCTAGTTATATTGGCACTCGAAAAATAGCATAAACAATTGAGATATTTACCCTTTTTAATGATACAATTATTCAATGCTCACTCAATTAACTTCCTATCTACTAAAATAAGTTGACTGAAATTGTTCATTTCAAAGTATTTCAGACTGCTCAAGTATCATTTCCTGCGATAGTTACAATAAACAATAACACGTGTGAATTGATTCAACCGAGGGAAGAACTGCGGTCAATGATAACAACGTTGCTTTTGTTTTGGAAAGCAGAAGCCAAGGCCGACTTGGTTACATCAGTTAACATAAACACTGACTTAATGGTTTATTCCTTAGATGCCGCCTGCCCATGCAATGAAAAGCGGCACAATACAAAGACAAACAACAAAGCGATATATTATAGCCTACATTATTAATTTCAGTTCGTTGTATAAATTTATTTGCATTACATCTTTTCTTAAAATGCACTAATTCACATTTATTTATTTTCTTTTGTATTAATTGGAAAATCTATTTAAAAATAGTGTTTTTCTGCAAAAGTCCTCTTTAGCCCCTAGTCTAGTGGTTGGTGACTACGGACCCGCAAGTCTGGGTTCGAACCCCGGTACCTCCTCAAATTTTTCTGAGGTAGGGCCAACTGGAACGGGATGCATTCAGTCTCGTGACACCAACCGAGGAGCTAATTCATAAAGAAGTAGCGGCTTCGGTTCAGTAAGCTATCAACAACTGCAGTAGGATTCGGCATGCTAACCACATGCCCTAATCCTGCCAGCTACCTATTCAAAATGTGACAATTATTACGCTCATATTATTGGTAATTAATAATAAATAAAATTATATTTGGAAGAAAGCAGTTCGTTCGTTGAAAATGCCACTGTTCGAAATAGTACCTTCTGGTGATCAGAGTTGTTCCTACTGCGTACATTTTCGAACGATATTCTGGAAATGAAAGATTGATTGCCATGACCAATTTTACTGCTGTTTGACTTTCATATTTTTGTGAAAGGTCAACTACATTGCCAACTTTGTGATTACAATACAATTGGATTTTCTTCTTACGGTTTCGTCTTTGTCGCAAAATAACAACAGCTGCAGCAGCAGCAGCTACGGCACCTAAATCCAAAGCGGATATTTCATCTGCGCACTTCTAGCAGGTGTGAACAGAAAGAGGTATGCGCCTACAATAATGGAGCCGCAAGAGACTAGGTGCATGCGTGAGCTTGCACCGTTGCATGCGCAGATGCACTGGAGAGGCACGGCAACTAGGCGCAAGGCGCACAGGTGTGAACGCGGCTTTACAGGAATTAGACACTATTGCTTCTTGTAGTCCATGTTATTTATCGCTGACGCATCTTTTCTGTCCCTGATTTCGTTTAAGATAGCGAACCGTTTCTATAATAAAATTGATAAATTAAATTACGTTGCAAGTTAAAAAGAATTTATTAAGATGTTCCTTAATCTTTATTAGCTTATATGTTTGTATTAATGAATTTCATTTCCACTAGTGCTGTATGATAGTTAGAGAATTCAAGTTTTTCAACCTTACGCACTAGTATTTTAGTAAGAATCTAACGGATACTTGAGCTGAATACGTAGAATGATTATAGATAATATATACTATAATCATTCTACGTATTCAGCTCAAGTATCCGTTAGATTCTTACTAAAATACTAGTGCGTAAGGCTGAAAAACTTGAATTCTCTAACTATTATATGTTTGAAAATGAAAGTAAGTAATAAATTATAATTTGGGTCCCTGCATGACAAAAGGGGGCCCTCTGTCGGATCCACCAATGTTCTAAGAATTCCTTGATCGCTTATGTTTGCTTAACCCCTTGCTACTAACGACTAGAAAACCCGCAATGCACAACCGACAGAGAATGCTTCAGAATTCCTTGGTTGCTTATCTTTGCAGCACCGCCTGCCAACAACGACTAGAAAACTCGCAATACACAGCCGATAGAGAAGGCTTCAGAATTCCTTGGTTGCTCATCTTTGCAGCACCGCCTGCTAACAAGCACTAGAAAACCCGCAATACACAGTCGACAGACATTGCCCTTAAATAGACAGTAGTGGATCCAGTATCTTTTAAAGGGAGGGGCTATGCCAGGCGAATCACCGGCACCAAAGTATAGTATGATAGACGTTTAATACAAATTAAAATAAATACATCTAATACAAAAAGTGCCACACAATTCCTAATAATAGCCTAATGGCTCATTTAGTGCGTCCTAAATTCACATCATAAATAATTTTTCAATCAGGCAATCCACCCTTGAACATGGGCGTTAAATGGTCTACAACAGCGTTTCTCAACCTTTTTGAACCTGAGGACCTCTAAAATGTCTAAAAAAAAATTACGGACCCCTAATTTTACATCCCATTTTTAAAAGAAGGCATATATTCTTAATATTTGGGGTATTAATTTTAGGTCATTATAATGAAATATGTGAAAAAATTTTACTTATTTACTTTCCACTTGCTTTATGATATTTTTAAATTATGTCTGCGGACCATCTGCATCATCTTCGCGGACCACCTGTGGTCGTGGTCCGCGGACCATAGGTTGAGAAACGCTGGTCTACAACACTAGAAGCCAAATTATGTTATGAGAAAAAAGTAGCTATTTTATTTTAGTGGTCTGTGCACTGTTCTTATGAGCTCGTTATGCGAGCTTATTATTAGTTTTAATGTTTTATTTGCAGAAAGAGAGTGAAATTTAAAAAGGTAAAATTATAATTTGTAGTATTTTCTGACAAAATTGTTCACGTTCCTGACATTCGTGACACTTAGGCCAACCGACGGCAGACGAAATAACTACCGAATTGTCTTCCTGTTTGTTCTTCGATCAGCTGACTGCGGACTCCCTGCTGATAGATCCGTTACAGGAATTACACACTACGCTCCTTTTAGTCCATGTTATTTATCGCTGACGTATCTTCTCAGTCTCTAAATTTATTTAGGACAGTGAACAGTTTATATAATAATAAAGATAAATTAAATTACGTTACAAGTTCAAAATAATTCTTTATGTGGTTCCTTAATCCTTATTACCTTATATGTTTGGAAATAAAAGTAATGAAATAAGTTAAGTTTTGGGTTGCTTGCAGAACCAAGCAGCCCCCACAGCTCTTCTCCTGGATCCGCCAATGTGAGAAACCCAGAATAATGCCGGTCTCATCCGTTGTAGCTAATGCATGTTGTTGCTTTGGAGCTGTGGTGGAGGAGGCGGCAGGTTCGAGTCCCACCTCAGGCACGGATGTTTATGTACGTTCAAGACAGCAAACAGAAAAACGTAAGATGTAAAAAGGGAAAATAAAGAAAAGAGTTTATGAAAATTGGCTAAGGAAGGCCAAAAATAAAGAAAATTGAGGACGCGAGAGTTTAAGGACAACTATTCCATGTTTTCGTGACTCCAGTTTCTTCTGACCGAGCTGCACGTCTCCTTCCGACCGTTTGCAAAAGCAGCCTTTGCAATGAATACCAGCTAATATCGCCATACAGGGTTTTCCCCATTAGTATCCTCACAAGATCGAGAGCTATATGCCCTGCCCATCATGATTCATGAGCCTGTGTCTTCATTTTATTCAATAATACATTATTTGTAATCATCTTCTAGTTATCTCTTAACAGAGAGTTTAGTTGATAGCAAGCCAAAACAGTTATCTCCAACGGAATGTTCTGTGAAATCACTTTACTAGGCAGTTTTGCCCGGTTAGGAGACTCGTGTGCATATGCGCAAGTGGAGGATTGGATATGGATTCCCCTACAGCGCAACTTGGCGCTTACTGCTTGCTCTATCTATTCTTTTCCCATAACAAAATAATAATGAACACGATTAATATATCACATAAACTAAGGTACAATAAACGAACCGATAGCAAATTTCAATGAATTATTTACTATTTGATACAGCAATTATTATTATATTGGTTAGGTACCGGCAAGTCTTTTGTTTTTGAAGTGAAACTTCTTTAGCCGCGGTATGGGTAAATCGAGAGCTTGTGTAACGCTCAAAATCGTCACGAAATTAGTGAGGTGTGACGGAACGGACTGCACAGAAAACAATCAACTCAATGTTAGGCTTATCAAAAGTTTAAAAAATAAAAAAAATTAAAAACTCAAATCCAAAATTTAAAAGAAAACCAAAATTAAAAGATCCAAAATTCCAAAATTCCAAAATTTAAAGATCCAAAATTCAAACGTCCAAAAATCCAGAATTTAAAAAATAAAAAATCCAAATAAAAAAGTTCAAATATCCAAAATTTAAAAATAAAAAATTTCAAAATTCAAAAATAAAAAATTTCAAAAATAAAAAAATCCAAAATTAAATATTAAAAATTTAATAATAAAAAATCCAAAATTAAAAACTCGAAAATCGAAAATTAAAGAAAATCCAAAATTAAAAAGTCCAAAAACCCAATATTAAGAAGTCCAACAATCCAAAATTAAAAAATCCAATAATCCAAAATTGAAAAATCCAAAAATTAAAACAAGTTCACTTCTGTCGCGTGGCGTTCCACGCACACTTTATTTCTCCTAGAATGGATATTCCACCTATTCCATACTGTTGTACTAATGTTCACGAAGGGTATTGAAAACATTTCGTCACGTTTTACTGGGGGATAAGCATGTGGCTTCATCTGGTGGCTGTGTAATGTCCATATTGAGGCACATGAGAAACTGAAAGTGAGAATGAATTATAATTAATTGTCCGACCTTGGATAATCGACATCGACATAAAAGTTGAGCTAACTGCAACTAATAACCAATTCATTAATCGTCCAAATAACAATTAACTATTTGATCTCCACTGCAGTTGTCTGCGTTAATCATTATTCAGTTTTTTCGTCCAAGCTATAGTAGCCTATATGAATAATATGAAAGGAGCAGAAAATTATAAAACTCCAAATATTACTACAGTATAAGTGTATTACGATTCTCATTGGCCGAATTTAAAGCTTAAAACTATTCTATCACTCAAAAGAAGTAGAGATATCACAATCACTACAAATAGTTATTTATGAAGTGGTAAAAACGAAATTTTATTTTGTGAGTAGGTACGTTTGCAAAAAGAGCCCGTAAAGGCCAGTGTAGCAATCCTACAAAAAAAATCATTTTACCAATGTGTATCCTTTTTGGACAGCTGTTAAAATTTGTGAAACAATAGTTTTTTTACGTACCGTGTAGCCATTTTGGGAGCTTACCAGTTGTCCTCCCATCTAGTATGCACATGCGTAGACAGACGGTATTGATCTTCTGGTGCATGGCTGCAAACGTAAGGGGTAGAGAGGACAATGCTTCACAGGCACCAAGTATGACTATTTTTGCGACCACCTTGAGAAATTTAACATTTATAAAGGGATAAGGAATTTTAGCATTTACAATTATTACCAAATTGAGTCTATTTAGTAATCATATGCAATTATTCTTAACTAAAAGAGTATTTTCCATGTGACTGAAACCATAGTTGGTAACAATGGAGTGGGGTAAAGAATTTATAGGACTGCTAGTGAGATAATGTGCACTTTTACCTCACGTGTCTTGTGTTAAAAGTTATACTTTTAATTCAATCTGCCTAAAACAAATATATCTTCTTTTACTATCCGTACATGAAGTTTGGAATAAAACCTGGGGATGTCGGATTCGTTGTTAAGCTTATACAGCTTGGGTAAGCCGAGATAGCAAGAGAGAAGATTCATATCGATTAAAAGAGTATGAAGAAAAGTGAGGTTAACAAGCTTACCTTGTAAAGAACTGTAATTGATTAGAAAGCGCAGAGAAAATTGTGAGTTACTGTAGCAATAGCAGCTCTCTCGTCTGTAGACCATTCTTAAAGAGGAATGCCTCATAAATTATTAATAACAAGATTACGTCCACAATCTGCTTCATATAGTAACTTCTGTAAACTGTTCAACATAATGAACAAAGATGTTATCTGAGCAAATTATCATAGACGGTAGCCTAGCAAATCTATTACAAAATAAGTTATTTATTTTAAAGGAAAAGAAGTAGATTCCGTTAATGATCTTGTCCCGGATTTTTAATGACCTAAAATTACTTTTAAAATAACTGCAAAAATACAACAAAAATGATGAAAAAACTAAAACAAATTACCCAAAAATAGTTTGAAATTACTAGTTTATCCTCATGTGTTTGTCTGTTCTACATTAATATTATTGAACCAATTAATTTAACTTAACTCCGTGGCGCTAACACCCCAGAAGGGATAAGGCCTACCACCAGACCGCTGCATCATAGACAGACGGCAGGATCGGGGGCATGTGGTCAGCATGCCGACACCCACGGCCGTTAAAGGTGGTTTCCATGACCGGAACCGCTACTTCTCTATCAAGTAGCTCCTCAATTTGAACCACGAGGCTCAGTGCACCCCTACCAGACCTCCCTTCCTCAGAAATATCCGAGGAGACACCGGGGATCGAACCCGGGCCGACGGATCTGTAGTCAGCGATGCTAATCACAGAACCACGCCGGTGGTCTGTTGAACCAATTATAGGCATTAAATAAGTTAATTGGTACTATGGTTAAATGCAACAGCAAACACCGTATTTCTGTATCCAAATTAAAATTATAACAAGATCTATTTATTTATGCTTATTTAGAGTTCCGATAATATTCAATGAAACTTTATGCACAAAAACACTATCTTTATGCAAGAAACAACACAAAATAAGAAAATAATGACTTTATATATTTTTTTAAATACATAAAAATATGAAATGTGGGAAAGACCGTAAAATAACCAAAAAAGACCACATAAAGACCTAAAAATGGGGAGTATGATCAGAAAATGTCCCTAGAAATGATCACTTTTATAATCTTGGAGTCATGATCAGAATATCTGCACTGTCCATGTATTCCAATTAAAACATGACATGTCATCAAAATCCGAGCCCTGTTGATGATACTTATATTACTTTAGGTGGATGAGGTAACATTAAATATGGGATGTCATGCGCAGATTCGTTGTTATAGTTAGTTATTAATATTACGGTTATTATTACTATTAGACTACTATTATTAATACTTTAGCAAAATATGTAAGATTATACGATTTCCCTTTGCTTGTAGGCCTAAACCTCTCAGGAATTCCCGTCTCGTTCTGTTAGAATGAATTCAAACCCGAATAAAGATTTTTTACATAGAAGTTTGAAGCATTTTGCACTTGACATTCGTACGGAATGGACACGTTTTCATTTCCAGAAGGCAAAGGTCAGCCTTTGAAGTCTCAGGCAGTCGATATGGATAGGGGGTGTGAAGGGTAGGACTTCTATACAGCCAACTGAGGTCGACAAAGAGGAAAATGCTCCTCCCAATCTAAAACTCCAGTATCAACATGCTTTGGTTTATAGAAAGGATCTGGAACAGTAAAAAATTTCGGTCGCGAACCTACAACCAATTCAAAAGCTTGTGAAGTCAGCAAAGATTGTTTACGCACTGCTTGAGACGAAATTAACTACTGAGATTATTCATGTAGGCCTAATGCTGGATTTTATATTTTATTTTGTTACTTCCTTTCACAAATGAATTTAAAATGAATTATGGTAGAAAAATTATGTATATATTTCTTAAGTATCTATAAACATCCGAAAGGTGAGGGGTGCCTTTCAAACTCATATACGAGTACGTACACACATAGGCGTACCGAGGGGGGAGGGTTTGGGGGTTTGAACCCCCCCCCATTGATTAAAAAAAGGAAAATTGTATAATTTTTTTAAGTCTGCCCATAAATTACTTAATACAAGTATAAAGCGTGGAAAGCTTAAAACTCGTTATTTTGCGTCTTAATTTTTTTAATTTTCCGGGGGAGTAGGTACCCCCGGAAGCTTAAAACTCGTTATTTTGCATCTTCATTTTTTAAATTTTCCGGGGGAATACCCCGGAACCTTAAAACTCGTTATTTTGCATCTTAATTTTTAAAATTTTCCGGGGGAGGACCCCCCTCTCCCTGGGGGGTATTCCAATCCTCCAGACCCGCGGATGTTATAACCCCCCATTTGGTCGGCCTGGTTACGCCTATGGAAGTCAGCAAAGATTGTTTACGTACTGCTTGAGACGAAATTAACTACTGGGATTATTCATGTAATGCTGGATTTTATATTTTATTTTGTTACTTCCTTTCACAAATGAATTTAAAATGAATTATGGTAGAAAAATTATGTATATATTTCTTAAGTATCTATAAACATCCGAAAGGTGAGGGGTGCCTTTCAAACTCATATACGTACACACATAGGCGTACCGAGGGGGGGTTTGGGGGGTTTGAACCCCCCCCCCCATTGATTAAAAAAAGGAAAATTGTATAATTTTTTAAGTCTGCCCACAAATTACTTAATACAAGTATAAAGCGTGGGAATCTTAAAACTCGTTATTTTGCGTCTTAATTTTTTAAATTTTCCGGGGGGGGACCCCGGAAGCTTAAAACTCGTTATTTTGCATCTTAATTTTTAAATTTTTCCGGGGGTAGCCCCCCGGAAGCTTAAAACTCGTTATTTTGCATCTTAAATTTTAAAATTTTCCGGGGGAGGGCCCCGGACTCCCCTCTCCCTGGGGGGGGGGGGGGTATTACACCGCGGATGTTATAACCCCCCCCCCCATATGGTCGGCCTGGTTACGCCTATGCGTACACACAAACACATTCTCAGTGGATGGACGGTAAATAACTTCGTTCTTGAGTCGAACAACGATCGACTTTAGCGTTATAATCGATTATAGTTGAACTACTTACATCCAGTTCTGGAAATGAAATTTTTTTGTCTCCTGTGTAGTTGCCATTTTTGATATATGAGATCTCATCATAATCGACGATTAATGGTATAATGTCATCGAAGAAAAAAAATGAAGTTTGTAGGCTAAAGTGCTGTAAAATTCATTGAAGTGTTAGTAGTATTTTTCTTCGACGCATCGAAAATTTGGTAATTATAGCGTGGTTCCTATTTATCTAGTTTACTATCTCCTTGTGTTTGCTCCCTATGTTTTTACCCTGCATTATCCAGTGGTATTATCTTCTAGGTTCTAGTTGCTTATTCACACAACTGTGTAACACAAGACTGATAACAATTCTCTGAAGCACTTAAGGATGGTGCTAATTATGGTAAGGAGAAGTCTTGCATGGGTTTATTGTTATTAAACACCGTGGTGATCTGATCGCATGACTACAAGACGCAAGCCCGCCATTAATCCACTTCTCAGCCATACGAAGTTAAGCCTCCCCACTACATTACTTGAGGCTTCTTGCTTACTAAATGCATTAACTTTAATATATCGCTCCTCAGTCTTATGGTACGAAAATTGTTACTGCACGTACCTAACGCTTATCTTGAATACACTGCCATCTGTGTTATAAGTAAACTTAGGACTTTAAGGCTTATAAATTAGACTTTAGGCACCTAAAATAGGTTCAAATAATCCATTTAATAGGCTTAAAAATGGCTCTAGAACTCATGATATAACATTTCTTTTCTTCATTTTACATCTTTCTCGAAATCAATAAATTACGTTTATACCTAGAATTAATAGAATTGGTTGCGTATTAAATGTCCCATTTTTTTAGGCATATTGCCTGTTTTACATAATACTAATTCATTTTATCTTTCTATAATTGCTTTCGAAAAAAAAGCAATAACGTTTCAAATTTTAGACAGATGATTTAAACTTCTTGAGAGAGTTGATTTTTCAACTTCTAGTCTGTCCGGGTAGCCCCGCGTCGAGTGTTGAAAGGCCAACGTTTATTTTTATCGTTACCATGAAACAAAAGGGACAATATCAGTATGTAAGATAAAATAGACATAAATAGAGTGTAACATAAAGTCAGACCTTTCGGGCTCTATAAAAATATCACTAAGTTATTGCTTAAATGAACTAATAAATACATAAATGCTAATTAATATGAGTCTAGTTTTTCAGGAACAAAATAAATTTTTACCTGAAATCCAATGTATAGTTATAAGGCAATTTCTAAGCAGAACAAACTGCATAGAAGCTACTGAGATCCAAATTATAATTTGTCCTTGCTATATTATAGGGATTAAATAATTGATACATTGCACATGAATGAGCACTGCGGTATATTCAGAAGGTCGTGGGTTCGACTCTCGATAAGGTTTTGGGATTTTTTAATTCACATGAAGTTTCTAAGGGGAAAATGGTCCTGGGGACGTCTCAGTCTTAAATGATTGGCAGGAGTAACGTAATCCTGGATTAAAAATGCCCGGTGGCAGAGGTTAAAATCTTGTAGGAATTAGTTAAATGGTTGAAGTTACATCAAATACAATGTTTTGCAACACAAATTGACACAGAGGTTGGTGGCAAGAAATTTAGACTTTTAGTTTCCTACAAGTGATTTTGCTTGTCTCAGAGCCAATGTCTGTACTCGTTACGATTTCGCAAGCCGCAGGGCCGGAACGAGAGACAGGGACGCAATTAGTCCCGACGCGTGACCAGACAACACAACATGCTTCCTTCAATATATCGATATCTTGCAATTTAATCACGACTGCGGTGCACAGAGAAATTTCTAAACGCAATACCATGCCTATCTGGGGCCGACTTTCCAATCATGACATATTGAATCAGTACAGAAATGGAATTATCAATCCTTTCAGAACTAAATTTGTATGGTTATATACGAGGGTCCAAAGTTTAATAGTGCCAACACATGTATAAAAACAATGTGAATTACAGGAAGTTCAAATAGCTTTTGTTCGATGTTGGTTGGATAACCAGCATACTTCACAGCAAATAGGAGCCTTCTATCACTACGAATGCCTTCATAGTAATCGGAAGAAATTGAGGTAGCTCTATCAACCGGTCTAAAATGAATTTTGGATCTGACAGAAAAGCCATTTATTAAAAATAATTAATTATCTCAAAATAATTCTCGATTCACAATAATTTCATACCGAAAAGGAGCAAGATGGGTCACTTGTTCTTCAGTTCCTTTCGGCGGAGGTTCAATCATGCTTACACTCAATCATTTATCATAGTGAGAACATTTTTTTTAACCAATCTTGAAAAAGTTTATTATGTTACTGCATATTATTGTGGATCAAGAATTATTTTAATGTATTTAATTATTTTTAATCATTGGCTTTCTGTCAGATTCAACATTCATTTTAGACCGGTTGATAGGGCCAGCTCATTTTTTTCTGGTTACTGTGAAAGCATTCGTAGTGATATAAGTTTCCTGTAATTCACCTTGATTTTATAGATGTGTTGCCACTATTCAACTTCCTACCCTCGTAAGCAACCATGAAGTAAAACCATCAATAATTCAATTTAAAATCAGTTAAAAAAATCACTAGAACAATTGGCTTCCATAAACAATAAATGTAATACAGGAATAAAAATCCTCACATTTTATATAAAGCGATATCTATTACTCTTGTCTCTCGTAATAAATGTTATAGCACAGTATAGTATAACAGTAGCGAAGCTCTAATGAAAGGAAAATGCATCCTTTTGACAGATCGTGCGACACTAGCACCCCAAGCGGCCAGCAAGATGCAACTAGCAAACAGCCTTTTCCAGCATTGGAAAGATGCGAATATATGGCTGTATTTCTTCTTATTTTTAAAATTACTAGAACGAAATGGTTACCGGAAAGGCATACTGGTGAACTCACCAAATCATAGACTTTATGGGAATATAAAGAAGTTGTAGTTTCAAGATCGATGACATTGTATACCTTATAAAGTATCAGACCGGTTTCCGTCCACCATATAAGCTACATCCCTACGACAAATCTTCAAGAATTTAATTGACCTACTACTAACATATACTTACACTGAAAATTCTGACAAATAGTAAAACTTAATAATTTCAATAAGCATGTAGTAGTACTAGTTCAGAAATTACTGGGAAAAGTAAAGTTCTATAGGCATATAGTACGATATGGTCAGTATCAGATGCAATAGCAAAACACTTTTGTCTTTTTCTTCATTTTGTTAAACACGATAAATTATTAAAAAGTAAAGGATTAAACACGTTACCTTTATTCTCGACAGTTTCATTTTTTAAATTCAATTATATAGGCCTAACATAACCTCGTGTTAAAACATTTTCAAAATTAGTATGGTCAGGTGGGGTATTTGTAAATAGGCCTAAATATTTAGAAACCTTTGCTTCGTTAGGATTTTCATTTATGATATACATATAAAAATAAAATCAGGTAAACTGATGCAACAAAGTGCCAGTATGTTTTTGTTTAATCAGTTATCATTGCAATTATGATATGCACAATATGTATTTTTTTAATTGATTTCCAAGTTAAGCTTCAGATTTATTCATTAAGCAAGGCTTACGGAAGAACAAAGGACTAGTTTTTTTTATAAATCAGATTAAAATCGTCCAGCATCAGCTGTACTGTACAGATTTGTGATATCTTGACAATCGCACACTCTCATAAAAATAAAAAATTAAAAAGTCAAATTTGTCGGCTCGGGATTTGAACCATTGAACTGCAGAATGTGAGTCCAAGACGTTAACATTTTGTCCACCAGGGTCAGATTAACAATCTAGTTGGATAAGCGTATGTACAGCAACAATGTTATTTGTCATAGCCAACTGCATTTTAATCTCCAAATCCTTATAAGATCACAGTAAAACAATTGACTATGTTGTCATGATAACTGATTTGACTTTCATAAATTCTTTCGAATACGTATATCTAATATATAAAATCGAAAGTGTGTATGTATGTATGTATGTATGTATGTATGTATGTATGTATGTATGTATGTATGTATGTATGTATGTATGTATGTTAGTTCCTTATACAAATCTACATTTCTTTACCAATTTACACGACATTTTGCACACATACCCAGTTAAGCCCGGGAAGTATAGCTGTCAACATTAAAATTGAAACAAATCAGTCCTTCCCTTGAAAATTATATAATTTCTGTGAATATTCTACTGAAAAAAATGAAATGTTGTTCAGTTCACATGGCAACAGTGAATTGTTTACTGTGATTACATAGGGCCTTGGCAACTACATAGCCTAATGCTGGACTTTAACGAATAATGATTCCATGTAATATATTGGCGAAAATAATTACTGAAAAATGAATTACACGAAAATAAAGCACAGTGTGATGCAGTCACATAACTTTCTCTACCCTCGACATAAGAAATATTTTCTCACTTCACATTTTGATGTAGAATAAGAGGTCGTATTGCAGGAGTAACTTAAGTGTGTGAGTATGCTATATCAGAAGTCGGTAAATAGTCAGTTATCCATAGCTGTAGGCTTTGTATTAGTTGAGATTTATCATAGGCCCTAAGCATGGGATGGAACATTTTGAGTCCTATACTCGCAGTATATTATGTCCCGGGTTTTAGGGGAGGAAAGTATGAAAGTGATACTGCATTTCTATTTTATTTCAGGCCCGAAACGGTTGTATGGTAACATGAGAATGAGAAATAAAATTTTCTGTCAAGTCAATACAATCTTATGTAATTTATGTTTCTTCTTATTTCAACCCCTCCCAGGCATGATGTGTAGAAGCAACGGAATGCAGCATTCGACATCCTCTATGAGCCATAAAAAGCTATATCTAGCGTTTTCTGAGGGATTAGTCTGAGTGCCATATGTTGTTCTTCCTCATTTCGAATTCTACATACATTATTATATCAGGACCTAGAGTTTCAACATCGAAAGTCCTCCATAAGTTAATTTCAAATTACAAAATACAAAGCCCGGGCGACGCCGGGCCTTTTCAGCTAGTATTTACATAAAATAGGCACTAAATTGGGAATTACTCCGAAACCGTTCAACCGATTTTATCCAATATCAATAGACATGTTCCCATGGACATTATAAATGTGTACACCAAGTTTCATGGAAATCCGGTAAAGCATGTTTGAGTTACCGCGTCTTTAATATAGACACTAAATTGGGTTTTACTCCGGTACCGGTCAACAGATTAGGTTCAAATTCAATAGGATACTTTTCTTGGACGTCATAAATGCGTATACGAAGTTTCATAAAAATCCGATACAGCGTATTTCAGTTATGGTGCCTTTCTAATATAATACTATTAAAATAGGCACTAAATTGGGCATTACTCCGGTACCGGTGAACCGATTTGGTTCAATAACAATAGGGTTCTTCCCATCGACATTATGAATGTTTATACCAAGTTTCATGAAAATCCGAAAAAGCGTACTTGAGTTATGGTGCGTACAGACGCACGGACAGACAGACAGACAGACAGGATACATGTACAAGAAAGAGTATCAGCAGCCACGAAAGCCATCCACAGAATTCAGAATATCAGGCAACTTTCCCTGAATACAGCAATGACCTTATTCAGCACAGTCATATCCCCAATAGCATCATATGGGATAGAGCTAATTTGGGAAAAGCTAACAAGCAGCGACCTTGCAAGACTAGAAGGTTTGAAGGCAAAATACCTCAAGAAAGCCTTAGGAGTTGGAATGTACGCTCCTTCAAGGATCGTTTATGAGCTAACAAGGGAAAGTTTCTTTGTGGAGGAACTGAGAATGCAATTTATGCTGCCGTCAACCGGCCCTTACCAATCGCATCTTGAGTCAAGAATAAGCAAAAGAAAGGACATTGACCCAGACTTCTATGGCACAAGCGCAATGATGGATCGGGAGTGGACCAAGGCCTGCCAGGACCAAAGACACGTCATTACGAGACTTGCAACCCACGGCTTCCATCACAAGATCTGTACAAACAAAAGATTCCACCAACCGAACGAGGAATGTGTGTGCTCGCTGTGCGATCAGAAGTGCGAACGGTATCACATAGTGAACTGTAAAAAAAGAACACGATCAATTAGAGAGTACAGCGAAAATTAAAATACCATTTTAATGCTCTTTCGAGCGCCCCTTATGTATTTATTTATAATCATTTTAACCTTTTCAGAGCTGAATTTGTTTGGGTACATAAGCAATCATCAAGTGAAACCATCACTGAGCTCTAAGTCTGAAATCAATTAATAAAATTAAGAAGAACAGTTAGTTTCCCTAATTAATAAACGTAATATCGTGGATAAAAATCATGATATGTTACGTAAATTATTACTATATTAAACTTACAGGCTTATATCTGCTTTAAAAATTGGTCGAAGTGAAAATATTAAAAAATAAAACTCACATTTTAATGTTAGTATTATCTACCTTTCTTCCTAGAGTTTCCTCCTAAATGTTACATAAAACGGCTGCTTTGAATCCTGCATTAAAATGTACTGACTGATCCCTACGTAAACTTTGAAATAACTGTCACTAATAGGAGCTGACAAAACGATATGCACTGAAAAACTTTACCCATTGATTTAGGATATATAAGAGCGGGATATGGAGCATATAGAACAAATGCTCCGAAATGTTGTTGGGACCGGAGTATGACCAATGGTCAAGGGCTTCGGGGATGGTGAAAGGGCAACAAAAATTGCATTGAAAATAGAAATTTGCGGGATTGTGACTTTAGAAGTTATTAGTACATGCATTTTATAAGTACATTTTATAATTTTATTTTGGCGTGCTGATATATTCGCGGTAAAACTTGTTAAAACAAGCTTTATGAATTAACACGTTTAAATTAAGGGCTTAAATTTTATATATTTGCACGTCTTGTAGGCGGGGTTTTATTTTCAAGTTTGTACATTGAAATGCTGCCAACAAAACATTAATACAATCTGATTGTTAAAAGAGATATCTAACATAAGAAAGTTTTCTATTACATTTACAGGTATGTTATACTACAAAAATGTTTTGGCTCATTTATGAGACACATTTGGTACGACATAAGTTTTGCATCTCAAATAATAACCTACAAAACATAATTAATAAAATAGGCCTACTCATATACCGTTAATAGAAAGGAAGAAAAATAAGAAAGAAAAGAAAAAAACCTATGATCTCTCACAGAAATTATTTATTTATTTTGTTGCACTGCAAGTGGGTCAACAAACTGAAGGCTGTGTTGCAATTAATACCAGCCATACATATATGCATACAATGGCACACTATACGTACAATTACACGCATTAAATATCACAACAAGCTATCTACATACCAATACCCTATCACTCCCTATTATCTCTGGAAGGGAGCGATTTTAAATCTTGGATTATAGAAAGTTAGCTTGACAAGGATAGATATAAAATATTCTCGTAGGAGGGGGAACACAAGAGTAGGAAATCAAATATGAGTAAAAAGTGCATTCCACGGATTCATAATTCGATTTTGTTTACTCAGCTTCCATATAAATATTTTCACAACAACTTTGTTTGTCATGTTTGTATTGCCCAAGTATGATTTTTGAAATTCCAGCCAAATAAGAACAGCAGTTTTTCCATCCAATTTCCCCAAAATATACAGACTTACATACAGACAAAATATGGTATAAAATAAACTTCCACAACATGTTAATCCAAATCATTAGTTTGATGTGCGTAAGTAGATGGGATGAACATTGTATTACTGATACATCAAGGGGTGGGTTCAGAACATTACCTCTTGTTGATACAGCGACAAAGATCGATAAAGGAGTGAAGGAGGTTTGGGGAGGTTCTTCAGACGAGCACAATGCAATGCGGCCATTTACAGCCACCCCAGCTATATGACAACAAGGAAGAGCTCTATGCAAATGCAAAAACAGCATCTTAGAATCTCTCAGCAAACTGGATAGAAGTGTCTTATCGTTGTCCCTCATTTCAAGTAAAGGTCACAATGGAACTGTAATAAACATAAATGGTGCAGGGCTTATTGCAAGAACTTTCACCGAGACACGTACTCGGACCATGTCCATTTAATTCCCTGCTTGTTAATAAGAGAAATCATCGGGTAAAGGACTCATCGGTGAGCCTCCTGACCAATATGGATCTGAATGCTTTAGGGAAGTACATGCTATAGACGTACCAGGAACTAATCGTTTCATAAATGAATAACGAAATTGAGAAACCCCACACTTTTTGGGTAAAATCACTTTAAGGGAAGAATATATTAAGTACACCTAGTCCCATCTATACAGAATGAAAACTCGCATGCTCTTTAGTTTCTTAGCTTTGTAGAGCAGAATGAATTTGTACTGAAACTGTCCTGGACGTCACTTTCTGTTGGCAATTCTGTTTGTGAGGTTTAACCGGGACAGGCATTTCAGAAATGCCACATGCCCATCATTTTCAAACCTACTACATCAAAATGACAATTTACAATATGTATAACATTGCAATACTCATTTCAATACTAAAACCAATTTAAATTGATACATATTCCTTAATAAAAGATAATTTCTGATAATAAATATGATGTGTCTCTGTATATTGACAAACATTTCTTGTACACCTAGGCCTATTAAACTCATTGAAATTATAAGTATATTTTCCAAGAAGTAACTGTCTGCTATCCGTAAAACCGGCATCTCTCTCAAGGAAGTTAAAAAAAATGCTTACTCCAATTTTAAACAATATTGAAATAACATTTCCCTCTTTCTTTGAATACCATCAACTCCAAGCAAGGCTCTAAAGATAACTGGAATTATAAAGATGTTAATCGCAAAAATCACTTATAGGCTTACATGGATTTTTTTCACGTACGAAACATAACAGTAAAATTTCAATCTCCTAACCATCTACTTGGTTAGTTATTTCGGTGAGTGAAAGTCTGACTTATTGATGCCTGAGCCTTTCTCAAAGGAAAACATTTTCACAACGCAGCAGTTAAGAAGATTCTAAATTTAAAACGCGAAGGAAAGCGAAGAGCGCTGTTGTTGCTGAATTATTCACCGCAGTAACAGCTCCAACTAACAGTTTTGTTTATTTGTGTGTTTGTGTGTTTTATACCATAAGATGCCTGTAAATGTGTACAGAAAGAAACACTCCAACTTCCCAAGAATTTACTTACTCTGCTTTAATCTCTAGTGAGTTTAGGGGTAACTTGTGCAAATATATAAACAGCAAGAGAGGGAAGAGAGAGAGGTAATGGAATAGCGAGATAACACAGTAGATATACCGAATGAGAATAGAGAAAGGGGGTAAAAATGGAGAGAGAAATGATGGAAAGGAATTGGAAATACTACTGTTAATGTGTATTGTATAATGCACAATTGTACAATGAGGTTAATTAAGTAAAAAAAGAAATGACAAACTAGAAAGAGTGAGGAATAAATAACTGAAGAAAAAAAATTATCAGATGGCTCGAAGAAAGCAAGTCCAGTAATTAAACGTCATTTATCACGTCTTCTCAACGAGCTTAAGAAATACTTCTTTGAAACGACACCAACCTTTAACAATTTCATGTTTATAATAATAACATCTATCACGAATGACAGTGAATACATTTTTCTTTTACGTTATTGATAATCTATAAAATTGTGATGATACTCCTTGGTAATAGGAAGATTTGCATTTTGAATCCTTGGAAATGTAGTAGTAACAGTGATTAACTTCTCACTTTGACAAGCATATGCTCATATAAAAGGTGAGCAACCATCACGAGAAATAAACCTAACAAAGGGTCACAGATCATCTTGTTATAGAGATATGTATAAAGACATCAAATTGATGGATGTAATCGGTGGATACTTGAAGTGGAAGTGAAAACAAACCTGAAGAAAAGTAAACAAAGGGGAAAGAAGCCACAGAAAATAAATCTTTGTGGCTGAACAATGAAATCTTTTACGAGAATTAGTATAGAAGACACTAAAGAGTTATACAAAATCCTATAAAAAAGCAGGAAAATTGATGTATGAATAGAAAAACAACATAAGAAACATATTGGAAAGAAAATGAATATAAGAATATAATATTAAAAACATGGGAGAAAGACCAGGAAGAAAATGTAAATACGCTTGTTAGCGCTTGTATAAACAACTTGTTATAAGAAGACATAAGAATGAAAATTATGATTATAATGGAAAGTAAATAGGAGAAAATATAAGCGTTGAGTTGAGAAAATATAAGCGTTGAGTTATGGAAATGGAATAAAGACGAGAAGTTCCAGAGAGAAAATGATAAATGCAGTGGATTGTAGAAAGTGAAATATGACGAAAAAGATATTTTAGATGACGTTAGGCCTACAGAGAGAAGACATGAGCTATCTAGAAGTGAAATGAAACAGTGTAAAGGAGAGCTAAAAATCAAATACGGAAAAAGAGACATCGAGAAGAAGAAATTGGAAGTAAAAGATAGAGATGATAAGAGAATATTAAAGTTAAAAAGGGATACAGAGAAAAATGAGGAGGAAGTGGTAAGACAGAAATTAAGAAAAATGAATACGCCAAGAACTTGAAATGTAACCGCCACTGGAAAGTTAACATGAGGTTTATTAGGCTCCATGCAAAAAGCTATTCAAAAGACTCGACTACCATTAAGAGAACAGGTAATGTTCTCATTTCCACCGAAATGGGAAAAGTAAGGCAATAAAACCAAGCGCAAACAAAACCTATAGAAATCTCCTGCAGGGATCAATTTCCAGAGGTCGTTAAAACAGTCAAGCCCTTCATCCATCAGAAGGAAACAGCCTGAGAAAACCTAATTTACATGTCTATAGGACTTAAGGTAAAAGTTTGCTAAGTATTATTATTTTTCCTCCATATTTGGTATTGAATAAAGTTTTGTTATGTTAAGAGTAAACTATTATAATTTCTTCTTTCAAGCCCTTTTACTGAACAAATTTAATATCTCAAATAAGTTAGAGAAAAATATTCTTCACCGTTTGTTTTTGTCATTATCCCCTGAAACCATTATTTATCGTGAAGCAAAGAAAGCACGAAACTAAATCATTGTCACATGAAATGAACAAACACAAGATTTTAATATTACTTATTTATAATTATACTTATTCATTTATAATTACATATACATACGTCCATACACACATAATATAGGATTATAACCGATATTTTAAGGTTGCAATTTGCATACACCGACTGTATGGGTTGTCGTGTATGATTAAACAATATCGTGTTAATATGCGAATGTAGTTGAACAAGACAAGACATTTTGAAATGCATTAATTATTAGACTTAATGTTGTACATATCTATGTCTAAATAGACAAGGAGGCTTACATAATGATGACTAAAAAAGGCTGAGGAATTATTACACATTTATAAATATGTTAAAATGAAAGAACAATGTCGCGAGAAAATAAACAAAAACAATAATGACGAAAACTTGAAATAATAATTATAAAAACATAATGAATATATAAAAAAAACTAAATTCCTTGACACAGGATCCCTGAAGGGACAAGCCCTACCACCCGACCGCTGCGTCATCTGCCATAGGCAGATGGAAGGATTGGGGCATGTTGTCAGCATGCCGACACCCGATAATGGTGGTTTCCATGACCGGAGCAACTACTTCTCTATCAAGTAGCTGAGTGCACGAGGCTGAGTGCATCCCGTACCAGAGCCCCTACCTCAGAAAAATCCGAGAAGGTAGCGGCGATCGAACCCGGGCCGACCGATCTGTAGTCAGCGACGCTAACCACAAGACCATGCCGGCGGTTCAAATTAAAACATATATATATATATATATATATATATATATATATTACATTTAACCGTATTCTAAAGGCTGTACTTGCGAAAAAGCAAAATAGTATTTACAGGAAGCAGTTAATTTTGAGCACGGCTGGTACCATTATCCACATTTAGCCTACATAAGCTACATGAGCAAATTTCACATGACAAAACAAAGAAACAGAATTCGTATAAAGATGTAAGGGCTTTCTCTTCATCCTCGTTAATTCCCTCCATCGCAACACCTAACATAAAATTCTTCTGAATGAGTTGAGTTGCTGGGCATGGCCAAGGAAGCGGGCAGTAAGTAGATTTGCGCATATTTTAGGCTATACTGTGACAGTTACTGGGCCACATTTAAAGTTATTTTGCCTCAGAATTACTTTTCACATTCCTTAGGGACAATTTTTAATATGTGTATCCAATGCCGATCTCATTGCCCTGACGCATTTGGGATCCGCACTGAGACAGATAGATGGTGACCGCGTGGACAATTTATTATAATTATATGCACCACTTGCGGCCCACATTAAATGGAAGAACTGTAAGATGTGAAGAGATGAATGTGTCTAGATGTGTTTTTGTAGTGTAGTGTGGGTATGGATGATGATACTGAGAAAGGGTAAAGGGGAAATCCGATGCCGGCATTAGTCTATTCTTGTCGACACCTATGGGACCGTCAAGTTTAACGTCCCCATTCGATGGACGAATCATTACCAACGTGACATATGTCACCACGTCAAATGCAATGTGGAGAGGGTTGAGACTGAACCCAGGTATCTTTGGTGCACAGATAAATGATTAGAAGCTGTACACGAAATTTCCGGCCATCAGATCGCCACTGGATACCAGAATTCTGAGGCTGGCGACAAATACTCAATTTTGAGAAAAGCTGCTATCTTATTCGCTTTTATTCCTTTAGCTTGCGCAAAAAAGATACAATTTGGTTCCCTCTGTTTTGGCCAGTCGTTGCTATAGCTCCTTCAGTAACAATAATTTAATTTCTCTTTGACTGTTGTTTGTTACAGCCGTTGAAAGATGTTAGTCAGTAAAATACTTCCAAAAGATTTAGTTTATTAATGTTTTAATAATTTGTTCGCATTAGCTGGTGTCATACAAGAAATACAAACTATGTTTTTATTTAAAAATATAAAATTCTTATATTTCGCTTTTTATTTTATATATATAACAAATATGGGGAGGGATATTTCTTCATAATTTCCGAAATAACAGGTTGAATGCTATAATCTGTATAATAGTAATGGCAACTAAAATTTCTGGTTTGGCTACTTCTTTCATATTTGAGATTTCGTACCCTGTTGTACACTACCACTTCTCATAAATCCTTATCTCGGGGTCAGGTTAAATAATCCGCTCGTATCGGGAATCGAACCCCAGCCGCCGGGATAAAGAATGACGTACTGCCAACCGCCTGACGGCGGCGGACATTCTGAAATGTAGTTTAAATTTCTTGAAGGTTAAGTATAAAAGTTCTTAATATAAAACACAATTGTTTTATGGTAATGTAGTAGTTCAGAAATTTTACATTCCTTTTAAGTAGTGGCCCAAATTAGCGCTACAAACTTGTAACTTATTGGCTATTAAAAACGTGTTCTTATTACCTATGAATTCAAAAGCAACAAGATAGTAACAAAAATATAGTCTGGGCGCGAGAAAAGCAGCCATTAATTAGCAGGATTACTGCGTGGACCGATACACGCTATTAAGACAGGCGATAGGAATTCTTGCCAGAAGTATGGGGGAAGGCGAAAGGAAACAGGGCATTAATCTTATAACTGACTGTGGCATTGTGAAAACCAGGCCGTACATCAACTTGACAAGTTAAGCACACCGAGCCCGCCGACTGAATCTAATCTCCCTGGAGTTCGCTTTCAATTACTCCATATACACTATCGAGTGGAGAAAACACTATCGAGACAATAATGGCTGCGCTCCTAGATCTGAAAGTTTTACTTGAACACATCTCAAAGACCGGCAATAGCGAACTGCAGGTATTTCACAAGTGGAAATGTGATGAAAATGTGAAATTTGTAAGTTTCTCTTCCATTTTTATTCATGGGGTTCTAGCACTAGATTTTGAAAATTATAAATTTTGTTATTGGATTTTTAAATGTACATACTAACATTCACTAACCCCATCAGAAGTATTAATCATACTACATTTTAGTGACGATCGTGAAAATGAGCCGACTAAAAAGAAAAACCGAGGTGTAAACTCTGCAATACTTGAATCGCCTCTGTTAACTGAGCATATGGCAGAGTACGTTACCATACTCGACTCCTTCAGATAATCTACATTTCTTCCCAAATTGTTACAGTAAAATTTCCAAATCGTTTCTTTTAGGAACAGCATTTAGTCCGGATGTCTAAGCAAACTGTATATTTATTTTCAGACTCCTAAAAATATCTCCTAACGATTTCAATAATTTCTGTGTACAATCGGTACAGGAAATTTCAAATAGTATCATTAAGCCCATAGAAACTGCTTCAGAGCTCATCAAAAACTATGTTAGGGTCTCCGATAGAAGTTTTGTTCTTTCAGAAGTAACTTCACATGAGATTGTGAATGCTGTGAAGAATTTTAAACGCTCAGACAGCACTGACTTATATGATTTTAGCACCAATTTATTAAAAAAATGTATCGATCTCTTGGCTGAACCACTAACTTATGTAGTGAATAAATGCTTAAGAGAAGGAATCTTTCCTAATGCACTAAAAATATCCAGGGTTGTGCCTATTTACAAGAAGGGAGAACGACTAAACGTTGACAGCTATAGACCAATCTCTCTAACTCCTATCTTCTCGAAAGTTTTGGAATCTGTCATATATGCACAGACATGTCGGTATTTGGACCAGTATAATATAATTTGTAGCGAGCAATTCGGCTTTAGGAAAAAAAAGTCTACAGTCAATGCCATGGATTCTTTAGTTAAAGAGGTACTCTGTGTCTTTGAATCCAAGGGGTTTGCTCAAGCCACATTTTGTGACTTGAGTAAGGCGTTTGATTGTGTTGATCATGCTATACTTTTAGAAAAATTAGCTTATTACGGTATCACCAACACTAGTTATGATATTTTTAAGTCTTTTTTGGAGAAACGTAAACAGATAGTCTGTATTGGCCAAGAGAAATCTGATGTTGTGGAGATTAAATGTGGTGTTCCACAGGGGTCGGTGTTGGGACCGTTGTTGTTTTTACTTATGATTAACGATTTACCGTCATTTTTAAATACTCACACAATAATGTATGCAGACGATACTACTTTCTTTAATTCAAACTCTGATTTTCACACTCTTCAAAATTTAACTTATAATACAATGGCTCAAGCATCAATCTGGTTTAGAGCAAACGGACTCATGCTTAATAACAGTAAAACACAACAAATGTACTTTACTTTGAGAGATCTACCTTTAGAGTGCGATACAACTAATATTAAATTCTTAGGTATCTTTATTGACAATAAATTATCATGGGAGCCACACGTTAAGTATATTTCATCAAAACTTTCTAGAGTCATCTACTTGTTAAGAAGTTTAAAAAATCATGTTTCGGACAGCTATATCAGATCAGGATATTTTGCATTCTTCCAGAGCATTATATCATATGGGATATTACTATGGGGAAATAGTAACTATGTAAACGAAATACTATTACTCCAAAAAAAAGTAATAAGGATAATTACGGACTCACACTATTTAGAACATTGTAAACCATTATTTATAAAACTGCAATGTATGACGGTCATTAACCTGTATATCTTTAATGTACTTCTGCACATAAAAAACAATATTTCAGAACTAAATCTTAGAAAGGACATACATCCACATAACACAAGGAACAGTAATAGAATAGATATACCATACCAACGGTTGACCAAGTCTTTAAACAGCTATGAAATGTTGGGTATGAGAATGTATAATAAGTTACCATTGCAGTTAACTGAGTTACCAATAAATAGGTTCAAGAGTAAGCTTTGTAATATATTAGTTAATAACCCATTTTATTCAGTTAAAGAGTTTTTTGAGTGTGATATTACCATGATGTATCTGTTAAATTTCGGTTGACTCTTACTATTTTTTAAGTATGTGTATAATTTATTAATGAACTATTGTATAAAATTATCTGTATAATTCTCTAGTTTTAGAATATGACTTTGTCCATTGCTGTAAAGCTCAACGACAAGAAAATAAAATTATTATTATTATTATTATTATTATTATTATTATTATTATTATTAAGAAGAAACGTTATACTGTAGTTCGTAACACACTCTTTGCCAAGCAATTTTAACTTATTTTGCTTAGGCCTATTCTGAGAGAAAAACAAATTTGATTATCTTATGCTTTTGAATTAAGATAGCATATTTTACTCAGAACTGTCACATTATTTAATCTTCTTATTTCACTCCTAGACGTAATTATCACCGGTTTCCTCTATTTTGTCGGCTATTAGAATTAATTAAAAATACGGATTATAAACAACACTGTTAGATTTATAAAAAAACCTTTCCGGTTATGAAACAGATATTGAAGAGACTATTCAACTCATTCGCCGCGTGTTTGATATTGACCAATAACATTTAACAATTCCTTGGATATAGACCAATCACGGCCGTTTATCTTGCTATATTCTTGTAGGAATCGCGAGGATGGTGTTTTATCGTGATAAAATCGTCTGCTCGTTACTGGAGACGCCAGTATCAGTGTACAGCGATTGATAGTCAGATGTTGCCACTAAGTGGCACGAAAACAGATTATTTTATACAACATAACTTGTTCGGAAGTTGAAATAATAGAATTAATTTCCAATAACCAATTTCGATTCGTTGCAACCCAGTTCGTGTGCTTTTATTCTGTTCTGCTGTTGGCTTACCTGAATGAAGTTAATTATGTCTTATATGCATCATTGGTAGCCCTGATTACACCATGGTAGCTCGAATCGATTCAAGGATGGTTGATTCACAGTATCCCGTGATCTCACAACTGTTAGTTTTGTTTTTATACAACAAAGCACGAAATTAATTATTATTTATACCTGTATAATCCGTTACATTTTATTCATGGAATAGACTTAATAAATCCAACTCGAGTTGACGAGTTTCATCAGATAAATTCGCTCTTGCTGCGTAGTTGCGAATCTATCGATAAATTCGTCAACTATGGTAGGATTACTTATGATAAAACTTGAGGTTTTCACGCCACTTTATTAATAATTATTAGATATTAAAGAGGAATTAATCGAAGAAGAACTGTGTTGTCTTACACATGCGCTATAAATTAGTGACTTCCTGCGACGCTGAAAGAACATTTTCACTTTACAAATCGTTCTTCACTGGCAGAAGCAGGAGCTCCACACAAGAAATCCTGTGGATGACCTTCCTTACATTACTGTAATAGCCGTGAATAAGATAAGATCTCTACGAATTCATTTGATTTTCATGTAATCTATTTTTGCTTATTTTGGTGCTTATTTTTTACACTCGTCTATGTGTTCATGTTGTCTCGGAGGTGGCCGGTGTAGAGCCGATCCCTTACCCGGGGGGACCTCCATGTCCTTGTCTGGTCAAAAAGTATGTAGGCTATGTGTGGATCAACAGATAATTCCCCTCCCGACAGGTTGCGGCCTTTTCTGTCGGTCACGTAATTTCTAAAAGGGAAAGGTAAAACTACGAAGAAGAATGAAAGATTTCTTACATTTTTCAGCTTATTTGCTTGCCTATTTTACTGTTTTATTTTGCTTATAAGTCCGGGCTCTATTATCAAAATAAACCGGTACAGCAATTCCACATCAAACGCTTGATTTACGGTGCCATCTTCATTTTATTCTCGAGTTAAGCATTTAACCGACGGAAAAGTACGTCCTAACTTAACCACAAATTAAACTCTGTGTTAAGACTAACTCTTATCGAGTAAACAAAATTATAGTGAAATCAGAAGTTTAAAACGTGGTTATCTAGACGTTCAGTCTTAACCTCCGTCGATGAAACCGGACTTCAGAACATTACCGCAATATTTTCAACATTTCCATTTTAACGTTTAGATACTTAATATTAGCAGTATGTTATTGACAGCATTCAAGTGGGACTCTCTCTACAAGTTAACATCAATTACATTAAAATTTAAACTCCAACAAGAGTTTTAAGTTGTGGCAATTATACTAGATTCTGAAACGAGCGCCGTGTATACATGTCGGGGGTCGGGAGAACAGAAGAGTGTCGTGAGGATATAGACGATTAATGCGCGCTTGGGCATGACAAACAGGGCCGCCAAATTAGCGACAATTAGATGCCGCTCTCCAGTCGTTAATTTCTCTCACCCCACCCGCACCCAGAAAAATAAAACAAGCGACACACGCCTTTTCCTCATTGCTCAACAACAAGGAAGTCAGATTTACAGAACTACCATATTTGTGGTTCAGGTCGTGGCGTGATTTTTAAGCTCTTCATCCAAGAAACAGGTCCGTAGTTAAACACATAGAAATTCGAAAGAATTTTCTTCATATGCTTCGCCAGGAAAACCTCAAATCATGTATTACATGGAAATTCATTTAAACTGCATCAATATAACACCGGAAAATTGTGTTTTTAATACATGAAACTAATGAACAACATATAGCCCTAGCAAACCTACACTTGGTGAAATAGGGTTCCTTTTTATAGGATAAAAATAATAATAATATGTAGCCAAAATTCCATTTAGGTGAGCAGTTCGTAGTTAGGATTTTAAATTATAGCTTTAGTTGATTACATTTTTCCTCAAAGTTTTTGCCTTAAAATTTTACAATTCTTTAAAAATTGATATGTTTGTTTAAAAAATATATTACTAAAAATTATAAGTTTGAAAATTTAAATATTAGAAAAAGAACTGACTCCTATACAGAAAATACGATTAGAAATTTTATTTCACACATTAGTGAAAAAAAAATTGGGAGAAAAAGATTTTGATTGTAGAAAAATAGGATGCTAATTGAAACTGAGAAAATAGGTGACTCAAGTTTGCAAGCACTGGCAGCTTGAAGCACACAGAGGTTTAGAAATACAGTAGTGTCAGGAGCACCTATACCGTGCGCTCATATAACATAAAATTTTGCGTAGTTATATTTTAGAGTATGCTTGATATTTTATTCTAAATTTAAAAATACAATTTTTTACCAAAATATCTAAATCAACACTTCTGACAACCCTTCAGTATCTTCCGATATTTGTAGTTTGAAAATAATTATTTAAATTTCTTTGTTTAACCCATTCATAGCTGAATTTCTATTTAACTTAGGCCTACATAAGCAATCATCAAGTGAAATCATCAATATACTCTAAGATTAGAATGGATGATGATAATTTTAATAGAAAAGCTAGTATCCAGGAATGACAATCATAACAAGAAGGTAAAAATCCACGTTTTACATAGCCTAAAAGAATAGTCTATTAGTCTTACATCCCAGTTTTTATACAATATAGGCTAAGTCTGTAGTAGTAAAAAAGTTAAGGAAGGGTCCCTGTTATTATAACTATATTGTTATTATATTATAACTATAAATTATAACTATACTGCTCAATTCAGACTAGAAACATTTTACTTGAATTTATTAAGAAATCAATTTTCGTATTGAATTTTATATGTACGACTTTTTTTCGATCGCACTTAGATTAAATGATTTTTTTAAATAAAAGAAAGTCGGACAGAAAGGTAAAGTTGTGGGAACTGGAAGAATAGTAATTGATGTGTCGGATACCGTAAGAGTGGTGATCAACTAGAAGGGGTTGTATTACAGAGAATTACAGTGAGCAGTAATTCACTTGCACCCTTTCTGAACCAGCTGTATTCATCAATGTACTATTTAAAAGGAGTGTGATTTATATTTTAAGTTTCAAATTGGTTTCCCGATCAATGCAGATTCTGTTCCCAGTGCCTCTGCAAAGTCGTTAATTGTTAGATCTCCCTCCTACGCCGTTGCACTATCGACTAAATGGAGATGATAAATGTGGCAACAGCGTGTACTCATATTTCACACCAGACACAAATCCTACCACATACTGGAATCTACAGCGGATTTCTTGAACTACAATGGATTTACTTGCATAAGAACATCACAGAGGATTTACCTCTGCCACGAGGGCTGACCACAAGCAGGGGTGTTTAAAACGCGGTCTCACTACACCACATACACCCGAGAAAATGGATTTGTGGCTGTATTAGTAGAGAATGGAGGAAAATATGAAATGTTTACTGTTGTATGTATTGCATTTTGAAAAAGTGCATTCTTGAGAGCTTATACAGGCTCACCCAAGCAGCCCAATATTCTTCAAACTGCACTGCATCAATAATCTTGATACATACGATGAACGAAGGTTATCAGTAGGCGGCGGATTTCTATGACCTAAAAAATAGGATATATGCATGCATTTATGACCTAAAAAAATTAAAATATGACCAATAAAATTTAAAATATGACTTTACCACTTACACAATGTGTTTATTTTTTTTGCACTCCTTAGCTAATTAGTGGTAAGCTTACTTACGAACGTTGTTGCCGTGGATCGTAAGTTGACATTCCCACACGCAATCTTGTTGCTAGGGGCGAAAAGCGTTTCCCGCCCGCAAACGCTTACGGCCCTTGGGCGGAAAGTGTTTGAGGGCTGTTATGAATATAACGACACACTTCATTATACAAGCCTTTATGGACAACGCCCCCTCATCACAAATATTCGGATGCCATAAACAATAACAATTGCGAATCACTTTCTGAAATACAACATCCATCTTCAATAGTGTATATACATAATATTTTCAGGTAATATCACAATTATTATAATTAAATTGATATAAATAATCATCGTGCAAAAAATAGCATGCAATACACGTGCCGTAAGCGCATTACGGATCTCGGAAAATTAAAAACACTCGGCGCGAGCGAGTGTTTTCAAACTTTTTCCTCGATCCGTAATCATGCCTTACGGCCCTTGTATCGCAAAATACTATTTAAGTTTCATTACAATTCATTTTATTAAAACATAATGTTAATTATTTAATATATCTGTAAATTCTCAAAAAGTATCATTATAATTCAAAATTTACAAAATATGATATGAAACTTCAAAATTTCTTTAATATGCATACAAATATTCCAAAAATATGACCTAAATATGTATATTCGTACTAAATATGCTACAATAGTTGAAAATTTCTTAAATATGTAGTTAAGTGCACAATAAAACCCGTTCCATTTTCACCAGGATGCTTGGAATCGGGTTTAAATTAGCCGGAAACTTGAAATAATGCAAAGGGGAAAAATATGACATATCAAAGAAATCCGCCGCCTAGTTATCAGTTATCACAACGTTAACTTAATATTAGTTATTTATGACGCAAGTTCTTAAACGGTAATTTTTTTTGATATCAGCGTGGAATTACGAAGCCTGGCGAAGAAATGCTCCTTAAATACAAGAATTAAACAAGAGTTTAAGGAACTATATATAGAAAAGGATTACACTCATAAATTTCCATAGATCGTAATATATAACATATAGTATAGAGTTCGCTGTGTTCAGTATGTATTCAGTATTCGTACACAGTATATCCACCCTCCGCACATATAGCGTGCTTTGTAGGCCTACATAATAGTGGTGCCAATATTTGTTTTGGAGATTAGGTTAAAAGATGGTGCCTATTCGTGTGCCCCTTTTCACGATTCGTGTTACTCCTGTCTATTCTGAAGTCTTTAGTGCCTAATATCCGGTCTAGTAATAACGGTAGTGGTTTAAATGTATAATTGATAGTTAAGAGTTTCTTTTCTAAAATCAAGCTGATTACGTAAAATAAAAAAATATGAGAGTAAACATAAATGTCTATCTGGAAAGAGTGTTAAGAAAAATGTCAGTAAATAAAAAATAAACTTGTATTTGTCAGTCAGTAAATAAATGTCAGTAAATAAAAAATAAACTTGTATTTGGATAGTAATCAAAGCATGAATAACAACTTGACTCTTGAAAGTAGGGGCTAAGAATAAGGTAAAAACGAATGTAGCATAATTACAGACATTGACTGACTAATTGCATAAATTCTATAGGATGGTAATTTCAAATAAGCACCTTGTTTTTTTCATTTAATTTTCTTTTTACATGCTCCTTTATAACTGATGTATTGTATTTTTTGCGTGTAGAGATCTGTTCCTCTTATTAGCCTATGTAATTTTTATATCGCGAGTTTTCTGTCTTTAGTATTAGTATGCTTTAGCTTTTGTTTAAATATTCTGTATGCATGGGTGTCCATTCTTGATTGCATTAACAAAGTTTTTATAATGCATAAACACTTGACGTTGCAAACTAGGATTACCTTTGGTGATCCGACGGCCGTTTCGCACTGCTGAGTTGGCAGTTTGGAAACCGCTGATGATGCACTAAAATAATGCGAAACGGCCGTCCGGACCACCAAAGGTAATCCTAGTTTGCAACGTCAAGTGTTTATGTGTTATAAAAACTTAAATATTCTGTATTAGTATTATAAGAATGTAGTGAGATAAGAGAACATTGCAATTGGATAACGTAGGCCTACCTGTTATTTTCTCAAGACAAATAAATAACAAAAGATTGATAGCAACCTATGAAATTATTGGAAACTAAGCAAAAATTCGTCTTCGAATTTCAGTCTAATTTAACATTCTGATTGTCATCCCTAGGTACCATTATAGAAAGTAGCCTAAAAAGTTTTGATATTAAAGAGAAAATGTAGAAGCATTTATGACAATCTTGCTTTAAGGATAAAGTAAACACACGTCTGCAAACAGCAATAAAAGCGAACAAAAGAGTTAAAAAAGAGGCAAGTGGTAACAATGGACATCCCTGATGTGAAAAGAAGGGATAGTCATAACTGTATATTATATATCTGACTGACACAATACATTAAGTCGTGTTATATCAGTTTTTTTGTGGCAGCCTGCCCTACCACCACTCAATTCCCGGCACGCTCTTCGTCTCCATGGCAACCATTTTCACGCACGCGTACTCAGGAGCCATTGTTACCTAGCGTTACTCAATTGCCTCTTTCAACTGTTAACTTTATCTCACAGTGTCGTGAATTGTTACAAGCTGCTCTTGTTGTGCCACAATAAATGACAATAAATGCCAGTGCATGAGTCTGTGAAGAGAAATTACTAGATATGACAAAAAAATTAAATCATAATGATGTCTGGGACGCGGAAATAAGATATATTAATATTAAATTATTATCATCATCATTATTATTTATTAATTGTTATAGATCTCGTCACAATGTATGAAATAAAATATAACAATTACAATATAACATAGGCCTAAGAGTGGTTCTAATTCATACAATTCACCTAAAATGGGTTAAAAATCAATCAGTGATGAACATTTTTTTTTATTCTTCAAATTAGCGACAATAGCATTATTTGTCCGAGATGGTAACCTCGCATCCTGGAGGTCTCAGTTTCAAATCCCGTGGCCTGCCAATTTGACATAGATTTTCTCATGGTTTCCCCAGTCGTATAGCCGATTTGGATATTACTTACACACCATGAATCATCCCCCCTATTTCATAATATATCATAACAATTTAAATTAATATCAGCTGAAATTTACTCCATAAAATACACCAACAATAGAAAATAATTGAAATTCATTAGTTCCAAGCCTAATGTATAGACCCAGATCCTGAACTCCTGACATAGCCTCCTTTTAAGTATGAACACAGCTGAAAGGGGGAAAAAAATAACACCGCGAGATAGCACGTTAAATGTATGTACAGAAATAGAGTTAAAAGAATACATGTTACAACTGAGTCTGATCTGTTCAAGAGCTCCGGCCCAACTAAAGCACTGACTGTAACAACTAAAATCATAATTCTGATGGTCATCTTTTGTAGCACAAGTATTGAATTTTTGTTCGAGGAATTACCCCAAAACGACAGACGATAATATAACAGGAAAGCAGACCGTTCTGACGTAGTGGCTAGGAATGGCATCTCTCAGATATCTAAGTTGGTATAATAGTGCCATTCCAATTTTTAACAACAGTTTCTTTCCAATAATTAACAATCATTTTTAATTTATACGCTCTGAAATCAGATAATAACGGACTACTACAAAGAGGCTAAAAAATTATTGCGATACACTGATAAACACAAACAGTCGGTGGATATTGGAACTATATGCAGCTATACACAACAGACTGGACAGTTAGCGTTGGATCATTGCAGCAAACAGTTGTGGTGCAGGATAAAGTGTAATATAATTATGTGCTAATGATGTTTTCTACCACACGATCTGTTTTACATAGGCCTAGTCAAGCTCACATATGGTTTGAAATATAATGAAGCATGTGTCTGATCTCGTACACAATAAACTTACATTACAATTTACTATTCAACTATCTGGCATTTTTCGATTTCATAAATTGCAATAGACTTTTGAAGCGGGCTGTACCCTTAGGTTGACGACTCATACACAGAGTGACTTCAGTGCCAATGTTAGAATGCAGATGTTGGCTGAGTCGAGCTGTAACATACATGCACAGACTAAGGGGTTTTTTTGGTTGGTTGGTATATGGTTATTTAACGACGGGGATGTACTTCAACTTAGGCCTGTGACCGTCGCCGGTGTGCCGGAATTTTGTCCTGCAGGAGTTCTTTTACATGCCATCAAATCTACTGACATGGACCAGTCACATTTATGCACACATAAATGCCACTGACCTGGACCGGAATCGAACCCGCAACCTTGGACACAGAAAGCCAGCGTGATACCTCATGCGTATCTTTAAGAAAGTTTCACAGCTAAGAAATAGCTCTTAAGGTCATAAAAGATAGTTAGTTATTATCCATTTTCCTTGATGCTAGTGTCAGCAGGTATATAGTCCAAGAAGTACCCGAGGTTTAACAAAAAGAGTGGTGTCCGATTGAGGCATGTCTTTCTTTAAACTGAATTATGTGTCAAGTAAATTTTTTTTTTGTTTTTTGTTTTTTACTAAAATTTGAACAAATAAATTGTTATGTATTAATATTGAAAAAACCTCGTACCTTTGTATTGTAAAAAGAACATGTTCTAACCTTTTATACATGTATTCTGTCATACTTCTCTAAATTTTGTATTGTTTTAAGTAATTATTTAGTATAAGTTTTTCTCATATATAGAACTGAACCACCCCCGAACACAAGCTCTGCTTCTTCGGGTGGTGTATCAACTTTTTATGTATATTTTTCGTGTAATTTGAAACAATAAATTGTAATTATAATTGTAAATTTAGGTCACATTATGTTATTTGACAGTTTTACAGATCCAGGAATTAGAGTAGAACGGGGAACAGCAATATTAATAGATGTTTTTAGTCTTATTTTCGTCCTTTTATTCCAGTATTCTGGAACAATAACTGAAAGTGGTAATTATTTTTTGTGTCAAAACCTAATATTAACAAATTTAACAACCAAAAATGCGGCAACTTGGCAACAGGTTCTGAGAACTGCGGCAATTTTAATCGGATGGAGCCGAATCTATGCGACCCAGCATAACGACACCACTGCACTGGATACAAGGAGACAAGAAGACAAGTAAAATTCCAATTTTCTCTTGTAGGACTGTGCTGAGTTCGTATTATTTTCTAAAGTACTTTTTTAAATAGTTTTCTGAAAGCGATGAACAAGATGCACATGATTGCTTGTGTGGCGTACATTTTTAAAAATCAAAACAAAATAAAAGGTACTTGGTCCATAAATTGTTTAAAAAGAGAAGAGGAAAGTTTTACAAAATTTGAAAATGGCTAGGAGGTGACCAGAAAAATTTATGAAACAAGTTCGAATGAGTTACTTCCAAGTTTGATAATTTGCTTCAACATTTGAGATAGTCACAAAAAGGGAAAAATGGAGGAAATGATAAGTACAGAAAAGAAATAAAAAAAATTAAGACAAGAAATGCAGTTCAAATTTATAACCATATATTAATTTCGTATATTTCTATCCATATGAACTTCATAATATTATGTTATTCTTCCTCAATTTTATAAAAAAAAAATGTAATATATAAACCTCTTAAGCAAACTTGTTGGTTTATATAAGGTTTGGAAGAAAATAATGTGTTGTGAAACATTCGTGTAACTTCATCTGTCCGTAATATAGGCAAATCCAGCCTAGAGTAAACGCTGTAGACCTATTGAAGTTGTGAGCATTCAGTTCTCTTGGGCTCATTCAAAGCCGCATGCGAGACAAGGCTTAAATCCTTAATTGATAATAATTACTCGTCAGGGGAATGATTCCAATAAAAGTTATAATAAATAATACATCATATATTGTAACATACACAATAAAATTCTAGTACAAAATTTACACAAATTCTTTAAAACCGTTTCAAGGAAATCGCGAAAAATGAAATTAACTTCGTGTAAACTGGTTGTAAAAACTAAGAGAAAGTCGTTACCACACTATGTCTCGCATCCCCGAAGGATACACAATCCAAATAAATATGACGTAATGAACTTATATATAACTTTCTTTACCCTAAGCATGGCAATACAACTTTTTCACGTCATATTATGAAATATATAAGAGGCAAGGAGTACATATTGAGTCAACCTCAGCCTCTATTATTCGCCACGTTAGACTGAACCCCAGTTTCTACAAACGTGACTAGTTTATAACTACCCTTCAGAAAACTTTTGAGAAAAAATGTTTAGATTGTCAATTTTAACTTTTAGTATAATCATTTGGTGTACAAAATCTAAGCAAAATTGTTGGAGTTGTTTTTGAAAAAATCGGCGAAAAATGACATTTCCTGCATGAAAAGTTAGAGAGTATATAATAACTTGTTATATATGATTTTTTGTTCTCGAACTATGCTGATCACAAACACATACGCACACGTACACAAAAATACAACACACATACACATAACATTTCTGAACAACGTTTTTGTATTTAGGTATTTCACCACGTGTAAGTTGAAAATGTGACATCGTATTTCGGGGTCGAACAACACATTACTTCCTCTATCTATAGTAGGCTACCTATAGCTACCTAGAGCCTATAGTAGGCTATAGTAGGTTAAGTTTTCACAACTTACAGCAAATATTACATTATAATTATGATGAAAGAATAGCTTATCTGATTAAAAAGTCTTACTTAAATAAAATAAATCTGATTAGATTATTATATAAGCAAATCGATTGATTTTAAAATATCTGTATTTTATCAGTCGCGACTGAAATGATTTGAAATTCGGTTGCATAGTTTCTGAGATTTGAGTACTAACATACATTCATGATTAGTTATTTATAATAATTATAGAGTAACACATTTTTTATGTTTATTAATCTCTATTTTTATTTATTATTCTACAAATATTACAAAGTTGAAAACTTATTATTAAAAAATTACAAAGTTATTATTAAGCAAATATCTATTACAAAAAAGAAGAAAAAACACATTAAAAAGTTACAGTTTCTAGTACAAAATAAGAGGCCTAAATACAATCCTTAGAAACACACCCGAATGAGCAAGACTGCTCGTGCTCGGGTGCAGATTCAAAGATATGAGAGTGAAAATGTGGAGAGACGAAAGCCAAAGTGAAAAGAAGACAAAGTGTGATATAACTTATCAAAAAGAAGAAAAAATAACAGAATTTTAAAAATAAAGACCTAAAAGAAATCAAATCTTAGAGACAGATAACATTGAAAATTACAGATAATTTTTTTTATATACCTATGAAATTTAGAGCGGGGTATGCTGAGAGTTCAGGGTACATTCTGATCATATAGTTATAAAAGCAAGGACTAAAATGAATGCCATGTATTAATCCTGCCGATGTGAGACATGTGGGTTATATTAGAGGTAGATTGGTTTTTCGTCTAGTCCTGTATATATAATCACCTGATGTGACTTATGTGAATACATTCACTTCCTTTGCTGTTTGTAAGTAATACGTATGTGGAACCACAAGCACTCTTTAAAAGTCTTATTTTAGGTGTTGGTGTTTTATATAAGAAGGAGCAAAAGTTCTCAGCATCGGAAGTCTTTACGAAGTTTCTTGCTAGGGAGCTCTTGTTTACAGATGATTGGGAGCACGTCTATAGGAAGAAGCTGGAGAGCTGGACCAGATTCCTCTTCACAGCCTTGTTTTGAAGAAAAGAAGAAGAAGAACAAGTATCTCTCTGAATGAGACATCTTGCAACTCTCAGGCATCTTCTTTTCAATAAGTAGACACAGCTGTGTGATTCCAGATATCTCTCCACTTACATCACCTCCCTACCTTACATCTGGCAATTCATGCAGTTTTGCCAACGTTTACTGTTTACTTTAATTCTCTCTTATTTTCCGCTGTCTAATTACAATGAAACACATCGACTGAAAAGCATTATGTTTATCTACCTCTGTTTAACTACCTCTGAACTGAATCATTTTTAAACATTTTTTTTTAACAGTGGTTAAATTATTTACCGTGTGAGTTGTCTGAACCAGCCGGTTATTAAACAGAAAAAAAAATGAAATAGACTATTACAAAACATTTAACTTCAAGTAGGTATTTTGTAGTCTCCTAAGAATTTCCGAGAATCAAGTAATTCCGGATCACTATTACAAGAGTCCGTTTATTTTTACTATTCCACTCATACGCCTCGTGTTTGATATTGACCAATAAGGTTTAGCAATTCCTCGTATATAGACCAGTCAAGGCTGTTTATCTTAAAACATTCTTGTAGGAATCGCGAGGATGCCGTTTTATCAGGGTAAAATCATCTGCTCGTTACTGAACACGAAAGCATCAGTGTGCAGTGATTAATACGTCACATGCTGCCATTAACAGCACGTAAACAGATTATTTTATACAACATAACTTGTTTGAAAGTTGAAATAATATAAAATAATGTGCATTTCTTAAAAACACAATTTCGATTCGGTGCAAGCCAATTACTGTACTTTTATTCTGTTCTGCTTACCTGAATGAAGTTAACTATGTCTTATACGCACCATTGGTAGCCCTGATTACAACATGGTAACTCAAATCGATTCATGGATGGTTGATTCATAGAATGCCGTGATCTTGGAGGTGTTAGGTTTGTTTTTATACAACAAAGCACGATGGTAATTATTATTATTAGGATAATCTGTTACCTTTTTATTCATGGAATAGTCTTAATAAATCCAACTCGAATTGACGAATTTTCACGAACTGGCTTGCACCGATAAACTCGTCAATTGTCGTGGGATTACCTATGACAAATAATTCTATAGAAGTCGTTTCAGTTACTTAAAGTAAAAAATATACTAAGTGTATGGCATTTCTTTATAAAACCGACTGTGTATTAATGATATCCACAACTCGGTTCTGCCTGCTCGTCACTAATTAAGAGATTCTAGGTTATGCAGAGCTCCCTGGTATGTCCGGAATAGCACTCTGCTTGATGACTTGTGTATCTCGGAGGTAACTGACATCGTCAGAATGAGCTACATCAGGCTACGTAATCCGCTCTTAATCCCAGAGTTCTCCGTATGACAAAGACTGCAGCTAATCCTCCACTAACCCTACAGCACGGATGGCTATATAGATAATGTAACTAGTTAAGACTATATAACAAATCTCAATTTATATATTTCGCGTTTATATTTTTCAGTTCTTTAAATACTGTACTAAACATGAGTTATGGTATAAATATTTACTCTTCAGAGTGGTATCATTCGCAGTAGATCACCCATAATTCAGGATATTTGGGTATTAGAATTATAAAGACAATCAAGGAAATATGATTGGATCAAATCTTAGATACGTGGATAACATTGCTGGAAAAATAAAGATCTCAGAACTGTTCTACTTCAAAAATAGTAATGGGGAAGCATTTTCTTGCTAAATACACCCTTTTACGGTATTTTCGATGAATGTATGGTAAATTTTGTAAATGTGAATATAATGTCATAGTATTTATAGTAAATTGGAAATGAAAACGCTCCATAATAATAATAATAATAAGTACATATACCGACCGGTTCATAGCCTTCTAGAGGAAGTTTTATAGGATCCTTGTGGGAGTTCTACTCCTCAATAGCATACTTGCGATTAGAACTAACGTTCCGTGGGATTAAACCCGTTCAAGAAAAGCATTTTTTCGAATGAAAAGCCAAGTATAGTGCTCGCCGCTTATTGTGATTACTTCGGGATGCAGCTAATCTGATAATATTAACCGATTGATAACAGTAGTCGAAAGAATTATTTGAAGGTTATTTATTCATATACTGTATTACGCCTTTTACTTTCTCGCATGTACGTAATATAGAGAAAGTATTATGATCATGACAAAAAGATCGAATTCGAGATAACACCGGGAATACATGATCCAGAATGTCTAGAAACCGATAAAAGTGTTTTTGGAATGACGTCTGTCCGTCAATCCGTCTGTCTGTGGACAAGCACAGCGGGTAAATGGTTCATTGTATTTACTTCATTTTTTATTATTGACTTTTTCGAAATGATATCGAACGGCCCAGAATTTGGTGTTTATAATTGAAATATTAAGGTGACTTTCCATGAAAATTCTTTTAAAAATTTTGATTTTTTTAAAAATTGGCTCTAACGATTTTAATAGAAATGGAACTTTAAACTCTTATCTATGACTAATAAAATGGCTATATCCGTTTTTCTAAAAATATTTAAGTTTTTCTGGTGTAAGTTCTTTGCTCAAATAGTTTTTTCGTCATGGGCGGTAATAAATTTTGTCAAATACAGATTTACTTAGGCAAGGAAAATTTATTTACAGATGTGTACACCCACTCAAAATATCTATTCTCCGTCTTTGATTATTATTATTATTATTATTATTATTATTATTATTATTATTATTAATATTAATATTAATATTATTATTATTATTATTATTATTGCTATTATTATTATTATACGGTAAAAGCATTGTACATTAAGATCGGCGCTGATGCCTTCCGTTCTAAATACCTGTTAGTGTTATACAAAATGTATTTAAAATCATCGTTATAATTTACTTCTTTGTGCGAACTTTTAACATGTATATGCGAGAAAGTTTGTGCAACATATTTTGTGCCATTTATTATGTAATGGGAAGAAACAATTTTTTCCTGAATATTAGAATTATGGCACGATCAATAATCCCCGCATAAATCACCTCATAAAATCAATATAGGATCTTTAAAATGGGATGGTTAAAAGGACTACTTCGTAACTACTATTTTTTTTAACCATCGACACTAGTGATTTTACTTGGAGTACTGAAGTAAGGACTTCAATATAGTCAGAATATTGTAAATAAAAATATAATGGTTTCTTTAAATAATACTGGAATTTATAGAGTAAAAATTAAAGTGAGTAAGTATAAGGCAATAACTCTCTCTAGTAAATTTATGTTTTTCTTTTCGTGAAAACATTCACCGTTTCACGTGTAACTCGTTTCGTAATGTGGACGTCTACTAATAATTAAGTAGATATGAGACATCCTCTAGCTTATTAAGAAAAAGAGCTGTGCAAACAATCTTAAATAAGAAAATAACTTTGTCTCAAACAATGACAAATTTAACAACACGCATTCACTATAAATATAAAATATGGTAGATTGGTAGAGCAATGAGCTTGAACAAAGTTGACAGAAGTTTACATGCAATAAAAATTTTCGAAGTGGAAGAAAAACAAATATTGACAAGTTTGTGAGGTTGCAGTCTTGATTTAAATTGTTTTTCCTGGAATTGAAGGTGTTCTCTCAACCCTTCGAGTTAGCAAGTCACACACGCTGAAAGGTTTCCTCCCCGTATCTCTTCTCTTTCCCCTTGTTTTCCAAACTCAAGGCAGAAAAAATAAAAAGTAAAAGAATCTCCCTGGAATGCAGCATTCATCGATTCCTTTCTGTACTCTTAAATTTGAGCCTTGGGATAGGATCTTTAAATTTATTACGAAGTTCTCATTATTCTAAGCATTTTTTGCCAGGAATATGGTATAGTATAGTACTTAGCATCTTATCATAACATACTGGTTTGTAATTTTCTATGCTTAGAATGGATAGGATAGCACAGTTATCCTCCGTAATTCAATGTTATAAAAGTTACTTATAAGTATCCTATAATGCCTGTGCCTTCATGCACCCATGATGAAGTTTTTCTGTTGGTATCTAGATAGCAAGCTGGATAATGTCTGATGCAACAGATTATACTATAAGTCAATCATCATGGGATCCTTAACTATTTATCTTCATAAGGAATTAATGATAACTACAAGCTACGAGAAAGGGTTTTACCAACTATGTCGTTCTGTGTAACCAATTAAATATTCAAGAGGGCACTGATTAAAAGTGAATCCAAATATACTTTGTTCAGAGAAAGGGTGTGGTGTGATATACCTGTGTGGTTTCGTATTCATATGTCTACGTATGTCAGTCTGTAGGCCTACGTCCATGGTCGATATAAATTAATTTAAACCCCTAAAAATGTAATAATTTTTAAGAAATGTATACTAGAGTTAGGGTAAGAGGCAGGAGACTTATCCTTATATTTACTGTTATTTTTCTCGATTTTCTGGAAAACTTCTCTGATGATTTACGCTTAATTTTTGCTAGTTTACAATACTTGCTTGTTTTAAGATTTTCCACATTTATTTTAAATATTCGTCCATAGAAAATATTGAAGGGTAGTTATAAGCTAGTTATAGATCCCGCACGAAATCTGTGCCGATTGCCTAAATCATTGCATTACGTTGTCGTGGGGACTGTAGCGTCGATTGGCCTACTACCTATCCCTCTCGCAGAACAATACCTCCCTTTCTATTTGTAAAGGCCAAGCTACCTCTCTCTCTCGCACAATAGCATGTCTCTCTCTAGAGAGTAACGGTCTCATCGGCACAGATTTCGTGCGAGATCTTTACCTCGATCAAAACTCTCAAGGCTTAAATCTACTTCGAAACCAAGGGCCTAGCAAAATACGCGGTCACTTATTTCATGCCAGGATGTGACTAGATAAAATCTAATATCCACGCTTAGTGTAGAGAAATAATCACCGGTACTTTTATTTCGTTAAAAAATAGCTAAACTATTAAAATTATTTAAATGAACATAATGGTTATTGCATATGATTCATAAAGTTTATACTAGACTATACTATAGATAGTGAGAGTCGAGAGATTTTTATATTTTGGATATCTACCTCCAGTGCCCATAATATGAATTTTAACACAAAAGAGTTGTCCAAGTTGAAGCGCGATCGGATATTCATTTATTTGGAAGCGATTTGGCTTCGCACGACTCGAGCACTGGTGTCGTTATTAATGTAAGATAATGGTGCGTAAAATATTTATAGCAGTTGAAAACTCTGTAAAGCGCAAGCTCCAGCTTTATGTACCATAAGCAAAGCTCTGCTAAAGGCATCTGTGACTGATGAGGTGCTCGTTGGAGAAAGAGCTTATTGGCAACATCCGCAATGAAGTATGAGAACACCGCATATGCAGTTAATACTTAAACTGAAATATGTTTAATTATGAGAAGGATAATACAAAATAGATATACCTATAAAGAGTACTGTACAATATATACTGTCTCTACTCTCTCTCTCTCTCTCTCTCTCTCTCTCTCTCTCTCTCTCTCATCCTATGCCCCCATGTTGGGGCGAAGGGAGGTTTCTGTTTACCGGTGTGAATTTTGTTACGCTTATTTTCCTAGAGAGGGCAGAGGGACAGTTGGTAAGCCCATCACCCCTTAACCCCCCTCCGGAAACAAAGGTAACTTATTACTTGGACGTAATAAGTTTTTTTTCAGATATTTTGTCCAGAGGCTCTAATTTAGGCTTGGAGTTATTTTACCTGCCGTAAATCTACGACACGGGCCCCCCAGCTTAAAGTCCCTCCGTGCCCCGGCCGGGTTTGAGAACCCGCGACCTTCGGATCTATAGGCGGGCACGCTACCTCTAGACCACCGCAGCCGACACTGTTCCTTCTAAATATGAAAAATTAATCATAAATAGTTAAATTCTTAGGTTTCTTTTTCTATATATGAATTACTAATGCTATTAGGCTGCTTTGCCGCAAATGGTCATATCAACTTCTTATAAATCTGGATTCCTCATACAGTTGGTTTGTATCGAAATACTTTCCAGTGGACAGTTTATTGAACATTCTTTGTACTCTGCACAATATACTCTAACCACGGTACTCAAGATACGGCATTTAATTCTTTCAGTTATTTTCATTCTTTATTCTATCTAATCAAGTATAAATCATATCGACGTAGTTTTCGCCTAGAAAAAGGGACAATAACAATATAAATAAGATGATAACTACTACACACGGTACATTATTTAATATAATAAATCGAGAGTTGTCACGCTGCTAAAATGACATGTAAACCCAACAAGAGTGATATGGCTTTGCCATACTTCATCATTGGTTAACAGGGGCTCCAAAGGACACATTTTATTTCAAGTATCAGAAGAAGAGAAACATATTGACTTCATGGAACAATTACCAAGTGAGGTGGCCAAGGCAATGTCGTCACAAACTACCGTAAAATCCTGCAAGTCGTGGGTTCAAATCCCTTACAGTCAATGTCAATGGAGTTTCCCAGGCTTTTCAGCACTCGTAAAAGAGACTGCTGTGTTGAGATTAATTTACTCTTGATTTGAAAGTAGATGTGTATGCCCGAATGACCTATCCAATAACAATAAACATAAATATGAATAAACAAACAAATAAAACAACCTAGTACTTATTGGTTAGCTTTTGTGCATGATACAAATAACTGGTAATTTGTTTATGTTTCGTCAAAGGTCCTGTTAAATGTGTCCTATAATCCCTTGCTTATAAATCAAAGATACATACACAAATGTACTTATAAATGAATGAATAAATAAATAAATAATTTCTTGCTCATAAATCGAAGATTCATAAATAAAGGAATGTGTTTATAAATGAATCAATAAATAAATAAATAAGTAGACAGTCTGCCACCCATTGGAGTAAGCCTAGATCTTTTTGAAATTTCTATAAGTAATGGGATGGTATGATGAATAGCAGTTATGTTTTATTTAGACGTTGATGCTGCCTCGGATTTCATCTGTTATATGATTGACAGCTTGTGAAATACTGTTTTCCAAGTTCTCCACATGTTTGCGGTACCCTGACACTCTCTCCGGTACCATCCATCATATCTTCACCCTCACTTGTTATTAGTTCCGAAACTCACCGCTACTTGTGGCGCTCCAACTCATTTGTTTTAACCCCCACAGTATTGACCTAGTATCCGCCTCAGTAACCCTGCAGCGAATATCTGATATCAAACTATACATCAGCATCAGTCGTTAAAAATATTATACACCTACATGATTTATTAGAAGATTGGAATGTTGGAATATTCTTAATTTGTTGTATAATAGCAGAAAATTTATATTCAGTGGTAGATGGTAGGGATAAGAGTAGGTGGTAGAAAAATATCGTGTGGTGAGTATGCGGACTCCAATATCACTAATGTAAATTTCGACCGTAGTTCTGAATAATTGTCATGAAGATTCTGAATGAATGTTGTTTCACACGTCCCTCCCACGGAAAAAAACAATAGTTATCTAAGTTTCCAAATATTATTTCTCGAAAAACAATCTTATAATATTTTGCTGGAGATATTTAAAACTTTATTTTAACTATCCTAAAATACAGCAACTAAAACTGTGACAAGTTAAAGGTAAGAAATTAAGTAGCTGAACTGACATTACTTGTAACACTAAAAAAATTGGGTCACATTAAATGCGCACACGGTCAGCGGTTTACTTTAAAAAAATGCTTTAGTTAAGCACATGTTACATATCTGGGAACCACTGAAATGCGCACAGAGCAAATTACATTTTTAATATCGATCAGAGAAACGCTCGTCGAAAAATTTGATATTAATATTGCTCAAAGTGAAACCTAAAACAAAAAATTATATTAATATTACTAAGAATAACACCATATCGTGCAAATTGAAAAGAACATTTAAGTAAACAGTCCAATACAAATATAGCAAAAAAAAAACACTCAATTATACACCAAGAGGAAAGAGGGACCCTGGTCGCCCGAAAACAAGATGGGCACGGCAAACTTTCGAGGCCGGAACAGGCGATATTGATGCCTAATCCCTGTATGTAGATGATGATGAAGATGAGAATAACACCTATTAAAACGTACCTTAATTTTTGCGCAACGTTTTAAACAATAAAATCTACTTAATAAACCTCTACATATTTATTTCTCAAAATAAGACACGATCTTGTTCAGACTAAATAGATCTCTAGATTTTTTCTTATTTATTCATAGAGCTTTACGTGTCAACTTGAAACTTTTGAAGTGCATATATAATTAAAAATATATTTGAATGTGTAGCAATGAACATCTTAGTAAAATGGAAAGAGTCGCAGGAATCTTTGTTCTATCTGACGATGTTGTTGTTTATACGCAGTTAAAGCAGCTCCCACACAGACTACGTGCGTAATTCAAGGGTCAGTGGATGGTCATCATCAGGGCCCGGATTCTGATGACCTAAAATTGTTTGAAAAATGACCTGTAAAATGACCCTACAATTTAAAGAAAATGACTTAATAATTATAAAAAATGACCTAAAAACTGACATTTTATTTATAAAAAATTATTATTGTACACACAAAGTTATAGACTAGTTTGTACATAATTGTAAAATCTGTAAATAACTGTAATGTTTGAATGTTCTTTTCTCACGGAAATTTATACTGGCACTGAGGCACTGGTGAGTCAAAATTCGGCACATCCTTTTGTGGTCTGCCGGATTATATTGTTGTTTAATTGAGGGTAAACAGTAGTTTCCAAGCAGGTGTCAGACTCTGGTGCCAAGTAAATCTGATATCAATAGTAATATAATACAACATTTTGGCGTTTCTTTGATTCTCATTTCCGACTGAGACATGACAACACTTCAACGCTGAATTTTTCCTTCTTGCATTAAACAAACAACACTTCAAAGACAGCACCGCTAGCGACGAAAAAAAGTTAATACACTCAATGTAAATACATAAAAATGACTAAATAAGGACGCAAATGACACGAAAATGACAAAATAATGACCTAAAATTGAAATAAATGCCCTAAAAAATATAAAGTTGCATAAAATGACAAAGAATGACCTAATAAAAATGCATTTCTGTAATATAGAGGCCATGATTAGGATTTATCTACAAGTTGGCAATGTCTATGCAGCATTAATAAAAAGATGACTTGTCATTAAAATCCGGGCTCTGGTCATCATCATCATTTCCCCCGAGCGCTGTGCACATTTAGCTATGCCTCCAATAACTGTAGTCAATTTAATAATTATATTGGCACTACAAATAAACGATAGTATACTTTATTTCACCTTTTGTGACTGTACAGAATAAGAGTTCCATACTGCTATCCTCTTATGCATTAAATTAATTATCTGCAATGGAACAAATAACTGTGACAAGCTTAAAAGAAGTGAATCTTTCAAATAAACCTCCTCCTGAATAAGATCAGTAGATTTTTCTGAGGGAATAAGCAGTCAAACATAGGTAGGTTGTGGGATACCTTTCCCCTCAGGTGGTGCTAGTATGCTGGATAGCGTGCAGTGCGGAAATAATATCAGGGAGAGAAGACTCATATTTTTATACCGGATGTCATTTTACGCAACTTCTATTGTCTATTTCATCTCTATAAATCTATTTCGTTCTATAACGACGACTAGGAAGAGTAACAAGAAAGAGGACAAAAGTAAAGCAGCGAAAAAAAAAAAACTAAATCACAACAAGTCACAAACACCGAAGAGTGTCTTTGTCACTATCGAGGTCTATAATAACAATAACACAGAAAGAATGCGCACAAGTATTTTGTTTACATTGCACTTCTACAGTAAGGCAGAAATATTATCACTAGATCTGCGCAATAACATGTCACACTATTACGTATCATATTGTAAATTTCCACTCTGTTGATGTTACTAATGCAATTGTATTTTTTTTAGTAGAATGTTGATAGGCTACCGTGGCTGGTGTTGGCGTATAGAAAGGATATAGATAGAGGCCTATATACAGATATCTTGTGAGGACTGTAATGTGTAATGAGGAAGTATGCACAACTAATCATCTGGCAACACGTATCGCAGACATGAGTATGTTATGATTGTCGTTCGTACTCATTTGTTCGGATTTTTTCAGCAGAAAGGTTGATTCCGCTGTTAGGGGTGAAATGAAGAAATAATAAGAGAACCAATACTTATTTTTAGTACACTCTTTAAAACAGCTGCTTCTCAGTCTGTTAACACGCCGTAAAGTAGCACTTTAACGTCCTAGGCCGCTAAAGTAGTTTTATCGGCCTAGACCGCTAAAGTTGCCATGGTGACCTTTAGCTGACGTAGTTCCAACTATGATACCAAGATGTCTGTACGGTGTCTTCCAGTGAAGATTATTTTTATATGCATTTTAAGTGTATGGTTTAATGTTATTAAGAAGGATCGTAAATCTTGTCATTCAGATATTTTGTAATTCAAGAAATAATTTGATAAATAGCTGCTTAGAGGTGGATGTGAACTCGCCTTCTATTTATATCTATGCTGTGACTACGACCACTTGAAGTCGCACCACGGCTTGTGAATAACATGTTCAGACGCGCCTGTTAACTTCTTTTAACGGGCATCATAACTTTTATTATGGAAAATATAATAAAAATGACGTGTAATTTCAAATTAAGTAAATGAATTTAGTTTACTGAATCAAAATTATCTTAACGATGTTTTTAAAATATTAAAAAAAAACCATAGCAAGTCAAGTTTATAAACATGCACTATTGCTACAAGCGCCATTTCTATTTGCTCTGTTTACGCAGGGTCGTTTAAAAAGAGTAAAAAAACTGAACTCATTAGCAGTAAAATTAGAGAACTTTTACTAAAAACTTCAGCGGATTCATCCAGCATTTCAGACTAGGCTACGCTTCGTCCGAAATACTAGATTCCGCTAAAGTCTTGCTTTACGTACTTTATACATAAATAACAATTACTGATCTGAAAGGGTTAGGTACAGTACATGAGATTTATTGATTAAAATGAGAGAAATATATAATTTCCGGTAATTTAAATAATAGTGACGAAAATTATGACCACAAGGATTGTAGATTGACAAAAACATTAAGCTAGAAACAGAGAAATGTGTAATTTAAAATAAATTATACCAACTTTAAATGATTGATTATGCGTAAGAAAGGAAGGACATTTTGAAAACTGCACAATTATAAATGGTAAAATATTGTCATTTAGCTCTGTGAATACACCGTAGCTATCTTAACAAGGGAAAAATAAATTTGACACACTGTGTTCTGTAGGTATCCTGATTAGCTCACTCAGATTTTTTCTTCATCTTCATTGGGTGTCGGTTGTCTAAAATAAGAGCTTGCGGATATATTCCTAAAAAATGTCCAATTACATAACCATGTACCAGTTATCAAGTCTTCTTCAAAATTATTTCTTCTCAATACTCTACTCTTAGGGATAATCTTTTGAAGGCGGTTTAATCTTATGATTTTTTTTTATCTAAACGCATAATAAACCTGGTCACTTATCTGCAATATTATTACGGGAGACTTCGTTAATTTGCCTTAAATTTTATTTCCAACTGATCAGAGTTCATTTTTAATGTTTGAAGGGGCTCTTTATCACACACGACACGGATCTTTTATACGCTGCCACAGAGTGAATGTATTAGGAACTTTTAACAAATGTTGTTCGAATCAATAGTAGTAAGTTAGCGGAGTAACCAGTCAGCGAGTTTAATTAAAATTACCGTTGTAAAGAAAGTTTTTTCAGCGTCGCATTTTAAAGCTAAGGTTCCACGTATAAGATAAATGCAACAATTTATGGTAATGATGCCAATTAGCAATGAATTAGGGCTTACAACAGGTGTTATCTTTATTAAGGGCGTTATCCATAATGCGGGTTTTCTTTGTCAAATTGTAAATATTTTTCCAATCATGGACATGGATGTGGTTCCACTCACTACCGCAAAATAACAAGTTAAAATGTGAACTAGCCAAAATGAAACATGTTTCATTGGTTCGCTAAGAGAAGACTTTTAAAAATTAAATATGGTGTATGGTGTATGGTGTCAGGATATGACAGCGAAACGGAACAAGCCAGAAAGCTTACAAGAAAAGAAAGTCATCTACAGTTTCGCTTTTGCTTCTGATAATATAATACACCGAATTTGAATAGGTCTTCTTTGCAAAATTCTAGTCTTACAAGGCAAATGGGGTCTATAGCCAAATTACCCTAGTGAACTGCCAAATTACCCAAATACGTTCTGTATTTTCAGTTACGCACTAATTAATATCGTTATTGTATTTTTGGTTTGAAGTTTGGTTAAAACTGTAAATTTGATTATATTTAACATTTTACTGTTACATTTGTTATTCGTTGAGGGTTAAGTTTATTCTTACTTTAATCTTCTCCGCCTTATCTCTCTCTCTCTCTCTCTCTCTCTCTCTCTCTCTCTCTATATATATATATATATATATATATATATATATATATATATATATATATATATATCCTGAATACCCACAATACACAAGAGTTTTAAGATTTTATTTATATGACTGCACTTAAATCTGAAAACTTTTTTTTATATTTTTAATATTTTTAATTTATGACGAGTATTTTGTACGATTTTTAGACATTATACCATATAGATTTTAATATTAATTTTAGGTTATGACGTAAACATATGAATATCTGTAGGTCTAGCATACAGATTTAGACTACTATGTAAGGGTATCTTATGATATATATTTTGAAGGTTTAAGGCAGAAAACTTTCTTTCTTTTTTCTTCCTTTCTTTCTTTCTTTCTTTCTTTCTTTCTTTCTTTCTTTCTTTCTTTCTTCCTTTCCTTCTTTCTTTCTTTCTTTCTTTCTTTCTTTCTTTCTTTCTTTCCCTTAGTTTTACCTCTCCCTTTAGGGACATTTAAGCGACCCACGCCGACCGGGCCTTATAAGGCCGCAACTTGTTGAGAGAGGAATTATCTATGAATCACATACATACTTTTTGACCAGGCAAGGACATGGAGAGCCTCCTCGGAAGAATGATCAGTCCAATGCCTAGGCCACCGCCGAGACAACACGAACACATTGGACGAGATACACCATTCACACACACACATTCACTTTGGACAAGATGAGGATGGGATGAAGATGATAATGACAACCAGATGATATCCGTTGACCACAAGGGCCTAAAGTTACCCGACATTTGTCTCACAGGTTTGGAAAAACCCCGAAAAAAACCCACCTAGGTAAGTTGTCCTGACCAGGATTTGATCCCGGGTCCGCTGCGCGAGAGAAGCGAACGCATTCCTTTCGCCACAGCGTGGAAAGGCAAAGAACATTAATGTAAACATTTTATTTTACATTACATTGTGGTATTATTTACTGCAAGAAAGGCATACATATCAAAAATTCCTTCCAAGTTACTCAAGTCTCTCTGCATTTTCAATTTGGAGCTAAAACTTTATTAGTTGGAAATTCCCCCATTCTTAACACATGGATTATTTTAATCGACATGCTTAAGAAAATCAAATGTAAGAATTAAATCATCCTTGTCTATGAGTCTATGAATAAAAGTTCTAATTAAGTTTAACTTGGTTACAAAGTAGACACTAGAATTGATTCATAGGATGTCTTTTTCTTGAGTATGGCGATTAAATAAGTTAGATTAATTTAATCGCTGAGCTGCTCGGGACTCGAAACCACTATTCAGATAATATGCTGCGGGAATGCGCCATTATACTTGTCGGTTAGGGGGTTCCCCTCAATCTCGCTTGGAGCCGTGCCACAATTGTTTTCCGATACACGGTTATCATCCACAGACGCCAGCAATCGATCCATTATCTAAGCATCGAGCCGGGCCGAGAAAATTGCCTTCAATTGAACGGAGATATATGATTTATCGCTAGTCAGGTGTACCATCTAAACTGCACTCGATTTATGCGTTCGATTATATCGACATAACCTCCTGCTATACTATTGTGCTGTTTTCAATTGTTTTCTCTGTGCTGAGGGTAGCCATGGTTTCGAATGGGACAGCCACGCTGTATTCAACGTTCCGATAAATAGAATGCATTTACTTCCATTTCGTGATTACATTCTTTCCAAGAGAACTTGGGAAACAAGGTTCGTTATATTGTGAACGAGAGACGGTTGGTGAACTGGAAATAGTTGTGCCAGACAATGCTTGAATATATTTTCTCAAATTATTGCAATACTGCTTGTTCCCCGCATTAGGTGCAGATATTTAAATAACAGAAAAGAGTATCTGTAGTCTTCAAGGTGTTCAGCATAATTGTGACTTCAGCTTATCCATATTTCTGATGTGATAATCATGTGTTGCATTATTTAGTAAAGCATGTTAATATTATCCTTAACGTAAGTCAGATATTCAATTATATAATAATGAAATTATCGTAGATATATAGTATGCTTTACTATCCATACTGCACGTTATTCTAACAGCTTCTTTACACTAGGCCTACTGTATGAATATCCTCTTTACATTCGGGTAATCAAACTAAACGAATTCCACGATATGTAGCAATTAATATAATTATGGAAATTATGTAAAATACTTGCAAAATTTTACTTGATGTTCAAACTTTGGGAGTATCTGTTTGGTTGGGAGTATCTGAATTGAGAGTTTTAATCGGGTAAGTTCAGTCATTTGCTTTTGGAGTTGGTCTGGTGAAATCTTGTCTTCACACATAAGCTTGCAAAAGATAATCATACATCTGAAGCTGGTGTCTTAAGGTTGAGGTAAGAAGAGTACAAGGAACATGTTATTATATGGGCATTAAATGGGTCTTTTTAAATAGTGGATTTTTTGTTGCTGGACATTCTGAATCTTTCATCTTGAAACAAACAATCCAGTTTATGGTTCAACCTTCTTTATGGCTACAGAATTTCACGGAACTTATGTACTGTCCTATGCTAGAGATCCTGAATATGCCATAGATCAGACTGACAGTGATTCAAGAAGCCGCTAGAGACAGAATTTTGACACCTGACTATATGTTCTGTACGTGTGAATACCCCAACCTCATAAAGACAAGTGACACAGGCTGTGCGAAATGACCTGCACACGGGTCGATACAGTCACGTCTGAGGCCCAGACCCGCCCCATCCACAATTTTACTCCACTATTCCTGTTTTGCCTCCATACATTTCGTGTACAGCTTTTACAGCCTCTGTTGTGTAGTCAGCTACGACCATTAAATAACTGCAGATTACTAGCATAATATTAGCAAAAATCCCATTCTTCTAATAGGTGCTAAAGATGTTTCACATGAGTTAGTTGAACTAGTTCGTGCGAATTGTCAGGAAGAATATGATAATTTCTTATCTTAAAGTAATTTGAAAGGAGTTTTCAGACATTTTATTACTAGCCCATTAAGCAGGTCTATGCCGATGCTTGTATTAAAATTCACTGAAACGTTTTTACAAAAAAGATTACAACTTCCATGGAAACCGACAGATAGGGAAAAAAATAGAATATTATTAAAGCAAGATTTATATTCACTAACCGACTTGCATATTTTTGATTTGTCGTTGAATATTCAATATATTTAGGTGGAAAAAAATATACTTTTGACAAAAATTAGCCTATCTTTCTTAGCAGGAAACAAGCCATGTTTTGCAGGTGTAACACTGTTTGCGAGAGAATGGAGTGTCAGGACCTGCCAATCATTGTGTCATCTACCTCGTCTTTTGAGTTCATTGAGAGTGTATGGTCAGCATTCCGACACATATGCTCAGCACACATTCCGACACATGGTCAGCATTTTATTTATATTTAATTTATCAAGTGTAGATTCTCAGTAAGTCCTCACAATACTGAGTGCTTCTCGTTCTTGACCTCACTAGAAGTCAAAGGTACCGGTATTGAATTTGTAATCAACACTGCTAACCACTGGACCATGAAGGGGTAAATGAAATATTAAGTACAAGAATTAAAGTAGATAAAATGTGTAAAAATGTTGATGAGTTAATTTTTTCCAAGTTACAGGTAATATGCGCTTCCACCAAGTAGGCCCTAATGGTCCAATAACGTCGTAGCTGTAATTGCCTATATCTACATCCAGTAACTCTTGCGGCTTTCATCACGATCCAACAAACCTTGACAAAGAGATCTATGGTTGCAGATTACATGAAAGAATAACTTTTAATTACCAAATTGGACCGATGTGTACTATTACTGTTGAGACATATTTGTTTTATAAAATAGGTCTATTCGCGTATGTGCTGTGAATTTCATTTTCATGGTTGTGATATTAAAGTCGTTAAGTATCATGGAGATTGCAGAAGTTCGGATACGAGGAATGTGACCCATTTATAGAGACTAGTACTGTCTGATAATGCTGCAGTGTTTTGTTTTTGACCAGACGACTCCTGGGAGGACGTTAGCCACAAGAAACGCCACAGTGACGTCACAAACAACTTGTATCTCCCTGCTTTTGTTATTATTAAACAATGTGTAGCCATGACCTTGCACATTCACGTTCTAGCAAGAACAGCAGTATATTAACAAAACAAATTTGACTTTGTACCTTATGTTTGCTAGCGACAGAAAACATGATTCGGTGCAAATTATCTATAGAATAATAATAATAATAATAAATCTTTATTGCAAACATGGAGGATGATACTATGAGGACTATACTATGATGAATGGAGGAACGGTGGAATGACATAAGGCAGAGGAAACAGGATTACTACGAGAAAACCTGCCCCGACCAAATTTTGTCCTCCACAAATTCCACTTGGATCCACCGAGATTTGATCCCGGGTCTCAGCGGTGGAAGGCGAGCGGTCTAACCACTCAGCCATGGGGCAAATTAACTTTAAATATGCAATTTAAAAATATATCTCATAACAACCACCACGTTTTCCTTTCCAATAATGCGATAAATCAATAGAATGACACTTGAACAAGAAAAATGTATAGGCTATGTACAAATCTTCTGATTACCGTCTAGCCAAACATATTACACGCTGCCTGCGACGATGCAAGAGGTTCGTTACAGACAGTTATCACAATAGTACAGATCGTGTGATTATTGCTTTCATCGTCTCTGGAACGATGTGGCCAAATTTAATGATGAGATGGTTAATAAAGATGAATTATGAGTACATTTTGAAAATTGAGAGCCTACCGTGGTGTATAACGAAGTCACAAAAATATGACTGGTATAGTAAATCGTATTAATACAAACCCGTTTCTTTATTTATATTGGTTTCTTGGGTTCTCAACCGGGTGAGTAGAAGGATTGATTCCATGCTTTGGGCTATCTCCGCTGCCTTGTTCTGGGAAAAGTGAGTTGGAATTGAGAAATATCCCTGTTGTGAAATGAGAATGTTTAATTATATACTTGGGACTTGCAAAGTCTTAACCAACAGCTCGCCACAGATGGCATTTACTAAATTATCCGTGAAAGCCGGAATTTGTGGTCGCGATGAAAATGATGCCATTTGAATAATTAATATCTTCCATTAGGATATTAAGCCTCCACATTTTCATGGGCAAGGGATGGGAGTATATGTCCAGAACAATAGGATATCAATTAAAATATAATAAATTACAGAGGCTGCCGAACAGCATACGAACTTGTATCATTCCGAAACCCACAGAATAAAAAGGAGACTAACATTTAGTAATTTATAGTAGTAGGCTAAGTAGTTAAGACAGTAACAAGTAATAACACAGAATTATTACATAATGCTCAGCCGTCACACCCTGCTTCTGTTGTAGGCACTCTAGGGTCCATGGGAATTCTAAAGTATTTATGGCCGACTTTTCAATTAAAATTTGTGCAAGCTACTTTATCAGCCTCATACTAACATAAACTAGCATTCACACCGAAGTAGCGTAGCATGCGAGTCGCACTACCTGGATGCAGGCTGCACATCGATTAGCATGGTTTTGCATTCATACCGAAGTACTGGTACCATATGCGACCTGCAGTTTAACGCAGGCCTATATGTTTTCACTTGTCCAATTGAAAAACACATTTTAAAAATTAAATTTTATGTAATTTACCTGTAGAGGATAAAGTTTAGCAATTTTAATCGAGACTTTGTTCCTGTTCGTTTCGATTTCCACATCGTACAGCCTAGTTTGCTCTCTTTCAGGCAGTTTTCATGCCATCTTTGCCATAATCTACCGCTACACAAGCAAATATGAGTTGAATTTTCTTAACAACTAGAAAACAGCTGAAAATACAACTGTACGCAAGCATCATTCTGAGTAGCGTCGCATAAAATAAGTTCAGATCTATCTGAAGAAATGAATGTCGCACGCACTCTGCGAGCTCCACTATTGTCACGCCACTTTGTTGTAAAGGCTTCAACTTATTTATTTGGCATTTTAAATGAGTAACATTCAACGTGCTCTTAGGTAGCATGTAGCACGTGGTATGCTACTTCGACGTGTATGCTCGAGCTAAATGTGAAATAAAAAATAAATTGAGCGTTAAGTTTTAACTAATTTAAAAAGTGAAATAATTTCCGGGGTATTAACTTAGTTAAGTACATTGGTAACATAAAGCGGATTCAGTTGATTAAGTCATGAAAATCAAATGATGGGCTCACAAAACAATCACAACAATAATTTCAACCCAGCCACGAATCTATTCCTAAAACCGATAGCCAGGCATAGTAGCCTACCTTGTGTACAGCCGTGACGAAATAATAATAATATTAATATTAATAATAATAACAAAAACAATAATAATACTTACTTACTCAATGGCAATAGACATTTCCTAAGTAAGCTAAAGGAATATTATCTAATTTATGGAACCGGAAGGTTCATTGCCGCGCTTATCTGATCCCGCCATTCAATCCTATTCAGTGCTAACTCCACCCAACCAACCTTCGCAAATCCTATTTCCCATAAATAAATCCTAATATTGTCCTCCCAGCTACGTCTAGGACTTCCGAGTGGTCTTTTCCCTTCGGGTCTCTCAATCAATATTTTTGAGATATGTCTTTCCTCCCCCATGCGCGCAACATGTCCAACCCATTTCATCCTCCATGATTTAATTACCCTTACTATATCCGGTGACGAGTACAGGTTATCAAGCTCGTCGTTATGCAGTTTTCTCCAGTCCCCATTTTCATCTCTCTTAGGTCAAAAATACTTTCCTTAGCACCCTGTTTAAGAATACTCTCAGATTATGTTCTTCCCGAAGAATAAGCGATAATAATAATAATAATAATAATAATAATAATAATAATAATAACAATAATAACAATAATTAAAATAACACGTCGCTGCACATATCTTATTTTATTACAGAAATAAATATCTGCCCTTGGTCACTGTTATTATTGCACTGTTTAAAAATACACTGAAAGGGAAAATATCTGATGTGATACATCCACATAACTTTCTATACTTTAAGCATGCGATATAAATATTCAATATCTAACATAGAGCTCGTATTGCTGGGAGTGCATATTCATTTTTTTTATGCATCATGCAAAGGTGTATGAATCGATCGCCAGGCAAGACAACGGTGGCTATCTTATAACGACCACTTAGATATTTTTTAAAGGAAAAATGATTCAATTAAAGGCTTCAGTCCTTAGTATAAAAAAATTAATTTAACAAATAGTTGGAGCCGTTTTAGAGAAAATCGAGAACAATTAAATTTTCTTAATGTAAAGTGGAAGTAAAAGTAAGAGGAAGTCATCGTCAATCTTTACGTCACATCCCCAGGAGGCACGTAACCAAAATATAAAATTTCGGTTCTCTACGATTTTTCATTGCCGAGATATGCAACCATAAACAGACAGACCGACAGACAAATAAACTGACTGAAACAAACCGAAAGACAGAACACGAAAATGCGGCATCAAATTTCAGGATCGATATAATACTTCCTCTGTCTATAGCCTACTCCTTATGGTATGGGTAGAGTAAGCATAAAAATAAGTTCTTATTGTGAAGGAAATATATATTTTTAATTAAGAGTAGAAGTTGTAACATAAGGCACACGAAGTAAAACTTGCATATTATCGCACTAGTGCTATAAAATCTTTATGGCGCTCCATTATCACCAACTATGATTTCAGTCACTTGTAAAATACTCTTTTAGTTAAAAATAATTTCATATTAAATAGACTCAGTTTGATAAAAATTGAAAATGTTAAAATTCATTACTCTTTCTTAAATGCTATGTTTCTCATGGTGTTCGCAAAAATAGTCATACTTGGTGACTGAAAAGCGTTGTTCAGACCATCCCTTAGGCGTATGTTGGCAGTCAAGTGCCAGAAAATCAATAACCTCAACCTGCGCATGTGCATACTAGACGGTAGAACTGCTGGAAGACCCCTAAAATAGCTGCGCGGTACGTAATAAAATTATTTCACAATATTAAAGACGTTTAAAAAATAGTGAATGCTACACATAGTAAAATGATTTTATTTTGCTCGTAGGGCAGCTACACTCATTTGCTCATTTTTCTTATACATACATTTTCGTAAATAATATCTACTTTTACCACTTGTTTCATAAATAATTATTCTTTGCATAGTAACTAATATCACCGCTTTTGCTTTACAAATCAGGTAAACTGATGTAACAAAGTGCAAGAATGCTTTTGCTTAATCAGTGATAATTACAATTATGATATGCAGAAAATAAGTTATTTTTAATCGATTTCCGAGTTAAGCTCCAGATTGATTCATTAAGGAGGGATTACGGAAGGATAAAGGTCTAGTTTTTTAATTAGATTAAAATCGTCCAGCACCAGCAGAACTATACAGTTTTGTGATATCTTGATAGTCGCACACTCACATAAAAAAGGTCAAATTTGCCGGCTACAGGAATTGAATCAGGGACCTCCAGAATGTGAGTTCAAGAGGTTACCACCTCGACCACCTCGCTCGATTTAACGGTTATGTTTGACTGGCATATGTGAAGGAACATATGGGTAGTGTTATTTGTCAGAGCTAAATGTATATGAACATTGTAAAACAAAATGTTGTCATGAGAACTGATTTGCATTTTATAAATTATTTCTAATATACTACCATAAAATAGGTGCTAAATTGGGCATTACTCCGGTACCGGTCAACCGATTTGGTCCAATATCAACAGACTTCTTCCCATGGACGTTAGAAATGCGTATACCAAGTTTCATGAAATGCGATAAAAAGTATTTGAGTTATCGAACGTATAAACACACGGACAGACGGGCAGACAGACAGACATTTTCCCGTCCCCCGCACAATCTCATAAAGTACCATTCTGGCACTTAATCATCGTGAATGGTCTACCCGCCAACAGTAGAAAGGCCTGCTTGAGATCCTGAAAACACAATGGAAAAAAGCTGACGATTCAATGTCAATCACACTTAAATTTTTTATGAGTTTGCTAAAGATTTTAGATTTTCTGACCAACGTTGCGGTGTGTGATGCATCTGCTGCTGGCACTAAGCTCCGTTGTAAACAACGATTTGGACTGAATTAATACGCGGATTTAAATTCATTGTTACATTTAAATGTGGTTCACCGAACGCTTTACGGTATTGAGGATGGTATTACGTAATACTATTTTTATAGGTAGGTCTACATACTTTTTATCCCATACAAAATGGAAATGGAATCGGCTTATTTCATATAAAATACTTTGTTCAATATCTGATTACCCGCAATATGATGAAAATTATTCATAAAAATATAGGCCTCTACAGGTCCAAGGGAATTAATTGTATTCAGAATCTAGTGAAGATGTATTTATATATGTAGAAAATATATAGAAATATTGCAGCAGAATCTTCCGAAATCATTTTCTGTAAAACCCAAATCTCTTTCTTATACACAGATTGGTACAGTGAAATAAATATTTGGGGTTAGTTTCCCATTCTACTGGATTCGTTATTTTTTTTTTTTTACACACGAAAAACGGCGAAATTTCATGTAATATTATTCTCCAGAAGTTTTAGAATCCATATATAGGCACATTTTGTTTCTAAGAATATTTTAAATATGGGTAAAATCGGTAAGAAGTTCACAAAAAACTAACCTAAAATGGCGCTCAGAAAGGAATCACAATAATACAGAATCAGCTGCTAGAGACAGCGCAGTGCATGCTGGGAAGAATCCGATGGGTCACGTGGTGCTGGAATCAACTGCCAACATGATAAGGGTCAGACAAATCTACGGAAGATATAATATGCCACATTTTCGAAACCGACAAACAGTGTATCGTACATTATTCGAAAATGCAAGGGCGCTTCGCTTCGGCTGCCGCCTCCGCTCGCGCACTTAACTTATGTGGTTAGTGTTTTGCATTATTTAGCTTTATGTAGAGGTTGCAGGACCGTATGGAACAGACCAATGACATGTAAGGTCGTTGGCAGCCAATGGGAGTGTTGGTCTGCAAGCCAGAGCCCGCATACCAACGCCGAACATCGCGTGTGGAAATCCAGTAGAGTGGGAAACTAAACCCAAATATTTAATTGAAAGTAACAACTTTCAAATAAACTGCTACGTAAAAAAATCGAAAATCGTTCGAAATCTGCACTTGAATAGGTTGTCCACCGGTCAAGCCATTCATATGCAGGCTTGGTTCGCAAGAAGAATCCACGAGCAGCCACTGCCAAGTGCCAGTATGCTTGCGATTATTTCCGGACTGGTGATAACACATACCACGGAGGGTTACCTTTTCAGTCATAACCATTTGGACTGAACATCAGTCAAGAAGACGTAGCAGAACACTAAAATCACATGCACATAAATTTATTACTCTCCTGATAAACCCAATGATCCTAAACATGCGACATCAATAATATTAATATTTATAATAATAAAATAATAATAATAACAATAAAGAAATTGACGGCTCACAGGAAAATATATTTTTTCCTGAACAATTCTGAATGCAAAAAAAATTCAGATTATTTTATGTAGGTAAATAATTAAAGTGGGTCTAAATCAAACATTATATCGATCGTTTTATTTGCAACGTCTTGTATAATTTATTTCCTTAATCTCGAAATCTAAACGAAAACATGACCAATCTATTATATTTTTATTCAATTAATATTTGTGATTCTACAATGAGAATTATAATACGTAAATATTTGGTAAGATGCCTAGATTTATTTTAACCTGGAGATTATAATATAATCATTTTTAAAAAATACACACCGGTTTCTTTCGGCATTCCAAAATCCACAATAATACAAATCTTAAACAGTAGGCCTATATGTGAATAAATTGTGGTACACATTTTACACAATTTATTGGGTTTGTAAACAATGTAATCTCTCGATAAACAGCAGATAGTTATTTAAACGAGCAAACTAAAATGTCCGGCTAAAATCCGGATTTAATTAATAACGTCTGAACTCTTCGTGAATATATTAATGGGTTTTATTATTGTTTCTATATCCAAACATCCATTCACCAATTAAATCGCAATATAATAACGATAGAGTGGCATAAGTACTTACTCTGTTCAAGACCTGCAGGAAACAGCTACTGCCACAACCCCAAGCATCCTATGAACAAAGAAAGATTATGTAAGTGAAAGAATAAATCATATTTATCTTTACTTATTTGATTATTTATTTATTTAATCATTCATTTATATATTTATTTATTTGTGATATTTAACGACGGTTTTGTACTTCTAATCCTCTTTATAAGTTATAACCATTGCCGGGAAATTTGTATGGCAGCGGGTTCGTTCCCTGCCCAGGTCGATGGCATGCATGTGTGCATAAATGTGATAAGGTCATGTCTGTAGATTTATAGGAATGTAAAAGAATCCGGTTGCAAAAAGTTCGGCATACCCGACGTTAAATACCACAAACAAACCAGTCAACCAACCAACCAGCCAACCTTAGTCGGTGTCCTATAATATTGTCCAGCACCTCTTATTTTAGATCACATTAGAACAAAATAGGTTTATTTTACTTGTGGAATTAAGGCCATTAAACCTTTTCATCCACTGAACCAGGATAATTATTATTAGACCTACTAAGTTCACGAACAGTAGACCCGCGTCAAATAAATATATTCGTATAAGAGTAGCTCATCTATATTTATTCACTTCGTGCCTAGGACAGCATTTCCAAAGAAAGTGTGATGTATTACCATTTACGGATGTAAATGCATAGAGGAAATAAGCCTAGTATAATAATGTGTAGATTTTAACAGTTTGTTCTTTCGGGAGAAACAAAAAATCATTTATCATTACAATTACCATTGCATGCCTGTAAACTTATAGACACGAAACTGCTCCATTTAAGCATACATAGATACCATTGTGAGACACAAATCCCATTGTAAGAAGGAAATCACTCGATGAGGAGCTCTTTAGCGGACAGGATTTATTGGAAGGTCTGTAAGAGTCGAAAGGAATATTGGCTAACGACAAAATATATAAGGTGCAGTTTAGGCTCCGCCCACTCGATATTCACATTTTGTTTCTCAGCGAACAGGGTGACCAACTATCCTTGTATATTGTCGCCTGACCACACCAAATATTAAAAATGCGAGAGTGTCCCTTGTACCAAATATTAAAACTGCGAGAGTGGCCCTTGTACCTAATATTAAAAATTCGAGTGTGCCCCTTGTACCAAATATTAAAAATTCAAGAGTACCCACAGATTTGCCTTGTACCCAACGGTTTGTCAGCCTGTTTATCCTCGAAGAATTCGCTAGATAGTGGTATAAAAGAAAGTGCTTCCCTGGGGATGGTTCAGGGCGGGTTATGTCTCAAGCGACGATGCACCTTATATTTGGTTTTTCCCGGAATATTTGTTGAATTTCTGTTCTTATGGAGCCGGCATCGCTATCAGCACATTAAGCTGAAAACGTGTATTAGATTTCTTCCCATGTTAAATTTATTTATGTTTTGAGTATACCAACCATCGAAAACAGCTACGTAGGATATGCTAGTACTGAATTATCAGGCTTTTGGATTTCCAATTAGTGGTGTTAATTCTTGGTATTAGTGTCCTTACACTGGCAGAACAGCACTGTAACGAGACGCGGGTAGCATAATCACAGGCGACGTGTAATTAATCAGGACGACAACTCATCAATTTGTTTGCAACATTACAGTTGGCAGCTATTATCTGACCATTGTTGTAGTGCATAATGCACTGAAACAAAAACATTGCAACGTATCACTATAGCAACTGCGAAGGCTAGCCAAGAGCTACTCTCACCGAAAGCGGTTCTCTCAACTCAATAGTTCAAAATTTGCAGTAGTATTCAATGCTGTCTTCCAGATTAATTTGTTCTAAAGGATTAGAAACAGTGACGTATCTAGATTGTCCGGCTCGTGGGGCAAAAAGGTAATTCGGCGCCCCTTCCCCAATTAGTAACGGCATAACTATGTAAATTAATTCAAACAGATTGTTTAATATTAAATATAAAGCATGATAATTATAAACAATTTATTGTGGTTCCATTATATTCTTTTATTAATGAACAGGTAGTGTACGACTTACATTAAGACAAAAGTGAATTATTTTAAAAAATAAATAAACGTCTAACAAAAAAGTTAACGTTAACACAGACTATTTTTAAAAAATACAAAAATTTAACTGTGGGCCTAGTTGCAAAGATGACTAAAAATAGAACACACAGATAAAAAATTGAACAGTACGTAATTTTCTTTACACAAACATTCAATTTTGATGAAAAATGTAAGTTACTCACAACGGCTATAAAAATATTCTTACACAATAACAAATAAATTATAAAATTAAAGCATTACACAATAAGAAAAATTATAAAATTATAAAAATACAAACAACATTATTTCGTAATGTATAATTTTACTAACATTGCATAGAGTAAAAATTATTTGCCATTTACTATCAAATTAAAACTTGACATAAATCAATAACAAAAAAGCAATGGAGCAAACTTGTATCCTAAAACTTGAAATGAAGTTAAAAATATTAGGTTTTCTTTCCGCAGAAGTCTTATGAGATCATATGAGATGTCTGAAGCTAACCGATGTTCAATGTTGCAAATACTGGGTTTTGTAAGGTCTTCTTGTGTCGTCCTGTTTCTTAAGTATGTTTTTGTTATTTTTAACTTACTAAACATCCTTTCATTGGATGCAACTGAGACAGGCATTGTTACAAAGATTCTAAATGCGGTTGCCACATTTGGATGTGCATCCTGAAGTCCAATGTGGCAAATTAAGATCAAGAGTTTTGCAGGAGTTGCTGCTTTCATTGCAGGTGTTACTGTTCACTTCCATTAAAACTGCTAGAATGAGTAATTCATTTTATTCACCTCATCATTAACTATCACGTACTCGTTCAAAAAAAGGCTGCGGTATTTATGTATTTGAAGGGTTTGGAAAGGGGTGGAACTAGAAATACCCATTATAGTATATTGCGATACTAGTTCCGTAAGCGGTGCTTACGGATCGAGGAGAGAGTTTGAAAAAACGAGGCACTATGCGCTTACGGAACGAGTATTTCATGCTATTTTTTGCACGATGATTATTTAAATCAATTTTATTATATTAATTGAGATATTAGCTGAAAATATTATGTATTATACACTATTGAAGATAGATGTTATATTTCAGAAAGTGATTCGCGTGTGTTGCTTGTTATGGGGACTGAATATTTAAAGTCGCCACACGCTGGGGGGCCTTGGTATGACAAAATTGGTTTATTTGTTTACCTCCCCAAATCCACAACAATAAAAATAACGCTTCTGGCTATTTGCGCCCCCTTATATGTGCGCACGGGGCAGTCTGCCCCCTGGCCCCCTAGATCCGTCACTGATTGGAAATAATATTTAATTCAATGTCAGTAAATTAATTTGCCCTAATGTTTGAATATAATTCCTAAACAAACTTGTCCATTTCAGCTGGAAAGTTTCACTACTATAATATTTGGCACGGTCATATTTGGAAAATTAGTCGGAATATTGAAAACTCATTCTACCTTAAAACATAACAGTCCAGGGCTGTAAGACCTAAAAGGCATATCAAGGGTGAACATGTTAAATGTTTGGAGTTCCCCAATTTTTATTCTTTGCTTGACGTTCTAGGATCGAGTAAAACATAGCAATGAGCTCGTGCATTCTGAGATTTTCTTTTATCTGGCGAATGTGTTAATAATACTAGAGATCTTTAAAGTAGATATGAGTTTTTTTATACTTTATGTTAGTTTTAATATGAACTTTTAGCTTTACATCTTTGACCTAACTCTTAGTTAAAATATGTTTATAAGACTGTACAAGTTATGCAACGAAAGTACTTTATTGGTGCAACCACAATACGAATCTATAAATTTACTATTTATTTTCTCAAAACTATACTTTTGAAACGGTTTATATTATAACTTCCACAATTTAAAAGATAATCCAATGAAATTTTGCAAAGATATTTTTTGTGTGATCAAGAAATTGGGGAAATTAAAATTTAATAAAATATGTTTAAGTACGAGTATTTTTCTCCCTCCTAAATAATTTTGATTTTAAAATGTTCTACAGCTGGATCATTTGTTTAATACTGCGACAACATAGGCCTAATATAATATTATTTTAAAAATATATTTAAAAATGTGATATTGTTTTAAAATATGAGTTTCGAACTTAAATCACATCGAACATTTTGTAAAATAAATCTTCAATACTGTATTACTATTGTATTACTAGTATAAATGTTTTACTTTTAGGTTGAACAGCAAGTTTTAAACATCATGCATAAGCTTAAAAAACTTAAACATGACAAGGTTTAGGGAACTGGTAGAATAACATTTATAAGACATTAAATATTTTTGAAGGTAGGCGATGTCTCTATGTATCTTCTTAAGTGCTACCAACATTCGGGAGCCGAAAATCCTCACACAAATTACACTAATCTATGAAGTTGATTAAATCTAAAAGTAAAAACTAAATAAATGTGTGAATAATTAATAAAAGTATTAATGTTGTTAATTTAATACATGGAATTATTATATTAAAATGGCCTATTGATGTATTTTCATATAATTAGAAACCAACCAGGAAAAGGCATTCTGAACTCGTCACATTGTACTAACAAAGGCAGTTATTCGTTCCTCTGTGATAAAAATTTCAATTCACTCTAAATTAAATGCTCTAATATCACAATGAATATGTTATTAGTGGCCTTTTTATAGTATAAAATGCACAATTGGTTTTCAATACGCAGCCAAATCGATGAATAGAATGGCTGCAAAGAGATTATTTTATGAGAAATGAAATTACCGAATACAGAAGGTATTTTTCACTAGCTAAGCCTACTGTACTCTCTACTGCGGTATTGTGAAGTCCTCCTTTACAACACATTAAAATGAGGGTGTAAATGAACAATAAAACGTGCTGGTAATAACATTAACTGGGATAGTAATCAAGGGTTTATTGAAATAGAACTGAGAGGATTAGACATCATGCCTCTTCGTACAGAAGAAACAAAGCTACCAACCCATAGAAATGTCCTTTTCTGCAAGTGTTAAGCAATTATTCTATGCTTCATGTGATACCTATAAAAGTCTTACAGCTTGATAATGTATTCAACTAATTAAATTGCAGAGAAAGGAGATATCAAAAGCAGATCTGGAAGGAAAGTTTAAATATGATGATATCGTGCCTTAGACGAATTAAATTTATACTCAGGCTACAAAAGAGGACTTTGAATGCTTTAATATTCAAAATAATTATTAAAAATTATCTTCAGTAGATGTCATTATTAAGATGCCAAGAATGGGTTTCATTTTGACAATTTCTCGGTACAAATTATCCGATTTTATTAAACGCCACATCGGTGGTAACCCTGCAATAATGTTTGCCACAAGGAAAAGTTTAATAGCCTATCAGTTAAAAATGACTAAATATTAAAATAATGAACATAAAGCACATCGTCTAATTAACCATATTACAACCAACCATGCGAATTATAATTTTCTGTGATTAGTGAAGCTTTCCCATTTTACCTCTTTTGACCAAGAAAACTGAATATTTAGATAAATAACTTATTAAATATAGCCTATTCTTATAAATCGTATAAGATTTCGCAAATTTCACCCAATATACAGAGGGAAAAACTCATGAAAAATAAAATCAGGTGAACTGATGATGCTTTGTTTCATCAATGATAATTGCAATTATGATATGCAGAAAATAAGTTATTTTTTTAATCGATTTCCGAGTTAAGATCCAGATCGATTCATTAAGCAGGGCTTACGGAAGAAAAAGGTCTAGTTTGATAATAATATGTGGGTAGTGTTATTTATCAAAGCTACCTGTATTCCAACTTCCAAAGCCGTATATCAACACTGTAAAACAATATGTTGTCATAACTGATTCGCATTTGATAAATTCTTTCTAATATATTACCAAAAAATAGGCACTAAATTGGGAATTACTCCGGGACCGGTCAATCGATTTTGTCCAATATCAATAGGCTTCTTCCCATAGACGTTATAAATGCGTATACCAAGTTTCATGAAAATCCGATAACGTGTATTTGAGTTATCGCGCGTACAGACACACGGACAGACATTTTCCCGTCCCCCACACAATCTCATAAAGTACCATTCTGACACTTTATAACAGAATGGCAAAAATAGCTGACTTATTAATCAAGAGAAAACAAACAGTTTACAAAAAATACAATAATAAATTTTTACCGATAAAAGATTGCTATTTTCTCATTATAAATTAAATTAAAATAATCAAATTCAGTGTAATTAAACAAAATTAAATTGAAGAAGTGATAATGGTGCCACATGTCAATATTTCCCAGTATCCAATACACTGGTACAAGCATAATTGTATAGCTGTGGAGATTTTGTCTTGTTGGGGATTACAGAAAACCCCAAGTTAATAATCAATATGTGATCTAATGTAATAATGACACAATCTTGTTCAACAACACGTTTTTACTCAATACTTATCGATTTAAATTTAGCTCTTATTTTAAGAAAAAATGGACACTTTGTATTTTGTTTGATTCATGGAGTGAAAATATGCTTTCGATTTTTGTGCTGAAATGTTCCGTATATTTTTTTTGTATGTTTCGCAAAGACTACATTTAAAAATCCTTTAGCTGTGTAATCGCTTACTTTTTTCCAGAAATATCTTCTAAAAATATTTTGTAGCTTCTTTTAGGTATCAATGATAATTTTGTGAATAGTAATCTATCCAACCTTAAGGAATTCACTTTAATTTATAACTACACTAGCTTAAAAGACCCGGCGTCGCCCGGGTTTTGTATTTTGTAATTGGAAATTAGCTTATGAAGGATTTTCAATTTTAAATTCTAGGTCCTTATATAGGCATTTATAATTTGAAATAGGAAGAACGACTTATTACACTCAAACTATTCCCTCAGAAAAAGTTTGATATAGTTTTTTATGGCTCATAGAGGATCTAGAAGTTTGCATCCCATCGCTTGTACAGTGCACAGCAAGCCTGGTAGAGGTTTAAATAAGAAGAAACAGAAATTCCTGTAACATAAAATTGTAATATGGAGGCGGAAAATTTTATTTCCCACTCTCATGTTACCATAAAACTGTTTTGGGGATGAAATTAAACAGAAAGCATTATCACTTTCATACTTTTCTCTCCAAAAACCTGCGATATAATATAATAATATACACATTACCATACCTCGTTTTGTTTTCTCTATGTCCAGGGTAGAGAAAGTTATGTGATTCCATTATTTTAGTGGATTTCATTCTGTAATATTTATTTATAACATGAATTATTTTGATAACCTCTCTTATTTGTATAAAGTGCATTTCATTTGTTTTTTCCAAGCCCACCTGATACCATTTGGTAACAATATATTCTATGATTTGGAATTGATAATTCTATGTAAAAAGGGATTAAGTATTTTCAAAAACATTTAATTTTTGGCATTTAGAATCAGAATTTTTCAAAATCCTTTCTTAGTGAGCACCTACATTATGAAACGAAGGTACTGTCAAAATTCCAAGTCTCTACCTGTTATAGTTTAGGCTGTACGTTGATTCCTGTCATTCAGTCAATCAGTCAGTCAGTCATTCATTCAGTCAGTCAGGACAAAGCCTTTTATATATAGAGAGATATTGTATTAGAAGGTACAGACTTACCACCGCTTAATATACATCATATTCAGAGTTTAGTTACCTGTGAATATTACGTGGTACCGAGAATGCATTCATATAACACACCTGCCTAGCTTGTTTGTGTTAATTACGCACTGAATGGCAGTCCCATAGGCTGTAGTGTACCTGGACGTATTTCCTACTAATACACTACCCCGGTAATGAAGGAAAACAAGGAATTATTTACCCATTCATACTAATATTGCTATCCAACGAGGTTCTGATTACTACTATCAGATGTTTGCGCTTTATCATCAGGGTCCATACGAAGTCCTCTATTTTCCAAACCAATACTAAGTAGATAGCAATCAATACAGCTGTGCTATCCGCAAAATACGCTTGACTGCGTGGATAACATGGTCCTGAGTTCAAATATCCTAATATTCATTGCTGCATTTCAGTTTTAATAGTTTTTTTCATTCTGTATAAGGCTCCATTTTTACTTTCTTTACTCATACTTAACCCTTTCAGAGCTGAATTCGTATCATCAAGTGAAACCACCAGTGGGCTCTAAGTTTAAAACGAATGAGAAAATTTTCCGTGGAATAGTTTGATCCCATGAACGACAATCGTAAAACACATGGTTATAAATCCTTACATTTTACATAAATCATTACTGTATTAATCATACTACTCGGCTTCAAACAATGTTTTGATGTGACGTATTTATACGTCAGTAACAATGAAAAGGTTAAGATAGAAATTATAAATTAAATCAATGATTGAATTGAGAACAGGGATTATGAAGCTGATTTTATCAAAGTCAAACGTTGCAATTTAATAATAATAATAATAATAATAATAATAATAATAATAATAATAATAATGATAATAATAATAATAATAATAATAATAATAATAATAATAATAATAATAATAATAATTACAAGGGGGAAAAAGAAGCAAAAATGTTACGAGATAATAACAATTTATTTAGAATGGATGATATGAGGCTAATCAGACCAATCTTGTCCTCCATCACCATTAAAAAATCTACGTACAAAATTAGGCCTACAAGGAAAAATAGTATAAAATATAGAAGTATATAGTTAAAATATAAAAGTAGAGTTAACATTTCAGTCCAAACCTAATTAAAAAAGACTTAATCTAGTATTTATTGATATTGTCTGGATTATTTATACTTCATAGGCACACTAAGATCTAATTTCAAACTGGCTTTATGAAAATACAGTAGAACTCTAACTATCCGAATTACAACGAACTGGATCGCCAATTATCCGGATCGCTTTGAGGCCGAATTCAAGTGTTTTTTTTGCAGCAGAAAGCATTGGAAATACTCTTTCAGGGCCGATTATTTGTAAAAAACCAAAACTTTTAGCCGACAATAACGAGAGATTGTCAGCAAAGCAACTGACTCTGACCCAAATGTTCTGTACTGTATTGTACTGTACTGTACTGTACTGTTTATGTAAGTGCAGTACTATACAATTTAGTTTTTTTTTAATAAATTACATTTTTCCTTGATGCAAGCAATTATTCGGATATTTGATTATACATATCGGGTTTGGTCCCAATTAATCCAGATAATTGCATTACTACAGTACGTAAAAATCTTAAGTTGATGATATACTACACACATTTACAAAAATTAATACGTAAGAGTGATTTAAGTATCTAGGCAGTTTTTGTTCGAAGTCACCGAAAGTTTGACAATCCCTGATACAGTTAGAGTACCATACTCGAATTACGTATAGTACGAGGAATGGTGTTAGTACAGACGAAAAATCTACCGTCCACTAAAATAGAACGCACATTAATTATTAAATCTACGTAACATAACTTTTCGTTTCGAGGTGATAAAATATTTAAACTACAGATACTACTGTTGGAATGGCTCATTTTCGGAAAGAGGAAAAGTATACCGATACATTCGGTTCTTTTGCATTTTTTACAGCGACAAACAAAATTTAATCTAGTTCTATTTGGCGAAAGCCAAATACACTTTAAGCTCCGCCCATTCGATATTCACAGTTTGTTTCTCAGCGAATCAGGGTACCAGCTATTCTTGTATATTGTCGCCGACACTCCCGACCTTACCACATATTAAAAAATCCCTTTAGGCAAGCCTACAGGCTGAGGTAGATTTCTAAGTGCTTTTGGTTTAATTTACTGTCGCTGCGCAGCACTCTTCTTTTTTAGCCTTGGCATGGCAAACCCGCAGTAATAAGAACTGAATTCGGTAAAGAGGAAGAGCCTACAATCATTTGTTTTGACAACAAGAATAGGATATAATATTCTGGGAGGCCGTGCGCAAGATCAGCAATGAACAAAATTAGCAAAGCCGCTAAACAAGACAAAATTATGATATTATAATAATTCTTTTAAGTGTTATTATTTTCAAACATTAAAATCTCGCGTCATATGAGAGCTATCAAGAAACTAGTTATTGATTTGTAGAGTACTCATCAAGAGCTTTTCAACGATACCCCACAAGACGTGGTTTCAAAAGTTTCGAATTTTCATCCCCCACCCTCACTCGAACCCCCGAATCGTTGGTTTCACTGTGAACTCCATAGGGAGTACTCTAATTTATTCAAACAAAGTTTCCCTCTATACTTCATAGGGGCCGAGATATACATTTTTAAAAATTTCAACCCCCTCCCCCGACCACCCCCTTGGGCCAATTTTGCTCATTAACGAACTTGTCCGAACTATTGGGCCTAGAAATAACATATTAAAATTTGGTTCAAATATCTTCAAACTTACGGCCGCTATCGTGTAAAGATATATATATATATATATATATATATATATATATAAATATCACAAATTTTTTTTTTGAACGGGCGGTGGTTTCGTACTTAGGGGAGCATGAAACGTAAAGATATGAAAGAATTTTTCGAAAATCATGACATGGTATCCATTGCAATAGGTAAATTTTTCTTCGAAATCTACCTAAAACTGCGAGAGTGCCTCTTGTACCAAATATTAAAACTGCGAGAGTGCCCCTTGTACCAAATATTAAAAATGCGAGAGTGCGCCTTATACCAAACATTAAAACTGCGAGAGTGCCCTTGTACCAAATATTAAAAATTCGAGAGCGCCCCTTGTACCAAATATTAAAAATGCGAGAGTAAGTGCCTTGTACCCCCAGGTTTGCTTTGTACCCAACGGTTTGTCAGCCTGTTCATCCTCGAAGAATTCGCTAGATCGTGGTATGAAAGGAACTGCTTCACTGAGGGTGGGTCGGGCACCTTATATTTGTTTTCCCCTTCTTTTTTATCATAATGCATTTGGGTTTACATGATTCGCAAATATTACTTTATTTGGCTATATTTCTTCAAAATGCATTGTCTCACTCACTACTCAACTAGCTTGGATTGTTGCAAAGGAGCATTTTTGTCATGATATACCTCCAGGCTTTATTTTAAGCTTTTCTCAGTATTGAAATTACTTGCAAAGCACCATCGCTGTGCATTTTTAACCCACGATTTATAACTGTTTTTAGGAGTTCCATGAATAATGCTATTTTACCGTTGCCAAAACTATCAAACTGATTGGGGCACCTCTAATAATCACTTTATAAATTCATACTTATTCAAATCAATTCATGATACATAAAATACAGGATTAACAATTTACTGTTCACTTTGCATGGCTGTTTCCGAGAACATATTTTTCAATTTGTGTCTTATCAGCAAGAATGAATATCCGAATAACATAATGAATACATACCCAAAAACCGTGACCAATATAGGCCTACAGTGACCCAAAAATGGCTTTGCCAGAAAAAGCGTTACCCAAGTGTCCGAGACATAATAATCTGTGACCCAACTATACAATAATCGAAAAATTATGGCCGAAACGACTGCTAAGTGCATAGAAGAAATAAATAACAGTAGAATGTAAATAACAGTAGAATCGGACAGTAATATTAAATGGGAGTTTGGACATTGTTTCATTTCAAACACAGATTATGTTTTTAACATTATACTTTTATGTTTGTGAGACTACTAAAAATTTATTCTGCAAACAACTAATTTCTCATGCGTATGTTCTCTTGTTCACTGTATTATGATCCTACCCGCATAAAACAAATTTATTTTGCAATTTACCTAACAAGTTGACTAAGGAAGAATCAGTCATTATGGAGACTCTTAGTCAATATTGATACACCCCTTCCAAGAACAGTGAATATAGCTACTTAATTATAGAAACCAACCCGTTTTGTTGCCGTTATAAAGAGTCTTATCTAACTGAACCCATGTTTTAGCTTTAAAAAGAATGTATCAGAACAGGCATCTTGCCTTTCCAACCCTTGGTGGCGAGGGTAGATATTACCCGCACAACCAGGGATTAGGGGAAAAAGTAGGGGATGTGACATCCTTAATCTTTTTTCTTCTCCAGCATCCCACAGGAGCCGATCCCTTCGCTATGAATACTAACATTATGACACAACATTCAATAAGACATAGCCATTCTCATACACGCCGATCTGTAAACACACATATCTCCCCTTCTAAATCCCATATATACGTTTACGCATCCTATTTATATCATTTATGTCAAACTTTAGTTGAGGATTTTCACATTTCAAAGGGGAGATCTGCATTACCTTGGCCCCTGAATTGAAAGATCCCCTTCAAAGTTATTTGAAGAGGGAATGTACATTACAATAGAAAAGAACTTAATTCCATTGGGCAGTTTATTGAGAGGACAGAAAAGGGGCCAACGATTCATAAGGAAGCATTTGTATAGTTCTTTCCAAAGCATGAAAGCCTCGTCTCACTCCACTGTCCGAGGAGTGACTTTGCGGAATGGTTTCACAACGAGTCCCTTCCTAATGAAGGTTGCTTATTGTTCGTCAATTCCAGAGTCAGTGTATTTAAAGGGTAAACATTCTTCTGATGTAGCGACGATGACTATTTTTACACCTGGGTCAGAAAAAAGGACATATAACAACTATTCAACACGATACAAGACAATGGACTGAACAATCTGCAGAAAAGAAAGGAAACCTGATAGTGTTGCTTCTAGGCCTTTACTACAGTTCACTATTCCCTACAGTTAACTAGCAGGAGGTAAATGTTATCTGAGTAGCTCCAAGAACTGAAGCTTTTATATTTTGGTTAGAACTATATTATCACTTGGAAGTTTTAATCTAACTACACAAAATCGTAAAAATTTTCATGCCTGTAATTTGGCCATTTTTTTAAATGTGTTAAATAATTAGCCATTTGGAAGAGAATTATGACAATCTGGATTATTTTCCTATCCCATTTTCCACCACGACATAACTCGTGTACGCAAAATAACAGGCTATAGTCCCGGCACGGTTTTATGCTATAATAATAATGTTTTATTTTACCTGGCAGAGTAAAGGCCGTAAGAAAAAAAAAAAAGAAATACAAACAACTTACAAAATAATTGATTATACAATAAATGATCTTATAAGTAATATTACACAAAATAAATAAGATAAGTTTTGAGATACATTAATAATTATTTACGTAAATAGATACCTCAGTAATAACTCTTACAGTGTAATTATGAGGATATAATGATATACAAATTGACATCACTATTTTAAAGTAAAGTAAAATAAATATATATTAATAATAAATAAATAATTAAGCTAAGCATTTTCAGGAATATGTAAATAATCTAGTAATTTACATTTGAACGATGATATGGTCCTACAGGCTCTGACGTCGTGAGGAAGACCATTCCATTGTCTAGAGGTGGAGATGGTGAAGGATAACTGTAAGGTTGTTCTGTGTTGAGGGATTATGAGAAGTGTACTAAGTTGTGAACGGGTGTCGAATAGGCCTAATTTGTTTGTATAATAGTACACGAAAGGCTACAAGAGGCACGGAAATAAAAAAAAAACAATGCAATGTCGGCCTGAACATTGATTAGGCTTTACCAGTAATATTATCTACGATAAGATATGTTTAGAATTTTTTCCGACAAGTTTTGTTCTTTGTAAAATTGTGAAAAAATAGTTAAGCAACGCGATATACTGTACATATTATTTTATACGGTCTTTGTATAATTACAATACTAAAGTAATGCTCTCATAGCTTCCTTTTGTTTTTGACTTATCAGTTTGACGATGAAATTTTAATCTATCTCTTCCGTAAAAATGTTATAATAGGTCTTAAAGTCGGGCTAAGACAAATCTATACATTTTGTGTAAATTTAAATGTTATTTAAGAAAACATCAAGGAGAAACTTTCAAATTTTTTGTAGGCAAGATATTATCTCTTTTTTCTTATGTAGGGAGAAAAGCAGCAGAATTTATCTTTGTAATAGGTTATAGCCTAAGTACTATTGTCTTGAAAACAGCCACTAACAGAAACGAATAGGCCTACCAAGAGCAACCCTGGAGGTAAAGGCAGCCGTTGCGTAAGGCTGATATCCTTACTTCCTATTAAGCAGACTGTGTGAAAATTTGGGACCTTCAACTTCCATAAGGCAGCCGTGGCATAAGGATGATATCCTTACTTCCTATTGAGCAGACTGTGTGAAAATCTGGGACATTCAACTTCCATAAACACTTAAATCCTTGAAGGCATGCATAGGTTGACCTCACTTTACTTTACTTATTTAGAAACGGAGAAATGCTATTAATAAAATATGAGAGAAAGTCACATAATTTTCTCTAATCTTAGCTTGGACCTTTGGCAACTTTGTTACTTTACTTTCTAGCATTAAATAAACGGCTGCCTGGCAGGAATGGTCATTCCACTATTCTTCACTCATGCAGCCTCCCACCTCACGGAGGACAAAGCAAGGGTTGTCCTTTCAGTGATGTAGACGAGGCGGCTATCTTATACCTACCCTTCAGAAAATTGTATTTCTATTAGCTAAAATGCTTCAAGCAAAAACCGTAGACCTCAAAATTATTGTGTAATTTGAAATAATATAGTTAGGTAAATTTGAGAAATGTGGCAGTAGCCTACATTCTTCGGGTCATATCTTTGGAAGAATTAACTTCAATACAAGAGGTATTTTCTGATACGTTTTTATACTGTACACAAACCCACAAACACTTATTTAACGTGAAAATATGACGTAGAACTTCAGGGATGAATATAATACTTCCGCTAGTAAACTATATAACTAATACCTAGGTATAAAATAAAACATAAAATCTGTGTTCCATAGAAGGGCAAGAATTGCACCCCTGCATTTAAATTCGATTGGAAGTTGGCAGGATTGGTACATCTCGAATTACACTGTCCTTATATAAATGTTCTCGATGAAGCCGCTACTTCTTAATAACACTATATATCTCCTTGACAATGAAGCCTCAGTTTGGCTTCGAAACGTCGGAATTAATCCAATTCACCACCTGGTTAGTAGCCCGGGAAAATATCATATATAACAATATATATATTTCAGGAGGCTGAGGTCACCGTAATCCAGACCTCTCTTTCTCTTATAAATTTGAGGACATTCCGGGGATCGAACCAGGGGTTCGAGATTCTTCGTCCTTAATGCTAACCATTAGACCACGCAAGCGGTCACTTAAGGTACAGTACTAGTAAAACAAATAAAAGGCGTTGGTGTTCTATACATTGCTACACGCGATATTTCCGTTAAAACAGTTGGGAAAAAATGAACGGTGTCACGCGGCCTCAATTTAAAATTCCTCCTACAATCTCTGCAAAGTGGAAACATTTTTCTTTGTTGGGTCACTCCCCTGAAAAAGAGAAAGCATTCTATGAGAAATTAAGAATAAAAGACGCAGTTAGACAGGCGGGATGCATCATACGGATCAATGGAGAGGTGTGGAGAGATAGAGAAGACAAATTGAATTGTTCTATATTCCGCTCAGGAGGCTGAGAGAAGACGTCGTCACTTTGATATAGAGACAAAAGAAACGCACGATGCGTGCATATAGGCCATTCCGTTCAGAATGACAAGTGAAAAATAGTTACAGTACGATCTTTGCTTTTTTCACTGCATAATATGGCCTTGAGCAGGTAAACTTCTTTCTCAGTTATCTTTTAAATAAGGGATGAATTGAATTATAATTCGCGTTACTTTTCAGCATATTTCTAACTAATGTGAAAACAAACAATTTGTTGCCTTTTTTTTCAATTTTATCTCAATAAAGAAATACTCATTATATTATTAAATATTTAATTATCTTCCAAATAATGTAACCCTATTTTACCTTGGTATATTAGGGTTATAGTTATATACATAATAAATTATATATGCATTTGGAACTGTAGATGTGAATTACAAAATGCTAAGATGGCAAGTAAAGTATACTACACAATTACATTACTTTTAACATAATAACTTACTAAATGAATTAGCTTAGACTATAAGATGGCACGCAAAATATACTACATATTATACATTAACATTTAACATAACACTTTCTTCCTAAATTAATCAACTTAAAAAATAATCACTTAACTGCTAACTTGTTTTGCTCTGTCCTTGTCTACATTTAGAAGTGTTTCTTACACATATTTTTGTGGGGCAGACTTCATGGTAACTTCACAAAGCTTATGAATCCTAATTTCTTATTATCTTCCACAAAAGTTTACTTTTATCAAATAATATGTACCTATTGGCTACTACTTCATGGGGGTACGCCGTAGCGTAGTGGTTGAGGCGCTGTGCTACAAACCGGAAGGTCGCGGATTTGACCCCGATGAGGTCGTTGGAGTTTTTCAATTGACCTAATCGTTCTGGTTGAAACCTCCACTTGGAGGCCCTATGCCCCACCATCGGGGTTACAGGAACAAGTCAGCCAGTCAAGTCAGTCAATCGTTCTCGTGGCACTTTGACCCTGTGGTCGACTCAGCCTCTATCAGAAATGAGTACCAGGAGCAATCCTGGGAGTAAAGGCGGCCGGTGCGTAAGGCTGAGAACTTTACCACCTTCACATTCCGAATGCCTAAAATTTGGGATCCTCACCTCCTGGAATCCTCTGGGTCTCCATGGCCTGTATAAGGAACACTTAACTTTTTTTTACTACTTCATGATACTTCATGACATTAGGTTAAGTTTTATGTTTTATGTTCAACATTTGTATTAACAATATATATATATATATATATATATATATATATATATATATATATATATATAAATATATATATATATCGGGATATAGGGGAATATATATATATATATATATATATATAGTAAAGTAAAGTGATCCCTATACAGGCAATGGAGGACCAGAGGGTTCCAGGAGGTTGAGGCTTCCAGATTTTGGACATTCGGCACATGAAGGTGGTAAGGTTGTCAGCCTTACGCACCGACCGCCTTTACCCCCAGGATTGCTCCTGGTACTCATTTCTGTTGGAGGCTGAGTCGACCCCAGGGCCATAGTGCCACTAGAAGGATTAGGACAATTGAAAAATCTCAGCGACCTCATCGGGAATCGAACCCGCGACCTTCCGGTTTGTAGCGCAGCGCCTCAACCACTACGCTACGGCGTACCCCAAATATATATATATTTCCCTATAATCCACATTTTTCTTGCTTACGTAATGGATAATCATAATATACTAGGTAGAGTTATTGAAATAGGGCTAGAAGAGAATGGGAAGAGGAATTAGGTGTTTACCGTACTTGAATGGACCTGTAAATTCATTCCTTTTTTAGAAGCAATTTTCCTAGAGAAGAACAGAAAGATAGGGACTGCTCCTACAGAGGTAATTTTCTGCAGCTCCGCTTTTTAAAACGGATTCAGCACTGGACAGGTGGAAAAGAACAGTAGGCTCTTCATTAGAGACGATGCAGAGTCGGCAAATGAAACAAATGAATGGAGCCAACTCCCTCGACAAAACACTGCCAATTGCACTCTAAAGTGCCTCATTTCTGTCTATTCAGCAGGCAGACTGCCCCGGTTCTAAAGCAGGAGACCGCGAGACACTCTTGCTTGTTATACAGTAAATAGTATGGTTACATTCCATGTTAGCATAGGGAAATACATGGCCTTAATAATAGCACAATGAAAAATTAAATTCACTGAACACTGGCATTACACTGCATTTTAAACCCATTTTTATTATTAGATCTTGTTAACAGTCATCTATATTCAGGACTGGGTGTGGTGTGTTGTATCCTGTTTGCTGGCCTATGTGTTTGTGCTTTTCTAAAATTAAGCCCTGCGTTGAGTTGGTCTCTCATCAAGAAGTTCCTCCATGTCCGTCAAATGTTGACCCAGGGCGTGTTCTTTCCCCTACAGGAACTTATGTAAGTCCTTCGAAAGGGTTGATTAAACCGAATTGAGACAAAAAAAATATTTGAAATAACGAAATAAAAGTCCGTAATTTATTTATAATAAAAATAGCAATATTTTTTTTTATTCATTTTCCGTAATTACTTTAAGATAGTAAAATTTACGCCTCCCATTTGCAACCAAATAACAACATAAATGAAATGCATTAATTTGTCTATTTATTATTTTTAATATTATGTGTACAAGTTTCAGAACAACGCATAGGCCTACTTAATTACAGCTGTAGTAATTATGACTGAACATTGTGCATTTCTTTAATGTCATGAAATTTAGAAGATTTTTTTAATCTGAAAGTGAAACCAACTGTAACAGCAATAATAAATAAGTAAATAATATAAATAAATAAATATATATACTGTACAAATGATTTGAGACGTCCTGTTTAAATGGACTACGATAAATTTAGATATTAAAATGCCATATTATATATATACACACACACGCATATATATATATATATATATATATATATATATATATATATAAATGAAGCAGTAAGCTTGTGCTTTCTCAAAAAAAGGCAGAGAATTCTAATGATCTCACATCTGGAGGTTCCTCATGTCCTGCCTATATGAAATATGGATGTGATCCATGGAGTTGATAGCATATCTCTCACTACCGAGAAGATGAGCTAATGCACATCATGAAAGGAGAGTTTAACAGCAAAAGGAACACAGTGAAGGCAATAATTTTATTTCAAGTCTAGCTTGTATGAGATTCCTTTAAGTAAGCTTTGCCCTCTCACCCTTAAATTGATTATGCATCCTACAGGATACTCTCTTAAATTTGTTATACAACTCGGGAAAACAAAATAGAAGATTATTAAAAGTCATATAAAATTACAAATTAAGGTACAAAAATAAACTATGGGCCTAATAATTGTGTCAATGTGTTATCTTTGCAGTGCAGCATGCATTTATAAATTACGTGAGAAATTGAATCTCACGCGCAGGCCTAAATAATATGATGAATTTTTGAAACATGTTTATCATGATGGGAACGTCCTGTTTCTTATAGTTATTATTCTCGTGGTTGTTATAACCACAGACGGAATAACTGTTGTTATTTCACATGACTTGACAATACTAGGCCTATGTTTTATTTGTTTTTTTATTTGGGCGTTCTCTAAATTGGTTAATTTTAAATAGCCACACCACTAAGGTGAACGACCTTGATTTATTGGCCCACCTACAGGATGCATTATTTTTATGGTCTAATATTTTGCGTCAGGATTTGACAATTGTAACATGTTAGTACAATACAGTATAATACGATATAATAATAATAATAATAATAATAATAATAATAATAATAATAATAATAATAGCATACAAAGATGAAGATAAGAAAGAGAATAATAGCAACAATAATAGTATAATACAATACGATAATACAATAGAATATAATGATAGAATACAAAAAATACTCCCTCTGCACCTATCCCCCACATTGTCTGCCCTGAATTGTCGGACTTTAGACAATTCCCCGACCCCTCAAATAATTTGGCGTTATTCAAGTTTTTAGAGCTATTAAATTCGTTTATATAATAATAAAATGCAACAGTTAAGGATACATTAATAGTCATTTTTACTATCATAATTCATCTTTAAAACCATGCATTGGAGCAATGGACAAAGAATAATTATGTGGATTTCTTATTTTTCTCTCAGAGGACAAAAGAGTGAACAAAATTGTCTGGATTATATCTAATCTTACTGTTCATTCATGTAATTAACAGGTACCATAACATGCTTTTAAAATATCATTATCTATTTTTTATTCCTTAAGCCAAATATGTATTCTCTCATTTGTATAAAAAGAATAATATTTAATAATTCTTGCAATCATGACATTAGATTGAGAAGTAAATGTTTCACACAAATAAGAAAACCGTGACGGAGTGCAAAGAAAACAGTAAGTTAAAATTGTCCGTTCGGTACATTATGGTACTTATCAATTGCTGACATCATAAAATAACATTGTTTAGTTCTCTAAAGCTATATTTTTACAAGCCTACGAAGACGTTCATGAAATTTTACTTGATTTAAGCATCAGAATTATATTACATAAAAATAATAGAATCCTGTAAAAACAATGGGTATGTCCTATATCCTACAGTCCAACTTGAAAGGCATCTAGTTCAACATCCGGTGTAGACTTTGAAAGGAATCAATCATTACTACATAAATTTCTACCAACTACAAAGAACGAGACGATGAGTATGATGGTACAGGCGCCAAGAGTACTGCCTGCGCATTTAGACGTGAACACTTGCATGCGCCGCAGACATAGGGCGGGACGGAAGGAGAGTGTGTTGCTAGTATGGATCACGTGAGACTGATACCACTGCGCATTGTGTTTACAGTGTTCACGTCTAAATGCACGGACAGTACAATGTTCTCAAATCAAATGTCAACAACTTAAAACAGTTTTTCGATTGGACAATAGAATATTTTTTAAACATGTATGAGCCTTCAAGCTCTAGACCAGGGGAAGTCAACTACGTCTTGTGATGACGTTTGTGGAGCAAGAGCATGCGGATCCCATGTGTGTGACGTCAGCAAGAGCGCACGGTAGTAGGGGTGTTTAGAGTACGCTAGATTTAGGTACTAGAGGACCTATTCACTTTAGCTCTGTGGGTAGAACAACTTCTGGTTGGAAATACGGAGCATTTTTCAAAGTTAATGCAAGATGCGATCCTGATAGTGTTCTCTCTGCAGAACATGTGTTAGTTCTGCAAAACATTCTTCTTCAGTTCGAATCGAGGTTTCAGGATGTGGAAAACCTTTCTCCAATATTTAAACTTTTTGCTACCCCATATTTAGTTAATATCAAAGACGTTCCTTGCCCGTATCAGTTGGAACTGCTAAACTTACAATGCGACGATCTGTTAAAGGACAAATACGAACGTAAAGTGGTCTTGGGTAACTTTTACAGAAATTTATCTGAAACCAGATTCCCGAAACTTGCCGCACGAATATTATGTAATTTTGGATCGACATATGTGGCCGAACAATTTTTTTCACTAATGAAATGTGCAAAGCTCAAATCAAGAAGTACATTGTCAAATCACAACCTAAATGTAGTCTTCGATTAAATATTGCTCAAACATTACGTCCCAACATTGATAAACTTGTTAAAGAAAAAAGAGACAGGAAAGTCAGAAAATTGTTACTGTAATCTTGTATCATCTAAGGTGCAGACAAGCTTGTATGGTAATTAATTCAGTTCATTTTTTTAATTATTTTTATAGTAGTGAATTATGTTAATTCAAATGATAGTATTGTCTATTTTTGTCAAAGAACATAGATTTTGTGGAAAGGCAATTGTTCTCACAGAATAGAAAAATAGAATCATTTATAATATGTTAAACTACTGTGCTGTAATTAACCGATAAACTATCAAGAAAATCGATTGAGGTTTCATTAACTCGGAAACACGTATTACGTAAGTTCTAACCCCCTAAATTCCCCCTGCCCGCAATACTAATACCCCTCTCTTCCCCCCTGTTCACTGATGCCTACATTTCACATACTCCTCGCAGAGGTACAACGCGAGCAGTGAGAGCAGAAAGCAGTGACGTCACAGAGCAACCTTCTGTCTTCCCCTGCTCTAGACAGAGTGATCTTCCTCCCTGCTGTGGAACCCATGTACGAGTATATTGTGTTGCTAAGAAAATAAGTGATGGTTCTAAAAGGGCCAATGTCATAAAACTTGCTTTTGAGATAACTGACTTTGAAGCCTCTGTAGAAGTAACATTATTTGCTGAGAAGTTCCGATATTGCCCCCTAAGTTTTCTGTATTATGTCTATTAATAGCAACAGACATTGGCACTTTTATTATACGAAAGATAAAGACTAGCCAAGCTCAATAATGTATAGATCACATTTTTGCAAGAAATTGACATTGGCCCTTTTAGAACCAAGCCACATTATTATGCTCAGGGTACCCTACTCAAGGCTAATGTGATAAGCGAGTCCTTGCTCACTGTTTACTATGCCTGTATACATAGGCATTTAAATTATGGACAGTTATTATTGAGTAACCATACGTCTACTTGTAGGATTTTTATTTTACAAAAAAGACTAGACAGATTAATCTAGTACTCATTGTAAACAACTTTTTATTCGATCAGGTATAATTACTTTACCGCCAATGTACATCCTGGCTTCCCTCCTTTTTGTAAAGAGAAACGTAAATAACTTCGCTACATGTGATACCGTACATGGTCATGCAACGCGCAGTAATTCTGATATGTTTACAAACAAATGTGAGTAGACTATCGTTTAACCGGGAATAGGTTCGAATTTATTTCATTGAAGCTTTAATAACAGTCTCTCAAATAATGTGAGAAATTTATCGTTTGAAATATTTAAGAGGAAGTTCAGGTAAATACATCACTTTCAAGAATTTAATAATTTAATTATATCAATTTATTCTACTTGACGATGCCATACATATTAATATGTCGATACGTGAAAGGCTGAAATAATTATTCATGTATCAATCTATCAATACGCCCCAATACCCATAAAATATTTAGAAGTTATAAAAATGTTAATCAATACCGTATTTACTGTATACCAGGTACAATCTCTTAAAATATTTACAAGGACATTCTTTTTATTCCAAATTCAGATATCAGCCTCAAATTTAATATACGGTATCCTTTGATTTGTATTTTTATTATTTACCTGTGGCAACCTCTTGAAATTAGTAAATAAAATAAAATATCATAAAATAAAATTTAAAATAAAATAAAATAAAGAAAGACCTATAGGCCATTCCTTGTACTTTATTCTGTGATTTTACGTAACATAAATAAGTTTTTCGTTCTTTGGATTATTTCATTATTGTCATTAAGACAAATTACTGTATGTAAAATGATACAGTTATAAATAATTTAAGGAGTAAATTGCATCTGATTGTTGAAATCAAATATTCCAAGATATGGCACCATATCCGAGATTTCGACAGATTATGTTTATAATAAGGATGCCAGTGAAATTGAAATTTGAAGGGGAATTTGTTTACGTTCTAAAGGGGAATCTCATTCGGAAGCAAAGTAAATACAACGGGTGACCGATCGTCATTTTCTGCTACAAGGAGTTCAGTAATTAAATAAATTCCACAGGCTAGTCCCTTCCCTCATAGCATCCTAACTCGTTAGTTTATTCAACTGCTGAGGTATGTACTTTAGAACATGAGCACTTTATTTGTAAAATATGCATAAATAAGCTTAAGACCTTTCACTTATTATTTGGACTAGAAAGGTTGGTTTTATGGCTATTTAACAACGAGGATGTACTGCAACTTAGGCCAATGACATTGGAATATTTTACTGCAAGAGTTCTTTACGTGTCTGTAAATCTACAAATATGGGCCTGTCACATGTGTGTACATATAAAATGCCATCGACCCCTTGTCTTATAGAACCCGTGACCTTCGGCACAGAAAGATAGTGCCATACAGACTGTGTTACCCAGGGGGACGGACCTAAAAGAAAACTTGAAGATGCCAATTGGGTTCTGAACGGAAATTCGTGTACAGTGGTACCTCGAGATACGAGTGCCCTAACATACGAGTTATTTGAGATACGAGCTGTCAAGCGAGCGAAGTTTTGTTTTGAAATACGAGCGACATTTGAGATACGAGGAACGGCCAGCTGCGACGCTGCACACGGCCCACCGGTTTACTGCGCCTGCGCCTCGTGCGTCTCACGCATTATCCCACGTATTCCCCCAGTGTGCTTGTTTACCTCGCTGTCGAAGCATCTTTGCTAAGTTTTTCTAGAAATCATAGAAAAAAATTAGCAAGGTGTGCGAGTAGCTGACTTGGCGAGGCAGTACAGTATTGATTTTATACAATATTTGTCATTTATAAATACATTTTTCTTATTCAAAAACACGTAACAAAAACAATTGGGGGTAGCATTTTTGGGGCTGGAACGGATTAATGGCATTTCAATTAATTTCAATGGGGAAAATTGCTTTGAGATACGAGCAAATTGAAATACGAGCAAGGTTACGGAACGAATTAAACTCGTATCTCGAGGTATCACTGTAATTGTATATCTACTGCCGTATTAAAAAGCTTAGAAAGCGCCTGTATTCACGACAATAAAAGTGGAATTTTCTGCGATTCTCCACGCCAATTGAAGTTAAACAAAAGATTATGCGGACGAAAAGGCCTACACGAATGACTGTGTTCCCATCTTCCCTCTTTATTTAGAGCTTATATAACCGGGCAGAGGAGACAAGAAGCTTGGTTTGAAGATACGCGATAGCAATATGAGCTTTGGAGTGGCTTGCAGATCAGCTCCTATAGGCCTACATGAATGTATTCGGACTGGAGCATGTCCTCTCGAAGTTTGCTTGCAGAGCAGCCAACATTCATGGCTGTTTTTAATCTTAGATCGAAATGAGAGGGATTCGTCCGCATGTTTTAATATTATATTGCACTTGCAAAGTTGGGCTCTAATGTACCATAATGTCCTAATAACAATGGGAGTGTACAAATTATTATATATGATAATTATTGTGAAATATATTATAATAAAGAAAGAATGTCTGATGTGATACACACGCATGTATTCCTCTAGTGAAAGCACTGACATTGCTATTCTTTCACTTGCATTTCCCCACATAGAGTAAATACCCGCATTACGATATACAGTATATGAATTCGGTTGCCTTAGCCTAATACGAAGCTTTAAAGCTCGTACGAACGTCTTGCTTGAGTTTTTGGAAGTTTATAACTACCTTTCAGATTTTTTTTTTTTTTTAATGTCAATTCCGTCACGCCAGCGGAAATTATAAATTACAAAATTACAAATTACAAATTTTTCCTGAGCCATTAAACACCCAAACGTGTAATAGGCCGAGTCAAGTAAATTAAAAACTAAAATATTAAAAATCCACAAGGGAAAGACTACAATTAACAAATTCATTCACACTATAAAATGGGGTATTGAGCAACCAGGTTTCCAATTTCATTTTAAAAACATTGTGTGCAGCACTTTTAAATCTTTCGGTAGCTTGTTGTATAACAATGGTCCATGTACATAAAAATAGGCTCATGTAGCCTTATATTAAATCGTTAAAGGTCAGATTACAGCATTAGAAGTAAATTAACTAAAAAAGACTAGTGTATATATTTTAGTGTTGAAGGAATTTCAGTTTGGAAGCTATGCTGTTCACAGGCAGACGGACTTACAGAAAGCAGATGAATGATAAATATGCTACCCATATTGCACCACATTGTACCCTATGGTCATACAAATGTCAATACCATTGATTTATATAAGATCCAGTTCCATTACAAACATAATTTTGACAGCCATCTCCCTATGCGGCATGGTAAGGTGCTTGGACGTAGGACAAATTCTCAGGGTTCTATATGCTAGAGGGGTAGCCAATCCGCTTGGGAAAATATTCAAAAAGTACAGACGTGTCTGCATGATGCCACAGGATATATTCAAATCGTTTTATATGAGTACGGGCTAGCCTAATACGCGGATAAACTGGTTGAAGTGCGCTGGGTTAAGTTATCCCTGTCTCTCCCTGTGCTCGTATCCTTTAATAAGTTAAAATTTAATAGGCTTTCAAACTACAGATATCTGATATCATAACTCCTTTTACTCCTCCCAGTGTTTTTTCATATTATACGTAGTTTAACTTAATGAGGGTGTTTCCTTCTTGCAGGTTTTATTTTCGAGTACGAAAACTACTTGAGATGTAAGAAGCTAAAAGATGTCATTAATATAGAAAGAAACAATGGATTACATTAAACTTTTTAGTCTTATGGACACTTACTTTTTTGGTGTAGTCCTACCAGTTTAAATTATCAGAATGTTGTAGTAAGCTTCTAGCATTCTACAGACCTGGAACATTCGGCGTTAACGTTTCACTGTAGCATACCGAGCAGGCTGAACTGATGCACTCAAAACTGAGCTAACTGGGGATGAAAAGTGGTGTATTAACGGTACGGGTAGTATTTGCGAAGTGAATACAGGCACCAAGCTGTTCCTCGAAACAAATCTTAAATCCAATTAGACAGCTCAGTCCATTCAATTATTTGACTTCTAGCTTATGCTAGCCAACTAACCTAACAAAAGCCAGGCTAGGGGATCTTTCTCTCTCTCTCTCTCTCTCTCTCTCTCTCCCTCTCTCTCTCTCTCCACGAGCTATGACGTCTAATGAAATAACACCTCATAAATAATTCAGGACGCTTGGACGATAGGAGTCCTTCTGTTGAGACCTCTTGAAATTGAAATGGGAGAAATATATACAGATTAAGAACAAAGCAGGATGAATTAACAAAAGAAGATAAATTAATAAAGAACGACAAATGAATGATGTTACACTAAGACTTCAGAAGATGGTAAAATAAATAAATTTCCTAAAAATAAATAAGAAGAGGCAGTAAAATAAATTAAGTGTGGATGATTGAACGCAGAAACGAATATAAATATGCAAACTAGAAAAAAAAGACAAGCCTGTCTATGTATAAGAAGGGATAGTAGTAAATTGACAGAGTTAAAGAAAAAAGAAGGAAAATGGAAAACAGGCGGAAAGATATGTAATTAAAAGAAAAATTAACAAGAAATATAAAGAAACCAAATCACATACCGTAACAAAATTTTTAATCCATAAAATGAGGTAATATACCTAGGTAATAAGTATTAGACCTATACGAAAATCCGAGGATAATTTAACAATAGAAAGCATCAAAGAAATGAAAATAATAAGAGGAAGTGTTTATCTACTGCATGCAGAGATCTAAAATTTTTAAATCTAAATGGACTAAAGGGTGACCGAATGCACCTCGAAGCCGGATTTTTAATTTTCGCTTTTGTTCACGAGTTATGAGTGAAAACTTGAAGAAAACGAGATTTTTTTCAGCTATCAAAGCATCAGTATTCGGTAACACATTTTAATTGTCAAATAAATTGCAGGTGGCTTCGCTTTTTGTTTGTTTTATTTATTTGTTTGTCATAACTTGAAAACAAAATTATCTCAATTTGTATAACATATCGCATGGAATTATCGATCGCTTCCATTTTGTAAGCCCACCCTGGTCGATACATATGCTTATAATGCCAAGACAGTAGACATCTGAAATTTTCAAACTAGACGAAAGACGGATAATGAATATAGGCCTAAATGGACAAACATAGATCGATTTGGACGGAACTAACTATGCAGGAGTTTTCTGAGGTCTTTTTCCCAGCCGGCGCTCTCTAATCGTGGAATGCACTCCAAAGCCGGATTTTTAGCTGTTTCATTATGATTATTATTGGTTTAGTTTATGAATGATCCGCGTGTAAGTGTTAATTAATATAATGCTCCAATTATTATGCTTTAATTTTTAACTTTTGAATCGATTATCGTGGGTGAAACCGCGGGCACATGCTAGTAAATAATAAGGATGAAAGTAAGAATGAGTCTAATACGATTACAAAAATATGAAAAAATAGCAGAGCAGAGAAGAAAAAAAGAGGAATAATAAATTAATGCAGGAAGATATCCAGAAAGGACGAAGAGGAAGAAATATAGAAAAATAGAAGGAATTGATAATCAAAAGAGAGTGTTATACAGACAGAAATAGGAGAGAGCTCTACTGACAAGATTTGTAAGAAATTCCGACTTACAGTTAGGGAGTCTTGCAGTGGAACTTACCTGTAAAAAGAAGATAAAACTTCAAATTACTATGTTGTCTTAGTAAAGAGATGGTTTAAATCTATATAAACCTACGGATATGACAAGAATTGGGGAGATAGCCTTCACACGTAACTACGAAAATTTCAACTTTGTTTATAATCGTCGAATCCATAATCTATAGAAATAATTTCAGATTAGTTGAAAACTATACTTGAATTGTGATGCATGTTTCGTCAAGGCAACATCAATACTGTTACTAGTGCAAGCGGGAGAAGAAAATCGCTCATAGGGTCATTAATTACCGAGGTTTACTTGTTACGGTTATTTAACGACGGTTATGTGCTGCTACTTTGACCTGTAACAGTCCCTGTTAGGCAGGAATTTTGTCCCTTAAGAGTTCTTTTACAGGTATGTAAATCTTCAGAGCTGGGTCTGTAGCATTTATGCACATTTGTCTGAACCGGGATCGAAAAGCGTGCTCGAAGACAAAAAGCCAGTGTTCCAACCAGGTTGACTTTGGAGAGCCTAGTTGAGATAAATTTCATGCAGTAGAACAGCATTTATGTGAATGGTTCCTAAATTATTATTTTTAACTTTTGTCTAATTTGCTTCTAGGTGTTTACAAAGTACTCCTTCAATATTCTCTAAACAGCATTTTTCATATTTTGATCCAATAACGATCGCCTGCGTGGTCTCGTGGTTAGCAACGTTGGCTACGGATCTGCAGACCTGGGTTCGATCCCCGGTATTTCCTCGGATACTTCTGAGGAAGGGAAGTCTGAAATGTGGTGCACTCAGCCTCGTGATTCAAAATGATGAGCTACTTGATTCAGAATTACCGCTAAATCCTCCCATCTGCCTACGGTAAATGATGCAACGGTCGGATGGTAGGCCTTGTACTTTCAGGGATGCAGAGCCACGGAGTTTTTTAGTTATAACACAATAATATACTGCAGCAGGTAAAGGCTTATTTTTCATATATTTGTAATAAATATTATGTAAAAGTACTATGTCGCACTAAAGTAAATAATTACAACCGTGAAATATTTAAATATCTTTTAATTATATATTTTTTATGTAGGAGTTTTATACAATACCGTAGTTTTCCTCCAATCCATAGGTCCATACACTTTCTTCATCCACAATTCTCGATCTTGTGCATCTTCCTCACACCTCTTCTAGCTATGCTCCTCCATACACCATTAATCCTCTTGTCCCTAGGTTTTTCCCGTTTCCTTTTGCCCTTAGCTTCTCAGTTTAGCATCATCCTGGGGATTCTGTCATCTGTTATCCTTATTACGTGCCCAATCCACTTTAGTTTTCTTTCTATAATCACTTCCCATACATTCTTCTCTACCTCTATATTTTCTCTAACTTTAGCGTTCCTTACTTCAACATTGACTTTCTAGCTGCTTTGATCTCCAAAAATTTATCTCTGTGACTAATAAATAATTTGATTGCATTTTTCCGTTTATTTTCTTTGTTTCTACTCCATATAGGCCTACTCTGACCACAGAATTGTGGATGAGTTTCTTTGTTTTGCATAAAATGTTTCTATAATTTATATACTGTACTGTTATTTGATACTCACGAAACCCATTCGTAAAAATATAAATTAAACAAAACAACGGCAATCTGAACACATGAAAAAGGCAATGTACGAGAGATCCACATCGATTTAGGTACTTTTTATATTTTAATTTTCACCACAATTAAAAAACTGTAGGTATGAGAGTTATACAAAAATTGAAAATAAATAATGTCTTCATGGAAAAATATATATCCCTCCTGCTAGTGTAAGTCTACCGGTATAAGAGATCGGAAGCATTTTTATCCGTATTTTTTTAAATGCACAGTAGCTATATTTTTTAGAAGAATAGACTACATTATATTATTTATATTATATTATTTATGGAATTGTAGAAGACAAGAGAGAGAGAGAGAGAGAGAGAGAGACAGACAGACAGACAGACAGACAGACAGACAGACAGATTCAGAGAAAAATACATAGAGGGGCAGAGTGGAGAGAGATAGGCAGACTGATAATAATAGACTACTTACATTTTAACTTACATATATTAAAATCAGATTTTTGAAAAGTTTAGGGTGTGTTTATAGTGACATGAAAATCCTGTATAGGTCTACCGGAGTTAATTGTGGGAGCGGAGCGTAGCCTAACTTCCACGAAGTGTAATTAGGCAACGCTGTAGCTAAGAGGGTTGCAGAATCGGAACGGCGGCTGAGTTCTCCGTCTTTCTGCAGACCCCACCTATCACAGTTAATTGTGCATGTTCTCTGCAGCACAGCACTACATCCACCATGCTATTTTTCAGGAATAATGTAAATATAATTAAGCCCATTCTTCAAAACACACTTTCCTGAGTAAATAAACTGCTGTTCAGAATAAGAATATAATTCTCACTATGGCCAGAAAATGTTTAACTAGCCTTTTTACTGCTGCTGACGTATAAATTCGTCACCTCAAAAGTTGTATAAAAGCAGAGATATAATATTAATTGGTTATATTTATGTAAAATGTGAGGATTCTTTATCTTTTTATTAGGATTGTTATTAATGGAAACCATTATTTTAACGAAATCTTCGTTACTCATTTCAAAATTAGAGCTCACTGATGATTTTAATTGATAATTGCTTATATTAATATAACAATTGAGTTCTGAGAGAGTTAATTGCATGCAATCAATTCATTAGGCATTCTCGCCTGTGGAGAATTAGCGGAATCCTTTCTCGAGACCCTATAGCCTACCTTTTGCAAAAAAGAATGACTTTTTTTATACAAAACATGTTGATTATCCAACTAAACAAATATTTTCGGAATTTAAAGTTTTCAAAATTGATCAACCTTCAATTTTATGTTATTAAAATATTTCCCCAAACATGGAACAAAATATACATTTAAAGTGATTACATGTAAGTAGTAAAAGAAATATTAATCTATTTCTAATAGAACCCAAAAGTATATGATTTATACTTGATTCTATTAAGCTGTTAATACTAAAACATTTATATTCTTCATAAATTATGTTCTTTTTTTTTTCACTCAGCTCTTTGTCTCTTTGCAGAACGGCATCCGAAGTCCAGCAGTCTTGCTCATTTCGGTGTATTCACCTTATTACCTATAAGATAATATTTGTTTGTTATTCCTATTGAAATTAGTATGCTTATTTGTATTAAATGTATAAAAATAGTTTCAATAGATGCAATTTGGGAATAAAATGGATTCAGTACTAACAGCTAATATGTATAAGTCAAAAGAATAATTTTTATTTGGTTAAGATTTCCTCTCCTTGAATCTCATGGTAATAATGTAGAGTTTCACAAACACAAGAGTTTAGATTTTCATCATTGAATTAATCTATTATAAAATCAGAATACAGCACTGCAAAAATCACTTTTTAAACTAAATCTAACGAACATGATACTTGAAGGGGTAATCGTGTCATATAAAGATTGGGTGTACTGTAAGCAAAATAAAATAAATTAATCAAATAAAACCATATGATTAGTGTATAATTAATTTACAGATGTTATCTCGGTGGTTTCTTTAATAATAAAGGAGAAGGTGTCACTGAATTTATCGGAGAGAAAAAGCACACGGATAAAAGATGGAAAGAGAATTAATATAGGCATACAAAATACATAAAAGCTCGGAGACTTAAACAAATTTACCATCATATGTCAGCATGTTTCATAAATATAACAGAATAAGGTTATGTGGTATTTTTACTGTACCTGTAGGAGACACCGCGGACAGGGAGATCGTAAATATGATGGCAGGGACAATTTAAGAAAGAATGTTGTGGAAGGATGGTTGAGGGATGAAGAGAGGGTAGAATTTATGTTAGCTCTGTTGTTTTATCTATGTAATGATATATACAGTTATATCTAGAGAGGTGGTATGATGTCTTCTGTGAATCAATGGGAATATCTTTTGTAGCTTTTCTCACTGTTTTCAACAACTACTGTTATCATAAAAAAATACTGAACGACAAGAAGAAAATGAATTATTGTTGAATGTGTGAGTTCTCTTTTGTACAAGTCACGCGGAAGGAATATATCTCACTGGTTCCAAGAAAAAAATAAAATAGGACATGAATACAGCCAAAATTCCATTTATTTTCACTGTGTTTAATAAAAAATGAAGAGCTTAACTCTTAACCATGGACGCGATTATTCTGTTATATTGACATGGACGTGAGATCTGACTGAATGCTCAGAGATAATGACTTATGATAAAGTAACTAAGGTGAAACTTTGCAGTGAATGTTTTGAGACGACTGCATGTCTCAGTTTTATGAGGAAAATGTTGTAAGTTAAGTACTGAAACTTTTAACACTGCCACTTATTATGGTGAACTGTGATTAATATTTGGTTGGGAGTGATATGAATGACGCTAATCGATTGAAAAATATTAACATATCTTACAAAAAGTGCATTTAATTGCATTTGTGATGCAGTGATTTAAATGTGTGCCCTGAAAACACCCTTAAAATGGTGGTGTAAGAATAATGCGTTGTTGATTAAATTTTTAGGATTCATTTTGCTTGGATAATAATTAAAATGATTTGTTTTGTTAATATTTTAATTGTTAAAAGATCCTTAACTTTGAGCGGTCACTCAGACCTCAGGTCTATGTTAAAGTAACATAATCATCACATTCATGGTTAAGGGTTATATTGTTTTTGCACTAACCAAACAGTTCTTTTCCAATTTAGTCATTTGTAAAAAAAATTAGCAATCTTTTTCAATAATAATTTGATCAGACAGATATACACACACTAGTTCCGTTGCTCTGAAAACGAGCCTCATGGTTACTAGTTAGGACATTTAATCCCATATCCAGTGAGAGTAAATTCCTTGCAAAATGGAAAATATTTTCACTAATAACAACTAATTATTTTACAATGTTAGCGTTGTCAATTCTACTGATAAATATTGTATTCCGCATTATAGAGTAGTGACAATCCCACCACTAGACGAGGTTATAGCTATTTATGTATCAAGTACGCAAAATAACGCTTTAGCGGACGAAGCTAGTAAGCGTTCGAGGCGTAAGCCGAGGCTGAAATACTGAATGAATCCGATAAAGTTTTTGCGTACGTGCGTACAATATATTTTAGTAAAAGCTCTCTAAATTATATGAAATGAAACAAAAATACCGTACAATTAACTATAATGAAAGGTAGTCAACCATTTGTTAACATCATATTCTCATAGCCACCTTCATCGCGGAACAACAACGAACCGTATGTACCAATACAAAATGCGGTATAGATGCATTATAATATGAGTCGCTTGTTGTAAACAATAACGCATACGAACTAGTATTTATGAAAAACTTGTGAAAATATGAATAATCCCGAGGAAATTTCAATCCAAGCCAGAAAATCTGAATAAGAGCTGGTGTCAGCAACATCACGGCAACAGTAGACTATGTGAAGGAATATATTGCAATTAAATGCTGGTGCATCCATGGTAAGCAATGATTCTCTTGTGAACGAAGATGTGAAAAGTTGTTGGCTTATATCTTTTGTTATATGATGAAGTAGGCTACCCTATAGTGCGAATAACCCTGGTAGAGTTTCTGATTATCATTAAAAAACATGTTGGCTTAAATTTGTTGTGTTATGACCAATTATATGCTTAAATCCATGTTAAAGTCATCTGCATTTTGTTTATAGATTTCCATGACGACTTTAAAGTACTAGGCCGATAATAGCTATTTATGTATCAAGTACGCAAAATAACGCTTTAGCGGACGAATCTAGTATAGCGGCCGAGGCGAAAGCCGAGGCTGAAATACTGGATGAGTCCGCTAAAGTTTTTGCGTACGTGGTGCATACAATATTTTTTAGTAAAAGTTCTATAAATTATATGGAATAAAACAAAAATACCGCATAATTAATTATAATGAAAGGCAGTCAGTCATTTCTTTAAGTTATCTGGTCATGGCCATCTAGATCATGAAACAACAATGACCGTACGTAGCAATAACAAATGTGGTAGTATAGATGCATAATATATGAGTTCCTTGTTTGTAAACAATATTGCATACCAACTAGTATTTATGAACACCTTGTGAAAATATAAATGATAATACCGAGGAAATTTCAATCCAAGCCAGAAACATTGAATTGGAGCTGCTACCAGCAACTTCACGGCAGAAATAGGCTATGAGAAGGGATATATTACAGCATTTAAATGCTGTTCGTCCATGGTAAGGAATGTTTTTCAAGTGAACCAAAATGTGAAAAGTTGTTGGCTTATATTTGTTGTCATGCGATGAAGTGGGCTACCGTGTTTTGCGAAAAATCCTGGTAAAGTTTCTGATTATCATAAAGAAACGTGTTGGCTTAAATTTGTTGTTTTATGACCAATTATATGCGTAAATCCATGTTAAAGTTGATGTGACTGGTCAATGCCATCTGGGTTTTGTTTATAGATTGCCATGACGACTTTAAAGGACAAGGCCGCTAAAATTGCATTTTGAATGCACTTTTATGCAATTTTAGCGGACTTGTCCTTTAAAGTGCAGCTTTTCGGCGTGTTACCAGTCCGATAAGCAGCTGTTTTAGAGAGCGTGTACTAAAAAAGTGCATTTTGGTTGCTAAATTGCAATTTTTCGGCGTGTTACCAATCCGATAGCAGCTGTTTTAGAGAGCATGTACTTAAAATTATTTATAATCATCATGGAAATTCGTTTAACCAATGGACTTCTTCATGCACTGTGTATTTCCCCTTTCGGAGAGTATTCGCTAACTTAGATCTCAGAATATTGCTTTCAACAACTTACTGATACTTCAAAGTATACCATAATGTTTGTAAATACAAGGATATAATATACATATTATTTATACGACTCACCTAGAATCGGTAATACAGAAAAAAAAAGTTCAGTCCTTATTCATTAGAGCCGTGAATTCTTACGAGGAAGAGGGAGAAGAAAATAATAAAACAAGGTTGTATTAAAGGAAGTTATCTTGAAAAAGAAGAAGAGAGGAGAAAAAAGCAAATTCATATTACATTCATATAATGTAGTAACTACAACAAACAATTTAAAATTCAATGAAACTAGATGAGGAACCACCAAAGTTCTGATCTATGCTCAAGTTAGATACAAACATAACTAGGAAGCGCCTGCAGCGAACCCGCAACACATCAGAGTTAGCAAGTTGTTGCTCCTCCAGGCGTCTTCTTGCTCAATTCAATCACATGGTACTTTCCGCTGTCAGTGTCAATATTATTTCCGCGCTAGTGCTTGTTCTGCATCCGGTGTGCGCCTGGAAGAGCCCGACCGAAGATCAAATATAATTACAGTAGATGCATTAATTATGAACACTAAAGAAACAAGTATTGAAATCTGGTATGCCGATACACTGAATCCTTTAGCTATCATGACCTTTCGCTGCTACTGACGTATTACTGTGTCGCCTCAAAAATCGTGTAAAGGCGAAGGCATAAGATTAATAAAACTGATGCAACACAGTGCCAGAATGCTTTTGCTTAGTCAGTTATAATTGCATTTATGATACACAGAAAATAAAGTTTTTTTAAAAATCGATTTCCGAGTGAGACACATGTACTGGTTTTTGTTTACTTGAGGTTTCCTTCTAAGAACGGCCAGATTTATTCTAGAATTGTTTATTTATTGTTGTTTGCATTATTACATTTAAGTGCATAAACTAATTTAAGGTTTTACATTGCATTTCATTTAACTTTCGTCGCTAGGAAAGTAAACCCATATAGGCCTAGAGAACACGCATGTGAGGTTCCGTCTGACGACCTCATCACCCTTTCAATGCTAATCTTCATCCGGGTCGCTCTCGTTTCGACATCTGCGCACAATGAGATCAATTTCACGCAAGAGGACGTCACCGAGTTGCAGAAGTCGTGATGACATTTTGATAGCTGCTGTGTATTGTGGTGTTACGTAATAATACAAGGCATTCAGCTGTGAGATCTTCCCCGCCCATAATCTGTCCAGCCAATGTTGCATACAAATGTAACATGTTACCTGATGAAAGAGTCTCTCTGGAAGAATTTTTAATAACATAAAGCACCCAAATTATATACTGTACCTAAATAAAGGAACAGTTTCTTTTCTTTCTTTCTTTCTTTATCGTAGTTTTAACTCTTCCTTTTAGGATTTAAGCGACCCAAGTCGCCCGGGCCTTACAGGGCCGCGACCTGTCGGGAGAGGATTATATTTGGATCACATACATACATTTTTGACCAGACAAGGACATGGAGGGCCTCCCCGGATGAGTGATCAGCCCAATTCCGGGGCCACCTCCGAGACAACACGAACACATAGGACGAGTCACACCATTCACACACACACACACACTCTCTCCAAACAAGGCGAGGATGGGATGAAGATGGCTAGATGATATCTGGGGACCACAAGGGCCTAAAGTCTCACAGGTGAGGAAAAACCCCAGAAAAAACCTCACCTAAGTAACTTGTCCCGACGAGGAATCGAACCCGGGCCCGCTGCGTGAGAGGAGCGAACGCATCCCCTACGCCACAGCGGTTTCTTAAGCCAATTTATCTTCACTTATAAAAATATATTCACATCACATAGATACCCAGTGAATGTCGGAAAACGAAGGGACTTATTATACAAAGTGTCCAGAAATTAAGTATCTATTTTGTTGAAAGAGTGGTTTTAAAGTCAATTTTTTTTCTTGCGCAATATGTTTGTTACACATTATTTTCAACATGTAATCATTTACATCGTAATCATTTTCATCGTAATCATTTTCCATCTTTCGATAGTGACTCCAAAGTAATTCTGTTACAGCAGCGGAAGCTGTTTCAGAGCTCTCGAAATGTGGTAATGGGTCGGGTATCTCACTTTTTTTAATTCCCACACAAAGCAGAGCCTAATCATGAGGACCAGGGAACGCGTCATCCACTTTTGGGGTCGCAGTCATGCAAATTGTTTAGTCTTTGAGTTCATCTTGATGGGATCGCAATTAAATTTCATCCGGATTTTATCACACGACGGCATCTGCACCTTCCACATTACAAAGGATGCTAGCCTTATGTTGATTCACTTAGGAGTAACAAAAAATAATTTGTTTAACTGCTGTCGCAAAGTCAGTGCACCAACTCCAGGTCAATATTAGGATTGACTTAAGTGAAGAGAATAAGATTGAATGGCGGGCTCATATAAGTGTGGCAATGAACCTCCGGGTTCCACAAATAGAAAATATTCCTTTGGCCTGCTTAGGTATTATCTATTGGCATTGAGTAAGTAAGTATGTTGCTTAAAGGGACGTTTATTTCATTTTATATTTTGTAGGCCTATATACTAAATTCGTTGTTTGTTTGTTTGTTTGCACGAATCAATACAAATGCACACTGTAATAACATAAAAAATATATACTTTTATATTGTTGGCTTTTAAAGCTAAATCCTATCAGTAGTGAAGAAACAACAACAAACTTGCAAAATATTTATGGACGAGGTGGGAAGAAAACAGATTGAAATTGAACACATTTATCTTTACATATGAAACGGAAAGCTATAAGTGAAGAAAATACATATGAATTGGTAGGTTCTGTGAGAAAATAATATTATTCCTGACAGGTTGAGTACTGTGATGTTAGGACATTCTCTTAAGAGACTGTGAAGTTCTGCTTGAAGTAGCTTACTCATTGGAAGGAGACTGGGAATGACCTGAAGTGACTCTTGATAATGTGTCATGGTCAAGCCTATCACTACAGAATGTAATACAACTCCACCCTCATTAAGCAGCTCCTTCAACCAGAAATCACAATCAACCTAACCCTAGTTGATTATCCCACTTATTCTGCTCCCTTCATTTCCGCTTAATACTGTCTTACTAACACATCGTTGCTTTCTTTGTTTTACATCCAGCGGAAGAGTCATTAGCTTACCCCTCTAGTACCGGTATATCTAATGTTTGGGGCGGACACACAGTAATAAGGACTTATAGAATTTTCACAATATGGTGGGAGGAGATGAGTGAATTTTCTACTTTGCACAATTCCAAGGTAGATGTTTTGAAGTGTTGTACATACTCTCCCATTGTCATACCGTATATAATAATAATAATAATAATAATAATAATAATAATAATAATAATAATAATAATAATTTAATTACACATTAATTCAGTTATATTTGGTACAATACCTTTTGAAAATGTAAGCTAAATATTTTCTTATAATATGAGTATATTTAATTATTTTTACGTCATGAGTTTCAAAAATGGATTAAACTGAATTTAAAATATTAAACTTAAGAAAATAGCAAAACTATGTTTTCTTCACATAAATTAAATGTCTGGAGTGCATATAGGAAGTTATAAAAATTATTTTACATTTAAAAAATAAGCTTTGTTAAGTCAGATTCAGAGTCAATTTACTAGAAATGTCATCATGTAGCATCAAAATTGTAGGAGCCTATCATATTCAACATTTTAAGAATCCTTAAAAAGTTATGTGAAAATGGCTTTTAAAATTATGCGTGCAACGGCATTTTTAAGTAGTTCAGCCGTTTAAATGTGGCTTATTAATGCCACTTAAATAATTCGTACAACTTTAAACTCGTGTCAGTATGTCAACTGGACATCGCTGATTCATTTAACACACACAAAATAGAAGAAATGTTACAGGTACTTCATGTCCTAATAACTAAGCTACATGTTGACAAGAGTGGGTCGTTGCAAAATTACTGACATCGTATACAAGGTTCATTAGCTACTGATCAGATATAAAGCTCTTGAATATTTAATCAATCAGCAGAAATTATTTTCGGCACAATACGCCGTACTGTACAATACTGTACAATATAACCTAGCATGGTATATAACGTGAATAATCCAAAGGGTTCTTCATAACATTTGAACAGAGCTCTGAAATCACAACCAGATTGTTATGACACTCCAATTATTGTACAATTGGTTTATTAGGGAATTAGTATCGTAATACTTGCCAACACCTCAAAACGTGATTGCGGATACACGTCATAATAAATAAAACTTTAATTAAAGCAGGCTATATTGGGAAATATTCCTCTGTTAAACATTTATTTATGAACCGCACTACTATAGTGTAAATTACGGTGGCAATAAATATCCGCGCATTATTATAATTAGCTTAAGTAGTAGAAGAGGCCTTATAATTGAATTATTTTTCAGCATAGTCCCCGCGCTTTTCATTACACTAGATGCACTGAGAATAGAATGCACTGAGCAGCAAGCCATTCATGCTCAGCCTCCTTCACACAGTTCATATTTTTGTGAAAATGTATTTCAAGGTACTGAAATCCTCTGTATTCAGTCCTGATCTCGCTCTATTGGAATATTATGGTCTTTTTTGTTTATTTTAAATGGCCGCCAATTCACCTCAGACGAAGAAGTGAGCCAGTGCATTAATGGCTTATTGCTCCGATTTTTTCTATGGGCATCCAGAAGCCAGTGGAACGCTGGAACTATAGGTAGTTTATCGATAAAACTGGATATTAGGTTTAAAAATAAATTACAATTTGTAAGGCCTCTGCTGCTGCTTAAATAAATAATAAACGGTGTGCGCGGATAGGCCTACTTATGAGCTCGCCCTCGAATTATCCGCTCTGCTCTGGTACAGTGCAAACACCAGTAAGATATTTTCATTCTGTTTTCGCGCTATTTATTGGTGCCACGCAAAGAATTCGTCTGTTCCCTCTCGTACAGTTCATTAGACTTCTGAGGATTTGCTATGTACCAGCCAATTTATAATTACAGACGTGCACAAACTATTATAGCCTATGTTCAGGAAAACACTACACTTGCCATAATCCATAAGTTTTTTTTTCTTGTTATTTTTCAAAGATAGTGTTTCCTAACCTACCCGCGTCTTCTTCCTCTATTGCAACCTACTGCGACATTATATCAAACACTCTAACTTTTGTTATAGCCTATTTACTATTGCATATATGGAATCTAATAATTTTTTCTGGCTAAATTCATTTTATCATATCAATCTTACCCGTGTCTTTACTTGTTTTTTATGTCTTACTACTGACTTACAATTTAATTTACCATCAACTAAATATGCGACTACTGGCACCTGCGCACCATCAAGATTAAAATAGTCACTACTTTTAAGGTTGGTATTCTTGCAACTGGAAGCCATCTTGAACAGTTGTTAGGGGTTGATTATTTTCACGTAAAAATATTTGAATTCCGTACCGTAGAAAAAATAGCATGCAATAGTCAAGCGTTACATGCATTGGAAAATCTAGGGAATTTAGATACTCGTCTTCGGCTCGACTCTCAAACTCTTCCTTCATTCTCCAATGATGCACTTTTTATTCTTGTATCGCAATATGGCCTACTATAAGTAACTATTTTGTTTACTTTTTGTTTCGATATGTAAATAAATATATGGGCCCACTGTTTTTCCATGCTCTGAAGCTTATATTCGAGGAAGGAGTAGAATTCCGGAAAATGCATTTAATTATTACTCTCACATTCCAAAAAATAGAGAAAATCTAGATACTACTTTCTATTTGTTAAGCAAGAACTAACTCCATGACATTTTATGCAGATGGTAAAATCCTTGTTTATTCAAACCCTTCCTACCAAACGCATAGTGTGCTTATTAATCGTTATACAAAGGCCTAATCATTTGTTAAGAGTAGTACCCGTTCAAGAATGGTTGATTTTTTAGTAGTGGCAACTACTTATTTCTCCACATATAGCATACGTACATGGTTCTAACTTCTATAGACCTTCAATCTAACCAACACCATTGCGTACAACACGTTCCCAGCGATGAGGAAGTCTTTGGACCCCGTTGGCACTGCCTAATCTGTTGACGGTACAAAGAGAGCAGTCGGTTGCCTGTACGAAAGCTAATTTTGATTTCTTTTTAGAGCTGCTTGCAGATTTGTTTGCCAAAACTAACAGCAGTACTTCGCAATAACGTTCTGCCTTGGGGGAACGGTATGTTTTTAAGATCACACCCTCCCAATCATGTTTTACAGCAACCGACCTCTCTCTTCACACCATCAAATTAGGCAGTGCCAGCGGGTTCCAAAGACTTACGCATCGCGAGGATCATGTTGTACGCAATGGTGGTGATTACATCAAAGGCCTATACAAGTTAAAACCATGTACGTATGCTATATGAGGAGAAACAAAATAGTTGCCACTACTAAAAGATCAACCCATGTATATGTAATAATTCGTTGAAGCTGGAAAATTTCTCCCTCCCTCTCATTATACCACGTAAACGAAGAGATTCTGTAGAACGATTTGTTTAGAACACACTATACTTCACACTGCCGATACCGTGAATCCTGGGAATTCGATTGCAGGGAGAATAAAAAAATCCCACAAGTGAGATAAACCTGAAGCTGTACTATTAGCAGTTCAATTGATGGAGGTAGCAATTCGTCTCGTTTGTAAATACTTGTTGCACTTTTTATGACCTCAACTTCACGTTAACTTCTCTCGTTGATGAGAATTCGGCTTGATTGCTGATTCACTATATAGCGCGAACGCCCACAACAGAACAAGCTGGAGTGAAACATCGTAAATTTACAACCTTCACGGAAATCTGATTACTGTACATATTGGCAGACGCTCAGCATCGAAAGCAGTTATATTTAATAACAAGATCCATGTCTGTGATGTAATTATTTATGTTTACACATACACGATAAATATTTTAATCCATAGACTTTTGAAATATACACAGACCAACAGCCATTTTGGTGCCTTAGAATTTATATTTATTCTTGGCTGTATTTAGATCGCTGATGCCAAATCTGCCATTAGTTTTTCCCTAACAGCTTTAGTTTGTCTGATACGGCATTACCATTAAGCATATTATCCCATTTTACGTTTGATATAAATAAAAAACAGTGCCTATTTTAGCTTCTAAATCGTGTGAAGAAAAAAGCAACACACTAACAATATAACATAAGGTCTTTCAACAAATTGATATCACACATTGTACGATCGTCAATTTGGGGGCCAAAAATAATCCAAATTTTAGTTTTTCTGTACTTCGTACAGTTTTCGTCCTACGTGTCCAAAGTAGGAAGGTCAAGAACCTACACTAGCTATATTATCAAGCAAGATTTTGTTTCGCTAGACTAAGAGTTCACGAATAAAATCTACATAAAAATAGAGCTGATAGAGAAAAACTGTTTACATATTTGGAATATGCACACTAAGTATAGCCAAAATCCGGTAAAACATCTGAGACACCAAACAAAAAGTTCTGTGTTATTTATTTAGTGTAACTTAAAGTGAATAAAAGTACGCGTTATGTTGAATAATTATCATATTTAAAAGAAATTTAGAAAATTAAATGACGGATTAAATTAGCCAAGAATCGTCACAGAAATTTAGTTATTAACTGTATAAAGAAATAAAAGGATGTTTTATTCTACAAAGAAAGTTTAGTACCCGAGACAACATTGGAGTATAGATTTTGTATCGTGTGCCGTTCATTAATTAAGCTTATTTTTAATACAATTATATGCCTATATACAATAGGCTATATATATTACTTTCACTCTTGGAAGGAAGTCACGTATTGATTATCGAACAAGCATAAAAGGACAAATGGGAGGTAAGTCAGAAGTCAGATATTAAGCCTATGCCTATTTGTGTTCACAGAATTTAGTTCTGTTGATATCTTAGTAATTATGGTGATGGACTGCCTTCACAAACACTTTAAAGAACTTGTTCCTTAAATTATGGTGAAATATTTCTATGGAGAAGCAAAGTATAAATGGATACGTTGTTAATTCACTCGAGTTTGACTCAAGAGGGTTGAGAAAATCTTCACCTTACAGGTTGAGTTTGCTCTGAAAACGAATATCAGGTGACAGAGCAATGCCGCTCTGTTCACACTACCCTGCCATGCAGGAAATACGGGTTTCAAAATAGAAAATTGGTGACAAGACTTCTTCCAACCAGCTGGGTCAAACACGAGTGAATGGACAGTATAAAGAAATTGAGATGCGTCAATGAAGAGATAGGTTATTTCCGGATTATTATATAATAATAATAGTAATAATAAAAGTTGGCAACATTTTTTTACGTGCACTATTTGACACGATAAGAAGAAACTACTTTTTAATTAAAATAGTTGGTAAGCTACAAATCTGTTTAGTTGTTTAGAATTTTGTTTTTGATGCAGTCATTTTAGGATTGATGCTTTTCCTCAGTTTGCCAATGTATTTCTAGTAGTAGGCTATAGTAATTCCTATCGATAGGTTTTCCAGATCTGCATACAGAATCAAATTGTAAATAGGCCTACAATACAACATTCTATCATCATAATCCATTAGGGTATTATTTATAAGTATAGAAATAAAGTAAAATAATACTTTTAAAATGGGGTCACAAAATTATTTTTTAATTTCAACGAATAACAGCCTTGTTTAAAATAAATAAAATTGTAGTTTACATAGTAGTACAAATAAATATTATTAAAACTCAGCCTAGAAGTTGTAAATATTGAAAATAAGGAAATGCACGAGAAGAATGAAACTGACTAATAAAATGTGTATACGAAAAACTACAGCAATAAATAAAAGGAGCACACCGTAGGGAGTTCTAACTTTTTTCTGCCATGTAACTTAGAGAAGCCAACAGTTATTTTTAAAAGAGAAAGTTTAAGGTTCGCCCCCAGAAATGAACAGGAATCCTTAAGAAACAGCAAAACACAAACAATGAGAAAGATTGGCAATAAAATGAAACCTGTCAGATTGGCTACCATGGCAATAGGAATTCGCTGAATCCGAGGAGCATGTAAAGAAAACTTCGTTAGTACTACTTCTCTTTCAATGTTTGAGAACAGCGGTGCTGGATTGAATACAAACAATGAATAATATTCGTATATGTTACTCATCAATAAGTTATATGCTCTTTCTTTCTTTCTTTATTTAAAGAAAGAAAGAAAGAAAGAAGGGGAGAGAGAGAGAGAGGAGAGGAAGAGAGAGAGAGGGAGAGGGATAGAGAGAGAGGGAGAGGGAGAGAGAGGGAGAGAAAAAAAAAAGAAAGAAAAAAGAAAGAAAGCTTTCTCTCTCTCTCTCTCTCCCTCTCCGAGGAGCATGAACAAGAAAAGGGAACATTTCAATAATTTCCAAAAATATTAGGCTATACAGTTTTCAATACAAAAAATGGTAAAAAGAAATTATCTTAAAATCGAAAACTGACTAAATATCCCCCTCCATTTTATCTCTTTCTCTCAGTCCCTCAATTTTTCCTCTCAATTTGACAATCCATCTTTCGCTGTCTTTTTCAATATTTCTCATTTCATCTCGATTATAATCTTTCAATATCTCTCAATCTCTGAAGTATTTCGTATTCTCTTTCTTTCTGTCTTTCTTTGTATTTTCCAATAGGCCTATCTCCCAATATTTGTCATCAATCTGACCGGATTACAGTATATCAGTGTATTATTACTCAAGCTGTAGGAATTATCCGTGTCAGCAGTTATTGAGACATTGACTCTAACATTATAACAGGTGATAAGAGAACACAAGCTAAAAACTAAAAGGCTGTCAAGGCAGCGATATATCAAATTATTGAATTAATAATGCAGGGGGACTCCTGACAAATACTTTGTAATCGAAGGAGGACCCACTTTTGCTAATATGAATTCTGAATAAATATTATATAAATTATCTCAATCTCTTAATGTCTTTCAATAACTCTCTGCAACTCCCAATATATTTCAATCTTTCAAACTTCCCTCTCACTCTTACTCTCTCTTATTATCTCTCAGTATTTCTCAAAGTAATTCAATATCTCCTAGTCTCCCACTCTCAATAGGCCTATATTTAATTAATTATCTTTCCATCTCTGTACTCTGTCTCTCTTTCTCTCTATCAGTTTCTGTCTCTCTGTGCAGACAGAGTAAGTAGATTTCGTATTTAGTTCGTATTTTTCTATTTTTTCAACGATTGTGTCAAGTACTTTTCGATTATTAACATCAACTTTAGGTGAAAACTATTCTAAGATATCTGTTTCAATCTTGAATATTTAATATTACAATACGATCCACTACAATTATTATGTGAAACTTCCTTAGGCAGTCGTATATAAAGGGACGCTAAGGCACAATATAGCCGGTCTTTTTTTTTCAATACGTATGATATAAACATTCAACACAAAAACAGTCCTTAGAAAGAGAGAGATGATTGTTGAGACGCAAGGTACGGAGTACAGATCAATTCTCTTTTCGTTTCAAGGAAGGTGCAGTATGCAACGTTTAATAATTATTGACCGATATATTATTGACTTATAGATGGATTAACAATAAATTTCTTTAAATAATTTATCCATCCGAAAGTATTACTAGCCTCACCTCTGAGGTGAATGTTACGGTCCCATTCAATGACCCTATTCCGTGAATATTTTAATTTAATTTCCTTTTTCTTTGAGTGACCCATGCCTCCCGGAGCTTTACGTGACCGCAACCTGTCTGGAGAGGGATTATCTCTTGGATCATAGACATACTTGTTTAAATAGACAAAGACCTGTATGAGTGATCAGCACAATGCCGGGGCCACCTCCGAGACAACACAAAGGACGAGACAACCATTCAGTCTGAACAAGGCGAGTATGGGATGAAGGTGATAATGACGGCCAGGTGGTATCCGGGGACCAAAAGGACCTACAGTTACCCAACATTTGTCTCACAGGTGAAGAAAAACCCCACCTTAGTAACTTGTGCCGACCGGGTTTTGAACCCGGGCCCGCTCCACGAGAGGAGGGAATGCATCCCCTGCATCACAGCGGTGGACAATTTTCTTTTCTGTGTAAATTATTTTCTCGTAGGATTAAACAACACCAGCTCGGAACAAATATGGAAGACTGCCTGCACCTTTGACATTTCTCAAGTGAACCATAAAAGATTCTACGTTAAGCTGTAGGTCCCGGCTACAACTTAGTTGTTAACTCACGATAGTGGGATCTTCTCCTTTTCATCTAGGATATAGGCTAGCTATCACTTCCAGGCATAATCGTTGAAATTATCTTGGAACACCACGATATAACACAAAGCCTATAGAACTAAAACTAAACTCCGTGGCGCTATACCCCTAAAAGGACAAGGCCTACCATCCGACCGCTGCGTCATCTACCATAGGCAGATCTCCCTACCTCAGAAAAATCCGAGGAGGTACCAGGGATCGAACCCGGCCCTGCGAATCTGTAGCCAGCGACGCCAACCACGAGACTATGGAGGCGGTCTCAAAGGCTATAGGCCCATAAATAATGAAGAAGAAGAAGAAGAAGTGTATAGTATAGTCCGGTTTGTGGTCATTCTTTCCTCTAATTTTGACTTTTGCAGTTTTACGGGAAAAAAGTCAACCTATTTACACTTTCCTTGTCATGGAATATTGCACATAGAACATTTTTGCAGAACAATGATTTCTTGATGGAGTATGTTCCATCTAAATGTTGGAGAGCCATTTGCAGCAGATTATCAAGTACCATACTCATCGGTGAATATTATACGACATGGCTATGCAACCATCATAACAGCGCTTTGAAGCCGCCAAATGACTGACTGCCACCGATATTTACCCGGACTGTTTTAATTAGCTCCTTGCTCTTTGATCTCTCCTGCCCTATAATTTTATTAAACCCGCATTTCTTTTTTCCTCAACCTCACATAGGCTACACAAAGCCTAGCCTGGGGGCTACCTTCTGTTTTCGTGAACCTAGCCAATTAAAACAAGGAACAGTAGGCAGCCATTGTATGCAAATATTGACAGCGGCAAAACAGTGGAAAGTGCAAAGTTGTGTTGCCATGGTGATCCGAGTCCAAGGAGTAGTGTCTCTGATACTCGCAAGATCTCTCTCATGTAACGTGCGTCTTCTGTATGCAAACTAGTTGCAAGTGACGAACAGAGGTAAAACCGGTTAGTAGGTGTTAAAACCCTCCATTTTGTAAGGTATTTACAAAAATCTTTATTACCTTCCACTGGTAAAGGCGAATACCGAATTGGAATCCTCTTAACCCCAAGCGAGAGCGTTTGGAATTTAATTTTCTGGGATATTAATTGTAGTATAGCCTATAAAGAGTAATACTAACGTAGATGTCGTTATTTATGAGGAACGTCCTTCGTAGCCTCATTTCCACAATCTACTACCGGAGTTAGAATTGTGAAGATAGAAAATAGCGGTAGACAGGAAGAAAAAGAGAGAAAAATGCAAGAGTCTCTAGTTGCATATAAATTTTATTATTATTATTTAAAATATATATGTGTGTGTGTGTGTGTGTGTGTGTATATATAGACTATCAAGAAGTGTGAAAGGTACAATTAAATAATGTAATGTCTTAGCGTTATAGACTGAATAGGCCTACTTTCCTATGTGAGCTTTTTAATTTTCTTATTTTGTGTTTCTATTCTCAGAAAAATCCAAGGAGGTACCGGAGATTGAACCCAAATCTACCGTATTGTTCATTTTAATGAATAGAAACTACCTTAAGCTATACCTTTAAAAACTTTGTTTTATTGAAATTAATGTCGATTCTCGGTTACTTCCGTAATTTGAAGATCATAAGTCTTTTATGTCTGAGTAGTATTTAGCTATAGGCTAATTCAGAAGGAACTGAAAATAAGTAACTCAAAAGAAAACTGTCACACCGCATTTTGATCACAACGGTTGGAAAAATGTCATCTTCACGATCATCTCAGGGAATTACGAAATAAGAAGGGTTCATGAATGCAGGTAACCATCTAGGAAGAAAATATTCATCAAATGCTGACAGAACGGGTTAGGCAAGTAGGTGAAGTCCTTTACTAGGAGGTAGGAGAATATTGTTATCAGATATTAAATTTTAAAGTGCTGAAGGCTGCTTGTTATGATGTTTAGGAACTGAAAAAATTATTCAATGCTTAATTCCTAGCATGTAAAATGCAAAGCCGTATCAACATTTCTGTATAGGCCTACTGTATTTAATTATGAGTATGGACAATAAAGGCTATTCCAGAATTAGTAAATAGACTGTCACATGCATCAAATTACTATACGTCAATTAACCGTACGTCAGTGAATGTGATAATTGTATGTCAGATGTCATGTAGGTGAAACGTTGTATGTCAAATGTCCTTCTGAGCAACTTAATAACGAAAACAAAAGGTATTTTTATATTAATTTTGTATAGTTGTGTTTATTGAAACAGATTAAATCGATTTTCAATCAAATATCCTTTACAGGATTAACTCGTTCACAAGGAGATAAAGAGATTGTGTGCTACATGCTTCTGTTTTTGGTTTTACAATAATGAAATTATTTGAAGGAATATAACGTGGCAAGTAATGTCTTTTCTCACGGATAGTTTTATTATACAGGAGTACGCGGTATTGCAGTTTACTGATGCGTTCATTGCAAACTGTTAGGTCGTGAGTTCGATTCCACTGGGACTTTACAACTGGCCTAATTTTCGTTGTTGTACTATGGCTCTAGGGCCAACTCAGAGCTAATAGAAATAGTAACGGGAGCAATCCTGGGGTATGTAAGACTTATCACCTGCATGTGCCGAGTATCTAAAACCTGGAAACCTATACTTCCTGGACCCCTTAAGGACTTCAAGAGAGCTGTAAAGGGAAACTTTACTTCTATTATCTTATTTATTATTAATTTAGAGAAAATAGGAAAGCATGAACAATGGTTATAAATTATAAGGATGAAGCATAAATCGTCATTAACATAATAATAATAAATTAACTCCTTGAGTAGAACAACACAGCACAATTTTTCTAAAGCAGGGATTTCTAGCTAGTGTCCAGTGTTTTTTTCACCCTGGAAATCAGCTTGAAAAAATATTAAATTAACTAATTTTTTTAATCAACTATGTTATATTGTTCCTGAAGGAACAGGAAGCTTTGTGAAGAAAGAAACTATCACAGATGGAATTGGTTTTGTAATGAATAGTAAAATTAAAGGTTCAGTTTTAGTGAAATAGATTTCAAGTATGCAATTTTAATTTGTAATTCCATTGCTTTTATTGCCAAATTTTAGAAATTCAGGTCAAATTAAGTTGGAAACTCAGAATTTTTATGTAAAAAACTGGTATATGAAACAAGCAAAATAAAATTACTTCAACGCTTCTTTCAAAAGGTCTTAAAAGAAAGAAAGTTCTATATAAATTTTAAGTTATTTTCTGCATATCACAGTGTATGTAATTTTTTTTTTTTTTTTTTTAATATCAGTTCATGGTCCATTATTGGCCCTCAGATGTCTCGAACTCGGACACCCCTATTCTAAAGTATGAGCTTAAATGTACGTTTAATAATTTTAATATGCCTTACGAACTATATAAAGTAAAAAGTTAGAGTAGCTGAACGCAAACCAAGTATGCAGGCTCACGAGGACAAAAATAAATGACGAAGACACAAAGTAAAAAAAAATCGAAATCAGGAGTAAAAAGTTCTGAAGTTGTTGCGAAAAGAAAGCGAAAGCGATGGAGATAGTCATATAGGCTACGCAGAGTTCATTGTTGCAGTTGTCAAACTGAAGGTCGCAGTTATCGACATTTCTCGAAATGATTTATCGGTATAATTTCTCGACCTAATCGGAGTGGAAATGAGAGATAGAGAGAGTTGACAGGAAACAAGAACAGGGGCAGAGACAACGCCTGCAATTCCTGATAAGTCGCCTGGGACTAGGATCAAGTTAGTAGACGGTTACTACTCCATTCCATATTATATTATACAGAGTGTTCAAGGAAGAAATCGAGTTATCATAGGTAATACCACGAGTAATTTGGAAATCGCGGATAAATTTAACTAGTGGAGTTTCAAGTCACGAGTTGTATTTATAATGGTTATTTAATAAACAATATATATACAGGGTGTTAATAAATAACACCGAAATATTCTACCTGTATATAGAGGGGAAAGAGACACATCTTGCAAGATGTGAGAGTGAGAAAAGCCAACTGGATGGGACACATTATGAGAAGAAGAGGACTCTTGCTAGATGCCATAGAAGGAAAAATAGAAGGAAAGAGAAGACTAGGAAGAAGAAGAATTGAGATACTGGATGACATCAAGAAGAAAAGAAATTATGGAGAGTTAAAGGATGCAGCAGAAAATAGAAGGAGCTGGAAAATGGAATTTTACATGGGAGTGTAGACCTGCCGTAAGGCAGAAGTACCATGAATGAATGAATGAATAGAGGGGACTTAGACAAGCAACTTTTATTAGGAGATTTTTGCTCTATGACGTAAAATGTGTATGATACAGGGCATTAAAGTCATTATAATTTGGTGCTCATAAATCAATAATTACGCAAAATAGGGTTAAAATGTTCATTAAATTGACTTCATGCCTTCCTAGTGATCGATAAAAACCTGACTCTTAATCAATCGTCAACAGCTATATCATAATTTTGAGTTTACATAATCTGCGAAATTTACAGACTAATCACATGACTGGTCGCCACTGCATTAGTCTTTTTTTTTTTTATTCATAACTACTCACTACAGGTGTTAAGAACGAAGTTCCTTTGTTTTGCATTTTTTTCTAATGTTAGAAGTCAGTGGCGGCCATGCCCTGGGAGATTTCATGCTGTGACAGGAAAAATTTAATCCATAGAGCAAAAATCTCCTAATAAAAGTTGATTGTCTATGTTGTCTCTATACACTGGTGAAATATTTCGGTGTTATTCATTAACACCCTGTATATAATTAAATGTAGTGTATTAAAATCGAATTATATGAATGCATTTTAGGTTGAGACCATACGTGACTGCATCGTGCCTAACATATTGCTGTAGTTGGAAGCAGAAAACACATACTTATGCCTACTCTAAGATTCCTTAAAGTGCGGCACGGTTGGGCATTATTCCCCTAAGTTTCCATCAGCTCCTTATGGTATTCTCTGTCATTTCTCCCTCGGATAGTGACTAATTTGACAACTAATTTATTTTCATGATCATGCCCTAATAATCATCATTATGATCCTAGCAATTGTATCATATATAATTATTATACTTTTTTTAACAATAAATATACTGATCGAGTTTTACTCGAAGGACAACTAATTGAAATTGCTTGAACCATTGCTCCAGCTGTAATTTTTATTTTTACTGCAATTGTAAGAATGCTGTTCACATCTTGCAATATCCATTCTGCACGGTGATTGACTCACAACCAAATTACCATCGCTTCTATTCGTATAAACGGACATCACAATGTTACAAATATAGACTAATATATACTAGAGATGCCACACTCTTCCATGACTTGCAGCATCTCTTGGTATCAACGCCTTATTTTGAGAGAAAAATTGTTGTCATGATTTATCATCGTCCCTTGTATTGGTGTACGCGAATTTTCTGATAAGGCTTCCGCAAGAGCTGGGTATTAGCTTCTATTCTAAGATTTGCCCATAGGCATACATTTTGATTGCTTAGTCTGACATTAAATGCTGGGATTTCATGTGAAGAGTAATTTGAGGCAGCTACTGCATACAAACTATCTGATATTGTTTGATGTACGGTCAACTTTTCATCACATCCGTAAGAAGTGTGTATGCCTTCTGTTTAGGGATCCGCTTTGAGAAAATTCTCATCTAACTCACCTCACATACAATGTGGATTTGCACTATAAAGACTTGATCATGATAATTCCAGGTGGAATCGCTTTGAGCTCCGGCTTATCTTTGTAAAGAGAAAGCCCATTCTCCTCCCAAACTTTGCATACGGGTGAACTGTCTGTACCAACTTCTGAGCTTCAGAATTGTACGTCAGCACAATTCAAAAACCATTCTCTTGATAATTGTAAGAAGTCTCTCTTCAAATTTACAACAAATCATTAACAAATGAAAGTAATTTACTACTCCCCAAAATCAGGTGCTTATGGCTGACACCTTACCACCTTCCTGTGCCGAAGTCTCAATCTGGATGCCTCAATCGTCCAGAAACCCTACGGGTCTCCATGGCCCATACAGGGATCACTTTACCTTTTCTACTCTCCAAAATAATTTAAGGGGTTACGTACCCTTCCACCATTAAGATAGATTATACGAGTATACTGTTTATGCCTTTCATAGCTAAATTTATGCACTGTTAATAAGGTATGCATCAATTGAATCAGAGGGCATTAAGATTGAAATAGATGGAGAAGATATCTGTGTAATAGATGTTTCCCAATCCTAACACATGGATAAAAATCCTCATATTTTTATATAAAGTGTATAATATAATACAGTATAATGTAATCTCTTCCGTTAGATAAAGCGAAAATTTATAAGAACCTCTTATAGGAATTCAACGGTGTTCAATGTGAGGGACGCATTCCGTGGCCGGCCAATTTGACATGGGTTCTTCATGGTTTCTCCAGTAGTAAAGGCAATTGCCGAGATGGATGATTACTTACCATGGCTCATCCTCACTCATCCTGTACCATATTCTTTTAAATTAATATTAGTTGAAACTGACATGAAATACACCAACAACAGAAATAGTTGACAATCAATAGTTTCATGGCCTACTTTATAGACACAGATCCTAAACTCCTGATATGGCCTCATTGCTCAAAGGAGTATAAATACAGCTGAATTAAAAAAAATGCTTTCGACATCTACGCGTATCTGCGTAATATGGTAACACAGTATTTCTTCTCTCCAGTATTGAGTGGGTAGCGAGCATAGATTAATGAAACTTCGGCTCCTTTCATTTGGGAATGGCAAAGACTTCAGCCCACCACATTAATACTCGTGGCCTACTGACTTTATTCGACCACAGTTAGAGACCGATGGGGAACCTCGAGGAATTGAAGTAGTCAATTTATTTAATCTTGGCTACTGGGTGATTAAGCTTGTCTGCCTTTGCCTAGGGCAAATCACCCCTTGTGCTCGCCGGAAAGGAAAGCGAACTTAGGGAGACAAAACCCTATATACTAGGATATTATATCCTTTCCAAGTGCGCATAATATATTCGCATCATGAAGCATATTTTATTTTACTGGGCGAGTTAGACTAGAATTAAGGTAGAGGACTAACAATTTGCGATTTGCGAGTTCATATTCTCAATCGGCAAGTTGAACAGGCATTTTGGTGTTTCGTACTCTATTACGAAGGCATAGTGAGACAATAGTATCTCCGAAATAAGCACTTGTGTAAACTACATGACTGAATGAGTATTAATAGTAGAAGCAAAAGTGGTAATTGTTGTAGTACTAAATTGTAGTAACAGTAACTGTAGTAGTACTAGTAGCCTTGCAATAATAATAAAAATTGGTTTGGTATCATGTTTATTAGGATTATGATGAGGGTTGTAATAATAATTATTATTAATTATTATTTTTCACAATTAAAGCGTCTGTTACATCCTAACAATCAGGTACAAACAATAACTAACATGTGTTTAACACGCTAAAGCAATGTGGTTGAGGTGTAACATGTTTGCATTAATAATTTCGCTTAATCCATTCGTGGGAGTGAAATTCGTACAATATTGTACCGGAATGTTTACACGCGGCAAGTTATCATCCATACTTGCCGCTAGAGTGCTCTACAAACAATCCAGAGTTCTGTGTTACAGCTCATTACTTTAACAATCTTAGTTAAACACCTGATTCGTAGATACGATGATGGAAACTTCTATGCTGGGTACTAAAATAATAATAATAATAATAATAATATTAATAATAATAATAACAATAACAGTAATAGATCTTGAAACCTTGACTGTCTCGTAAATAAGTTTGTTTATTTAAGAAAATAACTTTGTTTTTAAGAAAATTCATTTAGAAAATTAATACGTTAATAATAATAATAATAATAATAATAATAATAATAATAATAATAATAATAATGCCAAATTATGCGAACAAATCGAAGATAATTTTTTACTTTCATATTAAACATTTAGAAGATTACGTAGTAAAATATTGTACATTGAAGCTTCTTTTAATTTTGTGTACATCATGGAGTTTCAATAATTGCTCTAAATATCAGACGTCGCACTTAAAATTTCGTTTTTACTAGAAAACTCCGAACAGTTGATAAGGTAAGTCAAGTAAAAATAAATTACTCCATCCTTAGACCATGGATGCCATTAGTGCTCATGAGGCTCCAGGAATTTCAGGCAATCGGACGTGAAGCTTTTCTACGGTGTCAGCTTTATTCACCCAACTCCTTTACCGAAAGATTATTCAACGTTAAACTTTCCTATAAACCATAAATCAAGATGCCTTCACTATGTCTGACTTCACATCGAGTAGGGATACGTAAGTTCTTGGACAAAATTGTACCTTACTTTCAATGCTCTCGCTCGCAAATTTTTGAAGAAAGAAGAAAAAAGTTGGTGCACGATCGAAACAGTCCTAATTATGTATATTTAAAACTTAAAATCGCTTCAAATACAGCTTGCATTTTACTTTTTTCGGCCTGAGCCTTGTGCTAGGCTTGCTAACAACTGAATTGTCAAGAGGGGAAGTGTCATGTAATATTAAGACAAGCATACAAGCTTACAATAATAATTTTAAGGGAAAAGGGAATGGCCTATCTTTACAATGTTAAATACAATGTGTCTTTTCTAAAAAAATTACTAAAGCTAGGCACTTGGTCTTTCAAGGGTATCTAGAAACCTACCCTGTGTCAGTACTGAAAAAATAATATCTCATAAACTTACTTTTTTTACTGAAATATGTTTTTTTATTTTTAAATAAATTTTATCAACGTTCTTAAGTACCTCATGACCTATAAATATTTCTTAAATTAACCAATTAAGAGAGTGTTCCTTCAGTGTATGTAAAACATCTGAATAAAAAATCATGAAAATTTGTAGAGGTGTATAAAGCTGACACCGTAAAAAAGCTTCACGCCCGATTGCCTAAAATTCCTGGAGCCTCATGAATACTAATGGCATCCAAGGTCTGAGGATAGAGTAATTTATTTTTACTTGACTTACCTCGAAAAGGTTAAGTAGAAGCTGAGAAAATGTACCTTTTATACAGAAAATAAACTTACGGGGAACAACCTTCAAAGTTAAAACATCCCTGCGCCTTAGTCTGGATCTTCTCAGAAAGATAAAAAAAAAACATGGATAGAATTATAGTGCAATTATGTAAGACACACCATTTTAAAGAGGAAGTGCCAGAGAATAAAATACACTAATAATGAAAGAAATAATTCTCATTTAAAAACTAACTGAACTTCAAAGTTAAAACATCCTTGCGCCATAGTCTTGATCGTTTCAGAAAAAAAAACTGCATGGATAGAGTAAATTTAATAATATTAAATGATAAATACTAATTTTGTTTTTTACTGACTCTTCCACAAAGATTCCTTTTCTCACAGTTGTGCGCTATCGATTTCTGTTTTCTCTCACTCCCGCTCACTTTCACACACACACACACAAACACACAACATTCTCGATCCAAGGAATGGGGGATAGAAGTTACAGATTCGTACACTTAACTAAAAACAGGCCAGGGATTCGATAGCATAAAACTTAAGCTGGAAATAAAAGTAAGTCTTCAAATGCATGTGTATTTTTTTTGCTAACCTGAATAACAAGTATTTTCCCGAATAAACTTCTCCGTACGAAAATGAAAGTTGTGTAAAAATCGCTCGTCAGCAGGCAACCACAGGCAACTAAAATTATTACAAGCATAACAGAATTTTCACTTATGATTACTACCTTATCTTTGATTTTGATAGTTACACACCTAGAAATGTGCAATTTTTAGAAGCACTACAAGACATTATTTGCAAGAAACCAAGCAAAATCACAATCTTGGAAATAATACAAATTAATATACAGATAAACATTTATAATATATTATTACAGTATACAAAATAAATAGTTAGGGTTTTATTAATAATTATGACATTAGTGGCTAACAATTAAATGAAAAAGAGTATTGTGAGATTCAGATGTTCATTTGAGTGCTGCATTCAACAAAAATTAAAGTTTGGCCTATGATAATGACGAGGACAGCGATAAAGAGTACCGTTTTAGTTCACTCTTCCGTATTTCCGTATTTTATTAATAAAAATAATAAAAAAATATTACTTTCAGTAAAATGAAGCAAAGCTGTGGTGGCTCTACTAATTAGATTTCGAGAATAGTGTTGAGAACTAGCATAATTCGAGTGAGCTACATTATTGTTAACGACAAATATTAAGCACACCCATAAGTGGCCACCTCTCTGATAATATATATATATTCCATTTTCAGCCCGCTTCATATTTGCAGTGGTATCTTTAATGTATTGTTTTGTATTAAGTTACTTCCACTTTTGTGCTTGGATAGTTGTGTCGAGACAATATAAATAGCCTAATGTACATTTTTCAGTACATATTTTCTCCTGCGCGGATTTAATTCAGTATATTGTTCAAAAAATGGCGAGTATGTTAGTAGTTATGTATTCTGTATGACCCCTGCGGTGGCTTACTGAATGCAACCCGCAATACAGGGGCAGCCACCGTGTATTGCAGGGGCAGACCCCTGCAATACAAGGTGGCGGCGTAGGGGAAGGTGGCGCGTAGGGGAAGGTGGCTTAGTGGAGGGGAAGGTGGGGTCCTCAACTACCGGCCCCCCAAGCAATAGCACCAACTTAATCATGTATGGATTTATTTAATTAGGTCATTTCCAAGATGTCAGGCATAACCCTTTGACCACCTCGGTGCATGCATCCATAGCTCTGGATGCAACAGCCCAAGTGTTTAACTAAAGGTTCGCTATTGCGAGTTTGTAATATTTGCATGTCTCGCTATCGTAGCGGGGGTCCAGACGGGATGCAGCCACGCGTCCGAAAATAACCCAGCTTACCGCATCTTGCACACCGACAAGTCGTCACATGTTCAAGACCGATATAAACCCACGCTATTCCCGATTCATCCAGACTCCTTGTTTAGGATTTAGACCCTATGGTCAGTATTCCCGTTACGCAACAGGAACAGTTTCTATACTTATGCCCTTTGATCCTGGACGTCCTGTGATGTCATGGTAGTCGATTCGAATAATGTAATTACGCCCTTATACACTAAGCTATTCCCGATTCATCCTGACGCATAGTTAGGCCGTTTGATCCGATCTAGTTAGGCCCTTTGATCCGGAACGTCATGGTAGTCATTTCGAACAATGCAGTTACGCCTTTTAGCACTATGTTATCCATATTCATCCCGACACCTGTTATTAGGCCCTTTGGACCAAAGAGACGTTATGGACGTCATGGTAGTCATTTCGAACAATGCAGTTACGCCTTTTAGCACTATGTTATCCATATTCATCCCGACACCTGTTATTAGGCCCTTTGGACCAAGGAGACGTTAGGGACGTCATGGTAGTCATTTCGAACAATGTAGTTACGCCATTTAGCACTATGTTATCCATATTCATCCCAAAGACTGTAATTAGGCCCTTTGGACCAAGGAGGCGTTATGGACGTTAGGGTAGTCGATTCGAACAATGTAGTTACGCCTTTTCGCACTATGTTATCCATATTCATCCCAAAGACTGTAATTAGGCCCTTTGGACCAAGGAGGCGTTTTCGGACGTCACGGTAGTCGTTTCGAACAATGTAGTTACGCCCTTTCGCACTATGTTATCCATATTCATCCCGACACCTGTTATTAGGCCCTTTGGATAGTTCAGAGTATGGGATACTATTGCTTCTTCTAAATGATACTTAGTTTTTATTTTTTATATTATTATTATTATTATTATTGTAAAGTTATTATTAATTACATCATTATTAGTGAATAACAGAGTTTAATGACAGCTGCATACGTAATTTAAGATTTTTTTAATACTATATTTAGCACTGTTTTCAAATTAAAATTAAGAAAAGTAGAATAGGCATACATATGGACCTACGCAAAGCGTAGTGTAACAGGTGGACCTATGCAAAGCGTTTATAATGTGAAAGTGTACGTGTGGCCTCATCAATTCATATATAAGGAATGATACGTGCGAAGCTCAACAACAGTATGTCTTCTCAAGAACTAGTACGTCAACTATGGGAGGAGATCCCGGACTCCGCGTTTGCAGAGATTATAATCCCAGACATGGAACCTGCGGTCATGGAAAGCTCATATACCATCAACGTGTACGATATTGGCGGTACTAAACTACGTACACAACAACATACAGTAACATTTATCACAGTCTATAGTGTTAATCAACAACACGAAGCAAAGGTTCAACTGTATCCATGTGGAAGACCAGAAGTGCGATGTCTTGAAGATGTAAGACATGACAGTCAATCCCATTATGAAACATGTAGCGGCGAAGAACATATTACAGCATGTATAGATCCAGAGTTCCCATCGCCTGTAGAAATCTGGGGGAGGAACTGCTCACGCGACTGCAAAGTCTTTATCAAGCAATGTCAGAAGGTACGTACATATTTTTTATTGAAGTCACAGATTTTTATTATAGTGGTCTATCGTAATTTTATTTGTATTATTATTTATTTATTTTATTTTATTCTTTTCCTTAAAGTGTTTTTTTTTTTCAGAATTTTTATTTTATGATAAATCAGAGCTTTATTCACTGATGTATGTAAATTCTTCGAAGTCGATACCAAGCATCCTTTCACATCAACATTTATCATATGATTTTGGTTTTACTATGTTTCAGTCTTTGAGGTTCTCCTCAGTTTTCAGAGTTTTATTCACCGATATATGTAAATTTTTCGAAGTCGGTACTAAACACCCTAACACATCTACAATTATCATACGATTCTTGTTTTCCTTTGTTTCAGATCACTGAGAAGATGTTACGGAAATTTAAACAACAGGTGTTATGTTTAGACGCTGACGATGAATATTAATCGCAAGATTTTTTTAAAAAATATTATGTATACAAAGTAAGAAATAAATGTGTGATATAAAGGAAAGCGGCGTAAAAATCATTTCAAACCGAGCTCTTACATTTTATGAATGAAAAAGTTCGGGTCATATCCTTAACCAAAACCCATAATCCCATAATTCCAACACGTGTCATAGGCCACAAGCATGTTCTATCTATTTTTTACAGGAAGCCGTTAGCCTTTTGGAAGGATTGTGTAAATAACAAACAGACAATGTTATGAATGAATTTATTTCAACTCATGATTACAAAACTCTTTAAAATTATGCCGTGCTTGCATCCAGAGTCTAAGCACCATTACATTCTGCAGGGCACAGTTCATTCCCCGACGTGGGTGAAATAGGCACTTCACATTACAGTCTCTTAATCTGTCCAGCTTCTGTACACCAAGATCGTCCATGTTTATAACAGACCTCTGCAGTAGTTTTTCAAAAAATCTAGCCTTTTCTAGCCCCTTAGAATAAAGTATGTCTTCACACTGTAATACACTATCAAGAACAGGTTTCAACTCGTCGTAAGGTAAGTATCCACTCTGCCATGGTATCCCATGCAGATACGATTCCGTATACCACTGGGATTTCACATCTGGATATACGTCTTTAGGCGGTCGCAGCACGAAATGTCCCATTCCGCCATCTTGTGATAATACAGCCACCTCTTTAGCCACGAATTCCTTGCAAGTTGACTGATAGCCCTGAACATCCAATATGATGAATTTCTGACACGACATTGGTGATGATGTTGGTCAGAGCAGTATACTCTACACAATGAGCGTGCAGGATTAAACAGTAGACCTTTGTGTTTGCAGGAATGTTGTTTGCTGCAGAAATTTCAACTCTGGTAGTACAGGTCCACGATTTAAGATCTTCGTTCTGCTTGCTGCAATCGATCACAAAGACTGGCGTGTGTTTTATGAAATAGCTCCTTTTAAGCAGTAGGCAGTATTTGCAGATGTTATATTTCACCATGCAGGAGGTCAGTATCGACGCGAATGTATTTTTAAAAGTTTACAGGAATAACAGTTTTTTATCATTGGGGATGGTCCATCGAAATAACAATCGACGTAATGATTCTCACACCTCAAACACTGCTTTATAATTTCAAGCTCTTTTACATTTTCTGGAAGTCTATCATAAACCCTATAAATAGTTCCAGCCGCGCATTCGGATAGAAACTCAGGATGCAACAATGCCAATTCTTCATCTGTGTGACTGATCAAGTGCATATTATGAAAGAACTTTATGATCGACCTCCACATCATATGCTCCATGACTAACGGAGTGATGAAACCCACCCTTTTCTTTATATAATTGATATTATCCAGACGAACTCTATCGGTGAAACAAGACACTACACATCTTGTGGGATTGGGTTCGAGGTTTAGTTGAGCATTGCAGTTTATACGGTGGATGGCACAACCTTTGCATTATTTTTAAGAAATAATATCTGAACCGCGAGACTGGAGAGTGAGCGAGATGGAAAGAGGATCACTCCGACAGCACATCTGTTTCCTTAGCACAAAAAAAACTTTTCTTATTGCACAAATTTAATTTATCTCTTACCACACATGTAAGCATACTACTTAGTAATGGTGACGTTTTTCTTCTTCAACATATATCATAGCCATTTCTAGGATATTACAGATTCACAGATCCACTTATACTTTGAGGCCATATCGTGATACTTTATTGTTGATGTGTTAGTAAATATACATTTCATCCTCAGCGATTTAATTACCCTTATTATATCCGGTGACGAGTACAGGTTATGAAGCTCGTAAGCAATTTCGCGTTTGCTCATTGTATCACGCCGCTTTCTCTTAACTCTGTTATAATCTCCAATATTTCGTTGTTATGCGAGTGATTCCCCGCCTCAGATGATGCCACCAACAAACGAAGTCTATGAACCAATTCATTCGGGTCATCCCAATACTTATAGTCTATTTTGTGATTCGCATGTAAGTCTTTCCACATGCCTGTACGGTGCGACGAAGCCTCATCGGATGCGTATGAATATCGTTCCTCCTCCTCTTCCGGAAATGAGTCTGACCATTGTTCATCCTCTTCCTCTTCCTCCTCCTCCTCTTCATCTTCTTCTTTACCCTCCTCTTCTGGAAATAATTTTTTAATGATGTAATGATATTTTTGAGTATTGACTCTACGTACGTTTTCGCTCTCGTCGTAATTTTCTTTGTGAGCGCTAGTCTTCTCCAAAATCTCCTTATACGTGGTTAAGTCATAACGGTTGTATAAATCTTTATTTGGTTTACTTTTCGTTAGTAATTCAAGTAGTCCAGGACGGCCGATATACCTCTCGTTACCAATATAAATGTTGTCGTTTTTAATGGTGACGGGAGATTTACCAATGGTGAATACCTGCCTATCGGGATTCCATTTTTTTCCATAAACGTCATTAATATTTCTCGGTTTAAGCTCAACGAGTTTCTGGATGTAAGGTGCAGACACTCGCCCGTATAATTTTTCTAGCATATAGTTATAATGCTTCGGAGGAATTTGATCAGAGGGTTGATATGATCCATATTCCATTTCTGGATCCCGTGATAGATGCTGATTTTTGTCTTCATTCAAGTTCACGATTTCTTCCAAGGGGCAGGTTATCGGATTTACAATATCGCTAATCTCATGTTTCGACTGAAGCTCGGGTTTTCCTAATGTTAAATATTTTTTTCGTATAGAATTGCCATATATCACATTGTCTGACGATATATATTTATCTTGTACTCGTGGGAAAAGTTTCTGTGATTCATCCTTATGAACCATTATCAGATGCCTCTTCAGACCGGAAGTATTATGATTTTTCATTTTTATTTTGACTTTTGATCTTTCGCATAGTTTGCATAGACCGTAAGGTTGCTCACTACCATGAACTAGATCGAAAAATTCATTATATTTACTGTTTGTCTTCTCCCACAACAGTTGCGATTGGGAGGATACTGCACTCTCACTACTTTGACCTATGTTCTCGCCACTCATTTTGTAACCTTACCTCCACAGCTCCAATGTTGATCAGCAACTAACTGTATTTACAACACATCAAGTCTTTATTAAGTCAAAAATCTCGTAGCGTCCAAAAAGGTCAAACCTCAGGTTTTAGACAAGACATCGCATCATTTTGGAGTCTTACAGGTTATATATCACATGAATGGTCTTTATCTCGATCTGAATATCGTTATCTCGATCTCAATCTCAATCTCGTTATCTCGGTGTAGGTGTTGACGTTGGTTTCTGCCTAGAAAAAAAGTCAGTCCAGATCCTACAAGAACAAGAACAAGAACAAGAAATAGGACAAGAACAAGAAATAGGACAAGAACAAGAACAAGAACAAGAAATAGGACAAGAACAAGAACAAGAAATAGGATAAGAACAAGAACAAGAACAAGAAATAGGACAAGAACAAGAACAAGAACAAGACAAGAACAAGAACAAGAACAAGAATTATACTGAAACTCTCAACTATTACTCATGACCCAACTTATAGAGTAGATCATATTATATCACAACTTCACATGCAGAATTAAAGTTCATTACACAATTTGATTTACATGTTTTGCGCTTTTTATTTGGTGGTTAGTCCTTGTTCTCGATCTCGTCTCGGTCTCGGTCTCGTTCTCGGTCTCGTCTCGGTCTACTTCTCGGTCTACTTCTCTTTATAACTCTCGTTCTTGGTCCACTTCTCGGTATCAATCTTAAAAAACTGGTCTTATGTATTTACCACAAGAACCAGAACAAGAACAACAACATAACCATTATAGACATGTCTGCTTAAGGATTTGGAATGATGTGATACATATTATAACGAGAAACTATATAAAACAGACGGCTCAGGTTTGCAGACTCTAAAATTTCATAAGTCATCACTATGAATATTCTATCTGACTAGGACATGTACATATGGAACATGGAAAACCTGTACATTGGCATATATCTTTTCTTTTTATTGCATCCATCACCCATTATTCATATTCCAACTTATAGCGGAAGACATATTATATCACAGCTTTGGTTAGGTTATTTTAGGTTATGTTAGGTTAGGTTAGGTTAGCAGGATATTTTAAAATTATTTCTACATTGATGAAAAGTTTAAGTTCCTTGGCACATTTCACCATTGACTGCTAAGGTGGGATACTGATGCAACCCCGCAATACAGGGGACCGATATTGACCAGCCCCAGACTGGTATTGACCAGTCCCAGACTGATATTGACCAGTCCCAGACTGATATTGACCAGCCCCAGACTGATATTGACCAGCCCCAGACCGATATTGACCAACCCCAGACAGATTTTTCACTAACATTCATTGTCATCCTCATTTTCCATATGAACTATGGAAAATCACTTAGAGGATGACGATAATGAATGTTAGTGAAAAATCTGTCTGGGGTTGGTCAATATCGGTCTGGGGCTGGTCAATATCAGTCTGGGGCTGGTCAATATCAGTCTGGGACTGGTCAATATCAGTCTGGGACTGGTCAATATCAGTCTGGGGCTGGTCAATATCGGTCCCCTGTATTGCGGGGTTGCATCAGTATCCCACCTTAGCAGTCAATGGTGAAATGTGCCAAGGAACTTAAACTTTTCATCAATGTAGAAATAATTTTAAAATATCCTGCTAACCTAACCTAACCTAACATAACCTAAAATAACCTAACCAAAGCTGTGATATAATATGTCTTCCGCTATAAGTTGGAATATGAATAATGGGTGATGGATGCAATAAAAAGAAAAGATATATGCCAATGTACAGGTTTTCCATGTTCCATATGTACATGTCCTAGTCAGATAGAATATTCATAGTGATGACTTATGAAATTTTAGAGTCTGCAAACCTGAGCCGTCTGTTTTATATAGTTTCTCGTTATAATATGTATCACATCATTCCAAATCCTTAAGCAGACATGTCTATAATGGTTATGTTGTTGTTCTTGTTCTGGTTCTTGTGGTAAATACATAAGACCAGTTTTTTAAGATTGATACCGAGAAGTGGACCAAGAACGAGAGTTATAAAGAGAAGTAGACCGAGAAGTAGACCGAGACGAGACCGAGAACGAGACCGAGACCGAGACGAGATCGAGAACAAGGACTAACCACCAAATAAAAAGCGCAAAACATGTAAATCAAATTGTGTAATGAACTTTAATTCTGCATGTGAAGTTGTGATATAATATGATCTACTCTATAAGTTGGGTCATGAGTAATAGTTGAGAGTTTCAGTATAATTCTTGTTCTTGTTCTTGTTCTTGTCTTGTTCTTGTTCTTGTTCTTGTCCTATTTCTTGTTCTTGTTCTTGTTCTTATCCTATTTCTTGTTCTTGTTCTTGTCCTATTTCTTGTTCTTGTTCTTGTTCTTGTCCTATTTCTTGTTCTTGTCCTATTTCTTGTTCTTGTTCTTGTTCTTGTAGGATCTGGACTGACTTTTTTTCTAGGCAGAAACCAACGTCAACACCTACACCGAGATAACGAGATTGAGATTGAGATCGAGATAACGATATTCAGATCGAGATAAAGACCATTCATGTGATATATAACCTGTAAGACTCCAAAATGATGCGATGTCTTGTCTAAAACCTGAGGTTTGACCTTTTTGGACGCTACGAGATTTTTGACTTAATAAAGACTTGATGTGTTGTAAATACAGTTAGTTGCTGATCAACATTGGAGCTGTGGAGGTAAGGTTACAAAATGAGTGGCGAGAACATAGGTCAAAGTAGTGAGAGTGCAGTATCCTCCCAATCGCAACTGTTGTGGGAGAAGACAAACAGTAAATATAATGAATTTTTCGATCTAGTTCATGGTAGTGAGCAACCTTACGGTCTATGCAAACTATGCGAAAGATCAAAAGTCAAAATAAAAATGAAAAATCATAATACTTCCGGTCTGAAGAGGCATCTGATAATGGTTCATAAGGATGAATCACAGAAACTTTTCCCACGAGTACAAGATAAATATATATCGTCAGACAATGTGATATATGGCAATTCTATACGAAAAAAATATTTAACATTAGGAAAACCCGAGCTTCAGTCGAAACATGAGATTAGCGATATTGTAAATCCGATAACCTGCCCCTTGGAAGAAATCGTGAACTTGAATGAAGACAAAAATCAGCATCTATCACGGGATCCAGAAATGGAATATGGATCATATCAACCCTCTGATCAAATTCCTCCGAAGCATTATAACTATATGCTAGAAAAATTATACGGGCGAGTGTCTGCACCTTACATCCAGAAACTCGTTGAGCTTAAACCGAGAAATATTAATGACGTTTATGGAAAAAAATGGAATCCCGATAGGCAGGTATTCACCATTGGTAAATCTCCCGTCACCATTAAAAACGACAACATTTATATTGGTAACGAGAGGTATATCGGCCGTCCTGGACTACTTGAATTACTAACGAAAAGTAAACCAAATAAAGATTTATACAACCGTTATGACTTAACCACGTATAAGGAGATTTTGGAGAAGACTAGCGCTCACAAAGAAAATTACGACGAGAGCGAAAACGTACGTAGAGTCAATACTCAAAAATATCATTACATCATTAAAAAATTATTTCCAGAAGAGGAGGGTAAAGAAGAAGATGAAGAGGAGGAGGAGGAAGAGGAAGAGGATGAACAATGGTCAGACTCATTTCCGGAAGAGGAGGAGGAACGATATTCATACGCATCCGATGAGGCTTCGTCGCACCGTACAGGCATGTGGAAAGACTTACATGCGAATCACAAAATAGACTATAAGTATTGGGATGACCCGAATGAATTGGTTCATAGACTTCGTTTGTTGGTGGCATCATCTGAGGCGGGGAATCACTCGCATAACAACGAAATATTGGAGATTATAACAGAGTTAAGAGAAAGCGGCGTGATACAATGAGCAAACGCGAAATTGCTTACGAGCTTCATAACCTGTACTCGTCACCGGATATAATAAGGGTAATTAAATCGCTGAGGATGAAATGTATATTTACTAACACATCAACAATAAAGTATCACGATATGGCCTCAAAGTATAAGTGGATCTGTGAATCTGTAATATCCTAGAAATGGCTATGATATATGTTGAAGAAGAAAAACGTCACCATTACTAAGTAGTATGCTTACATGTGTGGTAAGAGATAAATTAAATTTGTGCAATAAGAAAAGTTTTTTTTGTGCTAAGGAAACAGATGTGCTGTCGGAGTGATCCTCTTTCCATCTCGCTCACTCTCCAGTCTCGCGGTTCAGATATTATTTCTTAAAAATAATGCAAAGGTTGTGCCATCCACCGTATAAACTGCAATGCTCAACTAAACCTCGAACCCAATCCCACAAGATGTGTAGTGTCTTGTTTCACCGATAGAGTTCGTCTGGATAATATCAATTATATAAAGAAAAGGGTGGGTTTCATCACTCCGTTAGTCATGGAGCATATGATGTGGAGGTCGATCATAAAGTTCTTTCATAATATGCACTTGATCAGTCACACAGATGAAGAATTGGCATTGTTGCATCCTGAGTTTCTATCCGAATGCGCGGCTGGAACTATTTATAGGGTTTATGATAGACTTCCAGAAAATGTAAAAGAGCTTGAAATTATAAAGCAGTGTTTGAGGTGTGAGAATCATTACGTCGATTGTTATTTCGATGGACCATCCCCAATGATAAAAAACTGTTATTCCTGTAAACTTTTAAAAATACATTCGCGTCGATACTGACCTCCTGCATGGTGAAATATAACATCTGCAAATACTGCCTACTGCTTAAAAGGAGCTATTTCATAAAACACACGCCAGTCTTTGTGATCGATTGCAGCAAGCAGAACGAAGATCTTAAATCGTGGACCTGTACTACCAGAGTTGAAATTTCTGCAGCAAACAACATTCCTGCAAACACAAAGGTCTACTGTTTAATCCTGCACGCTCATTGTGTAGAGTATACTGCTCTGACCAACATCATCACCAATGTCGTGTCAGAAATTCATCATATTGGATGTTCAGGGCTATCAGTCAACTTGCAAGGAATTCGTGGCTAAAGAGGTGGCTGTATTATCACAAGATGGCGGAATGGGACATTTCGTGCTGCGACCGCCTAAAGACGTATATCCAGATGTGAAATCCCAGTGGTATACGGAATCGTATCTGCATGGGATACCATGGCAGAGTGGATACTTACCTTACGACGAGTTGAAACCTGTTCTTGATAGTGTATTACAGTGTGAAGACATACTTTATTCTAAGGGGCTAGAAAAGGCTAGATTTTTTGAAAAACTACTGCAGAGGTCTGTTATAAACATGGACGATCTTGGTGTACAGAAGCTGGACAGATTAAGAGACTGTAATGTGAAGTGCCTATTTCACCCACGTCGGGGAATGAACTGTGCCCTGCAGAATGTAATGGTGCTTAGACTCTGGATGCAAGCACGGCATAATTTTAAAGAGTTTTGTAATCATGAGTTGAAATAAATTCATTCATAACATTGTCTGTTTGTTATTTACACAATCCTTCCAAAAGGCTAACGGCTTCCTGTAAAAAATAGATAGAACATGCTTGTGGCCTATGACACGTGTTGGAATTATGGGATTATGGGTTTTGGTTAAGGATATGACCCGAACTTTTTCATTCATAAAATGTAAGAGCTCGGTTTGAAATGATTTTTACGCCGCTTTCCTTTATATCACACATTTATTTCTTACTTTGTATACATAATATTTTTTAAAAAAATCTTGCGATTAATATTCATCGTCAGCGTCTAAACATAACACCTGTTGTTTAAATTTCCGTAACATCTTCTCAGTGATCTGAAACAAAGGAAAACAAGAATCGTATGATAATTGTAGATGTGTTAGGGTGTTTAGTACCGACTTCGAAAAATTTACATATATCGGTGAATAAAACTCTGAAAACTGAGGAGAACCTCAAAGACTGAAACATAGTAAAACCAAAATCATATGATAAATGTTGATGTGAAAGGATGCTTGGTATCGACTTCGAAGAATTTACATACATCAGTGAATAAAGCTCTGATTTATCATAAAATAAAAATTCTGAAAAAAAAAAACACTTTAAGGAAAAGAATAAAATAAAATAAATAAATAATAATACAAATAAAATTACGATAGACCACTATAATAAAAATCTGTGACTTCAATAAAAAATATGTACGTACCTTCTGACATTGCTTGATAAAGACTTTGCAGTCGCGTGAGCAGTTCCTCCCCCAGATTTCTACAGGCGATGGGAACTCTGGATCTATACATGCTGTAATATGTTCTTCGCCGCTACATGTTTCATAATGGGATTGACTGTCATGTCTTACATCTTCAAGACATCGCACTTCTGGTCTTCCACATGGATACAGTTGAACCTTTGCTTCGTGTTGTTGATTAACACTATAGACTGTGATAAATGTTACTGTATGTTGTTGTGTACGTAGTTTAGTACCGCCAATATCGTACACGTTGATGGTATATGAGCTTTCCATGACCGCAGGTTCCATGTCTGGGATTATAATCTCTGCAAACGCGGAGTCCGGGATCTCCTCCCATAGTTGACGTACTAGTTCTTGAGAAGACATACTGTTGTTGAGCTTCGCACGTATCATTCCTTATATATGAATTGATGAGGCCACACGTACACTTTCACATTATAAACGCTTTGCATAGGTCCACCTGTTACACTACGCTTTGCGTAGGTCCATATGTATGCCTATTCTACTTTTCTTAATTTTAATTTGAAAACAGTGCTAAATATAGTATTAAAAAAATCTTAAATTACGTATGCAGCTGTCATTAAACTCTGTTATTCACTAATAATGATGTAATTAATAATAACTTTACAATAATAATAATAATAATAATATAAAAAATAAAAACTAAGTATCATTTAGAAGAAGCAATAGTATCCCATACTCTGAACTATCCAAAGGGCCTAATAACAGGTGTCGGGATGAATATGGATAACATAGTGCGAAAGGGCGTAACTACATTGTTCGAAACGACTACCGTGACGTCCGAAAACGCCTCCTTGGTCCAAAGGGCCTAATTACAGTCTTTGGGATGAATATGGATAACATAGTGCGAAAAGGCGTAACTACATTGTTCGAATCGACTACCCTAACGTCCATAACGCCTCCTTGGTCCAAAGGGCCTAATTACAGTCTTTGGGATGAATATGGATAACATAGTGCTAAATGGCGTAACTACATTGTTCGAAATGACTACCATGACGTCCCTAACGTCTCCTTGGTCCAAAGGGCCTAATAACAGGTGTCGGGATGAATATGGATAACATAGTGCTAAAAGGCGTAACTGCATTGTTCGAAATGACTACCATGACGTCCATAACGTCTCTTTGGTCCAAAGGGCCTAATAACAGGTGTCGGGATGAATATGGATAACATAGTGCTAAAAGGCGTAACTGCATTGTTCGAAATGACTACCATGACGTTCCGGATCAAAGGGCCTAACTAGATCGGATCAAACGGCCTAACTATGCGTCAGGATGAATCGGGAATAGCTTAGTGTATAAGGGCGTAATTACATTATTCGAATCGACTACCATGACATCACAGGACGTCCAGGATCAAAGGGCATAAGTATAGAAACTGTTCCTGTTGCGTAACGGGAATACTGACCATAGGGTCTAAATCCTAAACAAGGAGTCTGGATGAATCGGGAATAGCGTGGGTTTATATCGGTCTTGAACATGTGACGACTTGTCGGTGTGCAAGATGCGGTAAGCTGGGTTATTTTCGGACGCGTGGCTGCATCCCGTCTGGACCCCCGCTACGATAGCGAGACATGCAAATATTACAAACTCGCAATAGCGAACCTTTAGTTAAACACTTGGGCTGTTGCATCCAGAGCTATGGATGCATGCACCGAGGTGGTCAAAGGGTTATGCCTGACATCTTGGAAATGACCTAATTAAATAAATCCATACATGATTAAGTTGGTGCTATTGCTTGGGGGGCCGGTAGTTGAGGACCCCACCTTCCCCTCCACTAAGCCACCTTCCCCTACGCGCCACCTTCCCCTACGCCGCCACCTTGTATTGCAGGGGTCTGCCCCTGCAATACACGGTGGCTGCCCCTGTATTGCGGGTTGCATTCAGTAAGCCACCGCAGGGGTCATACAGAATACATAACTACTTATGTTTATGAAAGGAGCAAGTTGCATACGACAGTTTCTGTATGTTTAGGGTTAGAGTTTTTAAAATACTTTGTAATTGATAAAACAAAACGACTCTATCGACCTCGGTGTTCACCTGATAGTAAGTTCTCGTCTTTTGCGATAGATGCAGCTATTAGGAGTGCAGAGAACAGGGGTTCTCTTGGTATTTTAATCACAAAGCAACGCCCATTAAAACACACGAAATTAACTCAATTTAGTTAAGTATTAAAATTAAAATGAAAAGAATTGATTTTATTTTAAGTACAGGTTGTTTATAGTGCAGTTTAAACAGCAGTGTTATAATGAAATTCTGTACTTTAATGGATATCATTAAGATACTGTTACGTCACATATAGTAAGCGTATATTAGTATAGTCGAATAAAAAAAAAAACCTTCTTTCCCATCCATGAGGTCGGTCAATAGGAGCAGTTAAAACATACACACACCTCCACAACATCATACATTTTAGTTGAATTATTTACATATGAAGAGTCCACTGCAAAAGGGGGGGAATCAACATTTTGTGAAAACTAAGATAAATGTGTATTATGATAGACCAAATGGAGTAGAATAACATATCCTTAAATGCATTACAAAAAAGATGATAGTCTCTCACAGAGAGAGGTTTAAAGTTTGTGACTCCTACACAAGAAGGGGGAATGTCATAGGAAAACAGAGCAAGAAAGGGGAATGTCATGTGTTTGCTGCATTGCATAGATCATTAATGTTGGCATCACTGCAGTAATTGACCATTCATTGTTGTGGCTTCAATGATTAATGTCGACTTTTTCTTTGTCATAATATATTAATTAATAACATGGCACTCATTAACCAAAGATATCCAGCTGAATTGCCAGAACATTGGATAGCAGTATTTGCGAGTGCTCGCATGAAGCCATCTCTTTACCATGTCGTACATGTAGATCAAGCTATGCTAAGGAACTGGACATTGTACTTGACTCCGATGTTCAGCAAGATCTGTCCGATGGCAACAAGACCTATTACTGAAATTGTCTTTTCGTTCAACCATCCTCGTCTGGTGGAGCACAGATCTTCATGGAATGGACTATGGGAAACTTCAGTCATGGTTCCCATTAACAGCCCACTAACACAACAGAAGAATATTCAACTACAGAATGGAGAGTTTCTGCTGCCTGATAAGCTTTATCATTGCACTTAAATTTTTGTGCTTCCATGAACAGTTCATAAGCAACAATAACATTACTTACAGTATTTTGATTCAGATTCATTACAAATTTCATGGGAAAAGTTCATTGATTTGCAACAACTCAAGCAGTTCTGTAGTCCTGAAGCAAGAGAATATTACAATGCACTACCTCATAGGAAGAAGCCTGAAAAATGAACACGCTGTAGAAGTTCAGTTACCTGACATTCCCCCTTTTTGTAATTTATTTTTGTACATCAGTTAACAAAGAAATTATTTTGATAATGAAGACGGAGTATGAAGTGCTTCATTTTGTTAAGAATCAATAAAGAAATGTGTGTTCAGTTATGTGAAAAAAAATGAACCACTTCTATTTGCTTAGTATAGTGTGGTATGGTTTTAAAGTTTAAAATTCATTTTACGCAAAATGAAAAAAAAGTGACATTCCCCCCTTTTGCAGTGGACTCTTCATATGTTATAACAGGAGAAATTTACATTTCATACAATTAGTTCTGGAAGCACTAAACATTACTGTAATTGAGAATTTCATTAGAATTTCGTTGCTACAAATATCATACGTACATAGGTTTATAACGGAAGGGAATCCAGTCGGATATACGCTAAACTAAATTAAATATTTATTTAGAAGAAAGTGATTATTGACTCTCTTCATTAGATATTTTCTAGCAGAACCGGTAAACAATGCTTTAAGATGATACTTAGGGCACTGTTGCATACTTTACGCCTGTAAACAAAGCAAACGAAAAGTAAAGCGGATTGTTTACTTAACGTTTGAATACTTTCATTTGTTCAGCAAATGCTCATGGGCGCATTAATGCATTATTACAGCAGAAACTGGCAGCTAAATTCAAACTGAAAAATGGAAACTAGCACTGGAATTAATAATGAACTGAAAGTAGGTAGACAACAAGCCCGACACGTATGTATATGTATATATATATATATATATATATATATATATATATATATATATATATATATAGGCCTATGTGTGGGTAGAGGTGTATTTATTATATTAGTTAAAGTTCACAGTGCATTGTATTTTAAAGTCTCGCATGGGTCGTATGCGCTTTCACAACACACAAGGAAGAAACTAACGAAAAATTAAATAAATATAACAGAAATACACTAAGCCGCAATCCGTTTATGTGAGATTATGTACAGAAGGGGATTTACCAAACCAAACCGAACTTCTTGGAAAGGTAACGTAAATACGTGATTTACAGTTCGGCATTATTATTTTACTCTAACATTTTGTTTTTACATGAAATAAAAAATGTTGGTGAATCTGTAGAAAGTGAGTGGGAAAGTGTAAAAAAATGTTTTGCTGGACACGTTGAAGAACAAAGTTGGAAAAATAGACAGAATAAATAGGAAACCGTGGGTAACACAAGAGATGTTAAAGAAGATGGAAGAAAGAAGGAAATACAAATATACTAATGCTGTGGAATATAAGAGATTGAATAATGAACTAAGAAGAGAGACAGACAGAGCAAAAGAAAATTACCATAAAGAAAGCTGTGATGAAATTATGGAGCTTCGACGAAAAGGAAGATATGATTTAATGTATCAGAAAGCGATGGAGTTAGAATCTACAGAAAATAAAGGAATACGGACTTTTGGAATAGAAGACATTTATGGAAATTTAATTACAAACCCTGGAAAAGTTCTTACAATATGGGAAAATTACATAGAAAAGCTTTACGACAAGCAAAATCGACCACAAGACATCGAGATGGAAACAGAAGAACTAGTGGATAAAGATAATATAGGACCTAGCATATTGAAGAATGAAGTAGAAAAGGCCATAAAAGAAATGAAGAATAGAAAGGCCACAGGAGACGATGACATACCAGTGGACCTACTGAAGGAATTAGGAGAAAATGGGATGAGGAAACTTACCAAACTTATCAACCGAATTTATGACACTGGAGAATGGCCTCAAGATTTCCTAGAGGTAACTATGATTGCACTAAAGAAGAAGAAATGTGCCAAGATGTGTAGTGATCACAGAACTATCAGCTTGCTATCTCACGTAGGAAAAATTGTGGCACGGATACTAACTAGAAGACTGGAAAGAAGAATAGAAGACGTAATAGGAGAAGACCAATTTGGTTTCCGGAAAGGAAAAGGAACTAGAGATGCAATTGGAATGCTAAGGATTATATCAGAGAGAGTTTTAGCGGTCAACGAAGAAGTGTGTGTCTGCTTTATTGATTGGCAAAAAGCTTTTGACCGAGTGAACTGGGAAAAGTTAATGGACATACTCAAAAAAATAGGCATTGACTGGAAGGACAGGAGACTAATCCGCAATTTGTACCTGGGACAAAAAGTGAAAGTGCATCTAGAACATGGAGTGACCAACAGTGTAGAAATAGGAAGAGGTGTGCGTCAAGGATGTTGTATGTCACCCATCTTGTTCAACCTTTATGGAGACTGGCTAGCAAAAGAAGCTTTAGAAGGAGTTAGGGATTTTGTGATAGGAGGATACGCTATTAACACCATCAAATATGCGGACGACCTGGTGATTCTGGCAAAGAAACAAGAAATATTGCAAGGAATGATTGACAGGCTGGTGGAAACAGGAAGAAAGTATGGAATGGAAATCAACATAGGTAAATCGAAGGTGATGAGGATATCGAAGAGAGAAGAGCCGCTTCAAATTATCAAAGGAAATCAAGAATTAGAGAACGTGAACCAGTTCAAATACTTAGGAAGTGTACTGACGAAAGATGCCTATTGCACCAAGGAGATAAGATCAAGAATTGCCATGGCCAAGAAAGCATTTATGAAGAAGAGAACTCTGCTAACTAGTAGTCTGAACATAGAGCTACGTAAAAACCTGATGAAGTGTTATATTTGGAGTATTGCTTTGTATGGATCAGAGACATGGACTTTGAGGAAATTAGAGAAGAAATATTTAGAAAGTTTTGAAATGTGGTGCTGGAGACAGATAGAAAATATAAAGTGGATGGACATGGTGACAAACGAAGAGGTTCTGAGTAGAGTGGGTGAGAAGAAGTCAATCATACACACAATTCGTCAGAGGAAAGCAAACTGGGTTGGGAACATTCTCAGAAGGAACTGCTTATTACATGATGTCGTAGAAGGAAGATTGGAGGGTACAACTAGACTTGGAAGAAGAAGAATTCAGCTGTTGGACGATTTAAGGGAAAAGCGGAAATATTGGATGCTGAAGGAGGAAGCAGAGGATAGACAGTTTTGGAAAACAAAATTCGCGTACCAAGTTTGAAAACCTGCCGGAAGGCAGAATACTTACTACTACTACTACTAACATTTTGTGTAGCCACAAACCATGTAGGCCTACTCTCCAATCTACGATTTGAACTGTGTTTATTTAGGAACAAGAGAAGACGATCTGACATCTCTTTATTGTTTTATTTATTTATTTTTATTCAGAATTTAATATTACGAATATGTGATGTAAGTGGACATACGCTATTGCTATATCAACGGAGTCACAACATCTATTTTCACTTATGGGGAGCGTTAAAGGAAAGAGTGTACGCAACATATCCACATACATTAGAAGAATTGAAGAACAATACCACAACAGAAATACAAGCGATCACTTGACATGAGCTTTTGCAAGTGAACGAAAATCTTTTCCGGTGATATAATGAATGTGTTCACATTCGAGGGCGCCATTTTTACATCTATTTTGGTGCAGATAAACCAAGTATGTAATATAGTGTGCGATTTCACTTCCGCTTGCCCACTGTTTACATGTAAATCTGGAAGCAGGCGCAGCAACCCTCGTCCAGTCCAAGGCCGCCATCCCGGCGGACCTATCGATCTCTAGTCGAAACTTAGCATATTTACATGCTATAAAATAATGAAATACTGATCATGAAAACATGAAGAAAAAATTGTGTGATAAACGAAACTGAGGGTTTAGTATTTTCCGCTTACGATATTAATGGATATCGGATAGCCTACGCTAAATTGAAACTCGATAGTTAGAGTAACAACAGCTTATTGATATATGTTAATATGATACAGTTACGTCTCATATAATAAGTGTAATATAGTATGGGCGAATAAAAATGCTGTAAATGTTAATTCTTTGAGAACCGAAATTTGCAACAACAAATTAGTTCCAAAATTCCACCGGAAATATAGGAATCGTCCCTCTTTTACTTATCATTAAGCCCGCCACTTGCAATTTAATAATTTGATACTTTTATTTCAACCTTATTTATAGGCCTTTACATTTCAACATCGAGATCACAACAAAATCAGTAAGCCCAGTAGCTTTTTATTTAGGCCTACGTTTGTTTTCTATTGTTGGTGGGTTAAGGCTTCTGATGTTTTAACTGATTTTCAATTTTTATTATAATGATATAGAATAAAATAGCGGCGATGAGTCATAATAAGTAAATATCCAATCCGGCTTTACGACTGTTGAAACCATGAAAACATCCAAGACAAATTTGCGAGCAATGGGGTTTGAGCCCCGGATGCTAGTGCCTGAGCCATCCCGTTCGGTTCCATTTGACTGAATAAAATATAATTTTGCTCATTGTTTTCCTCATTCATGTTTTCGTTGGATGCACATTCACATTACCTATACTTATTCTCAATTACACATTCGTAGTGATAAGCAAATCTGCATATAAACGTGTTCCTTTCGCCTATACAAACTACATTTTTAACCCTTCAACAAGCATTAAACAGTACCAGCCAATTAAATTTTAGGGTTAAACACTTAACCTAAAGAGTGAATAAAATAAAATAAGGTATAACTAGAAATCGAGGCATTTCAAAGGAGAAGCGTCTTGAATGCAAATGTAGGTATTAAACTGGAACAGCAATCCCAGCAAATTTAATAAAACTCGGCAAGATAATGGAATTCTACAATTATACATCCCAAACTTTTCAATGTTCTTTGTAATAGAAATGGAAACAACTTTGATATTAACAGTATGCTTTAATTAAAACACCTGCAATTAAAAAGTCTTCCATTCTGTCTTTCGTAAGTTCCTTATTCAATACAACATTCAAAGCTTGTTATTCATTGAAGATCTTCAACAATTTCAATATTATATTGTATTCTTTAACAATTTTATATTATTATTAGGCAATTATTATTAATATTATATAAGCTCTAATTAGAAAAGTCATATTTACAATGAAGCAGGCCTCCCTACTTTAGAATGAAATAGGCCTAGGTAAGAATTATCTTTACAATTCACTTTAAATAAAATAATATGAAGCAGTGAAATCTCATAACCTATAAAAGACAGAAATTTAAAAACGTAATAAATGCTTTATTACAACGGTGTCTTGAAAATCGGTATGCTAATATGTACACTGTACGACATCTCTCACTTACTAAAATGTAGATCAGGTCAAACCTCTGGTTTTCGAATATTGGACATGTGTAAAGTCTGCGAATAATCACCACATTCACAATTATAGTTACGAAGTGTTATTTATGTTATCTAGATGAAGTATCTAGGTCCGTTAACTTCACAATGATTTAGAAGTGAAAGCACACGTTAAGCTTTAGAAATAGCCACCATGAGGGCCGGATTTTCCAAAAGACCTCATAGTTAGATTATAGAATGCATAGCTGTCCGTTGCCTACAAATACACATAATAATAGGAAGGGAAAAGATAAAAAAAAACTAACAACTTTTTAACGGTATATGACAGTATTTTGAAAACTATGACTTAAAATAGCACCTAGGACGTAGCATCCCTGTACTGGAATTAAAGGTATTAAAATCAACTCTTCCTACACTTCTCAATTCTATATTCTTACTCGTTCTAGCCGAAGGAACTGTATTTTAAGCCGATGCGTCATTTTCAATTTGGTGTGGGTGTGGAAGCTTCGAGAAAATTCTAGAGGAAATTTAGGCAGGAAATACCGAATCAAGTACCGGTACAAGTGTCCCGGAGATCTAATTTGGTAATTCCAGATGCCACTTATCATGCGTTTATGGTATAGCTAGAAAAGTCCAAAGGTATTAGGGGTTTTTCGGAATCATGCTCTCGCCAGCTAAGGGTTAGTCTGACTTGAAATTCTTTCATATAAGTTATTAATTAGTATTTCTTCTATGTGCCTTCTACAAAAATGGGGTTTTCCATTCAGTAAATATTCGCCCTACGAAATGTGTGCAGAAACCCCCAAAATAAATCAGGAAAAATTGCAACAAGCAGCAACAATTAGTTGTAATGGAGGCATGATCTAGAGTTGTGTTTCACATTCAATAATAGAAAATTCAGATTTTTTGGGTGAGAAACTAGACATGCAATAATACCTCCCAAACTTTAAAGTAAATTTAAGAGCAATGCTAAATTCTGTGATAAAAAGCAGCTTTCTTTCTTCTGTTGTATGAAAACAAAATTCCAAACATGATTCATGTGTGGCCAAAAAAAGATTTTCTTTACAAAATCCTAAACAAATTCCTCTTTAATATTAGCCCCTTCAATTCAATTTCTTTTTGGAACAGTTTGGAAACATAAGTAAGAGAAAATGCAATTCAAACCAGAAGTATCTAATCAGCCCTGAGAGAAGAGTGATAAGAAAAACCCTAAATACTTACAATTAAACCCTAAATACAAATATTACTAATAAAATCTTGGAGATTTTATTACTTAGTGCCTATTCATTTTTTATTGACCTCCCATTGTGAAGGACTGAGAAGGAAGAAAATCAACACTAGATAGAACCTAGGACATCGAGAATACGGTTGTGAGGGATCAATTTGATGCAAACGCATAACTTACAACATCAGACAGAAACTTTGGAGATACATGGAAAGCGAATTCTTAACTGCTATTGGCCGGCCTATGAGATTAAAACCTGTGACCTCCGAATGTGAGTCCACGGCGTTACCGTCACTCATGTTTTCAAATCTTAATATCCTAGTTAGAATGTCTAGTGAATCCTTTTGAGCTGTGTGTCATAGTACCTTAGTTACAATAATGTATTAAATTAGTTCGTGGGCTTCCACGGCTGGTGTCATACATAAAATGATTGTAGGCCTACAATAATGTATATTTACGTGAATCAGTTACTTGTGTCGGCACGCCACTGAATCTACTACTCCCGGGAATGGGACGCTGACACGGCGCGCTCTGTTTGACCCTACAAACGATTATTATGGGTTTTTGGATCTCATTAGAGAAGGCCATGGTCTCTGTAGAATTTATGGTGACTGCCACTGCCTTCAGAATGCAATGTGACTGCACAAACGCTTCCCTTCTCTCGGGATTTTAAACAGACCGTGATGTATTATTGTGTCAAGCATTCTCTAGCTACCTACCCTTATGAAAACCGCGTAGTTCTTCCCATTTCAGTAACTGTGGCACAATAGCTGCACAGCATGTATTCCAGACATGTGCATGAGCAAGTGCAAGTACATGGAGAATCATCAAGACCGTGCTGATTAAATAATAACATTAAATTATGTAACTTTCTTTCTTTCTTTCTTTCTTTGTCTTAGTTTTACCTCTCCGTTTTAGAAATTAAGCGACCCAAGCCGCCCGGGCCTTACAGGGCCGCGACCTGTCGGTAGAGGGTTTATCTATGGATCACATACATACTTTTTTGACAAGACAAGGACATGGAGGGCCTCCCCGGATGAGTGATCAGCCCAATGCCGGGGCCACCTCCGAGACAACACGAACACATAGGACGAGACACACCATTCACACACACACACTCACTCCAAAAGGCGAGGATGGGATGAAGATGATAATGAACTTGTTTACTAAATTGTACCACATTAGACCACAAACTTAATCCTGCAGATAAATTTTATCTTGATACACGGTTGCTAACATTATTGTTTTCATTTATGGTTAGCAACCGTGTATCAAGATAACATTTATCTGCAGTATTAAGTTCGTGGTCTAAGGTACAATTTAAGTATACAAGTTAAACTTTACCACAAACGAACATTAAATTTATCAATCGTTAAATTACATGTTTTCATACAAAACGTAGGTGCTAGTTATTTCATCATGTCGAGAATTTGAATTGAATTGAAAAAGAGGACAATTTGTTTATCAAGAGCAAAATCGAACTCTTGTAAGAAACAGTCATTACCTGAACTTCATAAGCTAACTATAGAACATATAATTATGACTGTTATTATCAGTAGGTAGTGTAAATGATTTTATTTTGAAGAAAAATTCATTTTAAAATTTCAATACTTATGTGTTATTACTAGACTTCGGATTTTAGGTAAAAACCTATTTTAATCCTTAAGTGATATATGGACGAAAACTTGTATATGCATGGTTCATAAGTGACTATGCCTAAAACTGATACTTTTATAGGACCTAAAAGAGCCTATTTTTACGTTAGAGCCTAATATTGCCTTTTTGTTTGTTTTTCCTCTAAAGTTCAAAATAAGTTATTTTTTGTTATAAATTCTAGCATTTATTTTCAATTCGTACAACATTTTTAGCTCGGAATGTGCAGTACATGACACATTTGTGACGTTGTTAAATAGTAAGGAATGTTTCGTCTTCAGTAGAAAAATTCTTTGGAATTCCCAAGAAAATTTAGTGTTTTTCTCCCGACTCCCACATCCACTAAAAAATAATAATAATAATTCTCTGAATCACTAAGGGATACAAGGGGTTGATATGCTAGCGTGCGTAGCTTCTGGGAGCAGGGATTAGGTTTTCACCGTTATGGTAGTAATACAGGCCCTAGTAACAGGTCTATATAATTCTGTGCACCGTAGGCCTATATCTGTGTTTTATCATGATTACTGATTAATGATGACTTCAATAAATATAATATTCTGCACTGCAATTGAGATATTTCAGAAAATTGGCAACTTAACGATTTTATAAGAGACTATTTTACGATTTTTAGAACCTATTTTCCAATTTTTAGAGACTATTTTAGGCACCTAAAACAGCATTTTAGCGACCTAAAAGTCCGAAGTCTAGTTATTACTAATGATGGTGTTATCTTTAAAATAAGATATATATATATATATACAGTATATACAGTATATATGCACATTTTATAATGCACTCACTGTTAGCCTACTAAAAGTCAGGTATTTTTATTGTCAGCTTAATTCGAACTTCTTGCCGCATGTATTTTCGTTTATTGAAGGAAATATTTCATTTCGAACTTTTCGCAAGTTCATAGTGAATGCTCATAATTGGCTATTGATGCCTGCAAAAATTTAGGAAATAAACATTTCTTAAAAACTGTATTAAATTTGTATTCCAGCATATGAAAAAAGTTTAGGAGGTAATAGAAGTTAGAATTTATGGAGGAGTTATTGTATTCCGATTGTGCCGCAAAATGCAGGTTTATCTTGTGGTTCTTCTTCCTTGGCTGTTCGATGTGCAGTGAGCAGTTTGTTATGGAATGAAAATTTCCTCTGTATGACAATAGGCCGACGCATTTATTTATTTATTGGAAAAGTCGCGAGGGGACAAGTGCAGGATAGATATAAGCATTCAGATTATTGTCTGAAATCTGTCAGAAATCTGTCTACATTACATTCCCCAAATATGAATTAATATTAAGATTTAGTTCAAATAGTTGAAATTCATATAGATAGTGGGATTACGTATATTTTTCGCGTTATTACACGAATTCGCTTTATTTTGCGATTAAAAGTATGGTTTTTTGGGGTGAAAGATAAGTTTGCAAACATTAGTCGAAACTAAAACAATTATTCGTGATAGCGCATCTCCTGAATTTCAAGGATCTCTGCTAATTAATTAGTAATTCCCAATTATGTATGAAGGCAGGTCATATTCAGTGAGACTACTATTGTTGGTGCCCGTGACCATTATATAAAATATACAATGACGTTTATATTATAAAGGCTAATATAAATCGCACTATCTATTACTTACATAATTATCTGTAGGTACTAACACAGAAGTTGGAAGGATTACGTTCCTGGAATGCGTACTGAACTGCAAATTGAATTAGGAACGTGTAACTTAATTAGAAATGAACAGAAATGATTATGTTTCTGTAACGCCCTGTTTATTTTCCATTATCCAGACAACCAGCATCACGACTAAAATAGCCCACCTGATTCTATTTAAAAATCTTGAATCTTGGCATCAATACTGATATTTATTTTAAATGTAAAGCAATTATTAATATAAATATTTATTAATTAATTTGTATATTTGGAAAATTTTAGTAATATTACAGCAGGATTTGTTCAATACATTATAAATTCATCGATTTGGGTGAACAGTTAGATATTTGGCATCTTCTGCCAACTCAATCCTGTTCCAGATCGATGGAATTAATATGTGTATAATTGCACAGACTTTAGTTTGTAGATTTGAAAGCATGTAAACGAACTCCTGTGATTTCAAAATTCGGGCATACAAACGACAGTTGCAGGCTTAAGGAGGAGTTCACAACCGTCGTTAAATGACCAATATATATATATATACATTCCTTACTTTTATTTACAGAACCATCAATATATGAGAATGACTATTTTACTAGGTACATTATCAAGATAAAATCGAAAAACCCTTTTTTTATTTTTGCAACAAGAGAGGCGTAATTTTCAAATACCCATTAATGTATTATTTAGGCCTACAGTATACAGTAACACGTCACGTCAAATCCGTAGAAACAATATTCAAAACCTTAGAAATGTTTGATATTATTGCCACTGAATAAGTGATAAATTTCCTGAAAATTGTTTTCAATAAATCCAGTCCCTGTTTACTTAGAAATGTGAAGTATCCGGATGAGAGCAGCTACTTTATGATAAAGGTGGTTTTTCCGTAGCCATGGCGACCAGGTTACTTTGATTCTCAGGGGGCGTTGAGGCTCATGGGTTTTGACATACGTGACAAATGCCGCATGTCTCATGGCAACGCAGCCGTCATTTGTCTTCACGCCCATGCTCTCTGCCTTTACAAAGATTTTCCTTGTATATCCACCTCATCTGTTACCAGTTTTAACTCAATATTTCCAACCACTTGGTGTTTTAAAGGTAGTGTATCCTGAATGAGTTGTAGGCCTACACGCGTTACTGGTAATTTATTCAGAATTGAGCAGAATTTGAGAAGATGTATCCTAATTTGCTACTTCCTCTGCCCGTACCGTAGGTACTGTAGGTAGAGAAAGTACTGAGTTCGACCCCGAAATTCGAAGTTTGGTTTCTAACGTAATACAGGTCCCGTGAATACAAATATGTTATTTTCTTAAATATGTCTTTGTGTTTGTTCTGTTACATTTATAATCAACAATTGTATCATCCATCAAAATATGGTCTACATTTTATAATAAAAAAATTGTAACATCCATAAAAATAATACCTACACTCCTTAAAAATCTTATTATTTTTGGAACATGACTAATTTCAGAAGGTACAATTACTATGATACCATCATAGTAAGATATGTTATAGAGCGACAGCACACTTCAATCATGACAGTACAAGCGCTCAATAACTGTGCTTAAAATCCATGATCTACGCGGAGTAGACGAGTACCTGTCACAGCCATCACAGGACATTCTTAGATTTTGATTGGCTGAGGTAATAGCTAATTGGTGCGGTAAAAATGAAGAGCATGGGTTGAGCTATCGGAAAACTTTTTCTTCTAACAAAAGGAAACCGCCTGGGTATGCAAAGAATAACTGAACTATACCCCTATCTTGGATTAGCATTCATTTGGCTCCACTGTATCGACCTAATATCCGCAAGAACAATATTTTACATAATTTATGTACTATATGTTACTTTACTTAACATATAACTTAATTGTATGTGCAACATTATACTGTTCACAGTTTGCAAAATCGGCCTTGTAGATCATTCTTTAAGGCAATTATTTTCAGTTCCAAAGTCCTTGGTTTCGATCCTGCTCAATATCGATGGCATGTACATTTATGTGAATATTATAGAAGGGCCTTGCCTGTGACTTTTGAATAAGTAAAGTAACACTTACGCGACAGAACTACGGCAAACCTGCTTCAGTGCAGGTTTAAATAACAATACACAATGTAAATAAATAACCGCAATAAACATTGAAGAACAATGACTAGTATAAAATACGAAATTTATAACCGTCAGTCACACATATGTAAATATGTTGGTATATTGAATCCATAATCGATACTGGCAGCATTATATTCAAAATATTCAGAGGGATGATTTTATTTCGTAGCATGGAAAGCTGGATATGCATATAGTGTGTTGTTAGAAGTTATGGAGGGTTGTTTCCGGTTATCTCTGCCCCTAGAGAGGCGCATAAAGAACATCTTTACTCCTCTATGCCCCTGGGATATTTGTCTACACACCATACACGGCTTCCACAATGCCTTACTTATTAAAACAGTAACATTCTTCAAGAAGCGTACACAGCACTTCAAAGTGTAAGCACATAGCACAGAACTTCCACTGTCTTTATCTTAGCGAATGAATTTAGTTATCAACCGAAATATATTTTCCTTTATTGGTTTTGAGTATCTTTCCCGGCACGGTGAATAAATTAGAAACAATGATATTCAGTAGAATTTTAAGTTTTTCCTTCTGATTGGTAATGAGTAGACCTGGGATTTTAGGCTCTAAAAATATTGGTTTTAGGAACCTAAAATAGGCGTTTAAAACAAGTAAATAGCCTTTTAAAAGAGAAAATAGGCACTTAAAATATGCTTTAAAAATGTGTAAATAGATAGAAAATAGACTTTAAAATATTTCAATATACACTTAAACTGTAAAATGGTCTATTTTTACTAATTTTTACTAATTCTTAACAGAATTAACTGCAAAGTTAGGCATCACGAACTATATTCACTTAAACAGATGTTCTTTCACTGGTGACTTGACACAGTAGTCCTTCCCCCTTAATCCTCCCCCTCCCCCGTCAGTCAGCATTCCTTTAGTCACAATTGTTTGGAATAATCATGTTTCTGTGAATAACCCATCTCTGCTGTTCTGCTTTTCATTTAGGGATGTCCATTATGAGATTGTAAAAATTATAGAAGTTGAATTTTATTTTAAATGTACAAAATATGCATTTATAGGCACTAAAATAGTAAAATAGGCTCTAAAGGTCCAAATAGGTATTTTAGGGTACTATAAAACTCTATAAATGTAGGTGATTTATCATGAAACGTCCACATATTTAAAATTTATCATGTTATTTCATAAGGAACAAAATAGGCATTTGCCTTAAAATCCCAGGTCTAGTAATGAGATAAAAGGGATATCTTCCGACACACTGCGACCGGAGGTGTCGTTTACTACCTATGTTGAGGGATTGAGAACGTTTTAATAATTCCTCCCCACACTATTCACTTAACTGTATTCACTTAACTGAACAGTCGACTGAAATAAGGCTAAATAAATCGAGCGTAGAATATTTATTGGTTCACACGAACGGAGGATAACAAATTGATACATAATTATAAGCGGCTTATTACATTAAATTTATTTATTATATAATGTGTTTATCCTATAAATGTTTAACACGGGCTGAATCATTCAGAGTAGAGCATACACAGTTGTTAGAAATGTGGATTCCTAAATTTAATTTAATTTATGTAAACCAGTACACAATTAATGAAAATGTAACTACAGCAGATTAATGGCTATTTAGCTAGAGTAAATTTGAATTTAGCCATGTTTTAATCAGGTTTATGCAGAAATTAACTTTTTTATTCGTACCAACTCGAGGTGAACCATTAAATGTTACCACTGTATCAGCAGTAAATGAATATAATACAAAACAATTTTCAATGCTAACTTTTAGCAAATCATTGATGTACAAAAGAAAAAAATAAGACCTAACACTGACTTGTTATTTTATTTACTATTACATTCACATTGTTACCTATTAAATGCTGAAAACATTAAATATTAAATATGACCCTTGTTTGAAAGCCCTCATCTGAGGGCTGTAATTAACATATCTAATAATAAGAGAGAAAAAAGATAAATATACGAGGGTCGTTCAATAAGTAATGCAACACATTTTTTTTCTTAAAGCAGGTTGGTTTTATTCAGGATTCGAATACAACATATTATTCCCCAATCTTTTGGCTACAAAACCCTACTTTTCAACATAATCTCCGTTCAATGATACAGCCTTACGGCACCTTAATGGGAGGGTCTGTATGCCTTCATGGTAGGCCTACCACTCTACTGGTCTATGTCCGAGCCAACGTCTTGCTGCATCAATAACATCCCCATCATCCACGAAGTGGTTCCCGTGGAGTGCATCCTTCATCGGGCCAAACAGATGGAAGTCAGAAGGTGCGAGATCCGGGCTGTAGGGTGGATGAGGAAGAACAATCTACTGACGTTTTGTGAGCTCCTCTCGAGTGCGCAGACTTGTGTGAGGCCTTGCGTTATCATGGAGAATGAGAAGTTCGTTTGCATTTTTGTGGCGACGAACACACTGAAGTCGTTTCTTCAATTTCCTTAGAGTAGCACAATACTCTTCAGAGTTGAACGTTTCACCATGAGGAAGGACATCGAACAGAATAACCCCTTCAGAGTGCCAGAAGACCGTAGCCATGACTTTACCAGCTGAGGGTATGGCTTGGAACTTTTTCTTCAAAAGAGAGTTAGTGTGGTGCCACTCCATGGATTGCCGTTTTGTTTCTGGTTTGAAGTGATGAACCCATGTTTCATCGCCTGTGACAATGTTTGACAAGAAATTTTCCCCATCAGCCTCATAACGAGCAAGCAATTCCGCACAGATGAGAGTGGTACCATGCAGTCATACAGGCCCTCCCATTAAGGTGGCGTAAGGCTGTAGCATTGAACGGAGATGATATTGAAAAGTAGGGTTTTGTAGCCAAAAGATTGGGGAATAATATGTTGTATTCGAATCCTGAATAAAACCAACCTGCTTTAAGAAAAAAAATGTGTTGCATTACTTATTGAACGACCCTCGTACAAATATATAACTTACAGAATTAGCATACAAACTAAAAGCAGTTAAATAATTTTTAGAAAATATATTTAAATAGTTAAAACTTACAAAAAGGGGCTCTATTTTATGAATAGGTTTATATTAATATTATCCATTTAGAACTAGACATAAAAACTCCGTGGCGCTACATCCCTGAAGGGCTAGGCCTACCATCGGACCGCTTCTTCATCTAAATTAGGCAGATAGCAGCTTTGGGGGTATTTGGAGCATGTTGTCAGCATGCCAACACCACGCACCTCAGTTTGTTTCAAGAAGCTGAGTGCACCCCGTTCAAGACCTTCCTACCTCAGAAAAATCCGAGGAGGTACCAGGGATCGAACCCGGACCTGCGGATCCGTAGCCATCAATGCTACCCACGAAATCACACAAGCAGTAGGAAAAAATTGAGATGAAACAAGTGAAAAGAAAAATTGCAAGATTCCCTTATATTATTTACTTTTTACCATAAATTGGTTGATAATGTATTTTGTAAAGTCAGGATTTTCTGCAATAAGAGTACCAATTATGTATTTTCAAACCACAATTTAGACCATGTAATTGCATAATAGAAGTTTCAAGATCGGTAAAAGTTTTTACTCGTAATGACGTAGCCTATACTTGAATGTGATACAAGATTTAACCTCTGCCAGATGAAAATGAAGAGAAAGTGACAGACTTTGTTCCATGTTGTTCTTTTTCTGTATGGAAATGCAAATTCCTCAAAAGCCTTTCTAAGACACGAATCCTCCCAACCGTTGGAATTGTTATCAGTCCCTCGGTTACAACATCTAAAAGACAAGTTAGGGCGGCGCATGGGGCTACCTCATTCTCTTCTGGTCACTGTGAAGGCATTCATAGTACAAGTAAGAATCAGCTTGAAAAATGTTATGTCATTTGAACACGGATCTTCGGCTTAACGCGCCGATGCTCTACCATTGAGCTACCCTGACAACATGCCAGTCTGACATCAAATTCCTCAACTGATTCAGAAGACAGGGCAAACCACGGGAGGTTTCTCTCCGTCGAGAACACACATCCAAATGGTGTCCTACCCTTGTAGGTACTTTGAAGCCTAGTTATTATTTATATACTATTAATTAAGTGGAAGGAAAGGAAATAGACATTAAATCCATGTCTGGAATATTAATACAAGTAAGAATCAGCTTGAAAAATGTTATGTCATAACCGGGATTTGAACACGGATCTTCGGCTTAACGCGCCGATGCTCTACCATTGAGCTACCATGACAACATGCCAGTCTGACATCAAATTCCTCAACTGATTCAGAAGACTTGTATTAATATTCCAGACATGGATTTAATGTCTATTTCCTTTCCTTCCACTTAATTAATAGCATTCATAGTGTTAGAGGGCTCCAATTTAGTCTGAAGTGTGCTGGATGTCCAAGAAACATCAGAAAAAAAAAACTATTTGAACATCCTGTAATTAACCGTGGTTTTGTAGATGTGTTTCCTCTATTTTTTATCCAGCCTATGTACTTTTCAATGCATGGAACTGGTGCACCTAGAACTTTCTATTCTGTAAATACTACCAACGCATATTAAAATTTAATTGCATGAACCTAAATTTTATTTGTAAAACAAAACAACAAATTCAAGCAATTTTGCACGGAAATAAACGTGACGTTGTTCTTTTGATATCATACACAAATGCATATTCTCTGTTTGTACATTCATCACACAACACGCCGTGTACGAAGATCAGTTAATAGAGTTAGTGCAGCTATAAACTGCAAATGATGGTTTAACTTGGAACATAGTGCGTTATTTGGAGACCGGCACATACAACTATCAGCGCATTAAAACATCACGACAACAAATGACACCAGAGCACAGTGTGCAGTGTTACAGCCATTACCCAAGCCATTGTCTGCACACGCTAATTCCATTTGCTCCATTCCAGCTCATGTTTAATCTTTCGTACGCGACCCTCACTCGATTATATTATCAAACACCTCTATTTTTTCTTGTCTGACAGTACATATTTATGGAGATAACGAGATCCCTTGAAAGCTAAAAGGTGGTGTAAGCTAATATAGTAAACGTACTCTGGCAGCAAACGTTTTTTTACCACATAAATATTTTATGTTTTTTGGATAGTATGAATCTCTTTAATACTATTATTATTATTATTATTATTATTATTATTATTATTATTATTATTATTATTATTATTATTATTATTATCATCATCATCTTCATCAATAAAATATTTTTATATGATATAAGCAAAATATACGAAAACAAATGTCTCTTATTTATTAAATCAACGGTCAATCCATTTTCAGTAGACTAAACAACACAATCTTCCTGAGTTGAATGCATCTCTTGCAGCGACTGTGCTACACTCTAGTAATTCTGCATTATTATTATTATTATTATTATTATTATTATTATTATTATTATTATTATTATTATTATTATTCACGTTAAATGTACTGTACACGTCTTCGGGCTTTTATTTTACTTTTGGAGAAATTCGTAATAAGCAGTGCAGTAGGCCTATATATTTAAATAAGGAAGGTGTTGGAATTAATTTTATATTTTTAATTAAACACTTTAATCAAAATACTTATAAAAACACAACCTATGCAAAATAGTAACACATATTTTCAATGTTACTACACCAAACATGCACCCTCAATCATAAATAATTTTATACCTTTATTTTCATTTCTTTCACATCTCCATGGAGTTGATGAAGGGCTGTCATATATTATTACTAAAGATGTTCGACTGGCTGTTCTTCTGGTTCGAGTGCAGGGTCCTTGCAATTTCAAAGACCTGAATAACTACAGATCATTCCTAAGTCAGAGCATGTTTGGTTCAATAGAACGAGACAGGTTCCTCCAGTCAAAAGTGCCACGTAAAAAGCAAAGGTACACGAAAGCTTGCCTTTAGGCAAAATATCCGTCCATTCCCTAATATACAACGAATTAATTACACTGCATTTACCTTCGGTTAAAAAACTTGAAAAAAGGATTGTGAATGTGGGTACCGGATTATCCGCGGATTTCGATTATCCACGATTTTCGATAATCCGGAGACTTTCTACAGGGTATTAATGAATAACACTGAAAAGTAACTTTTATTAGAAGACTTTTGTTCTATGGATTCAATGTTCCCTGTTACAGCATAAAATCTCCCCGGGCGTGGCCGCCACTGACTTCTAACATTTGAAAAAATGCAAAACAAAGGAACTTCGTTGTTAACACTGGAATTACGAATAAAAAACCAATGCAGTGGCGGCCACTCATGTGATTAGTCTGTAAATTTTGTAGATTATGAAAACTCTAAATTATGAAATTGCTGTTGATGAATGATAAAGAATCAGGTTTTTATCGGTCACAAAGAAGGTATGAAGTCAATTTCATGAAAATTTTAACCCTATTTTGCTTTATTATGACTTATGAGCACCAAATTGTAATGACTAATGCCCTATAGCATACACATTTTACGTCAAAGAGCAAAAATCTCATAATAATAGTTGCTTGTCTATGTCTCCTCTATACACAGGTAAAATATGTTGGTGTTGTTCATTAATACCCTGTATATGAATTACCGCGGTTAATCGAGAGTCTGCTGTAGGCGACTGGAAGAGTGAGCCTAGTAGGTTTAGTTAGTAGCCTAGGCTATTTCAAAGGGGGAAAGGCCAAGGAGACGCGCGAAGACTGTACAATCCGAGGGAATGATCCTGCAGTCCTGACATAGGCCTACACAGTGGACTACACTCTAGCAGACGTGCTTACGATTCATGATCCATCCCTAACCCGCTTCCTACCACGTTTTTCCTAATTCCCAACAATAAACTATGCAAATTTAGATATAGTGGCTTACCGTAGAGTCATGGGATCATAACTCATCACGAGGAATGGCTGGCCGCATTATTGCTAATTAGCATTGTTGTCATGAATTGGGTGCTCTCAGTGTTTGCGCGTAAGGAGGATTTTCGTCGTTTCATAAAGCCAGGAACAAAGGAGGCCACGGTGGGCGATTCCCTTACCCCTCTCTCGTTAACACAATAAAGGCTAATGAGAAAGAAGTCGCTAGTCTTTTGTTCTCACGGATAGTATGCCAACTAGGGGTTGCCAGTTCGATCCGCCCGACAGGTTAATAGCATAGCGCCAGCATTTGAGAAAACCATTAGGCCTACTGCCCTCCTTGTAGCGGTTCTATATGAAGTAATAATTATAAAACATGACAATGTTGTTACTATTGTCATCGACGACGTGTTAATGAAAAAAGCTCCGTAAATTTTAGGGAGGGATTAGGTGAATCAGGCTCATTATTTGAAGCCCTGGTCTGTTGGCTGAAATTTTTGTCATGGCATAAAATATGTATGGAGTTTGCATGCTGCTGAGCAGATAAACTTGTGATATTCAACATAAGGTCAGAATTTTTTTTTTCCAATTATGGCAATAGATTTTTTTTTCTTTTTTGCTATATACCCAGACTCGATTTGCTCGCGGGGGACTCTGCCCCCAAACCCCCAGTCAGAATCTCAGAGAAAAAAAAACTTTTTTTTATAAATAACACTGTACCGGAAATAGATTCCGTGTATTTACCGCCGTAGATTACCGATTAGGCACACTAAACCTCTAAAAAGTGTGGAGCGACTTTAAAGCTCTTCTCTGGGGTAAAAAATAAAAAATCAACTTTTGGCATTTCTCGTGGGTTACAGGCTAGAAGCAATAAGTTTGCTACATTTCAAGTTTCTAGCTCATCTGAAAGTGGCTAAATAATCCCAGTGAGTGACTGAAAACCTTTCAAAGTTGCAATTAAACATTTGAACGTTTTAGAAATCTACAGTCGGTTACAGGCTAAAATCTACGAAACCATAAGTTTTTAGTTTATGTGGAATTGGTAAACCGTGTCATTGTGTGAGTAATGTAGTTGTAGACTGTCGTAGATGTTAATTTTTTTATGTATACGGTGCTTTTTCTCTTTACTAACGTGATTCTCATGAATATCCATGGATTAATCATTGCAACAAGAATAAGAGTTAAATAGGGCAGTCAAATGTGTCAAAATACATTAAAATAAAAGCCAAAATATTAAAAGTAATGAGAACTTTAAACATTCTTTTTCAAGTCCAAAGATTGGTTTATGACTCATTGTTTAAATTCAAGTTAATTAATTAATTAATGTGCCAAGACAGGCAAGACGTGGACTGAAGAGTAGGGATAAAAAGCTTCAGTAATGTGCAAATGGTAAGGGAGAGGACGACACCAGTTGAAATAGCCTATCGCGGAAATTAGTTATATAGAAGTAGAAAGAATAAAATAGCCACTGGAACAGGCGCAAATATAAAGTGTAATGTGTCAATTTCTTTATGATTAGTTGAAAAGAATCATCGTTTTCTGGATGACCAAAATCACACGAGAAATACTAGTAATTATACAGAACTTTTTAATGAAATAACCTGCTATGATAGCTTGCAAGAAGCACATAACAGCAGACAAACTACAGCGGTAATCAGGACGCCAACATCAACGCTGATATCAGATTATAATTGGCTGCTTTATCACTGCAACCAAAATGATTAATAAAATGTGAAATGAGATTCAATCTGAGATGCGTTTTCATCCTCTATACGTAGGCTATCTTGTAACGCTTATTAGCGGGCTGGCATATACACATGCACTAAGCAAGTCGTTGCCACAATTCTTATACTTTAAATCAGACTATTGTTGAATTGAATTGAATAGCCGCCCTTAAGGCGGGAGGCGGGGTGGGAACGACCCCTAAGCACCGAAGCCGCAAGGTTTTTGTACCGACCACCGGGATGGTATGAGTTGCGAGCCCACAGGCTGCCCCGGACCGCAGATCCCCCCGCTGGCCTCCACGGAGCTCCCCTACATCCAACAAGCCTTATTACCATACCACGTGTACGCCACCCCCTTCGGTCCCTCCAACCGGAGCCCCGACAGGTCCGCGACACACACCACCAACAACCTCTTGACCACAAGCAGCGGGGAAAACGGGAGAGGCCCACAAAGGGCGCTGACTGCCAAAGCAGGCCCGATACCGGAAGTGGAAACGGGATTATGATGAAAAGGGGGAAAGGTGAGATGAAGTGGAGAGTGTTGGTGGAATGAGAGGGGGAAACGGGAGAACCCCGAGAAAAACCCCAAGACACGGCTTCGTCCACCACGAATGACACACCCGCCGGCGCCGAGATTTGAACTCAGGACCGCTAGCATGCCAGGCTCACACGCTACAGCATGAGCCACCGCGCCGGCAAATCAGACTATTGTTTAAATATTTTTACGAATCTCGTGGCGTACTTATCAACCTTTCACATACCACCTGCGACAAGCGTAGGGGAGATTGCCCCGTTGCCAGTCAGGCCAAGCTACTGCTCAACAAATAGTTACCTCGGACTTTTCGAGGTACTACATTTAAAGTGTGCTTGTCTTCCATTTATGTGTCACATACTTTAAATCCATCTATCACTCCGCATCACAAATTTCCACGCTGTATGTTTAACTGGTAAAGTATAGGTTGTATCATCTGAGGAAATTGCTAGTATTGCCGGGTGCAGTTAATCAGAAGCACGCTCATAACATTCATTAAGTCTGCATGCGGCCAACACAAGAGTCGATTAATTCCTCGTTTCAGCTGAGCTTAATGAAGTCAGGGACAGCAAACCCCACAAGATAACAAATCTGTGTACCTACTCCTCCAGCCTTAATATCCCTACCTGCAGAACTCTAGTGACCCTTTTGTGTAACTTCTGGCCGTAGTCTCGTGCATTAAGATATTCTGTAGCCATGTGTAGTTTCAGAATTGAGATAATATATTCCAGGCTAGTATTATGGAACAGCTCCTTTGGAGGACTTGTAAACTAATCAACTTTCAACGTTTTGTTAACATAACTGTTTGTATTAAGCACTTCTTTCGGGCTTGTAGGCCGTGGTCTATTTGACATTTCTGTGCCAAACGTTTCGTCCGCGACTGCGGCGGACATCCTCAGTGGCGGTGGAGTCTCGGGCGAAGCGTTCTGGTCGGCGGCTGGCTGTTGACTGAGTTGTCACCATGCTCTGCGGCAGTATTTATAGTCCTTGGAGTGGGGCAGGGATTCCGTGCGCTAACTTCCGATTGGTCGGCGATGAGTGAGTTAGTGTGTGAATTGGTTGGACCGGGGCAGGCATCTCTGTTTCCAAATGGTTTTTTCTTGGTATTAGCTAATACTGGAAACCAAATTGAATGAAGTTTAACACCTTCCTCTTTTCTGTTAAAGTTGTTGGGATGCTTATGGATCTCTATTGCCTCTCGTTGTAACCTGGTATGATAATGATTAATGGTGGACAGTATTTCAGTTTCTTGAAACAAGATGTCGTGTTCTCCGTCGGCAAACGCTTCGCCCGAGACTCCACCGCCACTGAGGATGTCCGCCGCAGTCGCGGACGAAACGTTTGGCACAGAAATGTCAAATAGACCACGGCCTACAAGCCCGAAAGAAGTGCTTAATATTGACTCCGGCCGTGAAAGCCTACAGTGTTTTATAACTGTTTGTGTATAAAACCTTATAACTTTTTGTGGAATGACTTGTAACGCTTATTTGATATATAAAGCTGTATAGTCCTTTGGTTATTTCAAACTTCAGAAAACCAGGCAGGGTTTTTCGTAAGACGATATAGCTTGAGCCAAAATTGGATCAAAGCAGTAATGTACAGTATGTACATGAATATTCAGGGAAGATAGTATCACTTTAATATTGCAGTACTTGTACTGAGGACGGTTGTCTCTGTCATACAGTTCTTTCAATTTATTTAGTAAAAAGCTTGAAATTACAGCATCCACTGCTTAACAGGTATCTTCCAGTAAATCAGTTGAACCATTAAATTACTCATCTCTGTTTAACACTACAAACAGGAAATTTTATTCCTAGTGATTAGTTGACTTAAATAGCCTCTTTGGAAAGTAGAAACGCAATCTAGTATTACTCTCTTCGTAATAACCACAGTTTATATAGTAAGTATATTGCACAGTATGTCAGTGATTTCTCATTAAGGGTACGACCAATTTTTAAAGCACCTTTTAGATCTAATAAGCTCTACCTTTGATATTCCTAATCTCTGCAAAAATTATGAACAGAGGTTTGTTAGCGGTTCAAATGCGATTATTCTTTTTTTTAATAAAACAATATCAAGTTTTAATTCGGTTTTTAGATCAGTAATAAGCTTATTGTAATATAAATTCAGTTGTACTTCGAATTCATTAATACTGTAGTTTTATTTATTTTTGTGTTTATTGAATTTCTATTTTTCGGGTAATAGTAATTTTTTGAAATTTAATATGTATAATGTTTATATATTTTTATTAGTAGGCCTATTATCATTAAATGTCTTTACAAAATAAAATTTATTAAATGCTCCGACGACAACCAGACAAAATACACGATTGAGTATCACCGGCAAAGTAAATTATTCTTCAATAATATGACTCACTGCATTGTTTTCACGTGTAAAAATAATGTTAGTGATATTTGATATTGTTAGAGGGAAATTATGTTAAACTTGTGTACTCATTTTTTTGTAATATTATCTCTTATAAGTGAACTATATAATTATTATTTTGTTTTCAGGTAAGGCTCCGAGAAAAGAGTAGTCTGAAATCAATTCCATGAATCATGTGAGTACCGTTGTGTTATTTGCTTTTAAAGGAGAGTTATCGCGAATTGCAATTTTAAATTTTTATATACCGGTAATTAATTCCTACCCGAAAAATTCGAGGTACCAGGGATCGAACCCGAGCCCGTAGCCACCTAACCACGAGACGACGCATGCGGCCATACATGAAAATAAGGAGTGGTAAAATTTAGTGATTGATGGTTAATGTTGACATAATCTAGGGAAGTTTAAATTGAAATATTTTTAATATAGTATTGTTAAAATCGGATTAACTACATTGTATGTTATAAAACATTCTTGATTAAAAATGAAACATATATATTATCATAAATAGTCTGAAAATTATGACAGGTAACCTAAGAAGACTTTAATATGAGGCCTATGAGAGAAATATACTGTGATATAAAAAAAATCTTCCAAAAAATTTGTCACTTTAACTTAAGCACACTGTTCGGTATTCCATTGTCAGTTCACTTAATATAAATTTCTTATTAATAATGTGCCAAAATATATTTTCACAATAATTAGAACGATTGAATGAGGAAGCATAATGAATAAATCTTCTAGAGAGAACAGGATTCCGATTAAAATTAAGTCATAATCCAGGATATTCCATATTAAGCATATTTAATTACGAATTAAACGTTTCAAATAGAACCACTGACGATTCAACTTCACATTAAAAGCTATCTTAGTTAGCTAGCTAGCTAGCTTAGAACCGTATCAATGTAATGCTACGTTCACACTGAGGAATCTGTTTCAGACACAAATACTCCTTACAAATCCCAGATACATTGCCGTGATTCTTGTATCTGGATACTTATCCTATGTACATGTTCTTAGCATAAATAACCCATGTGAGCGTTCACACTGAGGAATTTGTTGACATGCACAAGTATGGCTTTGGATGCAGAATATTTGCTTCTTTCTGCTTTAAACGTATTGATGATTCACCCAGAACAAATATGTAATCGACAAACACTCAATTTGCGGAAGAATATGACAATGCTGATTAAATCTTCCGAGCTCTAGAGTCACGTTAGTCGGCCGTTAAAAAGCGGCAGTCAGTATTTTTAATTCTGAATTTTACGGTAAGAATGGTTTATTAAACATTAATATTTCAGTTTTGAAGCTGTATTCGGTCAAACTAGCTTAACTTTCTTTAGCGGAGCGTGTTTTATCAGCCCGGAGTCTCAGAGTCAAAGCTGACCAGCAGGTGACGCAGCGAAAGTGGATAACTTTGTTCCATTGTAGTCGATAGAGAAAGGATTTGTTTAATCTCGCAAAATAACTGTATAATCCATATTACAATCGTACATTATTGTATTTAACCTGTTTATAACAGGTGCTAGAAGTGGTGACCCTTCATTTACCACATATGTGACACCTTTATAGAAAATCTGCTTTAAGATCTACACAGATACATTAACTGCCATGAATCCCGCCTAGGCCTAATTAAATTCTGATGCTGTTCTAAGATCTCTCCTATTTCATCTCAGTTTAAACACATGTAGATGTTCTCTTATCGTATTAAACACAGAATCTATTCAAGGAAGAAGTATGCCTATAACTTAAGCCTAAATTCAAATCTTCAACAAAGGTATTATGAATGTGAGGGGCAACCCTTTTAGATCGTTTTATGTTTAGAGCACTCCATAGCAAAATACCCACGATTTCGTAAAATAAAACAGCGTGAACCTAGCAATATATCTCATGGGGTTGATCATAATCACAAACAGAGTCAGCTGTCACAAGAAACATGACTACAGCACATGCGCAAAGAGCAATCTCGCTGGGATCTGTTCAATGTTATCGCTTTCGGAGCATATACAAGAACTTGTGGCGAAATCTTGTTTCTGGTACATTTTATTCACTGTTTGTGCCCGCGAACTAGGAATATGTTCAATAGGTTTACGACTTGTGGCAAAAATGTTGTGATATACGTGCTTGGACACATATCCTTGCAACAAATTCCTCAGTGTGAACATAGCATAAGAGAAGCCAGATTGAACAAAGGCCACAAATAAAAAATAATAAAAATATCCCAAATACAGAAACTAAGGTCAAACCAACCCTTTACGCAAATGATAAGTGCTCAGTTTAAATAGTAGGCCTAATGCATAAGAAAACGCAATGTATGCATTGAAATACAAACTAATAAGCAATGGCGTGATGGATGAGGAAAGTGATGCATCAGCAATGAAGTAATTAATTGTGGCCAGTGGCACGTGAGGTGCAAACTACTATCGATCATTTCTACCTTTTGTTTCCCTGCACATGAAATCATATTGATAGAAGATGGAGTTTCGCCATTAGCAGTAATGCCATTTCATTGAATATAACTTCCGCTTGGAGTTAATGTGTCTATTACAGCTGAACGAACAAAGGTGTAACGTCGGCTAGAAAATAAAGAAAGAATACAAGAAAGAGCACAGCAAGAAAACAACGTAATAAGAATTAAGAAATAAAAATTGAACTAAAATAAAGATTATGGTAAATGAAGAAGTAAGCTAGAGAAGAAATAAAAATATGAATAAATGACTAAAATTAAATTAAATTACGGTACTAATTTAAAAGAAACAATTATAAGGGAATAAAGTAAATGAATTAAAAAGAATGGAAAGGTGTTTAGAAAACAATAACCAGAAAAAGAACAAAGAAGATTGTAGACACTGCGATAAGGAAATATGTAAGAACTGAATTAAAGAAACGAAAAAGAGAAGAAAATATGAAGTGAAGAAAAATAAAATTTTAAAATGCGGAAGGGAAAAAGAATAAAAACAGCACACAAAGAACTAATAAATATTCTATATTAATGCATAGAATGACATGAAACTTAAAACACGTTAAATCGATGGTATAAAAGTTAAATAAGCAAAAGTCTCAACAACAATAACTGATTATGTAAGGCAAAACAGAATAATGAGGGTTTTTTAAGTACGGTATAATACTAAGCTAGAAAATGCGATCAGATAAGAAAAGCAGGATTCAGAAGTCAGGAAACAGCTAAATAAAGCATGATTATTATTCGAATCTAATAGATCAAATACAATAAGCAAATAAATAAATAAATACATACAGAAAAACAGAAGGAAAGACAAATGCGAAAAATAAATAAAAATAAAAATAAATAAAATACCAGACAGACAAGAATGAAGACTAAAATTAGGAAAGAAATGAAAAAAGGAAAGAAAGGAAGGCCTACAAGAAAACAAGAAGAAATTAAAGACGCGGAGGGAAAAGATATTAAAATAAAATTGATAACTGAATGAATTAATGTTACCCAATTGAAAATTTAGATCATATTAAATTAAATATGATGATTTAGCGTTGGGCCTGGAGACCGGTCCTGCCCTGGGACAGAACCGTGGGGGAAGGCGCACGACCCAACCGAGGGAGACTATGCCGGATGATACGCGTAGGGTAGCCAGGTCCTTTCGCGGTATGACACAGCTTCCAGTCCTGATCCAAGAAGGAAACTTTATATCTCTGTAAAACTTCGACCCAGCAGGGAATCAAACCCGGGGCGCCCAGGTGGCTGGTTACCAACTCACCCATGGCGACGGACAAATTAAAGAATGAAAGAAGCTAAGATATGAACGACCAAATATGTGAGGAAGAAAATAAAAAGCAGACCGACAGACCTGACCTGATAGACCAGGTATGACAACGTAACAATATTTAATCACAGAGCATGGAATGACACAGGGCTCGGAGCACAGAGAAGCGTATAGGGTTTCATACAGGTATTACATAAATCTCGCTTGTTTTTACCGCATATAGTAATTACAGCAAGGGCTTAGTCCTCTGTTAATCTGCGGATCGAGAGCTCGCCATTCATAAATTAGGATTTCCTGTTGTCTAGGCAACGCTGCAAAACAAAGGCCTGGTGCCCAACAAAGAAATTTCTCTCCAGCTCAGCAAACTAACAGCATGCGAGTTTTTCTAGCTGCATCTATCTCAATTAGGCTACCTAATTTATTTGCACACAGTACATCTGCACCACTAACATAAGAAAAATATATTACGTGAAATACATAATTATCTTCATCTATCCTTAATATATATATGTATCGAGTACACGGTTGTCCCTCTATTAAGGGCCCTAACTTCGAAGGTCATGTCATTACTCTGCTGTTTTTTTGCCTACTTGCTTCAGTAAAATCTAAACTATGTTTCCCAGCACAATTAACTACAGATCAGTTTAGTGTACTTATAAAACGAGTAAAACTGCACTGGCTCTGCAGTTACAATCTAACCAACACTCAAATAGACGGAGAGTCGTTGCGTTTTATAAATATTTAACTATAAGGATGCAGCAGAGTGACGTCGTATCAGGATTTCATCCAGAGATAGTTCTGACTGGAATATACAAAATCTCCTTATGAAACACTCTCGGCATCACCGTATAAAAAAAAAATACTTTTTTTCGTAGTGTCATGTCTGAAAATCCCTACCCAGAAGGAAGAAAAGGAGATTAAATCTTTTTGTGTTTGTCTAGCGAATGCTAAGCTGTTTAGAAAGATGCACATGAATCTCGTAGAACGAGAAATTAATCCGATTTTAAACAAAGCCTGGAACACAATTGACTGTCGTCTTGTTGAAGTCTTGTAAAAGGCGAGAAAAACATGACATAATTCCTCATTGAGGTATGCAATTTCTCAAGTAGGTATTCAAAATGGGAAGTCAGTGACAGAACGTGTCTTTAGAACTTAATGAAAAGAGACAAGATTTTCAATTGGAAGTTAAATTCAGTTAGAAAAAGCAATTGCATTTCGGTAGGTAAATTTCATTCATTATAACTTGGAATAAGGGGTTCACCATTTTCAGCTTCTAATTAAAGTAGGGTGTATTTTGTCGTTCAATCTGTGGCAAGAAGAAAACCTCATTCAAGAACAGTAGCTCTTTTAACTGGATTAATTTTTTTTTTAAATTATAAGACTTTTCGCATTAGTTACAAAGTTATTCTAAATTTTCCTAAAGTTTAGCGCAGTATACATTTTCGAAGATGTTTGTATGATAATTGATTTTAACCGACAGTAATAGAGACTGGTCCTATTCTTCAATATAATGAAACTGTAAAACTTATGTACTGTTAGACTTCTATATTCAGTAACTGATTTTGTAATTTTTTATGACTTCATAGTGATTACTATTTCCAAGATTTTCGATAATTCATTACAAGCTTTCATATTAGTTCTACTACTTAAAAGAGGATAATAAGCCTATTTTATTAAAATATGAAGCTATTTTTTGTAACGCAGTGACACAGTTTATTCAGGCACTGCCCTACACACCAAAAGGCCACGGGTTCGATCCCCGTTGAGGTCGTTGGGATATTTCAATTGGCATAATGCTTCTGGTGGCCCTATGGCTCTAATGTCGACTCAGCCTGTAGTTAGGAGCAATCCTGGGGGTTAAGGATGACAACCTTACCACATTCATGTGCCGAATGTCTGAAACTCTGAGAACGTCAACCCCCTTTAAAAGTCTTCATGGCCTGTACAGGGACAACTTTATTCCATGACGCTATTTTATGACGTACTACAGCTCTATCAATCAGTCCCTTTTTTCAGTTTAGCCAGGTAAGAAATGATACATCACGAGAATTTCTGCTTGATCAGTCTTGTCGTACAATCCATAGGAGAGCTAAAAATGAGAAATGGGTAATGGAGAAAGGAATAAGGAATCCACCTGATAGGCCTACAGCGTTGTATACCACAAATCTCATTGAACATTTCTGAGAAGAAAACTCCGACCTCTACGGTGTGCAGACTTTACGCCTATCTAAGGTTTGAGTTAATAGGCATAGACCTCTACGGTGTGCAGACTTTACGCCAATCTAAGGTTTGAGTTAATAGGCATAGGCAAATTCGGGGAAACTGTGACTAAATAATAACACTGTAGTGTAAAATAATTATGTCCAGATCCATAATAACATGTGTACTCTACTTTACCGAAGACATTGTAACATAGGCCTAAATCAGTTTATATCGAATAGAACACATTTGAAGTAACTACATGTAACGACCAGGTAAAATCAATACTGATATGGGAATGGCTGAATGCCATTACTGCCCTGTCTTCCCGCAATAGGCTCGAACTGCGGTGGGTACCTGGGTATCAGGGTGCTCTAGGAAACGAAAAGGATGATCATTTGGCAAAAAGAGGTACTGAGATAGTACCCTCCATTGGTCCTGAGCCCACGGTTGAAATCCGTAAACCTCGACAAACACCTGCTAAAACCTCAGTAAAAACATGGATTGGAGAACAACACCTACACAGGTGGCAAACCTATCCTGGACGAAGACAAGCCAGGAAACTGGTCTTAGGTCCAAGCAACATTCTTTCCTCATCTCTCCTAAAATTGGACCGAAGAGAATAAGGAAAGTTGTTGCACTCAATATTGAACACGGTCACTCCAGGAAACACTTACGAAAAGTGGGACTCTATAAAGTCGAACGCATTTGCAGAATGTGCCCACAGGATGAGGAAACAGCCTCGCTTATCCTAGTTGACTGCCCGCTCCTGACAAGAAAGAGACTTGTCCTTTCTATAACCAGGGAAGACTTAGGAAATAATGCTTACATTGGAACCAAAATATTATAACTCGATCAGGGTACAGATTTTGGGAAACAGTGAAAGCGTTTCTTCCAACAGGATTGCAGAATAAGCCTTCTTGGCTGACGTGCGTGTATAGAATCCCCCTTTATCAAATCAAATCAAATCAAATCAAAACACTTCATGTAGAGAAAAAGATTTAAATGTGCTAAAAATAAAACATACTTGTTATCCTATTGGCCTACACCTAACGGTATTTTAAATGGAAAATATTGAATTGGTAGCGTGTTTACTTCATCGACGTTTTCTTTCAATCGTCCTCATCGTAGGCCTGTCATTTCTTGTACAATAAAATGCAATTGTACAAAATCCTTGTGTTTAGTAACCTAGGCAAACAAGACGAATTTGTTATTGTTATTAATTACGGATCTGCCAAAAATCAGAGACGGGGACCTCCTGAGAAAATTTATGAGTACATATTGCTTTTTTTATGTAAGAACTTTTACAGTTAAATACGCTCTTCTCATTGGTTAACTTCCTGTTCAGGAGTGAGTCCACGGATTCTGAGACATTTTTTAGTTGATACCTAGAATTCCCCGAACTGAAAAAGTTATGTGAACTGCGGTAGTGTCTAATACCTCCCAACTGATCTAGTTCAAGTCAAAGGTTAGCATATGGGCTCCTTCAGATTATCCATGCAACGCCACTCCATTCCACACATATTTTGTTTCACATACTGCTTTCCTATGAGTAAGTGGCTGAACCATTCAGAGTGTCCACAGATCTGAGTCAGTCACTTTCTCATAAGAAAGCACTATTGGAACAAAAATAGCCGTGGAGTGATGAGGCGTGGAGTCGCGTGGTGTGGATAGTTTGAAAGAGCCCTTTGTGAATTGAGGAGATTCATCAGGGGTACCGGAAGCGATAAATGGGACTGGATAAAAACATTAGATGAGGTTAAATCAGGTAAGAACGAGTACAGGTTTTTCAGATTACCACCTTTAAACTCAAAGTAATCGTATAGAGCAGTGTTTCTCATCCTTTTTGAACCAGAGGACCTCTAAAATGTCTAAAAAATTTCACGGACCCCTAATTTTACATCCCATTTTTAAAAGAAGGCCTATATTCTTAATATTTGGGGTTTTAATTATAGGTCATTATAACGAAATATGTGAAAAAAATTTTACTTCTTTACTTTCCACTTGCTTTATGATATTTTTTAATTATATCTGCGATGGTGGTCCGCGGACCACAGGATGAGAAACGCTGGTATAGAGTATATACTAAAATTTCAGTTATTTTCTGTACAGGAAGAAGACGACAGCTGCATTTTAGCATAAGGCACTTATTTTTGTGGTTATTAAACAGATTTTTAACATTTTAAAGAAATCTTAGTAATATTTATGACTAACTTATTGTTTGTACATTTTTTTAAATTTCTAGACCAGTAGAGCATCGCGGGTAGGTCGCGGGTTCGATTCCCGATGAGGTCATTGAGATTTTTCAATTGTCCTAATCCTTCTGGTGGCACTATGGCTCTGGGGCGACTCAGCCTATAACAGAAATGAGTAACAGGAGCAATCCTGGGGCCGGTGCGTAAGGCTAACAACCTTACCACATTCATATTCCGAATGTCCAAAATCTGGGAGCCTCAACCTCCTGGAACCCTCTGGGCCTTCATGGCCTGTATAGGGTTCACTAGTAGCGCATGCAAATTATTTAAGATAAGTTATGTTTTTAAAGTAGGTTAGGTTTCTATTATTTTAAATACTGAGCATAGGTGAAAATTATGTTTTAAAAACATATGTAGGCCTACTAGAACCCTCCAATATGCCGAATAACAGTAAACAAGGCGGATTATGAAGAAGGATAGAATTTTAGCATGTAAATGTAAAGTGAACATGGTTTATGACTATAACAAGGAAAAGAGGAAAAGATGGTGGTGGTGGAGGATAAGAGAGGAGGATAAGAAGAGGAGGAAGAAGAAGGCTGCGAAGTCTGAAATTACATATCAACGTAACTTGAAACGAAGAGTAATTCTAGAAAACCTCACGCGACAACATTGATTTACAAAATGTCTCTTGTTTTTTCTGAACGTTCTATATTCTTGAGATGAGTGAATTAGTATGGAGTATGGCCGTGACGGGTGCGTTCAATAAACTACACGTGTTCCCACAATAACAGCTCCAATTATCTGTCATCTGCTCCCAATTGCTCAAATCAAAATTCATAGCCAAACATTCGAACACACACAAGAACGGTTCTTCCCACCCCATCAATTTCCGCCCCCCTATCCCGCCATCGCCTTCTGTGCCTTTCACTGTTCTCGACATCCCAACGATTTCATCCTTCACAATCCATGTTCATGTCTGGCTGTCTCTATGCTTCAAAATGAAATGATTCCACCATTCAATCAAAGAAAAAAATAATTTCTCAAGGTTCAGCAGTATTGACAGTCGTGTTTAAGTAAGTAACTAACAAAAATATATTGTCTAAATGGCCTTGCAGTCAACAAAATAACACACATTTTCTGATCAATTCTTAGAGTAATAAACGTCCACTGTTCTCAAAAGTATTTGAATGTTACAACAATTTGAATGAATCACAGAGAACTCGTTGTTTAGAACTGAAAGCATAATGAAGTGAATTTATCAGAGAAGAATAAAATTTATATATATACATTACATGATAATCTTTTGGAGAAAAATTTCTCTGACACCAGCACACCTAAGCATGGCCTTCAATTTTCGTGCTGGCTCCCTACTAAATGAGCTAATCAGAATTCGTAACACGATAGAATCTATCTCATCCACATTGAAGAACTTATTCATGTTATACTTTCATGTTCAGTTTTGAAACTACCATGAAGTAATGAGCGGGTCAATGCGAGAATTTATTTTATTTTAAGTAGTAAATGCTGTTACTTTAGTAGTATACTTTTCGAGCTTCAGCACAAAAGTGGATACAATTTTGGGAGATGATTATAAAAAAGTTTTTTAGTAGATTGATCTCTAACATAAAATATTTGAATTGCTTAGTGGAAAAGGTAAAAAATAGGAATGTGTCTAATCCGTGTCCATTAATGAATATACTTATATAGCATTTCATATACAATTGCCAAAGGAGTATCTTATTATGTTACGAATTTGCACATATTGTACTTTAAGTTTTATCCTACTGAAGAGTAATGTTACAGGAATGTTTTCCTTTGCTGAAATTCGAACTGCCTACTGCTGAAGTGGATTTGCTCAACCACATTACAGTTAATTGAAATTTGAATATTGAATATGACTTCAAAACAAGGAAGGTAATGAAGAGTTCAATATAGTTACAGGTTAGTGACAATTCCAGGATAGGTTAGGTTATGTTAGTGATATTAGTTTATTAGTTTAGTGATTTAGTCAATGATAGCTCTAGGTTAGAGGCAATGTTCGTTTGGACCATGTTGAATCCCGCACAATTTCCTTATTTCGGTCACACTGTGTCGGGCATTTCTAAAATATTTTGAATTCATATCAGGTCTGCAGTGAAGTCCAATCGTATGTTATCTGTTGGTTCAAAGAGCATAATAAACGCCATTTTAGGTCATACGCGTATAAGAGTCCACTTTTCACAAATTTTCTTCTATTTCACATTCTTTTAGAGATCAGCTGAGTTTTCAATATGAATTCTATAGGTTTTTAATAACAGCACAATCTCAAACCTGGCAATTTGTGTGTGTGTGATTTTTTTAAAGACAAATAATACAAAATGAACCATTACTTACTGCAGTAACGTTATGTAAGTAAAACCTTTCGTTAATTGCTTAGTACTTGAGGCTTAACTGCTACTATTGTCTAGATGTAAATTCAGCATTGCCGTTTCAAACGACAGAGTTTTTATTGGTTTCTCTCTCGAGAGAGGATCTTGGAATCAGGGCCAAGTTCCTACGACATCAGCTACTTTTTTTTTCTGCACATTTCCTACCTAAAGCATCCAGAAGTCGCAAACGGAGTTCCCGACGGCCATGTCATGGGAGTATTAATCATTGTCATTAATCATACTGTTAGTGTCATCATCCTCACTCAGTCTGCTCTCATTCTTATGACTTCCAGCTTCTGGATACCAAATCTGTTACTTTTTGTTTCTGAATTCTGACAGACGTGCACTAGTTCACAAATATAGAAGGAGCATTGTCTATGTCTATGAGCGAGGGCTGATAAATTTAACAAGTTAAAGCTGTATCAACAGATAAACTGTTACGATATATGACAGATTTCTCTGTTTACAGCGTAAAGGTGATAGATAACATCCATTCAGTTTTAGGTGTAATGCTACATCAACGTCTATATAAATAAAACAATAAAGTCCTTTGTCTGTTCATTGCACAACTGATATTAAAATATACAGTGGAAAATATATTGCGCATACTTTCTCACATAATTAATAGGAAGTAAATCAGAATAGAAGAAAATATAGCCATCGGAAAAAAATTCTAAGTGTAAAACGACAAAACAAGAGATTTTTTATCCTAGTATGTAATATTATTATTGATGTAATAGAACATGCTATTGATAAAGTTAAAAACTTTCCCACGTGTGAGTGCGAATCTTATGCCACAACAATTGTATTAATCGTAGCTTTCTTGTTACTATGAGTTCATAAACAAATGAACACATAACACAACCCTATTCAACTTTTATTTCTGCTTATACACACATATATATATATATATAAAATAACACACATATATATATATATATATATATATGTACACATACATATTGGAAAAATATACGTGAATACCCGTGAAACGGTTAATAAAAATGTTCACTTTGAATATCTCGGCAATTTAATGCGCAAACGTTTTAGCAGTGCCTTCTCCAAGGGACCTCGCCACATCCCTAGGGGTTCTAGAGAGATATTCTGAATGGGAGTGAGCATGGTCTGACGGAGCAGAGTGGTTTTGGTGTCAGCATACCACATGAAAAACCGGGTTCGGTTACTGCCCAGGACATTATGTCTAACTAAAGAAATGAAAACAGAACTCTCCAGTGAAATAAGACTACGTATTTAAATTTGAAGACCCAATGATACAGTATCGTGCAATATGTTTATTAAAATATTTATTTTATAGTTTGTTTTTAGTCCTATCGTATTTATACGTTTGAGGACACACTCTCCTATGATTACTCGAAAATTAATAGGTCCTTTATTATTAATAACTCCAGATAGCACTTGTATAATAACACTAAGAAATCTTTTCATAGGTTATCCACGAGAGATTACGAGTTTATCGATAGATTTGCGACTGCGCATTTATCTGATTAAACTCGTAAACTCGAGTTGGATTTATGAATATTCCATGAATAAAAATCTAACGGATTATACAAATAATAATTACCTTCATACTTTGTTATATAAAAACCAAACTAACGACTCCAGATCACGGCATACTATGAATCAACCATTCATGAATCGATTCGAGTTACCATGTTGCAACCAATGCTACCAATGCAATGGCACTTAACCTAATTCAGGTAAGCTAACATCAGAACAGAATAAAAGCACACGAACTGGCTTGCACGGAACTGAAATTGTGTTTTAATCTACGTACATTTCTATTATTTCAATTTCCAAACAAGCTATAATATATAAAGTATTGTGTTCTTGTTGTGTTCACTGTCAGCATGTGACGTATTACACACTGCACGTTGATACCTACATTTCCAGTAACGAGCTGACGTTTTATAAGATAAAATCATATCCTCGTATTAATAACAAGCATTATATAAGATAAACGATCGTGATTGGTCTATATCCGAGGAACTGCTAAACGTTATTGGCCAGTATCAAGCATGCGGCGTATGAATGGAAAAGTCTACATAAAAATTTACGAACAATTACGCTGAACAGTGATAAATGATAAAAAAATATTTCATTGTCGCGCATTCAAATAATTTAATGTATAAACTCAGACTTACAAAAAAAAAAGCACAACAGTTTTTATCCACAACTTGAACTTCAGAACTATAAGTAGGAATACAAATAGATCTGCATTGATTTTTAAGACATTCCGGTACGATAAACACAAAGTGAAGTTTTATTCAGTGAACAAGAGCTCATTAGCCCCATAGCCTATGTATACAAGAAAAATAAAATCAGGTAAACTGATGTAACAAAGTGCCAGTATGTTTTTGTTTAAACAGTTATGACTGCAATTATGATATGCAGAATATGTTTTTTTTTTAATTGATTTCCAAGTTAAGCTCCAGATTTATTCATTAAGCAGGGCTTACGGAAGAACAAAGGTCTAGTTTTTTTTAATGAGATTAAAATCTTCCAGCATCACCTGAACTGTACAGATATGTGATATCATGACAATCGCACACTCACATAAAAATGTCAAAAAAAAAATCATATTGGCCGGTTTCGGGTTTTGAACCATGGACTCCAGAATGTGAGGCCAAAGCGTCACCATCTCGGCCACCGGCGTCATTTTAACGGTCTAGTTGGATAAGCGCTTGTAAATCGATAGTGTTTTTTGTCATAGCTACCTGTATTTTAATTTCCAAGGCCTTATAAGATAACAATAAAACAATAGGCAGTGTTGTCAAGATAATTGATTTTCATTTTTTTTATAAATTCTTTCGAATACGTATATTACCATAAAATAGGCACTAAATTGAGCATTACTCCGAAACAGGTCAACCGATTTTATCTATTATAAATAGACGTCTTTCCATGGACATTATAAATGCGTATACGAAGTTTCATAAATATACGATAAAGCGTATTTGAGTTATTGCGCCTTTAAAGTAGACATTAAATTGGGGTTTACTCCGTTACCGGTCAACAGATTAGGTTCAAATTCAATAGGGCACTTCTCATGAACGTCATAAATGAGTATACCAAGTTTCATGGAAATCCGATACAGCGTATTTGAGTTATGGCGCCTTTCTATTAGTGGCGCCTTTCTATTAGAAAGGCGCCATAATATATTAAAATAGGCACTAAATTGGGCATTACACCGGTACCGGTGAACCGATTTGGTTCAATATCAATAGGGTTCTTCCCATGGACATTATAAACGTGTATACCAAGTTTCATTAAAATTCGACAAAGCGTATTTGAGTTATCGCGCGTACAGACACACGGACGGACGGACGGACGGACAGACAGACAGACGGACAGACATTTTTCGTCCCCACACACAATCTCATAAAGTACCATACTGGCACTTAATAAATATCTTAATAACATTGTAGATAAGACTAATTACAATTTATTCAATTAGTACTGTTAAGTTTTTTTTATATATTCTTAAGCCTGATACAAAGACTCAAGACATGTACAGATCACTCAATATTATAATAAAATTGTAAGCTATTATGCAAATTCCCCTAGTGTTATATCTGCTTATTTAATTGAGGAAATATAACATTGTACTAATCAATAGGTCCTTTTCTACCTACGGTCTGCTTTTGAAATTTCTATGCCTATTTACCGCTTATAGAAATTAACTACTCCATGGGAAAACGTTTCTATGGGGAAAAGAAAGTATGGAAAATGCATCTGGAAAGATCATTATCTAATTTTATTAACGAATCACTAAAACCTATGCTCTTGATGAAGAATATGTATACTCAATAAGAGCAATAAGGAAGAACTAGAGCGGAATCACTAGATCATCGCTTGCGCTCGTGTTTTGTTACATTTTAGAAATATCTGGACGGATTAGCGCCTTATGAAAGAAAAACTACACTGGCATTCGGGCTTTTTATGTAATAGAAGTTTGTCATCAGCAGCGTAACCTATGGCATTATAGAATAGAAAAAATGTCATTTTTACACAAAGACATACTAACACCGAGGCAAGTAGACAAAGTAGGTCAAAAGGTGCACGCAAAATACCGTTTATGCTACATTAATGAATTTGCTCTATATCCGCAGATTATGAACCCATACTGTCTTATTCACCAATTCTAGATGATTATGTTATCTAGTGCTCGCACTCTGTGAAATATTACGTTCTAGAAAAAGACTATTCTAACGAATGACCTAGAAAAATGTTAATATATATTTATTTATTTATAGCAGCTGCGTTTTCTTAATGTGAAAAGTTACCATTTCAGCAGTAAAATCTATGCAATTTTATGTATCGATATCTATATTTATTTATTTATTTAAAATTATCACATTATCAAACATTAGAAAATCTTGCATATGTATTTTCTTTGAAAGCCCCCAGATGAGCAAAGTTTGTGTTGCAGGGCCGAAATTATCACACGTTACCTATTAATAAGAGAAAACAGATATTCACAAAAAAAAAAATATATGTATATATATATATACAATAAATTAAAATATAAACTAAACACAGTTAAACAAGTTTTACATAACATATTGAAAATAAGAAGTTCAGTTCAGGTAGGGATGGAAGAATTGCATTATTCTCAGGCAGAACAGTAATGTTCTGTAAATAAGATGCAAGAAGTTCTTAAAACACAATTTACAATGCAAGGAAGTGCGTATAATGAAAAATGTGAAAGGCATTTTGATGAGGATTCTCACACAGGGTCCCATGTTTTTTATTTAGATGCAAATAAACAGAAGAGCATCGCTGACTGGATTCTTGAGCTCGTAGCTAAGCAACACCTAACTTTAAAAAGCATTTATAACAGTTTAAGGCAAGATAAGCTTTAAGCTTTAGTGATAATGAAGAGAACTGAACAATAAATGACGGCCAGTTTTTCTTTTTATAACCAGGAGCATTTTTATTCCCTCTCTGTGTGTTTAAACTCGAGTAGAGCTGGAAAATGTTCAATCGTTTATTTGGAAAGCTAGTCGAGTGCTCTTGATGGACTTTTTTTTTTTAATAGTGTGGTCTGCTAGAGGAATATTCTTTGGTTTTGTTGTCGAGAGTTAATTAATAGCACTTTCTGAGAGATTATAACACTGACAGTTGTTCTATTTTCATAGCAAACACATTTCATAGATGGACAGAAAAATATCAGCCGCATAATTCGCAGTTCGGAATTACAATAAAATACCCTATAATAAGGTGGAAAGGTGAAGTCAGACCGAAAAATTCAATGCCATAGCCGGGATTTGAACTAGGATCTTCGGCTTTCCGTGCCGCTGCTCTTACCAACTGAGCTACCACGACAACATGCCAGTAAAACATTAAAATCGATAAATCCATTTTTTGGTGGCATAACAATAATTGTAACAGAAAGTCATTGACAAACAGAGAGATTTTTCTGCAAATAACGTTTTCAGCCTAAGGTACAATAAAGTACGGAAAATTCGACATCTAATTTCAAACTGAAATACATTACTATGCCTCCTGTTTAATTAAGTATAGGTAGATAAAGTAGAAATATTAAATTTATTTATTATTTGTATGCAGAATATTGTTGATTTATTTACACACAGCTATTTTAAGTCAGTGAACTACAAGGACCATAAGCTGTAGAAGACATTTTAGTTTCTTTCCTTTTTTGTATTTACGTTTTACATTTTTTACTTTCTTCATTAGTTAATCACATCTTTTATACACTCTGTTTCTTTGTCTCTCCTCTTTTACTTTCATAATTTCGAAACTGCACCGAAGCACGAGCAGTCTTGCTCATTCGGGTGTATTTCTAAATGTTTATATTTCTTGTGCTAGAATAATTATTAATTATGTAAGACTAGCCTATCTTTCTTTTCCTATGTTAAATAGCAGTTGTAGTTATTTTTGAAATTTGTATTTTTTCTGCCTTACTTTACTTGTATAAATATGTATTTGTATTTGTAAAATAAAAAAATAAATTAAATAAATAATAGCAATCTATAACTGAGAATATATTCCCCCCTCTAGAATATTTTACCGCCATAAAAAAGAATACGAAGAATGAATATGCGCTCTTTAATGCACACAGACACCTTGTTTGTCCAGAGCGAAACATTCCAGAATGGTGGTCTGACATAGCAATTTGGGTTCTAATGGCACCCATCAATAATACATGACGCTGTTCTTTTGTTTATTCTGTAAACATTAGATTGCAGTGTCAGAGTATGGCCAACTTAATTGTAAAATATGCAGGTAATCCAGTAGTGAGGTTACAATTTGCTTTATTTATACTGTAGCCGTTATACCAGTTGCGGCAATAGTAAAAACTACTCTCAATGTCCTTAATCCTGCTGCCATTACTGGCAACGCATGAAATATTAATATCCCGCACGACTCTCTTTTTCATTACAGAAGTCGCACATGAAGATTAGTTTTTTTTTTTTTTTTTTTATCTGTTCGCTAGAGGACAGCAGCGGCGGAGGTAGGAGCTAGAAAATGAAAAATGGGACTCAAATGCAGTATATCACAATACAAATGTGTCCGGAGCCTTCACAACTTTTCGATATCTCGAAGGTGCATTATGGGAAATGATTTATTCTGAATCGCCAGGCATTTGTTTGTGTACAGCAAAAACGACGTATGTCACGAGCAGATAAACTGACCGGACATCATTTGTTATTCTCTCTGCAAGGAAAACGGTATCTATGTGAAAACTGAATCTGCTGTATGGTTATTTCATGGCTAGAGGCCGGATTGATATGCACTAAAAACTGCGAAATATATGCATGCACTTATGCACTAAAAACCGGTAAACAAAACACGCACTGTCAATAATCGATTCAAATATTTCATTATAAAACTTTTATGATTGTTAATGCCTCATACATATAGGATTATTTATCTTAATTTTCTATTTGTTTTTAATTTCTGCACTCTGGTATATTTTTGTCCCTAGCAACACATAAAGAAGCGGGACCAATACGATGTCATCAGCTGCAAATGCTACTGCCAATTCGTTTACTTTTGGCTGTCACAAAATTAATTCACAAGTCTTAGAATCACGTGATTAGATATCGGTAGAGGTGAATAGTGAATGCATCACTAGCTTCGCTCAGTATGACAATATAAATGATATTGGCGCTGTATGATGATAGTTTCGTTTAGTAGCTTGTGATACCTCATTGAACAATGTTGTTATTTAACGATTGCATCGTAGATCTGAATTTCGAATTATACAATATTTGTCAGAAAAAATTTAGATGCAGCAGTTTCAGTGAGATTGCAGACAGGCAGACAGAAAGCTAAAATGGCATAGATGGTTCTCAATCTAATGGATAACATTCAACATGTTTAACTAAAAAAGTGCCATGGAACATAGTCTACTAGGGAATCCTTGCAATGATATCATATACAGTATAAGCCTATACAGATTATAGGTGGAAGTTGAGGAGTATAGCCATACTAACTGTAAAAAGGTATGCATAATTTAACTCTGTAACCAGGCAACGAGGCACCATTGTAAGAGCTGAAACTTTAGAAGCCTGTTAGCCTTATAGATAAAACAGGCGTAAGCACGAGGTACTACAAGGGGCCCAAGGATGACATCGGAGGGAGCGGTTAGAAAGAAGCCATTATGGAAATCAGCTGTATAAAGTGCTGAGAAAATTGTTACAAGAAGATAATAATCTTGAAACCCCCTCAAGTAGGCATTCTTCGTATGGCGATACACCCTTCTTATGTTTATGTTACAAATTTTAAAGAGTTTGGCGTTTATTACACTCCCTCCCCTTCATTCCCAACTTCAAAATAGGTGACTCTATAGTGTATAAGATGGGAAGGCAAGCGATATTATTCAACATTTTTGTAAACTCATAGACTCGTAGAAAAAAGTGTTTCTATAAAATGAGCGGACCCTTCCTATTGGTAGAAGCTAATAGGATTTTACTTCGAGAAATCGAAAAAAAAAAAATGCCGGTATGGTCATCAATTCCTACACAAGTCGGCCTGTTTCAAACAGTAGGTTGAGGCACTGGTTTTCTGTTCCGAAATTCACTGGTTCGATCCCAACCAGTCGAATCAGTTTATATGTGAGTAAATGGTACAGTTCATGTCTATAGATTTAAGAATTCCAGTTGGGAAAAATTCCAGCACACAGGCGACGGTTATAGGCGTAAGCAGCAGTGCACAACTGTTGATAAATAACCATAAAAAAACAAATACTGATAACGATTTCTGATTACGATGTATCGAGAACATCTGTATTGTAGAATTTTTAAATCTCTGAATAAACACTATACATTAGAATATATAGGTATGATGTAGGTATGATGTATGATGTATGTATATGTATGTATATGTGTATATATTATAATTATATATACGACCACATACATGGGTGAGTTGGTCAAGTGACTGCCAGCTATCTGGGCGGCCCGGATTTGATTCCCGGCCGTGTAGGGGATTTTATAGAGATGTAAAGTTTCCTTCCTGGGTCAGGACTGGGTGTTGTGTCCTCATCCCCATCCCGCGGTATGACCTCGCCACCCTACGCGGTATCATCCGGGCTATAGTGTCTCTCGGTCGGATCGTGGGCCTTCTCCCGCCCCCCCCCCCACGGCTCTGCCCCAGGACAGGACCGGTCTCCGGACCGAACACTTCAACATATACATACTTAGGCCTTTACAGATTGGAAGTAGTGTGACTGTTCAGATTAAAGAGGGAAGAGCACAACATTAAAAAATTATAATACCTATTTTTTGTTTTGTGTTTAAGCCCATGGTTAATTAGATTATTGGTCTCTGCAAAAGCGCAATGCCAGATCGATGATGCGGAGAATCTTGTCTGTCACTCGTTCAAAATAAACACACTATATGACAGAAGACGCTTACCGTGACGTTGCCAAACAGCATGGAATACGTGGCCCCTTTTTATTTAATTTGCACGAATACTACTAACTTCCTCTGCTGATCTGTTCAGTAAAAAGTACTTACTTGGGACAAAAAGTGTTTAAATTATTTGTCGTTTCCAGTGAAGGAACAAGCTGTTCTATATATTACTAGTTATTACTATTATATTACTATTATATTATAATATATTATATATTAGTAGTAGTGCATAGATCGCGAGCGATCCTTAGCGATCCGTGGATATTCTCGGCAGAAGGGTGCCAGCCATATTATATATTATATTATATTATATTACTACTGCAGTTATATTACTTCTACTTTGTGTGTATAGGCCTATGTCGGTGTGTTTGTGTATGTATTAGAGGTCTCTCACTGTAGAGGCTAAATAATATAGGCTAAACCATTCTATATTTAAGAGATCATAATGTTGTCACTTTAATCCTTTAAACAGACTTACAGAGACAAATAACTTTTCTGCAATTCCAACATACCGGTATCGGTGCCGAGCTGCCTTTTAGATGTTTAAGTTTACAGACATTTGACTGTCGGATTTATGCCAACATAAATTCCACCGATCTAGATTGGAATCGAACCAAGGAACTTCGTAATAGATGAGACCGTCTGTTCCACTTATGGCAGCTTAAAAAGTTCCTTACAAAAAGTTTTAAGATACAAGTATACCTCTGGTATGTAATATGAAATAATTACTAAGAACAAAAAACAGAGTGTTAGTAATTTTAACAGGTCGTATAGGTCTATATTTAATTCACTAAATAAATTCTAGCAGAGTACAAAGGCCGAACAATTTTTGTAGACCTCGCGAATGCTGTTGCAGGCAAAAGCTAATTTATAATTTTAAAAGATTTAACCTTATTTTTATTTTGAAATTCACTAAAATAACATGTCTAAATGTAGAATTAAATAAAGGACACAGGGTAATGGAAGGGGTGAAGACAGCCGGCACAACGTCGCATTGATCGACTAGTCACTCCGCATTATAATTGAATTGAGCTCCTAGCTACGTGACGGCAATACGTGCATTCCCATATTATGCTCTTCGAGGGCTACTCAACTACCATATTCTGTATAAATCATTTAAATATTCTTGCCTCTGAAAACTAACAAATCACTTGAAACGAATGAGACCTTTTGATCGTCTATCAGAGTCCTGCATATCGAAGCAGAACGATCATAGATTAAATGAGTGTTCAAGACTTCACCTTCTTTATCACCACACTCGGTGACAAATAATAAACAATTCCAGCAATATTATATCTTATTGTAGCAATAAATTTAATGGGCATGGAAATTGTAAAATTTATTGAACAACGGCTGCACATTTCTCTGATATTGCGTCTACAAAGTCAGAATCCTGTGAATAATACTTAAAGCACAAAACAATTATGGATAATTCTTTTATTTGCAAAAATTTTATTTGTTTCAGTAATATGGAATTATACGATTTATTTATAATAAGATAATACATAATAACATAACATAATAAAAGCATCCTCATAGTCTGCCATATTATTTAATTTCCATTCTTTATATTATGAGTAAATGGATAGTTTTTTTTTTTTTTTTAATTTATTTTCAATCGTTCAGCATTACATTGCTATATCAGATTGGTGATGACCATTGGAGATTTGTAACAGTATTTGAATTCTCGCTATAGAGGTGAGTCAATACTTGACCCCTCACTCAAAATTATGCTTTAAAGTTATCTGACATAATTATGGTCATAAACTTAATCAAAGAACTATCACTTGCTTCTAGGGCCTCCTGTCAGATTAACAAAATCCAAGAACTCTTTTGATCAGATGGCTGTGTCATTATTTAATAAACTGCCCCAAAGGGCAAACACTGTATCTTTCAGTTATTTTAAAGATGAAGTGTTTAAATGGCTGGCTCAAAACCCATTTTACAATGTTAATGAGTACTTTGAATGCTGTTCTGGTATTTTAAATATCTTTTAATTTTTTATTGTAATTCTAGCATACTGTATTGGAATTTGTATTATATTTTATCTTGACAATGTCCAGAACATCTTGCTTGATGTTAATGACTACTAATAAAAACATTCAAACATTCAAACATATATCTTGAGGCAAACGAGGTCTAAGTCGCCCTGCATTATGGGACTTTTGTCCGAGGCCATAATACTGTGCCCCTGAAACATGTTCTAGATTATTAAGAAAATGTTTAGTCAAATTATAAATGTGTTCATGAATATACTGCACACCGAGTTCACTGTAAATGGATAGTGATTAGCTAATGAAATTAAAGAGGGGGTAAGGCATTCATATTTCTTGCATCTTACTTCCACCATGGGTTTTGCAGACTAGTTATTATGATCATTATCTGAAATCTATAAATTCGTATACTAAGTTTCATGAAAATCCGATAAAGTGTATTTGAGTTATCGCGCGTACAGACACACGGAGGGATGGACAGACATTTCCCGTCCACCATACAATCTCATAAAGTACCATACTGGCGCTTAATAAAGAAATGGCCGATATTTGTGGTATTTACATTTTCAGCTCCAGTAAAGAAAACGCTGTCGGGTAACTATGGAAGTCCTAAAATCAATCTATGTTTTCCAGTTCCATGCCCTCACTCAATCTTTAAGTAGATGATAATTATTAAGGCCCAGAAATTTGTAAAATATGCTCTATTATGCTCTACTATTTAAGTAAATTTAATACTTTACGTTTCTTGAAAGTTAAGTTACATTACAAATTATAAAAATAGTAGAAGATGTATAAATTACATTACAAATCTTATTTTAGAAACTACATCAATGAGTAGCAAAAAAGTTTAGTAAATTGACAACTAATTAGTAAAACGTCGTTTTAACATTGTACAATCTTTTCCAAAATCGTGAGACTAAGTACTGTCAATTATTGTAGGCCTACAGTAAATTCTCAAAACATTTACTTAGCCAAATATGCTGTAAAATGTCTGAATTCACTGATAAGATGCACGGCATTCAAATTCTCTCAGAAATATGCCGTTAAAAAGTGACAAATTAAACAAGCAAAATATTTTAATACCATGCAAATATGATGCATTATCGCGAAATTAACAAAATATACAACATGCAAAATGAAACCATTTCTTTCACATTATGTAACTTTTAACAATAGCACATTCTTTAAAATATGATTTTTCATAAATTTGGGGCCCTAATGATTATTCTGCGACTTTACATTTTCATGTTACAATCAAGCTGATCTTATAGTCCGATGCAATTCCTCATTAAAGTTGACCGAAAATAAGACGCAAGATCTCCAGCAGCTGTTTATTAATAAAGCCTAATGCAGGATGGAAGCAATAATGGACATGAGGTGTTCCATCTTAATCACGTGCCTCTTAGGACGAGACATCTCAGGCCCTTTGCCCTACGGTGTGCATTGTTTATTACAGCTGGAGTTCTGGCGATCCTGACTTAATCAGGGCATTCAAGGATATCTAATGCACTATACAAGGAAAATGACAAAGTCGTCATGTCCACACCTACCTTGGAATGTTGGTGAGAGCACTTATATGCTTAATCCTGCTTGTTTCCAACGAAAGGTACAGAGATAGAGGCCTGAAGTAACTATATAAATTGTAGGCACATCTACAAAGTTTAATGGATGGCATTTGTTAACAGGCGTAACGAGAAGTTAAATGGAAAAAAAGTAATGGTTTTCTTGCAATTTTTCATGTAAGATGGACTAAATCATAATTACCGGAGGATGATTATTTGGGAATAAAGAAAGGAATACTGAACTAAATTTCTGTCTAATTTTTGTTCACATTTCATAAGAATCAATTGGCCGAATAGCAAGACTGCTGTCGTTTTCTGTCAAAAGTCTTATGGCCCTATTCAGACATGTGCATTTTTTCCCCGCTGAATTGTAATACAACCAAGATATTTTATCAGTTATACGTAAGTTAACAAAGGTAATTCTAGACTGAAAAAAACGACAGATTTTGCTCAAAGGATCCCTAAAAGCTGAATCTTCTTTCTAGACAATATACTAAAAATTACAGTTAAGCACCAAGAAAATTAAAAATAAAACTTTTTTGCTCTGCCTTTTGTTGTTTTGGCCTTTCACATTGCATATACGATACCTGTAGGGCAATCTTTTCTTGTTAAAGTTTTTAACTACATTTTTAGGATTGGTTTTTAGTTTAATCCTTTGAGTGCTGAATTTATGTATTTATACAATTAATCAACAAGTGAAGTCATCAGTGAGCACTAAGTTTGAAATTTATGCGGAAAATTTCAGAAAATTAGATAACTTCTAAGGATAGCAATCCTCATACTTTGTGTACAGAATTATGCTGTGATTCTTATATATCTGCTTTTATTCAATTTTTTAAATGACGCAATTATGCGTCTGTAGCAGTGAAAACGTGAAAGATTTAACAACAGAAAAACGCCCTGATGAAGGTATAAACATATTTGAAAGACCTAAGCCAAAAAAAAGTACTCACAACGAAAACTACAAAATAACTAAGAACAACAAAAACAACACGAAAGAAATACAAGATCAGCCAACGCAAATTCTTTACTTTAAGTTTTCGTTAACAAGGCTTGACTTGACAGACAGACTTGTGCCCAAGGATTTAAGTTCTCGCCGAAGGATCCGTGCTGAAAGAATATTTCGTCTCGAAATACCTGTTGACCCTCGCGTGGTGCAAACCAGTGACCACCATGCAAATAACATAGTCTCACTACATCCAGCATAGGAAAAAATATCCGCACAAATATAGCCCTTGGGATTCTGAAAATCCTCGGTTCTCTTATTCACAAATACAACCGCGAACTGCTCTTTAAAGCCAGAGAATAAGCTTTATGTTCGTCTGTGTCCTCTCAAAGTCGCCTCGATAAATGGAAAAACCGCGTTAGAGAAGTAGAATAAGAACAGTGAAAGAGTTTCAGAGCCATGAATAGGAAATGACTTTTAAAAGTTGAGCAGTAAGGAGAACGCTCACTTTTTTATGAAAGATTTTTTTTTTTAATTTGATGAAATTAAAGTTTAAGAGATTCTTTTAATGTCCTCACCGCAAGCTACTTGCCAAGTTTTCTTTCAACTGCAGAGATAACAGTTTTATCCTGCACTGTAGGAGGTTCAGCCAACACACACACATACATTTTGCGTCAAGTCTTTACGGATAAACTAAGTTTTAGGACTAATATTTTTAGACAAATGGTAAAAGCGCCCGTTAGTCCTACGGGTGTTCCGTGTTAGTGATTTTAAATACGAAAGTTGTGTCTGTTTTAACAACTTACATCTTCTATCAAATAACATTTGCATGTATCAGATGTTTTATAATGAAAATCTGTTTCGAAATGAATATCATTATGATTAGGGCAAGGCATTTAATGACCATAATATTGGGAAAAATGCAAAATAAAAAATGCATTTATGACCTAAAATTGTGAAAAATGACACGAAATTTAAAGAAAATTACCAATAAATTTTCCATTATTACTTATAATTTATTTAGTTTTTTTTAAGGTAATTCTGTTAACAATTCTGTCAACACCATAACAAACTGTTATGGTGTTTACAATAAACCTGAATTAAAATGAACTATGAACACTTGGTGGAGATTCTCAAATAAAAACGATTGTCTGTTGTCCGAAAGTAACGATTTATACATGGAAAGCTCCTCTCTACCACCAATGAAATATCACCTAAAATCCCGAAAAAGACCTAAAAATGCCGAAAATGACCTAAAAACGCATAAAATGACCTAAAAATTGCCAAAAATCACCCATATCTTAAAAATGACGAAAAATGCAAAATAAAGCAAAAAATGCACAAACTGCCCTTATTTAACCAATTATTTCATGATACACATTAATTTATGTATATATATATATATATATATATATATATATATATATATATATATAAATTCCAGCCATCATTTAACTTTCAAATAAAAAAGATGCAAAATCATCAAACGCTTGCCCTAATTATAATACAGTTACTTCACATGTAATAAGCGTTAAGTTGCTACTGCACATAAGTGCAAAATAACTGCACAGCAGTTACATAAATATGGAACATATAAATGAAATCTGCGCGGAAGACCAAAAAGGAGATGGGAGGAACTTTTCAAGGATAAAGTGGGCCAACAATGGACCAGGGTAGCCAAAAGAAGAAACGAGTGGAAAGAACTGGGGAAAACCCTGAACAATACGCAAGACTAAGTGCTCAAGACCAAGTGTTAAAGTTCAAGTGTACATGACGCTCAAAATCACGAACAACTTCACTAGCGCGGAGTAGCTCGCCGTGCTAGATAAGAAGAGCTAAACCCTTCTTAGGAGGCCTCTGCCCTACATGGGACACGATAGGCTTATTTTATTTTTATTTATATTATTTTTATATAAATGAAATACTTATAACCAAGAAAAATGAAATTTATGCAAATATTTTATTTTTATTTTAAATAAATTTGAAGTTTTTCAACCCGAGATGATAAAAAATTTAAATAAATAGGTCTACTCTTTGCGAGGTTCAGTGCACACCCTTCCAGACGTGGGCTACTTACCTCAAATTCTGAGGGCTAGATACTGCCAACCATAGAACCACAAAGATAGAAACAATTCCTATAATTTGTTAAATGTATAAGTTTTATAATAATACAGTGTATGCTGTGTATATTGTAACTATCACACTGTTATTAAGGGACTCCGAATAGATCTAATTGTAATTTATGATTGAAACCAGCAAATTGAATGTTTGATGCTTTCGGCTACGGAAATAAATTTAATAGCTGAACTAAATACAGATTACCCAATGCATAGAGAGCAGTAGACTAGCTTGACCTTTATATTTCACAAGCTAGCAACACAGAATAATAAGGACGAGCAATTACAGTTGACATGAACAATTATTTGAATCGCAAGTTAATCAATGCAGTTGAATCGGTTGTTGATTAACTAATTGAGATTAAGCAGAACCGCAATTAGCTAACTGCTAGACAAAACAATATAACGACTGATTAGCAACTAATTAACGTGATTTGTGACCTTAATTCCGCTTTTGGATTACTGAATCATCAGCAATCGCCAGGGAATTTCCGAATTGTTAATTACGGCTTTCCCTATTGGTTGGAGTAAACTTATGTTAAAAATTAACCGTTTCATAAGTCTGGTAAATTTAAATGAATCATTATTATCTACTTTCTTTAACCGTACCTGAATTTCGATATCGTTTTTTCAGCATTAAAAGGTTACATTGAGGTTAAGCATCTTCTGGGGGTGTGATACGCAGCAAGCCTTACTTTTTCTACCATTTTACATGATGACCATTTCTCTATTTACCGAAACTGACTCGAGCGATTCTTTATAATATCAAGACTTAAATATTTTATTTCAAAACCTTCTTGCATAAACTGTCTAAAGGGTAGTTCTATGGCAACTATCTATTCAACAGATTTGGTAGTAAAGATCCAGTTTTATATGATAGAACGTCAGTTCGTTACTGGACACGTAAGGCATCACCGTGCGGTGATTAAAACGTCACACGCTGCCAGTAAACAGAATAAAAACACATTATTTTACACAATATAACTTTTTTGGAAATTGAAATAATATAAATGTACATTGATTAAGAACTCAATGTCGATTCGGTGTAGGCCAGTTCGTGTGCTTTTTAGCTTTTTGATGAAGTAAGCAACTACGACGAAGCTCTCCTTCTTGCTGTACGCACTATTGGTAACATTGGGGACTCTGATCGATTCATGGACTATTAATTCATTTAGTATGCCGTGATCTTACGACTGACATAATATTGCAAATAAAGTAAGAGAATAGTTATTATTTACAAAATTAGTTACTTATTATTCTTTCATCCTACTCGAAATTACTCGTTTCAACAGACAGATTTGCATCGATAAAACTCGTAATCTCTCGTGGGATTATCTATGAAAACTACTGAATGCGCATTCCCCAATACGACCACATGAAAATAGCATGGCCATGCTTAGTAAATTTAGTCATGACGATAAAGATATATATCTACCCAGTTTTACCTGAAAGAAGAGGGATACCAGAAATTGAGCAGGGGAAATGATTTCAGAGCCGTTATTTTTATTTTTTCAGACCATATTACTTTTATGTTATTAATTGTTATGATGAATAATCTAATATATAGTTTCAGTAAAATAATACACTGAACTATTACCTTTGCCACGAGAACCGATGCCACTAGACGTGATTGAGAATAAAGTTCTGGGAATCGTGCATTAACACCTGAACCAACAAGGAAGGGTTGACAAGGAAGTAACAGAAACACTTCTGGTATTCTTTTTCGTAAACATAAGTCAAAATTATAAGGTGTGGGATAATGTGTGAGATAAATGTTTACGATCATAAACTTTTCCTGTCTTCTATAGCTAGCTTTTAATAATACAAAAAGTTATCAACAAATGGAAAGAATTGTCCTATTCTCAATGTGTTTTATTGTACTTTTTTTTTACTTTTAACACAACTACGTGTACACACATACACGCACGCACACTTGCGCACACGTATAGACAAACGTGCACACACACGAGCCTCAAAAAGTGAATAAGTTCACATTTACTATACAATGCCTTGACTACTGCACAACGTTTAACAGATACTCGTACTAAATTCTTGAAAAATATACCTAAACCCTAAGTATTCTCATATTCAAACTTAAATTGACCATTAAGGGCATTCAATCATAGGAGGAAGGTTCCATCTGGAACTCTGATTTGAACTCCGGCTTAGCTCAGTTGGTAGAGGATTGGCGCGAATAGCCAAAGGTCCTGGGTTCAAGTCCCAGTGTCGGAGGAATTTTTCTCCTATAATATTCGCATGTAATGTCCAACAGAGACCATAATCTGTGGTTCATGAATATATCCATCTTAAATTGAATGTTCAGTATTTCAGAATCAAATATACAGATTTTGAGATCCCTAAGTCCAAAAAATTAAAAACAGAAAACGTCTACATGTGTCTGTAAGGCCTATATCTAGGGTACCTCGAAAACGAAACATTTTCGTGCTTCCACCAAGCCACCTTTCAGTTGTAAAATAAGCTTTCACTGCTGCCAAGATACGAGTAGATAGTAAAAGGCTAAAGTAAAAGGACGAAAGAGAGTGTATATAAGCATGAGGGAAAATTAAATCAGGTTAACAGCGGCAAGTGAGCATTATCGACTGATAGCTAATCGATTGTATGTGTGAAGCAGGTGGTATAGAACGCCATCACTTGTTGACTACCTTGGTTTTCACAACACGGCAAAGAAGAACTTTATAACTAGTATTTTATTTATGTACAAACTCAGCCAATCATTCAGGATTATTAACAAACAAGATAAAAATTTAAACTTATGCTAGTTACTACTTACATCTAAATGTCTCTACGGTGCCTTCCAGTGAAGATTATTTTGATATGCGTTTTATGTGTATAGTTTAATATTATTAAGAAGGGCCGTAAATCTTGTCTTTCAGACATCTTGTACCTCAAGAAATAATTTTGTAAAAATCTACCTAGAAGTGGACGCGAACTCACCAACTCCGTACTTCCACGGCATGACCATGAACACCACGCCATAGTACGAGTTGGAAAGAACATCTTCAAACCAGCCTCTTATAATAAAAGCTTCCTTGAACAAGGCACGATAAGTTTTGTTGGCGAAAATATGAAGAAAAAAAATTATGTGTAATTTCAATTTAAGTAAATAAATTTAGTTTACTTAATAACTTATTGTCTTAACGATGTTTTTAAGTATTTTTAACAAAAGGAAACAAATCCAAAGCAAGCCAAGTTTATAAACACTGCTTTGTTTATACAGTATAATTGAAAAGGAGTGAAAAACTGAGCCCATTAGTAGTAAAATTAGATAACGTTTACTAAAAACTATTCTATGCACCACGTAGCCTACGCAGTATTTTACGTATTTACGTACGCCGTAGCGTAGTGGTTGAGGCGCTGCTCTACAAACCAGAAGGTCGCGGGTTCGATCCCCGATGAGGTCGTTGAAGTTTTTCAATTACATCCTTCTGGTGGCACTATTGTAACGACGCAAATAGCGACGTGCATAATCAACGATAGGAGACCATTCCTAAACAAAGGAAGGGTTGGGGGACCGCAACTAATCGATATTGAACATTTTCATGATTATCGATACTGCCCTGAATTTTATTTGAATTACAGAAAAGGAGAGGTGCGCATGCGTCGACGGTGAATCGACGAGAGAGACGTGTGGAACCTGAAAAGACGGTTAGTAGTACGTGCCTGACCACGAGAGAGAGAAGTTGAAAAGGCAGAAGGGAGAAGACGAGATTGGGATGTGTGACAGCGGTAGAGGCGTTCTGGCATAATGGTGTGTCAGACTTTCATCTAAAGGAAATTCTGGTTGTGAACTTCCTTGACACGGCTATATGGAGATAGTCATTAATCAGAAGAATACACCAAGTCGGCCAGTACGAGACACCGCTACAGCGAACATCAGCTGTGAGAGTGAGTCGTGACTGCTCGCTCTGAATAAGAGCAGATATGGACATCAGGAAGTAATGGAAGACAACTCAGGATCGGAGGATAAGTTGGACATCACTGGTTGAGTATAATCGTCTAGACTTTTTCTTATTGTTTGGGGAGTGAGAAAATCGAGATATTCCTTTTTTTTTGTAAGGATGGTTTCTAAGTCATGTATGGCGATTAGACACCGTATGGTATGATAGAAGAATAGAATAGAAACATAGAAGTGAGAATTCTAGAAGTAAAGTGATGAAATCCAGTAATCCAACTATTTTCTATTTCTGGTCTAAATTAATTATAAAAGAGCAGTCAAGAGCCTAACAGCTGAATGCCAAAGATAGATCTCTTCACTTTAGGGTTTTTTGGGTGATTGTCCCACGAATGAATACATAGCTAGGGGCAATTGGTGATGCTCATATAAACTTTGTTATTTTTGAGACAGGACGCGAGGGGAGTAAGGAAGAAAGGTAATTAAGGGGCATGCTTAGTACTTCTTACGAGGGCCCCTCCCACTTGGGTTTCTTTCAGGTGACGGGTGACTATCTATAAATAGATTTCATGCTGGCCTGTAGTGTTAAGTTATGTTTTTTATAGAGATTTATCTACAAGCGAAGGTGTATGGAATATGGTAGAGGGGGATAAGAAGTGGAAAGATTGAAGGGCAAAAGAAGGCCTACGAGTGGTAGTGCAGTAGGTGTGTACCATTGGAAGATTTACATGTTAGGGTAGAAGTAGAAGTCACTACAGGGGTTATAGAGAAGCTTACTAATCTGGGCGTGAATTAGTTTCAGTTAGAATTCTAGGGAATTTAGAGACAAAAGAAGATTGGGTGCCCATGCTGAAGAGTAGTAACTTAAGAAGTAGGAAAACTAGAATAACCACCAAGTGAATTAAATCAATGGTATAAGCTGAAGGGAACTCTACTTAAAGAAAGAAAGGGGTTAAAAGATAATAGCTGATGATTGGTCAGGTTAGAAAGAGGAGAATAGGTAATTACGAGTAGTGTACTGATAAGTAGTTTATGAACAAGTACTAGAGATTGTAAGGGTGAGGTGAGGGAACGCCGGAAGTATCCCGAATCAAACAAATAAAATCTGGTAGTAGGCAAGGCCTATACTAGTAACATATAAAGAAAAGAAATTTGTGAGAGATTGTGAAAGCCATCGATGTTGGAGGCGAACAACGGCCCCACGTGCCTCTAGGAGAGAGTGTCAGGGACCTCTGATATCGATTTACAAAATTTTATTTTTGTTTGCGGCCCATTAATATTTTCCCGGTTGCAGGAGAGGAGTCAGATTGTTTGTAACTCAAGATCTAGACGCCGCTCCTGTATCGGTGGTCTATCGCCACAGTCACTCTGTGGGTATAGGCCTAAACTTCTATTTCTTTCTTCATGAGACTGTCTTTCCTATCTATCTTTAAATACAATTCTTCATGGACTAAGATGACTAGTAGACTCGTATAGGAGACATAGGTGGGATTATTGAGTGTAATCTGTAGAGTTAAGGACTGGATTATAAATTGAAAACCATTATTTATTCAAAAAAAAAAAGAGGGGTATAATATATATATATTGAACTGTCCTGAAGTTACAAATGTAAATGACTACACAAGTCAGTAGTAAATTAGAAGAATAATACAAAACGTTCTAGTAGATACCTGGAAACAAAAAAAAAGAAAGAAGGTTAAAGTAATTAATTAGGGATTTGTTATTGTTGAACAGAGAACGTACTTATATAGTTAAAATGGGTATACTAACCTTGAATAATTAAATACTATCCTACTAATAAAAATGTTGAATGGTTAATGTTGGGTAAATGTAATTTATTGTATGTAAGATTGTTATTGTTGAAAAAAAAAGAAAAAAAAAATAATATATTAAATAAATTATGGTTATTGTTATGCAAAGTAAATTAACGTGAAATTCAGATTTTTGACCCTTATCCTTGTAATGGTTTGAGAGTCGCTGATTTTTTTTTGGGCTAAGTTATATACTTTGGTAGTGAGCACTGAAAAAGGAGAAAAAGAAGAAATAGAGAGAGAAGCAGAGTAATAAACGAAAGGTAAATCCGAACCCAATTCCCGTCTCCACTGTTAATTTAAAAGCTAGTCGAGAGGCATGTAGATACATAGCCTGTGTATCTATAATTTAATTTGTGACTGGGCTGATACATAAAAAAAAAAAAGAAAAGAGGAAGCGTATTGATGATGGCGCCCGTTAATATAAATTTTCATCAATATTATCAAGACTGGGTAAATTGTTAAAAGAAAGAGAAAGTAGACTGAGGGTAGGAAATTTGCAATCACCCGGTGACAGAGGTAGTTGTACTGAACGTTGGAATGTGGACTATGCAGGCAGTGTTATGATGACACGACAGGTGCATGAGTGACCTTTTTTTTGTAGGAGTTCAGTAAACTTATATACTACGATTAAGAATAATCACATATTAGTTGTCACAGATTTTGGCTAAGAATTTTGGCGAAGATTTAATCCAAGAAGTTAGGGAACTTTATAGCATAAAATAAGAAAAGCCCATCACATATTTTGGCGCCCATACCGTGGGGCGATAGTTTGTTAATTTATGACCAAAATATCGTGAAGTTCAGTCTTCACATATTTTGGCGCCCATATCGTGGGGCTAAGTAGTGTTAAAACAAAACAGTATTGCTAATTGTTGCAACTTAATTTAGTTAAAATTGTTAAGTAAAAAGAAACCTTTATTCAGTTAAAGTTTCACATATTTTGGTCGCCCATTACGTGGGACTTGATATAAGAAAAGAAAATAAACATTAATCAGTTAGAATTGGAAACTTGAAATACGAGTCATCATATATTTTGTAGCCCATAGCGTGGGTTGAGTTGTGTTGAAATCACAAAGTTTGATATCCTAACGTGAGGCGAGATAGTGTTAAAAGAATTTTGGGAGTTAGGTTAGTATAACTGAAATTTATTCTAAAAAAAAATATGTAATAATAATAACATATTTTTGGGAAAAGAATAATGACTATTGACAAGTAAGGACTTCTATAGATGACTAAGACAGACGACTGAACTATTGTGTTCTAATCTTTTTTTTTCAGTGGTATTGTTAATATATAAATATGGCTACTTATGTCGATCCATATGCACAAATAAGAGCAGCTGAGTTAACCCAAGCTATTAGGAAGTTGAGGAAGGCGGATTTAGAGGCAGAATGTGATAGAGTAAAGTTACCGACCACAGGTACAAGGGATGAGTTAAGACAACGCTTGTTAGATTATGCCCGCAAGAACCCTCAGTCATTTCAAGTGTTAATTACGGCTTTTGCTCTGAGTCAGGAAGTTTTGGAAGAAGATTTAGTTGAACATAATATAACGGTTCCACAAGATTCATATGGAGATGTAGTGTATACATGGGTTAAGTTAATGCGTAGGAAGGCCATGGCGGTAGCTGATTCGGAAGAAGTTGTACCAGTAATACCATCGTTTACAATTCAGTTAGAGTCGCATAAACCAAATACTTTGGATCTGGTTCGTAAATGGAACATTAAATTCAAACCTGGGGATAGCATTTACTTATTTTTGGAGAGATTGGAAGATTTAAAACAAAGTTCTAAGTTACAGGGTGCAGAGTTATTGTCAGTATTACCCGAAATTTTACAAGATTCAGCTTTACTTTGGTACAGGAACAGATTAACAGATTGGCCTACATGGGAAGCTTTTTTGAAAGAATTTAGAGAATATTACTTGCCTATTGATGAGGAAGACGCGCTTTTGGATGAGATTAGACAGAGAACGCAAGGTCCTGAAGAATCGAATTTTGATTATGTTAATGCTATTCAAACGTTAATGAGGAGGCTGAGTACTCCAATGAGTCCTCAACAAATGTTGAAGACTGTTATCAAAAATTTGCGTCCTGATGTAAAATTGTACCTTAGACCTGCAGAGATTCAAACTATAACAGATTTAATACATGTAGGTAGACAGTATGAACAAATATTGTTAGATTCTGAGAGATATATTCCTCCTCCAACGCAGGTTAGAGCTACAATCAAAGAAACGGCTTATAAACCTCAGAGACAAGTTGTTATACCTTCAGTTCATACAGCGTTAGGAATTCAGGGAAAACAGGAACTTTCATCGTCTGAATTACAAAAGAAACCCAATCTTAGTTTTTCTGCAAAGACGTGGGATAAGGAACGAAATTCAAGTCCTGTAAATGATTCTAGAATGGTTAAAGTAATAGAAAATAAAGAGAGACAGGATGAGTCGAGGGAAAATGGTAAAAACACCACTTTGCGTTTTTCAAATAACCAGCGATGTTGGAACTGTGATAAAATAGGACATAGGCAGTTCGAGTGTAAGGCACCTCGTAGAGTTACTCCACGCACTACGATTAAATGTTATAATTGTAATAAGCTTGGACATAGGTCTATTGATTGTAGGATGCCCCAAGAAAGAAAAGTTAGGCCTACAAATTCTTTACGACAATTAACTAAAAATCAGGCTTGTGTGATGCTAAATATAAACCCTACAGATTTAGTTAATGGAGATAGATGTTTTGTTGAAATTTTGCTGGAGGATATTACATTTATTGCTTTAATAGATTCCGGTTCAGATAAAACTTATGTGGGAGAGAAAGGTGATTTTTTGTGTAAAATGTTAGATTTAGCAGTGGAAGAATCTGAAGTTAGGGTAGTGCAACTAGCAGATAAAACTTATAGTTCTATAACAGGAGAGAGAACTTTTGAGATGAAATTGCAGGACAGGATCTTTCAGATAAAATGTAAAATTATGCCAAATTTAGCAGTAGATATGATTCTGGGCATGGATGTTTTGAAACAAATTGGGTTAGTAGTAGATTTGCAAGATGGGACTTGGTATTTCAAAGATGAACCAGCAAAAATTTTTCAATTTGTTAAGGCTATAGATTTAAAAGAAGAAGATCAACTACATAATATTCTTACTTTACCTACACCTCAGGAAAGGGACAGATTGAATGTGTTTTTGGAAAATCAGTTACAGAAATTTGATCAGTGTACTGGACTTACCGATCTGATTTCTCATGTTATTGATACAGGCGATGCAAAACCTATAAAACAAAGATATTATCCAGTATCACCCATTTTGGAAAAAGTTATACACGCGGAAATAGATAAAATGTTATTGGAAAAAGTTATAGAGCCTTCAAATTCACCTTGGTCGTCTCCGGTAGTTATGGTAAAGAAACCAGATAGAACATGGAGGTTCTGCGTAGATTTCAGAAAAGTAAACAATTGTACTAAAAGAGATAGTTATCCTTTGCCATACATTGAACATGTTTTGAGTAAATTACGACATGCTAGGTATATCAGTACAATAGATTTGAAAAATGGGTATTGGCAAGTTCCATTAGATGAAGCAAGTAAAGAAAAAACAGCATTTACCGTACCTGGTAGAGGATTGTATCAGTTTCGAGTTATGCCTTTTGGAATCCATAACGCACCAGCCTCGTTTCAAAGATTAGTTGATACTATATTAAGAGAAGAGATAGGAGAGAAATGCTTTTGTTATTTGGATGATATAGTACTTATTAGCGAGACATTTGAAGAACATTTGTCCTTGTTAGAAAAAGTTTTAGAGAAATTAAGAAAAGCTAACCTGAAAATTAATAGGGAAAAATCAAAATTTTGCAGAAGTGAATTAAAATATTTGGGTCATATCATTACTCCATTAGGAATTGCTGTAGATTCAGATAAAATCTCGTGTATCCTTGAGTATCCAGCCCCTACAAAAGTCAAGGAAGTACGAGCATTTTTAGGATTGGCTTCTTGGTATCGACGATTCATTCCATTTTTTTCTGAAGTTGTAAAGCCCCTCACTGCACTTCTGAAAAAGAATCAGAAATGGCGTTGGACTAAGGAATGTCAGGAATCTTTTGATGAATTAAAATCGAAATTATCTAGTAGTCCTATATTAACTTGTCCAGATTATACTAAACCCCTAGTGCTACAGACCGACGCTAGTTTTTCAGGACTAGGAGCAGCATTAATTCAGACAGGAGAGGAAGGAGAGGAAAAAGTAATAGCTTATGCTAGTAGAACTTTAACAGTAGGTGAGCAAAAGTGGGCAATAGTCGAGAAAGAATTGTTAGCTATATTGTGGGCAGTTCAAAAGTTTCGTCCTTATTTGGAAGGTTATCATTTTAAAGTAGGGCAAAACCGGGTGACGCGCCGCACTTTTGTGTAAATTCGTCTACCTCAAAACAGGATTGAATATTCTGAAAACTCTTTTTGAGATTCCAAGCTATGATCTTCCCTCCCTTTATTTCAGCAACGAAAATATTTATAAAACAATAATTAAATGTGTAAATACAATTATTAAATTGAAAGACAAAGCGGGAGAGATGCCGCATTACAGGGTGCTATGCCGCACGTATGGGAGACATGCCGCATTCATAATAACAGTCTAAATTTACATCAAAGGCACGTGTAAAACAAAAGAGAACCTATCTACACAATCTCTGGACATGGGTGACTAGCCTTTTTTCATTTTCTGTATCAAATAATCCTTCAGGCCCAAGTGAAGGTTTTCCCAATTTCCTGTGTCCATGCGCCTACGAATAGTCCTCTCTGGCATAAGATAGCAACGTTCGGCTTCCCGAATCTAAATTTCCCATGCCTTAATTCGCCGAACAGCTTCTTGTAGGTCATTGTCATTCCATAGGCCACAATGTTTAGCTTCTTCTTTTCCCCTATACCTAGTTGACATGTTTATTGTTGAAAAGAGCAGAAAAAATAATTTTGGGGGGTAATTATACTGCAATACATTGTGCGGCGTGTCACCCTTGAAAGCTGTGCGGCATGTGACCCAAAACTCAGGGACACGCGCCGCACTCATCTGTAGAGCTTATTGTTATTGTTGTTATGGCTAACTTCACTCACAATATCTTTACAACCTCTAAATAGTCTATTAAAAGTAGTACACGCAGAAAAAATGGAACAAATACAGATCAGGAAAGAATAAAGTAATGCGTCCAAAAAAGTTTCGCAGTGAAACTAGTGCACTTACCTGATAAATGTCGTTACAACAATGAAATAAACACCACAAACAATGAACTTACGCGATCCAATTACTCTAGAGAGGGAACTGGAGATGGTATCACGACAACTAGCGGTATCTAGTGTCAAATGTCCGAGTTAGAGGGGGTGCGGCATCTATCCCGGTGCGGCGCGTCACCCGGTTTTGCCCTATATACTGATCACTTTGCTCTGAAATGGTTAAATACATTACAGAATCCGACCGGACGATTAGCTAGGTGGAGTTTATTGCTCCAGGAGTATGATTTTGAAGTAATACATAGGCCTGGTAGATTACAAAAAGTTCCGGATGCTTTATCTAGAATACACGAAGGGAAAGTTCAAGAGAAAACGGTAGAGGAAGAATTTTGCCTCTTGTTGACTGATAACTCTGAAGTAGTGGAATGGGAAAATATACAAGATGCTTGGTATATTAAGCGGAAAGAGCAAGTACAGAGTAAACCTAAATTTTGGCCAGATTGGAAGGTCGTAGATGGGAAGTTGTATCATCTTAGATTAGATCAGTTAGAACAAACTTTAGAGGGAACAGTAAATAGGTGGAAATTAGTTATTCCGCAAGATTTTAGGATTAAAGTATTGCAGGAATGTCATGATGCACCTACTGCAGGGCATATGGGGATAGCTAAAACTTTCTTTAGAATAGCAAACAAGTATTATTGGCCGGGAATGTTTAGAGATGTTGCTAAGTATGTTACTGCTTGTGAAATATGTCAGAGACAGAAAGTGTTACAAACGGCTCAAGCAGGACCAATGCATTTTTACCAGAAAGAGAAACCTTGGATGACTGTAGCTACTGATTTGTTGGGACCTTACCCACGTTCAAAAAAGGGAAACAGATATGTGATTGTATTTCAGGACACCTTTACCAAATATGTAGAGTGTAAAGCGTTAAGGAAAGCAACCAGTAGAGCAGTTACGGAAGCATTTTATGAATTGATTATCCTTAAATGGGGAATTCCGGGATATTTGCTGATGGATAATGGACCGCAATACACTAGTAAATTAATGCGAGAGATAGCTAAAGCTTTTAATATAACTCCTTGTTATTTACCTGTATATTCGCCACAAGGAAATCCAGTAGAAAGAGTCAATAGAGTATTGAAAACAATGATTTCTAGTTACATTCAAAAGGATCAGACAGTTTGGGACGTGTATTTGAGAGAATTTAATTTTGCTATAAATACGGCTAAGCATAGTTCCACTGGATGCACTCCTTATATGCTAAATTATGGGAAGGAGCCTGAAATTATCAGTAGGATTGAAAAGGTGGAAAACCAACCGATTTATAAAGAAATTCCAAAACTTTGGGTGGAGAGACTCAATAAATTGAAAACGGTACGTTTAATGGTTAGACATAACTTAGAAACCGCCTATAAGAATTCGAGTCATTATTATAATCTTCGGAGGAGAGAGGTGAGATTTCGTCCAGGAGATCTAGTGTTAAGAAGAAACTTTAAATTAAGTGATGCCTCACAAGCTTATACAGCAGGTTTAAGTGCAAAGTTTGTCGGGCCCTATATTATAAAGAAAAAGTTCAGTGAAAATAGCTACGAACTGACAAACCGTTTTGGTAAAAAGTTGGGGAAGTGGCACGTCAAAGACTTGAAACCCTTTGTTCCTGGATAAACATTCTTTAAGGCTGGTAAAAGAGACACGCACAAAAAAAAAAAAAAAAAAAAAAAAAAAAAAAAAAAAAAAAAAAAAAGAATGTGACCTGTGTCAACATTATTTTTTTTTTATGGTGAGTGCGGGAAGAATGTAACGACGCAAATAGCGACGTGCATAATCAACGATAGGAGACCATTCCTAAACAAAGGAAGGGTTGGGGGACCGCAACTAATCGATATTGAACATTTTCATGATTATCGATACTGCCCTGAATTTTATTTGAATTACAGAAAAGGAGAGGTGCGCATGCGTCGACGGTGAATCGACGAGAGAGACGTGTGGAACCTGAAAAGACGGTTAGTAGTACGTGCCTGACCACGAGAGAGAGAAGTTGAAAAGGCAGAAGGGAGAAGACGAGATTGGGATGTGTGACAGCGGTAGAGGCGTTCTGGCATAATGGTGTGTCAGACTTTCATCTAAAGGAAATTCTGGTTGTGAACTTCCTTGACACGGCTATATGGAGATAGTCATTAATCAGAAGAATACACCAAGTCGGCCAGTACGAGACACCGCTACAGCGAACATCAGCTGTGAGAGTGAGTCGTGACTGCTCGCTCTGAATAAGAGCAGATATGGACATCAGGAAGTAATGGAAGACAACTCAGGATCGGAGGATAAGTTGGACATCACTGGTTGAGTATAATCGTCTAGACTTTTTCTTATTGTTTGGGGAGTGAGAAAATCGAGACATTCCTTTTTTTTTGTAAGGATGGTTTCTAAGTCATGTATGGCGATTAGACACCGTATGGTATGATAGAAGAATAGAATAGAAACATAGAAGTGAGAATTCTAGAAGTAAAGTGATGAAATCCAGTAATCCAACTATTTTCTATTTCTGGTCTAAATTAATTATAAAAGAGCAGTCAAGAGCCTAACAGCTGAATGCCAAAGATAGATCTCTTCACTTTAGGGTTTTTTGGGTGATTGTCCCACGAATGAATACATAGCTAGGGGCAATTGGTGATGCTCATATAAACTTTGTTATTTTTGAGACAGGACGCGAGGGGAGTAAGGAAGAAAGGTAATTAAGGGGCATGCTTAGTACTTCTTACGAGGGCCCCTCCCACTTGGGTTTCTTTCAGGTGACGGGTGACTATCTATAAATAGATTTCATGCTGGCCTGTAGTGTTAAGTTATGTTTTTTATAGAGATTTATCTACAAGCGAAGGTGTATGGAATATGGTAGAGGGGGATAAGAAGTGGAAAGATTGAAGGGCAAAAGAAGGCCTACGAGTGGTAGTGCAGTAGGTGTGTACCATTGGAAGATTTACATGTTAGGGTAGAAGTAGAAGTCACTACAGGGGTTATAGAGAAGCTTACTAATCTGGGCGTGAATTAGTTTCAGTTAGAATTCTAGGGAATTTAGAGACAAAAGAAGATTGGGTGCCCATGCTGAAGAGTAGTAACTTAAGAAGTAGGAAAACTAGAATAACCACCAAGTGAATTAAATCAATGGTATAAGCTGAAGGGAACTCTACTTAAAGAAAGAAAGGGGTTAAAAGATAATAGCTGATGATTGGTCAGGTTAGAAAGAGGAGAATAGGTAATTACGAGTAGTGTACTGATAAGTAGTTTATGAACAAGTACTAGAGATTGTAAGGGTGAGGTGAGGGAACGCCGGAAGTATCCCGAATCAAACAAATAAAATCTGGTAGTAGGCAAGGCCTATACTAGTAACATATAAAGAAAAGAAATTTGTGAGAGATTGTGAAAGCCATCGATGTTGGAGGCGAACAACGGCCCCACGTGCCTCTAGGAGAGAGTGTCAGGGACCTCTGATATCGATTTACAAAATTTTATTTTTGTTTGCGGCCCATTAATATTTTCCCGGTTGCAGGAGAGGAGTCAGATTGTTTGTAACTCAAGATCTAGACGCCGCTCCTGTATCGGTGGTCTATCGCCACAGTCACTCTGTGGGTATAGGCCTAAACTTCTATTTCTTTCTTCATGAGACTGTCTTTCCTATCTATCTTTAAATACAATTCTTCATGGACTAAGATGACTAGTAGACTCGTATAGGAGACATAGGTGGGATTATTGAGTGTAATCTGTAGAGTTAAGGACTGGATTATAAATTGAAAACCTTTATTTATTCAAAAAAAAAAAAGAGGGGTATAATATATATATATTGAACTGTCCTGAAGTTGCAAATGTAAATGACTACACAAGTCAGTAGTAAATTAGAAGAATAATACAAAACGTTCTAGTAGATACCTGGAAACAAAAAAAAAGAAAGAAGGTTAAAGTAATTAATTAGGGATTTGTTATTGTTGAACAGAGAACGTACTTATATAGTTAAAATGGGTATACTAACCTTGAATAATTAAATACTATCCTACTAATAAAAATGTTGAATGGTTAATGTTGGGTAAATGTAATTTATTGTATGTAAGATTGTTATTGTTGAAAAAAAAAGAAAAAAAAAATAATATATTAAATAAATTATGGTTATTGTTATGCAAAGTAAATTAACGTGAAATTCAGATTTTTGACCCTTATCCTTGTAATGGTTTGAGAGTCGCTGATTTTTTTTTGGGCTAAGTTATATACTTTGGTAGTGAGCACTGAAAAAGGAGAAAAAGAAGAAATAGAGAGAGAAGCAGAGTAATAAACGAAAGGTAAATCCGAACCCAATTCCCGTCTCCACTGTTAATTTAAAAGCTAGTCGAGAGGCATGTAGATACATAGCCTGTGTATCTATAATTTAATTTGTGACTGGGCTGATACATAAAAAAAAAAAAGAAAAGAGGAAGCGTATTGATGATGGCGCCCGTTAATATAAATTTTCATCAATATTATCAAGACTGGGTAAATTGTTAAAAGAAAGAGAAAGTAGACTGAGGGTAGGAAATTTGCAATCACCCGGTGACAGAGGTAGTTGTACTGAACGTTGGAATGTGGACTATGCAGGCAGTGTTATGATGACACGACAGGTGCATGAGTGACCTTTTTTTTGTAGGAGTTCAGTAAACTTATATACTACGATTAAGAATAATCACATATTAGTTGTCACAGATTTTGGCTAAGAATTTTGGCGAAGATTTAATCCAAGAAGTTAGGGAACTTTATAGCATAAAATAAGAAAAGCCCATCACACTATGGCCCTGGGGTCGACTCAGCCTCTAACAGAAATGAGTACCAGGAGCAATCCTGGGGGTAAAGGCGGCCGGTGCGTAAGGCTGACAACCTTACCACCTTCATGTGCCGATGTCTAAAAATCTGGGAGCCTCAACCTCCTGGAACCCTCTGGGCCTCCATGGCCTGTAATAGGGAACACTTTACTTACTTTACTTACGTATTTCAGACTCGTCTACGCCTCGTCCGAAATACTAGACCAGGGCTTGTCAAACTACGGACTGGGGGTCAAATCCGGTCCTCGAGCTGCTATTGTTTGGCCCGCCTATAAATTAAAATATATAAATAAATAAAAAAAGGTGCGTTTGTATTAGATTAATTTATTCATGAATATTGAACGAAGAAATAAAATTAAGAACTCAGAATTTTGAACAAATGGTTCCGAATATACTCGTACTATGGAAATTATTTAACTGTTGGTATTACTATGACTATTCCCCTCATACGCCGCCTGTTTGATATTGACCAAAAACATTTAGCAATTCCTCCTATATAGACCAATCACAACATACTTGTAGGAATCGAGAGGAGGGCATTTTAACGGGTAAAATGGTCTGCTCGTTACTGGACACGAAAGCATCAGTATGCAGTGATTAATACGTCACATGCTGCCATTAACAGCACGAAAACAGATTATTTTATACAACATTTGTTTAGAAACTGAAACGTACATTGCTTAAAAACACAATTTCGATTCGGTGCAAGCCAGTTCGAGTGCTTTTATTCTGTTCTGCTGTTAGCTTACCTGAATGAAGTTAACTAGTATGTCTTATATGCACAATTGGTAGCACTGGTCACAACATGGACATGGTAACTCGAATCGTTTCATGAATGGTTGCCATGATCTCGGAGCTGTTATTTTTGTTTTTATACAACAAACCACGAAAGTAAATATTATTCGTACAATCTGTTACATTTTTATTCATGGAGTAGTCTTAATAAATCCAACTCGTCAAATCTCGTGGGATTACCTATGATAATCTACGGGTGTCTAGTTACAGGTTTGTGTTGGTGCATGTATAGACTATATTGGAGTTGGTGTTGAGGTGTTAACGGGTCAGTGAACTGTAACATACCGTCCAACCATCCGGGTCATATCGCAAATTGACAAAAAAGTTTACTTATATAGTAAATTGTGAATACCTACTACTACTTTGAGCCATTCATAGAGAGATTTGCATTTCCGTTTGGTAACCGATCAATTCTAATCTATATAACATAGGGAATACTATATCAGTACTGTATTTCTACTGTAATATAATTAATTATCACGAGATAATTTAATAAAATATGGAGAACAAAGGTATTTAATTAGCTCAGGCTGTAAACACTAATAACTAAAGTTAATAACGCAAAATAGAATATACGTCAATGCTACCTTGGGCTTCACGTGATTGGTATTCATGATTCTAGTAGTCTAATGTTTAATTTAGAAACATAATAAGTAGGAAATAAATTTTACTTCTTACAGTCAATCTCAAAATCTCATTTAATCAAAAGTCGACAGTATTATTCAGTTATAAAACACGAACTCTTCCTATCAAGGCTGACCAACCTACAACTATACCCAAAGCTTTTATTAAATTTTTCATATACGTATTTTTAATTTTTAACAAGAATGATCCATTAATTGACTAATTTTCAATGTAAACATATCCATACGTCTAGTGTAAATTAAGTGTATAGTTGTCAAAATGTATCACGTTAAAAATATTGTTTATTGCATTTATTGTATTTAGAGGGTAATTTAGTCAATTTAAGTGTATTAAGCATCTAAGAGTTGTTAATAATTATATGTAACAAAATTTATTGTATAATGAAAAACACTATCTGTGTAAGCAAATGAAATTAACGCAAAGCTGTATTATATTTTTTTAAATATCTGACTCAAGGCAAGTTAATTTGGAACTAGCTGATCACTTCACATATAAGTGCAGTACAAAGTAGCCTTACTCTAACGAAAACTTTCTTGTACTTCTACTGTACATTTTATTTTAAATTTCACACCATAATTTCAACTGTGCTAGTTTCTACAAACACTTTAGTTTATAGCCTAGGTATCTGAACTAGCCTTAATAAAATAAGGCATAATGTAGGCTGCTCTGTTCATAACCAAGACCTATTTAACGTTACTTCGCTTATTTTCAGTTCCTTTGCCAGATGAAAGTTTGGATATCCATCTTAAGCACAAAAAATCCCTTTAGGCAGGCCTACAGGTGGAGGTAGATTTCGAAGTGCTTTTAGTTTAATTTATTGTCGCTGCATAGCACTCATCTTCTTTAGCCTTGGCATGGTAAACCTGCAGTAATAAGAACTGAATTCGGTAAAGAGGAAGAGCCTACAATCATTTGTTTTGACAACAAGAATAGGATATAATATTCTGGGAGGCCGTGCGCAAGATCAGCAATGAATAAAATTAGCAAAGCCGCTAAACAAGACAAAATTATGATATTATAATAATTCTTTTAAGTGTTATTATTTTCAAACATTAAAATCTCGCGTCATATGAGAGCTATCAAGAAACTATTTATTGATTTGTAGAGTACTCATCAAGAGCTTTTCAACGATACCCCACAAGACGTGGTTTCAAAAGGTTCGAATTTTCATCCCCCACCCCCACCAACGATTCGGGGGTTCGAGTGAGGGTGGGGGTGGCCCCACCCTCACTCGAACCCCCGAATCGTTGGTGTCACTGTGAACTCCATAGGGAGTACTCTAATTTATTCAAACAAAGTTTCCCTCTATACTTCATAGGGGCCGAGATAAAAATGTTTTAAAATTTCAACCCCCTCCCCGACCACCCCCTTGGGCCAATTTTGCTCATTAACGAACTTGTCCGAACTATTGGGCCTAGAAATAACATATTAAAATTTGGTTCAAATATCTTCAAAATTACGGCCGCTATCGTGTAAAGATATATATATATATATATAAATATATAAATATATATATATATATATAAATATATATATATATAAATATCACAAAAAAAAATTTTGAACGGGCGGTGGTTTCGTACTTAGGGGAGCATGAAACGTAAAGGTATGAAAGAATTTTTCGAAAATCATGACATGGTATCCATTGCAATAGGTAGATTTTTCTTCGAAATCTACCTAAAAGAATCCTAATTTATACCAAAAAGCATAAGAAACACAGTATTATTAAAACTCGCAATGTATAGGCTACAAGATTATTGAACAATTTTATAATTGACAAACAAGTTAATCAGCATACTGTTTTAAGAACCTATCGTGATAGTGATTATAAAGCATAAAATCTCAAAACATGATAATATCTAATAATCAGGAGACTGATCATTATGTTTAAGTGTTTAATTACACCAGTTAATACTTATCTAAGCGTATATTTTAGTTCAATAAAACACTGTATTCGAAAACTGATCTGATCTGTCCGCCTTCGACTTTTTTGTTCCTATCTTGATGTTTTGTGGTTTGGCCCGCGAATCATTATCTGACGGTTAATGTGGCTTTTCCACGAAACATTTGTCAACCCCTGCTCTAGACTATTGGGCAACCAGTTAAAAAGTGAAACAATTCAAAGTTGAATACTCGAAAAGGACTGAAATCGCTTGAAGGCATCATTCACATAAGCTTCAAATGTGCGTTACAAAGAACGATATAGGCCTAAGCCATTTATTTGTCAGTTTTCGTATTACACCTAGAAGAATCTAATGTATAGATTTTAATGATGTAACGTTTCTACATGGAATATTGATTTTTTAGAACTGCGAAGGATGAAAGCATGCGTATAATTTTACGCACAGTCGTAAAAACTTTATTATAGTAGGCCTACATGTTATTGTATTGATAATACCAAAGCGCTCATGAAAATGGGCTATTCATTCTAGCAATTAATGTTCATTTTTTTTTTTTTTTTTTTTTTTTAATGGAACAGCATATTGAGTTAAGATATAGCCATGTTTTATTTTAGGGAGTTACTTTTTTATTCCTTGCAAAGTTTTTACAACTACAAGAAACCCCCTGAAGCACTTTCTCAGTGCCGAAGTAGGGGTGTTTTTATTGAGACATGATTTAGTGGCCGATGGCTCCTCCTATCATAAGCTATGTTTCAAACTTGTTACCGGGTAGCAAGAGGGTTCTCTAGGTTGAAGTTATCTCGATACTTTTGGCATAGTGAGTACCCAGCAATAAAAATACACAAAAAACACTGATATCTTATCCATTTTATTGTAATACAGGAATTAAGTATCTAACCCTTTTCTTCTCTCCTGATAACTTGATGGATTTCTATCATTTTGGAGTCCTGTACTCTAAAATCTCGTACTAAGGGGATATCTCGGCAGAGGGTTGTTTTTACCACCGCCATCTCGAGAATTACACTGCCTGTCCTATGCTTTATTTTAACTACTGCCTTCTAGACTGTATTACTCGTGTATACACTGCCTGTCCTATACGGGTAATTTTGCGTACGCGGCGACATTACAGATGGCAGCACCTACCACACCCAGCTGCAATGCCCTTTACATTACCGTATGCTCTGTGTAGCCTTCTGAAGTATAAACTCGGAAACTGAATTATGGTGGAATTTCATGCTATCTGGGTGTGAACTGTGTCGCCTCTACTAGAGAAATTAGGCAATTTAACAATACTCTGAACTCCATGTTAAAATTAAGCATGGACAGGCAGTGTAATTCTCGAGACGGCGGTGATTTTAACATGGAGTTCAGAGTATTTCTCAATTGCCTAATTTCTCCAGTAGAGGCGACACAGTTCACACCCAGATAGCGTGAAATTCCAGCATATTTCAGTTTCCGAGTTTATACTTCAGAGGGCTACACAGAGCATACGGTAATGTAAAGGGCATTGCAGCTGGGTGTGGTAGGTGCTGCCATCTGTAATGTCGCCGCGTACGCAAAATTACCCGTATAGGACAGGCAGTGTATACACGAGTAATCAGTGGTTTTTACGAAGTCGCATGTCGGAATCGCTAAGAGAACGAAATAAAAGGTCATTATATTTTAATTCATTCTATTCGGAACTTAAAGTGTTTACTGTCTGCAAAACAAAAAAATGGAGCATTACTGAACTGCAATTACTTTCCAGACTCTTACTTTCTCACTACTCCCTCTGCATACGAAATGGTAAAGTTGAAACTTACATTAGGATAACATTAATTGTGTGCCCTGTAAACTTTTAATATCATATGATATTATATTTAAGTGTTATTGAGCCCGGATTTGTATGCAAATTGCATGTTATTTTTGTATACTTAAAATTATGCTAAAATTATATATTTTGTAAGTACCACTCTTCCAGACAATTGGACAGGTATTTGTTAATGTATATAAATGCATATTTCGGGGGTAAATGCATATTTTAAGGTTAATGAAAAAAATTTCATGTTTTACTCTTAAATGACGTGGTATTAAATTATGTTTTCCCCTTTAGATAGTGAATAATTACTGGTACTTAATAAAGTCTTTGCAACCAATCTGAATAATATGCAGCTTCGAAGTTTCTTAGAAAAAAACCCAAACAAAAGGTTCCCGGATGAGTCTACGTTGCGCAAAAACTATGTACCACAGTGTTTGCAGGATTCACTAAAGAAGAGTTGTGGTGTTTTTCACATGCATATGTGACATCATGCGATGTAGACAGGACATTTTCATTGTATAAAATCTTCTTCACTGACAGACGTAGTAAGATTATCCCTCCAAAATGGTTTATTTGATTTTTGTTCATTTGGTTTTGCATATTATGGTGCATATTTTAAAAATAATTCATGCATACTGGCATGCATATTTTATTATTTGGTTATGCATACAACTCCGGGCTCTAGTTATTGCTATGAAAAAAGACTGTCTCTGTTCTCATCCCAAGTGGATCGATGTACAACATTGTATGTATTTTCGTTCGCAGAATCTGATTAAAGTTTAAATGTTTTGCCCGTGAGGAATTATTATATCTGGACCTGTTACTGTTGTCCAAAGCAAAAACCTTCCCTGTGAGGAATGCGAGGAATGTGGCCGTTACATGCACATCTAAGCCGGCAACCAATAAGAAACTGCCTAGCCCCCTGTGATAATACCCCTCTCCTTCTCCTTCTCTTCCTCCTCCTCCTCCTCCTCCTCCTCCTCCTCCAACGAAGTGATATACTTCCTCTCGCCCCTCTAAACAGCAGTGCACCCCGCAGGGCAGTTCTCTGCATTGGACAACAGTACTTGATACCAAGTTTTCAGCACAAATACATATTGTTAGTCCACAAAGCCAGATATGATTATGATTAGTGTGGATGTATGTGTGAGGAATATTTATCTGCGTGAGAGTGCGCGCGCTAATCTGCTCAGTCCAAATTCCAGCTAGATATATCTTCTCAGGAATCGAAGCAAGCCTTTATCTTACCTCATCTACTACTTTGCTTGAAAAAAGTCAGGTTTTCCTTAAATACGAAACGGAATCCTTTAAACACTTTGTTTAGATTTTGCACAGGAAGTGTTTTGTTTACAGAATCATGTTAATATTTCATACTTAAAATTATCTCAAGGATATCTAAAAGCTGGAGTACAGATATGTACTAAATCCTATCTATGCAGCAAATCTATCTTGGAAGAAAAAGGGGGCAGACGAAAGAACAGTCATCCAATGCGAACGCACATTACATGCCGGAATGAAGAGCGATAAAATCTATCTTAAAGTGGAAAACGAAATATACTTTATTCTCTGATATAAGGCTTTGTCTCTTAACTCTAAACTATAGAAACTTTTAAAACATTTCATCAGTCGAACGTTTCTGAGATCAATAAATTAATCTTAAAGGAAAGGAGGAATTGGTTTATTTCTATGCGTCATGACTCATAAATAACAGCTGTACAGTACTGACTGAAATTCAATCACCACATTAAAAATATTCCATAGTCATGAGCATAGGCGTAACCAGGCCGACCATATGGGGGGGTTATAACATCCGCGGGGTCTGGGGGGTATGGAATACCCCCCAGGGAGAGGGGGTCCGGGGGTCCTCCCCCGGAAAATTTAAAAAATGAAGACGCAAAATAACGAGTTTTAAGCTTCCGGGGGTGTTCCCCCTGAAAATTTTAAAAATTAAGACGCAAAATAACGAGTTTTAAGCTTCCGGGGATCCTCCCCCGGAAAATTTTAAAAATTAAGACGCAAAATTACGAGTTTTAAGCTTCCCACGCTTTATACTTGCATTCAGTAATTTATGGGCAGACTTAAAAAATTATACAATTTTCCTTTTTTAATCAATGGGGGGGGGTTCAAACCCCCAAACCCCCCCCCTCGGTACGCCTATGGTCATGAGTGCCAAAAATTAGACCCAGAATACTTAACAAGAATATGGGAAGGCATTATGTCATGTCTTAAAGAGGCGCCCTCACATTGTGCTGAAACAAGAGAACTGTTGCATGACTGTCCTAGAGCACTTAACTTCTAAGCTGAACATCAACTAATTGCCAAATTGTCTGTAATACAGGAGAAGACGCGTTTACAGCACGCTATCGGAAACTGTCCGTCAAGCTGTCAATAAAGTCAGTTTACAACGTAACCGTCAATATATCCTGTTCCATCCGCGTAAACAAGAGACTTCAATATTTTAGCAAGCAATCTTCTTCGTCACTTTCTGGTTATTTCTAAAATACTTAAGAGACAAAGGAACTAGAATATTTATCAATAGTAATGACATAGCAAGTACAGAATGTTCATAGTAACGCTTATTACATTGAAGTTAGTTCACGAGTTTTGTATCAAAGTAGGCCAATAAGAAATGTCAGCTGACATTATTTCCATAACTATTTAGATCATGAATCAGTGATCAACCATTGTAAGAATATGTTGAATTTCAACCAATCGCAGGTGTCTATCGTCATAATTTTAACATTTAATTTGTATCATTTTCACCTTATCGCACCTACGTACAATTGTTTACCATTTAAATTCTAAAGGACAGAACACTGGAAGATCTTATTACCTGAAGCTTCTTTGCTCAAAAACAATAAATTAGTCATTGCACACAGCGTCTGGGTATATAAGCTGTATATGAACAAAAGTAGATATAAATATAACACATTTTATAAAGCATTTTATAAAGCATTTTATAAATGTGGTAAAGCATTTTAATAAATACAATATTAATGATAATAACATAATATTATAGTAATGAGGTTAAACTAAAAAAAATATAACTGATCAAATGGAAAGTCAAACGTAGGTCGACTAACGCCGATGGCGGAACGATTTATATACGATCGATATATTATATTCCGCCATAGGTTATCTCGCTTACAATGACACAAATACCTACTTGTTTTTTATTCATTTTAGGGGGTTCAATAACATGCATTACATATTCAATTCTTTGAGTATATGCTAAAAAGTCAAATGTAATATTAATAATATAATAACAATAATAAATTTTCGTCTGCATTAATAAGCTCACAATAATAATAATAGGGAAAATTCACTACTCCGATAATAATCGTTTATCTTTTGTTTCTCGTTGCTCAGCATGGCATAGCGTAATAGCTGGCTATGGGCAGTCAGAAGTGGCGACGTATAACATGCATCCTATTTTGAACAGAAATCGATTTATAATCACTTGTAAATGCTGATATATATCCATGATTAATATGGTAATTTATTCGAAACAAAGAACAATTTAATCTTATAGTTAATCTGATACAGTTCAATTCACTTATTGTTTCATATAACTTTCAATAAAGGGGCGTTTTCAAAATGCATCACTGCGCTGGCATACGAGACGAATGATCCGTTATTGCAACTGGTGCAGTTTATGTCAGGGTATATAACGAGAGGTTCGGAATTTATCTTTAGAGAATCGGACGAGGAATATTTACTGTGACTATTTAGAGCAGGGGAAGACAGAAGGTTGCTCTGTGACGTCACTGCTTTCTGCTCTCACTGCTCGCGTTGTACCTCTGCGAGGAGTATGTGAAATGTAGGCATCAGTGAACAGGGGGGAAGAGAGGGGTATTAGTATTGCGGGCAGGGGGAATTTAGGGGGTTAGAACTTACGTAATACGTGTTTCCGAGTTAATGAAACATCAATCGATTTTCTTGATAGTTTATCGGTTAATTACAGCACAGTAGTTTAACATATTATAAATGATTCTATTTTTCTATTCTGTGAGAACAATTGCCTTTCCACAAAATCTATGTTCTTTGACAAAAATAGACAATACTATCATTTGAATTAACATAATTCACTACTATAAAAATAATTTAAAAAATGAACTGAATTAATTACCATACAAGCTCGTCTGCACCTTAGATGATACAAGATTACAGTAACAATTTTCTGACTTCCCTGTCTCTTTTTTCTTTAACAAGTTTATCAATGTTGGGACGTAATGTTTGAGCAATATTTAATCGAAGACTACATTTAGGTTGTGATTTGACAATGTACTTCTTGATTTGAGCTTTGCACATTTCATTAGTGAAAAAAATTGTTCGGCCACATATGTCGATCCAAAATTACATAATATTCGTGCGGCAAGTTTCGGGAATCTGGTTTCAGAGAAATTTCTGTAAAAGTTACCCAAGACCACTTTACGTTCGTATTTGTCCTTTAACAGATCGTCGCATTGTAAGTTTAGCAGTTCCAACTGATACGGGCAAGGAACGTCTTTGACATTAACTAAATATGGGGTAGCAAAAAGTTTAAATCTTGGAGAAAGGTTTTCCACATCCTGAAACCTCGATTCGAACTGAAGAAGAATGTTTTGCAGAACTAACACATGTTCTGCAGAGAGAACACTATCAGGATCGCATCTTGCATTAACTTTGAAAAATGCTCCGTATTTCCAACCAGAAGTTGTTCTACCCACAGAGCTAAAGTGAATAGGTCCTCTAGTACCTAGCGTACTCTAAACACCCCTACTACCGTGCGCTCTTGCTGACATCACACACATGGGATCCGCATGCTCTTGCTCCACAAACGTCATCACAAGACGTAGTTGACTTCCCCTGATTTAGAGAATACTTACGGAACTAAGCTTGTAATGAATAATTAATCAAACCCACGAAAAAAAATTAAAACACAATACTTTTTGCGTCATTGTGTGTAAGCCGATATATCGATACATTACAATGTTGGATGTTGCTAGAATTATATAGGGTGTTAATTTGAGTAAAATTAATGCCAGATGTGCAGATGCTTTAGAAATTTCTGTCTGCTGAAAGTCGCAAGGGCTTTCGAGGACTACATTCCAAGGTACTCTTATCTCATCGAGTTCTTGTACATTTTTCCTATGCAACTGAAAATGGAATCACGACAATGAGTCAGGCGAACTCCGCATATACTATAGCCACTCATGCGGGAGAAGCCTACGGAAGGCACAGAATTGCGGGTGCCCAATATCAAGTCATTATACAGAGAGACGCACTGTGGTATTGATTGTTTATTTCAAATTTAAAAAAATTAACGTAATGCATTGCTCAAATTTTATAAATTTCTACTCGTACAATTACTAAATATAATCATTTAAATGATAAAAGCATAGCCTATAAGAGGAACCAAATCTTGGTTGATAAACATTTTTGTTACTATCTATAGATCTGTATCTCTGTATCTGTATCCCTATGATCCCCAGGTGGGGCGAAGGGGCCTCCAAGTGGAGGTTTCGTTACCTACACTAATTTTGATATGCTTATTTTCCGAGAGAGGGTAGAGGGACAGGCGGTAAGCCCATCGCCTCGCAACCCCCCTCTGGAAACTAAGTATTTCTTGGACGTGAAAGGGCCGAGAAATTTTGTCCAGAGGCTCTAATTTAGGCTTGGAGTTCTTTTACGTGCCGTAAATCTACGACACGGGACCCCCAGCTTAAAGTCCCTCCCGGAGGACTCCGTGCCCAGGATTTTTACGTCCTGAAAAATCCATCGACCGCGGCCGGGTTTGATCCCGCGCCCTGCGGATCTAGAGGCGGGCACGCTACCTCTAGACTATCTATAGATAACCTGTCCTAAAAATCTGCGTTGGTATTGAGGCTGGGATGTTGAACTTGAACCAAGATGGAGCTTAAAGCTTCTGCTACGGACACTATTTTGTTACAATGTATAGCTCCAAGAGAAGCGTGAACTATGCAACAAAGATGGCGATCATGTTACTATCGTCTACTTGTGAAGAGCAGCGAGGTGTAGTGTGATTTGTATGGGCTAAAGGGCATAACCCGAGTGAAATTCACAGGGACATGCGTGGCGTGTATGGGGACGACTGTATGGACCGTAGCAATGTCTCCAGGGGGTGTGCATTCTTCGAAGATGGTCATGATAACCTTTGTGATGCGCCAGAAATTCCTGGCCGGTAAACGCTTTGCGTCAGATGCAGAAGTGAAAACAGTAGTCCGCAGATGGCTATATTCCAACCAAACGGACCTCTATGAACAGGGTGTTTTGAAATTGGTATCACGATGGGAGAAATGTTTTGAAAAACTTGCTGACTATATAGCAAAATAGACCAAAAAAATTACCTTCAAGTGTGCATTTCTTTGTAATTGTACCTGTTAAACTTTTTGTAAAGAAATTATTGTGCATTACTTTTCGATCGACCCTCGTACTTGCATATTTGTAAAAATTTGACCTTATTTCTTATCTGGATGTCAGAAATGAATGCTGTAATTATGAAGTAGACATGAAATTCACATTGTTACGGAGCGTGGATTTAAGGATGAAGATTCTCAGGAGTCCTGGATTTCTAGCTGATGTCGTCGTGGGGCTGTCACTCGGAGTTGGTGTCGCATGTCATGAAGACACATCCGGCGTGCAAAAGCTTTCTTTCTTCCGGTGTCGAGATTCTTTTCCTTCCCTTCCAATCCACTTTGCAGCAATGTCCTGATTTACTAAGGAATTAGATTCTACTTGAATTGCAGTTCAAACCCAGTGAATATGGAGAAGGGATAAGGAAGGAAGTAAGTAAGGAACGATTCAATGAAGAAGAAAGACACAATGATCGGAAGATAAGTAAGAGATGGAAGAAATCGGGAGAACAAGGAAAGAACGAGCGAGAGAAGTAACGAATAAATCAAAGATCCGAAGAAACAGTCTACATAAATAATATCGTAAAGGCTGACACACGTGCGACTTGATTTTTATTTTAATGAAAAAAAGGGTCAATTTTGGAAGGAATGATTTGAGGATGTCGTATGTTTGTATGTTCGTCTGTTGCCTCCTTATCCGTCTGTCGTGGTCTAAATAAATACCACTCGACTGCATATTAATAACGGAAGTTAATTATTCCGAATCTGTATAAGCCTATATCTGAAGTTTTAGGCTACTCTTCGATTCTAAAACACAAAATTATGGGTAGTTAATAAGGGGTGCGGAAAATATTTAGAAAATTAAAGCAAGTCCCTTAATGTCGGCTATTCTAAAATTATTCATGTATAAGCTTAGGATAATATTTGGCTACCTAGTTAAAGAGGGACGTAATGAACTAGATAGTAGATAGTAAGTAGATAGTAAGCAGATAGCTTCTTGTAAATGTCAATAGGACAATGCCTTCATTAGCTTCATTATAATTTTTAAGCTTCATTATAATTTTATTTAAATACTAGGCTTTATTATTCCGTGGATGTGGTACTATTATAAGTCTAATTACATTTCGTAAAATATCTTAAAATGTTAATGAACTGTTGAAGGGTTGAGAAAATAATAAACAGGTATAAAACATATTATTGTAGAATCTTGATTGTATGGGAAATAGTTAGGTACAGAATAAACAGAATATTTCTTACGAAACATGTACAGCAACTGGATTCAAGTGATGCTAAGAAGAATGATAACCGAAGAATGAATGTTAATAATCCCTTTATTTCAACCAAATGGTCATATTGTGATGAATGGAGCAATGGTGGAATTATACATGGGAGGGAAAATGGGAGCACCCCGAGAAAACCTGACCCGACCCCGTTTTAGCCACCACAAATTCCATTTCCATTCCTGGTATAACGATCATTGGTTGACTTCATATTTTTGGATAGATCATTAGAAACGTTCCTATTCTGTGGTATGCAATGCAATATTGGATGGAAAATATAGGAAGAAATTGTGTGAAATGTCATTCGTCGATGTAACATGATCTGATTTGATGATTTGTAGAAATGTGGACTAAAAATTAAATCTTAAGTCTCAGCTTCAGACCATAGTGGTATTATTTAAATTAAAAATTAATAATATTTCCTAGATCTCACAGTTGCATTAGAAATAAAACAAAAGTCAAAGTAACAGTATTCAAATGGGTTAATTGGTTTCATACTGAAACGCTTAATTCATTCTTATTCTATGGAGCCAATGAAAGAACCTCAAGGAGCTTATTTGAGGTTACGAATGTGGAATGCGAAGGAGTAAGAGGCAATACGCAGGGAGGAAAGAGCCGAACTCCGCTCTTGGTCTGTTGCCATGGCAACTAGTTCTGCTGATATTTAAAAGCGATCCAGCAAAGACAAGAGGTGGATGGGAGGGGGGGAGTTGTATGCGATGCCACTATTGCGCTCAATAGCTCTTCTTAATGAGAAATCTTAAAGATAGTGTTCTTTATAATTGAAACAACGGAGGTAATGAGTTTCCAACTTAATCTGGCTTCTTCGTCAGTTTCGTCTCATAACCTTTCCTCTTTTAACTTTTAATGCAGCCCTTATCGATGTTACTAATTGTGAATAAATCCTATTTAAATCGTGTTCGATATCCGAATAGTTAGTAGTTTCTCTAAACCAAACACGGCGGGTCCATAGGAGATGGATAATGGAATGTTCTTTAGTGAAAAGGGTTCGCAGATCCCCCTCGAATTAAAACTGGCATACACATTAGAAATTGAAGAGCTTTTAGCAAAAACAACCATAGTCCAAAAACCAAATTTTTCAGTAGAAGCAAAAAAACTTTCTCCATTTGGCAGTTATTATTACTTCATGAATTTAAAATTTATTGTATATTTAAGAAAAAATATATATAAATATTTTGATATAATAATTTTTCTTTATATGTAACTTCAGTGCCCTGAAACCTAACCTGAAAGCTGAAGAGGCATGGACTATGGCTGTTATTGCCAACAAATTTTAATCCACTATCTAAGGAATTTTTAAGAATGCAAAGAAAAAATATAAAATCAAATAATAAACAAGAAAAATGTTATTCAAATTCTTAATTACACGTCAGACTATTAATGTTATTGAAAGATATCAATATTAGCTATTGTATGAGCTAGGATGTTTATGGATCTTCGATTCCACTGCTGTTATCATCTGAGGCGATAATGGTTTACTCAACAATGAAACAGCTGATTCTAAGAAACAGATTTCTGCCTGATAGCCAACTTCTATCAGCAAATTCACTAGGTATTTGCAAAAAAACTGAATGGACAAGGGCGGTATTTGCAAAAAACTGAATGGACAATGGTTGTTTTTGCTAAACTTGGTAATCTTCGTAATCCTATATTTGAGGGACTATGGCATATTTTGCCATATCATGTAGTTTAAACAATGACCAGTATGTTGTAGCACCCAATGACACAGAAAACTCAATTTTCAAATTTTTGGACTAAGGTTGTTTTAAATTGTTTTATGTTTTATGTCATAGTGTTATTTCCTCGGTAAACACAATTTAAAGATGTAGATTTAATAATCATAATCTCATTTATCTACTGTACATCATGTAGTAAAGTACATCTACTTCATTCACAAATTACATTATCAACTATTCAAGTATCAGAACACTAGTAGACTAATATGTGTTCATGAAATTACGGATTAGTGTTTCTGTTGAACATTACATGAGAATATTTTAGGAGAAAAATTCCTCTGACACCGGAATTCGAATTCAGACCTTCGACTTTACGTGCCGTTGCTCTAACAATTGAACTAGTCAGAGTTAGATTCACAGTGCCATATGGAATCTCTCTCCTTCGACTGGTAATATTTAATTCCCAGTGCCAGATGAATGTTTCTGCTAAAATATTAAAATATTATTAGTATAGTAAGTCGCATTGCACGCGATGGATGGGCGGCCGCGTCTTGCTTTCTTCCCCTCCCAGAATTAGCATCGAACATAAATAAAACTGTATATCAGTAGATTGAAAAAAAATTGTAGGCTATAACTTCTATAGGAAAGGTTTTTACATACAAACAAACAAACAAAGGGAATACAGAACTTTCGTACAACTAAAAACTCAATAACAAGCCTTACCTATCTTGTCACTTGCATGAGAAAGTTGTGCAACATGGTTTGCACTATTTATTATCTTCGGCATAGATGAAGATTGTTGAAATATAAATATAAGATATTACCTATTCTACATTTTTTTTACTTGAGGTCAAGTCGTCTTAGACAGGAAAATTTACTGAACATTGCGGGTTTTAATATTTTTAATCGATTCCCGTCACCAGGCTCATTTAATTGATTGTATTGACATTTATATAGTTTCATATGTTTGCTGGTAATGTTTATCAAAATTTATTAGACTTATTTACAATACGATCTCCGATATCAACCATGTTAATAATTTTACTAATGCTCAAATATCGTGGCCTTAGTCAAGAAATTCGCTTGGAGACTTGCAGCTCAAAGAGACTAAAATATTTAAGAAGTGATATTTCCGTCTATCTATATCCCTACAGCTACGGGAGTAATACGATTAATGTCATTTGTTTGAAAGCTATTCCTTTCTCGTTACTATGGCAACAAGCCTCTAGATATTATAAGGGAAAACACAAGTTACATTTCCCACTGAGATCATAATAACATTTTTATTTAGGCCTAATATCAGCAGCATGGCTAAGGCTCTTAGGTATGGCACAAAGACTATTATCATTCCCAGAATCCCTCACTTTTTTTCAATGTTAAATTTAGAAATCTGTTTCGTCACTCTTCCGTTTGTCTACTTATTTTCGGTCCTGTTTTTGTTCGATGTTTTGACAGTCTGAATCGAAAAGTTAAATTTGAATCGAACCGACAATAGATTTGCTACAAACGTTATTAGTATGTAGTAATTTTGCCTAGTGCTACAGATGGACAATGATGTTATAATTGCAATATAGGCCCTACAGTATCATATGAACTCTGTCACTATAACCAGACTGATTTCTTTGAACAGGTTTTTTACACATTAGCAAACTTAGGATTCCCTTATTTACGTTTAGCGGACAAGCATTATGTTACGGCATTGGAAATCGGACACGATTCAACGAAATTATCTTCTCAAATTACACTCGCCATTGCCGTTCACGAACTATTATCTGCCATTAGATATGGTTACCGAAATGTTTAATCGCCAAAATAAGCAAAAATAAATTTCACAGCTGTTATAGAATGTAAGGAAGGTCATCCGCAGATTTTCTTGTGAGAATCTCTTGTATCTGTCACTTTAGAACGATTTGTAAAGTGAAAATGTTCTTTTAACGTCGTAGGCGCATGTGAAAATAACACAGTTTTTCTTTGAAGAATTCCTATTAATTTCTGTATCTTCACGGGAATTTTGTTTTTATAAATCTGTGTTTTATAACCCGTATTTTCAGTAATTTAACTAGCCGACAAAACTAATTCTAATGTGAGAGTTTTAAGTACAATGTATATTAATTCAAAATCATAAACATACAAGCAAAATTGATTTTCTCTCAGAAAAATAACAAGCACTATCAAATATAGTTAAAATTGCTAGTCAAGGAGTGTATACGAACTATAAGGAATTACTATTATGCTTATTTTTAACTTAAAAACCTAATTTTATGAGCACACATGCTTACTGTATTTTAATTAGCTCAGCTTGCCATAGCCACGTTTAGCATGCGTCATTTAGGTTGTCGACGCTTGATATATAACATAAATTTTCTTGACACATGAGTTCCAAAAAATAAATAAACTCTTCACAGAAAATCCGATGGATCGATGATGACGGAAAAGTTCCTTTGCCTGAGATAAAGTCAGTAACATGCGCTAAGTTAAAAAAAATATATATACAAGGTACCGAATTTTCCCTTCTGTGAAGTTTTCTCTATGTGTAGTCGTCCTTAGGGTTAAAACCTGTATTATTAACAGGTAAATGACTCTACAAGTACTCTTTTTAAAGTTTTTCATCTGAAATATTGGTACATACATGATGTAAACTTATGTGTTACTATCTGCAATAAATTGCAGAGCGACTTAGACCTCGTTTGCCTTAAGATATAGTTCTTTGATTAAGTTTATGACCATAATTATGTAAGATAACTTTAAAGCATCATTTTGAGTGAGGGGTCAAACATTGACTCACCTCAATAGCGAGAATTCAAATATTGTTAAAATCTCCAATGGTCATCACCATTGATATAGCAATGTAGTGCTGAACGATTGAAAATAATTTTTTAAAAAAATCTGCAATAAATATGAACATTATTACAAGTGCAATAAAAGTGAGTGAAAATCTAATGTAATTAGTGCATAGGTATGCCTGTTTCAGTTTGTTACCCATGTTTGTGGTTTATTCTGGATTGCTTTACAGTTTGCATGCCACTGAGATCAGAGAAATTCTTAGTTGAAACTATTACACTTGACATAACGAATTTATATTTCAATATATCATTCTAGGTACGTGAATTCCTAACCCCTTAACGTGAACGCTGGAATTTGACTAAGGTATTTAATTTTGTGTATCAGCTTGAAATCGTGCTGACTTATCTCTCAATAAGTAAGCTTCGCCCATCTTGTTTTCATATCGCAGACAGTTAAGTCGAAATTGTTCTTCCACGACGAATTTTAATGGAGGTTGTAGTATACATATTGACTCTACAAGTACTCTTTTTAAAGTTTTTCATCTGAAATATTGGTACATACATGATGTAAACTTATGTGTTACTATCTGCAATAAATTGCAGAGCGACTTAGACCTCGTTTGCCTTAAGATATAGTTCTTTGATTAAGTTTATGACCATAATTATGTAAGATAACTTTAAAGCATCATTTTGAGTGAGGGGTCAAACATTGACTCACCTCAATAGCGAGAATTCAAATATTGTTAAAATCTCCAATGGTCATCACCATTGATATAGCAATGTAGTGCTGAACGATTGAAAATAATTTTTTAAAAAAATCTGCAATAAATATGAACATTATTACAAGTGCAATAAAAGTGAGTGAAAATCTAATGTAATTAGTGCATAGGTATGCCTGTTTCAGTTTGTTACCCATGTTTGTGGTTTATTCTGGATTGCTTTACAGTTTGCATGCCACTGAGATCAGAGAAATTCTTAGTTGAAACTATTACACTTGACATAACGAATTTATATTTCAATATATCATTCTAGGTACGTGAATTCCTAACCCCTTAAGGGGAGGTTGTAAGCTGTATCTCTGCCATGTTAAATTATTGATGTTCATGTTCCTTTTTCTCAAAAACCATTTGAACAATTGAAACAAAATTTGGTAGACTTTTAGATCTGTATCTTGTCTTTAAACGTTGGTTTTTTAAAAGGAATATGTTTGTAAACAAATATGTTATAACTTTTTTTGGAAAATTGAATTTTTCCATTCGGTTTTATTAATTAAAAATGATATAAATTTCTTACCATTGAAGATAAATGCATTAAAAAAACCACCGTTTCTGTATTAATGTAGTTTTAGTAACTGGAACAAAAATCAGATCTCTACTCTTAATAACTCCCGAGAAAAAGGAACAAATGTGCACAAAAAACAAAACAAGAGAAAAAGTACGTTAAAGATAAAATGTACCATAATGTGCTCGAAGTGCATATTCAGGACAAAACTTGTATGTCGGATGAAACCCTATGGAAGAATGTAGCCCACACTGCTCTCTTCATATTTTCCAAGCTATCTGTATTAGTACCTACATCTGTATTAGTGCTAAAACCTTGTCCATAGTACAATTGCAGCTCCTTCTCAGTGGGCCTTCGTTGCCGTGTGAGTGGCTTCAAGACGGTTCCCACTGAATTTTTTTCTCGATTTTCTAAGGCGTGAGGCCATACGTTTCTGTACATGCTAAAATTTAATGGATACGTTTTTTTTTAACTATAGAAAAGAGCAAAATACCTTATTATTCGAGAGGCTCCTTCATGCCCCGTCATCTTCCAGGCTTGCCAACCACCGATTATTTTACCTGGGCCCCCCCACCTCAGTTCCACAGGCATCCAGAGCCTCTCGAACCCCGGATACTCCGGGAACATTGCGTCATCTGGCCAGGATGCCACAATGCTAAGGTTGAGATAAGTTCTCTCCGAACTGCATTATATAGTTAGATCACTGTTGCGCACAGTACAAGCGAGGGATATGCAAAAAAAGAAATATCTAATTTTTATGAATATATATTTGGGAAATTATTGTTTTTTGTGTAAGATAACAATTTTTTGCAACATTCAGTCGGTAGATATGAAAGCATATGCTAAGCTGACTTCCGTGAAAAACATTTTAAAAAATACAGTATATTCAGCTGTAAATTTGTACATAGCATATTGCGCCATCTACTCAGGGAAACCTAGAACTAAAAGGAAAAGGAATTGGTCCCGTCTGACAGCCGGCAACGTATGAATGGACTTTCATTATTGTGCCCGGCAATCAGCCGGTAACGAGTTAAGGAAATTAACTACGCCATTATGGCCCTTATAGCACAAAACGACTATGTAACATGTAAATTATACTTAATTCAATTGAAATATACAATAAACCGAAAATCCACATTTTTGATCAAATGTGCTTACAACCTCCCCTTAACGTGAACGCTGGAATTTGACTAAGGTATTTAATTTTGTGTATCAGCTTGAAATCGTGCTGACTTATCTCTCAATAAGTAAGCTTCGCCCATCTTGTTTTCATATCGCAGACAGTTAAGTCGAAATTGTTCTTCCACGACGAATTTTAATGGAACATTAAATGGAATTTTAATGAACATTATTACAAGTGCAATAAAAGTGAGTGAAAATCTAATGTAATTAGTGCATCTATCTGCAATAAATTGCAGAGCGACTTAGACCTCGTTTGCCTTAAGATATAGTTCTTTGATTAAGTTTATGACCATAATTATGTAAGATAACTTTAAAGCATCATTTTGAGTGAGGGGTCAAACATTGACTCACCTCAATAGCGAGAATTCAAATATTGTTAAAATCTCCAATGGTCATCACCATTGATATAGCAATGTAGTGCTGAACGATTGAAAATAATTTTTTAAAAAAATCTGCAATAAATATGAACATTATTACAAGTGCAATAAAAGTGAGTGAAAATCTAATGTAATTAGTGCATAGGTATGCCTGTTTCAGTTTGTTACCCATGTTTGTGGTTTATTCTGGATTGCTTTACAGTTTGCATGCCACTGAGATCAGAGAAATTCTTAGTTGAAACTATTACACTTGACATAACGAATTTATATTTCAATATATCATTCTAGGTACGTGAATTCCTAACCCCTTAAGGGGAGGTTGTAAGCTGTATCTCGTTTGCCTTAAGATATAGTTCTTTGATTAAGTTTATGACCATAATTATGTAAGATAACTTTAAAGCATCATTTTGAGTGAGGGGTCAAACATTGACTCACCTCAATAGCGAGAATTCAAATATTGTTAAAATCTCCAATGGTCATCACCATTGATATAGCAATGTAGTGCTGAACGATTGAAAATAATTTTTTAAAAAAATCTGCAATAAATATGAACATTATTACAAGTGCAATAAAAGTGAGTGAAAATCTAATGTAATTAGTGCATAGGTATGCCTGTTTCAGTTTGTTACCCATGTTTGTGGTTTATTCTGGATTGCTTTACAGTTTGCATGCCACTGAGATCAGAGAAATTCTTAGTTGAAACTATTACACTTGACATAACGAATTTATATTTCAATATATCATTCTAGGTACGTGAATTCCTAACCCCTTAAGGGGAGGTTGTAAGCTGTATCTCTGCCATGTTAAATTATTGATGTTCATGTTCCTTTTTCTCAAAAACCATTTGAACAATTGAAACAAAATTTGGTAGACTTTTAGATCTGTATCTTGTCTTTAAACGTTGGTTTTTTAAAAGGAATATGTTTGTAAACAAATATGTTATAACTTTTTTTGGAAAATTGAATTTTTCCATTCGGTTTTATTAATTAAAAATGATATAAATTTCTTACCATTGAAGATAAATGCATTAAAAAAACCACCGTTTCTGTATTAATGTAGTTTTAGTAACTGGAACAAAAATCAGATCTCTACTCTTAATAACTCCCGAGAAAAAGGAACAAATGTGCACAAAAAACAAAACAAGAGAAAAAGTACGTTAAAGATAAAATGTACCATAATGTGCTCGAAGTGCATATTCAGGACAAAACTTGTATGTCGGATGAAACCCTATGGAAGAATGTAGCCCACACTGCTCTCTTCATATTTTCCAAGCTATCTGTATTAGTACCTACATCTGTATTAGTGCTAAAACCTTGTCCATAGTACAATTGCAGCTCCTTCTCAGTGGGCCTTCGTTGCCGTGTGAGTGGCTTCAAGACGGTTCCCACTGAATTTTTTTCTCGATTTTCTAAGGCGTGAGGCCATACGTTTCTGTACATGCTAAAATTTAATGGATACGTTTTTTTTTAACTATAGAAAAGAGCAAAATACCTTATTATTCGAGAGGCTCCTTCATGCCCCGTCATCTTCCAGGCTTGCCAACCACCGATTATTTTACCTGGGCCCCCCCACCTCAGTTCCACAGGCATCCAGAGCCTCTCGAACCCCGGATACTCCGGGAACATTGCGTCATCTGGCCAGGATGCCACAATGCTAAGGTTGAGATAAGTTCTCTCCGAACTGCATTATATAGTTAGATCACTGTTGCGCACAGTACAAGCGAGGGATATGCAAAAAAAGAAATATCTAATTTTTATGAATATATATTTGGGAAATTATTGTTTTTTGTGTAAGATAACAATTTTTTGCAACATTCAGTCGGTAGATATGAAAGCATATGCTAAGCTGACTTCCGTGAAAAACATTTTAAAAAATACAGTATATTCAGCTGTAAATTTGTACATAGCATATTGCGCCATCTACTCAGGGAAACCTAGAACTAAAAGGAAAAGGAATTGGTCCCGTCTGACAGCCGGCAACGTATGAATGGACTTTCATTATTGTGCCCGGCAATCAGCCGGTAACGAGTTAAGGAAATTAACTACGCCATTATGGCCCTTATAGCACAAAACGACTATGTAACATGTAAATTATACTTAATTCAATTGAAATATACAATAAACCGAAAATCCACATTTTTGATCAAATGTGCTTACAACCTCCCCTTAACGTGAACGCTGGAATTTGACTAAGGTATTTAATTTTGTGTATCAGCTTGAAATCGTGCTGACTTATCTCTCAATAAGTAAGCTTCGCCCATCTTGTTTTCATATCGCAGACAGTTAAGTCGAAATTGTTCTTCCACGACGAATTTTAATGGAACATTAAATGGAATTTTAATGAACATTATTACAAGTGCAATAAAAGTGAGTGAAAATCTAATGTAATTAGTGCATCTATCTGCAATAAATTGCAGAGCGACTTAGACCTCGTTTGCCTTAAGATATAGTTCTTTGATTAAGTTTATGACCATAATTATGTAAGATAACTTTAAAGCATCATTTTGAGTGAGGGGTCAAACATTGACTCACCTCAATAGCGAGAATTCAAATATTGTTAAAATCTCCAATGGTCATCACCATTGATATAGCAATGTAGTGCTGAACGATTGAAAATAATTTTTTAAAAAAATCTGCAATAAATATGAACATTATTACAAGTGCAATAAAAGTGAGTGAAAATCTAATGTAATTAGTGCATAGGTATGCCTGTTTCAGTTTGTTACCCATGTTTGTGGTTTATTCTGGATTGCTTTACAGTTTGCATGCCACTGAGATCAGAGAAATTCTTAGTTGAAACTATTACACTTGACATAACGAATTTATATTTCAATATATCATTCTAGGTACGTGAATTCCTAACCCCTTAAGGGGAGGTTGTAAGCTGTATCTCTGCCATGTTAAATTATTGATGTTCATGTTCCTTTTTCTCAAAAACCATTTGAACAATTGAAACAAAATTTGGTAGACTTTTAGATCTGTATCTTGTCTTTAAACGTTGGTTTTTTAAAAGGAATATGTTTGTAAACAAATATGTTATAACTTTTTTTGGAAAATTGAATTTTTCCATTCGGTTTTATTAATTAAAAATGATATAAATTTCTTACCATTGAAGATAAATGCATTAAAAAAACCACCGTTTCTGTATTAATGTAGTTTTAGTAACTGGAACAAAAATCAGATCTCTACTCTTAATAACTCCCGAGAAAAAGGAACAAATGTGCACAAAAAACAAAACAAGAGAAAAAGTACGTTAAAGATAAAATGTACCATAATGTGCTCGAAGTGCATATTCAGGACAAAACTTGTATGTCGGATGAAACCCTATGGAAGAATGTAGCCCACACTGCTCTCTTCATATTTTCCAAGCTATCTGTATTAGTACCTACATCTGTATTAGTGCTAAAACCTTGTCCATAGTACAATTGCAGCTCCTTCTCAGTGGGCCTTCGTTGCCGTGTGAGTGGCTTCAAGACGGTTCCCACTGAATTTTTTTCTCGATTTTCTAAGGCGTGAGGCCATACGTTTCTGTACATGCTAAAATTTAATGGATACGTTTTTTTTTAACTATAGAAAAGAGCAAAATACCTTATTATTCGAGAGGCTCCTTCATGCCCCGTCATCTTCCAGGCTTGCCAACCACCGATTATTTTACCTGGGCCCCCCCACCTCAGTTCCACAGGCATCCAGAGCCTCTCGAACCCCGGATACTCCGGGAACATTGCGTCATCTGGCCAGGATGCCACAATGCTAAGGTTGAGATAAGTTCTCTCCGAACTGCATTATATAGTTAGATCACTGTTGCGCACAGTACAAGCGAGGGATATGCAAAAAAAGAAATATCTAATTTTTATGAATATATATTTGGGAAATTATTGTTTTTTGTGTAAGATAACAATTTTTTGCAACATTCAGTCGGTAGATATGAAAGCATATGCTAAGCTGACTTCCGTGAAAAACATTTTAAAAAATACAGTATATTCAGCTGTAAATTTGTACATAGCATATTGCGCCATCTACTCAGGGAAACCTAGAACTAAAAGGAAAAGGAATTGGTCCCGTCTGACAGCCGGCAACGTATGAATGGACTTTCATTATTGTGCCCGGCAATCAGCCGGTAACGAGTTAAGGAGATTAACTACGCCATTATGGCCCTTATAGCACAAAACGACTATGTAACATGTAAATTATACTTAATTCAATTGAAATATACAATAAACCGAAAATCCACATTTTTGATCAAATGTGCTTACAACCTCCCCTTAACGTGAACGCTGGAATTTGACTAAGGTATTTAATTTTGTGTATCAGCTTGAAATCGTGCTGACTTATCTCTCAATAAGTAAGCTTCGCCCATCTTGTTTTCATATCGCAGACAGTTAAGTCGAAATTGTTCTTCCACGACGAATTTTAATGGAACATTAAATGGAATTTTAATGAACATTATTACAAGTGCAATAAAAGTGAGTGAAAATCTAATGTAATTAGTGCATAGGTATGCCTGTTTCAGTTTGTTACCCATGTTTGTGGTTTATTCTGGATTGCTTTACAGTTTGCATGCCACTGAGATCAGAGAAATTCTTAGTTGAAACTATTACACTTGACATAACGAATTTATATTTCAATATATCATTCTAGGTACGTGAATTCCTAACCCCTTAAGGGGAGGTTGTAAGCTGTATCTCTGCCATGTTAAATTATTGATGTTCATGTTCCTTTTTCTCAAAAACCATTTGAACAATTGAAACAAAATTTGGTAGACTTTTAGATCTGTATCTTGTCTTTAAACGTTGGTTTTTTAAAAGGAATATGTTTGTAAACAAATATGTTATAACTTTTTTTTTGGAAAATTGAATTTTTCCATTCGGTTTTATTAATTAAAAATGATATAAATTTCTTACCATTGAAGATAAATGCATTAAAAAAACCACCGTTTCTGTATTAATGTAGTTTTAGTAACTGGAACAAAAATCAGATCTCTACTCTTAATAACTCCCGAGAAAAAGGAACAAATGTGCACAAAAAACAAAACAAGAGAAAAAGTACGTTAAAGATAAAATGTACCATAATGTGCTCGAAGTGCATATTCAGGACAAAACTTGTATGTCGGATGAAACCCTATGGAAGAATGTAGCCCACACTGCTCTCTTCATATTTTCCAAGCTATCTGTATTAGTACCTACATCTGTATTAGTGCTAAAACCTTGTCCATAGTACAATTGCAGCTCCTTCTCAGTGGGCCTTCGTTGCCGTGTGAGTGGCTTCAAGACGGTTCCCACTGAATTTTTTTCTCGATTTTCTAAGGCGTGAGGCCATACGTTTCTGTACATGCTAAAATTTAATGGATACGTTTTTTTTTAACTATAGAAAAGAGCAAAATACCTTATTATTCGAGAGGCTCCTTCATGCCCCGTCATCTTCCAGGCTTGCCAACCACCGATTATTTTACCTGGGCCCCCCCACCTCAGTTCCACAGGCATCCAGAGCCTCTCGAACCCCGGATACTCCGGGAACATTGCGTCATCTGGCCAGGATGCCACAATGCTAAGGTTGAGATAAGTTCTCTCCGAACTGCATTATATAGTTAGATCACTGTTGCGCACAGTACAAGCGAGGGATATGCAAAAAAAGAAATATCTAATTTTTATGAATATATATTTGGGAAATTATTGTTTTTTGTGTAAGATAACAATTTTTTGCAACATTCAGTCGGTAGATATGAAAGCATATGCTAAGCTGACTTCCGTGAAAAACATTTTAAAAAATACAGTATATTCAGCTGTAAATTTGTACATAGCATATTGCGCCATCTACTCAGGGAAACCTAGAACTAAAAGGAAAAGGAATTGGTCCCGTCTGACAGCCGGCAACGTATGAATGGACTTTCATTATTGTGCCCGGCAATCAGCCGGTAACGAGTTAAGGAGATTAACTACGCCATTATGGCCCTTATAGCACAAAACGACTATGTAACATGTAAATTATACTTAATTCAATTGAAATATACAATAAACCGAAAATCCACATTTTTGATCAAATGTGCTTACAACCTCCCCTTAACGTGAACGCTGGAATTTGACTAAGGTATTTAATTTTGTGTATCAGCTTGAAATCGTGCTGACTTATCTCTCAATAAGTAAGCTTCGCCCATCTTGTTTTCATATCGCAGACAGTTAAGTCGAAATTGTTCTTCCACGACGAATTTTAATGGAGGTTGTAGTATACATATTTATCCCTCTCCAAAAATTCAAATAGAGAATTCATCTACAACAAATAACACAGCCGTGAAATCAGTAAATTCCTTAACTAAGGAAATAAAAGTATAAAGTAAATATAAACCTACACAAACTGTATCCACATTTTTGATCAAATGTGCTTACAACCTCCCCTTAACGTGAACGCTGGAATTTGACTAAGGTATTTAATTAGGGTTAAAACCTGTATTATTAACAGGTAAATGACTCTACAAGTACTCTTTTTAAAGTTTTTCATCTGAAATATTTTTACATACATGATGTAAACTTATGTGTTACGTGTAAAGTGAAAATGTTCTTTTAACGTCGTAGGCGCATGTGAAAATAACACAGTTTTTCTTTGAAGAATTCCTATTAATTTCTGTATCTTCACGGGAATTTTGTTTTTATAAATCTGTGTTTTATAACCCGTATTTTCAGTAATTTAACTAGCCGACAAAACTAATTCTAATGTGAGAGTTTTAAGTACAATGTATATTAATTCAAAATCATAAACATACAAGCAAAATTGATTTTCTCTCAGAAAAATAACAAGCACTATCAAATATAGTTAAAATTGCTAGTCAAGGAGTGTATACGAACTATAAGGAATTACTATTATGCTTATTTTTAACTTAAAAACCTAATTTTATGAGCACACATGCTTACTGTATTTTAATTAGCTCAGCTTGCCATAGCCACGTTTAGCATGCGTCATTTAGGTTGTCGACGCTTGATATATAACATAAATTTTCTTGACACATGAGTTCCAAAAAATAAATAAACTCTTCACAGAAAATCCGATGGATCGATGATGACGGAAAAGTTCCTTTGCCTGAGATAAAGTCAGTAACATGCGCTAAGTTAAAAAAAATATATATACAAGGTACCGAATTTTCCCTTCTGTGAAGTTTTCTCTATGTGTAGTCGTCCTTAGGGTTAAAACCTGTATTATTAACAGGTAAATGACTCTACAAGTACTCTTTTTAAAGTTTTTCATCTGAAATATTGGTACATACATGATGTAAACTTATGTGTTACTATCTGCAATAAATTGCAGAGCGACTTAGACCTCGTTTGCCTTAAGATATAGTTCTTTGATTAAGTTTATGACCATAATTATGTAAGATAACTTTAAAGCATCATTTTGAGTGAGGGGTCAAACATTGACTCACCTCAATAGCGAGAATTCAAATATTGTTAAAATCTCCAATGGTCATCACCATTGATATAGCAATGTAGTGCTGAACGATTGAAAATAATTTTTTAAAAAAATCTGCAATAAATATGAACATTATTACAAGTGCAATAAAAGTGAGTGAAAATCTAATGTAATTAGTGCATAGGTATGCCTGTTTCAGTTTGTTACCCATGTTTGTGGTTTATTCTGGATTGCTTTACAGTTTGCATGCCACTGAGATCAGAGAAATTCTTAGTTGAAACTATTACACTTGACATAACGAATTTATATTTCAATATATCATTCTAGGTACGTGAATTCCTAACCCCTTAACGTGAACGCTGGAATTTGACTAAGGTATTTAATTTTGTGTATCAGCTTGAAATCGTGCTGACTTATCTCTCAATAAGTAAGCTTCGCCCATCTTGTTTTCATATCGCAGACAGTTAAGTCGAAATTGTTCTTCCACGACGAATTTTAATGGAGGTTGTAGTATACATATTTATCCCTCTCCAAAAATTCAAATAGAGAATTCATCTACAACAAATAACACAGCCGTGAAATCAGTAAATTCCTTAACTAAGGAAATAAAAGTATGCCCGGCAATCAGCCGGTAACGAGTTAAGGAGATTAACTACGCCATTATGGCCCTTATAGCACAAAACGACTATGTAACATGTAAATTATACTTAATTCAATTGAAATATACAATAAACCGAAAATCCACATTTTTGATCAAATGTGCTTACAACCTCCCCTTAACGTGAACGCTGGAATTTGACTAAGGTATTTAATTTTGTGTATCAGCTTGAAATCGTGCTGACTTATCTCTCAATAAGTAAGCTTCGCCCATCTTGTTTTCATATCGCAGACAGTTAAGTCGAAATTGTTCTTCCACGACGAATTTTAATGGAGGTTGTAGTATACATATTTATCCCTCTCCAAAAATTCAAATAGAGAATTCATCTACAACAAATAACACAGCCGTGAAATCAGTAAATTCCTTAACTAAGGAAATAAAAGTATAAAGTAAATATAAACCTACACAAACTGTATCCACATTTTTGATCAAATGTGCTTACAACCTCCCCTTAACGTGAACGCTGGAATTTGACTAAGGTATTTAATTAGGGTTAAAACCTGTATTATTAACAGGTAAATGACTCTACAAGTACTCTTTTTAAAGTTTTTCATCTGAAATATTGGTACATACATGATGTAAACTTATGTGTTACGTGTAAAGTGAAAATGTTCTTTTAACGTCGTAGGCGCATGTGAAAATAACACAGTTTTTCTTTGAAGAATTCCTATTAATTTCTGTATCTTCACGGGAATTTTGTTTTTATAAATCTGTGTTTTATAACCCGTATTTTCAGTAATTTAACTAGCCGACAAAACTAATTCTAATGTGAGAGTTTTAAGTACAATGTATATTAATTCAAAATCATAAACATACAAGCAAAATTGATTTTCTCTCAGAAAAATAACAAGCACTATCAAATATAGTTAAAATTGCTAGTCAAGGAGTGTATACGAACTATAAGGAATTACTATTATGCTTATTTTTAACTTAAAAACCTAATTTTATGAGCACACATGCTTACTGTATTTTAATTAGCTCAGCTTGCCATAGCCACGTTTAGCATGCGTCATTTAGGTTGTCGACGCTTGATATATAACATAAATTTTCTTGACACATGAGTTCCAAAAAATAAATAAACTCTTCACAGAAAATCCGATGGATCGATGATGACGGAAAAGTTCCTTTGCCTGAGATAAAGTCAGTAACATGCGCTAAGTTAAAAAAAATATATATACAAGGTACCGAATTTTCCCTTCTGTGAAGTTTTCTCTATGTGTAGTCGTCCTTAGGGTTAAAACCTGTATTATTAACAGGTAAATGACTCTACAAGTACTCTTTTTAAAGTTTTTCATCTGAAATATTGGTACATACATGATGTAAACTTATGTGTTACTATCTGCAATAAATTGCAGAGCGACTTAGACCTCGTTTGCCTTAAGATATAGTTCTTTGATTAAGTTTATGACCATAATTATGTAAGATAACTTTAAAGCATCATTTTGAGTGAGGGGTCAAACATTGACTCACCTCAATAGCGAGAATTCAAATATTGTTAAAATCTCCAATGGTCATCACCATTGATATAGCAATGTAGTGCTGAACGATTGAAAATAATTTTTTAAAAAAATCTGCAATAAATATGAACATTATTACAAGTGCAATAAAAGTGAGTGAAAATCTAATGTAATTAGTGCATAGGTATGCCTGTTTCAGTTTGTTACCCATGTTTGTGGTTTATTCTGGATTGCTTTACAGTTTGCATGCCACTGAGATCAGAGAAATTCTTAGTTGAAACTATTACACTTGACATAACGAATTTATATTTCAATATATCATTCTAGGTACGTGAATTCCTAACCCCTTAAGGGGAGGTTGTAAGCTGTATCTCTGCCATGTTAAATTATTGATGTTCATGTTCCTTTTTCTCAAAAACCATTTGAACAATTGAAACAAAATTTGGTAGACTTTTAGATCTGTATCTTGTCTTTAAACGTTGGTTTTTTAAAAGGAATATGTTTGTAAACAAATATGTTATAACTTTTTTTGGAAAATTGAATTTTTCCATTCGGTTTTATTAATTAAAAATGATATAAATTTCTTACCATTGAAGATAAATGCATTAAAAAAACCACCGTTTCTGTATTAATGTAGTTTTAGTAACTGGAACAAAAATCAGATCTCTACTCTTAATAACTCCCGAGAAAAAGGAACAAATGTGCACAAAAAACAAAACAAGAGAAAAAGTACGTTAAAGATAAAATGTACCATAATGTGCTCGAAGTGCATATTCAGGACAAAACTTGTATGTCGGATGAAACCCTATGGAAGAATGTAGCCCACACTGCTCTCTTCATATTTTCCAAGCTATCTGTATTAGTACCTACATCTGTATTAGTGCTAAAACCTTGTCCATAGTACAATTGCAGCTCCTTCTCAGTGGGCCTTCGTTGCCGTGTGAGTGGCTTCAAGACGGTTCCCACTGAATTTTTTTCTCGATTTTCTAAGGCGTGAGGCCATACGTTTCTGTACATGCTAAAATTTAATGGATACGTTTTTTTTTAACTATAGAAAAGAGCAAAATACCTTATTATTCGAGAGGCTCCTTCATGCCCCGTCATCTTCCAGGCTTGCCAACCACCGATTATTTTACCTGGGCCCCCCCACCTCAGTTCCACAGGCATCCAGAGCCTCTCGAACCCCGGATACTCCGGGAACATTGCGTCATCTGGCCAGGATGCCACAATGCTAAGGTTGAGATAAGTTCTCTCCGAACTGCATTATATAGTTAGATCACTGTTGCGCACAGTACAAGCGAGGGATATGCAAAAAAAGAAATATCTAATTTTTATGAATATATATTTGGGAAATTATTGTTTTTTGTGTAAGATAACAATCTTTTGCAACATTCAGTCGGTAGATATGAAAGCATATGCTAAGCTGACTTCCGTGAAAAACATTTTAAAAAATACAGTATATTCAGCTGTAAATTTGTACATAGCATATTGCGCCATCTACTCAGGGAAACCTAGAACTAAAAGGAAAAGGAATTGGTCCCGTCTGACAGCCGGCAACGTATGAATGGACTTTCATTATTGTGCCCGGCAATCAGCCGGTAACGAGTTAAGGAGATTAACTACGCCATTATGGCCCTTATAGCACAAAACGACTATGTAACATGTAAATTATACTTAATTCAATTGAAATATACAATAAACCGAAAATCCACATTTTTGATCAAATGTGCTTACAACCTCCCCTTAACGTGAACGCTGGAATTTGACTAAGGTATTTAATTTTGTGTATCAGCTTGAAATCGTGCTGACTTATCTCTCAATAAGTAAGCTTCGCCCATCTTGTTTTCATATCGCAGACAGTTAAGTCGAAATTGTTCTTCCACGACGAATTTTAATGGAGGTTGTAGTATACATATTTATCCCTCTCCAAAAATTCAAATAGAGAATTCATCTACAACAAATAACACAGCCGTGAAATCAGTAAATTCCTTAACTAAGGAAATAAAAGTATAAAGTAAATATAAACCTACACAAACTGTATCCACATTTTTGATCAAATGTGCTTACAACCTCCCCTTAACGTGAACGCTGGAATTTGACTAAGGTATTTAATTAGGGTTAAAACCTGTATTATTAACAGGTAAATGACTCTACAAGTACTCTTTTTAAAGTTTTTCATCTGAAATATTGGTACATACATGATGTAAACTTATGTGTTACTATCTGCAATAAATTGCAGAGCGACTTAGACCTCGTTTGCCTTAAGATATAGTTCTTTGATTAAGTTTATGACCATAATTATGTAAGATAACTTTAAAGCATCATTTTGAGTGAGGGGTCAAACATTGACTCACCTCAATAGCGAGAATTCAAATATTGTTAAAATCTCCAATGGTCATCACCATTGATATAGCAATGTAGTGCTGAACGATTGAAAATAATTTTTTAAAAAAATCTGCAATAAATATGAACATTATTACAAGTGCAATAAAAGTGAGTGAAAATCTAATGTAATTAGTGCATAGGTATGCCTGTTTCAGTTTGTTACCCATGTTTGTGGTTTATTCTGGATTGCTTTACAGTTTGCATGCCACTGAGATCAGAGAAATTCTTAGTTGAAACTATTACACTTGACATAACGAATTTATATTTCAATATATCATTCTAGGTACGTGAATTCCTAACCCCTTAAGGGGAGGTTGTAAGCTGTATCTCTGCCATGTTAAATTATTGATGTTCATGTTCCTTTTTCTCAAAAACCATTTGAACAATTGAAACAAAATTTGGTAGACTTTTAGATCTGTATCTTGTCTTTAAACGTTGGTTTTTTAAAAGGAATATGTTTGTAAACAAATATGTTATAACTTTTTTTGGAAAATTGAATTTTTCCATTCGGTTTTATTAATTAAAAATGATATAAATTTCTTACCATTGAAGATAAATGCATTAAAAAAACCACCGTTTCTGTATTAATGTAGTTTTAGTAACTGGAACAAAAATCAGATCTCTACTCTTAATAACTCCCGAGAAAAAGGAACAAATGTGCACAAAAAACAAAACAAGAGAAAAAGTACGTTAAAGATAAAATGTACCATAATGTGCTCGAAGTGCATATTCAGGACAAAACTTGTATGTCGGATGAAACCCTATGGAAGAATGTAGCCCACACTGCTCTCTTCATATTTTCCAAGCTATCTGTATTAGTACCTACATCTGTATTAGTGCTAAAACCTTGTCCATAGTACAATTGCAGCTCCTTCTCAGTGGGCCTTCGTTGCCGTGTGAGTGGCTTCAAGACGGTTCCCACTGAATTTTTTTCTCGATTTTCTAAGGCAGGGTCGGGAACGAAGGCACTGAAGGCGCGAAGTTACCCTCCCTCTCGTCCCCACTACTCTATTTCAGGAGCGAGGTAATGACAACTAAACCGGTTGACTCAGAGACTAGTCGCGTGGCAGTAATCCTGTTCAGTGTTGGCTTGTGTGCAACATGAGTGAACGAAGAGTATCTAATCGGGACTGGGAGAACAAGTATTTTTTTTTCTTCAAGATGATAAAGCACAGGGTTTGATATGTCCCACTATTATTGACTACATTACAAGCTTTACCATCAGGAGGAATTTCAATTCGGCTCATGTTGGAACCTAAGGCGAGGTTCTATTACCAACAGAATTGTTGACCTGGCAAAAGTTTGGAGAAACGGTTGATAGACATTGTTCATTTTCTCTTGCCATGGACGAAACTACGGAAAATAAAGTTACTGCTCAACTTGCTGTGTTTAAAAGATGTGTAGATACAGAATTAGCTGTGATCGAGCAGCTGCTGGACATTTATTCAATGAAAGATCACGCACGCGGTGAAGATATTTATGAGGAAGTGATGATGATGATAGCGTGAAAGTTTAAGCTTGAATGGGACAAGTTTATCTGCGTAGCTACAGATGGGGCTGCAGCAATGATGGGAACAGAAATGGGTCTAATAGTGAGACTGCGAAAATTCCTTTGTAAAAATGGATTTTCCTCTAATAACTTTGTAGCCATTCACTGCATTATTCACAGGGAAGCACTGTGTGCAATATCAGCTACTTTGAATAACGTAATGGATATATGTGTTAAGATTGTGAATGTAATCAGAGCGCATGCTCTGCGGCATAGGCAATTTCAGGAAATTTTGATACTCTCAGATTCCGAATACTTAGATTTACCATACTTCTGCCAGGTAAGATGGCTAACGAGAGGCAAAATGTTGCAAAGAATGTTTGATCTATGGAAATACATACTTTCCTAGCAACCAAAGGGACTGCAGTTCCAAAACTTAAAGATGATACTTCTGTTTGTGATTTAGCGTTCTTACGCGATTTAACGGTTCACGCAAATGAACTTAACCTTGTTTACAAGTTAAACACAACAAGATTGTACATGTATGTTTTAACAGACTGTGTGAAAACAATCAATCAGAAATTAAATATGTGGCAAAGCCAAGTAGAAGAGAATAACTGCACCATTTCCCATCCTTAATATCGGCTATGAAAGATGAATTGCTTGATATGAAAGAAAAATATATGGCACTATTACAGGAGTTATCAGGAACATTTTCAGATAAATTTGTAGTCGTGCAAGCGTTAGACAATGACTGCAGGCTTTTCGACAATTACATTACATTATGATCCTTTGGTGGGCCATGACGAACTGTAGTTGAAATCAACCAGCACACCATTGCGCAGTTCAGGAAAACTTGGTTTGGATTTATACACTTCACTGTCGAAAACATTTCCCAAGCTGCGCCTTTTTGCAAGTAAATTATTGGCCATGTTTGGTACTACTTATCAATTTGAACAACTTTTCAGCCTATTGACCTTGAACAAGAGCTTGCTGGGCAGTTACATTTCTGATTAATATCTACGATGTGTTCTATGTTTAAGTTCATCGAGTTTGTAGTCGAATATTAAAAAGATAATATCTGCAAGGAGACTAAATAGATGCCAACTGTCTAAATTAACACAGTGCCATTAAGCATACGCCAATATGTAATAATGTACGTTTAAATAATTTCACTACACTATTCAGCTAAATTGTGACGTTGATTTTGAAAATTACGGTGTAGAAATCACTTAAATACCACTAGTAATATAAGGGAAATAAGTAGAACTAAGTAATAAATAATGTTAATTATATCGACCTGCTTTTCTAAGCTCAAGGCTTGGTTAGAATATTAGAACTGTGCTTCAACGTTGCCATTGCGTCTTTCCTCATGGTACCTAGTTGTCCCATTACCTTTCTTTGTGCCTTCCTAGCCAACTCTTCAGCAGTTCAAGAAATATTTATTTCATTACTTAAAAGATCTCTCATCCAATATCCGAGGTATCGCCACTGTAGCATGCGTCACGAGTCTGCCTACCTCTCAGATAGAAGGAATGGGGATGGGGCTAGTGTAGGGGTAGAGCACTTCTCACTCTCAGTGCATTGCTTGCCAAGCCTGTTCTAAGGCGTGAGGCCATACGTTTCTGTACATGCTAAAATTTAATGGATACGTTTTTTTTTTAACTATAGAAAAGAGCAAAATACCTTATTATTCGAGAGGCTCCTTCATGCCCCGTCATCTTCCAGGCTTGCCAACCACCGATTATTTTACCTGGGCCCCCCCACCTCAGTTCCACAGGCATCCAGAGCCTCTCGAACCCCGGATACTCCGGGAACATTGCGTCATCTGGCCAGGATGCCACAATGCTAAGGTTGAGATAAGTTCTCTCCGAACTGCATTATATAGTTAGATCACTGTTGCGCACAGTACAAGCGAGGGATATGCAAAAAAAGAAATATCTAATTTTTATGAATATATATTTGGGAAATTATTGTTTTTTGTGTAAGATAACAATTTTTTGCAACATTCAGTCGGTAGATATGAAAGCATATGCTAAGCTGACTTCCGTGAAAAACATTTTAAAAAATACAGTATATTCAGCTGTAAATTTGTACATAGCATATTGCGCCATCTACTCAGGGAAACCTAGAACTAAAAGGAAAAGGAATTGGTCCCGTCTGACAGCCGGCAACGTATGAATGGACTTTCATTATTGTGCCCGGCAATCAGCCGGTAACGAGTTAAGGAGATTAACTACGCCATTATGGCCCTTATAGCACAAAACGACTATGTAACATGTAAATTATACTTAATTCAATTGAAATATACAATAAACCGAAAATCCACATTTTTGATCAAATGTGCTTACAACCTCCCCTTAACGTGAACGCTGGAATTTGACTAAGGTATTTAATTTTGTGTATCAGCTTGAAATCGTGCTGACTTATCTCTCAATAAGTAAGCTTCGCCCATCTTGTTTTCATATCGCAGACAGTTAAGTCGAAATTGTTCTTCCACGACGAATTTTAATGGAGGTTGTAGTATACATATTTATCCCTCTCCAAAAATTCAAATAGAGAATTCATCTACAACAAATAACACAGCCGTGAAATCAGTAAATTCCTTAACTAAGGAAATAAAAGTATAAAGTAAATATAAACCTACACAAACTGTATCAGTGCATAATGATCAATAATAGAATAGCTTTTAGTAGGGTGTTGCAAGTAAAGCACCGGTATACATTTTCTCTTTACTTTCAAATTATTACTTTCTCTACCCTATCACAGGTACTCTAGGTAGAGAAAATATTGTGTTCGAACCTGTAATTCAATGACGAGTTTTCAGCATTTAATACTGGTTTTGAGGTCGACTGAATAAAGAATGCGATTTCCAGAAAGATGTATGGGATTTTGTCCTTTGTCTATGAACAGCATAGCTCCAGAACAAACAAAAAAATATATATATACAAAAAAATTGTATTTGGGATAGATATTTTCTCGGGTTGTCACATGAAAATTGGCGTCGATTTTCTCTTGCTTCTACTAAAACTTGACTACTTTCTTGCTTACTTTCTGCAGTTAAGTAGAAGAGAATAACTGCACCATTTCCCATCCTTAATATCGGCTATGAAAGATGAATTGCTTGATATGAAAGAAAAATATATGGCACTATTACAGGAGTTATCAGGAACATTTTCAGATAAATTTGTAGTCGTGCAAGCGTTAGACAATGACTGCAGGCTTTTCGACAATTACATTACATTATGATCCTTTGGTGGGCCATGACGAACTGTAGTTGAAATCAACCAGCACACCATTGCGCAGTTCAGGAAAACTTGGTTTGGATTTATACACTTCACTGTCGAAAACATTTCCCAAGCTGCGCCTTTTTGCAAGTAAATTATTGGCCATGTTTGGTACTACTTATCAATTTGAACAACTTTTCAGCCTATTGACCTTGAACAAGAGCTTGCTGGGCAGTTACATTTCTGATTAATATCTACGATGTGTTCTATGTTTAAGTTCATCGAGTTTGTAGTCGAATATTAAAAAGATAATATCTGCAAGGAGACTAAATAGATGCCAACTGTCTAAATTAACACAGTGCCATTAAGCATACGCCAATATGTAATAATGTACGTTTAAATAATTTCACTACACTATTCAGCTAAATTGTGACGTTGATTTTGAAAATTACGGTGTAGAAATCACTTAAATACCACTAGTAATATAAGGGAAATAAGTAGAACTAAGTAATAAATAATGTTAATTATATCGACCTGCTTTTCTAAGCTCAAGGCTTGGTTAGAATATTAGAACTGTGCTTCAACGTTGCCATTGCGTCTTTCCTCATGGTACCTAGTTGTCCCATTACCTTTCTTTGTGCCTTCCTAGCCAACTCTTCAGCAGTTCAAGAAATATTTATTTCATTACTTAAAAGATCTCTCATCCAATATCCGAGGTATCGCCACTGTAGCATGCGTCACGAGTCTGCCTACCTCTCAGATAGAAGGAATGGGGATGGGGCTAGTGTAGGGGTAGAGCACTTCTCACTCTCAGTGCATTGCTTGCCAAGCCTGTTCTAAGGCGTGAGGCCATACGTTTCTGTACATGCTAAAATTTAATGGATACGTTTTTTTTTTAACTATAGAAAAGAGCAAAATACCTTATTATTCGAGAGGCTCCTTCATGCCCCGTCATCTTCCAGGCTTGCCAACCACCGATTATTTTACCTGGGCCCCCCCACCTCAGTTCCACAGGCATCCAGAGCCTCTCGAACCCCGGATACTCCGGGAACATTGCGTCATCTGGCCAGGATGCCACAATGCTAAGGTTGAGATAAGTTCTCTCCGAACTGCATTATATAGTTAGATCACTGTTGCGCACAGTACAAGCGAGGGATATGCAAAAAAAGAAATATCTAATTTTTATGAATATATATTTGGGAAATTATTGTTTTTTGTGTAAGATAACAATTTTTTGCAACATTCAGTCGGTAGATATGAAAGCATATGCTAAGCTGACTTCCGTGAAAAACATTTTAAAAAATACAGTATATTCAGCTGTAAATTTGTACATAGCATATTGCGCCATCTACTCAGGGAAACCTAGAACTAAAAGGAAAAGGAATTGGTCCCGTCTGACAGCCGGCAACGTATGAATGGACTTTCATTATTGTGCCCGGCAATCAGCCGGTAACGAGTTAAGGAGATTAACTACGCCATTATGGCCCTTATAGCACAAAACGACTATGTAACATGTAAATTATACTTAATTCAATTGAAATATACAATAAACCGAAAATCCACATTTTTGATCAAATGTGCTTACAACCTCCCCTTAACGTATCCATTATGCCCCGTCATCTTCCAGGCTTGCCAACCACCGATTATTTTACCTGGGCCCCCCCACCTCAGTTCCACAGGCATCCAGAGCCTCTCGAACCCCGGATACTCCGGGAACATTGCGTCATCTGGCCAGGATGCCACAATGCTAAGGTTGAGATAAGTTCTCTCCGAACTGCATTATATAGTTAGATCACTGTTGCGCACAGTACAAGCGAGGGATATGCAAAAAAAGAAATATCTAATTTTTATGAATATATATTTGGGAAATTATTGTTTTTTGTGTAAGATAACAATTTTTTGCAACATTCAGTCGGTAGATATGAAAGCATATGCTAAGCTGACTTCCGTGAAAAACATTTTAAAAAATACAGTATATTCAGCTGTAAATTTGTACATAGCATATTGCGCCATCTACTCAGGGAAACCTAGAACTAAAAGGAAAAGGAATTGGTCCCGTCTGACAGCCGGCAACGTATGAATGGACTTTCATTATTGTGCCCGGCAATCAGCCGGTAACGAGTTAAGGAGATTAACTACGCCATTATGGCCCTTATAGCACAAAACGACTATGTAACATGTAAATTATACTTAATTCAATTGAAATATACAATAAACCGAAAATCCACATTTTTGATCAAATGTGCTTACAACCTCCCCTTAACGTGAACGCTGGAATTTGACTAAGGTATTTAATTTTGTGTATCAGCTTGAAATCGTGCTGACTTATCTCTCAATAAGTAAGCTTCGCCCATCTTGTTTTCATATCGCAGACAGTTAAGTCGAAATTGTTCTTCCACGACGAATTTTAATGGAGGTTGTAGTATACATATTTATCCCTCTCCAAAAATTCAAATAGAGAATTCATCTACAACAAATAACACAGCCGTGAAATCAGTAAATTCCTTAACTAAGGAAATAAAAGTATAAAGTAAATATAAACCTACACAAACTGTATCAGTGCATAATGATCAATAATAGAATAGCTTTTAGTAGGGTGTTGCAAGTAAAGCACCGGTATACATTTTCTCTTTACTTTCAAATTATTACTTTCTCTACCCTATCACAGGTACTCTAGGTAGAGAAAATATTGTGTTCGAACCTGTAATTCAATGACGAGTTTTCAGCATTTAATACTGGTTTTGAGGTCGACTGAATAAAGAATGCGATTTCCAGAAAGATGTATGGGATTTTGTCCTTTGTCTATGAACAGCATAGCTCCAGAACAAACAAAAAAATATATATATACAAAAAAATTGTATTTGGGATAGATATTTTCTCGGGTTGTCACATGAAAATTGGCGTCGATTTTCTCTTGCTTCTACTAAAACTTGACTACTTTCTTGCTTACTTTCTGCAGTTATGTATATTGCGAAAAAACAGAATTCCCATTGAATCAGGTTCCTAATCCGTTTAGAATAATAATGGTCTAATTTCTTTCTCTTTTTGCCCATTCTTCGTAACCGTCGCCCTGACTTAATCAAAATCTTACACTTTTTTGAAATTCTGTCCAAGACCTGTATAATACTTCATGTTAAAGTTAACATAATCTCTATATATATAAAAGGCTTTGTCCTGACTGACTGAATGAATGACTGACTGATTGACTGAATGACAGGAATCAACGTACAGCCTAAACTATAACAGGTAGAGACTTGGAATTTTGACAGTACCTTCGTTTCATAATGTAGGTGCTCACTAAGAAAGGATTTTGAAAAATTCTGATTCTAAATGCCAAAAATTAAATGTTTTTGAAAATACTTAATCCCTTTTTACACAGAATTATCCATTCCAAATCACAGAATATATTGTTGCCAAATGGTATCAGGTGGGCTTGGAAAAACAAATGAAATGCACTTTTGACAAATAAGAGAAGTTATCAAAATAATTCATGTTATAAATAAATATTACAGAATGAAATCCACTAAAGTAATGGAATCACATAACTTTCTCTACCCTGGACATAGAGAAAACAAAACGAGGTATGGTAATGTGTATATTATTATATTATATCGCAGGTTTTTGGAGAGAAAAGTATGAAAGTGATAATGCTTTCTGTTTAATTTCATCTCCAAAACGGCTTTATGGTAACATAAGAGTGGGAAATTTCCCGCCTCGATATTACAATTTTATGTTACAGGAATTTCTGTTTCTTCTTATTTAAACCTCTACCAGACTTGCTGTGCACTGTACAAGCGATGGGATGCAAAATTCTAGATCCTCTATGAGCCATAAAAAATTATATCAAGCGTTTTCTGAGGGAATAGCTTGAGTGTAATAAGTCGTTCTTCCTATTTCAAATTATAAATGCCTATATAAGGACCTAGAATTTAAAATTGAAAATCCTTCATAAGCTAATTTCCAATTACAAAATACAAAACCCGGGCGACGCCGGGTCTTTTAAGCTAGTAGTGAAATATCTCTGAAATTGTGTGTAACCAAGTTCAGAGTAAATAAAACAAATACACTTTTACATGTATATCGTAAACGTGAGAAAAGAAGAAATTTAATTCATACCACTAAATTAATTATTATTTAATTTTGTAATAAGAATAATAACCATCCTTCAATCAAAATAGCCCTACTTTGACCTTGTAATGCTATCCACGCCTCCTAAATTTTGGAGATTTTCCCATACCACTTTCACTAAAATATTCCTTTTGTCAGGAACTCGCTAACGTAGCCTGCGTATAAGCTAAAATATAAATCACCTAAATCAGCCTCAGGTTCGAATGGGAATTTATGTAAACTCAATTCTCGTAAGTATTTAAAGTGAGGCTATTATTTGTTTTAACGTTACCATGGCAACCAGAGTTAAAATGCGGGGAAAGGCTGAAGTGCTATTTCCCACTGACAGGAAAACATATGAGCATCAATGCATCCAACAGACTAGCTACAGAAATAATATAGGGTGTAACATACAAACGGAGGGTGTTTGATGTATTTATTGATTCACGCACCACCAGTCCGTACTGTCTGAAAATTGAAAAACCACCCCCTTTAGCCTCCGGCCAGTTAATTTTTATTCGCAGACATCAATTCCGGCATAATGGTGTACTTCAGAAAACATATACCTGCAGAAACAAGCTAAAAAATATGAGGAGTATAAACCAGCCCCCCCCCCCCGGTTTGAACGGGAGGGTTTGAAAAATGCCGCCATGCGTCTCGGATGACACGGGGTAATTTCAGACAAACGCTACGTCCCTCCCTGGCGCTTCTGGAAATTAAACGCGATGGGCGGGGATATGAATGGCCACATAAAGCCCCGTTCAAGGGGGTGGATCCTTTTGAATTTTAATTTCAGAAATGGACGTACGCTAATTAAAACAATCTACGTCGATGGTTGTAGAGAAAAAAAAGTATAACAAAAGTAAAAATACTTCCGACAAGTGTGGCTAAATTTACCATGAGAGTAAATTTCATGCCTTTATGTTTGTTCCACTGACTTAATTTTACTCGGTAGTCGGTACGAACCATTCACATGATTTATATTCTGCTGCAGTATTTTCCCTAGCGTAACCTACTGAATACGAATTCGGTAATCGTGTGCAGTACATAAACACACAATGAAATTCACAGATAACCGCATTAGTGCGTATTTGAAATAGATTTTTTAAATCGAAAGCGAATGGGTTTATATTTCAATTTGAATGTATTTTCCCCAATAATGGTGTACAAATTGTCATTATGTGTTTGTTCCTATATTTCTTGTTTGGAAATTTGAGCTGGTATGGCAACATGCACTAAACTGGACTTTATTAACGTGTTCTGGTTTTGAAAACTTCTCTCGCAAAATATCAAACAATGCAATTAAAATAAAACTCATTTCTATAATCCTGATATGCACGGTAGATGAAACAGCACTGGTCCTTCCAGTTATGAGTTATGTCTAGGGGGCGGATTTCTATGACATGTCATATTTATCCCCTTTGCATTATTTCAGGTTTCCGACTAATTTAAACCCGATTCCAAGCATCCTGGTGAAAATGGAATGGCTTTTATTGTGCAAATATAACTGCATATTTAGGAAATTTTCAACTGTTGTAGCATATTTCGTATGAATATGCATATTTAGGTCATATTTTTGGCATATTTATGTGCATATTAAAGACATTTTGAAGTTTCATATCATATTTTGTAAATTTTGCATTATACTGATACTTTTTGAGAATTTACAGATATTTTAAAAAATTAACATTATATTTTAATAAAATGAATTGTAATGAAACTTTAAAAAATATACATAATGTGTAAAAGGTAAAGTCATATTTTAAATTTTATTGGGCATATTTTAATGTTTTTTTAGGTCATAAATGCATGCATATATCCTATTTTTTAGGTCATAGAAATCCTCCCCCTAGTTATGTTCTTTGTACAGAGTAAATTTACCGAGTGGAGTGGTCGTGAGGTAACGCTACAGGAAGACGCATAATGAAGTTTCAGGCCTAGGAACTCCAAGTGCGGTCTATGTAGTGATTTTTTCATTCGCAAAGAAATCTATGAGACAAAAAGTACGATTTTTTAAAAAGAAAGACCCGCTTGTATCAATTACTATGACTCTTCGCTGCACTTGTGCACGAATCTTTCCTATAGATGGGACTGCCATCATATAGTAACAGGTTTACACACTCTTAATGCATTTGTAACAAACATTCACAGTACTCTCTTCCAGTGGCGGACGCAGAATTTTTTTTCGGGGGGGGGATTTGAATATGTAGAAAGAATACTTAAAAAATTAATTAACTTACATATATAATTAGTTTATAAAACTGGCCACTTAGAGTGCATATTACAGCCTTTTTTTCAAATTTCGGGGGGGGGGATCTATCCCCCCAATCCCCCCCTCTGCGTCCGCCACTGCTCTCTTCCATAGGACTTTCAACTTAATTCTAGCAAAACAATCTATTGTGTTTCTAGACGATTTGACTATGAGCTCGTTAGTGGCAACAAATCAGGGAGATGTTATTTGTGGTACTTAGTCTTGTTAAACAAGAGTGTCATACCCACATCACAGCTTGATGGCCACCTAACAACACTCGCTTAGAACAAAACAAGTCCCAGCTAAGTGCATTGAGAAAACAGAGGAGCTGCTGAGGATCAATGGAGTGGAAAACGCTATGTTTTCCATTACACTGAGTGCGATCCGTGCTGCCAACATTACGAGAACGACCTTCCCTCTTCTGCAATAAACTTTGCATATAAATAGAAGACGCTAGTCTATGGTAATATTTGTCAGTTAGAATCTTTGATCCATTTTCTGTAATAATCATTATGTGTATGGATAGATCATTATCACAGAACTGTCGAACATTGAGGTTTTGAGGTTCCGTTTATGACTGACTGACTGACATCTGTGCCTGAGGAAGGTTACCTTATACAGGTAGTTATTAATGAATTTCATTTTCAGACAGGGTTAAAATAGTTATAAAATTGAAAGAGTGTCCACCTTAAAACCCTTGTAGTAGCACTTATCTGGGGCCACTTATATAATATAAAATAAAAATAATACAGAAGGCACAAGCACACATTAAAAACAATGTTGTCATAATATTAAAATCTTCTTCTTGGTCCCAGATGCGTCCATTATTTGAATGTGCATTTCGATGCAAGTTGCATCATCTTCAGTTCAGATTTGGAGATACAATAGTCACTCTGTCAAATGATATACTTATACAGGTAGGCCTAACATTTAGCTAACCTGGTTGCCTTCTTTATAAGTTCTCATTGTTAAATGTTCGGTTCTGACTAGGGACTTCATAAGTGCATTGTGCGCGATTCCTTAATTATATAATGTAAAAGAGTCACACATTTTATGACAGAATAAGACTGCTGACTGACATATCAGAAATGATTTCTGTATTATGTTTTTTTTGTATTTAATTAAGAGAACGTGAAGACACTACCCGTTCATGGAAACCACCATTAACGGCCGTGGGTGTCGGCATGCTGACCACTTACTCCCAATGCTGCCATCTGCCTGTGGTAGGCCTTGTTCTTTCAGGGATGTAGCGTCATGGAAGACACTACGCGATGTGAGGAAACTGATCTCTAAAGAGTATGCTGCCGGTCATAAACTTTATCCACAGATATATTTTTCCTGGGTCTGAAGCAGAAGTCAAAGTAATAAGAAAATCACTAGATTATTCAGACAGTAATAACCTATGTAAACTCAAATCTGATAACGTTTATCTACCAGATTGAAAAGCTGGAGGGTGTGTATGAGGATGTTTGTCAAGCGATCGTAGTACAGTTCCTTAGGCTACGATAGAAGATCAGTTTCCTCAATATCTTTCGCAAAAGGCAATCCCAGCAGCTCTATCTTCTTTCATCAGAGCAGACTAAAAAGTCACTGTGAAAAGCATTTTCTCAGGTATTAGAATGTCATATGAAAACTGCTGATGATATTCCAAAAGCAGTGATGCTGAGAAGAAACTTCTCCTATACAGTTATAATCCCGTTGGATTTCATATAACATCTCAAAAGAAATATAATAAGTAACTAATTTATTTTATGTTAATGATGACATAACTAACACAAGCGAAGTGAAAATTCAAAACATACACTTTTCCCAAAACAAAATTTTCAAAGATCGAATTCCATGTAGGCCTATACCTGGAAGCAAAATGAATGCAACAAACGAAATTTTCTGCTGCTGTAATATTTTTCTATAAAAAAACACATTCAAAAACTTAGCTGCCTGTTTTCATTGAAAGATGTCGAAACAGAGCCCTGACTTAACGTAAACTGGAAAATTCCATTAGTAACTACGAAGTCTTCACACACATATGCTAACACCTGATTAGCTTGTACAGCCCTGGCTTTCACTATAGTATTCACTGCATAATCGCGCGGAGTTTTCAATTTCGTGCCATTCTTGCCTGCATCTCAAATTCCGGTTTTGACTTCAGGGCCTTGCAGTGGAAACAGGCAGCAATTTAGTTTTCATGTAATAATGTTGATGTTACCGAATAGTTTTGGCATGAAGACGAGCTCCACTTACCTTGTAAGAACTATTTTTGATACATGGAAACATATTTATAGCCTAATTGAATTAGCCAACCAGGACCACAGTTCAATATTTCAATACTTCTCTTTTCAGTGAAAGCGAATAAAAAGAGAGCTGAAAATATTATTCATTTCGTATCAAAACTTAATTATAGGCCTATGTCACTGAGGAGAATTTGTTAACTATGTAGCAGAATAGCATGTAATATAATTTAAATCCCTTGCAATAAAAATAATATCGCTTGCAACCTAGCTTTGCTGTAGAAGGTGTTAAACTCTGCAGCATCTGCAGGAATACTTGGTAACTAATCTGGATTCGTTCCTGGAAGCTGAGTATTCTTACCTCTAGGCAAACTAACCAGAAATCCCAGATTACATTCCCCTCTGGAAATGATTTTCGCTGCTATTAGCTGAAAATGTCTCATTTTCTTTCAGTGCTTCGGCAAATAAAGAAGAAGAGGACGACCCAAAGGATATGAATAGCATGTTTTTAAATGCCGAGAAAAACATTTTAATGGTAGAAATGAATAATAAGTACATCATTTTAATGGTAGAAATTACTCACGTCTTATATTCAATTAAATTTAATAAAGAGAAATAAAATATAATAATAAATTGTTTCAGGTAAAAATGTTAACCTCCACGTCTTTCTCTTGCATTAAGTCTGTGTTTTTAACCCTCATTTACTTAAATCATGATCGTCCCTTCTTCTAAAGGATTGCATTTTTTTACATACGGGAACGTGTAAGCTACAATCAGTTTACAATATCAATGGTAAAAAACAGTAGCAAGCTATGAAAGCAAAATTTCTAATAGTTACATAAATAAAATAGCCATCCCCAGAATATGGTTGAGAAATTTTCTTTGTGTTTTTAAGGAAATTAATGCCAAGCGAGGTTCGGTATTTATTTTTTATGCCTTTTAAAACGCTTCTAAGAGCTAAACAAAGTAAAGTGTAATATCCTTACACAATCTCCGAAAATAAAACGTGATCAATTTAAATACAAGAAGGGATCTTTTAATCCATTAATTAAACTTTAAAATTTACACCTGTCATAGTTAAGCACAGTTCTAGCTTCGGTTCAAGATATTTCATTAGCAGTTACCCTGAATTAACTCAAACTATAAACAATAAAAGGTATATTCAAGATTTTTAATCTTCAATTCAGTTATTTCCTTACCGCATCGTTACGAGGGATACTTTCTTTCCGACGGTTTAAGTACGTCTTAGGAGTGTTGTTAAACCTGGCTTTATAGTGACCCAATTTCTGTCTGGACATGGAAATTTTGACTCCTATTTCTAAAGATTCAAAGTGACAAGAGAAAATGGACACCTGTATATATGTGGCGAACAACAAACTGTTGAATATCTTTTATATAATTGTCCAGTGTTTGAAAGAGAAAGACACGTTTTAATAGGACATCTAGATTATTGTAAACTTCTTTACACTAAACCATTATTTCATATATTCCTAAGAAAATGCTGTTGTGAACAATTTTATTATTTACTTTCTTATGTACATAATCGATTATACAGTGAGTCCCACGCAAGAGTTGGCCAATCATGCGGGTTTCTGCGTCGCGGCGGCCCCTGCTCTAACTCCCGAGAGATCCGGTGAAATATCTGCGCGAATAAATCCGCTAACGGTGTGATGGTTCAGGTTCTCACATTTACAGTTGGAATTACAATGAAAATAACCACGTACCTCATCACAAAAGATGTTGGAAATGTCCTCCTCTTGCATCCCCATCTTTTCAGGAAATTTTCTTAACGCACATAAGTTCAGCTTCCGAGATAGAGTTAATTTCTCTTGTGATATTGTCTTTAAGTTCTTCTAACAGCGTGTGACTATTATTTATGGGGAAACTTGAAAAATAAAGTGTATAGGTCAATTTTCCATAAATTAGAAGAACTTAAAGACAATATCACAAGAGAAATTAACTCTATCTCGGAAGCTGAACTTATGCCCGTGAAAGAAAATTTCCTGAAAAGATATCAGTGTTGTGTGAATGCAAGAGGAGGACATTTCCAACATCTTTTGTGACGAGGTACGTGGTTATTATCATTGTAATTCCAAGTAAATGTGAGAACCTGAACCATTACACCGTTTGCATAGATAGCCTATTTCACCCGATCGCTCGGGAGTTAGAGCTGCGGCTGCCGCGACGCAGAAACCCGCATGATTGGCCAACTCTTGCGTGGGACTCACTGTAGTTTAAAGTTACCAGTGTGATTGGGTGTTAATGCTTCACACTGCTAGTTATAGAACGGAATGGTATATCATAGCCAAATAGTGAAATTAAAAATTAAATTTGTAAAAACTACAACCCTAATGTACCTTCAGGTAAAATAGGGTTCATAAAACTGTATATTCAATAAATAAATAAATAAATACCGCATCCTTTTTATTGTAACGATAACATGTTCTCTTTGTTGTAAATATTTTAATGTATACCGAACTTCTTACGAACAAAACTTCGCTTTTTCGGTTGGCATTTTACATTTGTAACAATTTTGTACTACAATTCGTTATAATAAAATTATTTATTTATATAGCAGATGCGACAGAAGTTTAAACAAATTATTAATTCTAATAGCAACTCAAAGTTGTACAATATTGCGTCCAGTATTCTAGGAATACATGACTAGATTTATCTTCAACGAAATTACTCGCTTCTGAAATCCATTAAATGTGGTACAACATGGATTCCGATGCAATCGCCCGATCATAATGGAAACATGGAAGGTAAAATAACAGAACAGATATGATGATAAGGGTGTCGGGGTGCGGCTAAGCCGATAATCCCGACCCGGCAGAGAGCAAAGTGGCCTTATTTAAACAATGCTTGTGGCATGTCGAATCGATTTGCGTTTGAGCTGCTGTAGTGTGGCTGTTTAATTTTAAATGTGTTTGACTGTGGTCTCTTGTATTGCGCCATTACGAAAGTGCCTAGAGGACCTGCGGTCACGTACGAGCAAGGAAGCCATGTTAATTGTTTCGTCTTGTTGCATTATCTGTGTCGAGCTAAGAATAGCACAGAGCAACAGCATTTAAAATCACAAGTCAGTGCTATTGGTTTCGAATAAATTATGTGGAATATTACAAACAGAGTTTAATGTATTCCCTGTTACTGGCATACCTTACTTGTAGGGTGGCCAGACGTCCGGCTTTTGGCCGGACTGTAAGGCTTTCTGCTAAGCAGTCCTCCATCCGGAGCAGCCTTATGCCGGACGTTGATTTGTCCTCCTTTTGGAGACTCTGATGGATCGGTAAAGCGTATTAATAACATTTGTATTTTCCCGTATGTTCCTGCCAATCCTAAGGTTGGCACGCTTGTCGATACTATCATTTGTTTAGATGGTGCCGCGGAAAAATCTGAATCTATTCCTAACGTTGGCCCGCTTGTCCATACGATGATAGCGTACTATCATATTTTGTTTGGTGCAGTACGTGGCGTTGGCCGTACTGTTGATTGCTGTACAAGTCTCCATTTGTATTGTACATTCTTTGCAGTTTGCCTTGTTTTTCTTCAACTACCAGAATGACAAAACGAAATTCTTCTTTTAATCCTCAGTGGGTCAAAGAATTTCAGTACATTTCAAAAAGCAGTAAAGCAGTATATAATCATTTATTTTATATAAATGCAGTTATTAATAAAATTAGTCATGGTTATACCATGTAATATCTGCTGTCCAGCCGTCCATGCCCGAAGTTTTATACTACGCTAGATTACCGAAGAAGTGTCCTCCTTTCTGACATTTTAGAAATGTCCACCCTACTTACTTGTCATCAAGTTACATATTTGCCCTTATAAATCTTAATTGCGTAAACAGATTTAAGTTAACGACAAAATTAACTATTGTATTCTCCATTTCCTATGAATAACAGTTTAATAAATACCACTGCCTTCTAGACTGTATTACTCGTGTATACACTGCCTGTCCTATACGGCTAATTTTGCGTACGCAGCGACATTACAGATGGCAGCACCTACCACACCCAGCTGCAATACCCTTTACATTACCGTATGCTATGTGTTGCCCTCTAAAGTATAAACTCGGAAACTTAAGTATGCTGGAATTTCATGCAATCTGGGTGTGAACTGCGACGCCTCTACTGAAGAAATTAGGCAATTGAGCACATAGGCGTAACCAGGCCGACCATATGGGGGGGGGGTTATAACATCCGCGGGGTCTGGCGAGTATGGAAGGAGAGGGGGGGTCCGGGGGCCCTACCCCGGAAAATTTTAAAAATTAAGATGCAAAATAACGAGTTTTAAGCTTCCGGGGGTTCTCCCACGGAAAATTTTAAAAATTAAGATGCAAAATAACAAGTTTTAAGCTTCCGGGGGTCCTTCCCCGGAAAATTTTAAAAATTAAGACGCAAAATAACGAGTTTTAAGCTTCCCACGCTTTATACTTGTATTAAGCAATTTATGGGCAGACTTAAAAAAATTATACAATTTTCCTTTTTTTAATCAATGGGGGGGGGTTCAAACCCCCAAAACCCCCCCTCGCTACCCCTATGATTGAGCAATACTCTGAACTCCATGTTAAAATAAAGCATAGGAGAGTCAGTGTAATTCTGGAGACGGCGGTGATAAATACATATGTACGAGGGAGAAACAAATGAAAACCGCAATTAATTTTTTCCCACTATTTTACTGCAGGAAGAACGTTTGCTTGTACATTATTTTTCTACTTAGTCCCCTCCTAGTTCAACGCACTTAGGCCATCGGATAGGAAGTGCTTCGATACCGCGTGAAAACAATTATTTTGGTTGATGCTGTAGGCACTCGTGCACCGCCGATTGCACGTCTTCATCAGACTTGAACTTCTACCCTCCAAGGTGCTCCTTTAATTGGCCAAAGATGTGGAATATTTATTTACACTGACTTAAATCGTTATGAAGAAATGAATCAATCAAGGCGGGCTAACAATATCAATAAACGATTGGCGATTTGTTGCGTTATGTTTAATATATTGTGGGCCTTGCAATAATATTGTAGCGTCTTATATCCATTACAAAATTAATATTTGTAAGTAATTTCGCCTATTATTTCTACTTACAGAAACTGATACATCTGAACGTGTCCTGTTTACATTAGTTACGGGAGCTCGGTCGCTGGTTGGTTGTCCGCGAACCAATCAAAATGCTTCGGATTATTGGAGGACGAAAATTATATTATATTATTTCCGTATCGGTGAACCGATTTGGTCCAAATTCAATAGGCTGATTCCCATGGAAGTCATAAATGCGTATACCAAGTTTCATTAAAATCCAATAAAGCGTATTTGAGTTATCGCGCCTTTCTAATATATTACCATAAAAACAGGCACTACTCCGGTACCGGTCAACCGATTTGGTCCAATATCAATAGGCTTCTTCACATGGACGTTACAAATGCATATACCAAGTTTCATGAAAATCCCGTAAAGCGTATTTGGGTTATCGTGCGTACAGACATACGGACGGACAGACATTTTCCCTTCCCCACACACAACCTCATAAAATACCATACTGGCACTTAATAACTTGCCCAAAATAATAAAAGAACACTGTAGAAGAGAATAAAATGATTTGGATCACAAACTGTCACAATTTTTCTAACTCCACAGTCTGAATAGTTTAACCTGAGTGATACGGTGAAATGATCGGTTTGAAGCTTGAATTTGACGTCGATAAGGAGTAATATTTTCCCATATTCAAGTTTTTTATATAATCCTGCAGCATAATTTCTCGCTAAACTCCTTGCTTTATAAAGTTAGGTGGAAAACAGAAATCTGTGTGAAACATTTGTTTTTAAATTATTTAATTCTTCATACTCCAAAAAGTATCTAAAACTACTGTGGATAATGCGTTATTGGATAAAAACAAGATACTTAATACCAGAATTAATATCTAGCTCGGTGCACGAATATCTAGTTCGAATCCTCCATCCATTTTAACCATTACGCCCTAGAGAACATATTTTTATTCCATGTTTGAAATATACTGTGTACATTTATTATTACCTACCCTTCTTTTATTTAAATGTTATTCTCAAATATTTCACAATTACACATAATAAAATGATTCTGAACTCTATTCTTTTATTAGAATCGTTATTTCACGAATACCAGCAGAGTAACAATCATTCGAAAATTTTATGGTTATGTCCAGTGGGATTTAAGGCAAAATGCTTGGTCAGAGAATTTCTTTTCTTCTTACTTTCACAGACTAGCTGAGTTAGCGAAAGCAACCCTCACTGCGGCTGAGAGAAGCTACCTCAACGTTGCTAAGGAGGTGGTGCTTCATCTCTTTCAAAGTTACTAAACAATGTAATTTTAGTTTTACGTTAAGGCAAAAGACTACTATTTATATGTAGGCTAATGACCAATAATATATTTAATTTCAAAATAGGCCTACAAGCAAGTTATTAATGAATTTCATATTGATCCTTTAAAGGGAATTTATAATAAAGCAATCAATTGGTGCCACCTTATTCCCTCAAACAGTCTAAATTGTAACTAGATATCAGCGCCTTAGGTTTTCATGAAGAAGATAGTGAAGAAAATAGAACCACCAGAAAAATGAAACTATAGCCACAGGGTATTTTTTTTTATTTTATTGCAGCTATTAACACAAAACACGTAATCCTGATTTGACGAATTGAGTAAATGCCTCAATTTTTGTTGGAGAGTGAAAGGACAGTGTATATGTACAGTGTATATAAGTTATTATAGGCCTAGAGAATTTAATGTACAGTGTCTTTTATTCAGTGTAGCCTATATAGTTTCTTTAAATTTTAAATTTTAATTTCTGGAACCAGCATTTACAATACGCGTAGATTTTAAATTATTTATTGGACTTGTTAGGTTATACTAACTTGACATTATTGAAGTCATTATAGTGAAGTTTAGTTTAATTTGTACACTTTTTAAATTTTAAATTAAAGATTTTTCTACATAATGGATTTTAACCAATACTAATAATAGGCCGAGATTTTACCTTGTTTCATTTTGACAAGGTATTGGTTTTAATTAAACTACACTATGAGAATATTATAGGAGAAAAATTCTTCCGACACTGGGACCTGAACCCAGGACCTTTGGCTATTCGCGCCAATGCTCTACCAACTGAGCTAAGCCGGAGTTCAAGCGGGAGTTAGCTCAGTTGGTAGAGCATTGGCGCGAATAGCCAAAGGTCCTAGGTTCAGGTCCCAGTATCGGAGGAATTTTTCTCCTATAATATTCTCATGTAATGTCCAACAGAGACAATAATCTGTGATTCATGAATACTTACGTATTATCTTAAACTACACTATATAATTGAAGTATTCTTCTGTTCATTTCTCATGAAAATCTAAGGCACTGATATCTGGTTACAATTTAGACTGTTTGAGGGAATAAGGTAGCACCAATTGATTGCTTTATTACAAGAAAGTTATGCTTAAGTATGCACTAAACAGAGGGCGCAATAACCCGCACATATGAACTACATTTGGAATGCGGATGATAATAGAGACGGAAATGTGCGCAAATATTTTTGTTTGAAGGTTTTTTTTAAATATTTTTTTTATTTTTTAACCAATGACCAATAACATACTCTTTTAAAAATTTAACCCTCTATTTTTTATAACTAGTTTTCCCTTGCCAGTAATAAGAATTTGCATAGGCCTAACCTTTCTGAAAAAAAGTTACATTAATTGAACTGCAGATCTTCTTATATGCTACTAGCTTAAAAGACCCGGCGTCGCCCGGGTTTTGTATTTTGTAATTGGAAATTAGCTTATGAAGGATTTTCAATTTTAAATTCTAGGTCCTTATATAGGCATTTATAATTTGGAATAGGAAGAACGACTTATTACACTCAAACTATTCCCTCAGAAAACGCTTGATATAGTTTTTTATGGCTCATAGAGGATCTATAATTTTGCATCCCATCACTTGTACAGTGCACAGCAAGCCTGGTAGAGGTTTAAATAAGAAGAAACAGAAATTCCTGTAACATAAAATTGTAATATCGAGGCGGGAAATTTCCCACTCGTATGTTACCATAAAGCATTATCACTTTCATACTTTTCTCTCCAAAAACCTGCGATATAATATAATAATATACACATTACCATACCTCGTTTTGTTTTCTCTATGTCCAGGGTAGAGAAAGTTATGTGATTCCATTATTTTAGTGGATTTCATTCTGTAATATTTATTTATAACATGAATTATTTTGATAACTTCTCTTATTTGTCAAAAGTGCATTTCATTTGTTTCTTCCAAGCCCACCTGATACCATTTGGCAACAATATATTCTGTGATTTGGAATTGATAATTCTATGTAAAAAGGGATTAAGTATTTTCAAAAACATTTAATTTTTGGCATTTAGAATCAGAATTTTTCAAAATCCTTTCTTAGTGAGCACCTACATTATAAAACGAAGGTACTGTCAAAATTCCAAGTCTCTACCTGTTATAGTTTAGGCTGTACGTTGACTCCTGTCATTCAATCAGTCAGTCAGTCATTCATTCAGTCAGTCAGGACAAAGCCTTTTATATATATAGAGATTAACTTATTTAGTTTCAATATTTTCTTGTCTACTAATATTCTCTCCACTAATTAGTTTCTCTACAATCTAATGCAATCACCGATAACTTATAATTAGTACAGGCGCAGTTAACTTCGTATGTTCAAAGTTCAAACTTCCATCCTTACTTATCATCGACAATTTATTCTCCATTCTGCTATAGAACATGTTTTGCTAAGGGGATTTCAAAGCCAGTTCCACGTTCTAGGTTACAGGCTTTGGAAATCATAAAATAAAATCTGTCATGCAATACACATATTTTATATTATGACGTTAATTAAAGCCTTTGAACGTCGCTCGAACAATTGAATTCATCGTAATTTTTTACTGGAGTCGACAAAACTTCAAAATACAGATAGGAATTTTACTGTGAAATCCTATTGATCTCGTTCAATTGTCTGCCCTACCGCCACCAGAAAAACAGTCATAGCGTTTAAACTATGCCATAACATGTCTGATTTTGATAAAGGTTATCCAAGAGATGGCATGCATCCGTTGTATGTGTCATTGAAAAATCAAACACATGCAGTTTAAGGGAGAAACGTTTAAAAAAAAAGTTGTGTTACAGGATAGGTTATTTCAAACAAAATGAAAGAAGTTACGAAGAATTCATATAATATATTATAATAAGAAAAACCGCATTACGCTTAACATCAACAGCAACTTCCAATTTCATATCTCAGAACAATCACTGGGTAAAAGGAAGTAAAAATTATTTCAGAAAACTAATGGATTTAATTGATAATGATGTGAATTCCATAACTGAATCCGATGAACTGATATGGCAAAAAATGAATACTGCATTTAAAGTTTGGTTATACTATTAAGAGATTTAGATCAAATTATCCATTATTTATTAATAATTCTAAAGATTTGTTTTTATAAAAAGTTAATTAATGTCATCAAAATGACTCACAACGGTAAGTTCAAGCAGCAGATGGAAGACCTTTTAGCCCTTCCAGAGCTAAATTTTCATGTTACAATGCATATTTCAACACCTGCAAGGTTCTGAAAGCATATCAAATCTTATATCCAGCGGTCGAAGTCATGTTATTAAACCCATATAGGCCTACCTGAGCGTGAATTATTGTGTTACGAAGCCCAAATTAAACTTTGCTGGGTGGCCCAAACTTTCTCCTTTACGCCACTGGACAGATATAGGCTATACGGCTGTAGCAATGAAATGGATTATTTCCCTTGTAATTTTACTCTTTTCAAAGTAAATACTGGGTCAATACGTTTGAGTGAGGTATCAATTTTTTTTTTTTTTCATCCCGCTTTGACTAATTTTCTTACTGCTGAGTTTCAATAAATATTTTGGCTAAAATGTTTAATTTAAATTAATGAGATTTCTATTTTGATATATCAAGGGGACTTTGGATATACAGGGTGTTAATGAATAACACCAAAATATTTTACCTGTGAATAGAGGGGACATAGGCAAGCAACTTTTATTGTATATATATTATCTTCATTTATTTTTACCTAAAAGTTCTAAACGTTAGTCTTAACCTCTAAAAATTACATTTTAATTTTTATCCCAAATTTTGGTCATCCGAACCTTTCCCCTTTTGTGTAGGTTAACAGAGGTTCTACTGTGTACCAAATTTTCTATGTAAATGTCCCGTTTTCTTAAGCACCTGTAAAAAGGGCAAAGGGTTTTATAGTAGCATGATCTTCCTCAGAATGAGATGAAAGCGTGTGGGGTAACAGTACTTTGCTTCTAGGAGACCGTTGAATGCACAGTTATCATGGTAACAAATGAGCGACAATGTGGGTGCGGCATATGGTGCTCGCTGGGACGGATAGATGAGATAATGATGACTGCTTATGCAACACACAACGCTTGTAAGGGACGCTAACAGCTTCTCAACTGCGTGAAAGGGGTTTTAAAATAAAACGCCCCTAACATTAGAGCAGCGACGTAAACTGTGGTGAGATCAAGAACCAGAAAAGTCTCTCTCTGGAAACTCAAGTATTCTCGTCCTTAAATGAGCCTTTGCGTAAACGGCTGCAGCTCATGCGGAGAGTGGAGCAAAATAGGAATCTCTTTTTATAAAATGAAGAGTGTTATGTTTTCGTATTCTAAACGTATTTAAGAGGGTAGGTACAGCTTAAAACACTGAAAACTTTAACACGACAATTTTTATCCTTAATACAAAGGGCTGATACAGCCTACGTTTCAAATTCATGCACTGAAAACTCAACGTATAAAAAAATGTGGGATGTGACATAAGTCATACAATTATTTTTTTTATTATGAAAATGTAAGACCAATTTTAAATTCTGAAATATACAAATGAAAGGGCAGGGTCTGGAATGTAAGTATAATGCAGGTTATGGGGTACTAGATGTAGAATAGTGAAGGAAAAGACACCCATAAACATCCAGACGCGACTGCACCGTGCCACTTCAATATATTGCGGTAGTTGGAAGTTTGCATAATACACTCCATGATACGGATGTCCATTATACCCCAAAGCTTCCATCAGTTCCTTGTGGTATTCTCTGGCATCTCTCTAGAATATGCTACCAAATGAAGAGTCCATATCTCCCGTGACATACAACATCTCATCAGGACCGTAGCAAGGTCCTTCTGCGCCCTTGGCGAGTCTGAAAAATCTGCGCCCTCCAATACTAGGGGGTCTGAACAATGTGTTTAAATTTCTCTAAAATTGTTTATTATTTTAATATAAAAACACTGTTATTATCAAAGAAAACCTAAACCTCAATTTCAAAATGAACTAAGTGTTGGAGTTTCAAGGTACTAAAACCTTATTTTCAGACGATTAAACTACTTAAAAAATAATTAATTCATAAAATCTAGAATTTTTATTGCTTGATAAATTGCACCAGTCTAAAATAGGTGGTATTTTTCATGGTTAATTTTGCACCCTCTTTATACCTGCGCCCTTGGCGGGGGCCCATCTAGCCACCGCCTAGCTACGGCCCTGCATCTCATGTCACCTTAGTTTGAGCAAAAAATAGTTGCCACTGCTTACGCTCCATCCCTCGTATTTTACAAACGTTTCAAACATTTAAACAATTAATTATAAATTAATCATACAAAACGGCAGCTACTTGCTATGTCATAATTTAAATTTTCCTATTCAACTCAACCAATTTTTTACATTCTCATACTTTAATTTCCTGCTTTTGTACCTTAAAGACAGTTAAAAAATCACCATCAATTTTGAAGTTAATATCGTATTTTCAATTTACAGTTTAAGTTTATGTAACTGAGCTAAGAGATATTTTACCTCAGTTTTTTCTAGGATTAATATTTAAAATATTGATATGGTTCTGGTTCATTTTTGTAGAGTGCATAATGTAGTAAAATGCACAAAACTTTAATCAACCTGTTGGTCGACTTCCCACCACCATAAAATGAATGGGAAATGGTTTTAAAAAAACACTATTGTAAAAAAAATATAACACTACAGAAAGCATGGTTAGTAATTAGAGACTTTTTTGTGAGAAAGGTAGGCCTATTCGCTTAGGGGAAAACCGGTATTAGGCCTATAATGCGCCTGTTTGTAGAAAAGGAACAAACTTAAAATCTACAAAGTTATATTACTTCCCTTCCTTTATATGTACAATAAAGACTAAATCTGCATTTGATAAATAATGTAGGCTACATTAAACAAAGCAATGGGAATATACTGTACGCTATGATGAATACACGGAAATGCCAAAGCAAACTTGATTTCGCAAATGCTGAAGGTGCTGCTGACACAAATATGGTGACGAATGGCAGATAAACAGAATATCCATGAAAGCCACTGGAATAACAGATTGGCTGACGGCACAAAAAATTGGTTCCCGCTGTTTATTTATTAACGGCGTCATGCCGCCCCGCGCGCAAACAACCCGATCAAGCATTCCCTTTGTAGCGCGTGCGCAATCTAGTTCCATCCATGTATTGTTAAACAGCGTGCAGCCGCACTCGCATAATATGCTAATATGGCGAACCATACAGTAAACATAACCGCTGCTTGGTTGCATTATCCACATATACTTCAAATAAGCATAGCTTATGAATAATGGTAAACCAAAGAAGAATACGGAACAAAAGAACTGAAACAGGAAAGCTATGATTATGAAATATATAAACAATATAATAGCGCGAGGGAGAAAGGATTTAAGACGGAAACAAACAAAAAAAAAAGACAGAAATAAAGAAAAATAAAGAGAGGGAAAAGTAAAAGGAGATAAAAGAGAGAAAGACAAAACAGAGGAACAAAGAAAGGAAAAGAAAAGAACATAGAAAGAATAATTAAACAAGACTGAATAGAGTAACAATAAAAGGAGAAAGAACATAAATAATTGTTTTTAAATAATAATAATAATAATAATAATAATAATAATAACCGATGAAAAGTACGAGAAAAAGTATAAATAAAATTAATTAAAGTAAGATTTGAGATTTTCCTGGCGAAGAGTATGAATAAATTTTTCCCGGGTAGTCAACCAGGTTTGAAGATCAAGTGTCTCCAACGTTTCAGAGGCCCACGCTGCCTACACTACAAGCCTTGCGAAGACTACAAGGTTCTGGGACAGATTAATGAAGGAAGCGATCGAAATTAAGCTTGAGGCTAACAATTTCAATAGAGACGGAGGCCTCAGCATCAACCCTGCCTGGAATCACTGTCTCAAACAACTAAAAGACAGTAGAAGCCGATTGGCCGAAAAAAAGACGATGGAAAAATGAATTGGCGCCTGATTGATCGACTCCTCGCAACTTGCGATCTGTATATAAACCACCTCGGCATGACAAAATAACTTTTTAAAATAAAACTTGATTACTCAACCAACACGTCAAAAGGACGTATGCAAATACAAAAGAAAATTGAAATCTCAAACCAAATACAAGGTCAAGAGCCCAAACCTGGGGCTCATACCTTTTGCAGTTAGGGTCAGAAATGCCCAGTAAGTCTATCCTCCTCCTCCTCCTCCTCCTCCTCCTCCTCCAGACTCGACACTTCAGTATCCCTGAGGATGGAGGCAGCGTGGGCCTCTGAAACGTCGGAGACACTAGATCTTCAAACCTGGCTGTATACCCGGGAAAAATTTATTCAAAATTAATTAAAGGAAGTAAAATTAGAGGAACAGCAGAAGAAGTGAGAGACAGAGAAAGAGAGAAAAAGAAACAAATAATCGAGGAACAATAGAGTAAGAAAAGAAAGAGGAAATAAAGAAAATAATTGAGTTACGAAAGTAAAAAAAGAAAAGAAATAAACAAAATTAAAAAATAGAGAAAGAATAGCGAACTTAGCAAATCACTAGCCTAGCCGTTCCGACGCGACGCGAGTCATAAGAAGGAAGGTCTGCGGGGAGCTGGAAATACTTCGCACTCATATCCCTCAACATTGCTAAACAACTGGGAATAGGCCAAATCTCCCTGCCGTTTATAATGAAAAAAGTCGAAGTAACCAGCAGAAAACTTTTATGTATTACTTGTGGTGATAATATTTCTACTAAAATTGCGTGAAAATGTGTTTATAGCTAAACGCAGTATACCTAAGCTCTTATAAACTGATCATTCAGCTCACTCAAATATTGTCATGCTTCGCCACCTTTAACTGCAATACACCTGCAGCAACTTGAAATTTTAGTGCAATGTGCTTTTTAATTTTGATTTATCGTAATCAGTAATCTCCTGTGAGGGATTATACGTTCGTTGCTTAAAAGCTTATCTATAAATTATTCCAAATATTTAATGTTTTGAAGTATTATAGCTTTATACTTTAACCTTCTTCTGCTGAGTGATAATGGCATATAACCTATTGAATATAGAAATAATAAGGCTACATTTTGTATACGTACAACCGGCTGCAAGAAGAATGGGCATCCTAAAAGTTACGTTCCAGATTCAGAATACTGCGCATGCTCGTCTCGTCAGCGCCTAAGTACTCAAGATAACACGTAACCAGTTAAAACGCCTTAATTTTGTTAAAAAAAAGTCTGATATTATTTTGTTATTACACCGAATGGAGAGTCGAATCTGGATACACTAGGTTATCTAAAGAATTAAATAGCCTAAAAATACAGTTGAGAAGTATATATTTCAGCGGGGCCGATAAGAATTCTATAGACACTATTATGCCGGTCTTTAAGTTATAGGCTGTTAGCAAAAGCGGCTACGATCGTTAAACCGCTGTGCACGAAACGAATGAGCGATACTAATAGAATGTCTCAGTCGATCCGAACGAAACATTTTAATTACTAGTTTCTGGTCATACTTTTCGCGAAGTTTGATTCACGTGGCAACACCTTTTGGAATAAGAAAAAAATGTTTTTAAATCCCGCACGTTAACGCATTATTTATATCTTTCTTATTGCTACCAAGGATGGCTGACAGAGAAGTACTGCGCCATCAGCTCCTTCCCTTAGTTCGCGTCGGTTACTCTGTGTCGAATAGTCTGCCAAGAAGGTGGGCTAAACGTTATCTCGAGTTCGGCGAAGTTAGGAAACGTCCAGCGTCCAGTGAACAAATAATACAGCAATGACTAGGTTCGTTTACACTTCTTGTGAACCGCGCCTCATACTGAACAAGAGTCCGGTAATTCTTTTCGCAGCCGGGTGTACATAGTTGCAAGTGAGTTGATTTCAATTACATAAAATGGGCAAAATAGCTTTTGCCAAAATACTTTAGGGAAACAACAACTAACCATGAGAAAGATTAACATCGCCACTTGCATATTCTTGTTTTTATCTGACACTAAACGTATTGCATATCATCTTGCTAAGCGCAGTTGAAACTTAGTATGCTTTTGTGGAAACACACAATCAGCCTCATACAGAGATATAGCTCCCACACAAACTGGCAATGACATACGACGGCAGAAATTTGCATGTAAAGAATGGAAGCAAGGGATGACCCCAAGAAAGAGACCTTGGGTCGATATCAGACGTGGGTACCATGTTTCCATGGCAACAGCTACCAGCATTCAACATATGCACTACATTCTTCGCCGTCATTTGTTCTAAATCAGCGATTGGCAAATCTCTATGGGAGCGGGCCAAAAACAGAAGTATTTCACAAGGCGGGCCGAAATAGTTTAGTTAAATGCTGAAATGGTGCAATTTTCAATATGTTGTCTTTTATTAGTTATATGTGAAAAGTACAAGATGATTGGAACTACGACTGTACTTCCGTTAGGACTGAAACGAAATGAGCCTCAGGAGTGAACTACAATAAAATGTATGATTAAGACCATTAGTTGAACAATAGTTGCCTAGGCCTTTCGACATTTGGATGTCATCCTCAGAATACCTTGCTGT